>CAKMYA010000002.1:0-1374964 GCA_928869825.1 Ustilago lituana
TCAAATACCCACAACAACCTATACATAAAGAAGCATTCATGGTATTACCAGTCATACCTTACAGATGAGTAGTGCTGCTATGAGTACCGCAGGCATAGGAGGTTACCTAGTCAGCCCTTTCGATGCAGAGGTGACAGACATCGATGACTACAACATCATCCTAGGTTACGAGCTACTCAGGAAACTCAGGCCCAGGTTAGATTGGCACACTGGTACTCTCGATTTCCAGCCTGGCCTCGAAATCAAAGTTAAGGGGCAGTTACCATCGATTTCATCTGAAATCGATGATAAATCTCATATCTCGATTTCAACCGAGATCCAAGATAATGCATCCTTGTCGATTTCAGCAACCAATCTTGTAGCTCATGGGAACAAGTTTGTCTCTGCTGAACAGCTCATACGAGCAGCCCACTGCGATGGTCCCATAGGATGCATGCTCCTGGATGTCGATCCCACCACAGTACCCATGTACAGCTTCATCCCTACAGGCAGTGACAAAGGTATCGAGATGGAGGTTGAACCTCAGGAGGAGCTGAAGGTGAAGGAAATACCTGAGGAATACCAGGATCTCCACCAGGTCTTCTGTGAGACTGAAGCTGACAAGTTGCCTCCGAGGATGGACCATGATCTCTTGATCAAGCTATTGCCAGGCACCCAACCACCTTGAGGGCCTCTGTACTTACAGGGACCCAAAGAGCTGGAGGAGTTGTGCAAATACCTCAATGAGAATATCACAAAGGGCTTCATCCATCTGTCAAAGAGCCCAGCACACTCACCTGTGCTCTTCATGCCAAAGAAGGATGGAGGCCTGCAGCTTTGTGTCGACTACCAAGGCCTCAATGAGGTTATGGTGAAGAATCGTGCCCCATTACCCCTCATCGAGGAGCAGCTCTTCCTACTGCAGAAGGCCAAGGTCTACAGCAAGCTGGATCTCAAGGCAGCATATAACTTGGTACGCATCGCAGACAGCAATGAATGGAAGACAGCTTTTGGTACTCAACTTGGGCTCTATGAGTACCTCGTCATGCCTTTTGGGCTGGTGAACGCTCCCTCACACTTTCAGTTGCTTGTTAACAGTATCTTCCATGATATCCTCGGTATCTATGTGGTGGTATATTTAGATGACTTCCTCATCTTCAGTGACCACCTGAAGGAGCATGTCAGCCATGTTCGAGAGGTGCTACAGCGACTATGCAAGCACTGACTCTTCGCAAAGCTGTCGAAATGCGAGTTCCACACCATGACTGTCAAGTTCCTAGGTTATGTTATCATGCCACAAGGAATCAAGATGGATGAAGTGAAGGTATGGACCATTAAGGAATAGCCGGTCCCTGAGTCGATCCATGACATCCAGTGCTTCCTTGGCTTCGCCAACTTCTATCGACGATTCATCTTGCACTTCGCATGCATTGCGAGACCACTCACATTGCTGGTCAAGCCAACCGAGCGTTTCAGGAAGTTCAAGCTGCCAGAGGAGGCAGAGAAGGCATTCCACAGTCTCATCGCAGTGTTCACATCAGCAGGAGTCCTTCGACATTTCGATTATCACCTGCCCACATGAATGGAGATGGATGCCAGTGACTACACCATCACTGGGGTCCTCAAACAAGAACATGAAAGCTGGTGGCATCCAATTGCCTTCTACTCTCACAAGATGAGCTCAGCAGAGCGTAACTACGAGATCCATGACAAGGAACTGCTCACAGTGGTGGTGTGTCTAACCCAGTGGCACCATATGTTGGCAGGCCTGCCAATGCAGTTGGTCATCCTCACAGATCACAAGGCACTCAAGTACTTCAAGTCCCAATGATGCATCAATGGTCGACAAGCTTGATGGGCAGTGCTACTAGCCGATTTCGACTTCATTCTACAATACAGGCCAGGGGACAAAGCAGGTGAGCCTGATGCCTTGACAAGGTGAAGCGATATGCAGCCTGCTGGTGAAGAATGAGAGCACAATGTTCGACAGCTGCTGCTGGCTTGACTATTTGCTGAACCTGATGCAAAATCGACAATAAACGCCATTAAACATCGATCTCAAATGAGTTTGACCATAAACACATGTAATCATCGAACTCAATTGAGTTTGACCATAAGGGATGATAATCATCAATCTTGCGAAGCACCTCTGGCATTGCCCTCTATGGCAGATATCATAGCAGGAGGATTCAAGGAGCTTGTCAGGACCTTCCAGCCCCTCAACTGTGAACTAGTAGAGCTGTATGATCAAGGCCAATTTGAACTCAAGGATGGCTTATGGTACAAAGATGGCTGTTTGGTTGTGCTGAAGGTCACACTACCTGGCAAGCAAGGCAGCAACAACACTAGAAGTGCAGCCAAGGTACGAGACCAATCCCTATCAATTGAGCACCTGTGCTACATGGTGATGTTGCAGTGCCATGATGGACCGACAGCTGGACATGCTGGGCATGATGCTACGCTGGAGCTAGCACGGTGGCACTACTACTGGCCACACATGGCTGTGTGGATCACAGACTACATAGCTAGCTGCCCAGTGTGTGCTTGATACAAGGCCCCATGCCATTGGCTGTATGGCCTTTTGCAACCGTTGTCCACACCAGAGCAGCCTTGGGGCTCGATCTCCATGGACTTCATTGAAGGACTGCCACCTTTGGAAGGCTATGATTCGATCCTAGTTGTGGTTGACCATCTTACCAAGTTCGCCATCCTAGTGCCAACACATAAGTCGGCAACCTCGGAGGACACTGCCAAACTCTTAGAGGCCACAGTCTTCATACATTTCAGCACACCAGACCACATTGTCTCTGATCGAGGACAGCAGTTCATATCAGCAGCCTGGAAGAGGTTCACTGCTGCCCTCAGCATCAACCACTCCCTCAGCACAGCCTACCATCCACAAACTGATGGACAGACTGAATGGGTAAACCAAGTGGTTGAACAGTACCTCTGTATGTACTGCAATTATGAGCAAAACAACTGGCACGCCTTGCTGGCAATGGCTGAATTTGTGTACAACAACACAGTACATAGCAGCATCGGCATATCACCATTCTTTGCATGTTACAGTTGGAATCCCAAGTCTCACCTGGAGATCCCAGAGCAACTTGGAGTACATGACCCAGGACAGCATGAATGGCTCATGACTGCCAGAGACTGGATCGAGTATCTCCAGGAAGCCATTTGGCAAGC
The DNA here is from genome assembly GCA_928869825.1 of Ustilago lituana. Taxonomy (NCBI): domain Eukaryota; kingdom Fungi; phylum Basidiomycota; class Ustilaginomycetes; order Ustilaginales; family Ustilaginaceae; genus Ustilago; species Ustilago lituana. The sequence goes on from CAKMYA010000002.1 coordinate 3,172, forward strand.
ACAAGCACAGATGGTCGAGCAATACAATTGCAAGTGCAAGGATGTGGAATTCAAAGTCAGTGATCTCGTCCACATCAACTGCAAGAACTGGAAGACTTGATGACCTAGTCCCAAGCTTGACACCTGTTTCACTGGCCCCTTTCCCATCCTGGAATGCATCAGCTGGCATGCATACCACTTACAACTCCCAACAACCTTCAAAGTGCACAACATTTTCCATGTCTCCATGCTGGAGAAGCAACCAGCAAGCCAATTGGCAGGGCGCAACGAGCTCCCCATACAACCACCATTGCACAACAATGAACTAGAGTATGAGGTAGAGTGCATCCTCAACTGCTGAATCCTTCATGGCCAACTCCAGTACAAGGTGTTCTGGAAGGGCTATCCCGAGGAACAGGTGACCTGGGAGCCTGCTGAGAACCTCAATTGCCCTGACCTCATCTGGGACTATGAGGTTTCGAGGGGGGGAGGCATTCCCACTCGAGAATAGGGCCATCTCCTCAGTTTCGCGAAATCGACATTAAAAGCAGGTTACAGTCGATCTCGAATGAAATCGATGTTAAGAGTGAGTTACAGTCGATTTCATGCGAAATTGAGGATTATGCAACTTTATCCTCGATCTCAAAAAGGTCAGACCCACAGGAGGAAAAGCTGCCAGGAAGGCTCCAGTCTCAGTGTCGAAGCTCATCAGACACTCACGAGGCACATACAAGAGGACAGGGGGAACAGCGGTGGATTTCAAAGGAGATGAACACAGCATGAGAAGAGGACTAATCTACATGTCTATGTAGAAGGGCTCGCTGTCCTCGCCCTCAGGTACTGGCAGAGGGGACAATGGCATGTCCACGGGCAGAGGAGGACCACCAGGGCAGGAGCGTGACTCATGGGGCTGGCGCTCACTCACAAGAGCGCTGTTTGCCACCATGTATTGGTGCACAGCATGCAAGATGCCAGGGAAGTCGGCATTGTCAAGGCACCAAAGCCAAACCATGGCCATCACCCAGTGGTGATCATCAGTGGGCAGGTAGACATGGTCATCATGATGTACCTTGCCCATACCGACCCCCTCAGGCATTGAGAGGTGGGTGCACTCAGTGCCATGCTTGTGACGCCTGTGCTGCCAGGCTGGGAAGTCACCATGGTAGATGAATGCTGGGTGGCGAGCAATGGACCATTGGCAGTGTGCTATTCCCATGGCATGGCAATGCATGCACGACACAGGCACACAGCACTGCTGACCCAGCAGATCTGTGAACAATGAGGGGAAGCAACTGGGCAGCAAAGTCAAAGCAGAAGGTCAGTAAATGAGCTCAACAAGTTCAGCAAGGACAACAGAACAGGCAACTTACAGAATCTGAAGTGCTGCACAGCACTCACAAGTCCAAGTCAGCCAGGGGGCCAAACCCTCAGTCAGATGCTGCATAATGATGTTGCAGATGCATCGATCTGCAGCATCACCCTGAGTGACAGTCCAAAGCTTGGGGTAATGACCAGCTGCATAAAGGATCAGCAGCACTGGAGCCCAGAGTACCTGGGTCCAGGCAGCAACCTTGGCCCAACTCAGAGTGTGGGCCACCAGTGGTGATGGAGAGGGGTGGCACAGAGGCACTGGGGGAGGAGGTGTGTGCCTACCATCAGAGGGAGTGTCCCTCCACATTACACCTGGGGGAGGAGGTGATGGCGCATACGCAGGCGTCCCAGGTGCTGCAGGCGAGGCAGGAGAGCTGTCCGGGTGAGCCAACTCGGCCTCATATTCCTCCTGGCATTCCTCACTGGGAGCACATGTGCCCAGGAAGAGAGGTGCGAGAGAGGGAGTGGGAGGGCCATACGAGGCCAGCTCCACCAGCGAAGCAGCTGCGACTTCCTCGACAGGCATAACAGCTGCCTTGGAAGCAGGTTGAGGTGTCGAAGCACCTGTGGGCTGCTCATGGGCAGAGCCCCTGTCGTTGACCAAAGAGGCAGGAGCAGTGGTGCTGACAGTCAAGGGGTCCTGGGCCACAGAAGCAGCAGGAGAGGTGGATCGCCAGTGGTAAAGGGCTGCACAAGGAGCAATAGGAGCTGCTCGACAATTCGAGCAGCACAGAGGAGGGTCAGACAAGGGGGCTGACATGGTAGACAGCAGCATAGTGATAGATGATGATGAGAAGGAGGGAACGCTGCCAACACCACAAACACAGGCCACCCTTTTCTGCACAGGCCATGAAGAATTAGGCTCTGAACGGACTTCATTACTTCACAGGAGCTCAGCTCTGAAAATGGGGGTAATAGAGAGGTTTTGGTCAAGAAACGTCTATCTCACACAGTTCGTTTGCCAAACTATGCGAGATGGTGGTGGCGGTGGTGGTTTGGAAGAGAGTCAGACGGTCGCAAGCTCAGTCTTACTCAGTTTGGGATGCAGGTGCAGAATTTGAAAATTTTTTCCATTCACATGATGCATCTTAGTCAGCAAATATGCACGATATGTGAATATCGGGCTCATAGGTCACCGATGAGCTCTGTACAGTTGGTGGTAGTGGTCGTTGTCACGAGCAGGCACAGACTGTAGATATGATGTGCTGGAGTCTTCGACTTGCATGATCGCATGGACAGTGTCCGGTGCCTGGCAGATGCACTGGTTAAACAGAGATAAGGTTACAGAAAGCACAGGGTAAGGATATGGATGATGGTAGTACTACCGCCATCCATGGTTTTGATGGTTTCGGCAGTTCTCTCTCAATGTAGACTTTAGTTTCACATACCACACATGCTTTGTAATCAAGAACGTTGCCCAACATGTTACATTCTAGCTAAAACCACACGATCATGGTGAGATGCATCTAACACTTCTCATTCTACTTACATACACAGTTCACCTAACAGAAAGTAGTTGTAAGACGAATCCAAATGGGTCATACAGACCTTGCTTATGCATGCATGCATCTGAAGTGAGCAAGACGGCTTTGCCAAGCTCGAAACGCATGAGTAAGAGGCGTACCAAAACCTCACTAATGTCACAGGACATAAAAATCGAAGTCGAATCGAGATCAATGTTAAACACATCTTACGGTCAATCTCAGATGAAATCGATGTTAAGCAGGCCTTATCATCGATTTCGCCTACAGGGCTGTATGATGCTGTGGAATGAGAACGACAAGCAATGACTATGATGACACCATCCCAAATGGGTTGCAGGTGGTCAGCAATGATGTTGGTAGCACCTGGAGAATGCTATCAATGACCTTAGGCCAACCAGTAACAGCTGGGTAAGGCACAGGGGCCCCTGCGTAGATAGGGGGATCTGCAGGGAGGCAGGAAGAGCTCAACACTGGCTCGAGGCCATGGAGCTAGCTAGGGGCCACTGGTTAGACACCAGCAACACAAGCCCCAAGGACAGCAGGGCAGGCCCAGATACTGGCCTGACACTGGCGGTGGGACACTCTGGAGCAACCACCACCAACACATGCACATGCAGATATATATATACATTCCCTGTATGAGTGGAGAGGTGGGCCCTCATCCACTCTATTATTCATTAACTTGTCAGTACATTTAGTATCTCTATACTCACACTCATTGTCTTGTAGAGTAGCAATCTTAGGCATTGCTACTACTCAGTGTGCCTCCGTTTGAGTCAGAGAACATATAGACAGCAGTCAGAACCACCACTGGTGCCACAGGCCTCACCTGTGCAGGTGGAACCTACACTGTGGTCCTGGAACCTCCACCAGTACCATTACTACATGACAATGCTGACTACCAGTGACATACAGCTTTGAGCATCATTCCTGACAACAGCAGCACAGTTCATCAGCGCTGCATACCTACACGAGGACAGTTAGCCCACTCCTGTCAAGTGTAGGACACCCACTAGGCTACCACGAACATGCCACATTACCTCTGGATGGAGTGGCAATGGTGGTCAGCTGACATCGAGTGTAAGAGGCAGTTAATGTCGATCTCAAGTGAAATCGACATTTACTGGCCGTTAACCTCGAATTCAAATGAAATCGACATTTACCTCGAGTTAACATCGATTTCATGTGTCTGGCATGCAACTGCTGACACTGACCCTGCAAGGCAGTTCAGAACCTTGTCAGGACTTGGAGTCATGGTCATTCTGGAGTCCTGGAAGGCCTTCTTTGCTGCTGCAGGGGTTAGCACCTTTGCATGTGCCTGAGCATACAAGGTACCAAACTGGGCCTTGTCAACACCTGCTGCAGGCACATGTGGAGCCAGATCGGTTACCAAAAGCTGGTATGCTGCAGTTAGGGGTCCAAAAATAGATACATCCAATGGCTGCATGACATGTGTACAGTGTGCAGGCAAACACAGAGGTACAATGCACTGCTGCCAGAGAGTATCAAGGAATTCATTGCTTACATGTGATTTGTGTCTGTTGATGATGAGCAGATGTCATTCTGATGGTGCTGACAGCCTTGTGGTGGCTGTCAGCGGTCACATGCCAGACATGTGAAATCGATGTTAACTCGAGGTAAACATCGATTTCGTTTGAATTCGAGGTTAATGGCCAGTAAATGTCGATTTCACTTGAGATCGATGTTAACTGCCTCTTATGCTCGATGTCAGCTGACCGCTGTTGCCACTCCATCCAGAGGTAATGCAGCACGTTTGTGGTAGCCTAGTGGGTGTCCTACACTTGACAGGAGTGGGCTAACTGTCCTCATGTAGGTATGCAGTGCTGATGAACTGTGCTGCTGTCATCAGGAATGATGCTCAAAGCTGTATGTCACTGGTAGTCAGCATTGTCGTGTAGTAATGGTACTGGTGGAGGTTCCAGGACCATGGTGTAGGTTCTGCCTGCACAGGTGAGGCCTGTGGCGCCAGTGGTGGTTCTGACTGCTGTCTATATGTTCTCCAACTCGAACGGAGGCACACTGAGTAGTAGCAATGCCTAAGATTGCTACTCTATGAGACAATGAGTGTGAGTATAGAGATACTAAATGTACTGACAAGTTAATGAATGATAGAGTGGATGAGGCCCTGCCTCTCCACTTGTACAGGGAGTGTGTGTATATATATGTGCATGTGTGTATGCTGGTGGCGGTTGCTCCAGAGCATCCCACTGCCAGCATCAGGCCAGTGTCAGGGCCTGCCCCTTCTGTCCTAGAGACTTGCCACTGGCCTCCAGCCACTACCTCTTTGCTGGCTCCACAGCCTCAAGCCAGTGTTGGACTCTCCTTCCTTCCTGCAGGCTCCCCCTATCTTCGCATGGGCCCCTGCACCTCACCTGGCCGTTACTGGTTAGCCTAGGGTCATTGACAGCATCCTCCAGGTGCTGCCAACCTCCTCACTGATCACCCTCAACCCCTTTGGGGAGGTGCAGTCATAGTCATTGCTTGTCATTTTCGTTCCACAGCATCGTACAGCCCTGTGGGCGAAATCGATGGTAAGGCCTGCTTAACATCGATTTTGTCTGAGATCAACTGTAAGACATGTTTAACATCGATCTCAATTCGAGTTCGATTTTATGTCCTGTGACATTACCCCCATTTCCAGAGCTGAGCTCCTGCGAAGTAATGAAGTCCATCCAGAGCCTATTCCTTCGTGACCTGTGCAGAAAAAGAGTGGCCTGTATTCATGGTGTTGGCAGTGTTCCTTCCTTTTCCTTTCCTCCTCTCCTCATCATCATCTACTGCTACACCATCGCTGCTTACCATGTCAGCTCCCGCCTCCAACCCCCCATTATGCTGCTCGACTCATTGAGCGGCTCCCATTGCTCCTCACGTGGCTCTTCATCACCACCGCTCCACTTCCCCTGCTGCTCCTGCAGCTCAGCTTCCCTCAGCTGTCAGTGATGCTGCTCCTGCTTCGGTGCAGTCAGAGGGTGTCAGCCCTACTTCTCCTGGTGTCGATATGGGTTCTGCTGATGAGCAGCCCTCGGATCTTGCAGCGCCCCATGCCACTTCCAAGACTGCTGTCATGCCTGTCAAGGAAGTCATGGCTGCTTCGCTGGTGGAGCTGGCCTCGTATGGCCCTCCCACTCCCTCTCTCACACCTCTTTTCCTGGGTGCATGTGCTCCCAGCAAGGAATGCCAGGAGGAATACAAGGCCGAGTTGGCTTGCCCAGACAGCTCTCCTGCCTCACCTGCGGTGCCTGGGATGCCTGCATATGCACTGTCGCCTCCTCCCCCAGGTGTAATGTGGAGGGACACTCCCTCCAATGGTAGGCACACACCTCCTCCCCCAGTGCCTCTGCACTGCCCCTCTCCATCGCTGCTGGTGGCCCATACTCTGAGTTGGGCTGAGATCACTGCCTGGACCCAGGTACTCTGGGCTCCAGTGCTGCTGATCCTTTATGCAGCTGGTCATTACCCTGAGCTTTGGACTGTCACTCAGGGCGATGCTGCGGATCGATGCATCCGCAACATCATTATGCAGCGTCTGACTGAGGGTTTGGCCCCCTGGCCAACTTGGACTTGTGAGCACTGCACAGTGCTTCAGATTCCATAAGTTGCCTGTTCCGTTGTCCTCACCAAACTTGTTGAGCTCATTTACTGACCTTCTGCATTGACTTTGCTGCCCAGTTGCTTCCCCTCGTTGTTCATGGATCTGCTGGGTCGGTGGCACCATGTGCCTGCGTCGTGTGTGCACTGCCATGCTGCAGGAATAGCACACTGCCAACGGTCCATCACTCGCCACCCAGCATTCATCTACCATGGCGACTTCCCTGCCTGGCAGCATGGGCATCATGAGCATGGCACCAAGCATGCCCACCTCTCGATGCCTGAGGGGGTCAGTATGGGCAAGGTGTGTCATGATGACCATGTCTACCTGCCCACCAATGATCGCCACTGGGTGATGGCCATGGTTTGGCTCTGGCACCTTGATGATGCCAACTTCCCTGGCATCTTGCATGCTGTACACCAATACATGGTGGTGAACAGTGCTCTCGTGAGTGAGCGCCAGCCCCATGAGTTGCGCTCCTGCCCTGGCGGTCCTCCTCTGCCTGTGGACACACCGTTGTCCCCTCTGCCAGTACCTGAGGGCGAGGATGGTGAGCCCTTCTATGTAGACATGTAGACTAGTCCTCTTCTCGTGCTGTGTTCATCTCCTTTGAAATCCACCGCTGTTCCCCTTGTCCTCTTGTATGTGCCTTGTGAGTGTCTGATGAGCTTCGACACTGAGACTGGAGCCTTCCTGGCGACTTTTCCTCCTGCAGGTCTGACCTTTTTGAGATCGAGGATAAAGTTGCATAATCCTCAATTTCGTGTGAGATCGACTGTAACTCACTCTTAACATCGATTTCATTCGAGATCGACTGTAACCTGCTTTTAATGTCGATTTCGCGAAACTGAGGAGATGGCCCTATTCTCGAGTGGGAATGCCTCCCCCCCTCGAAACCTCATAGTCCCAGATGAGGTCAGGGCAATTGAGGTTCTTGGAAGGCTCCCAGGTCGCCTGTTCCTCAGGATAGCCCTTCCAGAACACCTTGTACTGGAGTTGGCCATGATGGATTCAGCAGTTGAGGATGTGCTCTACCTCATACTCCAGTTTGTCATTGTGTAATGGTGGTTGTACAGGGAGCTCGTTGCACCCTGCCAGTTGGCTTGCTGGTTGCTTCTCCAGCATGGAGACATGAAAAACATAGTGCACTTTGAAGGTCGCTGGGAGTTGTAAGCGGTATGCATGCCAGCTGATGCATTCCAGGATGGGAAAGGGGCCAGCGAAATGGGTGTCGAGCTTGGGACTAGGTCATCGAGTCTTCCAGTTCTTGCAGTTGAGGTGGATGAGATCACCAACTTTGAATTCCACATCCTTGCACTTGCGATTGTATTGCTTGACCATCTGTGCTTGTGCTTGCTGAATGGCATCCTGGAGATACTCGATCTGGTCCTTGGCAGTCATGAGCCATTCATGCCATCCTGGGTTGTGTACTCCAAGTCGCTCTGGGATCTCCAGGTGAGACTTGGGATTCCAACCATAACACACAAAGAATGGTGATATGCCGATGCTGCTATGTACTGTGTTGTTGTACACAAATTCAGCCATTGCCAGCAAGGCGTGCCAGTTGTTTTGCTCATAATTGCAGTACATACAGAGGTACTGTTCAACCACTTGGTTTACCCATTCAGTCTGTCCATCAGTTTGTGGATGGTAGGCTGTGCTGAGGGAGTGGTTGATGCTGAGGGCAGCAGTGAACCTCTTCCAGGCTGCTGATATGAACTGCTGTCCTCGATCCGAGACAATGTGGTCTGGGGTGCCAAAATGTACGAAGACAGTGGCCTCTAAGAGTTTGGCAGTGTCCTCCAAGGTTGCCGACTTATGTGTTGGCACTAGGATGGCGAACTTGGTAAGATGGTCAACCACAACTAGGATCGAATCGTAGCCTTCCGAAGGTGGCAGTCCTTTGATGAAGTCCATGGAGATCGAGCCCCAAGGCCGCTCTGGTGTGGACAATGGTTGCAAAAGGCCATACAGCTGATGGCATGGGGCCTTGTATCGAGCGCACACTGGGCAGCTAGCTATGTAGTCTGCAATCCACACAGCCATGCATGGCCAGTAGTAGTGCTGTCATGCTAGCTCCAGCGTAGCATCATGCCCAGCATGTCCAGCTGTCGGTCTGTCATGGCACTGTGACATCACCATGTAGCACAGGTGCTCGATCGATAGGGATTGGTCTCGTACCTTGGCTGCACTTCTAGTGTCGTTGCTGCCTTGCTTGCCAGGTAGTGTGACCTTCAGCACAACCAAATAGCCATCTTTGTACCATAAGCTGTCCTTGAGCTCGAATTGGCCTTGATCGTACAGCTCTACTAGTTCACAGTCAAGGGGCTGGAAGGTCCTGACGAGCTCCTTGAATCCTCCTGCTATGATATCTGCCATAGAGGGCAATGCTGGAGGTGCTTCGCAAGATTGATGATTATCATCCCTTATGGTCAAACTCAATTGAGTTCGATGATTACACATGTTTATGGTTGAACTCATTTGAGATCGACGTTTAATGGCATTTATCATTGATTTCATGTCAGGTTTGGCAAATAGTTGGGCCGGCAGCAGCTGTCAAACATTGTGCTCTCGTTCTTCACCAGCGGGCTGCATATCACTTCGCCTTGTCAAGGCATCAGGCTCACCTGCTTTGTCCCCTGGCCTGTATTGTAGAACGAAGTCAAAATCGGCTAGTAGCACTGCCCATCGAGCTTGCCGACCATTGATGTGCCATTGAGACTTGAAGTACTTGAGCGCCTCGTGATCCATGAGGATGACCAACTGCATTGGCAGGCCTGCCAACATATGATGCCACTGGGTTAGACACACCACCACTGTGAGCAGTTCCTTGTCATGGATCTCGTAGTTACACTCCGCTGAGCTCATCTTGTGAGAGTAGAAGGCAATTGGATGCCACCAGCTTTCATGTTCTTGTTTGAGGACCCTGGTGATGGCATAGTCGCTGGTGTCTGTCTCCATTCATGTGGGCAGGTGATAATCGAAATGTCGAAGGACTCCTGCTGATGTGAATGCTGCGATGAGACTGTGGAATGCCTTCTCTGCCTCCTCTGGCAGCTTGAACTTCCTGAAACGCTCGGTTGGCTTGACCAGCAATGTGAGTGGTCTCGCAATGCATGCGAAGTGCAAGATGAATCGTCGATAGAAGTTGGCGAAGCCAAGGAAGCACTGGATGTCATGGATCGACTCAGGGACCGGCTATTCCTTAATGGTCCATACCTTCACTTCATCCATCTTGATTCCTTGTGGTGTGATAACATAACCTAGGAACTTGACAGTCATGGTGTGGAACTCGCATTTCAATAGCTTCGCGAAGAGGCAGTGCTTGCATAGTCGCTGCAGCACCTCTCATACATGGCCAACATGCTCCTTCAGGTGGTTGCTGAAGATGAGGAAGTCATCTAAGTATACCACCACATAGATACCGAGGATATCATGGAAGATACCATTAACCAGCAACTGGAAGTGTGAGGGAGTGTTCACCAGTCCAAATGGCATGACGAGGTACTCATAGAGCCCAAGTTGAGTACCGAAGGCTGTCTTCCATTCATTGCCATCTGTGATGTGTACCAAGTTATATGCTGCCTTGAGATCCAGCTTACTGTAGACCTTGGCCTTCTGCAGTAGGAAGAGCTGCTCCTCGATGAGGGGTAACGGGGCACGATTCTTCACTGTAACCTCGTTGAGGCCTCGGTAGTCGATGCATAACTGGAGGCCTCCATCCTTTTTTGGTATGAAGAGCACAGGTGAGCATGCTGGACTTTTCGATGGATGGATGAAGCCCTTCATGATGTTCTCATCGAGGTATTTGCGCAACTCTTCCAGCTCTTTGGGTCCCTGTAAGTACAGAGGCCCGTGAGGCAGTTGGGTGCCTGGCAATAGCTTGATCAAGAGATCAGGGTCCATCCTCAGAGGCAGCTTGTTGGCTTCAGTCTCGCAGAAGACCTGATGGAGATCCTGGTATTCCTCAGGTATCTCCTTCACCTTCAGCTCCTCCTGAGGTTCAACCTCCATCTCGATACCTTTGTCACTGCCTGTAGGGACAAAACTGTACATGGGTACCATGGTGGGATCGACATCCAGGAGCATGCATCCTATGGGACTGTTGCAGAGGGCTGCTCGTATGAGCTGTTCAGCAGAGACAAACTCGTTCCCATGAGCTACAAGATTGGTTGCTGAAATTGATGCTAAGGACATGTTATCTTGGATCTCAGTTGAAATCGAAGATATGTGGCATTTATCATCGATTTCAGATGAAATCGATGGTAACTGCCCCTTAACTTCGATTTCGAGGCCAGGCCAGAAATCGAGAGTACCAGTGTGCCAATCTAACCTGGGCCTGAGTTTCCTGAGTAGCTCATAACCTAGGATGATGTTGTAGTCATCGATGTCTGTCACCTCTGCATCAAAAGGGCTGACTAGGTAACCTCCTATGCCTGTGGTGACCAAGGCAGCACTGTCGATCTGTAAGGTATGACTGGTAATACCATGAATGCTTCTTTTATGTATAGGTTTTGTGGGTATTTGATGGGCCGAAACAAATGTATGAGCAATTATAGACACTCCAGCACCTGTGTCAGCCAGCATTCAAGCTGGGTGACCTGCAATGGTCCCATTGATCTCGAGTACTGGCTTCCACAATGCTGCAGAGAAACAGAAACGACAGTCTTGATATGTACAGTGTGATGACAAGGATGGATTCAGGGCAATGCATGCCATCAGTGCATTGTCCCATGCCCATTTCCCTGGTCAGCATCACCTTCCTGGGATTGGGTGTCCTCCTCATCCTCATCAGCATAGGCAGCCAGGTCGACATCAGCTTCCTGGTTGCCTTCCTCAGATGCCTCTTCATCATCTTCAGCATCATCAGCTTGCTCATTGATGATGTAAATGTGGCCACTCTGTGGAGCAGGGCCATGAGGCACAGCTGGTGGGCCAGGTACTCTGGGCATGGCCTTGGGACAGTTGCACCACCAATGGCCTGGCTGGCCACATAGGCTGCACTGGTCTGGTCCGAAGGTGGTGCTGCTGACATTGGTTACCAGCAGCTTCTGAGCCAAGTGAGGAGGCAAAGGCCTCCTAGGGATGGTATTAGGTATGGCTCCGCTACATTGACCCCAACTGCTTGTCCTGTTGCTAAATGGCGGTGCCTCCTTCCCTTTCCCCTTGTCCATAGTGGGCGCTGCTGTGCTAGCAGGACAAGCTGGGGTCGAGAGGAGATGGGCATTGTTGGCATCCAAGGTTCAAATGTGGTCAATGCTCTCCACGCTGTGATACCATTCCCAGAGGTTGGAAGGGGGATCGTGCTCGAACTTTTGATGCATCCTGGCAGTGAGACCCGTTTTGAAGAGACCCATGATGAGCTTAGGGTTTCCATCGAGGCCTGCACAGTTTGCTAGGTCTTGGAAATGTTCAATGTAGTGCATGGCCATGCCTGGTTCATCGCTGGCTTGATGGAGGATGGAGAGCTCAGCATAGGTGGTGAACGAGTTGACCATCTGACCGAACTGATCCCTCAAACAGGCACAGAACATGTCCCAGTCATGGAACAGTTGTCCCTGAAGCTTAGGGTCGACCCAAAGCTTGGAATCCCACCATTCCTTGGCAGATCCTTCCAAACGTTCCAAAGCAATGGCCACCCGATGCTGATGGCTTGTGATACCATATTGAGCGAACCAGTTGTTGGCCTTGATGAGGAACAGCTCAACATCCTTGGTATCCAGCTTGGGAAATGGGATCTTCATGTCCGTGGGGAGTGCCTTAGGCTCCTGGCCCTCACCTTCGAACATGGTGATGGGCTTGAGAGGCTCACGATGGTGCCTAGGGCCTGTGGGGGTTGCATAAACATCGACGTTGCTGAACTCCACAGGCCATACCTTCACTGTTGACCTGGGCATCAGTGTTTGGGGATCCTCCACTTGGGCAAACCTGGTCTGAGCTGTCGTTGACTCGCCAAGAGGTGGCACTGACCTCGATTGGCCTACTGGCGATGGTGTAGCTGGCTCATCACCTTGGTACAGCTGCCAGTTACCTAGCATGGCCCACTGCCATTCTCGGTTAGCTTCAGCTTCTTGTTGCTGTTGCTCCATCATCTGCTGGAGCATGGCTACCACCAACCCGAGGTCGACAGCCCTGAGGTGCTCCTCAGCCTGATCATCAGGTGCCATAGTGAATGTGGGGCACTGCTTGAACGATCCACTCTAATGTCAGCGGTCGCATGCCAGACATGTGAAATCGACATTAACTTGAGGTAAATGTCGATTTCGTTTGAATTTGAGGTTAACAGCCAGTAAACATCGATTTCACTTGAGATCGATGTTAACTGCCTCTTATGCTCAATGTCAGCTGACCACCATTGCCACTCCATCCAGAGGTAATGCAGCACGTTTGTGGTAGCCTAGTGGGTGTCCTACACTTGACAGGAGTGGGCTAACTGTCCTCATGTAGGTATGCAGTGCTGATGAACTGCACCACCATCATTGGGAATGATGCTCAAAGCTGTACATCGCTGGTAGTCGGCATCGTCATGTAGTAATGGTACTGGTGGAGGTTCCAGGACTGCGGTGTAGGTTCCACCTGCACAGGTGAGGCCTGTGGCACCAGTGGTGGTTCTGACTGCTGTCTATATGTTCTCTGACTCGAACGGAGGCACACTGAGTAGTAGCAATGCCTAAGATTGCTACTCTACAAGACAATGAGTGTGAGTATAGAGATACTAAATGTACTGACAAGTTAATGAATGATAGAGTGGATGAGGCCCTGCCTCTCCACTCATACAGGGAGTGTGTGTATATATATGTGCATGTGTGTATGCTGGTGGTGGTTGCTCCAGAGCATCCTGCTGCCAGCATCAGGCCAGTGTCAGGGCCTGCCCCTTCTGTCCTAGAGACTTGCCACTGGCCTCCAGCCACTACCTCTTTGCTGGCTCCATGGCCTCGAGCCAGTGTCAGACTCTCCTTCCTTCCTGCAGGCTCCCCCTATCTTCGCATGGGCCCCTGCACCTCACCTGGCTGTTACTGGTTAGCCTAGGGTCATTGACAGCATCCTCCAGGTGCTGCCAACCTCCTCGCTGATCACCCTCAACCCCTTTGGGGAGGTGCAGTCATAGTCATTGCTTGTCATTTTCATTCCACAGCATCATACAGCCCTGTGGGCGAAATCGATGGTAAGGCCTGCTTAATGTCGATTTCGTCTGAGATCGACCGTAAGACGTGTTTAATGTTGATCTCAATTCGAGTTCGATTTTATGTCCTGTGACAGTGGCATCAAAGACCTTTTCAACCCACAGTATGGTGAGTTCATTGTTGGTCCACCCACTTGGTCCCTTTGAGAAGTGCCACATGGGTGGAATATCTTCCATTCACCACTGCTCACCAACAGTATGAATATGGCCTTTGGTGATAATGAGCAGTGGTAGTACCTGACCACCACTACCAATGCATTCAATCACCATCACAGACTCTCAATTGCCTGGCTGTGCCTTGAATCAGCTTGCATGGTCTCCTGCAGGCACAAGCACATGCTGAGAACTGCCCTGACCAAACATGAAGCCAGTTTCATCCATGTTAAAGATGTTGTTCAATGTTATATTGTATTCATTGATGGTGTCAAGCAGTTGTTGAAACCATCTCTGTATTGCCTCTCTGTCTGTGGACTGTACACATGCATTCTCCAGACACCATGACCAGCATGACTTGATTGATGGGTGCCTGAGTATAAATGCTGAGAGCCAATTATGTCCAAGTTTATGCATGCCTGAGCTGGCAGAATTGCCATGTGCCAGGCCCTGAGCAAACATATGGACATCAGCAGCATTTAGAGGAAAGCTGCCAGTGGCACAGTGACAGATGTGCTCCACCAGGGCAGTCTTGGCTGCTGGCGAAAGAGCTTGTTGTGTGGTCTGAGCATCTTTCTTTGCATTCCTTCCCTTCTGATGGTCATACAACATTGTTTTTGCAATTCCATGAGCTGCAGCCGCAGCGCCGATGCTGGCAAGCTGCCCAGCATTGAGTTCGGCCAATGCAAGCTGGACTCGAGCCTCACGCTGGTCTCGAGCTAGCACAGACTGTGTACGACTGTGTTTCGAGCGCTTCGAGGAGGCATTCCTTGGCATTGTCACACAGAATCACACGAAAATGGTGTTGAAACGGGGTTTGAATTACGATGAATGAAAGTTACAACATCAACTGTGGTGGGGAATGCGGGGTTGGTGGGGACAGTTGATGGTGACCACGGGGTTGTCGAGGTGATCATGCAAGGCACAGACATCGGAGATATGCATTTTCTAACTTTAAATTTCGTTCGGGTACTACAGGCGTTCGCGTACTACAGTAATTACGTTAGCTAAATTGATTGAGAAGCTTACGCTTACGTTCCGAACCCAGCCCATGCCAAACTAAACACATTGAAGCTGGCAAACTTCTTCCCCTCCTCCCTCCCCCGCTTCTCCTCCCGCATCTCCCCTTTGCTTTGGGGAGCCACATCGTACAGTCCCTTGCTGACACTCTTCAACGAGCTCCTACGTTCCCCTTGCGCATCTTGTTCCCTTTCGTCAAGCCGCAGGTCCGCATCGAACGTGTCGACAGTGCACAGGAGATGGGTCTTTTTCACCGCCGTACCCAACCGTCCGTTCGCAACCAGGCTCGTTAGTGCCACATCTTCTCCCTTCAGCACTAGCTGCGCGGTGTAGTGTGAGTGGTACCGTAACGGGTCGCCGGGGTAGACTGCGAAGGAGCCGCCGAAGCGTAGGCCGTTCATGCACCACATGCCTTCCTGGGATACGAGCTGCTCGAACAGTGCCGTGCTCGCAACTTCGTGCTCGGTCGAGGGGTACGGAAAGATCGGTTGCACGGACGACAGCGTGGTGTAGGTGCAAGGGGTGTACCAGGGGAGGGGGGAGGAGGTGGTGGCGATGGTGTAGTGCCATGGCAGCACCGCTAGCTCTTCGGTAGTTGGGATTGGGGTTGCAGTTTTGTGTTCTTCTGTGGTTGCAGTGCTGGTCGACTTGTTTGCATGCTTCGCCTTGAGCAATTGCCTCTCGTGCCACGCTGCCAGCTGCTGCCCCTCCCTATCCCTCCCCACCCGCTCTTCCACCATCCCCACCTCCCCCACCCCCGCCTCCCTATAACTCTCCCTCTCATCCACCACCACCCCCCACCCCCTCCTCAACAAAAACACCACCTCCTCCGGCAACAACTGCACGGGCAAACCCAAAAAAATATTCTGCTGCGGAACCTGCGCTAACGTGCCCGTAAAGCTCCCTGTCAACCCATACCCGCGCAGCAACCTAAGCGACTCCACCGTCCACACCAGCGCCACAGGCAGCACAGTGTCTGAACCACCCAGACACGGCGGCAACGACGTTGCGGGGTGAAGGTGAATCTGCACACGGCCAGGGAAACGATAGCTGAGATCCCCGATGGTCCGTTCGGCAGCCCCAGTAGCCGACATCGAAGCGGAGGACATGGCGGTGGTGCGACACTTGGGCCGCAGTGCAAGATCGACCGTGTTGAATGGTGATGGTGATGGGATGCGGTTCGGAATGACCAAGGAGTGTTGGAACCTTTTTAAAAAACGCAAAGGGTCGAAAAAGTGGAGCCTGGCTAGTGCCGAAATCCGGATTTTCTTCCCTTCGGCTCCCTCACCAAAACAAGACCACTCGAACACAATCCGCACACCAACACCACCTCCTCACGAAGCGCGGACCTTGCCTGAGCACAAAGATACCAAACAGCCTCACGATCAAGCATACCGAGTCTGATCACGCAGCACTGAGTTTTACCAATCTCAAACCATTGCCAGGATGCGCACTGCCCCGCCTGAAAACAAAGCCCCCCCAAGTCCCTCTTGGATCAATCCCTCAAACTCTCCCCCGCACCCAACGCATTGGGCGCGTTATACGAGAACCCTACAAACTGCTCCTGCACTGTGGCGCTCAACATATGGCTATCGTCCACCACGCTATCCATCGGGGGCTCGTTGGTGAACTCGGGATCAAAGTTGCTTGTGTCGATCGCCGACGCGACACTCGGCTTGAACGGCGGCGGGATCTTTTTCGCCAGCAGCAGCTTCCAGTCGATGTGCTTGGCGAAGAAGGGATGCGCCTTGATATCTGCCGCTCCATGCGGGCCCGATCCCAACCGTTGAGCCGGATCACGATTCAGCAATAGGGTGAGGAGGTGGCGTGCGTCGGGCGAGACTTCGTCGCCGAACCGCAGCGGGTCTTGGAGGATCTTGCGGTACATCTCGTTAACATCCTCCGAGTAGAACGGTGGCAGGCCGGTAAGCATCTCGTACAGGAGCACGCCGAGGGTCCACCAATCGACGGCCTTGGTGTAGCCCTGTCCGAGCAGCAGCTCGGGCGAGAGGTACTCGGGCGTGCCGCAGAAGGTGTTGGTCGTCTCCTGATCGCCCATGTTGAGCTTGCACAGTCCGAAATCGCACAACGCGATATGGCCCGTGTAGTCGAGCAGGATATTCTCCGGCTTGAGATCGCGATAGACCACATTGAACCCATGCAAGTGCTCCAAGGCGCACAGCAGCTCAGCCGCATAGAACCTGGATCGCTCCTCATTGAACCTGCCCTCGCGTTGGAGATGGTGGAAGAGCTCACCGCCATTGATGAACGCCAGAACAAGGTAGAGCTTGTCGGGGCTCTGGAAGGAGAACTTGAGGGGGACGATGAAAGGGTTGTTGACCTGGGCGAGCACGGTGCGTTCTGCAAGGGTGTGGGTGACTTCGGAGCGCGAGACGATGTGTGCTTTGCGGATGGTCTTGAGCGCATAGATGCGCGAAGTGTCGCGCTTGCGCACCTGCATGACTTTGCCAAAGCTACCCTTACCGATGACTTTGAGCAGCTCAAAGGCGTCCATGTTGAGCGAGCTGCGCGAGTCGCTCCTGTAGGATACCTGGACGTGGATCTGTCCATTGCCGCCAGCGAGCGGGTACCAAGCGTCGGATGTTCGCTGGTTCTCAAAGTCCGGCACAAACTTGACACCGCCCAGGTAGATATCACTGACGCCCATCACATCGTCTCCCTGCCCGTCGCGACTCGCTTCGAGCTGATGAGTGCTGTGGTCATCTCCGGATCGAAGGTATGTCTGCAGACTGATCTCCGAGATACGCGAAACGTCAAAGTGAGCACGGAACATCCACGTCGGGCCTTGAATGTCGCCACCGATGGCGTCGATGAGGATCTCATTCTTGTCGAACTCGAGCACGAGGTATGGGAGCCACCAGCATTGCTTTCGCTGCATGCTCTGCCTGTTTTCGCGATTTGCGCCTCCAAACGACTGTGCGAGAGAGGAAGCATTGGGGTTGTGCTGCGCCAAAGCTCGTGCGACGGCAGGTGGGGTCTGCATGCCAGGCGGCAAGGTGAGGCCACGAGCGTCGATGACACGGATGGTCAAAAGACCAGAGCGGGGGATGGGTGCGCCATCGGACGATGCGAGCGGATTCGAAGAGGAAGAGGAAGCGGAAGCCGACGCGTTGGCATCAGTGCCTGGGTTTCCCGGGGTGGGAGTAGCGGAACGGTCGAGGGGCGAGCGAGTGCCAAGGTTGGCACCATCCTTGAATTCTGTGATATTCAACGTTCGCAGATAACAAGACGAGGGAGAAGAGAACCGGTCAGCGACTGTTTTGAGAGCAGGCAAGCGAAACTGGAGGCGCTCTGGCTTGTTCTTTGCCCAAGCGGCGGTGATCAACAAGACAATACGAAGAGTGACACTTACTCTTTCCTAGTTTCCAAGACATGTCGACTTGCTAGTAACGAAAGGTGGCTACGATCTCCAGTCGGAAACACCGATGCTCCAAGCTACTGTCTGATGAGAGATGCTTTCGGCGGAGTGATTCAATATCAGCGTGAGAATGATGATTCGAAAGAAACGTCGGGTGCTTTCCGTATCGCTGCTATCAGGCAATCCAGACAGCAAAGATGACCCTCTGCGACGATGTGCACGCACGTGCGAATCCAAGAGAGCAAGAAAGCGGCCGACACGTTGCCTTTTTCTTCGAAGAGTTGAAGCAAGTATGCGAGCGGTCCAAGCGCCCAGCTCTACTTTGTCGAGCTTTTTGAGTATGCGCAATCACGAATCGTTTGTGCTGAACTGGCAGTGGCGGTCGGCGAAGTGGCTCAAAAAGTTGATGGTGCTAGAGGCTGGTGCCTATCTGCGAGACTGCAAAGTAGAACCCGGATGAAGATATGTGATGGAGCGATTGAGAGGATGAGGAGCCAGCGTTATGGCCAATGTCAGGTGGGCACAGAGAGGCACTGACTACGATTAAGCCAGGCAAAAACGCCCTCACTCTACAGTTTAAAAAAAAAAAAAAAAAAAAAAAAGGTTGCCAACGCTCGGCCCATCCGCTCGCTCGCTCGCGCGCCTGCGTGTGCGTGGGTGTGTGGGTGTGTGGATGTGGGTGTGGGTGTGCGTTGTGCGTTTTGCTGTGCGTGGAAGCGAGCCTGGACCGTGCTGTCTGTCCGGCTTGCCTGGCTTTCCCTCCGGTTTTGGAATCGCCGCCTATTTTTACCTTTATTCGCCCAAATTCCACTCTCTGTTTAAGCTTTCGTGCTTCCCGATGCGTATGCAGTTGTTGCAACCGATGCGAGCGATCCAACGCAACTCGTCTTCTTGTCAGGCGACAAAGATTCAGAGTCTCGTTGAGCTGGTTGACATGTTCGACCCTTGTTCGTTGGTGGCTGTTGGCGAGGTGAGCGCAACAATACCGCAACAGCTTTTTCGCCACTGGCGTCACTGCTCATGTCTAGAAGCCCCTGCTGCGGAAGATTGCTCTTCTCAGAACCGCCGCAGTGATGATCTGCAACACGTCAGAGGCCACCATAGAGCAGGTGCAAGTTGGCTAGACGCCGAGCTTCTACGCTAGGCGCAACACAAAAGCTCTGCTTGAAGAGGCTGCAATACAGCACCCTCATATCCCCAGTCAGTGTTTGCTGTACATACAAGCTTCCGATCTGGTCGGTTTGGGGCGGTCTATGAGCGATAATATGATATGGGGGGAAGACGGGACATCAAAAGTGACGCTGCTAGTTGCTGGTCTTGACCTGTGCTTTGTTTAGGTGCGGTTCATGCAGAGGGGACCGTCACTGGTACCGGTCTGAAGGAGATCTTCGGCAGACCGAAATCGGCGCTCCTCCATCCTGCTCACACTCCAAATCACTTTCAAACCCCACGCGCGCTTACATTCCACCTTGATCTGTTTGTCCCCCTCTCGTCCAGCCAGCATACGTACAACCTCTACGAGCTCGTCTCACAGCGTAGCGCGGGAGCATCTCCCGGAAGCCACCCAAGCCACCCAAGCCACCCAAGCCACCCAAGCCACCCAAGCACCCAAGTGCATTCTGTTCCTGCCGTGGGGCACCGTTCTGCGGGCGGGAAAGGTGGGTTGATCGAATCGAGCCTTGCATCAAAATCTCTAAACCTTCTTCCTAGCTGAACCGCCGCGGAGGATCCGAACCGAACTCGCAAACCGTCCTTCTTTCTCTCTCTCTCTTCCACTTGCTCTCGTGGTCTACTGTACAATGATGCACTAGGCCACACAGAATCGGAACGAGCGGACGGGTTGAAAAGATGCTTCCGCAGCAAGCACAATCCGCGGGCTTTCGACCTCGACCTCGACTTTTGACCAATACCAATCCTCAGTCTCAGCAACAATAAAGAGAAATTGGCCGTGATGAATGCCGGCGTTTGCAGTTCCACGAGCAAAGACACGTTGCAAACTTTCGGGGACACCGGCTGTCAACTTTGCTTTTCGGTGCAAATTCTTCCGTCCCCAAAGTCTTGCCCCTTCGCTCGACCTTGGCTCCTTCTATTGTTACAAGGTGTCTCTGTCCTTTAGTTGGTATAGCAGATGTCGATTCTGTCAACGAAGAAAGAGGTGGTGTGTGCGCAAACGGCAGGGTCATGTCGGATGCTAACCGAACGAGAGGGATAGCATGACTCCCCCAACTCCACATTGAAATTATGGAGAGATTTAATTTTGATGCTGCAGCTCAGCCAATTTTTCCTTTTTTTTTTTTTTTTTTTTGGGAGGGAGAGGGAGAAATTTCAGCAGGACTTTGTGGTTCAGCCGTACAAATCCGCGAGCCAGGCTGGCCGGGCTGATTGTTCGCCTGCCATCCGCTGTATGTACTGTACGCACGTTTCTGAAGCCTCCCGGTTAAGCACCTCCACGCCTTTTACTGCTGCTGGTGCTGCTGGTGCTGCTGGTGCTGCTGTGTATCGAGCGGAACCCGCTGACAGCTACGTTGCCTTGAATCTTCCAACTCCAACCGCACCTTTCCCTCCTTCTGACACCATCTCATCAATCTCTCGGCTAATCCGCCGTCTTTTCCACGACAACCTTCATCTGAGGACGCAGCAAATGGGGCGTGCAACCCCGTGAGCACCGCTCCCTCCACCCTCACCGCCACCACCACCATCATCACCACACCCACCAAATCATCCCCACTACAACCATCCTCTCGCACTGTCGACGCCTGCCTCCGCCCCTAGAAGAGCATACCAACCATGGGGCGTGGTCGCCGCCCCAATCTGGCGCTAGAGCCCACGCGTGCGCTCCAAACCCAACGCGCCTTCCGCCAGCGCAAAGCCGAGCACCTTGCCAACCTCGAGGAATCGGTCAAATCGCTCACCGAGGAAAACGCAAAACTGCGCAAGCTCCTCCACCCCGAGTCTGGGTCTCCTCCGACCACCAGTCGCAGCGCTTCACCTTCTGCTTCGACCAAGCCAGCTTTGGGAGTTCATAGTCCTACGTTGACGGAAGCGGGGCAGCAGCAGGGGTGTGCGGATTGCGCGCAGGTGAGGCGCGCGAATCGGCAGTTGGCCGTGGCGGCCGAGCAGGTGGAAGCGCAGATGGCGCAGTTGCAGCAGAGTATTCAGGCGTTAAGGAGCGTGTTGGTGCATCATAATATTCCCATTCCGCCCACGCCCGGGTCGGTGGATGCAGAGGAGAGGTTGTTTAAACGACAACGGCTTGCTGAAGCACAGCAGTCGGATCACATACCACCACAGCCGTATGGGGTGCACATGACTTACAACTACTTTAGCGCTGCTTCCTCCTCCTCCTCTTCAAGTCATGATCAGTACGCGTCGGCAAGACGGACTGCCGTTGCCCTATCGAGTTCTACTTCAGCAGCAGGCGGTGGAGTGGGCGCATGGCACACACCGAGCCCATCAGCAATCCTTTCTGCCCCAACACCACCCTCTGCGTCAGGTTTCAGTCCGAGGCACTGCGTTGCCAGCCCCGCCTCCACCTCTGGCGTCGCTGCCGCGTCGGGCGAGGAGGCTCACTACAGAGCCCGCAACCCAGTTAGACAGAATTCAGCCGGTTCGAGTGGCAGACAGCTCCCGCCAATGTCGCCAGCGAGACAAGTGGTTGGCCTTCCGCCCCCGCCGCCGTTGCCGTTGCCGTGGATAGGTCCAACTGGAGGCCCTTCACCTTCGACTTTGATGCGTGCAGGGTCGTACGCTTCACCCTCGGCCAGCGGGCCACAGCGAAGACATGACGAGCCATCTTACGCATCTACAGCCTCAGCCTCGGCTCCCGCAGAACACAGATACGGATATACAGACCACCACCATCACAACCACCACCACCACGCGGCTGGGGGGAGAGCATCATACCCATCCGCCTCGACCTCTTCACCAGCGCAAGGCGTGGTAGCTTCGCCGCATTCGCACTCGAACTCGAACTCGCCGTTCGGCTCGGGTGCAACGCTGCATTCCCCGCGCATGCGCCGCGGTCAGGCGCAATCACCGAGAGAAAGAGACCGAGATGAAGCAGATCTCTCCGCTAGACCCGCTCCCACAGCCGGATATAGGTGCACGACGGCGGACAAGAGTAGCAATGGGAAAGAATGCTGTCCAACCGCTTCCAGCCCAGCGGATCCTTCAGCATCTCACTCCAAATCCACGTGCACCACCCTCAACACTAGCACTAGTACGAATTCGAATTCGAATCGACAAGGCCAAGACAAAGAGAAGGCCGATTGGGATGCTCCACCTCCGCTCGGCGTCAGCTTTGATATGCGCCTCGGTGGTAAACCAGCCACAGGCAGGGCGGAGGTGCAGGATGAGGATGAGTGCTGCTTCGGTTTGGTCAAATGCGATGCTGCGGGGAGAATCATTATCTAACGCGCGAAACGCAGGTACCGCACGGTTTTTAGATATGCGTTATATGTCGGCAGCTTTATCCCTCTGCAATGGAGCCACTTTGGCTCGATGGCGCTTGAGTGCAAGCGTGAGCTGTAAGAGAAACTTGGTGCAGCGTATCGTGAAAGAGAACAGGTGTGTGCGTAAGGCAAGCTTTGATTTAACGAAGGTCGGTCCTCAGAGCAGACAAGCGGGTCTCGGATGCGTTCTGTCTGAAGCAGCAATCTGACATTATGCGTTGTGCGTGTGCCAATGCACGACGTGAAACCCCTTTACCATTACGTACACTTTGGATAGAAAGCTAAACATGCGCTACGTCCAGGATAACTCAACCTGGTCGCCATCTTCTACGTCCATATCGCCCACGGTCTGGCTAGATTTATAAAGAAACCCGTCGAATGTCACGCGAATCTTGTCCGGGTTGACGTGCTTGGGCGTGCCTGCAGGAACGAGTTTCTTGGCGTGAAAGTGAGTGATGATGGTCGACAGACGAGTGGCGGGAGTGACGGTGACGGGCATCGGGCCGAGCTTGGATTGCAAGGTCAAGCTGAGCGTTTCTTGGCCTTCTTGGTCGGCTGCGTTGGATGGCGGTGGTGAGAGCGAAGCGGCCGCAGTTGCAGACGAGGCACCGTTGGTTCTCGATGTGGAAGCTTGGGGCAGGTCGTCGTCCGAATCAGCAATGACGATTATCGACTCGTTGTTGGTTTGACTCGCCGAAGATGCAGGTGCAGCGGAAGATCGTGCGCGTCGGGGCGAAGTGGCTTTGAAAGGTCGTGGAACGATTTGGATACTATCGTCGCTGTCATCGCTGATGGCTTGTGCTCTCGTCTGTGGAACCGATTGGGTTCGTGCAAATTGGCCTTGGCGCTGCTGTGAAGAGCCTGGGAGAGAGGATGGCTGGGTGCGTATGCGTTCGAGTTCTCTCTGCTTCCTCTTGTCGTCACGTTCCTGCTGCTTACGCTTGGCTTGTTCTCGGATGTGTTTGGCGTTCTGGCCGCGCATCAAACGCGCAAGATCGGGATCCCATTGGATTTGCCTATCATCATCGTCCGAGTCTACCGCATTCCGCGGTGCACCAGATGGCATTGCGGATGTAGAGGGTACAGCGATATCTTGGCCGAATGCAGGCGTTGCTGAATTGCGAGTGCTGCGTGTTGGTCGACGAGAGGCCGAGGCTGGCTCGAGGCTGGATGAAGACGCGGTGACTGTTGTGGATGTAGTGGTGGTGGTGGTAGAAGTTGAGCCAAACTTGCTAGCGATGGTTCTGGAGGCAAGATCGCGCGCCAAGGAAAGCTTTTCAGGCGATGGAGGTGGTGGTGGAGTTAGACTGACGCGCCTCGGCCTGCCATCTCGATTTGAATGATCAGCTTGGCTGGCGTTGGGCGCAGCTCTTCCTAAAGAAGAGTCGTACAATGTGGTGCCATTGCTGCGGCTAGAGCTGGGAAGCGCAGTCGGAGGATCGCTAAAGACGGCATTGGACGAGGAAGAAGGCTCTTGCGAAGGTCGACGGTAAACGGCTTGGGTTGTCCAGACTGGCAGTGTCTTTGTATGCTTCTTCTTGCGCCGCTTGGCCCGACGTTTGGCAGAGGCGTTGCTGTCGTCGCTCGAGACATCCAGATCGCTGCTAGAAAGCACAATGTCATCATCATCATCATCGTCGTCGTCGTCGTCGTCGTCGTCGTCGTCGTCTTCGTCGTCAACTTGTTCATTTAGCTCGACATGATCCATGAGTTGGTCTTGCTCATCCTTGCCATCCAATTGTAGTGCTGCAGCTGATGTGGATACAACAGTCGCAGAAGCAGAGGATGAAGGGTCTGGGACATGGCTGGATGTTTCACCGTTGACTGCTTTAGCTAACCCTTTGGATTTGGATCTGGACCTGCTCGCCAATGGCTTGCGTGTGAAAAAGTCCACATCGTCATCCATGCTCGTGCCCAGCGTAAGAGAGGAGCGGCAATGCAGTGGATTGTGGAATCAAGTCAAGCTGCATGCGCAGGACGAAGCTTGATGTCGAGGTGTGCGTGGTTAGGACCTGGACTCGGTAGGTAGAAGCAGTGTGCCGTATATGTATGTAGGGACGAGGTTGGACGGATGAGGAGAGAGACAAGATCGCTTTGGAAAAAGTGAAAGGATGAAAGTGTGGAGCTGCGCGTCCAACTGCATTCAGGGTGCAGCAATTAAGTTAATGAGCGAGAATAACAACGGGCAGAGCGTATTTTGCGTTTCTCCGCGGCCAAGGCACAATTGCTTGCCCGATTCGGTTCCTGCACTCGAATACTTCGCCCAACTTTGAATCGGGTGATTCACAAAGTGACACGTTGTCCAAAAGTCACACACTCACCCACACTTTCACCTTCGACAACACCTTAACACCCTGCTTTACCTACACATCGCCATCATCATCGCCATCATCACCTCCAGGCTCGTCATTGCTGAGGCGTACCCAGTCCCTGTGTCATCATCCTCATCGTCGCTCGTTCAGATTCGCCTTGTAACCGCTCTTCCGCTACGCCCGGCCCGCTACGTTTGGCGCAACCCGTTTCCCTCCCAATCACATCGACTCGACGCCCTTGCATTGCACTCTCCTGCGCACAGCATTTCCCATCACCTGCCAAGCTTGACCTCTCGCACACAATGTTCGCCGAAGAACTTGCCTCCTTGCGCCGTCAAGGCGTGCGCTCCATCCTCTTCCAAGTGCTCAACTTCGTCTCGGTCGTCTCTACTGCCCTTGCCATGTGGAAGGGTCTTTCCGTCCTCACCGACACCGAGTCTCCCGTCGTCGTCGTTCTTTCCGGCTCGATGGAACCCGCATTTTACCGCGGCGATTTGCTCTTCCTCTCCATGCCAAGCGGCCCACTCAAAGTAGGCGACATCCCCGTCTACAAAGTCCCCGGCGCAGACATCCCCATCGTCCACAGAATCATCGAAACCCACAACACCCCCGACGGAGAACAGCTGATCCTCACAAAAGGAGATAATAATGAGAGCGACGATATCGCCCTCTACAACGGCGCTAGGTGGATGAAAAGATCCAACATGGTCGGCAAAGTTAGAGGGTAAGTACACCACCTCCACCCTCCTTTTTCGCTATCATCGCTCAAAGTAAAGTGGATATGCATACTGACCAACCATCTTGCGATTGTACGTTGCATGATCACCATAGATACATGCCATATGTGGGCTACGTCACAATCGCACTCAATGACTATCCCAAACTCAAATACGCCCTCTTAGCCGTCATGGCCCTCTCCCTCCTCTTCCAAAAAGAATAACCCTCCCCCAACCCCCCAGCCCGCCTCATCACATTATACTGTACACAGACTTGCAATCCACATCTATCGTCCCACCCTCCCTATCCCCCGCGCCTCTGACTTTATATCGCCTGTGACAGTGAGCCTCCGCGCACTCCACCCCCATATCCACATCTCGACATCAACTCATGCAACGTCCTCAAGATACCACCACCAACCCCTCCCTTTTGCACAGCCCATGTCTCACTTGCACCCCACCTATCCCATCCCAAAAACATATACGCAGCAAAAGAATGTATACGATTGATAAATCAGATCAAAGATGAGTGGAAGGATAAAGAAAGTGGTGCCTGTCGTCGGTATCCAGACCGACGTCCTCGAAACCAACCAAAATGTAAAGCGAAGGGTTCCGTTACAATAAACACAAAACAAAAAGGTCAAAAGAGAAAGCGAAATAAAGCTGAAAATCAAAGCAGCACCGAGTTGCTCATCATCTCGGGGCGTCCAATTGTCGAACTAGCCACGCTTCCGCGACGACGTGAGCGGGTGGTGCTGTTGGAGCGCGCACCGAAAGCGTGCTTGCTCGTGTGCTGGCGTGGCACGCGATACTCCTCTTGGTATGTCGAGATCATCCCCGTCGACTCGTTGCTCTGGCCGCTGTGCGAACCCTGCGAGCCCGAATATTCCGAGCCCGAGTGGAACGAGCGGCGCGAAGACTCGTAGTCGTACTGGATACGCTGCGCCTCGGTCATCTGACTCAAGTCCGAGTAGTTGGATCGCTCCGTCATTCGGCTCGCTCGATTCATGTTGACGTAGTTGCCCGCTGCAGCACCGCCCGTCGCACCATCTTGGAACGGGTCCGAAGCCACATAACCGCCAAAGCCATCGGCGTGCGAGTGCATGGCCGCTGTGGGATGCCCGATGGCCATACCACCGTCGTGCGGCGACCACACCTGCTGCATTTCGCCGGTCGTGTTGAGCGCTCGATGCTGATCCAGCGCGTCAGGAGCCCAGGTCTCACGCAGTCCGCCGCTAAAGGATCGGATCGTGTGTGCACGAGAGACACCGCCAGTGTTACCGCCAGCCGACTCCTCCTTGTCCTTGCGCTGCTTACGCCAGATCAGACCACCGGCCACGACAGCAAAGATACCTGCCAGACCACAGCCTACGCCAATCAGGCTGTTGCGCAGCGTCGATTCGTCCTTGGATGATCCACTGCCCGAGACTGCATTCTGCTTGGCGCCGGCCGCAACTTGTCCCGCCACGCTCAAGATGTTGAAAGTGGGGTCCACCTGGCTCGCAAGCTGCTGAGGAGCTCCTGGAGTAGCAGACGTGTAGAAAGGCGACGAGGTGTTGGAAATCATGGCTTGAATATCCTTCACGCTCGATGTGGGCACATACGCCATGTAGAGCGTTCTTGCCGTTGCGAGCGAGTCGGCAGCGACAGTGTGGGCAACGGCGTTGACCTTTCCAGGCGTCCCAGGCATATAGCTGGCCAACTTGACCGTCGAGACCTTGGACGAGTCGAGGCTGACAGCCTGACTGACGAGATCCGGCATAAAGGCAAAGATCTGGGCGGTGAGATCAGCCTGCGAGATGACCCACGACCACTGCATGTCCTGTTTGAACAAGAGAGCGATCGAAGTGGTATTGGGTGGCTGGTTGTACGAGTCAGCCGACGGCACAATGGTGGTCGGGAGATCTTGAAGGGGAGGAGACCTGCCGGTGTCTGAGCCGGTAGTCGATGTGGAAGCAGTCGACCTATCAGAGCCGGTGCTGCTGGTGCTTGCGGAGCTCTGTGATCCAGTCTCGGCGGGCTGCTCGGCAGACCAAGTCCTGCTGGGTGCCAGATTCAACGACCGCGTGTTGGCGTACCAGTATGGGTTGGTGGTGGCAGTCGACGAAGAAGAATCGGAAGACTTGGGTGAAGACGGCGAGTAGCCCGATCCCGAGTCATGAGAGGAAGACGAAGTTGGCTGAGATGCAACGGCGCTCGATGATGCCGAAGATGCCTGCTGTCCTGCGCTCGAGCCGGAAGCCTGCGACGTAGACGTGGGGCCTGTTGTTACACTGATGAATGACCCTGTTGGGGCAGTCGATCCACCAGTGCCGTGGTCCGTAGAGGTGGCAGTACCGGTGTATGAAGTAGCAGAGGCGGTTGATCCGATGCCGGAGCTGCTATTGGTGGGGGCAGCTCCATCCGCAGTGGTGGTGAGCGAGGCACTGTGGCGAGTGTTGCTAGAACCCTCGGAGCTATTCAAAGAGCCCATCTGCAAGGATGTGTTAGAGCCAAAGTTGGAGCCATTGCTAGAGCCAGAGCTGGCATCCGGAGGCGATGGCGTTGGCGAGGCTGACAATGCTGGAGAACCCGAAGACGAAGACGGGGGGCCGAGCACGGGCAGGAGGCCCTGAACGAGACGTGAACCTGTGGACGATGGCGCAGACTGGGTGGAGGAGCGCGTCGCTTGAGGCGTGAAGCTGAAAAAGTCGGGCTGGCTCGTCTTGCTCTGCTGGCTAGAAGAGGACGAAGCATTATGGTTGCCGTTTTTGTCATTGGACGACAAGGATGCAGCGGCAGAGAGAGACAATGAAGCCGATGCACTGACGATGCTCGGCTGGGTATGTCTGCTTGCGGTCTGTCGTGCTGCTGGCGTCGACGAGGTGGTGGATGAGCCCATGAGAGAGCCGAGAAGACCGCCCACGACGTTGTTATTGTTGTCCGACGTAGCGTCGGTGGAGTTGCCAGTGCCGTTGGAGACAGAAGACGAGGACGAGCTATCTGAAGGGGAGGTGTCGCCACTCTCAGATGTAGATGAAGCAGGAGTGCTGGCAGAGGTGTGATTGTGTGACGAAGAGCTAATCACATCTGACGAGTTGGAAGACGACGTCGAATTGTACAGCGGAGTGTGTGAGTGTGCACGCATAGTTGATGTAGACGA
This sequence comes from Ustilago lituana, assembly GCA_928869825.1. Classification (NCBI taxonomy): domain Eukaryota; kingdom Fungi; phylum Basidiomycota; class Ustilaginomycetes; order Ustilaginales; family Ustilaginaceae; genus Ustilago; species Ustilago lituana. Next base: position 31,972 of record CAKMYA010000002.1, read on the forward strand.
GGGAGATGCAGACAAAGTGGTGTTGGAGGTTGAGGTCTCGTTGGAAGCAGAAGCAGCAAAGCGGTGCGTAGAGGTGCCGGTAGGTTCATGCAAGTGGGTGCCAGTGCGTGTGCGATGGCGAGTGTGGCTTCGAGTGGTGGTGTTATTGGTGGTGTTGGAGGGAGGGATATAAATGCTGCTGTCCTCGCTTTCTTCATCGCCGAGCAATTGCTTGATTTCTGCCGGGGTGAGACCGTACATACCATGCGTACGATGGTGTCGCTGTCTCCTAGCGAGTGCAGGCGCATCGGGGTTGGATTTTAAGACAGGTGGGCAGCCTTTGGACAGGCGACCTGCTCGAGCAGCATGGCGTCGCACGACATTGTCGGCGTGAGAGGCACCGTCGTGGTTGGCGCGGAGGCCATTAGCAAGAGCTGAAGAGGGCAAAAGGCCGAGGAGCAAGACGAGGTTCAAGCTGACAAGCATCAGGTTGAACGTCGGTTGGAAGGAGACCATGATGCTGAACTAAGATAACGAGACGCTGAGGCAGAGGACGAGTCTGTGTTTGTCGAGTTGATCAGGTTGGGATGAGAGGAAGAGAGGCGGGGATGTATGAGACGTTGCAGGAGGTCGTATGACGAAGCGAAAAGAGTGTGAGTTGGTCTTTACTGAACTAAACGGAGGCGGGCAAGATTCACGATGGCTCGGCACCAAACACGCTCAAGATCAAGCGTTTAGGTGGTGCGAGACAGGAAGGACGAGGACGGGAGGAGGGAAGAACATGGGAAGATGATGGCAGTAGTCCGAGGTGATGGTGGTTACTCGCTGAGGCCAAGTCGGATGCACGACCGGTAAGCACTAGCACAGGAGACCGTGATATTGATGGAAGCGGAGCGGGAAAGAGGAGAAAGGGGAACGTGCGGATAGGAAAGCGAATCGAGATCGCAACTCACCTCTAGTCAGTATCGGCTACAGAGACTGGTCCGCGTGAAGTGCAAATGAAGTGGGACCCGAGTTGGAAGCAAGAGGTGCGACCAGAAAAGAACGAGCAAAAAAGATCGACTGGCGATGCAAATCAAGACGGCCTGAGCGAGAAGGGGTAAGCTAGACAAGCTGCAGCTGCAGCTGTCTGCGAGAAAGAAAAGGCGGGAGCGGTCCAAGCTTATCGAAGAAGGATCTCAATAGGCGCGGGCGGCTGTGGAAGCTAAGCGTGATGCTAGAAACCAAGTTGTGGGTGTAGTTTAAACGAAATGAACGAATGTGCGAAATCAAGTGCAACGGAGATGGAGATGCAAGGTGCTTGACAACCGTCGGCGGAGACAGGAGGTGGTGGTCGAAATAGATGGGAAAATGCATGCAAGCCACAGAACCTGTCTGTGAAGTTGTTAGGAGGGGAGTGCAAGGAAGAGAAGGAAGCGCGTGCGGTGATAGAAACGAGTGTGGCGTCGACAAGCACAGCGATGGGGTCCGAGCAGGATGCTGTTGTTGAAGGGATTGGATGAGGCGGCAGAGACGCGATGGTGCAGACTGAGGTGGGGGTGATGGTGAAAGAGAATGAACTCGACGAGCCAGCGACGAGCGACGATCACCAGAGAGTGGGCACAAGAGAGAAAGAGAGAGGGTAGCGGCGAGGACTGTGAGATTGTGTGGTTGTGGAAGTAGGGAGAAGGGGAGGAAGGGGAACAATGGAACCCGAGGTCGGCCAAGACGACAAGGATAATGACAATGAAGGACGGTTGCGAGTCGAAGCTAGAGGCAAAGCATTGCGAGAAGTGCTTAGTATCGACGTCGACCTCACGAGCAACACACGTGTGTGTATGACCGAGCGAGCGAGCAGGGCAGTGGAAGCACAGTCAAACTCACTCAGACCACGACCTTGAAAAGAATCCAACGACAACGCCATCTTCAGCGACGCACGCACGCACGCACGCACGCACGCACGCACGCACGCAATGCACAGTCGAACAGTGAACAGAAACGAGGGAGCGCATTCACTCTGCATTCCTCGCCATTGTTGCTGCAGCAAACGGCTTCCAACCCCGAGCCATCGAGACAAATTTATCAGAGATTCCAAAAAGGAAAAGAGGGACAGGCAGCACACTGCAGCTCTAGCGGATTTCGTCTGTTGGAAAAGAACTAACGGAAAAAGGAAAAAGAAAAAGAAAAGCACTTCGGGGTGAAACCGAGCAACCTTGAACTTCTGCGATGCAGTGCAGTGCAGAACAGAGCAGCACAACGCCATGCCTTGTCTTGCATCTTTGTGCCGCTCTTGCGGGCACGGATCCCTACGTCGGCCAAGACATTGACAGCTCTGCCTGTCGTCGATGCCCCACTTGCTTAGCGCCTGCTCTCTCTTCTTTCCGTCTATGACGCGGAAGTCGGGAGCTACCAGCGGTGTGAACAGACTGCTTACAGGCTAAAGCAACAAGGGTATTGCCTGCGAATGTGCTTGCTCGCGAGCTTGGTGTGCGCGGTGCCGGCAAGAAGCGTGGTTGCGCTTTCTTGGCCTTCTGTTTCCTCGCTGTCACGGTTTGAGTGTGTGAATGCAAACGCTGAATGGTCATTATATCGGCACCCTCCAAAACGACCTCTATCCATCTTGGTGTTGTGGATGGCGCAAGACCAGCGAGAAAGGCACAGGCGAGGGTGGAAAAGCGCTCGGTGATGCTAAGAGATGCTTCGGATGCGCTTTGCCGTTGCTCTTCAGGCACATTGTTGCAGACTTGCTGCCAAAACGGCACAGCCGAGAGCAACACTGACACCAATTCGCGCTTCACGCGTCCCCCTTGAAATACAGTAACAGTATATTCACTTCCCCCCAGCTTGAAACTCTTTCTCGGCGACAACAGAACCTCGAAATTGAAATGCAAAAATGAAAGCAACCGCCAAGTGCCAAATGGAGGGGACAGTACACACAAGTGACTGCGTATGCCGAGTCTTTCTCACGAAGGACCCTGAAAATGAGCAACGCTGCCGATCCCTTTTTTTTATACACTGCATTTTTTATTTTTATTTATTTTTATTTTGGCACCTTTCACAGCTGCCAGCACAGCAAATCGTCGCCTTCTCAAGGGAACCTTCTGACCCCTAATTGGACCACTGCTCCTGCCTGCTTGATCTTCGGACTGGAGGATCGTCCCGTCTTGCATGCGTCACTTGCATATGGTTGCCTCGAAACGCGACAAACCCTTTCGCTTAGAAGCCAGAACCGCACTTGCACTCTATCACAAAAAGCATGAAGGGCGACTCGTTTTCTAGGTTGACGTTGTCTTCCATGCCATATTGAACTATCTCAAGCTGCGCTGGGCTGAAGCAGAACATTCTTCGCTCGGCCTTTTTACGCCCAGCCTCCAGTATACAGTAAGCGCACTGACAGCTGCTCATTCACTTTACTGTGCGCACTCACGCCATCCCCTCTCGCTCTGCATTGGTGATCAGCACCACATCGCTTTGTTGAAACAACTTTGTTGGCCGCCGCCACTGTCATGCTTGCTTCGGGCTCTTTGCCGGTGCCATGTGTCGAGAGGAGGGTAACACTCTCATAGCCTTAATCGACGTTGTCGCCCTTGACGAGAACAAGGTTTGAGGTACATTGTTGAGCTTCTTCGAATCCTCTCGCGAATAGTCCTCGCTCATTCAACAAGTGCTTGGATTTGCATGCCATGCACTCGCAACTACCCCGAAAGTCACTGAAGCTGTGCAACGTATTCGAACCAAGTCACGGTGTACCGCTGCTGCTTGTGCAGATAGCGTCGGCAACTTGGGCTCTTCCATCCAAAGCGACTCGTGCGATACTATACCTCTTGATTGTCAGGTCTTGCCGAACCTCCCCATTAAGTTTCTCGACACCACGGCGCTGTACTAACATCGGCTTGCCTAGTATGCTTGTCCTTACTTGTCAGTACACTTTGTGATTGGCTCAAATCTCGCACCGTCGATGACGTTGGACAAACTGCAGCGTTCCTATAGCCAGCTGATGTTAGCGAGGCGAATATAGCCCATGACTACTGTATAGCGCTGGGCTTACAGCTCAGAAGTGTTCCCTGACGGAAGCTTTCAAAAATCGTGCAAGCAGACGTCCAACAGTCAATAAAATCGCCGATTTGATGTCTCTGATTTTGGTCTGGAACTTCGGAACTCGGACTCTGCCCGCACAAGCAATCCAAGCCTTTCCGACGCTTCCTGGCTTCCCGGGCTCGACCACATTCGTTCCAATAACACAATCCTTCCGATCAACTCTGGCTGTTCGCTATCACTGCGATACTCGAACTGAAAATCCAGGCGCGATCGACTCTATAGAATCCAGCGGCCGAGGCGAGGCTGATTCCTCCGGCCGGCAGCATCCAGTTTCATGTTCAGAGACGGACGTATGCACTAAAACACGCATGATCTGTTACACGTCTCACCACCTTCATTCAGCTTGTGCAAACGGCGGGCGCTCGGCAACCGGAACCGCGCCAGAGTATCCAACATGTCGATAGAGACGCCTGCAAAGCGTCAGCGCACCGATGACGCTCCCGCCAGACCGCCTAAAATCACCCCTCGGACACCGCTAACCGCCGAGCAGCTCCGTTCCATCCGCCATGCTCAACTCCTCGACAATGGTACCAGCGCTACAGAGCAGCTACAGAAGCTTAGACGAGGCGCAACCGACCTCGGCCAGATCGCTTGGTCGCCTCAGAACGTCGTTGCGGCTGCTTCCAACACGCAAGGAGACGCCTCCACTTCAGGCTGCAGTCATGTCGTTGTTCAGTATCCGGTCTCGTCATCATCTAAACGGTCACTCCGGCCCAGCTATCTCTATCCGGATCACTCTAGCTTTTCGACTGCTCCTGTAGCTGGACCATCACAGCCACGTCAAGGCGCATTCGCTGCCACTCAAGGACACCCTCCACGCTATGACGATCCCAGACAGATTTCCTTCAGTCCCTGCGGCTACTTTCTGTGCGCCTACTTCCCGATATCTCACCGCGCGATGACAACAAAACAGAACGCTTCGACAGCTTCAGCGCCAGCAGCAACATTCATGCCAGCAAACGGCCTCGCTTCTACTTCGCTTCCAGGCTCCGCATCTGGCGCTCCAATGCTCAACCAGCTGAGCGGCACCGCACAGCCCATCGACCCATCAATCGCTCTAGCCCAGGACGCAGCAGCCGCAGAAGCATCGAGTCTTCCCGTAGATACACCAACCGCAAAGCTGTGCATCTGGTCACGTGCAGAGACGGGCGCACTCAACGATTGGAAGCTCGTCCAAACCGTTCCAGTCCAGCCAGCACCCAACCAAAGCCGAGCTGCTGCGCAATCTAGATCGGACAACGTGCTCAAGGTCAACGACAGGGGACAACAGATCGTCCGCGACAACAGTCGATCCTCGCCATCCGACAAGGATGCTGCCAACAACTCTGGCTGTCTGTGGGGCGGCGTCAAGCAACTCGTCTGGCTCAATCGTCGTCGCCGAACTGTACTCAGCCCTTCATCCTCCTCCCCAAATCACTATGGCGCTAGCCCATTCAGTCGACTTGCAGCACACGGGCCCAGTTTCCCTCCTGCCGCATCTGCCTCTGCAGGTGACCCTGGACCCGACGCTGATGTTGCACTCATGGTGTTTGGCCACTACGGCCAAGTCACCCTTCTCTCCTCTCGCAAGGTGGACAGAGAAGCAGCTGCAAACGCGCTTGCCAGCTCAATGGCAGATGCTACCGCTTCTTCCAGCTCACCGCTGAATTACTTTAACAGCGTTCTCCAATCGTCCCTCTACACGCCGAATCAGCAACCATCGCCCATTACACTCGACTCCGCTCCCAACCTTGGCGAGCGTCAGACTGGCGCTGACGCCGTCTACGCGTCACCCTTCACTGCAAGCAAAGCCGACAGCCATAGCTACGATCACGATTCCGCACATTATGAGGATCAGGACGCCCGCCTCACTCATATAGCTGTCGGGATGCCCGTCAACGACTCGGTTCTTTTGGTCGCTTCGAAACGCTCTTCCAGCGCATCGTCGCTGATCGACCTCACCGAAATCACTGTGGATTTGCGTGCAGAAACCATCACCTTGATTACACGTCCTTTACAGCCCGCATGTTTGTCTCCAGCCGACTTTGCACACACACGGGATTCACAAGGCAACGGAACACCAATCGTCGATAGCGGCTCTGGTCCTCTGGACACCAGCGAGCTTTCGATTCTCACGTGGGCAGAGGTGGATGGCAAGGACTCCGACGAGACCGACAAGGCTGTGAGTTCAGGCTCGCTTCGACTTGTTGCATGCTCGTCGCACCTCGGACGCTCTGGAGGTGCACCAGAATCAGCGGACAACATCACATCACACTCGGATATGCGCAGCAGCATCGCGATTTGGGACCTGCACAAAGCTGAGAACGACTTGAGCGACGCTTTCACATCGCTCGAATGCAGGAAAACGGGCCATGTACCAAAGTGGCTCGATTGGCAGCTACGTTTCGCTCAGTCGAAAACGTTGCCGGGCAAACTTGTCACCTCCCTGGTCACCAATGCTCATGGTCTGCCAGTAGCCGATCTTGCGATCCTCACGTCTTTGGCCCCGGCATCCGGTCAGACGGGGCTTCTCTCCGAAGAGCTGTCCTACTTTGACCTGAAGCGCATGGAAGTGGCAGAGGGCGAACCATCAGCGATGCCGCTTCGAGCACTTTCACGTTCCTCCAGCCCCGTCGTTTCCAGCAACGGCGTGCTGGTCGCTACGCTCTCGAGAGCCCATCTTGGATCATCCTCCACAAGCATTGTGATGTGGAAGCTACCTCCGTATCCGCGGATTCAACGTCTACAGCAGTCCAGTGACACAGCAGCGCAGAACACGACCAGTGCGGACGACGCCCGTCAGCAAACGGCGCACCTGCTTGCCCTGTCCTGCCTCCGCAAATCCGACGCCACCGACATCAGCCGTGCTTTTGCTTCCTCTGCAAAGCACGACATCGGCGGTAAGCTTCTCATCGATGTCGGTGACCTGCTCAAGATCACTGACTCCAAGAGGCAGGATGTCCTCGTCAAGATTGAAGGCGCCGCACAAAAGGGGCCGAGCCACGATACCAACTTGGTCCCCTTTAACCAGGCGCTCCGCTTGCTCAAGATCCGCATGGCAATGGGCATCGACACTGCTTTGACTACGTCGGAGACGAAATCGGACAAGAGTCTGGAGCGGCTAATCCTCGAACTTGGGCTTTCTTATCAAGTCTTGCGCCTTGCTCGTGTCAGGACAGAGGTCACAGCGATGCCAACGCAGCCAGCAGCGGAAGGCAAGAAAAAGACAGGCGCCGCTGCCAAGGCTACAAATACGACCTCCAACTCAGCCGAGACTCGCGCCCGCGTGTATTACCGTCTTGAAAGTGTCTGGCCTCTCCTTGCTCAGCTTCAGTGGTTCTTGGGCCTTCTGGACGGCGTCAGCAAGCTGGCTCTAGCCACTTCCGCTTGCGTTGACGATTCAAGGGCTAGCAATGACTCAACTGCCACACAACCGATGACGACGGGCAAGGATACATTCGAACAGGCCTTTGTGCGAATGCTCAACAAGCCCACACCGCGTCGACTCGTGCTGCAGATCGTCGCCCACTTCTGCGACTTTCAAGAATGGATCGGCAGCACGACGAAGAAGGAGAACCTCCCGCCCGCGACAGGCACAACTGCGGGCGACGAGGCGATAGCGTTCTTCGCTTCCCCCAATGGACCTGGCGACATGGGCGGCGACGGGAGGGTGCTGGCTGTGAGCGAACAGATGTCGCTGGCTCGCGATGCGCTGCGTCTTGTTGCTGGTGACGCTTCGATTGATCTCGCCGACTTTGCCCAGCTGCTGGTCAAGATTGAGGCGGATTCGGCAACGTCTGGAGCTAGCGGCACCGGGCCAAATCCGGGACAGAATCGCGAGGCAGACAAGTTCTGGTGGGCCACGCTCGGCAGCAGTGGTGGTGATGAAAATGCTAGTAAGGTCGAACAAGATGCTGCAGGGATGCAGGCAAAGCTGCTCAGCTCGATCGTTGATCCCAACTCCGGAGCGCTGGTGGATGTGCTGACGCTGTTTGTGTCGCCCTCAGACATCTGCGACGAGCGCAATGTGCTGTACGAGAAGAGTGCAATTGAACAAGACCTCACACCGGCGTCCACAGACGGCAACACTTCGGCGCTGGTGAAAGCTCTCTCGGCCATGTCCGCCAAACGCAATGGCGACGACGTGCAGCGCGATATCATCCGCAAAGTCTCGCTCCGCAACGCCGTCACTCAGTCCACCATCCTCAACGACGCTTCTACACTACTTCGGAACAATGCTTCGACAGCTTCGTCCATTCAGCGCCTGCTGCAGCCGCCGTTTACATCCGGACCAGCAGCAGTTGGTGAGACCGACGGGATGCTGGTGAAACTCTCGCTGATGCGCGCCAAACGATGTGTCCGTTGCTGGGCGCTCTCGCAGGATCCAATTTCTGTCACCTACTCGCTCTCCCAAGCTTCGCCTGCGCCGGGTAATCTGGGGTTGATGGTGGATCCGAGCCTTCCACCACAGGTTCAAGTGCAGATGCAGATGCAGATGCAAATGCAAATGATGCAGTACCAGCAGCAGCAAAGTGGAGCGTTGCCGGTACCGGGAATGCCGCCTTTCATGCCGATGGGGATGGGAATGGTGCAGCCACAGCCCAAGCTGGTGAGCATCGAAGCGGCAAAGCAGAGCGGTGCGAGTGGAGGAGCGTTCAAGCACCACTGTCTGTGTGGAGGGTCTTGGTGGGTCCTCTAGCCCAGCACATTTCACACAGCTGTAATCGTATCACATGGTATAAAACGCAATCTAATCGTACAGAATCACATCCATCTCTCTCTCTGTGGCTCTTCAAAACGGCAGCGCTCGCGATCAATGGCTCTGATCAGACTCACCAAACCAAGGCGGAAAGCTCCCCACCTTCCTCCCGTTAATCCACTCTAACTTGGCACATTTTGCCACAAACACCCAAAAACTAGGCGCCGTGTTCTGCTGCGGCATCGGATCCACGTCCAACCACACTAACGAAGGGAGCTTTCCGGTGAGCGCGGCCCAGAGGGAGTCAAAGTTGGCGAAGGTGCCAGAGATGTCGAGGACGAGACGGAGGTGGGCGAGGGTGGTGGAGCAGGAGAGGAGGGCAGCAGCGAGGGGAGGTTCGGGGGTGACAGGATAGATGTCGAGGCAGGTCAAACCGGCGAAGGAGAGAGAGGAGATGAGGGTGGGTTGGTGGAGGAGCGAGGTTTTGGAGGTAGAGAGCGAGAGGTGTTTGAGTTGCTTGCGACCGGTGGTGAAGGATGAAGATGATGGGTGAGGAGGTTGCGGAGCGGGAGGGGACGGGGTTGCTTCGGGGATGTGGGAAGGCTGGTTGAGGTACAAATGCGGAGCCTGTCTTTTCGGACTCGTCGCTGTTGATCTTTGGAGCTCGACTAGGGGGCTTTCGGCTCTACCCCTAGCCGCTGCTTCGTCATGCTCCTCTGGTACCTCTCTCATCCCTTCACACACGTCCTGCTCCTCTCCTTCGCCTCGTACAGCTCTCTGCGCCTGGAACACCGCAACCACCCCACTTGGCAACAGCGTACTCTCGTACCCGACCATCCTCAAGCTCTGCAAGCTCTGCAACCCACCCCAACCCCGATGCCCCTGGTAGAATGTCCTCCCATCCACCTCCAAGCTCCTCAACGATGGGCCCACCAACGTCCATATCGCGGGATTCGGCACTGCCTCGGCCGACCACGACAGATGCTCCAGCTGTCTCGTCTTTGCTAGATGCATCGACCGCAGGAGTGTGAGGAGAAAATTCTGGTCCAGGTCCATATACTTGTCCGGCATCGAGACGACTATGCTTCGGATATGCGGGAGGGGGTGTCGCAACCCCGCACCCTCTCTTACATTCTGGCTGGAGCCTTGGGGAGACGAACCCCGTCTCCGACTGGAAGATGGAGAGTTATAACGGACGGAAAGCGTATCATAGCTCTTTAAGAGCGCAGCGAGACGAGGGAGGTGTTGGGGTGTTCGGATGACGATTGTATGCCAAACGAGCGGGGTGAGCGTGTTGCGGAAAGCTCGTGAGGCGGCCGAGAGCGACAGGAGGGATGCTAGAGCTAAACCAGGGCTGGAAGAGGTGAGGGCAGTGTAGGGCGGTGAAGTGTGCTTGCAGGGGAACGAAGCTGGCTGAAGATGGGTGCCAAGATTGTGGTGTGAGATAGCGGGGAGAAGATGCAAAGCTATCTGGAAGATGATCTCTACCGGCAGGTGGATTATTCGGGCGGCATGGTTTGCCCTTTCTCCATGCCTATCCGCAGCTATATCATCCAGCCGAGAAGCTCTGGTGTCAGTAGAGGCAGCAGTCTTGTTCGACTTTGGATCGTGCGTGCTACAATCGCCGAGCCGTGGAGGATCGGCATGATGAGGCTCGGCAGCGTCACGGTTTGACGTCCTGAAAACTGATAGCGTCTCGGTTGCTGGACTGCGCTGAGAAATAGCTCCGGGCTGTACCGTCCAAGTGTTGAGCGAGTCCATCAACCGTACCGCATCAGCGACGGTCGGCAGCGCTGGCGAACTGGTCATTGCTTCTGCAGCGCCTTCGCCGCCATACGAGCGCACGACTTCCAAATCGTCTGAAGATGTGGGCTTTGAAGATGTCGCATAGCGTCCTGTCTCGTTCGTTGCAGGCGGTGGCGACAGAAGCGTGAACGAGGATGGCAAAGTCGTGACTGTCACACGATGGCCACAAGACACCTCGACTCTGTGATGCCCTTTCAAGGCCGTGCGCAATTGTGGAGGCGATTTCGATTGATAGCCGAGCGAAAGCCAAGTTGGAAACTCCGACCATGTTAGATCATCGCAAGGTCACTTGTTCGAAGTGGAAAAGTGGAACGTTGATGGACATGTCGGTTTTGACGGTGTGTTCAGCGCCCATTCTGATGCGATGGTATCGATTCTGTGGTTCGCTTTCATGCCTTTGCTTCGGCGCTGCAGTTCCTGACATGCAAAATCTTCCGCACCGCGCTCACCCATGTGGTTCGCCAAAAGTTTCCCTTTCGCCTCTACCGTATCAGCATCAATTGTGTTAGCAGCAATGTCTTCCGATCCTCTCCGATGTCGGGCACATGAAGGGTTCGGCTGTGACGGTCAGCGTCGTCCCTCGTGTCTGCCTCGCTAACCCTTCCACCGGCGAATTTTCTCTCGCCTCCGGTCGCCAGCACCAAAGGTTTTGCTTATTATCCGAACGATGACCCGACCCTTCTGCCGTCCCTTCTGATAGCACAAAACCGTCGGACATGACGGTCGGCCCCTTCCTCCTCCCTACCGACCGTTTTGTTTTTCCCCTTCTGTTGCCAAGGGAAGGACCTCTTTCGCAGCACAGAACTGGCTTTTCGGACGAGGAATGCGACCGGCCGTTGTCCTTGCTCTTGACGAATTGAAGATGAGTTGCTCATTGCTTGTCCCTCCTTCGTATCTTTGTTTGCTTCGCGAACCTTCATATACTCTTACCAAGTTCGCCAATATCTCTGTGACGCCTGAGCCTCTCCGCCTCCTCTTAGCGGGTACACCATCAGTAACATACTTCTAGTACTAACATGGAGCCAGCACGTGCCTCAGCAGACAATGAGGACCGCTCATCATGCTCGACCTCGACAACAACACCCTCACCGCTGCAGTCGTGCTTCTCCTCAGCCGAAGCGACTGCAGTCAACACGGCCGCGCCCACCCGTCGCAACAGTCTTTCTCTCTCCACCGCGCTTTCCTCGCCCTTGTCTAGCATTCCGACACAGAAGCTGCAGACCGATGCCAAATCAGCCGGCGTGTCACCAAAATGTCTTGCCCAGCGACTTATGCAGCAACAATACCCTCACCCTTTCCCTGATTCCAAGGAAAAAATCGAGATCATCGACACCTGCGCAAACACGCTAGTCGCCAACACCCCTCGTGCTTCCTATGACAAGCTTGAGCGTCCTAAATTCGACACGAAAACGACTTCACCATCATCCAGCGACGACGACCTCGAAAAAGCCTCTCTTCCCGCTTCCCCTTCCAGCAATTTCGGTCCAGCGCCAGATGGAGGCCTCCAAGCGTGGCTCGTGGTCGCCGGCACCTTCCTCCTGATCATGACCAATTTTGGCTTGCTCACATCCTACGGCGTCTTTCAAACGTACTACATCTCGCACCAGCTCGCCCACACGCCCGCCTCCACCGTCAGCTGGATCGGCAGCCTGCAGACATTCATGATCCTCGGCGGGTCGTTCTTCTTTGGCAAGATCTCGGACGATTATGGGAGCCGGTGGGTGTTGGTGGTGGGTAGTGTGATTACGTTTGTGTCGATGCTGGGCGTGTCGTTCTGCTCGACGCTGATCGAGTTGATCCTCGTACAGGGTGTCGCGTTTGGGTTGGGAGGAAGCATGCTCTTTCTACCTGGTTGCGCATTGGTGAATCAATACTTTGACAAGAGGAAAGGTACAGCAATGTCGGTCATCATTGGAGCTGCGAGTTTTGGAGGTATCATTTGGCCGCTCATCCTCCAGGCGCTGTTTGAGCATCCCAAGATCGGGTTTGGTTGGGGTGTGCGCATCGCAGCTTTCCTCCTCGCGTTTTTGCTCACCCTCAGCAACGCCCTGATGCGCCCACGCCTTCCTCCCAATACCAAGTCGATGCGCCAACCCTGGTCTCAAGTCTTTACCCTATTGACTGAGGACCTCTCCACGTATACCCTCTTCGTCATAGGCACAGCAGTGCTGTTCATAAACTTCTTCGTCCCGTTCTTCACTATCGCCTCGTACGCCAAAAAAGTCGGCTTCAGCCCGTCCATGGCCACCCACATGGTCGCTATCATGAACGCAGCATCCATGGTCGGCCGGCTGGTCTCCGGCCCCCTCGCAGACAGATATGGCAGGTTCAACGTGCTCTCCCTCTTCGCCTTCGCCTCTTTCCTCTCCCTCGTCCTGTTTTGGCCCATCCCGGGACTCACGCTGACCCAAGCTGGCGTCATCACACTCTCAGTTACCTACGGCTTGGCGTCCGGGGGAAGCATCGCGACCGTGGCTTCGTGCGTGGCGCAGATCTCGCCCAAGCAGGCAGGTGCGAAGCTGGGCTTGATGTGGACGCTCGCAGCACCAGGAACGCTCGTCGGACCCGTCATCTCGACCGCGCTGGTGAGCAAGATGGATGGGAGGTACACGGCGTTGGCCTTGTGGGCGGCGGGGACGACGTTGCTCGGCTCCATCATTATCACCAAGGTCAGGTTCAACCTTTCGAACGGAAAGTGGCTGGCCAAGGTGTAAAGCCGCCACCTCGCTTCGCTCCAACCTTATCAGTGCCGTAGCTATCCGTCACGTATTCTTAGTTTGTCCGTTACCTGCACTACATTGTCAGCATAGTCTTGATCTGTATACTACATCTCCATTCTGTTGCATCATAGAGACCCTTTCCTCCAACATATGCATCTAGCGTTTGCCCGAACCCAGAAAGTCCAGCATGTGCTGCGCTGTCGCCTCTGGATGCGTCAACACAATAAAGTGGCCCGCATCAGGAATCACCGCCAGATCAATCTGCCCAAAGTACTTTGCTGTGCTCATCGGCACCACATCGTCCTTGTCGCCCCAAATCACCCTCAATCTCTTCCCAAAGTCGCGCACCACAGCGCGGTGCACTTGTTGGCTGTTGTAAATCGGCCCGTCCTGCAGACTGGACGCGAAGCTGAACTTGTATCCCGGGTGATACTTTGCCTGCCACCACGCGAGCGATCCTTTCGGCGGGGTGGGAAGGAGGGGGACAAAGCGTAGGAGGCGTTGGAGGAGCCAGTTCGGGAGGATGTGGGAACGGATGAGCTTGACTGCGGGGCGGAGGTCGGTGTTGGGTGTGCCGCCAGCGGGGCAGAGGAGGACAAGGCGGTCCACGCGGTGCGGGTAGTAGTAGGCAAAGTGCGAAGCGATGGGCCCGCCGAGCGACATACCGCAGAGGTCGAACTTGTCCCAGTGTGGGAGATGCGTCAACAGCAGGGCGATCTGGGAGACGAACAGCGCAGCATCGTGAGTCACCTGCGGCGAGTCAGAGTAACCCCTGCCGAACAAGTCGAAGCACAGGATGCGGTAGCCAGCCTTAATAAGGTAGGGTGCGATAAGGCTCCAAGCAGGGGAAGGGGTGGAGATGCCGTGGACGAAGAGAAGCTTTTTGCCGTCCTCAGGGCCAAACTCGTAGTAGCGAATAGTGCCGTAGGGTGTTGTGAGGTCGGTGCCGTTTGGGAAGATGTCGGCGGGGTAGGGCTGGTCGTGGATCTTGGCGGGCGCTTTGAGCACTTTGGGGTAGTTGGAGCGCAGTCGGGCGTTGGAGAGGAGGTAGAGGAGGGAAGCGGTTCCAGCAGCGGCCGCGAGAGCCACTCGGCCGTCCTGCAGCTTGTTCGTGTACGAGGAGAGGAACGACATGGCGTCCTATTTCTGTGTCGGTAAAGAAGGATAGTGGTGGTTGAGGAGAAAGGCAAGAGATGGTTCCGAAAGCGTATGCCCGAGACGTGACTTAGGAAGGACGACTGCTTGGTGAACAAAGTGGCCGGAGTAAGGGTCCATCGCAGTAGGGGAAACCTGGAAGACTTCTTGGCCCGGGGTCACCAGCGCACCGCCAGTTAGAGTCGCCCAAGATTGCGGTGGTGACGACGGCTAACCCCGCACGACCTCATTGCACAGGCCCACATATCAAAGCCTAACATTCTCGGCGAATTTCTTTGGTCCGCATCGTCGTGGAGGACTGTGCGCGTGACTGACTGATTGACTGCAAGTGGACAAAGTGACAGTTCTCTTGACAGCTCCCACCACCGTTGCTCACATCACTTTCACATGGTCTAACCACCATCGTTATCGCCACTACCGACACTTGGATTTGAGCGAGAGTTTGGGCTCTCTCGCTCGATCTGAATTAGAAGATTAGGGATGACTACCGCTACGCCCCTGTCTCTACCGTTCATCCTACACCAGAACGAGCAGTCTTCATCCTCGTCGTCACAGTCGCATCGCAGACGATGGAAGCCAGATCGCCCCAACTATCGAGTGCTCCTCACTACAACACATTCCAGCGCTGCTGCTGACGGCTCATCGACCTCGGCATCGTCCCGACTTCAGAATGGCTCCAAGCAGTCTGCGTCCCAGATTGATACGGATCAGCTTGAAGCGGATCTTCAGGAATGGGGCCTTCCTTCAGCGGCCGCCTCCTCGTCATGCTCTGCTCCTATCTCCCGATTGGCGACACCCACTGCAGCCATATCCTGGGATGAGAACTCGACGCATCACAGCTGCTCGTCTTTTCAGAGTCAGCGACCCACCGACTCGACAAGCTCAGCATCTCTGGATCAATGGGATCCGTCTATCTCATTTGCTCCTTACACCTGCAGCGGCCTAGAGCCCATAGAACCCGGATCAGGGTCTAGCGAAAGTGGAACGGCGTTCAGATATGATCCGAGTCTTGGCCGTTTCGTTGCGGTGGGAAGGGAGGATGGCACCGTCTCCATCTACCGAGCGTACGGCCGTGTCGAGGACTACGACTCGCTCTCAAGTATGGATCAGCAGATGGGCGAGGCTGTCGATTTGCTTGCCGCCTCAGCTTCTGCCTCTGCCAACCTCTCACATCCTAGCGTTTCTGCCTCTCGCCGCTCCTCTATCGTATCTAACCCTTCTCGGCTGCGCAGCCCCGACCTCGAGACACCATCCATCAGGCTACCCTCCTCTGGCATGTCCAGATCGACCTCCTCGTCTGGCCGTGAGCCGAGCCCACTTCTGTCTACACTCTCGCATATTGATCGCTCCTCCATGACAGCCCGGTCGAACATGTCGGCTGCTTCGGTCAGCTCAACTGTGGCTGCCAATGTTCAGCTCGACGATGGCTTGCCCGCTGGTAGTCTACAGTCCAGTGTGACAGCGACGGGTCACACTGCAGGACGCACCTACTTAGATCAGGCAGAGAACCGTTTGGAGCTACAAATGGCCGCTGCTGAGCGCAACGACCATCAGCATGGCGTGATGGGTGGGGTCATCGAACGTCTGGGGCTCTCGTCACACTCACCTTCGCCTCATCACCATTCTTCAGGCAGTCAGCAGCATCCACGCCAGTCTTATCATCGCACCCGATCAAGCGAATGTTACCATTTTCCCGGCATTACCCCATCTCTCGCTGTCGAGAGCCGTCTTCCATCGTCAGCACACCTCAAAGGGCAACCGCGCCCTGATACCGCCACAACAGCAGACGTTGAACCTCCACTAAAGCCTTCTGCGTCAGACGCTTGGCTTCACGACCCTGGTCGAGGCAGCTTTAGCCAGGTCATGACTCTGCTCACCCGCGATCGATCGACCGTCGTCGCACTTCGACTTGTCCCTCTGCCTACACGATCTGATGAGAAGCAAGAGGCGGCTGCGACGTCTGCGCTTGCTCAGCCCACGCTTGACAAAGTTGCCCTGTTGGTAGTTCAGGAGGCTGGTAACGTTTCTCTCTGGTCCGTTCTCGAAGGCACAATGCTTTGGCAAACCGACGTCACGATTGCCCAAGTCGCACCTGTCAGTGCAGACTCCAACGATCCGGCTGCAAAGGATGCTTCAGCATCGCTCGGCGTCATGCATTCGTTGAGTAGGCAACTCCCTGCTGCCATCGGTACGCCGCTCACACGCAGCCCGGCTGGTTCAGCGAGAGCATCACCGAGACCCACTCTCGCAGGCGGTGATGCCAGCATCAGACGCTCCATGCTTCGGTCGGCACTCAGCGCTCCCGATGCTACGACTAGCTCCAGGCTGCGCGAAGCTCACGGCGTCAAGCTCGATTGCTCTGTTCAGACACTCCAGTGCCATGGCTCTCCACTCGCTTTGCTGTGGGACGCGCATTCGTCCTCCTTGCTCATGCTCGACCTGGCGGACGGACGACTCTTGCTTCACGAATGCCTCGACGACGTTCACTCGGCAATGGTTCCGACCCTTCGCAATGTTCCCGGATCACAGGACCGTCTCGAACTGGTTTGGCTCAGTGAGACAGGAGGGAAGCTCCAGAATCAACCTCTGCGCATCTTGACGACTCATCCAGCAGACAGTCACGATGTATCACTCCCGACAGGCGAGATTCAGGGCATCGCCTTTGATGAGGTCACGGCGGACGCAGATCGCGCCGAGAGCGAGCATTGGACTCTTGGCAGCGATCACGAGAGAGCGGACCAGATCCATCTTTCTGCCAGCCGGTTCCTTGTACTGTCGCCAGATCGGCTCTCGGTGTTGAGCTCTGTCAACGGCCAGACCCTCTTCACACACCAAGCCACAGTCGATCAGTTCAGGAGACTGTCTGGATCTAGCCGTGACGCGCAGCATTTCCTCGTACAGACCGCGACAGGCCTAAGCAAGCTTGATCTGGCTACAAGGAGACTAAGTCGAGTCGAGCAGCCGGGCGTCGAGCTCAGTTCCCACAAGCCGAGTCTCACGTCGCCCGTCGCCCATCCACCAGCACGTCTCCGTCTCTCCTGGAACCTGCCAGGTACAGGTGCTATCCTCGATAAGGTTTTTCTTCTTCAGCCGCTGTCCACGTCCACCGAAGACGTGCACACAGTGCCCGCAATGCCGCCTTCATCTTCGCAAAGCGAGCTCGCAGCTTTCGATCTGACGCATTCTCACGTCGAGGACTTGCTTGCACATCCAAGGTCAAAGTCAGGCGCAGAGTCACCAGATCTGGGGCAACAGGATGCAAACGAGCTCGAACGTGTTACGGCTCTGCTGCCCCTCAGCCTCGAAAGGATCGCAGTCGCGAGCTCGGGTGGCCTTCGAATCCTTTCCCTCTCGTCGATCGCGGCTGGACAATCATCTATTGCAAGGGACCATGCGCGAGACTCGGCTGAGGCAGTTGCTAACAGTCTGGGAGCAGATCATGATATCTGCCTCCTTCGCTCAGCTGTTGTCCCGCGATCGGGCCATCGCCTCATCATTGGTGGAACGCTTCAGGGCGAAGTCGGGTTTTGGACTGCATCTACAGCCACAGGCGCTTCACAGGGCAGTGATGCCTCGAACGTGCCTCAACTCGAAGCTGCGCTTTCGGTGTCGACAACGCCAGTCGAGGCTCTTGTAGTTTTTGGCGATGACGACAACACGATCCGGCTACATGGCTGTGTCGCTTGTATCTGTGCAGACAGCTCGGTCACGGTCGTGCTGCTCGAAGGCTTCCGACAGCTATACACTATTCCAGGCAGAGGTGCGCGTCTCACCTCGCTGGCGGTGCGTGCCGATGAGCTGCTGCTGACCTACGACGACGACAAGGCGCGCGTCTGGGATCTGCGATCGCAGGAGCTTCGTCGCAGCATTGCTACCGACCAAGCGCAGGCCCTCATCGAGGACGGCAAAGGATGGTGGACGGTCAAGACGATTGAGCCGTACAGCCCGTTGCATTCGGGCACCACCGGCGTGCTGTCGCAACTGGCTGCAGCACGAGAGGGGACAGCTGCGTCGTTGCTGGTCGACTTTCGTCGTGCTATCGAGGCTGCAGCGCGGTCTGTCCGCGGGGCTGGTCAGCAGGTTGCAACCGAAACTGCATCGGCACAGACAGCGCCTCGAAGCGGAATTGCAACCGCCGCGTCGTTGCAGCCACCAGCAACATTGCGGTCCGAGCAGGACCCTGATCGAAGTAATGGTCCAGCATCGGTCGGGCTTGGCTCGCCAGCTGCGCGCAAGGCAGTCAATATTATACGCCCGCTGCTACCCACAGTATTCCCCATCGGGCTGGACGCGAGCATGGACGCCAAGCTCGCAGCGCTGCTCGATCTCGACGAGCCAGCTTCTTGTTCGGCAACGCAGAATGGAGCAAGGGGCCACAGCGCATTCTCGGTCGGGCTTCAATCTGCCCCTGATGCGCTGATGGTCGGTGGATGGGATGCAAATGCCAAGCGGGAATGGAAGTTGAGCTCGCGGCTGACCACGATGCGGCTCCTGATCGCATCGGCGCTGCTGCGCGTTCTTAGCAATGTGCATGAGCTGAAGGGTCTCACCGAGGAGCTGCGGTGTTTTGTCGAGGACGAAGCACAGCTGTCATCGCTGGTGGGAGTCGGTTTCCGTGGGGTGACGCTGAACGAGCTTGTGCCGTACTGGCTCGATAGCAATGCGGAGTTGCAGAGTGCCAGCCGGACGATCTTTCAGGCGGCACTTTTACGTCTTGATCAGGGCCAGCTGGACGAGGTGTGCAGCCAATGGCAGGGTCTGCTCGTTCAAGCAGCAAAGTCGGCATCGCAGGTATCAAGAACTCGAGCCGAGCTGCGAACACGAGCACTGGCACTGCTTGGCAGTGTCGCCGTGGAGCGGTACACGTGCCTATCCCCAAGATTGCTCAAAGACATTGCCAGCACGATCCATGGCGCGATCGTTTCGGATAAAGGGAGCGAAATGCGTACGGCACAGGAGCTGCAAACGCTAGCGGTAGCCATCGAGCTGTGCCGAAGCGGCTTCTCCATGTGGCAGCACTACTTTGACGCCACCGAGGTGGTGCGCTCCCTGTTCGCTCTGAGCACTTGCACAACTGGACCCAGCTCCTCGGACGGCGACCTGCGCTCGTTGGCTCGGGCCGCCACACTGCAAATCGCGGCCGAGAACACGCCTTTGTTCATGACAACGCTCTCTCTCGACATCCTGCACGCCCGCTCAGCCGCGCACTGCGCAGCGACGATGCGTCTGGTCGCATTCATGGTCCGTAAACGGCCCTCGGTCCTGGTCGCTAACCTCCCCCGTCTAGCCGAGGCGGTAGTCAAATCGCTCGACCCCACGCACACGACGATGCGGGAAGCCGTCGTCAACGCGGCAACCGTAATGATCTCTGAGCTTGTCTCGACCTACCCGAGTGTATCCTTCTTCGGGGCCGGCCAGCGGCTCGCTGTGGGTACTCACGAAGGCGCGGTGATCATGTACGATCTAAAAACCGCCACGCGGCTCTACGTGCTCGAGGGGCACCGTCGCCGCGCCGATGCCGTCAGTTTTAGTCCCGACGGTCGCCGACTTGTCACCATGAGTTTGGAAGAAGGCCGCGTGCTGGTGTGGAAAACGTCGTCTGGGTTCAGCAGCTTTTTTTCTCCCGGTCAGATGCCACGGCAGGGCGCAGCGGATGCGAGGTTGACCGATGGAGCGTACAAGGCGTTCTTGTTCAACGTGGGTGATCAGCAGCGTACAACCTCGCGCCCTACATCTGTCGTCGGCGCGATGGCTAGTGGGGTGGGGCTAGGTGCGAGAGAGGGGTACAGTGGCGAAGGGCAGGAGGAAGAGTTTGTGGGTTTTGACAGGATCGGGTTTCAATGGAACTCGGAACGCAACGTCAAGGTGCAGATCGGCGAAGCGCAGCTCAACATTAGTGTCGACTAGACTGCGTGCAGCTTTCGAAACGTTTCTGCTGCATTTCCTATTGCACCTTGCTCCATTCCTCTGCCCACGTATATCCCACGAGTTGCTTGGACGTGATCTAGAGCGTTTGAATGCCGCGTCCGTAGAAAATGACAAAGTGTCAGATCGAGCGTACGGACACTTGACGAAATTCTGACCGAAACAAAATCTGGGACAGGCACGTGAGTGCCTCGCCTGCCTCGCCTGCCAGCACAGGGAGAGGCGCGAGCACATGGGAAAATTGAAACAGGGGCTTGATTCCAGCAGTTGTTACTGGACCCTGAGCTGCGAGTAACCCCTAACTCTCGAGCCGCTCAACCCTCACTTCCGACGATAGCTTTCGAACAAGGCTGCAAGCGAAGATGCTGCGCAATGCAATGCGATGCCACTCTAATCCCCCCTCACCATCACTGCGTTTTGTTCCAAGCTGTGCTTGTTCAGCGGCGGGCCGGGTTGGGATGGATGGAGTTGGAACGGCCCGCGGCGCGAGTTGAGGTGTAGAAGTGTCAATCAACACGTCACATTTTTAAAATCATGCAGCTTTTTGGTGGTCGCCGTGTTGGACGGGCATTTCGGCACACAGAACAGCGCAAATAGAGTCACAGTCCAACACGCACTCGCTGGCTTTCATTCAGCCCAGCCCCAACCCCTGTACAGGTAGGTTCTCCTATTCCCTTTTTTCAGATGAAGCACAGCAAAAGAGGCGTCTTTTTCCCATAGCAGCTCCGTTGAGCTACGATCTTGGCTGAGTTTCTACATGTCGTCTTTGTCCGGAGGCTCGGCTGGGTGTCCTGCGCTTGAGAGCAAGAAGGCGGTTTCCGATTGTAGCGCCCGCAGGACGAGGACTGTGCGTCCCTGTGAGGGTCCCGCGACCAATGCTTTGCAGTTGGACCTCTTGTCAGCATCACTCCACTTTGCTGGCTTGCTTTCGTTCATCCATCGTCCATCGTCCATCGTCCATCATCCATCATCCCTTATCTCTCTCTCTTTTTTCGCTATCACAAACAACATCATCTTGTTTTCACCTACTACGCTCTCTATTTCTATCCCAGTGATCGTACCCCCGTCTTCCACACCACGCATAGTGTGCAAATCTACGATACATGTCATACTATCCCAGGCCGGCGTCGGCCGCCGGCGGTCACGCACAAAATGACGAGGACCAATACCCATACTACCCGGACCCGGACCTCATCGTCGGTAGCGGTGCCAACACCTCCTTCACAAACCCATACGAAACAGCTGCTGCCTCGCACACGTCTCCCTTTTCCGACGCACATGCTGCGCCAGCATCAGCATCTATCCTCCCCCTCTCGCATCAGCACCAGCAACAGCAACAGCAACAACATATGAGCATTAGCATCGACCAAGCACGTCAATCCCACATGCCCCAGCTTAGCGAGAGCTTCTACAGCCAAGCAGCGTACGCGCTCGCCAGCCCTCCGCCCGCCGCCACGCCCGTAAACCATCTAGCGACTCTTCCAGAGTACCAGTCGCCCCACGAGACGGCGGATGCTGGGTACACGTACTACGGCCAGACCCAGAGTGCGGCGGGGCACTACTCGTCGTTGGGTCACGGCGAGGGAGAGGAGGAGGAAGAGGATGATGCTGCGACAAAGTACTCCCCTGGCTCAGTGTATGATGAGAAGCACGAGTATAATCGTCCTACTTCAGGCGCGGCGGTATCGCCGTTCGGCAGAGCTGCTGGCATGGCGTTTTTGCAAAGCCCCTACGCTCAGGTAGAGGCCAACGACGACGAGGATATGGAGGACCCGTATAGCGCGCTCACACGCGAAACTGCTTTCGGAGGCGGTCACGATGCCAACCATCCCAGCGAGCACAGCCCGTACGATGCAGGTTCTGCCTTTGCCACCACTGGTGCAGGTGATGCTGGCGCCGGCGCGTTCGGCGATAGCCACTTTGACACCCAACACTTTGGCCCCGCTCCCGCGCGCGGCGCCCAACTGCGCCGTCACAAAACCAAGAAAAACGTCCGCCTCACCAAAGGCAACCTCATCCTCGACTGCCCCGTGCCAACAAAACTCCAAACCTTCCTCACCCGCCGCGCAGATGATGAGTTCACCACCATGCGCTACTCGGCCGTCACATGCGACCCGGACGATTTCTCCGCCGAATCCTTCACCCTCCGCCCAGCCATCTACGGCCGACACACAGAGCTCTTCATCGCAATCACCATGTACAACGAAGACGAAGTGCTGTTCTGCCGCACCTTTCACGGGGTTATGAAGAACATCGCGCACCTTTGCTCGCGTAACAAGTCGAGGACGTGGGGGAAGGATGGGTGGAAGAAGGTCGTGGTGGCCATTATTTCGGATGGGAGGAAGAAGATCCATCCGAGGGTGCTGGATTGTTTGGCCGCGCTGGGGGTGTACCAGGATGGGGTGGCGAAGAATATGGTCGATGGTAAGGAGGTGCAGGCGCATCTGTACGAGTATACGACGCAGCTGTCGATTGATAGCAACCTGCAGTTCAAGGGCGCAGAACGCGGACTGGTCCCCATGCAAATCATCTTCTGCCTGAAAGAGAAGAACGCGAAAAAGATCAACTCGCACAGGTGGTTCTTCAACGCCTTCTGCCCCATCCTCCAACCCAACGTCACCATCCTCCTCGATGTGGGTACCAAACCGGAGAACAAATCGATCTACTACCTGTGGAAGTCGTTCGACCTCAACAGCAACGTCGCCGGTGCATGCGGTGAGATCTGCGCCGACACCAAAGGCAAATGGGGCGTCGGCCCTCTCCTCCTCAACCCCCTCGTCGCCGCGCAGAACTTCGAGTACAAGATCAGCAACATCCTCGACAAAACCACCGAGAGCGTTATGGGCTACATCTCTGTCCTTCCCGGTGCGTTTTCCGCATACCGCTACATTGCGCTGAAGAACGACGAGTTCGGTCATGGCCCGCTTGCGTCCTATTTCAAGGGCGAGAATTTGCTCGGTGCGGATGCGGATGTGTTTACATCCAACATGTATCTCGCCGAAGACCGCATTCTTTGCTTTGAGCTCGCGGCGAAACGGGGACATGGGTGGGTGCTCAAGTACGTCAAATCCGCGCGTGGTGTCACTGACGTACCCGAGGGTCTGCCTGAGTTTATCTCGCAACGCAGGCGATGGTTGAACGGCTCCTTCTTCGCAGCTGTGTATGCGCTCTACCATACCGCACAGTTTGTCAGATCGGGCCACAATGCGTGGAGGAAAGCGTTGCTGGTGTTCGAGTCGTTCTACTCGTTCATCAACATGTGTTTTGCCTGGTTCGGTCTGGCGAACTACTACATTTTCTTCCGGATCCTTACGAGCTCGTTGGAAGATCCGGCGTTCAAGTTGGGGGGGATTGGCGTGTTTAACGTGTTTGCGCAGTATATTTATCTGGGCACCGTGGTGGCGTCGTTTATCTTTGCGATGGGGAATCGGCCGCAGGGGAGCAGGTGGAAGTATTGGGCAGCGGTGGTTGTCTTTGCGCTGCTTACTGTGTATATGATGATCGCAGCGGTGCTGTGTATCTCGAAAGTGGTGGGGAGGGTGAAGCATGATGCGATTTATGCGCAGATGGTTGTTTCTCTCCTTGCCACTTACGGCGTCTACCTTATCAGCTCCCTTCTCGCCTGTGACCCGCTCCACCTCGTCACATCCTTCCTGCAATACCTCCTCCTAGCACCGACGTACATCAACATCCTGAACATCTACGCATTTTGCAACCTGCACGACTTTTCCTGGGGCACCAAAGGCGACACTACCGTTTCCAAAGACCTCGGCGCCGTCGTTTCCACCGGCAAAGGCACGGTCGAAATCACCCTCCCCACCGCACAAGCCGATATCGATACGGCTTACGATGATGCGTTGAACAATCTCCGCACAAGACCAATGATCATCCGCGGCGACGCCTCGAATGCGGAAAAGGAAGCCCGCCAGATGGACTACTACAAGAACATCCGCACCAACGTCGTCCTCGCCTGGGCTCTCAGCAACGGCGTAGTCGCCGCGTTCATCCTCAATGGCGACGCGACAAGCACGTTCGATGCTGCCTCGGGCGTCACAAGGACAAAGGTGTACATGGTCCTCGTGCTCGTGTTCGTAGCAGGCATGGCGTGTATCAGGTTTATTGGGTCAACGTTGTATCTGACGATAAGGCTCATTAATGGGTGAGAGAGATCGCGCGATGCGTTCTGGTTCGTCGTTCGGTTCTGGCAGTTTTGCGTTCGCTTTTCTTGTTTCGTGTTTCTTCACAACGGACTTTTGCTTCCCGGATCTGCTTTCTCAAACGCTGTACGATAAGTCATGATACGATAGTCAACGGCCAACTCACGTGCTTAGCCCCACCCACTGGTCTCTGTCTGTGCTACGGTGAAGCGTTGTCAAGCAGCTTTGTGCACGTTGTTCTGGTGCAAGCGCTAGGTGCTGCAAGAGTAGAATTACAGTATGAGAGCTCGGCCTTACTTGGCTCAAACATTTTGAAAGCGAGGGTAGGTTAGATCAAGTATCGATCTATGAAGGCGGGTCGGGCATGCGCTCGTTGCTGCTGGCCGTGTCGTTCGGGCTGATGACTTCGAGCCCGGACGAAGCCGATGCTAGCGTTGCTCCATTCGATGGTTTGCTTTTTGCTCTCGACAAGCGCTCGTCCATGGCTACGTCCACATCCGTTCTGCCTGCCGCGGCTGCGTCGTTAATCTGCAGCCCTGCACGCCTCAACTGTGCGACCCGAACCTTCTCCTTTACTTCCTCCCCAACCTGCAGTCCGTCAACCCCTTGATTCAGCGCAGCATAGGCAAGAACACGCTTGAGGATGCCTAACGCCGCATCCACCTGCGCCACCATTGGCTGTGCGTTTCCCGAAGCTTCGACGAGATCTACAGCGCAAATGGCGTTGCGGGCGAGTGCGTCAATGTCGGAAACGCTAGTGTGGAGGGTGGTCTGGTCGAAGACGTGTGCGTCAAAATCCTGTTGCATGGTTTGGATCATGCCGTGCACGAGGCCGAGCCAGAACTCCACGGTGGGATGGTGCTGGTGGAACAGCGATGGCTGTGTCATTTCGTCAGAGGATGAGCTGGGCGATGCGTCGGGCGTAGTAGCCTGAGGAGAACTCCAGAGACGGTACTTGCGCCAGATGGTGAGACGCACCCAGACGTGCATGCGGCAGAACATCTGCAATGTTCTCCCCAACACATTGTGCCTCTCAGGATCAGAGCGCGGGCGGTGCCGCACGAACGCCTTTTCCAGTTCATCGAGGGACCGCAACAGACCTCTGACCTGCTCCAGCATCCCAGGCGATGGCGTGCCGCGCTCCTCGACCTCCCTGATCTTGTCCAGCTTTGCCAACGACACCGTCAAGCGCGAGAGGTGGGCAGATCGGCGCATCAGGTCCTGAGAGTGGAAAAACTGCGGTGGCAGGTCTTCCGGGAGAAGACTAGGCTGCCAAAAGGCCATGGGTCGGATCTCCTGGATGTACTCGGGCAGATCTACATTGCCAAAGTCTTCGTCTGGCCTGGCAATGTACTTGCGGAAGCGATGGCTGATTCCAGTCCAGCACAATCGCACGATGGACTCGTACTTGACCTCGATCTCGGGAGAGTCGGACGTGAGGGGCCTAGACCAGTACAGAGGAGAGCCGGGCTCGCTGTCCTGCAGAAGCGGCTCTCGCGACGAGACCGCTTCGTGCAATTTGAGGGTGCGAACGACGTTTTCGGCCAGTCGGATGAGGCTGTCCTGCTCGCTGCTGCCGTCCGGTTGTGTGAGGGCGAGAATGCTGGCGGCTTGGCCCACTGAAGGGGTCAGTGCAGACCCATGGGCAGTCGAGGTTTGGAGGTAGTTGGCCGCCATCTCTGACAGACGTGACGCTAGCCTGCGTGAGGCCTCGTTGGCCGAACGCATGTCAGCGGTGCGTTCATCCGAGATGCGACTCTGATGCATGTCGCAAGCGGAAACGGCGAGCACAGCCAGGTAAAGGGCCGGGTCCGCACGACTACGACTTTGACTGCCGGAGACGACACTGAGGAGGGTGGGCGCATGCAACAGACCAAAAAACACGGCGTTGGACTGCACGAAACGGGCCAAGAGGTGCTGAACAATGCGCGTCGACTTTGATCTCGATCTGCCGAATACGCCAAGTATGTGATTCCACCAATCGTCCTGGCCACCAAAGGTGAGTTCCATGGGTATTGGCGTATCGTTGTTCTGTATCATGGCGAGATCCGAGCCGGGCATGCTGCTGCTCGAAATCGAGCCGCTAGGCGAGCTCACGTCATGACTGTGTTCAGAATGGGCGCCAGAAGAGGACTGACGCGATTGATCGCACAATGTCTTGATCCGCTTTGAAGATCGCCTCTGACTTGCATTGCTGGTGCTGTAGGATCCATCGTCCGCATCGGACGGAGTCGGGGATTCTGTTCGTTTGGTGCCTCGCTCGCATGCACTGCCACTGTGCTGAGCCTTTTCCAGGTTCTCTGCCTTCACTGGCTCGGTCAGGGTAGAAGCATTGCTGCTTTTGTCGGGACAGGAAGGTCCACGCGCAGAAGACTTTGCTTTGGTCTTGTTGGGAGCGTATACGCAATCAATGCTCCGCCTCTCGCAGTGTCGGCAAGGTGTTGCTCCGTCGCATCGTAGCTTGCGGACTCGGCAAAAGGTGCATGCGACCCTAGCGCGTGGAGGATCAGTATCTCCGGTTGGAGCGGCGAGGGGGGCGGGTAGACGTGTTGAGACAGGCGAGGTGATTTGTGGTGCATCCGGAGGAGGTAAAGGCTCGCGTGAAGCAGATGTATGTAGCGCAGCTGGCACTATGGGAGGAAGTGGAGCGTTCCGTGGAATGGTGCGTCCATCCTCGTATCTTTGCCATTCTTCAGCGGAAATCCGTCGAGCATGTAACAGTGGTGCTGGTGGCGCCATCAAGGGTGCAGTCGCTGCGAAAGCGGGTCCGACATTGTAGGGTGCAGCTGCTGCTATCGGCATGTCTCCACCAAGACGAGTGCGCGCGAATCCGTCTGGCGGTCTCGGAATGTCCCGACCGCTTGCGAGCCAGGCATCCGACGGAGTCGCTGGGCCTAGGCTTCGAGGCGGGCGTACGCTCCATCCGTAGTCGCGACTCTCCCGCGGATCGAAAGGCTGGCGCGAAGGGCCTGCTTGATTCGGCGGCAGATGAGTGGGTGAAGTGGGTGCATTCCATCGGTGCGGAAGAATGGCATCCTCAGGGTGACGAGCCGGAGCACGCTCATTGGTCGAGAATCTTTTCGTCATCGCTTCAAAGGCACTTTGGATCAGATACAACCAAGCGTGACTTAGAAGGAGGCAGTAGAGTCGTACTGATGAAGCTCCTTACGGTGTCTCTGCAGGCTGTCTCATACCCTCACCATAGCTCCCTCAACATGGACGCCTCGAGCTGACTGTGATCAGATGATGGGTCGGACGTTCCGAGATGGTAAGCCAAAGGTGGTTAGGTGCTGTCGACTTGAGAGCGTTGTGTGCCCGAAGTCAAAGGCGATTCTGTGTGGAGTGGTTAAGGCTGGTCTTTCAAATATGACGCTTGCAAATTAAGGATCTGAATGTGCTAGAGGTCGGCTATGCCGCGATTTCTTTTCCAGGTCACGGGTATGTGTCGGCGTAGCGATCAGGTGACGTGACGAACGAAAGGCTGGGCTCAGTCAAGGTCGTGTGATAGTAGCACCGACTGGAAGCTGACGAGGCGCGAGCACGGACGTGGGTGTATAAGATGTCCACTGCGGTGAAATCAAGCAAGATGCTGTTGGTCTAGGTGAGCCGATGCCGAAAGGTATAAAGAAGTGGAGAGATGAGTCGAAGAAAGGGGATAACAACCAAACCGCAAACTGAAAGATGATGAACCGGCCTCTTTTTGAGCTCAAGCTTAACTTCCATTGACCGCAGATCGGCAGCGGTACATGGTGCAGCTAGCGCATCGGGACGGATGATACCAAGGCGAGAGACGCACAACAAAGCTTTAAGGAAGCGGGACGTTGGCGGACGTGAGCAGTTGTGCAGTTGTTGCCTGCCAGAACGAAATGAAACAGCAGTTCAAGCAAGCAAGCATGATGAGTGTACATACTTTCGACCCGCATCTTGAGAGAAGCACGGCCGGAAGTAGGCCGGTCACAAGTGCTTCATTTTAGCAGCCGTGACACGGTACCGCAAAATGGAACCGAAGAAGCTCTCTGGCGGGTAAAACTGCTTCTAGAGAGAGTATGAGTGAGGACAATATTGAACTGAAATAAAATAAAAATAAAAATAAAAATAAAAATAAACGCTCGTCTCGTCGTGGGATCAATTTCGACGTCCCGTACCTTTAAAAGCGAGAAGAAAAAGTATGGATGTTCCGAGGATTTGGGAGACAGATTCTCGGTCCACGGCAGAACTTCACGTTTTGTCTCTATACAGTACAAAGGCTTCCGCCCGAACATGCCTTTTTTTTGATTCGCGACACCCTGTCATTTCACTTTCGAGAAAGACATCATGGTCCAAACAGTGTCTTTGGCTTTCAAGAGCGGCCAACTTCAATTCAATTTGGCGCCGCAGCGACAGCACGCGACATAGACCGTGCCGTGCGAGCGAGGATCCACTTGTAGATCAATGATACGAGGCCATTTAAGAACGTCGCCTCCGTACGTCAGATCGCAGCTCGCCAGTCAGCGTCACTTCACATGCAACGAGGGGTCAAGGCTCTTTGTCGTATGGTCATAAAGTCTGGAAAAAAAAGCAAACGAGACTCCACAGCCCTGGTATCTGATTGTTTCCTGACATATTCTCGGCTAAATGCGGTTTGCATACACAGCACAGGACAGCGTCGAGGAGGGGCAGAGCTTGATGGTGTTGCGAGGCATGTCTGGATCAGCATGCTAGTGATTTTCCAGAACGTAATATAGCATGGGGAAGCAGTCGTCGTGAGGGTCAGCTGCCGCCCTCGATCTCGGTGGACAGACTATGCAGCTCGGCGCTTTGTTCAAGACTTGGTCCATTTGAAAATGTCAGGAACAGAGCCGCCTCTTTAATGAAGGGGACGCAAAGACATGCAGAAGAGAGTGAGCGGGGCCGAACAGTCCAAGCGGTCCCCGAAACCACGCCAAGGGTTGACATCGGAAGAGCCAGTTGGATGATCTGCAGATCCACTCCTTCGGGACCATCCGACCCGCTGCTGATTTTCGGGCAACAGCGCTGCATCGGACTGGGGCAGAAGTACTCGCTAGCTGCTCAGATGCGCGACACGCAAGCTCCATGCAGTGCCGCGTGCAAGCGGAGGCAATTCGGTAAGTCGCTCTCGCAACACGAGGCGATGCGGCACGCTCGACTTTTCATGATCCAACGGGAGCCGACCCTTCAAAAAAAAAGTACAGTACAGTACAGGTACAAAGCTCTCTTTCCTCCCAATTCCTCTTGCCTGGCCCGTGCTTCGCGCTCATTGTGCCACTGCGCTAGCAAAACTCTAATTTTCTTGTGGTTTTAAACACTGTTAATCGACGCACAGTCGCTTTTAAGGTGAGGTTCCGTCGCTGCGCCTACCTTCGGCGGTAGCTCCGTCACCAATCCCACGCTATGCCAACAGCTGTTTAAAACCGGCGTACAACTGCAGGGGAAGCTGAGCGTGCATGACGATCGGGTCTTCCGAATCTTCGAGCGTATGCACTTTGCGCTCGCCAATCTTACCTTCAAGCATCGCTTGGTCCGACGAGGTTCAGCATCGATCCGACCAACCTTCCCACGCTTTGCTAAATACCACACTCGGTCACTCCTCCAGTTCTTGACTACTTGACACCTTGCCAAACCGGATTCCCTGCGCGCAACTTACCTAGCCTCGCTGGCAATCGGAGTTGCGACAGAATCGACTGTGCCGTTGCTGAATATTGTGCCGCTGATAAGGTGCTTACTGAAAAGAGTTTCTTCCCTAGAGTGGGCGGTGGTGCGAGACGCATAAAAAGAGGCTACGCAGAGCGACCTGGGCATATCCTTTCACAGCGGGCTAACTCCCTTGATGCAGAATGAGCTTTACAACCCCATCCCATGATCTCGATGCTCCAACCGAGACGGCGCCGGTGTCCTCACGGCCAACTGGCGACCACTGCTCTTCCGTCGACCATACGGTTGCCTCTATCTCGGCTTTGGCGATCGATGTGCACCATGGCCGGATGGGTTGTGCCGTCTTTGTAGAGGAAGAACATCAGTTGCTGCTATGCGAAGATCTTCCTTGCGACTTTGCCTTTGATGGTCGTGACCAACTACCAACGGTCCAAAACATCGGCCCGCCCTCCGAGCAAGGCGAGGACAGCGGCGACAATAGCGCTGCCAATAGACCAGTTGCTGCTTTTGGTCATCCATCGTACGGTGTTGTCGATAGCTGTGAGCATTTCCATTCCAGGCCAGCTTCTCCATTCCTGCTCTCCTCGGTTGGCCTTACTGAGCACTCACTTGAAAACTCGTCGGTATTTATCATTCAAACGCCCAGTGCTGTCGCAGTTCCATCCTGATCTCATCATCGCAGCCTCCAGATGTCCAGAATCGCTCCTTGTTATGCTGCAGAAATTCGGTGAGTCCAAGGACGACCATTTCCAATGACTGACGGTCCAGATGTTTGGGCAACCTGAAGAGAGGGTCCTGTACAACGCAAAGCGAGCCACTCAACCACTTCCGGCGCCCACCATTCACCTTGAAACATTCTGGACAGTTGCACAGAGAAACGGTTCGGTGGGACTGCGCCCAGCAAGGGACTTTCAAATGGCGCTCGGCCTATCCAGCATCGAGGAAGCTACCGCATTCAGTCGAGCGTCCACGTCCGACCATAGGTCCTCCCGATTCGATTCTCAAGATGAAGGGTTCATGGCGGGACAGGTGATTCTCGATGCAAAGGTTGCCATTTCTAAATGCGCCCTTTCTGTGAGTCTTCGCCTCATTGACTTATTTTGCACCGTTATGCTTCAGAATGTGACTGACTGCGGCAGTCGATGTCCGTACACAGATTGCCTCGGCGGGACCTCTCCTGTCGAGCCTGCGAAGCAGAAGGGACATAGGAAGGTCTTTATCTCTCGTGTCGCTGTGCTTGAACGACTACCTTTTCATGGATGAGAACACAGTCAAAAGTCTCAGCATCTGCTCGAACGACGACCACGGGTCTGTCCATGCTAAAGAAGGACGCCAGGGGTTCTCCATGCTCGGTACTTATCAGTGGAGGCTGTACATTGCTTCCTGCAACTCAATCACTGATGGTCTCACTTGCGCTTCTTCTGCCGATAGCCATGTTGAGTTTGACCTGCTCGAAATGTGGGACAAAGCCACTCCTAGTCTCCTCTTTTCTACCTAATTTGTACCAAGGGCTGACTACGCTTTTGCCTTTGGGCTCGGAACATCTGCAGTCTCGCAGCCGTTACTGAGACGATGGGTCATGTTGCCACTAGCAAAGCGCGATGCAATCAGACGGAGGCACGAAGCCGTCGGGCTATTTGTGCGACAGGAAAGCAGCGCAGAGGTGATAGAAATCCGCGCAAGACTAGCAGAGCTGGGCGGACTTCCGCAGCTGTGCTTCTTGCTCAACATGGGAGTCGGCACCGCATACACATGGCAAAAGCTGCTCAAGGTGCGTCTGCTTCCACACGAGGGTCCAAATCGAAGCCTAGCGACACTATTGACATTGAAACTGAGCTCCTCTCGTCGCTCGGTTCAGACGTGCAACGCGATTGTCAGGCTTCGTGCAACGCTCAATACTCTCGACTTGACCATGTCGGAGCTAATCAGAGAGGTAAGAGGTCGCTACACTAACTGTTTTCGTTTCAACTTAGGATGCTGACCTGGTTGATAACAGCTCCGAGAACAGCTTACAACCGCCCCGCTTAACCAACTGGCGGACTCGATCGAGCACACAGTGAGCCGACCACCGAAGATCCTTCTTGTCACAGCAGCCTACCATATCTCTAACATTTGATGCACCGGCCTTTCGCGAAAGATCGACTTCGAGGCCAGGTGGGTGCGGCCCGTCGATGCACTTTCTAGGCTGCGTGTCAGCTGCTGTTTGCTGACCAAGCTGTCTCCTTCGATCCTCGCAGCAAGAACGTGGGCAAGATAACAGTCCGGGCTGGTGTCGACGTGCATCTTGACGAACTTCGAGAGCAGTGCGCAGGCCTCCCTGCCCTGTTGGACGGTGTTGCTGACGAGATCAGGGGACAACCAGCTTTTGCAGCCACCACAAGGCAAGTAAAGGCCATGACTTTCCAGAGAGCAAACAAGAAAGTGCCAGAAGGTCTGATGCATACCTGAAAACGATTCTACCTTTCTAACGACGCAGGCTGAACGTTGTCTACTTCCCGCAAATTGGATACCTCATCGTTGTCCCTGGTGGCGAGATAGTGGACATGCTTGCTGATACCAGCCTCGAACAGCAATTTGCAAGCGACCATGCGTAAGTGGCCGCAGGTCCCCGCTTCGCTCCATTCCTTCAGATGATCAAGCTTTCCGACTGAACTTGATCTTACAACTACTCTGACATTCGGTACGCGAAAAGAGTCTACCTGAAAAATAACCGCATGAAGACTATGGACGAGCACGTACGTATGACGCCGTTCCACAAGTCAAAACCGCTGGAACATCAAGACTGACGCAAAGCAACGTCAACGCTGAGAAATTTCAGTTGGGCGATCTAGCATCTTTCGTTGTCGATCGAGAGATTGAGATCCTCGACAGCTTACAGACGCTGGTAAAAGAATGTAGTCCGACGCTTCTGGCGGCTCACTCTGCCATGTCGCAGCTCGACTGGTACGTTGCCGGTCTGACCGCGACACATCCACGTTTCTCTTGGGGTCTGACCGGCCAGAACCCTTGTCCTCAGTCTGATGGCCTTCGCACGAGCTGCAACATTATACGAACTCAAAAGTGAGTGACGCATGCAGGCCGCATTTGCAATTGGACGCAACAAGGAGTCGCCCTCACTGGACAACAGAGTCTGACGACGTTGATTTGCCGGGTCCACTTTGATCAGGGCCAACGTTGGTGGAGGCACAGGTGATCCGTCTCAAAGGATGTCGACATGCTCTCAAAGCTCTGTCAGATGAAAGCTTCGTAAGTGCTAGCGCCAACTTCATCAAAAGTGGCAATGGACTGATAGTGCTGTTCGCGGACAGGTTCCAAACGACATCGAACTATTCGGTGGCCAAGGTCTGTCTGCTGAAGGCACTGAGCTCGATTCAGGTGCGGACGCGGCCGTTGGCAGACCGGCCGAGCTTAAAGAGGTCAACGAAGTCAGTGAAGGCGTCGAACGATCCGCGACAGAGCAGCTTCCGAAGGCAGCAGAGAATCTTGATAGCAAGTCCAGCGTGATGGTGCTGACTGGAGCGTGAGTATCACAGACTCTCTCTCAAGTAGAAGCGAAAAACTATATCACCCAGCTCTTTTGGCTTTGCTCGTCACTCGTCATAGCAACTCATCCGGAAAGAGCTGTCTTCTTCAGCAGGCAGCACTTGCTGTGTAAGTTCTTCTCTGTCTTCTTGCATCGCTGAAGCATCAAAGCGTATGGCTAACAAAACTGATGTTTCACATGATCAGTTTCCTGTGCCAGTGCGGAAGCTTCGTTCCCGCTGCAAGCGCTGAGCTGGGGGTGTTTGACAAGAGTAAGCACCAAGTCCCTCTCCTTTTGCGCTCTCGGCTAAGTCGAGGAAGGACGAGACTGACTGTGTGTTGTGAGCGCTCGTAGTTTTGACAAGGATGAGGCAGGACGAGTCTGTTGCGAGCGAAGGCAGCTCGTTTACACGCGAACTTGGGCGCCTGCATCGGGCGATGGCGATGTCGACAAAGCAGAGCCTAGTCATCCTTGATGAGGTGGGAAGGGAGTGCCGCAGTGATGGTAAGCATTAGCATGTTCAAAGCTCGACAAGGATTCTATCACGTTACTGACTGTAGCTCCCACGTGTTGCGGTTACAGATGGAGCCGGGCTGTTTATCGCCACCATCTACGACTTTCTCCAGCGCGGTGAGCAATGCCCTATCGTTCTGTCTGCTACGCATCATCTCCGTGAGTAGCTCTCTCCGGTGTTCGGCAACCCTTCGCTTTCATCACACTACTAACGATCCGAAACATGTTTTTCTTGCATAGGAGCAATCGAGCGACACTTCCCCGCAGCACTCCCCATCCAGCGCGCGCACATGCAGACCATCCTCCTTCCCTTCCTCGCCGACGCCTACAACTCGCTCACCTACCTCTACCGGCTA
This sequence comes from Ustilago lituana, assembly GCA_928869825.1. Lineage (NCBI taxonomy): Eukaryota > Fungi > Basidiomycota > Ustilaginomycetes > Ustilaginales > Ustilaginaceae > Ustilago > Ustilago lituana. Next base: position 66,513 of record CAKMYA010000002.1, read on the forward strand.
AAGCCCGGATTTGCCGGCACCTCGCACGCCGTCCACTGTGCACGGCTCTGCGGCGTCCCCGAGTCTGTTGTAGACCGAGCGGACCGAATCTGCAGGATCGGTCTGCGGGCCTGGCATGACTCGGAAGCAGTGCGCGACGAAGAAATTGTGCGCAGACTGCTCCAGCTCAAGCTAGGAAACGAGCTGGAAGGTCCGGAACGGGGAAAGTTGAAGCAACACCAGGGGGAGGTTGGGGAGGAGGAGGCGAGAACGATGTTGAATTGGGTACTGCACGGGGACGATGACCTGCCTGGCCGACTGCTAGAGTGAGAAGCACGCTTCACCGATCTGCTCCAGTTTGCTTAGGTGACAGTAGAAATGCGATTCCATATGCGATCTTTGAGTGTGTTGGTATGGCAATGCGAGTGTAGGCACGACTTGTGAGGGCTAGAGGGCAAGAACAAGTAAGGACTGTGTAAGCTCTTAGATTGGGGGGAAGGTGATGCGGTTCACTGAATTTTGCCACGGGAAGCGCGACGACAAGCATCTGGATCGTACTTCATGATCCAAGGATGACGCAGCACTTTGGTGAGAGGCAACCTGTCGTCTGGCTTCTTCTTGAGGAGCTGTCAAAATTAAACAATGCGGATGAGTGGAAGCGGAAAGAAGGTAAGCCAACGCTGACCAAGTGACAAGGGAGAAAGTTGTGTGAGCAGTTTTGTACGTACAGCACGGACGAGGTCTGCAGCTTCAGGACTGAAGTGACGCGGAATCTTGAAGTCGATGTTGTTGATCCTTCGGTAAGTTCCAGCTGTTCAGGTTTGCATTCGAATGGATCAAATCGTCAGCGTCAGTACCTCCTCTCCAACCCTTGTCGCCTTGAGCGCGAAGGTGCCAAAGCTACGTACCTGGAGCATTCTCCAATTCCTCAAACGGCGGCACCCCTTCCAGGAACTCGTAGCACAAGACACCGAGTGCCCAAAGATCGACTGCCTTATCGTGCTGTTCTCCGTTCACCATCTCTGGTGGGAGGTAGTCTAGCGTTCCACAAAGGGTTTGGCGTCGGTTTCCCGGTGCGTGGACGCTCCAGCCGAAATCGCCAATCTTGAGATCTCCTTTGATGCCCAATAGCAGGTTCTCCGGCTTGATATCGCGGTGGATGACGTGCTTGCTGTGCAAATATGACAACGCGTCTGCCATCTGGGCAATGTACTGTTCGCAACCAATCCGCCGAGTGAGCAAGTGTGAGCCAATTGTCCCACGCCACGTGCCAGCAGCCGAGCGAAACGGAATGAGTGTACTTACACTAGCAGCAACCTTCTCCTCGAACCTCCTATCCGGCAGCTTATTCATCAACTTGTACAACTCTCCCCTCCCCGCATACTCCAACATCAAAAATACCCTGCCTTCATCATGAAAGTACCCATGCAACCTCAGAATATGCGGATGTCTAAGATTCATCTGAATCTCGATTTCTCTGCGCAATTGCTTCTCGACCTTGTTCTCGACGAGTTCGTTCTTGTACATGCACTTGAGCGCAATGATGTACCCTTTGTTGGGGCCGGCGCGGGTGCGGACCATATAGACACGGCCGAACTTGCCCTTGCCGAGGGGACGGCCCATTTCGAAGTCGTTCATGGACCAGAGCCGGGTTGGGGGGTGGCATTTGTTGGGGTCAGCGGAGGAGAGGGGGAGGGGGTCGAACTGCATGGTGCCGCGGCGACCGCGCGCTTCGTCGCGTTCGAGGCCGCCATCGTAGCGGCCAAGGTCGACTGTGCCAGGGACTGCGGCGGCGGATGTGCTGGGGGCGGAGGGGGCTTGTTGCTTGGACGAGCTTGCGTTCAGCGGCTGTTTCGAAGACTGTTGTGCTGGCGGAGGGCGGTAGGACGAGCCAGCGACGGCAGATCCACCGGCGACGCTGGGGGGCCTGCTCTTGCCGCTGCTATTGTGCGCGTGGTTGGGCTGTTGCGTGCTCAACCTAGACCCATTCAACGGCTGCCCCTGCACACCGGGCAACCTATTCATACCCTGCGCGATACTGCTCGCATTTGTAATCCCCGTCGACGACGCAGCGATGCGGTTAAAGTGTTGCATATTGACGCCCATGTTCATGCCCATATTCGTAGCGATGGAGCTGGACGGTGCGAGCGGGCGGAGGGACGAGTTGGTGGGATGGACGACTTTACCGTGCGATTGCGCGTGAGATGGCCGTGATCCTTGCTTGAGATCAGCGCCGTTGGAGTTGCCATCGAGGTGGAGATTGGCGAGTTGCGACTCCATAATGAGAAGTGGTCAGCGCTCTTCGGGTCGAAAGAGCCTATAGAGAGGATGCGCACGATGCTAGTCCTACCCGCGCAATAGAGAGGCAGCGGTTCGCGAGCTGTGCAGTCTATGAGGATGAAGATGGTGGTAATCGTCACTACGGGACCGAAGCGAGAAGACTGAGGTGGTTGAGCAGCGCAGTGTTGCTCGACAGCTCAGGATGCCAAGCCCCCAGCTTGCAGTTCAAGAGAACAACACCAAACCCCGGCCAGAAAAGCAGCGCCTGCACGGCGCGTCCAAATAACACACTGCGCAGCTCCACCAAGCCTCAACCTCTGCTTGCACGTGACCAGCCTCCCTCCACAAAAAACGGACCCTTCTTGCACCAACCACACAGATACACAGAAATTTCGATCCTTCGAAGCCAAGTTGCACAAGGACCACCTGTAAAGCTTGTTCGCATCTTCCGTCCCATCCTTCCCAGCTGAGTCCCCTCTCACCGAGCACCCCACCATGGTGCTCTACTTTACATCCACGGCGGTGGACCCGCCCGCCACCATCTACATGGGCAAGGACAAGCACGAGAATGAGGAACTCCTCCGTTACGGCCTCGAAAACGACGTCTGGTTTCACGTCGACAAACTTTCCTCCGCCCACGTCTATCTCCGCCTGCCTCCCCACATCGAATCGTGGGAAGCCATCCCCGAGCCACTAGTCAATGACTGTTCGCAGCTGGTCAAGGCAAACTCGATAGAGGGGAACAAGAAGTCGAATCTGACCATCATCTACACGCCATGGTCGAATGTGAAGAAGACGGGCAATATGGCGGTGGGCGCGGTGACGTTCTTCAACGATAGGAAGGTCAAGAGGTTCCATATCAAGGAGAAAGACAACGCGATTGTGAACAGGCTGAACAAGACCAAGAGGGAGGTACAGGTGGATCACGAGGCCGAGCGTCAAGAGAGGTTGCGGCAAGAAGGAAGGGTGAAAAAGGCCAAAGCAATTGAAGATGTGAGTCCAATACCTCTTATAGTGCTCGTTTTGTCTACCTTTCATGGAGCAGGCTTGCTCAGTACTTACACCACCATCGAGATATTTCCTTATAATTGACATACACAGAAAAAGGCACAGCAGGCCGAACAGAAGAGAAGAAAGGAAGAAGCTGAGGCGCGCGATTACTCCAAACGTAAGTCTGCTCTTGCACGACAGATCAACGTCCTGTCCATTTGATCGTCAGGGTCCACTGACCACGCTGTCCTGTATCCATCGTGTGATTGACAGTCTACTCGGCCGAGGCCATGGAGGAAGAACGAAGACGTAAAGAGGAACGCAAGCTTGCCAAGCTCAACGGCACTGCATCAGGCGACGACGACGACGAGCACGACGATGGCATGGACAGCGACGACTCTTTCATGTAGTTGTCCCCTCTACCTCTCAGCACTATCCGCCGCTCGCCCGACCTTGGCAGGCAACTCCGGAACCCGGACCGTCCTCAACATTGGTCTCACACTCTCATGGCCTTCGCGGTCACATATGGAGAAGCGAGAAACGGATTGTTAGGGGATACTACAGTACAACATACAACGAAGATCAATAAACGAGAACAGAGACAAAAGCAGAACCGGCCGAAACACCGCGCGCCCGAAAGGCCACGAAATCGCAGAGTAGACGGTCGTATCGGGGTCGTCCCATACCTAGTCACGGGCCAACGCGCCACACTGCTTATTCGGACGCCTTCTTCTTGCTTGGCGCCTTGATGAGCGTCTTGTGGATGTGCGGCAACACACCACCACCCGCGATGGTGGCACGGACCAAGCTGTCGAGCTCCTCGTCTCCTCGGATCGCAAGCTGCAAGTGTCGCGGCGTGATACGCTTCACGCGGAGGTCCTTGGATGCATTGCCCGCAAGCTCGAGCACCTCGGCGGTGAGGTATTCCAGAATGGCGGATGTGTAAACAGCAGCCTTGGCGCCGATGCGGACATGGTTCTGCGTGCGATTCTTCAAGTGTCGGTGGATACGACCAACGGGGAACTGGATGGTATCAAGAGGGAAAGGACGGGGAGCAATGGCTGTCAGTAATCGGCACTTGTTCAAGTCCCAGCATGTTCTCAGCTTCAACCATCGAGCCGAGAAGCTTCCAACATTCAGACGCCCTTCGTCCAAGCCGCTCCTCAAACATCCGCGCCTGTCAGTGGAGCCTCGAAGCGTCCGGGATCGCTCCTGGAGAGGTGTATATGGATCTGAGAAGGTCCTCGATGCGCCCCAAGCAGCCGGATTACTCCACTTTGGATAATACCCGACTTCACGATTCATCCCAGCCCCGTTGACGCGTCATATCAAGATGCGACCATCCACAGGAGGTCTGACCATGCCCTTCAAAGCGGATGACGCGTCCTTTTGAGGTCTCGGGAGGCAGTGACGCGTCAAAAAGAGGGTGGATGGATGTGGTTCAAGCGGAGCTAGCCGGGCAGGTCAGGCAACAATAGAATGTGCGGATGGACGACACGGCGGCGGATGATGGACGGCGCGAGGAGGCTGGCTTGCTGGAACGAATGGACGAATTGATGGACGCATGGCGCCAGTAGCAGGTCGAAGGATCGAGAGAAATGGCGGTCGATGCTTACCTGAAGACCGGCACGGGCAGACTGCGTGACCTGCTTCTTGGGATCCGCCTTGGCGTTGGCGGCACCTCCCTTGCCTCCCTTGGCGCGTGGGTCGGACATGATGGACGATATGGCGTGGTGTGTTGTATTAACGTGCAACTGATCGTGGGCTGAAGCGGTGGTGGATGCGAAGAAGCGCAGTCAAGATGGTGGTTTTTGCAAAGCCGAAGAGGTGGAGAGGAGGATGGATGGCTCAGTTGGCAGGTGCATCATCATTCGCACATTTCCAGTTTCCAAAAAAGCGTGTCGTGCCGTTCGCAACGCTAAAGAGTACAGATGAGCAGCTTGTAGCTGAACGCCCTGGATTTTAATCCGTTCCTCTTTTCGGGGTCCTGTTGATTTCTCCCCGATTTTCTCTCCAATTGCTGTGTTTTGACTTACTGCGAATCGAGGCTCTCAATGTGCAATCCACGACCCTGGCTAGCCGCGGAGGAGAGGAGCTCGCTCTCGCTCATTGACGTGGCTGATGAGAGCAATGTTCACGCGACCCTTCTGCCACGATGTCTTCATGCGCATGCTATCCTTTAGCGCTTCAGGTGCGTTTGGATGGCTCAGCTATCTTGGATGTGCCTGTGGACGAACTGTGGCTGCACGGCTCATCACGGCTCATCCGAATGACTGCATGTCCGCACAGGCGTGATTCAAGATCCCGAGTTCAGCACAGTCGGATCGACCAAGGCCACCTTCGTGGTGCCGCCTCAATGAGGACGTTAATCCTCTCTTGAAACAGCTTAGCATCTTGTTTCCTTCCGAAACAACGCTGCATCTCCGGCGGCTCTTCCTGGTTTCGGCCAAATCTGTGCTAGGCACTGCCTCTGACCTGCCATAAGAAGTAGGGAAGCTGAGAGCAAACTAGCCAGCTGCTGACGAACGGCATTTTCGCGACCTCCATTCACATCGTAAAAAGTTCGATTCTGTTTGCATCAGGCAGGGCCCAGGCTGCTCGTGTGCCTCAGTTTTTCAGGCAGAACCTTCAGGCAGGGGGGCTGCCTTACCACTTCCAGGCAGGCACATACAGACCATATGCCTGGGCACCTGCCTGAGAAATATGAAGCAGGTGGCCTGTCTAGATGCTGCCTGAGAAAATGTGAGGCAGGTGACCTGTCTGGATGCTGCCTGAGTCAGAAGGAGCAAATTCGGTTTTTCTTGCTCTTTTTTGGCAGGGATTTCCAGTTTTGGTTCGGATTTTAACTAACTTTACATATTCTAGTGACAGCAGTACTTGGTAGTGTATATATTTGGATGACAACCGGGTTACATAAAAAAAGAGCGTGTGCCCAAGTGGTTATGTGTACAGGCTCACGTGTGTGTGTGTGTGTGTGTATGGGTATGGGTGTGGGCAGTGGGCCTGCAAGGGTGTGAGTTCGAACCCTGGTGGAGGCCAAAAAAGGAAAGGAAAAAGACGTGTAAGAATTCTCATTTCCTTTTTTGGATTTATTATTATTTTTTTTTTTTGGGAGCTGGCTGCCTCACACAGGCAGACGACCTGTAAGTGTCTTGGGCTCAGGGCCTGCCTGAGGTTTGAGGCACACGACCAGCCTGACACCCTGCCTGACACATACAGAATCGAACTTTTTACGATGTGATTTCTTAGGGTTTTTTTTCTTTCTTTTCTCTTTGTCTCATTTGTAACCACAAGGGGAGCTAGTCTTTGTGCCCGCGCGAGAGGAATCTGTGTGATTCAGCTTGCTCGAGTCTCGACGCGAAGAAAACGAAAATAGGAGGCGAAGGCGTTGAGGGGCCGACCTAAAATGTGGTACAGTACGTGTCATTCAGTTTTTAAAAAATGTCAGATAGTGCAAATTTGAATCATGCTTCTTCACCACCATCATCCACAAGAATCACCATAGAGTCATCAAATCTTGCTCAAACACCACCTTGCAGGATGCCATCAGAAACCCCTGGACACAAGCTACTCACTGATGCTCAGAAAACTGCATGCTTATCATTCAGAACAGCTGGATGGAAGCTCCCAAAGATTGCAAGGCATCTGGACCTCAACTATCACACTATATATCAGTTTTTCAAGCGCTATGATGCCTCTGGCAGCAAAGAGAATGCCTACCACACTCATGGGAACCCAAAGTACAGCCCTCAAGCTATCAGGAACATGGTCAGGAGCACTCAGAGGATGCACAGAACAGGAGGACACCACTCAGGGAGATAGGCAAGCAAAATGGGGGTATGTCAACTAGCACAGTGGGGAGACAGCTCAGGAAGGCTGGGAACAACTGTTACAAAGCCACCAGAGCTCCCCTGCTCTCCCCTGCTAACAAAGCCAAGAGACTGCAGTTTGCTATGGAGCACAGGAACTGGACACTGGAGGATTGGAAGAAGGTGCTTTGGACAGATGAATCTGCAGTGGAGAAACAGGACAGAAGGCACAGGCATTTGCTTAGGAGACCACAGGAAAAGTATCATCAGGCATGCATTCAGCTTACCACCAGGTCAGGGACAGTCAAAGTGATGGTTTGGGGTAGCTTCATGGGCTTGCAAAAAGGTCCCTGGTCAGGATGCCATCTGGGAGGATTGACAGCAAGGTATTCATGGATATCATGGAGCAGGAGGTCTTTTGTTGGTTCAAGGGACAGCCAGAGGATACTGTCTGGATGCAGGACAATGCTGCAATCCACAAGAGCACCTACAGTAAGCAGGGGTTTGCATTATATGACATTCAGACCATGTCATGGCCACCTCAGTCACCAGACCTCAATCCCATTGAGAATCTCTGGGCTTACCTCAAGCACAAGCTCCATCAAAGCTCCCCACACCTTTACCTGCTATCAGGAGGACCAGAAACAGTCAAAGATGCAATCTTCCAGGCTCTCCTTGAAGCATGGAACACTATAGAGGAGGATTACCTGTCAAAGCTCCTGGAGAGCATGCCTAGGAGGATGGAGGCTGTAATTCAGGCCAAAGGTGGCCAAACAAAGTACTGATTTGTAGTACATGCACCCCAGCATCCACAGAAAGCATCCCCAAGAGCATAGCAAAGGTTGTGTTGTGAAGTTTCTTTCAATGTTGATCTATGTTGACAGATATATGTGTCACAAAAAAAGCGATTTTCATTTTTTAAAAACTGAATGACACGTACTGTACAGCAGAGCACGGTCCTGTTGTCACAAGGCAGAGATTGGAGCCAGGAGTGAGGACATAACTTAGCGACGACGACTCTTTCATCCCAGAGCGAAAAAAAGCCCAATTCTGTGGTGCCAAGTCGCCTGGCATATGGCGTCTCCAGCTGTCGGATGTGTGTGTGTGTGTGTGACGGCAGGGTCCCTTTCTGTAATCACATCCTCTTCATATCACACACACACACACAGAGACGGAGGCCTTTCCACGCTGTCACGTCGAGTGCGCGCGAACACGGACCCTGCACATCACAGGAACATGTCTTTTCACCATCAACAACCATCTCCCCAATCCTCGAAACCTTGGGGACAAGCCGAAGGCGTTCCCACAGCCACCTTTTCTTCTTCTTCTGCGCCTTATCACGCATCCAGCCCTTCGGATACGCCGACGCAGGACCTCGCATCGTGGGTCGACCAAGTTCGTCAACGTAACTCATCCTCGGGTCCCTCTCGTCTTGCCCAAGGGGCCTCGCATCACAGCGACATCACCGGCTCGTCTGCCTCAGAGCTGGAACTCGAATTCCAGAGACAGCGACTTGAGCGACAGCAACGAAGGGACCGTCTCTCGGTTTCTGGTATCCGAGGCATTTCAGCCCAGTCCAATCCAAATTCACCGCTAGCCACGCCTACATTGGAATCTGCCATGGCGCCGCCGGACGCTTCGCAACCGCCCTCGGCCTCGCCTCTGCTCGGGTCGTCCCCGACAAAGGCGTCTGGAGTCACGGGTATCAAGAGAGCCAACTCGTTGCTCGCTCGTTATGGTGGACAATACGGTCCCACGGGCGTAGCCGCAGGTCCCAAGGGGCCAAGCGACTCGCCCGTCTCGCTCGCCAACTTCATGGGCGGCAGAGCAGCAGGTCCTCGTCTGGGCAAGCTGGCAGGGGATGGTAAGAGCGCACCTCCCGAGGCAGAACTTATTCACGAGAGTCGCAGAGTTCCTCTTCCTGGAATGGCACCCACCTCGGGACGCTCCCTGGCCAGCTTCCTCGGAGAGCGAGCAGAAGCTACTGGCAACCGTCGATCCGCCGGTGGCTTTCCCGCTTCGCCCGTGAAGGAAACGCCGCGGCCACAATCACCAGGTAAGGCGAGTAGCCCTGCAAAATACTTATTCACTTCTGCAGAGCTCGGCCGACCTTCAAACAATATCGCCTCTTCCGGCAGCTTTGCATCGGCAGCAGCACCTTCCTCGCCCAAGAAGGCCTACCTGGAATTGATTGAGAAGCAGAATTCCGCTCAGGCCAGCGCACCTTCTTCACCCGCCATTCCTCGCGCTTCGAGCCCATCCAAATTCCACAGGTTCACGAGCGGTGAAAGCGTCACATCCTCTCCTCGGCTGGACCGACCCGCTTCGCCTGTAAAAGATGGACTCGCTGCATCGGCCCTGCCCGACGAGGCGGTCAGCAGAGCGCGCAACGACGACCTCTTCCGATCGTCTCGACCGCTCCCTCTCCCAAATGCACAGTCCCACTCGTACTCATCTGCGCACTCGCCAGAGCGAAAGGATGCAGCCACCAGTCCCTTCAAGGCCGAAGATATCGCTGTTCCTTCTGCGGCGGCTGCCGTATACGCTCAGCCCAAACCGGAAAGCGGGCTTGGCAAAGGCTGGAGCCGGCCTGCTGAGCAAACCGATGCACCAGCATCGCAAGCCTCAAGCCGCGCAACAAGCTTTGCTACCAGCGAGCTCTCGAGCACTGACCGTATTCCTACAGCATCGCTCTCCCGCCTCAGCGCCAAGAAGATGGTCGGCCAGCGCATCAAAGAAGCTCAGATGCGGGACGAGGTCGCGCAGAAGGAGAGCGAGTCGATGCAGGTCGCCCCAGCCGGACGTAGCGTGCCATCCAGTCCTGCTGTTCACGCCCGATGGCCCCCAGCAGTTCAGACAAACGCATCGCCTGTTCGAAACAGCTTTGACGATCGCAAAGGTGGCTCTGCTTGGTCACCGACCAAGTACGGCAACGCTCTACCAGGCCTTGCTGGACGCTCGCCCACCAAGGAGACCAGCTCGAGCCCGTGGCAGTCGTCTTCGCCTAAAAAGACTGAGCTGGTGGCTGAACCGCGAGCGGAGCCTGTACGACTCCCTGGCATGGGCGGCAATGTGAGTCCTTTCGCGCGCTTCGCTGAAAACAGGGCCCGTTCAGAGGAAGCAATCGTCGTCCCCAGTGCTTCTGGACCTGCCGACGCGACTCCCAACGCGGACCGGGTCCTGACTTCCCTCACAAAAGCAAGAGCTAAAGGCCCTGTTCGAAAGAGCGCGACCGCCGATGCCAATTCGGCTCCTTTCTCAGTCAGCACACCAGCTTCGGAGGTGCCGGCATCGGTCCAGACACCTGCGCCGCAATTGGAGGAGAAGGGTGCCAAGCCGACCTCAACCAATCCACCTCGCAGGACCTCAGGCAAGCGTATCCACGTCCTCGTTTCCGGGTCAGGCTCCAACCTGCAATCTTTGATAGATGCCACCCTGCTCAACCCTCCTCCTGGTATTCCCACCATTGAGAATGCACAGATTTCTTTCGTCTTGTCGAACCGCAAAGCCGCTTACGGTCTCATCAGGGCCGCCGAGTCGAATCCGCCTATCCCAACCAAGGTGCTTGCGCTCAAGACCTGGCAGAACCGCAATCCTGGAGGAACTCGCGAGGAGTATGATAGAGTGCTTGCCCGCGCTGTGCTGAATGGTCCCAACCTTGAAGGTACAGGCACTCCGCCCGACCTCATCGTATTGGCCGGTTTCATGCATATTGTCTCTGAGCCCTTCCTTCACGCTCTGGGTCACAAGACAAGCTTGCCCGCTAACACGCCCACCATCGGATCACGACCATCCAAAGCGGTACCCATCATCAACCTGCACCCTGCGCTGCCCAAAGCCTTCGACGGTGCCAACGCCATCCCGCGTGCCTTTGAGGCGTACAAGCAGGGTCAGATCGACAAGACCGGATGCATGGTGCACGAGGTGGTTGCCGACGTCGACCGAGGTCGCCCGATCATTGTGAAAGAGGTGCCCATTTTACCCACCTATGACCTGGAACAGCTCGAGCAGGCCATTCACAAGGTCGAGCATGTCATTATTGTGCAAGCGGCAGACCTCGTACTCAAAGGCCACCTGGACGAGCTGGATCGACAGGAGGCCGAAAAGCAGAGAGCTCAGATCGCTAGCCCGCCGGCAAAGAAAGCCTCTCCCTCCGACATTGTGCAGCTCAAGCCTCAAGACGGAAATGGCGATGTGTTGGCCAGCGTTGATGCCATCATCAGCGAAGCACATACGTCGCTGAGCAGGTATGCAAGCGTATCCGACATATTTGAAGCACCGTCGACCGACTTTTCGTCGTCCCAGTCCGCCAAGACCATCTCGATCGAGGTTCTTGCCATCGACGCCGATGGCTTTGTCGAGCCCTTGGAATTCTCTGGCGATCAGACCTTCCAGTGCGGCGAGCAGCTTCGACGCGAGCAGATCGTATACGATGACGAGACGCTTGCCGTTGTGAAGCGATACAAGTCTGACAATGGTCTCACGGAGACAAAGCTCTGGGTGCGATCGGGACAACGTTCTGCTCTGCATCCCTTTGAGCTTGGTTCGCAGTCCATATCATGCGCGGAGGGGCGCAAAGTGGTCGAGCTGGCGCAGCGCTACTCGGTCAAGCCTATTGCGGTTCCCGCGGGATGCGAGTCTAGCGATCTGATCTCGTCGCTGTCGGGAACATGGGCTGTGAGCCGCCATGACTCGCGACAGCGCTTCGACCCCACAGCCACTTCAATGTACCGTGTCCGTCGTGCTGTTGGCTCCGCGCGCGTTATCGACCAGCACTTCGCGATTCAGCAGGTCGATCTTCGAACCGCTAACCTCTGCTCGGGCGACAGTTTCGTCTTTTCGGTCCTGACCAGCCTCGGTGTATGGCACGGATGTGGCTCGTCAGCTGCTGTGCGAGCTGCCGCGGTGCGCTTCGCTCAAGCACTCGCCAAATCCGGCGCCAGCGGTGCTCGTTCTGCTCAAGATATCGCCGAGGTCGAAGAAGGTGCCGAAGACAACCTCTTCTGGAACGTCTTTGACAAGACGGAAGGATACGCAAGCGCCTGGTTCCATCGCCATGAGCAAGCGACTCTCTCGGACGACTCGAGTCTGCTCGATCTGGAGCTGCAAGGCCAAAAGCTTCAACTCGTTCCTTGGAGCACAAAGGGCTACTACGGAGCTGACGACTTGCTGCTGCCCACGCGATCCAAGAAGATCTCGATCCTTAATCTTCGAAATCGGGAACTGTACGTCGTGGTGGGCAAGGACGCTCGCGCCGATCGCCTCAAAATGGCGTGCGCCATTCGCACGGCAGAGGCGCTGGCCGTGCAACTGCAAGTCAGACTGCGCTCAGCTGTGGCGTCGGTCGCAACAGTAGTACCACGACCGGCCGTCCACGTGCTGGTGCTGCCCTCCAAGCTACCGTGCGAAATACGAGCCGCTTCACGCGTGTGGTCGGACGAAGTGGTCGAGTATCTGCAAGGCGAATCGGCTTCGCGCATGAACGTTCACTCGAACGCCAGTGCGCTGGAGCAGCTGGCGCAATGCAGCTGGCCTCGCTGGGCGCTACAAGACATGGACTACCTGCCAGTGGGGGTCAACCCAGAAGATGCCATGCACGCCCTCGCATGAGCAAGCGAGGGGTAGATGATGATAACAACAACAACAAGCAGCTCTCACGATCCATGTATAATGTCCACGTCAGTGGCCGTCGCTACAGCCTTGGGTTTCCGTAATCCAAGTTTCACATTGCCTGCAAACGAGATCGCCAGCGTGATCAGTGATGATGCCCGGGTTCGGCCAGCTCGGCGTTGAGTCGAAGCGTAATCATCGGCTCAGAGCGAGGTAGCGAATGCACTGAGCAGGCAACGATGATACACGGAGCTAGGAGTTGGGAGCTGGGACCTTGGAAAAGGCGGGATGTGCAGACAAGAGCCACGAGAGAGAGAGCACATCGAGTTAAGGAGTTCTTGAACCTCTCACAGATTGGAGCTTCCACGCAGGTTATGATCTGGCGGCGCAATGGCAACTTCCGTGCCTGCCTTGACGATCCGAACAGCACGGCTGCTGACCTGGCGGAACATTTCCAGAAGACTTGGAGCATGATTCTTTTTGTCCATCAGGTGTTCCAGCCTCTTCTGGATATCGACTCGCATCTCTACGGTCAGATGCCGGCATCGGCGCAGTCGATGGCAAGTCATCTGATCAACCAGGTCGGCATGGGCTCGCTCCTCTTCCTAGAGCTATGCGGCTTCCTCGAAGGTACACCATGGCTGCAAGGCTCTAAGGATCCTTCGTGGCCGAGAGCTGCGAGCATGCTTCGTGCGCGGCCAGATCAATCGCGCGAGCTGCGCCAAGAGGTTCGTCGGAGGAGCGCGCTTCGCATCGGCAGATCGCACAACATGGTGGCCAAGCAAGTCGAGCGCACTCTGCGCTACGGTGGATCGCCCCCGCACGAGACCCACAGCAGCGAACACTCGTCTCCGAGCGGATCTTGGCACTCTGGTTATCGTGGAAGCGACGCCGGCTGGAGCGATTCTTCTCAACCGCACAACTCTTCGCGCATCGAGATTCCTCTACCGCAAGACGACATGATTGTCCCCGCATTGCAGATTCACAGCAGCCGTCATCCGGTGCTGAATCACCTTGCGTGCGCGCTGCATATCTCGTTTTGCGCCCTCGTACCCGATGCGCTGCAAGAGATCAGCCAGCATGGTGCAGCGTCCCCGATCGCTCTCGATGCGCTCGATGCACTCCTTCGTGGTCTTCAGGGCATTCTTGACAGTGTGATCAGCTTCGGACCCTTCTTCCATCGAGAACCAAATCTCGAGACGCTGTTCTCAACGAGAAATTGGTTGGCCCCTGACCGGACGCCTCTTGTCCTTTCACTGCGCTGAGCGCACCGAGCGCGGATGCACCAGTGTCGACATGGCTCGTTTATTGAGGCTGGGCTCTGCTTCCTATCTCCCATCGTCGAAGCTGACCAGCCGCTTCCCCAAGCGTCTGCTTCAAGCATCTCATCAGGGTGACATGGCCGTTCGCTGAGAGCGCAAAAGCAGTCACTCACCTTCCACTCGGCGTCCCCATCGTTTTCGCTTACCACCAGACAGTGTCGCTGCACCTCTAGCCGACAATTTGCTTTCCTTTTTACAATCCCGTCCAAGGCATCTTTCCTTTTCAATCATGTATCTCTAAGCATTCCAGAACCTTCCAATAACGTCTCGATAATCACATTTGGTCACCTGTTCACTGTTCAAGCACCTGCGTGCTTGCGGATTTACTGGCCCTCTCGTAGGCAGCTCGCTTTCCGCCGGAAGGGGAGGTCATGTGGGCGAAAGTATGTGAGTGGAGAACTTGAGCATGTATGGGATTTGTGCTCAAGCCGGATCGGCACAGTTGTGCCATTGACAGAACACAGTGATCGCTGTTCCGACGGTAGGCGAAGGGGCGCTTGACTGAGCCGTTCGTGGGAAGAGAAAGCCATGTGTAGGTAGCTCGACCGAGCTTGTTTTGTTGCGAGACACATGATCATCTGACACGCTTCGATCTCAAGGACGATGTTCGGAACAACCCACGCATCTTGGTGGTTTTGCGAATTCGATCCGAGCACCTTGAAACAAGCCATGGGAAACCCTCGTTTTTGGAATTCTCGTAGCCATTGGAAGGAAGGCCCTTCATCGTCAGCAACCTTCCGTCTTCGTTGACAATACGCATAGAACTATCGCATAGAACTATCCCCTCGAGCCTTCTTGAGGCAGTGTTCGGACATACCGACAATGTGATCGCAGACCGTGGGACTTCTGCTGTTCTACAATTCGCTGAGGTTGTGTCTGATTTGTGAAAGTTGGAAATACGTGTCGGATGTTCCGATAAGATTGGTCACGAACTCTCTGCCTTAGTTTCCCTCCCCTCTTCCATCAGCAACCTTCTTGGGGAGGCCGACAAGTGAATAGACGCGATCACCAGGCCGTCGAAAGAGCCGATGACAAAGTCTTAAGGGGCATAAGTGCTGGATTTCGAGTTCATAGCCTCACAAGTGCTGATGCGCTCTGGCCAAGTTCTCTTCCATGTCCTTCATTTTGCAGGAAGCTATTGGGCGCCTCAATAGTATCGCGCAAATCGATACTGTACTCCTCACGGTCGCTACCCAGGAAGCGGATCGCTACCCCTCACACACCCATCAAATTGTCCTGAAACGTGATCCTTGAAAGGAAGCGCCACAGCACGCAATTGAATCATGTGATCAACGGTGACTGACAGAGAATGCTGACTTTGCCGCCCGTCAAAACTTCAACGAAACCTCGAGGTAGCTTTTTGCTCGCGGCAACTCTGTCCGCCTCTGCCTCTGGAAGACTCGTCGGCAGGCACGGGGGTAAGCAGGCAACACAGGTGGCGATGAGACTTGACTCACGTCCAGCGACCTCTGCTGGGCAGGGCAGATCGCCAAAACGACGACGTCTGGCAGCCAGGTCCGTTGCATGCAGCGAGCAGACTGGCACCTCCTCAAATGGATGCAGCTCTTGATCTAGGACTCAAAGGGATAAAAGGGCAAACCAAGGCAGCCATCGAAACCAAGCCTTCCCCAACTCAGAGCTCGACTGTCTAAACAAAACTCGCCTCTTTCCGCGAATAAACGAGACGTCTGAACCTCGCCTCACTCTGAACTTCTCCTCGCCTCTCGCTTTCTGCTGCTTTTCAAGCAAACCTTTATTATCATGAAGCTCCAATCGCTCGTAACCTTCATCATCCTGGCCGCTGGACTCGGTGCTCATGCCGCTCCCGCCTCGACGGAAACCACGCGTGGCAACAACCTAGTCGTTCGAAGCCCAGCACACCACTACGGCTCTGCTCTCTTTGGCCGAGATGGCGATTACGGACACGACAAGAAGGCTGAAGGCAAGAAGGGCGATTATGGTGAAGACAAGAAGGAAGAGTATGGAGATGATAAGAAGGGCGGCGACGAGAAGAAGGGAGGATATGGTGCTGAAGAGAAGAAGGGAGGATACAGCGGCGAAAAGAAAGAGGGCGACAAGAAAGTAGACGACAAGAAGGACGAAGGACAAGGCGGTAAGGAGGACGAAGGATACGGCGGTAAGAAGGACGAAGGATACGGCGGTAAGAAGGATGACGACAAGAAGGGTGATGATAAAAAGGGCGGTTACGGTGGTAACAAGGAGGGTGGACACGGCGAAGACAAGAAGGGTGGATACGGAGGTGATAAGAAGCACGACGACAAGGAGAAAGGTGGCTACGGAGGTGGTAAGAAGCACGGATACGGAGACCACAAGGACAAGGGTGGCTGGGGTGGGCACAAGAAGGGTCACAAGCAGGACGACAAGAAGAAGGGCGGCCATCACGGCTACTAAGCGCTCGCGTTCTGCTCTTCTCGCCATCTTGTCGCTCTTGACAATAGCGCCCTTATGGTGGTATTCAAGGTTTTCAGCAGCTCGTCATTCCCATACTTTCATCTTACAAAACAGAAGGTGCTCCATTCGTCGCTGTTCTCACCAGCAGCCCTCGTCTGGTGATCCGCAAGGCTCGTTTAGTACGGTACTTCAATACTACCGTCCATTTACACATTCCTCATACTTGACACAACTGAATTGTAACATTTCGCAGCGAAGGCTCTGGCCTACCTTGACTCCATCAAGCCGGCGTACGAGCGAGGCCGACACACAACGGATCCGGATTCAGGAGTGAGAAATTGAATTGTTCAATAACGCATAACGACGAATAAAGCGGTAAGGATACGATCATTATTATACAGGGTCGTTTCAGCATGCAGTCAGACTCCCGCACACGTGCCCACGGCGACAGCCAGAGGGCCCAGTGGCGGAACAGGTCGTTAGAAGCTGCTAGCGCAACTCTTTGGAACACAGCGCGGCCGTTACAATCATCAGCGACGTCAGAAGACAAAAGGAGCCGAACTTTCTCGCTATGCAGAAGGCTTCGAGTCGCCTTTGACTTCCTTGCCCCACCAGCTCTGGAAGGAAGTACCCTCCGGCTTGGCAGGCGGCGAAGCTGCACGAGTCGTTGAATTCTCGCTCGTTTCCTTCGAAGGAGCCTGGATCGAACTCTTGGGCGCTTCCTGTTCAGATTTGAGGTCCGGCGACTTAGCGTCGGTGGAGGACGCGGCCTGCTCTTGACGAGTCTCGTACCAGGCCCTTGCCTGAGCCTGAGCGGCTTGAATGCGAGTGATTGCGTTCACGAGCGAAGGAGTCGCGGGAAAGGAGGCCGTCAAAGGCGAAGCGGCCTGGCTGTTGGTTGCTGGGAATGGTGGAGGCGGAGACATGGTCGTGTGGCGCGAGAAGGAGGGACGTGTGGGCGAAGCCAGCGCATCACGATCCCTGTACACATCCGTCGACTTTTCCGCAGGGTCGCTGCTGTATGGTCGGCGCGAAGCGTCATCTGCAGAGTTAGCTGTGGTCCCGCTAAGGCCACTGCCGGTTGTGCTACTGCCACTATTGGTGCTGTTGGTTCGGTAGCTCGGTGGCCTGGGCAAGCGGCCTGCATTGTCGGACTTCTGATTTCCACTTGCGCTCAGGGGCCTCAGCTCGTCCGCGAGCTCTTCTGCCACCGCTTTGGACAGCAAGCTCTTCGTCGAGACCGCCTTACCAAGCGAGTCGAGCTTGTGCAGGCTCGAGTCGCTGTCATAGTCTGTTGCGTCCGAGTCCGAGTCAGCCAGCTCGAGGTCCTTGCCTCGCTTGTCCAGAGCCTGGAACCTTGCAGGTCCACTCCGAACCTTCGCCGCCCGAACTCGACGTGCTTTTCGTCGAGATTTGGCTCCAGGAAGGTCGGTAAGCGGGCTCTTCTCCGGGTCGTTGGCAGTGGAGATGTTGCCGTAAGTAGCTGGACGGCCGGGGGAGGCAAAAACGCGCGAGAACTTCTGCCAGGCGCTGGGAGCTGGCTCGAAGGAGCCAAGTCGGTTCTGAAGATCGGAAGACTCTTGGTTCTCTAGACGCTCGGTGAAGGAGCCGAGGTAGTTGTTCCACTCCATGTCGGGGTCCTCGGCTGCGTGCTTGTGGAAGAAGAACTCGAAAAGGTACCCAACTACAGCACCAAGGACAGCTGCAGCGATGAAGCCCTTGAATGCTGACGTTCCCCACTTTTTGGACGCGCTCAACTCAGAAGTCGAGCCATCGGCGGCAAAGAGAAGCACCCAGAGGTCGATCCAGGCGCTAGAGCTAGCACGAGGGGGAGCAAACAGGGCTATTCCGTCGAGGAAAGTGACAACACCAATGATGGATGTGCAGATGTTGAGGAGGTGGAAGTGGATGACGTTGCGCCTGGGTAGGAGCAGAGGGGCAGTGATGAGGCTGGTGCTGATCGAGATGAAGATGGCGCGGATGATCAGGGTGTGAACGCCGAACATTGCTGTGACGATAAGGGTGAAGCAGGCGCCTGCAAGTAGACCAGTGAAAGCACGGGCGAACAGGGGCCAGTGACCGGCGAGGAAGGCGCCTAAGAGACCGGGAAGGAGCCAGATGATGAAGAAAGAGGTTGATGAGACCGACTTGACCTCGATGACACAGATGGCAGAAGTGATGACGGCGGCGAGGAAGGAAAAGAAGAGAAAGCCGACGACGATACCGCCGACACCACCTGCAATAGGTGCACCTGCAAACAGTGGCCCACAACGGTTGGCTCTCTTGGCCTTGTCGTCGATTCGCTTCCTACTATTGCCGAGGCTACAGCCCCAGAAGAAGGAGGCCCAGCCAAAGAAGAGGAGGAAGAGCCCAGAGATGATCCACACGATGCAGAGAAGTATGCTCATCCAGTATTGGCGGTGCACGAGGTCGGAGATCGAGACGACAGGTGCGAGTAGTGTGGCGGAGCTGAGCGAGGAAGAAATTGAGGGCGTGACGGCAAGAACGCTGGCGCCCGGAACCGAGTAGGGCTGGCCAGCACCTTGCGGGGTCTCTGTCATCTGGTTGAGCTGCTGCGACCAGGGCTGATCCTGATGGCTCAGGACATAGCTCTGAACGGCTTTTGCAATGTCGGACGAGTCGTGACCCTGGAAGGTCGCAGCGCTGGTGTCGGCAGAAGCTGAGAGCTCTTTTGCCAGCTCGGCCATCTTCTGCGAGTGAGCAGCTAGCGCATTGGCAATCTCTTGGGGATCGTGTCCTTGAAAGGTGTGGTCTGGGTCTGTATCGCGGGCTGAAAGCTCTGGAGCGACGAGTCGAGGGGTGAGTCGTGGAGCCATGTTGAGCAAGAGCGGGCGCGACGCTGGTGCGTCGTTCAGGTTGTGAACCCGACAAACAAGTCAAACACGATAGACGATAGACGAGGCCAGGTGCAGTGATGGTAAGTAGAAGCGAGATGGTGGAAGCGTGGAAAGTATGGGCAGCCTCAAGACGATAAGCAAAGGCGTCGAGATCAGTTACAGCCGTCTTCGAAGTACCGCCTCTCAGGGACGCTCAGCTGTGCGTGGCGCAGTCAGAAAATGTCCAGAAGAGGGTGTTGCTTGTTTGGTGCATCAAGGTCGCGTAGTGCGACACAAGGATAGCACAGGTTTCTGGCTCAGGGGGTTCAGAGCCACAGAAGACAAGTTTGCACTAAGGAGGGAACAAAGATGCCGTGCCGGCTGCTTCTCGCCGAAGGGCCAAGACACAATCCACACTCTACGCTGCAGTCATGTCATGAGTGCACGAGGCTTTCCAGAATTGGAAGGTGCAGCTGAGCAGCAATGAAGTATGACCGGACACAGGGGTTCATGAGAAAGTGGTACGAAGGCGTTGCAGGGGAGCGGAGTCGAATAGAATCAACTCTATGCTGCAACAAGCTGCAAGCTCGAATGTCGACGCTCGCTCCCTTTTTGGGTGCTGCCCTGGGTCTAGTGCCCGTTTTGCATCCGACAGGGGTGAATTGCAGATCGCGTCCTGCGCTCGCACCTGTCAAAATGCATATCCTGCATAATCGAGATGAACTCACAACTGACTCCCGATACAAATCGATGTGTGGTAAAAGGGAGCTAAGGTCTAACACAATGGAAATTGCGGTTAGACCAGTGTCCGTCCCTTGCCCCCTTTGCTCATTCGACTCGAAATCGAATAGTTAGCACGCGTCGTTGAAATTCCGGTTTCTTCTTCCTTGGACTTGGCAGATGTGAGGCCCCAAGCAAGAGGAGGCGGGAGCTCTGAACCACCGAGTCATTCCTACTGGACGCTGCAAACTCGATCTGCGCCAACTTGATCGACACATAGCTGGTTCTCTTCCCGTCTACGGTCTGGTACTAGTGCAATCTTGTGAATGGCGACAGTATCTTGCTCGACCGTACAAGTCATGAAAGTTGACTGCGGCTTCGCTTTAGACGGCCGCATCGGTCAGGAGGAAACATGGAACCCTTAGACCACTTGCGTCTGATTCGCTTTTGATTTTGCCGCTTTTGCTGACGGCAGTGCAGGTTCGGTAACGGGATTCTGGCAGTCAGACCCCAAAGCAAGTCGAACGTGGACGAGACTGGTTGCAGCTTTACTGTACATCGTGCTTGCAGATTCGCAGCTCACGGTTTCGAGTCGAGACGGGACGGGTTCCATGCAGCGCATCGGGAATTTTCACTCATCGGCAGATACATTGCAAGAGAGCTCGTCTAGCGATGCGAATTGTGACTCGCAGTCGAGTCTTGAAAGTCACAAATTTCTAAATAGAGTCAGAGAGCGGTTGTCTTCGCAGTAAAATTCCTGGGGCCAACTGCATTTCGATACCTTGCAACCCTGAAGTGACACTCGGATTGTCTAGCGCACGGAGCTTGTCGCAATATGCTCCAGTCTCTCCGACCTTAACTAGCCACAGAGCTTGCCTGACCTTGACTGAGCCTTACTTTCTTCCTTTTAATCTTCCCGGACGCCCAAGCCTTGTTTCAACCCCAGCACGTCTTCTGCCCGACCGACATTGCGACTGGACATTGTCTCTACTCGTCAGGACGCTCCTTCCTCCACTCTTGGTCGCCGACAACTCTCGCCTTATCAAGGTCCTGACAACAACCTCCACCGACTTCGAAGCTTCGACGTGTCGTCAAGAATAGAGAGGACCCCCTCCACCGGAAGCTTTACCGGACCTTGTGGAGCTGCATGTGGATGTACCCATAGTTGATCCTGGCCGCGTTCCTGGCCGCAAGAGATAGAGTTTCCGCTCAACCGGCCAACCGACAGACAGAGTCAAGGCATCCCGAAAAGACGCTATTTTCGCTGCTGGCAACGCAGTAGTTGCTAAGCACTTGCTTGTAGGCAGCCATGTTCTCCACCTTCTTCCAGCCTTGCGAGGTTAAGCTCCACTTGCTCCAGAATGCCGTCTTTTTGCATCCGCCCGATCGTCCTCTGCCCGAGACGCACGAGAGGCCGCCCATGGCCAACGACGAGATCGTGCGCGGTCTCGTGGAGCTCTATGTCCCTTCGACGCGTCACATCTCGGGCATCCGTGTTCGTCTAAAGGCTGTTCAGACCATTGCCATCCTTGATCCTGCCTCCGGCCTCACCCCTATCGGCTGGGAGGATTCAACCGTTCTCGAAAAAGTCGTCGAGATCGGCATCCAGAGCGACAAAGACAAGCACCATCACCATCTGTTGTCCTTCAGTCATCGGTCCGCCTCAGCTGGCCCCGGCTCTTCTTCACATGCTCAGCAGCGTGGCCGAAGCTCCGCAACGCCAGATCGCTCAGGTCGTTCGGGCTCGGCTTTCGGAATGCGATCTCAGAGTCCCGGAGGAAGCATTCCCGCCTCCATGGCTCGCGCTGTCTCTCGAGGCCGAAAGATTGCTACCGGCATGGGCCGAATCAGTCATAGCCCTTCTCCTTCTAACAGTCAGCCTGCCAGTCGAGCTTCCTCACCCAGCGCTCCGCCCATCTCCGAGCGTGGCCGCACTGCCACACGTGCTCCCCCGACCTATGCATATGCCATCTCAGAGGCATGCCAGAACGGCAATGCGAGGGTACCTTTGGAGCAAGAGATTGTCGATCACAGCCTTCCGGCCAGTCGAGTCGTCACACCGCAGAGATCACGTAGACCGAGTCTCTCCTGGGACCATACATCGCCTGAAGAAGGTAGACAGCCACCTGCGGAGACAGATGAGCTCGCAGACCACCTGCGGAGGTCACTTGCCGTCCATACGGCCGACCGTAGAAGCGCCAGTGCAACACCGGTCGAGCAGACTTCCTCAAGCTCTCTCGGTCGACACCCATCTCACCCCGCTGAGGAGGACAAGGGAAAGGGCAAGGCGAGGAGCTCCTCGATCGGATTCTTCGGCTCACGCAAAGCACGCAGCAAGTCGCGGGTGCCGCTGACACGTGGCGGTCACTCCAGCGAGCTTTTGCAGGTAGACGAGGAAGGCGAACGAGGTCGCAGAGGTGCAGCGCAGCGTCCTCCACTCGAGTCTTCCGGTTCTTCGGGCGGCATCGTCGTCACGCCCGGGTCGGAGGGTGAAGGTGGATGGGAGACCGAGCCTAACCAGGACGGTCTTGAGCTGCAAAAGGGCGTGCACGGATTCGAATTTGCATTCATCATTCCCTGCGATGCTCCTCCCTACGAGCGTTCGCCTTATGGCAGGGTACGATACATCATCAAGGCTACCGCCATCGGCGCAGGTCGTGCCAAGTCCAACGTCGAGTGCTGGCGTGATGTCTATCCCATGGTCAACCCTTCGCCCGACAGTGGTCCGACTCCCCTCACAGTGCTGTACAACGATCTTCATCCGACCGTCGGTCTTGTGTCCATCGCGTGCACTTCGAACAACATCTCGGTCGGCGGCGTCTTCAACATCGACGTCAACTCGCCCAACCCGCCCAAGGACCTCATTGTCTACCTTGTACGTGTTTCGCTGGAGACCACCATCGAGCTGACGACCAAACGCAAGGGAAAGCAGACGGTGCCTGTGCAGCGACACAAGCTGTTCGAGAAGGGTTGGGTGCCACCTAAGAACAACGACGGTTCGCATGGAGATGGCAAGAAAACCGATGGGTTTGTGCGCAACTCGGGCACTGAAGATGCTTGGACAGTGCAGGGTATCGCGCGTATGCCTGATGACAATCACATTCGTGCCTCGACTGTCGCTGCGTCGAAGGCGAGCATCCGCTTCAGCCACATCATTGTCGTCGAGATCGTGCACAGCCGTCGTCCTGCCGGTAGCACAGCCAACACGCCCGAAGAAGAAGCCAAAGAACGACGCCTCAAAGTGTTTGCACTGCGCCAGCCCGTCCTTATCCCCTCCTGCTGCTGTGCATACGACGCCGTCACCCTCCCTGCTTACTCTGCCGACCCCGACCCCTCCTCGCGTCGCGCGGAAATGCCGTACGACCTGACCAGCTTTGCTCACCACCCGCCCACCACCGATGGAAACGCTACTACCACCGGCGTCTTGTCTCCGGGCAGCAGCGGGTTGTCGGCAGCCGGGCCGAACGCGACGAGCACGGCTACGCCAGTGAGCGGGCAGTCACAACTGTTCTGTGTGTGCGGCATGTCGCTGCAGGATCTGAGCGCACAGGAGAGGGCGTTGATCCCGAGCCAGCCGCTCGACGTGATGGGCGGAGAACTGTTCAGGCATCAGGGGAAGATCGGAGAATTGCCACCGCGGTTGGATGCGGGAGCGGGGAGGAGGAGAAGTCCGAGCACCAGCTCGACCAGCGCAGGCGCAGGCGCCGGAATCGTGGCCAGTCTCAAGGGGAGGAGAAGAAGCACATCCAGCACCCGCACCACAACCTCAGCTTCCACATCCGGTCCCCCTGCCACCGCCACAGGTACCTCCCCCGCGCTGAGCGAGAGAAGACCCTCCATCACAGCAGGCATCAAAGGCAGATCCCCAAGCATAACCTCCAGCTTAAGAGCAAGAAGAGTCTCCAATTCACAGACAGCGTACGCGGGTGGCGCGAGCTTCAACAGAGCAGACAGCTCGAGTAGGGGCTCAGCAATCAGTCGCATCTCGGCAACGAGCAGGCAACCTCAGCGTACGAATGTGGGTCACGAGGCGGAGAGGGAGACGGGTTCGGAGTAATGTAAGGGCTCAGGATCAGGCTCGGGTGTAAAGTTAACTTGGAAGAAGGATATGATGTTGAGTCACCGTCATAACTCAGATGTGTGTGATGTGTGGGAGCGTGGCACGATTTCATGGCGGTTGTGGAGCGGGGGATGTGGGTTTGTGTGACTGGATGGCGAAAAGTAAGAACATGAGACAAGCTGCATGGCCAGCGTGAAGGGAGAGACGGGGTCAGAAGTAGCCTCCGCGGTATTTGCTGCCTCCACCTCGAACTTTTTCTCCCCCTCCACCGATGTCCATGCCTTTGCTGCTGCCGGGTTTGGACTTGTTACCTCCCCTTCCGCCTCCACCACGCTGGCCTCGCTTCTTCCCTCCACCAGTGTTGCTACCCCCGCCAGCGTTCGAGTCTCCACCGCCCCTGCCTTTGCCGCCGCCATTTCGCTTGTTCGAGAACTTCCCACCGGTGTGCCCCTTCCCACCACCGTTACGGACACCATCGCCATTGTGGCCCCACCCAGTGTGGACTGCCGGCTGCTGTGGGCGGTTGTTCTTCCCATCACCTCTTCGCTTTCTCCTCCCTCCACCACCTCGACGTGAATCAGTGTCAGAGTCAGAATCTGTGTCGTAGAAACTGCTCCCGCCGCCAGGAGTGAGGTTGGCGTCCGAGTCATCATCGCCACTGTCGATGATGACAGGGTCACTAAACGTCTCGCCTTTGCGCTTCTTGCTTGGGCGATCCGAGTTTTTGTCGCTCGACTTGTCTTTGCTGCCTTTGCTCCTCTTTTTGCCGCGGCTATCTCCCACAATGTCTTTTGTGGTGGGCACACTGCTGGTGTCCAGTCCCTTGGCTTCGAGTTCAGCACGTTGTTCGAACGCGCTCCGAATCTCATCGGCGTGATTAGGGTAGTCATGCCTGTCCCGTACCCATTGGCGGAACAGATGTTCGGGGAGCGGCATCTTGCCTTTCTTCTTTTCCTTGCGTGTGAGGTAGCCACCTTCGCACGCAACGGCTTTGGTCCGATTAAACGATACCAGGCGTTCGTTGTCGGAACCGTGGGAGCGTGAAGGGCCTGCTGCGCTGGACGTGGACGAGCTGGGGTAAGGAGAAGACTTTCGGCTCGAGTGTGGGGATGTGAGGACGTGGCGGCCGATAGCAAGACTGGCACCATTGCTGCCGCCATGATGGTCACGGCTTGATTGTCCTCGTCTCGAGTTGTTCGCGCCCCTGCCAGAGGAGCTAGGCATGGCGTCGCCTGCAACGTGCATCGTGGCGCCGCTGCCGACACTGAATGTGAACTGCGACGACGGCATTTGAAAGCCAGCTAGTGGCGGCGCTCCCGGCAACAATTTTCCAAACGGGCCCAGTCGAGACACGAACTCGGAGAAAGCCGATGGCTCCCCCGTGCCCCTTGTGGGGTTGATGCGTGGTTCTGGGCAGTCATCGCCCCAATGATTGCCTGATGATGAGCAGTTGTAGCACCACCTAGTTGCAGGATCGAACTGCGAGGCTCCCGACCCTGTTGGCGCTCCTGGCTCGCCTGCTTTGATGAACTCGTCTTCCGAGTCGGAAAGCTCGCCCGGATCTGGTTCCATGTCCCGTCTTGGTTCGCGGGCACTGGATGCGCTCTGCAGTCTGAAGAGTGCTTTTGCCCGGTGACGGTCAAAGTCCTCAAGCGTGCTGTAAGTGTATACACGCCACAAAGTTGGGCATAATGCTTTGACATGATTATAAGATCCGCATCGCTCGCAGTCTTCGCTCCTCGGACCTCGCCTTGGCTTGGGGCAAGTTCGTGTCTGATGGCCCATACCACCGCATCGGAAGCAGCTGGTTGACAAGGGGCAAAATCGAGTAGGGTGTTCGTCCATTGCTCCACACGCAAGGCAGTGTTGATGAGGGCAATGACGTCGGTCGTGGCCTAGCTCACCGCAAGCAAGGCACTGTTCCTTAGCTCTGCGTTCAGCTTTCTCTTCGGCTCCATAGTATCGGTTCGCCGTAGACGGGTCCATGTCGAGCTGCTCAAAGTCCCCCATGTCCCCTTCAAGGTTCTCGTCATCGTTTAGCGCATCCGCATTAGCTGTTGTAGGCCCAGATGTGCTACCGCCAGCATTAGATGCGGTGTTACCAGCCTGTGGGATCACGTTGACGTGCGTTGGGAGAAGGAGGCCAGCTTCGACATGCGTCTCGGCAGTGTCAGCCCTGGCTTCGCCTTCCAACGCAATCTCCCGATCGACGTCCATGTCGCCTGCCGTGTCGAAGACGAAGCTAATGTCTCCGGCCTCCCCACCCTGTACATAGTCGTCGTCGTCCTCCTCGTCATCGTCGCTGGCAGCGTTTCCTTGCTGAATGCTGCTAATCTCTCCTTCCTCTCGAGTGCTTCTGTTCTTTTCGTCGGCTTGAGTAGCAGAACTGCCTGATTGGGCTGCTCCGCTTGCGCTGCCGCGATGGTTGGAAGCAGAAGGACCGCCTGCTGCAGACGTTGTCGAAGCGTCTTTCTGAGACTTTTTCGAAAATGAAACTGAGCCTTCCGACGAGGGCTTTATTGCAGCTCCACTCTCTGAGGCTGCTTGCTCGACAGACGAGAGTGCTGCCTGCTGAGCTACGACGAGCACCTCGTTCGGGTCCATTATAGTTGCTGCTCGCGACCCTCGGTTGCTGTCGATGGTGGTAGCTGAATGGAACGCCTCGCTCGCTCTTACCAACGCATCACAGGGGAAGGTCTTCCCTGCGGTAGACTCTGGCCAAGGGGAACTGAGCGTGTCGGCTTAGGCGAAGGATGGCGTGTGTGATGTTGGAAAGGAGTTGTATGCGTTAGCGGTGGGGTGATGCAAGCACTTCGGGTCCTGGAAAAAAACCCGATGCGTTCCAACGAGTGAATCGGCAATTGAGATCGTCGCCTGAGGCAGAGAGCGAGTTTTTGCTTTCTTGTGGTCAAACTTTTTTTTTTTTCTTTCTTCTTAGCCTCAAAGAAAGAGTGGAGGAGAACGCGTCTCGCGCAGTCGCGATAATCGTAACGCAAACCCGCTCCATCACGACCAGAGCTCACTCAGGCAAGCCATCATATGAAAACCACGAGAATCATTATCGCATTAAGTATATGGAGCAAAAAGACCTCAGTCAAGACTCTATATCACGTGATCGTAAGGGGGGCATGAAGTATCCGAGCGAATCTGTGCGCGTGAAGTGCAAATATCTATTCTCCAGAGAAAAGCCTCTTGATCAGGTAGATTGTCGAGCCCATCATCCTGAACAGCGCCAGTCCGGCGACCGAGTATAGCAAGAAGCCCATGTAGATTGTCCTCGTCCCAATCGAGCTAATGTTGAGGATGCCGACAACGAGTGCGGCGTTGCTGAGACTCCAGCAAAGGACGACGTTGGTACGCACAGTGGCGTAGTAGTCTTTCTGCTTCTGTTCCTTGTCGATTGGGCCAGGCCCGGTTTTGGGCGCTTTGTTGCTCAGCACGTGGATCGCATCGTCGTACGCATCGTTGATATCCTTCGACTCGGTCGGGATGGCCACTTCGACCTGGTTGTTGCCTGCGCCGCCGACCACACCCAAGTCTGTCATCACCTTGTCCGAGCCCTTGGTACCCCAAGAAATGTCGTTAATGTTGGCAAAGGCATAAATGCTGATGACGTTGACGAATGTTGGAGCCATGAGCAGATACTGGACAATGGACGTGATCATATGCATCGGTTGGAGGAACATGATGCTTGCAATCATCCAGATACCGAAGGTCGCCGCTAGCGAGATGACAATGTTGACAAATGTGCGATTCGAGACGAGCGCCTCGGCTCCACCTCCGTTAGGACCTGTCGCATTGAGGATGGAGTCGACCGCCAAGTAGATCGCGGCTCCCGTCATGTAGACGGTCAGGAGTGCAAAGACCACCATGGCCAATGTGTAGCCGGCCTTGCTTCCTGCTGGTCGATTGCCCATGGACAACAAGAAGCAGAAGATGATAAAGGCAACATAGATGTACGAGAGAACCAAGTTGGGAACCTTGAGAGCGTGGATCCTGTCGCTCATAGCACTCGTCAGGATGAAGAAGGCAATGAAGAAGTTGGCCATGCCGAACCACGAGAAGATGAGTTGAATCGTCTGATAAATGATCTCGATGTGAAGGGCAAACTTGCGGCCAAACGAATGCGAGGAGCGGTAGATGTAGCCAAACTTGATGATCGAGTGAATGCCGGCGAAGAAGGAGCCGTTGAGCCAACGTCGACGTTGCGAGATCAGTTCGGGGACCTGGTCCGGAACATCCGTCACTGCTTGTGCCGACTTGACGTAGTGCAGGATCCAAGCGCTGTCCCGCTTCGAGACCAACTCCCAGCACAAGATACGGTCCTCGGCGAGGTACATGTTGGACGTAAAGACATCGGCGTCCGACTGGCCACCATGCAGCGTCTCACCCTTGAAATACGAACACAGCGGCCCCTGTCCCTTGGCATCGTTCTGCAGAGCAATGTAACGGTAGGCCGAGAAGGCACCAGGAAGCACGGTAATGTAGCCAAAGACGGATTCGAGCGGCTTGTCGAGAATGTTGGACATCTTGTACTCGAAGTTTTGCGCGGCCACGAGCGGGTTGAGCAGTGCGCCCCAGTATTTGCCCTTGAGGGCGACAATCTCACCACAAGCACCACCGACGTTGGAGTTGATGTCAAATGCCTTCCATAGGTGGTAGATGGATCTTGGTCGGGGCATGGTACCCACATCGATCAGCACGCAGATGTTAGGCTGCAGGATCTGCCCAAAGGCATTGAAAAACCAACGATGCGAATTGATCTTCTTCTGGTTGCGCTCCTTTAGACAGAAGAGAATCTGTACGGGCATGATGCCCTTTTCGCGACCCTTGAAGTGCATGCTGGGGTCGATGGATAGTTGCGCAGTATACTCGTAGATGTGAGCAGTGACGGGCTTGCCGTTAACGACATTCTTACCGACACCTTCTTGATACACACCCATAGCAGCGAGACAAGCCAAGGTTCGAGAGTTAATCTTGAGTCGACCATCGGAAACGATGCAGACGACGACCTTCTTCCAGCCTTCCTTGCCCCATGTTTTGGAGCGCTCTCGGGTGCAGAGATGGGCAATGTTGGTCATGACGCCGTGCATGGTTCGAGTGAAGAGCTCCTCGTCTTCGTTGTACATTGTAAGCACGATGAAAAGTTCGGTTCGACGCGGGGGGTCGAAGAGCACCTGACGCAATGTGTATCGCTCATCCTTGAAATCGTCGGGGTCGCAAGTAGCGGCAGTGTAACGCATGTGGGTGAATTCGCGCGACTCTCGGTCGTTGAGCTTGTCAAGCAGCTTGGAGGGTACAGGACAGTCAAGGACGAGATTGCCGTGATAGAGCTCGACTCGCTTGAGCGTCTTGTAACGTCGTGGCACACGTTGCGGAATCTTGCCGTAGCGAACACCAACAGCCTGGCCATTCTCTAGCATGGGATCAAAGCCACCTGGCATATAGTCGTCGTGGTCTCCACCGTGGGGATGAAGCAGGCGGCCTCTTGCCTGGCCATTAACAGCATCCTCGTCCATCACATCGTCGTCACCATCGGCATACTTGTCGATAGGCCCTACGTGCTGGCCATGCTCGTCAAAGTGGGAAGCGGGCGCATATGCGTAGTTGCCTTCCCTTGGCAAGAGCGGCACGTCGCCGTCGTGTTCATCAAAGGGGTCCGCACCCGCATGGTGAGTTTGGAAGTTGGTATAGGGATTGGACATTCGAGGTGAGCCGATGTGAGGAGGGTACGATGTGCGTTGATTGCTGTAATAGTCGGCCGAGGGCATATCGTAGCCCAAATGGTCGCCCGAGGTTGAAGGTGGCATGTAGGGATCGTAAGGGACGTGAGGGGGCGAGGTAGGTTCTGCACCCATGTCGTAGGTCGGATAGGCGTTGTGGTTGTGCGTGAGCGACTGCCTTCGTGCCTCTGCGGTTTGAGGATGGCTCCCATCGGGCGACTGATTATGGGGATCCTCCGATCGAACCGCACCTCCGTAGGGATAGCGAGGAGGCATATTTGGTGAGTGTGCGGTTCAATGACAATCGAAGTGGGGTCGGGGAAGTACGCTCAATCGGTCAGCAATGTGCAAGGTCGATGTATGTGCCTTTGGATATAAATTCTTCCAGGCGGCGCAAGAGGTTCGTGCAAATGAAGCGTCCAGGGTATATGTGTGACCGTCGGCGACGAGGGTGGAAGTTGGTGTTGGCTGCAACGCACGCTCGAGGTGGTGATCGGTGTAAAGGAAGCAAGCAGGTTGCGCTGACTGGATTCAGAGATGAAAGTCGCTAGCCTGAACGAAGATCAAGAACGGCCGGAGCATGAATGGGACAAGCAGCAGCTTCCGGAGAAAAGCGTGCTTTCAGAAAGAGGCTGTGCGAAGACAGGCGCGCGGGCTCGCGATGCTGGCTGCCAGGCTGTGGAGCGGGGAGCGCAAGCAAGCAGCAAGTGTTGGACTATCGGATCTACACTTTTTTCCCTTTTTTTTCCCTTCAATATCTCCTTGTGTCATCTGCGCACTGCCATCATCGAGCTTTGCGTCTTGTCCTTGCCTGGTGCCCGATTCGCGAAGTGGACAGGCCATGTCTCGGGAGACCCGTGACAAGCCTCTTTTTGTAGCCTCGTTTGTGTTTGCGCCCTGGACAGGGGGTACAACAGCGCGGACCCTCGCTCCCTCACGCGTACAACGCGAAGTCAACTCAAATTTCGGTACTGTACAGCTCAAGAAATTCATCGGCTGCCCCTATCCCTTGGCGTGACTCCTCTGTGTGTGTGTGCTCGGTTTGCCAGGGGCGTCTGGCCGTGTCGAAGATCCATGCGCAGTAATGTAAATGGCCCCTGTCAGAGACATACAGCATGCACTGCCCTCGTCTTGCCGCCAGTTCCACAAGGGCTGTGCAACATCAGCCTTGACCAGTTACACGGTGGCGCCTCCAAGATCTCGCTGCTGCGTTGCTTACTTCTGTACAACTCGTTTAGGCACATGCTTCGATCAGCTCTGCAGCCTCTGTGCTCCACAAACATGGACTGCACTCTGAACTGGAATGGAAAGACGGGTACAGACATTGAGGTGCAGGATCTCTAACTTTAAAATTCGTTTCCCTACTACAGACATGCGCGTACTACATGAATTACATTAGGTTCTGTGACTGAGTGGACGTGGACAATGTCGATCTGGGCGGATGCAATGCTGTGTGCAAAGATTCAGCCTAAACAGCGTCCGTGTTCATTGGTTCGCCACGCAAGGTCGCACCATCGACGAACCAGCTGCCAAGGAAGGTAATGGCTGCGGCACCTCCGACCGTCCTAGTTGCAGAGCTTCCGACGGACAGCTCGGTGACCAACTGTCGGATCTTCGTTTCGGCCACGCTGGCAGATGCCGCAGAGTACTGTAGCTCTAACAGATAGCTGCTTCGCCAGACGCTGCTAGCAACAGCTGCCTCCACCGTCGAAGCGGGCCGATGGTCCACCTTTCGGATTGAGATGTCCTCCATTTTGCGAAGTGCTGAGATAAGTCTGTCGAGAACACTATGTTCGTCGCTATAGCTACCGGCTTTGGCCATCAGATCCGAAGCGATTGCGTCGTTGACGCTCAAGAGCGAGCGGCCGTTTAGGCCGACTGGCGCTGATGGACCGTACAGCCGGGAGAGCGACGAGGGAAGGGCGTGGATTGCCAGCAACGTCTGAAGAGGCTCGCTGGCCAGCACGAGGAATCGTGTGCAGTTGTCCTTAACGTCCTGAATTTTGGAGCGAAGTACCCTGACGCCGACAACGGTAGCTGCTGCCTCGGCACCAACAGCAGCCACAAGATAGTTGGAGGAGAAGCCGAGCGATTCATGTGTATGACTGACCGAGCCAGACGGCATGCTAGGTGCAGTACCAGCCTCAAACTCCAACGCAGTGACCGCGGCTGTTGCTGTCGACTCGACCGCCATTTTCTTTGCCTGTGGCAGGTATCGTGTGAGGTAGTGCGAGCATTGACCCAGTGCTTGCTCGTGCGAGATGACATTGGTGATGTTGGACAGCGTGTTGTCGTGGATGGGTGCGTTCGGATCAGATTCGCCCTGCAGTTGCAGCAAATGATGGTATGTCTTGGGCCCACAAAGCAAAGCGTGGTCGACGGCAAGAGTAGTTTCACCTACGACGTGGATCTTTGCATTCTCCGAAGGCGTGAATGCGTGACGATCGCCGTTGCTAATACCGACCAGATTGTCCAAGGTGTCCCGGACGGGACCGAATGTGCTGTTCTCGACGGGCACGATGGCAATCTTGACGTTGCCGGGTGTGCCGCGACGAACGAAATCGATAGCACCCGTGATGCTCTGCATGGCGACCAAGTTGGTGCCGGTCTCGTCAAAGACCTTCAGAGCAGCTTGGTGGCTGTAGGTACCAGGTGGACCCAGGTAGGCTACAGTTCGTGCAGAGATAGAGACGTCGACATCCATTGGACCTTGAGCCACATCATCTTGCGTGGCACCGTCAGCTTTATTGTCCTCGCCGAGACCGCTTGAGCTGGCGAGCTGGTTCAAGAGGGCGTCAGCAAGTCTGGCAGCTTGAACGCTTCCGATGCGAATGGCCTCGCTGATCCGCTTGAAAGAGATCTCTTCCGTTCCTTCTGTTCGCACCGACAGGACCTTAGAAGAGCGTGTCGCCAGCACCTGAACTCGCGAGGCAATACACGCCTCCTCGTCTACATTTGCATCCAGCAGATAGCTGTTGGGTAGGATGTTAACCGTGATGCAGAGAGGCAAGTTTTGCCGACCCTGCAAAGCCGCTCCATCCTCGCCGCTGTGTTCGAGCTCGAAATCGACCACCTTGGATGCCAGTCCAGCGCCATTACGGAGCGTGCCAGCTGCATTGGCTTTGGGTTTCTTCTTGAGTAGACCCTTGATACCCATCTGATCGAGGTCACCCTGAGAGTTGGCAAAAGCGCCCTGGACAGCGTTGCCCGCTTCATCGAGCGTGGCAGGCGCCTCGAAAGCGACACCGCGGGTTGCGGGCATGCGTGTATCGTAGAATGCGGCAAAGATGGCGGCGAACGCAGCATCGAAGAGATTGCCGCCCGATAGCGAGTTGACTAAGAGGTCGATGTATATTGTCCAGTGCTTGGCGTTGGCGATGATGAGTAGCTGATGTAATGGCAGCGGACACGATCTTGGAGAGAAGGCAGAATTGACCATGGACGAGAGCGACACCGACAAGGCGTCCAGCACCCTGCTGTCAAAGGAGTGAACCAACGATTGAGAGCTGCAGAAGAGGTATCAGAAGAGTCCAAATGGGGGTCGAGGGTAAGCCAAGTGAGCTGATCGCTCATTCTTATCACGTTCTTTGAGCATTCGATTTCGGAGCCACGTACTAGTCTACCGAACATTTGATCCTACCCGTCTTTCTGCTCTCGGATGCGAGCTCCTGTTCGTCTTGCGTCTGAAACTCGGCCTCGTCGTCGTCATCGTCGCTGTCATCGCCAAAGCTCCTTACCTCGGCTTTGATTCCGCACAAGATCTCGGTTCCACCAAGCGTGATCTGAGACGATCCGTTGGCTTGCGCAGCGATGCCAGTGTCGATCTCGAGGGAACGAAAAGCGAGAAGATGGCGTCCGTCGGAACGTTGTGGTGGATCGGAAGTGAGACCTCGGAGGAAGAAGTCGCCTTGCGACCGCGAGAGTACTTGTGGTGCCATAGCGAGCTTTGGCGTTGCGACCAAGAACCTTACAAGCCTGTAGATGGTGTGAAGATAGTAACGCTTAGGATGCGAGTACGCTATGAAAGCGCAGTGCACCAAGAGCAAGAGGTGCTTGCTTCCAAGCAAAAATTCCAGGAGCTCCCGGAAAGTGGAGGCACGTGACTCAATCTCGACACGCCTCAACCGTTGGCGAAAGACCAACACAGAGCTCCTGTTTCGTCAAAATATGCAAAATAAGCAAAATCTCCATGATTTCACACATACCGTAGCAGCAGCAGCAGACAGCAGGAGCAGCTCAGCTGTTCAAACAGGACGCGTCGCAAAATCCAACCAACACCCTGAGCATCTTGCTCAATGCATAGAGAGGGCTCGAGCGGAAATATGCGATGCGCGCTGCTGAGTTCACTGATTGAAAAGCTGAGCGAGCAACACCTCGTCAAGGTAGCCAGTTGGCGGTTCCAAGTCATCCATCCGCTCAGTTGCTCACCATCACACTATAATCAGAGCTTTCCGTCGGCAACAACCTCTCCACGGACTCCTTCCTCACCACCACTTGTCTTGTTTGCATTCCCTTCCACCTCTCCGACAACACCCTAGCAGCTTAGTTGGACCAGCTGCGTCTCGCTCGACGACCTCAATATGCCCGTCGCCGTTGCGTCGAGGTCTTCGGCCGGCCGTTCCCAGCGTGAAGCAGTTGAAAAGCCGCGCCAAGAGATCACCCACCCTGCCCTTCTCGCCTTGCATGCTTCCATCCCGCCCCACTTTCAGCAGGCTCAACACAGTCTCGCCAACCACCGCAAAAATATCGTCTCTCTGCACCGCATTCATCTCAAGGTGTCTAGCATCACCGAACCCGCATCGGATGGACGTGTGAGACCCGTCGGCGAGAAGGCATTCAACGAAGTCTTTATCGGCTGCCTCGACCGTGTCTTGCCTATCAAGAAGGGTGTCCCTAACGCAGACCGCATCTGCAAGTTTGTTGCTGGCTACGTTACCTACGCACAGGAGCAGTTCCGTTCACAAGCTCGTGCTGACAAAGCTGCGGCTAGCAAGGCAGCCGGCGAGCCTGAAGACGACCAAGACGATGGTGAAGACGAGGAGGACACCACTGCCACTCGATTCACTTCGCTTCTACTCAAACATCTCCTCAAAGGCTCTGTATCCAAGAACAAGAACGTCAGGCTGCGCTGCTGTGGTTGCATCGCCCTCCTCATCAACGGCCTCGAAGCGCTAGACGAAAAGCTCTTCCAGACACTCAAGTCTTTCCTCCTCAACCGCGCCAGAGACAAGGAGTCTGCTGTCCGTGTGCAAGCCGTCATCGCCCTCACAAAACTTCAGACTGGCGACGACGAAGAGGACGAAGACTCCCAAGAGATCAAACAGGTCCTCAACGAGACTCTTCGCTTCGACCCCAGTGCAGACGTTCGCCGTGCCGCACTCTTTAATCTTACTCACAGCAAGGACGACTCTTCTGTCCTTCTCGAACGTCTGCGCGACATTGAACCCATCAACCGCCGGTGTGTCTATCTTGGAAGTCTCACCATGCTCCTCAAGGCGCACAACGCAGCGTTGCAGGGCGCGGCTTCCTCCCAGGCTGGTCCTTCTCGTCTCGGTCTTGACATTGATGCAGCCGGCGAAGTCGTTCGCATGGGTATGGGCGAACGAGACCCAAGCGTCAAACGTGCCGCACAGAAGCTCTTCACCGCCTGGTTCGATGCCTGTGGATCCGATCTCGTCGTCTTCCTCAACCAATTTGACGTCGTGACTTCAAAGCAAATCGAGGCCGCTCTCCTCAGCATCTTCGAAAGCCGTCCCGCCATCGTAGCGCAGGTTTCTTTCGATGCGGACGAATTCTGGGCCAACTTGTCTCCATCCACCGCCTTCCTTGTCCGCGTCTTTGTCGACTACTTCAAGCGCACCAAGAATGATCGTCGTCTTGAGGAATGCTTGCCCATGGTCACTGCTCTCGCGTTCCGCATCCAGAAGGAGTACAGCGAGCTTGTCCAACTCATCGAGCAATACAACGCAATGGCCAACAGCGCCCTTGCTCCCGAGGATGAAGCCGAGATCGCTCTCTTCACCATCCGAAACAAGACCTTTGTTATCTCACAGCTACTAGGGATCGCCCTAGCGTCCGACTATGGTGACGAGATTGGTAGACGTAAGATGTTTGGTCTGGTGCGGGACATGATCTCGGACGTCAAACTACCAGAAGACCTCGTCCCTATCTGCCTGGATGTTTTGCTTAAGCTGTCCAACGGCCAGAGAGATTTCATGCGCATGATCGTCGAGATTGTCCAGGTTCTGGGCGGAGAAGATGAAGAAGAGACGCTCGGATACGACGACGACGAGGCCGACGACACCATGAGCGTCGAAAGCACTCCTCTCGCCCGTAAGAAACCCCGCAAATCCATCAAAACCAAGGAAGCGGCTTCGCCATCACACGATGCTCTGGCCATCGAGCATCGACGACTCACAATCGTCCGAGCTATGCTTGAAAGGGTCGTGGGCGCCTTGCAGGAGAACACAGCATTCCATGGTCTGATTCCGCAGCTCATCGCACCCGCAGTGCGCTCGAAGGATGCTCCGGTGCGAGAGCTCGGACTCGTGTGTCTCGGTCTCTGCTGCCTGCTCGACCGCAAGCTGGCGCTTGATTCTTTCCCGCTCTTCATCGACCAGGTCCAGCGGGCTGACGGACAGATCAAGCTGCGTGCCGTTCAGGCCGTCTTCGATTTGCTCATCAACCACACCATCCCTTACCTCTGCTCGCGAAACCCTGCCGGTGAGGAGATGGCCAGGCGCCAGATCATCTCGTATCTTCTCAGCTTGCTCGAGGACGATGAGCCCGCCATCCAGAGCACAGCCTGCGAAGGCATGGCCAAGCTGATGCTCACCGGGATGGTCGAAGATGACGAGGCGCTCAAGAGCCTGGTGCTCATCTACATGTCTCCAGAGACCATGCAGAATCAGGAGCTTCGACAGTGCCTGTCGTACTTCCTGCCCGTGTATTGCGGCTCTTCGAGTCTCAACCAACGTCGCCTGCAGCGCGTTTTCGTCTCGGTGCTGCAAGTGCTCACTGAGGTGTACGAGGAGAAGGATGAGGACCAGGAGATGGTCACGCCTTTGCAAGTCGGTCTGCAGCTGCTGGACTGGACCGCTCCCGACAAGGTCATGATGGCACCGGGCAGGGTGCACGACGAGACAGTGCATGTCGATGTGGCCATCGAGCTGATCAAAGCCATGTACACGCTCGACGAGAAGGACCAGCGCAAGGTCATGTGCCAGCTGCTTGGCAAGGTTTTCCTCCCCGACGAGCTCGAGGATGCCAAGGTTCAGGAAGTGCTGGTCTTGCTCACGGGCCTCAAGGAGCTCAACCCGATCGAGGACAGCGTATCCAAGAATGCGCTTGGTAGATTCGAGACCGCTTTTACCAAAGCGTACACTTCTCAGGTGGAGGCAGGTCTTGAAGGCCTCGACCTCGATTCTTCCGCAGCATTTGACGGTCTTAAGGACTTCTTTGATACTATCCGCATTGACCCTCAAGAAGTAATTGCGGCGTACGCGCAGTCTTCGCTCAAATCTTCTAGCAAGGCTAGCCGCAAGTCGACCTCCAAGAGCACTGCGTCCGCTCGAGCCTCAGAAGCTGCTGCCACCAAGAAGAGCCGCAAACGCCGCGACGACAGCGACGACGAGGAAGACGAAGATGAAGAAGGGGAGGAGGAAGAAGACGATGAGGACGAGGAAGATGACGAGTAAGTCCTCTACAAAAGACTGGAATGTACAGTACGTGTCATTCAGTTTTTAAAAATGAAAATCGCTTTTTTTGTGACACATATATCTGTCAACATACATCAACATTGAAAGAAACTTCACAACACAACCTTTGCTATGCTCTTGGGGATGCTTTCTGTGGATGCTGGGGTGCAAGTACTACAAATCAGTACTTTGTTTGGCCACCTTTGGCCTGAATTACAGCCTCCATCCTCCTAGGCATGCTCTCCAGGAGCTTTGACAGGTAATCCTCCTCTATAGTGTTCCATGCTTCAAGGAGAGCCTGGAAGATTGCATCTTTGACTGTTTCTGGTCCTCCTGATAGCAGGTAAAGGTGTGGAGAGCTTTGATGGAGCTTGTGCTTGAGGTAAGCCCAGAGATTCTCAATGGGATTGAGGTCTGGTGACTGAGGTGGCCATGACATGGTCTGAATGTCAAATAATGCAAACCCCTGCTTACTGTAGGTGCTCTTGTGGATTGCAGCATTGTCCTGCAACCAGACAGTATCCTCTGGCTGTCCCTTGAACCAACAAAAGACCTCCTGCTCCATGATATCCATGAATACCTTGCTGTCAATCCTCCCAGATGGCATCCTGACCAGGGGACCTTTTTGCAAGCCCATGAAGCTACCCCAAACCATCACTTTGACTGTCCCTGACCTGGTGGTAAGCTGAATGCATGCCTGATGATACTTTTCCTGTGGTCTCCTAAGCAAATGCCTGTGCCTTCTGTCCTGTTTCTCCACTGCAGATTCATCTGTCCAAAGCACCTTCTTCCAATCCTCCAGTGTCCAGTTCCTGTGCTCCATAGCAAACTGCAGTCTCTTGGCTTTGTTAGCAGGGGAGAGCAGGGGAGCTCTGGTGGCTTTGTAACAGTTGATCCCAGCCTTCCTGAGCTGTCTCCCCACTGTGCTAGTTGACATACCCCCATTTTGCTTGCCTATCTCCCTGAGTGGTGTCCTCCTGTTCTGTGCATCCTTCTGAGTGCTCCTGACCATGTTCCTGATAGCTTGAGGGCTGTACTTTGGGTTCCCATGAGTGTGGTAGGCATTCTCCTTGCTGCCAGAGGCATCATAGCACTTGAAAAACTGATATATAGTGTGATAGTTGAGGTCCAGATGCCTTGCAATCTTTGGGAGCTTCCATCCAGCTGTTCTGAATGATAAGCATGCAGTTTTCTGAGCATCAGTGAGTAGCTTGTGTCCAGGGGTTTCTGATGGCATCCAGCAAGGTGGTGTTTGAGCAAGATTTGATGACTCTATGGTGATTCTTGTGGATGATGGTAGTGAAGAAGCATGATTCAATTTTGCACTATCTGACATTTTTTAAAAACTGAATGACACGTACTGTATGGCCCTTTAGTTTCTCAGTAGTAATGCTTCGCAATTCCTATGATTGTGGTTGTACGAGTCGTCAATGATGCCGGCATCGCCTGAAAAGAATTTAGCCAGGGCTTTGGTCGATGCTCCGCGATGAATGAACATTGCTTGACATTGGCACAAGGAAGGTGACAGGGAAGGAGAAGTACGGTACAAGTGCGCTATGTTGAGCGGTAGGAACCCCTTGAAAGGAAGACGGCAGATGTAACTGCCACGCCCAACACAAAACCTGCGAAGCCAGTGAGGTAAGGGCTTGGATAGCCTACAACGGGACATGTGCCGAGCAACGCCTTCTTCATCCTCACATCCGATGGCAGGAACGGCAGCCCTCCCTTGACCTCTTTGTAACTTGGCACGTAGCCCGACTCCCAGCCATCTAGGATCTTCTTCATATCTGCCTCGGTCATGGTGCAGATCTCGTCGAGGTTCCACTTTTCGCACACCTCGATCATCCACCTCATGCGCCTCGCTCCGATCTCTGCACTGGGTGCACGCTTCCTCAGCATCGCCCTCAGCTTTCCTACATTGGTAATGGCTTTTCCAACGTTCTTCGGGATGGCAGCTTGGATCTTTTGGCGAGTCTGGGAGGCAATTTTGGGACCTTGGCCGCCGGTGGAGACCATGACTTGGAGAGGGCCGTTGCGAATGAGAGAGCCAAAGTAGAAGTCACACTCGGGTGGCACGTCGGCGACATTGACGGGGATGCGTCTAGATCGGCACTCGTAGCAGATCTTCTTGGAGAGCTCGATGTCGTCAATGGCGGTGAGGACCATGTCGTATTGGTCGAGGATTTCTGGATGGGCTTCGTCGTACATGCCATCGATGTAGTTGGTGACGACTTGTTCGGTGAAAATTCGGTAGCGCATCTCGGCGCAGAGACCCGAGGAGGGGCACATGACGTCGAGGTCAGCGTCTGCATCGAGGACATTGACGAGTCTCCCTGCAGAGATGGCATGAAATTGAGTGAGAAGCGAAGCGGACGTCAGCTTTTGCTACTGCCTTACATCTAGCAATGAGCACATCTACTTACCTGCCGCAACAGGGCCTCCACCGACGATGAGGACCTTCTTGCCCTTAAGCTGCCATGCTATCAAAAGACCGCCACCAGGGCAGATGCGTGGATACCTGTCGGCCTCATCGTTGACAGGCCCTGTTGAGGGATTGCGGGAAGCCATGGCTATGTGAAGACGGATATGATGGTGCTGCCAAGGAGAAGAACAAAGCTGGTCGATCTGTCACCTCAGCTAGACCCTGGAAGCCTTATCAGAGCTTGGGCAACTTCCGATAAAAATGGAACGGCTTAAAATCACGGCTTAAGATGTGCATCAAGCTGCAGCTGCAGCTCCACACGTCACGTGATCTTCCCGTTGTCTTGAATGTTCGACGTCTAGAGCCGTTGCCCTTATCAGGATGTTGAGCGGATGGCATGGGGCCCAGAGGTTCAAGCCAATGATCTGTTCGAGACCAAAAAAAAGCATGATCAAACAAGCAAGCGGGCAGAGACGAGGGCGCCGCGGAAGGGCGAGTGACAAAGCGGGACGATGTGACGGAGTGAAAGTGGAGGGCGCGATGCTGAGTGTGCGGCTTGTCAAGAAGAAATCACATTTTGGTTTCTGATGCACGTCCTCGGACTGACCTTGGCGCGCTCCATTGCATCTCATATCACTGCTGGCTTGCGTCTCAATCCGTACCTTCTACTTCGTCATACAGCACGGAAGGCAGAAGGCCAGTGGAACCAGCGCGTGTCTCTGCCATAGACCTCCGCAACCAAGTGCCGAGCAAGAAGCAGCGCGACAATGTCGTCCGCATACGCCAAGCAGAAGCTCAAACAGTCACGCGATGCCTTGGCCAAGAAAGACTGGTCGGCAGCCGCCGAAGCTGCAACGAGCGTGCTCGAGCAGGAAAGCGACAACTACAATGCAAACGTCTTTCTCGGCCTTGCGCTCTTGAACCAAGGAAAGCTGGACGAGTCAGAAGCAGCATACCTCAAAGCCACACGAGACCAGCCCACACAGCTTCTGGCATGGCAGGGACTGCAGAAGTTCTACGATCAACGCAAGAGCTGGGACAAGCTGCGAGACGTACTGTATAAGCTCATGGATCTGTACAATGATGCTGGAGATGCGACCAAGTGCGCAGAGACCTTCCAGCGTCTGCTCGCCTTGGAACGCGACGAGGGAGGTCGTAAGAGGGTCATCGACACACTTTCACTGCTCCTTCCAGACTCCAAGTACTACGCCTGCCTTTCAACGCTCGAGGTGCCCGATCAGACACAACCGGAAAAGACAACCACCTTCGAGACGCAAATGGCTATCCACGTCAAGAGTCTGGACACCCTGCTCGAAATGATGGAGCTATCCGAAAAGTGGGAGGCCGACACAATACAAAAAGAGGCAGACAAGCGGAGGATGCGTCTGGATGGCGCCAACAAGGGAAAGGAGGCTTTGACGAAAGAGGTGCGTCTCGAGGTCTATTCTACGTCGAGACTTCCGAACCTCTACGAACAGGTTTTGTCGCATCCAAACGCGGAAGACGAGCTCCGGATCGAAGTTGAAGCCAAACTGCTCCGGCACCGCCTTGGTCTGCTCACTTCCTACCCATCTAAGCAGCTTGCCAGAGGGACAGCGCCTACAGGTACAGCGGCGATAGATCCAAAGCAGCAGGAGAAACAAGATCAAATAGAGCAAGAGCAGCACGAGTCAAAACGCAGTCTCAGGGATGAGATTCTTAAGCTCGCATCCGGTATGGTCATCATCGGTTTACCCGACGAACTGGCGTGGGAGATCGATCTCGAGTGGCGTCCTATCCGCTCGCTGGTCGATCTGCATCTCGCGCAAATTCGCAAGTTCATCGCCCTCTTCCCGCGATCAGGCCGTACCAAGGCGTTCCGCGCCTATTTGCTGCTGATCAAAGATGAACAGTATCTCCGCGAGATCAAGGAGGAAGAGAAGCGAACAGATATCGAGATCGAACAGCCCCAAACACAGGACGATCTGCTCAACTTGGCTATCGACGGCCTCGAAGAGTGCCCAGATTCGGTTCTTGCCCATCGCATCGCCGCCACCTTCTATCTGCTCGATCGCGACTTTCAATCTACCTCCGAGGTTGCCAGCTCTGCGCTCCATGTCGTCAGTCGAATCGAATCGGACAGCGCGGTCGAACTTGAACAGTCTCGCATCGGCATCTCCAAAATTCTCTTGTCCGCTTTGACTCACCTGCATCCCCCTCAGAACCACGCTCGCGCTTCCCGTTTAGTCGAGAGCGTGTTGCAAGCAGATCCTTTCGACATCGACACACTCTTGGCCAAGGCTTACATCGAACAGAGCTCTTCTCGTTGGGAGTCTGCGCGCTGTGTCTTCGAAAAGGTGCGCAGTATTGTTGCTTCGCTAGATGCTGACGACTACAAGAACAGGATCGAGCGTCTTCTTTCGCTGAGCCCGGACCCGGATCAAGAGGCATGGATCGAAATAGCGTGGTGCGACGTCAACATTGGCAATTTGGAGCAAGCCAAGCAAGAAATGGGGGCCATTATCGAACGTGTCGATCCGATATCTTACGAACGTGCTACAGCTGAGCTGCGTGCAAAGCTTTGGTGGCGTCTCGGTCGGTGTCTCTGGCTCATGGACGGTGAATATCGCACAGAGCCTGCGCACGCCTTTACCGCTTTCATCACCGCCCTAAAGCGGAACCCCGCATTCGCGCCTGCTTACACATCTCTCGGCTTCTACTATGAGGACGTGGTACAACCGCCCGATCTCGTACGTTCCAGCAAGTGCTTCCAGAAGGCCTTTGAGCTCGACGCACGCGAAGACGAAGCCGCCAGAAGACTCGCAGTAGGATTCGCCGAGGAGCAGGAGTGGGACCTTGTCGAGGTCGTCGCGCGCAGAACTATCGAAGGCGAGGGCGGAGCCGATGCGATCGGCGCAGGCACAGCAGGAGCTTTGCAAGCTTCGCGTCGACATCTGTCTCGCAATGCGTGGGCATGGAAGGCCATTGGCAACGTCGAGATCGCCAAAAAGCGCTTCGAGGACGCCATCCTCGCCTTTCAGATCGCCTTGCGCGCCGAACCTGACGATCAGATCTCGTGGCAGAGGCTCGGTCAAGCATATGCACTGGCAGGGAGACATGTAGCAGCGCTCAAATGCTTTGCCAAGTGTCTCGAGCTTGTTGAGGCTGCTGGCGATCCAGAGGACGACGGATGGCAAGCACGATATAGCATCGGTGACGTCCACCTCGAGATCGGCAACTTTTCTACAGCAATCAACACCTTCTCGGAGATTCTCGCAAAGCACCCGGACGAGCTTGGCGTCAGAGTCGCTCTGAGCAACGCTTTCCTGCTCTCATCGAGGCATGAATTGGCTACTGGCTACGTGGAGCGAGCAGAAATCTCGGCAAACTCTGCTATCCGAGAGGCAGTCCATGCCCTTCTCACTCATGATCAGCATTTGAGGTCGGCGTGGAAGATTGTTGCCGATGCGGTCTTCCATCTGAGCAAGTTTGGCAGCCTCCAACACGCCGCGTCTCTCCTGGCGCACGATGGGACGGGCGAGCTGGTTCCACTGCTGGGGCTGGCGAAAGAGCTCGAGATCGACGTCAAGCTCCCTTCCATCAGTGTGGTGACGTACAAAAAGCTGGGATTAGCAGCTGGTGTGGATAGTAACACGGAGGTCTCGCCTTTCAAGCTTCTCCAGATCAGTGTCTATCTCTATAAGCTGCGCGTCGTGCTCAACGCTTCGGACGACAAGGTAGCAGGCAGCGCTTGGGCCGATCTCGCTACGGCCCTCTACTGTGCATCTCGTGCGATGTTGCTGCCTTCATCACAGCAATTCCTCTCGACTCCGGAATCCTCAACGATTGTCGACTTTGCTGAGGCGCAAAGCGCGCAAGCCCGACTGCAAGCAATCGGATCGGTCAAGGAAGCCCTCCGACACGAGCCGGGACAAGAGGCCTACTGGCTGCTACTTGGTAATCTCACGTTTCACTCGTCGGTGAAGTTAGCCCAGCACTGCTTCGTCCGCGCTATCGAGAATGCTCCCAAGAGCCCCATCGGCTGGACGAACCTCGGTTTGCTATACCTCCGTCATGGCGACGTGGATC
This sequence comes from Ustilago lituana, assembly GCA_928869825.1. Taxonomy (NCBI): domain Eukaryota; kingdom Fungi; phylum Basidiomycota; class Ustilaginomycetes; order Ustilaginales; family Ustilaginaceae; genus Ustilago; species Ustilago lituana. Next base: position 110,442 of record CAKMYA010000002.1, read on the forward strand.
TGGCAAATGAGAGCTTGATCAAGGCGCAGACCGTCGATCCGGACTATGGTGCTGCATGGGTCGGGCAGGCTCTGATCGCCCAGCACTTTGGTGATCACCGCGCTTCTAGGGTGCTGTTTGAGCACGCTGTCTCCCTCACGGAGGGCAGTGTACAAGAAGCCGACTACGGCCTTGGTGAGGTGGTATTCGACGCATTCCGCCGACATGCAGCGACCAATGCAATAGACTCACGCATCACGGAAGCAACACTTTCGAGCGCTTCGTTTGCCATGTCCGCTTACATCGCTCACTCTCCTTCCGACGTGGACGCGTTGCATCTTTCTGCACTCATCTCTGAGAGGTTGAGCCAGATGGACCTCGCCATTGACAGGATCACAAAAGCTGCGTCGCTGCTAGAGGAGAGATACGAGGCCACCGAATCCGTTGAGGTCGCGCGACAGTACGCGGTGGCTGAATCGAACCTCGGTCGCATTCGTCTGGCCACTCGCGACTTTGAAGGGGCTGCCACCGCGTTCGAAGCAGCTGTCGGTCTTCTGGACGGAGGTGACGAGGAAGAACCGCAAGCAGACACAGATGCAACTGCAGACAAAATCGACGGCAAAACCGACTCGCAGCTAATCCGGGAAGCCAAGATGCAGAGCCAGCTCGGGCTCGCTCTGTCTTGTCACTTTGCTGGCCAGAACAACGAGGCTCTTTGCACCATCCGCGAAGCGATCGCAAGCGCTGCAGAATCTGGTGCTCGTAGCGTTGAGCTCGATCTGATCCTGCAACTCGCTAAGCTCCTCTGGGCAATCAACGGCAAAGCTGGGGTCGAAGAGGTCAAAGAGCAGCTCTTCGGCAACATCGAGGCGGAGGAAGGCTCTCACGCACACGTCCCGTCCATCCTCGCACTCGCTGTTCTCGGCTTGGCCAGTGACGATGTCGACCTCCTCGACGCGGCACAGTCGGAGCTCGAGACGTTCCTGCACACCTCCCCCGACACCTCCAGCACAGGCGATGTCGTGCGAGTGCTTGTCGCTATCAAGACTCTCTCCGGCCCCTCTGGCGCACTCGACGCCCTCGCGCTCATCCACAACACCATCCAAGCCACGGTTTCGCGTAGGGACAAGGACCAGCGCTCGCTCTTCGCCCTCCACCTCGTCTATCTCTCCCACGCCGTACACCTCCTCGACACATCCACATCCGCCGCGGGCGGAAAGGAAGCGTTGGGTGAGGAGCAGACCTCGCAGCTGCTCGCATACACATCGCTGACACAGGACTTGTTCAACTCGTATGCGCCGTTGTATTCGGAGATCGAGGGGCAGAGGGCGAGGTTGCAGGTTTTGCTAGCGAGGTTGAAGGAGAGGTTCGGTGAGGAGATAGGAGGCGGCGTAAGGGGGAAGCCGGAGGTGTTAAGGACGTTGGCGGTTTTGGATGCGCCGTGGAGCGTTGTAGTCTAGGCACACAAACCCTCCTTCACACACTCATGTACTGCAACAATAGACACAAAAGCACGCACCCACGCTTCATCCACTTGCAGTTGCATGAATAGACTTGCAATTCATCCTTCTCTGATCGGTCCGACGCTTGGCAAGCCCGTGCCTCAGAACGCAAAGATCACACTCCGCCCCGTGGACTTTACAAAGTCGAACCAATCCAACGTATGCCCCGTCGCATCCTGCTTCGCCCAGTAATCCCTCACTACCTGAATATTATCCCTATTCGCCCTCTCGAGGCCCAAACTCTCCAAATGGTGGATACAGAACTGCCTGTCCTGCCGCGTCAGCGCTACGGTCGAGCAGAGGAACCACACGGTACACATCTCCCAGCTCGCCACGTCTAGCCACATCTGAAACGGCGCCGGGCCATCCGCGCACCCGGACTCTGACTTTTCGGTGGGGGAGAGGGGGACAGCGGAGTCGTGCGCGTCCATGCCGAAGGTGGCGTTGATGAACGGGTCGGGGTGGTTCGCATCGCGCACGTCGTCGTTGGGTGCGGCCGAGGAGCGAAGGCCGCCGATGTAGTTGGCGGGAGCGGAGCGGTGGGATGGACCCCCAGCAGCAGATGTACCGTTGCGGCTAGCACCCGCACCCGCACCCTGTACTGCCTCGGTGAAAATGGGCGCGGTGGGGGAAAAGCTCTGGATCTTCATCATCTTCGCCAACCTAATAATCTCGTGCAAGATATTCTGCAGTTCCGGATGCAACGGTCCCCTCCTGTGCACAGCCTGCAAGAGGTACAGCCTCGCCGTCTGCCGCCAGATCTCCTGCAGCGCAAACGCCCTTACGCGCAGCGACGAAGACGTGTTTGGGTCAGACCACGGCGGGAGTGACATGACCTTGCGTTCGATCTCCCTCGACCGCTCCGCAACTTCCCCTTCCGACGGTCGCGTTGGATGCGACACCGTGCTGCTGATTGGGCCCCATACATCGGCAGAGAGATCCGAGATGAGCTTGAAGCATGTCAGCAGCTCGAGCGAGATGAGAGAGATCCGCCCGAAAAAGGGCTCGTCTCTGGCAGGCGCTGCCAGGCTGCTTGCGCGACGTAGTTTGGAGAGCGGGGTGCGTTTGTGGGTGGAAGGGTCACGGAGGGCGACATGTGTGCGCTTGCCTCGATCGGAGACGGTGTCGAGGATGTCGGTGTAGACGGCGGTAAGGAGCATGACCGAGACGAAGGAGCCTTTTTTCTCTTCCTCGCCTGCATGATCCATGTCGATGCCTTCGCGCTGCATGACCTTCCCAAGCTCTTCAGTGAGCTGACGAGCCCGCTCGGCACCAGCGAAGCAGAGACATGCCCATCGCAGGTTGATAATCGCGCACAGCTCCTGGTCTAGTGTCAACTCATCCCTACTGCGCTGCAGCTCAGCCTGCGCAATGTCAAACCAGAGCTCCACGGTGTATTCTTCCACCTTCTGCCCCTTGAACGCATCACGGGAGGGATCATCCATTTCGTGGATGTTGGTCTCCACTGTAGATAGCTTGCCGGTCAGGTTGCGAGCTGGGGGCAGCGTGGTTCGGGGAGCAGATTCGCTACGCCGAGAGAAGCTGGTAGCTCCATACCGCTCCGAGCTGAGCTTGGCCGAGGTGGGCGTGTACGGCTTATCACCGCTTCGGCGACGTTCGATGATGCTGATCTCTTCTTCCGGCTCCACGTGTTCCTCTTCCTCCTCATCGTCATTGGCGTGGCCGTCTGTACGACTGCGCGGTTCGCGCATCTCTTCGTCGACCGAGTCCTCCCCCACTCCCGAGCGGCTGGAATGGCGCTCCTCGTCTTCAGGATCCGTCGGGAACATGGCAAGGACGGTGTGCGACATGCCGTCTTCGGGCGTCTTGGCGGCTTTGCTGTTGTGCACAGCATCGGTAGCGACAGAAGTCCAACTGGGCGGTAATGCATGGTTTTGATGTGGCTGCTTTGCGCTGTTCTTCTGCGCGCCTTTACGAACGCGCTGGACCAACTCATGATAAGCGAGACAGACGACAACCACAGAAGCTCGACAGGCCTTGTTGGATCGAATAACGGTCATGAGATAGTCAACTGCAGCTTGGCGTTTCTTGTTGGAGAGAAGCATGAGCGTGGCATGCCAGAAGCGTTCGTAGATGGGACTGTACTTGCTGAGCAGTGACTCGATCGCGTCCGAGTCGAGGAGCTTGCGGTATCGATTGGAAGCTCGAGCTGGTGTAGCTGTTTTGCTGCTACCAGATTTGGGTGGTGCGGTGGAGGACGAAGGGCTATCAGTGGCATGGGTTGGTTTTGACTGCGATGTCGCCGATGAGTATGCGGTGCCTGTGTCCTGTCTTTGATTGCTCGTTGATGCAGAGGACGCGCGCGAGAACTCGTGAGCAGAGCGTGATGCAGATCTCGTATCGAAAGGCGAAGATTGATGTGCGCCTGTCGCTGGTGTATTGTCCGAGGTCTGCGGAGCCGAAGAAGCAGTTTCCCCTCCCACCAAAGGTCCTGTGAGGCTCATGAGTTCGTTGACAAAATCATCGAGCATGATATTGTCCATGCTGTTCGAGTAGCCCTGATTCCATTGCGTCGTGCTGGGTGGAGCTGGTGCAGCAGCAGTGTTGCTACTGAGAAGGTTGAAGAGCGCATTCATGTCGACGGCGTTGTTCTGCGCAGCAACATTGGCTGAAGGGTTCTGAATGCCAGTAGTAGTAGCAGCTGCGTCGATGACGGAGTTGGAGGGTGCCATTGGCCAAATGTTGGGACGATTGTAACGAACTGCGGATCGATTGAGCGCCGCAGCATTCTGGCTCATCCAAGCGAGCTGATTCATGACGGCAGGATTCTGCAGACCTGGGAAAGCAGTGACATTTGGCACTTGTTGCTGAGAAAATTGCTGCATGGGAAAGTGCGCAGAGGCGTTCCAAGCCTGACTTGGGTCCAAAGCAGGCGCGTAAGAACTCGTCGTCGCGTCCATAGTGTTGGCTGTTGGGGGAGCCGAAGACGTGTTCGGAAGGGTCGACGTGGGCGTTGCAGGTGTCATATCGGCATGGTGGCTGGCAGGAGTGGCACTGAGCCCACGGACAGCGCGTGATGATGTCTTGGCTGAGCTGGAAGGTATTGCATTTGGCGTCAGGTAGGGCGAAGGTCGTTGTTGCTGCTGCGAAGGTCGTTGAGGCGTGACGGTAGCGCTCATCTCGCAGTGAATGCCACGATCCGCACATCGATTGCACGACGTTGCGCCATTGTGACGTACGCGAAAGTCTTCGTCACACTTTTTACGGCGCTGTTTGCATGTAAGGCAACCACTTCGAGAACGCACTTCGCCGGGTTTTCGTGTGCGGGGAGGAGGAGGCGAGCTGGGCCCCGCCGCTTCAGTTTGTTGCACCATGATGTCGTCTTTCAGCGGACACCGGGCGCCCAAGGAGTGCCAGCGCAGAGCTGCGTGAGCCAGGGATGTATGGGTGAGGTGGGCTAGGTGTTTGAAAGGCGACGTGTGGATGTTGAGTAGACGAAGACGGACTTGAAGCTGCTTGAGTTGTTGTTTGAGAAGAAATGCTGGATGGATCAAGTAGTTATGCGGTGCACCCTTCTTGCCAAGAAGCCACCGAGACGAATCTCAACGAAGCAAGGCTCTGCTCGCCTCCACGGGTTGCTGCTGAATCGTTGTGAGACCACCAACCAACCGCTCACGACTTGAAATAGTGCCTGTGCCTCGGCATGCGCTTTGTTGGAAGTGTCGCTTGACGACCTGGCAAAGGGCAAGGACCCTGTGACGCTGAACCAAGGCGATAGGAAGAGACGTGCAGCCGCGTCTCGTGCTTCTGCCTGACGAAAGGGTCCGGCGCGACAGCCGAATTTCACGCCGGAGCTGAGAAAGGAAGCATCGGCAGACCCGATCTAAGCTTCATCGGGAAGGTACCGATGCGAAAGACCCATGACCGCCCGCCTGTCTGCAGCTGACATGGTGGCTGGCGGGTCCGCTTTGCGAGCTTGGGCTTCTGTCATCCAGCCTTGGTCAACTGTGGCAGAGGCAACGGGGATGCAGAGTGTCTGAGGGCCTTTGCTTTTGGATTTTTGTGGGACCCAAGCGTGTAGTCCAACTTTCGTATCCCCGCGGCGTCTTACCAGGCAAGGCGCTACCCGGCTTCGTATGTGCGACAACGTCATTTTCCATTCGAAGTACAGGAGCTGCAGCGTTCCTGCACAGGCAGTCACCACATCTCAAGGTACCCTGCTGATAATCATTAGAGCTCTAGCTACCTCTCCACTCAACCTGCTCGCTGCTGCCTCTGACGATCAACAGCACTTGCTAGCGAGCACCCCAGGCCGAGACGGATACATAGCCCGCCCCATGGTCAGGAGTCGAAGCAGCAAGGTTGCAAGGGCACAAACCTAATCCGGTTCTCGTGTAGATCTTGCGCTGGCTTCCTAGTTCCCCTGCAGATCCAAACAACATCAAAGAGGCCAGCTTGTGCGGTGAAAGCCTTGCATGACCGCATTGACAACCTTGACAAACCTCCGGGAAGATTCAAGGTTGAAGATTTCGAATCTTGCTCTCGCTAAGTTGAGAGTTGAGTGCGAACCTGCTGTCGGAAAAGCCATCCCGGGTCTGCTCACCGTGTGTTCAATCAGAGTCCTGTTTGTCACTGATACGTCAGAATTCCAATTTCTAAGCCGACTGTGTTGGTCCGTGCCACCAAAGGAATGCTCCACCGGCGCTCAAACTTGGCCTTATCCGACCAAAGCAGTCGCTCGGCGTCCATATATTGGCCATTGTCATCAGGAATGCTTCCGACCCAACTTTCCATTGATTCTAATCCTCAATCGTTCATCGCCGTCTTCACGTTCTCTGAGGCTAGCGATACCTCTGGATCCCCTCGCTTGGCCTTGCCCTCATAAGAGCTTGTCCTTCGGCCCTTCATCGAGATTCCCATCTCATCTGGTCTGCCAGTCTCCCATCGTTCATATTCAGTTAGCAGCCATGGCCACTACCACCACCGCAGGGTCGCGGGACTCGCCTTTGCCGCCCATTTCCAACGACGAGGCTCTTCGTCGCCTCGGCATGAAGGAGGGCTCCTCCTCGTCTTCCTCGACCTCTCCGTCCTCGACAAATGCCGGATACAAGACAGCGCCAGGTGTCTTGACCCCTTCTTTCGGACTTGGAGACTATGCTCGTTTCTTCGCTTCCGGTGCTCTTTGCGCCACCCTGACCCACGGCGCCATGACACCAATCGATGTCGTCAAGACGAGGATTCAGCTCGAGCCCAAGGGCTCCAAGGAGTCCATGCTCTCCATGGGCCGCAAGATCATTGCTTCCGAGGGCCCCGCAGGTCTACTCACTGGCTTTGGCCCAACTGCTGTTGGCTACCTGATTCAGGGTGGTGCCAAGTTTGCCGGATACGAGTTCTTCAAGAAGAAGGGCGTTGACCTTGCAGGTAGCCACGAAGCTGCTCAACAGTACCGTCAGGTCATCTACCTCGGTGGTGCTTCCGCTGCCGAAGTCATCGCAACCACGCTGCTCACTCCTCTCGAGGCAGCACGAATCCGACTGGTATCGGAACGGGGGTACGCCAAGGGTCTCGTCTCAGCCATCACCCGTATGGGTTCCGAGGAAGGTATTAGGGGTTTTTACGCTGGATACGCTCCCATTCTTTGCAAGCAGGTTCCTTACGCGATCGGTCAGTTCGTCACCAACGAATGGGCACACACCGTGGTCGACTCTACTATTTCCAAGGAAGACCGTGCCAAGTATGGCAAGGCTGGCGAGATCACTGTACAACTCGGATGTGGTATGGTTGCTGGTGTTGCCGCCGCCGTTCTCTCTCACCCCGCCGATACCCTCCTGAGCAAGATCAACAAGGGCGGAGGCGGAAAGGGCAGCGCCATGACCAAGCTTGTTCGTCTGGCAGCCGAGACGGGTCCCATTGGTATCTGGGCCGGCCTTGGCACTAGGGTGCTCATGACCGCATTCCTTATCAGTGGTCAGTTCCTCCTCTACGCCCAGGTTGGCCAGCTTATCGGAAAGCCTCCAGGAATCGAGATCCGCTCCGACAGTGAGAAGAAGCAGTGATGCGCCGTCACGATTAAATTCGCTTTGATTTTTCCTTCCTTTGGTCCCCTTAGCTTTGCTGTATATTAGACTCGCCTCGTTGGCTTTTGTTGGCCTAAGGATGCCCGAATGCCAGCGTTGTGAAGATGGTTCAAGCCTCGTGACGGTGTCAAAGGAATGTGAGCGACATCCTCACGTATGGGATTGTTGGCTCGTGCAGCAGCGTGCTGAAGGAGAGGCAGAGAGGACCGTGTCGGTGATTTCTGATTTAGGCTCCGTCCTGCAGCTCTCGGCAAATTGCGAGAACGTGTGGACTTTTTGGCACGGTCCACTATAATTTCTTCTTGCTGCTTCAGATTGCTTACACAAAGTTTCGCGTTTTGCCTCACAGCCATCATCATCAAGCAGTTGACAGGGTTGCGGATACAAAAGAAGGCTGTGCGATCACCACGTCGGTTGAGCTGCGTCGCAAACATGAGCGAAGCGGCTAGCAAGAATGCTGGATCAGACCGCTCTGCGCAACCAACCGCATCGGGCTCCTCCGGCGCTTCGGCGGGGGCTGACCAGGTCAAGAAGCTGAGCAAGATCTCTTCGGTGCGCTTCCTGCTTCTCAGCTTGCTGTTCCATGTCGTCTATATCTCGTCCATCTTTGACATCTACTTTACCTCGCCGGTCGTTCACCCGCAGCCACGCTTTAGCGTTAAGGAGACGCTTTCAACCAAGGGCAGCGCTGACCAGCTCGAGGCACCGGCAAAGCGGCTCGTCCTCATCGTTGGCGATGGGCTTCGTGCTGACACACTCTTTAAGCAGCATACCGCTGAAGTGTTGCCAGCTTGGTCAGCAACCCGGGACGGTACTTATGCCCCGGATGGTACTTTAGGCTCGTGGCGCTCCTTCGCCGAGGACCCCCTTCGCCAGCCTTATCCATATCCGCTTGCACTCGAATCCGACAAAGTTCTGGCCCAAAAGTCAATAGCAACCGGAAATGTTCCAGAAACAGCTTTTGCAGCACCGTTTCTACGCAGCGTCTCACGCAATCGAGGCGTCTGGGGGCTCAGCCATACTCGTGTTCCTACCGAAAGCCGCCCTGGTCATGTTGCCATGATTGCCGGCATGTACGAGGACGTCAGCGCTGTCACAAAGGGATGGAAGCTTAATCCAATCGCGTTCGACTCGATCCTGAACCAGTCCAGCCACTCGTTCGCCTTTGGCTCTCCCGACATTGTGCCCATGTTTGCCACGGGCGCCGCAGCCGCACGAGTAGATATGTGGACGTACAACGAGGAGGACGAAGACTTTACCAAGGATGCTACGCATCTCGACCTGTGGGTGCTCAATCGCTTCAAAGAGCTTCTTGACAAAGCAAAGCATGATGTGGCGCTCGGCGCCAAGATGCGACAACCCGGCGTCGTCTTCTTCCTTCATCTTCTTGGTCTCGACACTACTGGGCACTTCTACCGTCCGCTCTCGCCAGAGTACGTCGGCAACACCATCATTGTCGATGCCATTGCACGTGAGGTCGAGAAACTGGTGGATGGTTTCTTCCAGAACGACGGTCGCACAGCTTACGTCTTTACAGCTGATCATGGCATGAGTCTCAAGGGCAACCACGGTGACGGTGACCCGGACAACACACGGACACCCCTTGTTGCCTGGGGCGCTGGGCTACGTGGTCCTCAGCCAGCTACTTTGCAGCAGAAACAATTGGCAAAGATTCAGCAGGAACAAGACTCCTACTTTGCCGACTGGTTCCTGGACGACGTGGCGCGCGTGGATGTCGACCAAGCTGACATCACGCCTCTCATGGCCACGCTACTGGGCGTGCCTGTCCCCGCCAACTCCGAAGGTCGCTTGCGTCTCGATCTGCTCGATCTGCCTGAGGAGCACAAAGCTTGTGCGCTCCTTGCAAACGCACAACAGGCCCTCGAGACCTATCGTGTCAAGCACAGTTCCCGTGCCGGACGCATGGTGCGATTTGTGCCATTCGCACCTCTTTCGCGCGATGCAGGTGAAGTGCGACCAGGCGAGAAGAGGGTCAAACAGATCCAGACACACATTGAGAAAGGCGAGCTTCAGGTGGCCGTCGAAAAGAGCAACGCGCTCATTGACGATGCAATTGAAGGCGCACGCTATCTGCAAACTTACGATTGGCTGCTGCTGTGCTCCATCGTCACAGTCGGATACATCGGATCGATAGTCTACTCTTTCTCTTACCTCCTTCGCAACTTCATCCTGCCCGATGAGATTATCCCATCATCGACCTCTTCCGCTCCTTCGAACATGAAGCGTCCTAACTGGCTCAAGATTGTGATAGCACCACTGTCGGGTGGAGTATTTGCACTCTTCGCAGCGCAAGATATGCCCGTTTCGTACTATCTCTACGCAGCGCTTGCATTCCTCTTTTGGGGTCGTGTTATCGATGATTTGCCGCTCTTTGCTGTCGCATATCGTCATATCTCACGGTCGAGGGACGGACTCTCTATCACAAAAACAGCGCTCTCGGTTGTAGCGAGTCTAGCGGTGCTGGAGTTGATGGCGATAGGGTATCTGTACCGGGCATCTTGGTTTGTCGGCTTCATCTTGCTTGGGTTCGCATGGCCAGCGGTTGGGTTGAGCGCCGACTTTAAATCAGACAACGAAGGGCTTCTACTGGTTTGGGGCCTTTCGTGCCTCATGATGGGTTTCTTCACCATCGGCGATGTCAACAAAGAAGAAAGCATCCTCCTGCTTCTGTTCAGTGCCGTAGTCTTCCTCGGCGCCGGTTACTTCGTTCTCTCACGTCCTCAGCTCTTCTTCCTTCCACCCGTCGAACCCAGCGACTCAAAAGTGGGGAGCAAAGAAAGTGATGAGAGACAGAAAACGTTCAAGAAACAAGTTGAAGAAGCGCAAGCGGTTCACATCGGCCATACTTTGCGCACCATTCGCGTACAACTTGTGGTGCTTGTTATCACCGCTGTCACCACCGCTATCTCGGCGAGATCCTTACGACTCAAACAAGGGCTTCCCTTCGCAACTCAGGTGCTAGCCTGGATCTGTCTTGCGATCTGCCTTGCTTTCCCCTTTGCTTATGGCTTCCATGGCGCGATCTCGGTCGGGGGAGGAGGAGACGGGAAAGCGAACACGGTTGTTAGGCAGTCCAGCAGTCAGCGACTGGCAATTGTGGTCTTTGCGTTCGCACCAGTCTTTGTGCTGCTTTCATTGCGGGACGAGGTTCTGTTCTTCGGGTGCTACACGGCGACGCTCTTGGTGTGGGGCAAGCTGGAAGGTTCTCTGCACGAGTTGCGGCCGGAGGGACAGGATCCAAAGGAAAGGAAGGGCAAGAGGCTGCTGCAGCTGCCCGAGCTCAGAATCAGTCTATTCTATCTCTTCTTCTTGCACGTTGGCTTCTTTGGCACTGGTAAGTACCACTTCGCAGAGCAAAGACAGAGGCGTCTGTACATGTGCTAATGGTCTGACTATTCCAAACAACTGACATCGTCATGCCATTCGTACATCCTTGCAGGCAACGTGGCGTCCATCTCGTCATTCTACCTCTCGCCTGTCTACCGCCTCGTCCCCATCTTCAACCCATTCCTCATGGCCACCTTGCTGCTCCTCAAGATCCTCATTCCATTCCTCATCCTCAACGTCATCTTCTCTCTGCTGGCCACCACACCGCCTCACACAGCCATGGCGACGGCGCCCAAATCCATCGATCGAGGATTCAAGCTTTTGGGAGACACAGCTCCTGGTGGGCTCGGTCTAGACTCGGGGCTCAGTCTGGTATTTGGCGCCGGGATCGCGGCGGATGTGCTTGCGCTCAACTTTTTGTTCGCAGTCAAGAGCGAGGGAAGCTGGTTGGAGATTGGGCAGACGATCACACACTTTGTCATGGCCAACCTGCTGCAGATCTTCATGCTGGCGCTGGCAGCAGCGAGCTCCGCCCTCCTCGGGCCGGTGTAAGCGCCGTCACCACTCTCAATGGACCTATTCAACACGCGCCATCAGTACCCGTGCGTCTCCATATTGAGATGGTTGTGTTGTGCTTTGGCGCTACGCAGAGCGCAGAACTCCTTCTCGAATCATGCCAAAGCAATACCCGCGCCCAGAACACTGGATTCAAGGAAGGAAACTACCTCGAATTGTACCTCGGATTGTCGTACACTATTGATTGTTAGAGAGAGGATGAATGAAAAGCGAGGCGAAAGATGACAGTATGACTGATCAGGACCCTTTTGACGGGCGCGCAGGGGCTGTGGAAAGTCTGAGAGACAGATCGAATGTCAGCGTCAGCAATGATAGAAGGCAGATTGGACCTTGGGGCGAGAGAGAGACAGGGAGAGAGAGAGCGGGCACTTGACGTTTCTTTTACATCGATCCGCTGTTTACAGCTTGATCCAGGCGATGGTCGAGCCGCGCACTCTGAGGAAGCGTCTTCGCGCTCAGGCCTCCCTTGCGCGATGCGCAGTTTAATCGGGACTTCTTGATTTGTGGAAATGGAATAAGTGGGGGTGTCAATTCGCTCGAGTTTTCAAAGAACCAAAATTTTGCCGCTCCAGATGGCGATGAAGAACGCGAGTTTTCCAAAATCCGAGAAATTGAAACCCCCTTGTGTAACTGCCGGCATTCAAATCGCGACTTTTCATGTTCCAGGAGACCCTTGTGCTTCCCTTCTTCGCATACAGTACAGTACATCCTTCCGCCAGCTCTCAGATCCTCACAACTCTACCAGCTGTTTGCCTCTTTGTTCCCCAAGCCTAGCCACCAGCGCGTAGGGCGCTCTCAGTAAGTTAGGCAGACAAGGGGAAGGTGTAATTCTGCGCGGCCTGGCCGACTCTTCCAAGCTCGCGACAACAGGCGCGTGTCAACCGCCTAATCACCCCCACCGCTAAGCCACATTGAGAATTCACCGTGCTTCTGCTCTTCTATCCTGCCTCACCACTTTTCGCCAGTGACTCGGCATCGACTCGTCGCACGTCTGAAACAGAGACAGGACATCAGCCATCGCTACATCTAACGGTGTTGCACGGCCTTCCTCCCGCCGAGGCGCCTCTATCGGCTCCTTTCTTCAAGACTCATCGTATCTCTGATGATCTCAAGTTCACCAAGACAACATCCGAGTACATCTTTACAACTGCGGACAGCACATTTCCGTGTCTGGTGCATCTATTAGGCGGCGCGGCAGGCACCGCTTTGAAAACAACATGCCTCCAACAGACATCGCTCTGGACAGCCCGGACGAGGACGAGAGCAAATATCCTCTTCGCTCGCACCGACGTCCCTTCATTCACCAGCCCGCTTCCGGGAGCGAGGTGGACGAACTCGAGTCCGATGCCGAGGACGATCTCCTACCTACACCACGATCGCCGCCCAGACTGTCACCGTCACGCTCTTCAAAACGCGCAGCGTCATCCACAGAAGCCTCAGAGCGGCAAAAGAAGAACAAAAAGCGGAAAAAGGAGAGAGAAAGAAAGAGGGCAGAGAAGAGAGAACGCCGACGTCGGCTGGCAGAGAAGAGGGCCGCAGACGACGACGCCAAAGAGAACAGGGGCAGCTCTCCTCCTTCATTGAGCGCCACGGAGGCAGACCCGCGGACATCTGTTCTAGCCGCACGCGCCCCTCTACTTTCGAATCTCTTTCCACACCAGAACGGGGCGAGCGCGCCTCATCCCTCGGCTACGGGCAGACATACCGACGACCATGACGACAATGCTCCGCTGCCATCGCTCGTTGCGCATCCCTCGCAAAGGGGGTCTGATCAAGAGCAAGACCATCCCGCCGCTCCAATGAGCGAAGACGAGGTAAAGGCGATCGCGTTTCAACCATCGCACTCCCTGAATGCAAGATCCGCCCCAGCAAGGGCAAGCTCGGAGCCAGTCATTGTCGAGCCTGACGAACACGAGCGTCCCTCTCAACGCGCCGTCTCGGCTCATCCTCAGGGCACCAACGAGTCGGGCGACGCAACGAACCCGATTCGGTTTGAGATTTCAGACGCGTCGCTCGAGCTGATGAATGACGACGGGTACGATGCAGCTTCCGTATCGGATATCAGTGATGTCTCGTATGATGAGGACTCGGAAGAGTATGAAAAGGGCGAATACTTTTACACGAGTTCCGAAGGCTCATTGCACGGGTCCGATAGCGAAGATGGTCTTGGCTCATGGACTAAGGACGACAAGGAAAAGTGGCAAGGCTCCACAGCACATCTCGACGAAGCCTACGATGGCAACTTTGACGTGCGTGCTGTGCTGCGCCATCGCAAAAACCCGCGTCGGGGCTTCACCGAGTATCGCACCGTGTGGGCGGGTTACCCAATCTACTCGACCACATGGGAGCCAGAGTCTCATTTCAATAGCGCCAGGACGCTTCGCGAGTATTGGGAGCGTCAGGGTGGGCGTCCTGCGGATGAGCCTATCGACTTGAACGAGTACTCCACCCACGACTCGGACACGGATGTTGCCGTCATCCGTCGTCCGCGAAAGCGTGCTCACGAAGCTAAACAGAAGAAGCGCCGCGAAATTCGCCGCGACAAGGTTGAGCTTCGTCAGTACCTGCTGTCGCTCGACCAGAAACGCCGTAAAGCGAAGGCCAGGGAAGAGAAAAGGTATGAGCAGTTCCGCCTCGCGAATCGTCTCCAACTCGACACCGAGCGAGTACACGAAAGAGGAACGAGTCGCAGCTACCAGAAGCGCCTGGAAAAGCTCCAACAGAAGCGATGGAAGCGTAATGCTGGAGGTGCTGGGTCAGACAATGGAGGTCCTTCGCACTTCAGCTCTACGCATGCTAATCAAAATTTGGCCGACGTCTCGATGAGGGCACGCGGCGGAGCGGCTTCCAGGACCATCTCCGCTCGCACCCGAGTATCACAGCTGGATGACAGCATTCCCGACAATGATGAGAACCAGATGGTCTTCCGACGATCCGGACCTAGCTCTGGCCCCAATTTCCCAGGCCTAAGCTCTTCGATGCCGCCCATTCGTGACCGCCCAGAATACTCCTCTGTATCTGCGCGGCCCACCGTACCTGTGTCTCCCGCTTTGGGAGGGTCTGGTACATTTGGCTCGGGCTCAGCCTCTCAGGCGCCTCCGCCACGTCCGGTGCCTGGCAGTTACAAAGGCGCACATCGACGTGAACCAAAAGTTCAGCTCAAGAATGATGCCTTCGGCGGCTTCCTCGACCGACTACACGCCAACGCTGGCGGTGCCAGGGACAGGATCGCGGACGTTGCTGCCACGCATCCCTTGCAAGCGCCAACGGCCTCTGACGGTAGGCCCATCACAGCTCAACGAAGACCGTCTGAAGCCAGGAAGCCCAACCTTCTTGTGCTGAAACCCGTCGTGGATTTCAAGGCTGGCAGCCGTCCTGCTGGTCGTTCCGCTGCCGCCGCCGCGGCTGCGCACTCAGCCAGCTCCGCCTCTTCCGAGGCAGGCGACAGCGACGCATTCGGCATCCCTGAGATGAGCGCTGTCCGGAGCCGCTTTAATCCTCATCAGCGCGTCCCGGGAGCTGGCGATGAGGCCGTACGGGCAAACCGAGTGCAGCCATCTGGATCGACCTCCGCTTCAGACAGTGCGCCAATTAGTGGCAGCCTTGCGTCAGGAACAGGACAGTCGCAGGTGGACCCTGGGCGGGTACGTGTCGAGGATCCTCGGCGTCGTCCTCGCTTCGCAGCTGAAGATCCGAATACGCAGCCAGGATGGTCGCCGCCGGTGGATGAGGGTCAGTGGTCACCGCAAGATGTTGGCTTCACTACCCGGGATGCTAACGCACTCGATATCCCAGGGCCTGTGCTGACCACACCGCGATCACCGCTGGAAGGAAATACCCACGCGAAGCGTAATGAAGGACCGCAGGCCAAAGCGCCACAACGTGTCCTATGGAACGGCTGGCTCGAGTTCATCGCCGGACACAATAGGATCGATATGGAGGGGGCGCTTTGTGCGTCGGAGTCTTTGTCGCCTGATCGCGTAGCTGCCTTAGGCCTGTCGACCGATGGAACTGGTCTCCGATTCGATTTGTTCATGCCTTTCGCTTGGATTCGCGACATCCTGGCAGCGCAAGGCGGTAACCCGGAAGAAGCCATGATACTCACCGCTTATGGCCGCCATGCGCCCCAGGACAGGTCTTCGCTCGACCAGCTGTCTGAGCAGTTGAAAGATTTGGACCTAGCCCTGCTCGCACCAGCCGGCGGCATTTCCACTATCGAAGGCCTTCACCAGCAGTACTTCGTTGCGTTTTCGAACAAGTACGATGTCGACTACATCTCGGGCGTACCTCCCTCACTCCGACATGTCTGCGGCCAGTCATGCACGCTTTGCGTAGTTCCGCTGTTGCTGGAGCATCACCCAGCATCGTCGGAACGAATCTCCTTTGTACATCCGCCGCCGCTGGATCCGTCGATTGGCAGCGTCTTTGACGCTGCCTTTGGCAAGAGGACGATCGAGGACCTCAAGGTTGGTCGCAACGAGATCCGGAAGGTGAAGCGAGCGGCGCAACGATACCACATCACCCCTCAGCTGTACGAGGGGATTCGCAGCCGGTACAATGTCATCTTCCTGGGAAGGAATCCCCCGAGCTACGAGAAGAGCGTGCTGTACTACATGGTGCGCATTTTTGAGGGCGGCGTGCGTCTCAAACTCGATCCAGAAAAGGACGCGAGATTGTACAAGGACCCAAAGATTGGTGTTAACGTCTTCGTACGGCGCGCTGCTCTCGGCGAGATCCTCGACTCCGACCAACCCACCCTGGCACTTGCCGGCTATCTGCGACGTTTCAAGCGACAGCTGCGCTGCACGTTCTGGACATTTGGATTCTCGCCCGAAGAGCCGGATGAGCACATTCGCGAAATCTTCCCCGGCCGTGATGGCCTCGTCACATTCTCCATGTCGGCAATCCTGGCCGACCTGTTGCGCTCCTCGATGGAAGAGAAGGACGAAAATGACACAGAGGAGGGCCAGCTCACGCAGAACGAGAAGAAGGCTCCTTCCATCCTTTGCAACACGGCATACCATCTCGCCGACAACTGGCGAGTGCGCCTTCACCCATGGATCCGCCCATGTTTCATGCTTCTGGCCGATCAGCTCGAGCACATATGCCGCGCATTGAGGTTGATCGAGGAAGATCAAGACTTCCCAATCGAACTCATGCTCGAACTCGACTCGAAACTCGAGACCCTCTACACGTCTGCTCTCGTCGAAAAATGGTCGGTCGATGCAATGAACGGATCACCATTCGACGAGCCGACCGAGGTGCCCGACAAGCCAGAAGAACTGGTCAGACGGATGGACAAGGAAATCTTGGCGACACTCAGCAAAGCTCAGCTTCGCACAGCAAGCGATACAAGGTTCCACGTCCTGATTTCGTGCTCAGAAGTGGAGGTAGAGTTGTCGGAGGAGAAGCGGGCTGGAGTGGAAGTGATCAGCCTCAAGGAGCTAAGCGAGAACAAGTGTAAGGAGCTGGCGAAGAGGCCAGGCAATTGAAAGTTCCTTGATCGGTTTCAGGCTCTGTACTATGTAACCACTGTAATTGTGACTTCCGTTCAATGCATTATATGCATGTCTTTGCTGCTATCGCCGGCTGTGTTGCTTTGATCGCATAAAGGGATGTTCGGCATTCACACAGAATATTTCAATAGTGGAACGAAGTGGATGTGTGCGGGCGTGTGCGGGCATGTGCGGGTTGTCAGGCTGGACCCTGAAGTGTGAACGCGTGCTGCTTCGCGCACAGACGCTACGCCCTTCTTCACTTCACCTTACCATACTCGATCGCACCTAGCTCTGCACAACCACCACCATCTCCCTTCCGTCACGCCTTCCCGAGCTCAAAAGCGAAAGCGAATCTGGCGCTCGGCTGTGCAGTGTCAGCGTCTACGAACCATCTGTCATAATAGCGGGAAGTGCCTCCCGAACGGGCTCAGTCACTAGCATCTCCTCCACAGCTGATCCAGTCCAACCTTTGTGGTCGACTGCGACGCAGTGTAAGGGAGCAGCTCTCCAGCTAATATCAGCTGCAGTGGAGCGCCCAAAGTATAGGTAGAGCCTAACTCACTCGAGATCAACAGCGGAGCACAGCAAAGCACTCAGCTCCCAGGCCCATAAGCGTGTCCACAAAGCGCAGACAGTGTTCTTCCTTCATCGTGGTGCGACGGGCGATAGCGCGAGTTATTCGGGACTGGTCCAACAAGCTCGGTTGGCATGCTAAGCCGAATCACTTTAGGTGTCAAGATCCTTGGAAGTCACGGTGCAAACACTTGAGCCGACACGATGGACCGCGATTTCTACTCGTTTGCCCGCTTGTCGGACTTGAACCTCAATCTAACCTTTCGCATATCGTCTCTGCAGGGCAAGCTTGACCGCCTATCTCGCACGCAACTACTCGAGAGACCTGAAGCGCGCCATTGGGGGGCTCAGCAAAGTCGATACCCGGACCTGTTGGTCGAATGTCGGCTCTTCTCCGACAACAAGCCGCTCAGCGTACCCGTCAAGACGGCCTACAAACCCTTTCGCAACAATCTGCAGTGGAGTGAATGGATCACCTTGCCATACAGGCTCTGCGACCTTCCGCTCGGCGCCCAGCTCACCTTCACAATTTATGATGTAGCCTCTAGCAACACCACGCGCATCATTGGCGGTACAACGCTGCCACTTTTTAGCAAAAAGGGCACGCTCAAGTCGGCGCAGCACAGATTGTTCGTATGGAAGGGTGTCAAGGCGGATGGAAGTGTCGAGACGGCCACGCCCAGTAAGGTGGGAGAAATGAAGGATGAGATGGGTCGACTCGAGAAGCTCATCAAGCGTCACGAGCGCGGCGATCTTCCACGTGTTGATTGGCTCGACAAGCTTGCCTATCGTCAGGTTGAGAAGGTCTACCAGGCTGAAAGTCAGTCAAGCGACAAGCTCTTTCTGTACATCGATCTGCCGAGATTCGAGCTGCCCATCGTCTTCTGTGAGACAGAGTCCATCCTCCCATCAGCTGACGCTTCGAACGGTCTCCCTTCCCTCTCTGGCACCTTGGTCGGCACAAATTCTGGTGCATCTATTGGGGTAGGAGGTGCCAGCCACGACATCGGCGGCTCTGCGTCGCAAGGTGGACCTAGCCCTCTGGTAACAGCGTCTGGCAACCCCACATCGGCGGCTGCGGCCGCTGCTGCTGCAGCGGCCGCGCTTTCGACAGCCGATTCAAATCGAATCACCTCGTCCCTCTTCACCATCTTCGACCCGGAGATCGCGCGATCCAACCCTGTCGAAGCGAAACACCGTCGACTGGTGCGCTCACATCGCTCTGGACCACTCGATCGCGAGCTGAAACCTTCAGCAGAGGTCAGAGACGAGCTCAACGAGATCCTGTCCTACCCGCCAACGCGCGTGCTCACACCCGCTGAGATGGACAGAGTGTGGTCGTTCCGCTTCTACCTGACGCGGGATCCGAAGGGATTGACCAAGTTCCTCAAGTCCGTTGTCTGGAGCGATCAAGGTGAAGCCAAGCAGGCTACGGAGGTGCTTCTACCGATGTGGACAGAGCCCGGTCTGGACGATGCACTCGAGCTGCTCGGTCCCACATTCAAGGATCCTCGCGTCAGATCATACGCTGTTCGGCAGCTGGAGCGCGCCGAAGACGAAGAGTTAATACTATATCTTCTGCAGCTCGTGCAAGCGCTCAAGTTCGAAAGGCCCTTGTCTCGCAGCGAAGGAGGTCTGGCTGGCTCAGCCGCCGGTGATCACGAACGCGAACCCCTCAGGATGACAACTTCTCGCCAGCTCGCCAACTCGCCTTCCAACTCGCTGACCAATGATATTGCAGACGGATACAGCAGCGGTCTAGCCGAGTTTCTGATCCGCAGAGGTGTCTCGAATCCGCTGCTTGGCAACAATCTGTATTGGTATCTAGAGGTGGAATGTGAGGACCCAAAAACAGGATCGCTATTCAAGGCGGCCAAGCGCCAATTCCTGGACCGTCTTGGCTCGCTTCCTACAGGCTCGGAGCGGAGGGACACGTTGTCCCGACAAGCGACGTTGCTCGCTACACTTTCCAAGCGGGCTAAAGAGCTTCGGTCAAACCGAGACGCAAGACCGAAGAAGATCGAAAAGCTCCGGTCGCTAATTGCGGATCCTAAGAATGGGCTCAGCCGCTTCGACCCGCCCCTCATGCTGCCACTGGACGCATCGATCTCGGTCACCGGCATTGTTGCAGAAAAGAGCACCATTTTCAAGAGCAACCTCTTCCCATTACGGCTTGAGTTTACGACTGTGGTCAACAGTCCTGCTAGCTCGAGTAGGGTTGATGGCGTGGGAAGCGGTAATCTTCCCGACAGCATTACATCGAGCCTGGTCGAGGACGAGGACGAAGGCTCTTTGATCAATGACGAGTCACACTCAAGCAACGCTAGGGATCCGAAGGGTAAGAAGGCTGGGGAGACGGGACAGTACACGCTGATCTTCAAGAACGGCGACGACTTGCGGCAAGATCAGTTGGTGATCCAACTGTTCTCGCTCATGGATCGGCTGTTGAGGAATGAAAACCTGGACCTCAAGATTACGCCCTATCGCGTGCTCGCAACCGGCAGCATCGACGGAATGGTGCAGTTCGTTGACTCGCTCTCTATAGCTGCAATCCTCTCCGCCTACCAAGGCTCGCTCCTCAACTTCCTCCGCGCGCACCATCCCCAAGCCAACTCGCTCTCCACCTACGGCGTTGACCCCGTCGTGTTCGACACCTTCATCCGCTCCTGCGCCGGCTATTGCGTCGTCACCTACCTCCTCGGCGTCGGCGATCGCCACCTCGACAACCTCCTCCTCTCCTCCGATGGCCACTTCTTCCACGTCGACTTTGGCTACATTCTCGGCCGCGACCCCAAACCCTTCCCACCCCCGGTCAAGGTTTGCAAAGAGATGGTCGACGCAATGGGCGGCACCCAGTCCCCGCACTATGCGCGGTTCAAAGCGTTCTGCTATACGGCGTTTACGAATCTGAGGAAGAATGCGAATCTGATTCTCAACCTAGTAGCGTTGATGGTGGACGCCAACATTCCGGATATTAGGCTGGAGCCGGATAAGGCGGTGCTGAAGGTGCAGGATAAGTTTTTGCTGCATCTGAGCGAGGATGAGGCGATAAAGGAGTTTGAGGGGTTGCTGAACGAGACGAGTTATCTGTCGACCATGTTTGATCGGTTGCATGATATGGCGCAATACTTTAGGCAGTAGTCGTGGCCATACATTTGTACATCACACTTTCTCGCAAGCTAACGCAACAATGAAATGCTATCATGCAGTCGGTGACGATGCGGTTTTTGGGTGAAGAAAGGCTACAAAATACAGTACAATGACAAGAGGCAGCTGCATGAGCGCGAGGTATGTGGTCAAGAGATAAAATCAGGAAGTGCGTTGTTGTGCGAGTCGCATTGATGCCGGCGCTCTCGGCGGCTGAATGTCCGTCACTGGTGCTGATGCAGGTGCTGGTGTTGCAACAGGTGCTGGTGTTGCAACAGGTGCGCTAGTTATCTGTGCTGGCGGCGGCGGCGGTGGCGGTGGCTGATTGACCCAGCTCAGCTTCTGATCCTCCACGATCTCTTCGACATCATCATCATTGAAATCGCTTGTTTCCTCCCACATCTGACTAAAATCCAAATCCTGCGTCGTCCAGATCCTATCTCCGTCCGCATCGCCTTCCTCTTCCGCAGCCTGCTTTCTCGTCAAATACGTCGGATTCAACTGCTCTGGCCGAGTCCCAAACAGCGACTGATGCGAAAACGCCGTTGGCGGCAAAATCCACGCTCTCTCCCGCAACCGCTTGTGTCTCTCCCTATCCTCCTCTATCCTCCTCTGCATATCGCTCGGCGCTAGCACGGTTAGATTCCTCCTCTCTGGCGACAAAGCATACAACCCCGCCTTTCTCACCTCCAACATGGTCTCCAAATCCTCCAACACCCCCCTGTCGAGCACAAACCGCGCCTTCCACGCCCCAACGATCTTGCTCACCGCCGGCACGTTCAGTAACGCATCCCATCGCCCTTCGGGCACGGCGAGATCGAAAAGGAGGTAGAGATCGCGCTCGAGATAGTGGCGGAAGAGCGCGCGGATGGTGGGGGAGAGCGTCTCGTCGGTGAATATCGCATCGATGAGGAAGAGCAGGTTCATGCGGCGGTTGATGGAGCCAGATTTGCATTCGTCGAGGATGCAATCCCAGAGCTCAGAGTGCATGAGGGGACCGTATTCGACGATGAAGGAGAGGGCTTTTTGTATGGTGGGGAGGGAGGCGTTGAGGCGGTGCAGAGAGGAGACGAAGCGAAGACGGACTTGGAATGGGTCCATCTTGGCTGTCGAAGACTCGGGTGCGTGGCCCGGCTCCCTAAGCTTGTCCGAGATAGTTGTGCTTCGATCTGGAGAGCGCCAAGCTCAGGTGACTGTTGCGAAGTGTTGGTGGATGTTGAGGAGGTGTTGGTAGGACCTTGTCTTGAGAAGTGGAAAGAAGCTTGCCTTGGGAAAAGTGCGAGGAAGAGGAAGGTTGATTTGTGATATCTCACCGGAAGTTGGAGATGTGGAGTCCAACACACTGACACGGCTTTCTCCGCTGTGCGTGTACTGTACATATGCGGAATGAAGGGTTCACACGCTCGTGAGTTGACAAAAGACCAACACTTGCAGCCTCATTTTCTCTTCCCACACTGTCACAACCCGAAACGCCATTCCCATGACGACCGCTTGACACTGCTTCGGCTCACCCTTGCTTCTGGCAAACAGCTATTAACCCGCGGGCGGCAAATCCCATCAAGATGCCGTCGAGTCAACAGCTGCAGCTCGAATTCGCACAGCGCGACATCTCGTTCCAATATGCACAGCTGTGCTTGCCGTCTAATTGCCCTACGGGCATCTATGTTCAGCTCGACGACGACGACACTCACTGTGAGTATGCCCGCCTCGTCTGCCCTCTTTGTCTCAATGGGACACTTTTACCGACCTCACGCTCTTACCCTTTGACAGTATGGCACGCCGTGATCTTCGTGCAGAACGGACCTTTCAGCGGCGGCATCTTCCGATTCGACATTGTGTTTCCATCAGCATATCCTTCGGCTACTCCGCAGGTCTTCTTCCCACCCACGCTGCTGCACCCGCTCGTAGATCCAGACACGGGCCGTCTGCTGCTCAGTTCGAGGTTTCCCACGGCCTGGAAGCCGCGGCAGGACTTTGTCTCGCACATCCTGCAGTTTGTCAAGAGCGCATTCCAAGAAGACACGCTCGAAGGGCTGAGGGAAGGCATCGTGGCCAATACAGAGGTGTATCGGATGTACCGAACCCACCGAACGCTGTTCAACAAGCTGGCGCTGCAATCGGTCGCGCTGTCAACTGCTCCTTCAAGCCTCTATGATGTCAGTGGAGGGAGCGGGTTTCCTAATCCCAGCATTGGGCTTAACCTGGCCAACCCGGCAAGACCGGCGGATCCAAGCTCGTCTGCGTCCAAGTTGGGAAGTCGACCAATCCGAGCTGATGAGGCGAATGGCATCCTCTTTCGCAATTTGCAAGATGATGAGCTGGCTGCATTGCGACGCGACATCTTTGGCGATGAAGAGATCAGACCGGAAACACCGAACACGCCAATTTAGCCTCTTCACTGGTCCTTCGTCAGCAGTTCTCAATATACCCTTCCTCATCATCTACAAACAATACAGTACTGTGTTTGCACTCATTGAGTCAAAAGGTTGTCGCTGGAAATGCCGTCCAGACATTTGATGCGTGGGAGGTGATTTGAGTCAGTGCAAGACGCAGGAAAAAAAAAAAAAAAAAAAAAAAAGGGAACTGCAGCACCTAGGATTCCCGCGTGGTCCCCCACCGCAGTACTGACTAGGCGATACCTTGCTTAACTTCGCAGATCGGACGGGAAGCGGTGCTTTCAAGGTTCTATGGCCGCAGATGAATGGAACCTCGCGACAGACAATGTTGAGCGGGGACAAGCAATTGCTCCGGAGGCTCGACCAGGAACAGGAGGCTATGGCACCGTATATCTGACAGTCCCGATCCGTTGTCGGTACGCCAGGGTCCAGCACAGGAGCACTGCCTACAAGTCTTGCGGTTGCCGCGGACAAAGAATTTTGATCCGCTTGCATATGCGTGTCTTAATCTGCGTTCCGAGTGATTCGGCCCCTTGGGACATGCCGCACGTTGGTCGGAAGACAGGCGTCCGAACAATTTGTGTTGTTCTTTGAGCTCAGCTTCCACTGCTCTCGCTCATCAAAAATCCTATCCTGCTCTTGGCTCGATAGACAATCCTCATAGTGCCATGGGCTGCCACCTTATCTATCTAGGTCTAGGTATTGATGCGGTGACATTTGTCATTCCCGGTCTGTTCAGCGAATGTGGTGGTTCACTTCATGCCGCAGCTTCGAGTCGAGTCAGGAACACAAATGGCCTCTGGCATGACTCGCGTCGGTTGATAATTATATACGAATTGCAGCGGTCCTCGAGATGGATACATCGTCGTTTCCGCCGGAGTTGCAGATCATCCTCACAACATGGATCGCGCCATTGGCAGCACAGCTTTGCTTCGGAGGCGCTGCCCTTGTCACCAAGTCGGCATCACCAGGGACTCGGTCAGAAGGATCGACGACACCGTCACCTCAGGAAGCGACCGGCATGGTAAACACGCCCATGACCATGAGATGATCACCTCGGATTCGAAGCATCTAAAAGACCGGGCAGATGTTTCGCGATGTGCCACGCTGTGGTTGTGATGGTGTCACAGGGTCCCCGCTAAGCGCCCAACCGACTTGTAACGCGCCGGCGCTGATTGTGCCGAAAAGCTGAGTTGCAGCCTTCCAAATGCAACGCGAATCAAGCGAGATGATGGGAAAAAGAAAGGAGTTGGGCGTGGGGGAAGGGAGAGGGTCCTTCCTGCGCTTTTCTTTTGTGCTGCTCCTTGCGATAGCCGATGCCCCTCACAGAGGCGACTTGATAGCTTAAGTCAAGCTGCAACACAGCTGGTTCTTACTGTGTCTCGAGCCTATCAGCACCATATCGAATGCCTTGCACGAACTCAGCCAACCGCGTGGTTGTGATGAAGCCGTGGTCGGTGACTCAGGAAGCTTCTTCCTGCTCTATATACATGCTCGTCGTTACATAGAAACCTGCCTTCTTCTCTGTCGGTAACCCCCCTCCTTCCCACCGCTACCATCTGGTCTCCATCGACTCGACCACAACCATTCCATTCCTTCGTGGCCTCCTACCGGAAAACGCCCTCTACCCTCGAGATCATTAAGGACGCTGCTGCTGAACAACACCTCGATTTCTCTTGGCGAGCTAGTGGGCTTGGTCGACATGGCCACCCATCAGTTGCTCCATGAGCCGGCAGCTCCGTCGTACACATCGGTGCCCCTCATCTTTGACGCTTACTTACCGACAGCGCTCGTAGTTGTCGTACTACTCCTGCAGATCTGGCCAAGATCATCAAGCTCCTCGCCCTCGTTCTGGTTTCGCGTCTTCTCCGAGTTTGTCGCTCCTGAAGATGTACACGAGTACGACCGTCAAGAAGCCAAAGCTCGCGAAAAGGATCAGCAGGCTTGTGCTACTATAGATCAGCCTTCCTCCGCAGAGACAAAGCCTGCTACCAACAGGTATGGCTCCACTAACGATGGCAAGAAGAATGATCCCGACAGTGGATTGACTGGAACAACTGGCTCAGCACACGATCACGGCGACAGTGAGACCTCGCCACTTCTGTCCCGTCACGCTAGGTCACAAGGTGCCACCACGCCAGCTAACCAGAAAGCAAAGCAGCCTACTGCTGTGCATGTCGGCCTGTCTCTCATCAATATCTCTCACCTGCTTGCCTGGGTTGCTGTACTCGTCTTCGCTACTTTAAGCACGCGCGTTGCTGACCGAGTCAGCGCCGAGGCTGGCTTCCAGAACGCCAAAGGTCTGCAGCTGGCAGCTGCATTTCAGACTGCCGGCTGGACATATGCGGCGGTGTTGTCCTGCTGCTTTCCGTCGCCCACGCCGCCGTACTCCCTATTCGTCTTTTATGGCCTGCAGCTTACAGGATCAGCCATATCCGGTTACCACTCGCTCTTCAGCGTACCTCATCCACCTCTTTCTCCACTACACCGCAGCGAGCTGGCTCCTCCGATCTTCAACCTCACATCCTTTGCACTCATTCTCCTGGGCCTTTCGCTCATAATGAGCCTGCCTCTTCAGGTCTACGATCGAAACCCGCAGCATGACCGCAATGGATATCCTCCGCCTCTCGAAGACTACTGCACACTGTGGGAGTGGCTCAGCTTCTCCTGGATCAGCCCTCTCATCAATCTTGCACTTAGCCGGCCGCTGGAAGAGACCGACGTTTTGCAACTCAGCAAGCTGTCCAAATCTCAAGTGCTTCTCACCAACATGCGTCGACTCCAGCGCAACGACACCGACAAGTACGAGAAGACCAAAGCGGAAGCGAAATTAGCAACCGTCCATGCATCACTCAAGGAACGGGAGAAGGCACTTGCTAAAGCTGAAAAGACGAAACCCAGTATCCTGCGCCAGGTCTTTTGGATGAACTCGCGAGACCTGGCACTCGACTTTGTTCTCACTGTTATCTCATACAGCTTGGCGTATGCTAGCCCTTTCTTTCTCAGACAGATTCTGAACGCCCTGCAGACCGAGACTGAAGCGGGTCAATCCTATAGCGTAACTCATAGGCTCTCCGATATCTCGGCGTCGCCTGGCTTCATGCACTCCTCAACGGCAAGCCAAGAGGACATGCACTTCTACGTATCGCCGGCCTTGAACTTTTTTGCTCTCAACGGACATGATGCCATCAGTTCTGCCAAGAAGCGTGCTTTCCTTTTCGCGGTCTTCGCCTTGGTTACCTCGGTAATCAAGTCCCAGACTGATCTCCAGCATCTCTACTACAGCCGACGCGCCAGTGTTCGTATCAAATCCGAGCTTACGTTGGCTATCTACGATAAGGCCCTACGCCGAAAAGACATCTCTGGCACTCTCCAAAAATCGACATCTGCCACTGACGCGCAGCCTGCTTCGGATGTCTCTGACAAGACGCAAAGCAAAGAAGCCGACAAATCAGTAAAGGAGACCGGACAAAACAAGAAAGGGCCCAAGCAGGATCAAGACGACGATAAGAGTGCTGCTAGCGTCGGCAAGGTTGTCAACCTCATGGCTTCGGATGCAAATTCAATCTCTATGACTGTTTCTGCTTTGTACATGGGCTACTCTGCACCTGTGGAGCTAGCGATCGCCACCACATTCCTATACAACCTGCTCGGATGGTCCGCTTTTGTCGGTGTCGGACCAGCTCTCATCCTGATGCCGTTGCAGCAGCGCTTTACCATGCTGTCCTATTCCAACAACAAGGTTTTGCTCAAGGCCAAGGACAAGCGTGTTACAGCAATCAGCGAGCTGATCTCATCGATCCGATTCATCAAGTTCTTCGCATGGGAGCGAGGCTGGTCGGAGCGGATCATGCGGGCCCGAAGAGAAGAGGTCAAGTACCTCTACCGCGGCGCGTGGATCGGGACTGGTCTGATGCTGTCCTTCGCATTCGTGCCTATAACCATGACAATCACTGCTTTTGCCTCCTACACGCTTGTGGAAGGCAAACAGCTCGATGTCGCTACCGGCTTCACCGCCATTGCCCTCTTCTCCATGCTCAGAAACCCGCTCGGAATAATGCCCATGGTCATCAACATGATCTTTCAGGCAAAGGTCTCGCTGGACAGAATCAATGCTTTCCTGCATGAAGACGAAGTTCCTGCGTGGGTGATCGGCAACAGCAACGCGTTAGGGAAGGACGACCCGCCGAGTAATGACGCCGCGAAGGATCGAGCCATCGTAATCAGCGACGCTACGTTCCGCTGGCATGCAGTCAAGCCTGCCGACAAAGCGGCACCACCAGTAAAACGCTCGATCCTTGCGTCGTTGA
Source organism: Ustilago lituana (assembly GCA_928869825.1). Taxonomy (NCBI): domain Eukaryota; kingdom Fungi; phylum Basidiomycota; class Ustilaginomycetes; order Ustilaginales; family Ustilaginaceae; genus Ustilago; species Ustilago lituana. The sequence goes on from CAKMYA010000002.1 coordinate 137,809, forward strand.
AGTTTTGGCAGAAAAGGGCATCTATCGCAGCTCAAGATGCTACTCCCGAATTTAGCGGCGACGAGGACCAGCATGAGCCCGAGCCTTTCCAACTGACTGCGCTCAACTTCCGTCCCCCACCTGGAAAAATGACGCTGGTCTGTGGTCCGACCGGTTCCGGCAAGTCTTCGCTGCTTTCTGCCATTCTAGGCGAAATGGAGCTACTCGAAGGTATCGTCTCGTTGCCAAAGCGACCATTGCGGTTGCTTAGTGGAGGTGTGGCCTACTGCTCGCAGACACCTTGGCTCGAGTCAATGAGCATTCGTGACAACATTGTCTTTGGACAATACTTCGATCAAGAGCGATACAACAAGGTTCTCGATTGCTGCTGCCTCAGGCCGGACCTCAAGACTTTCCCCGACGGCCATGACACGGAGATTGGAGAAAAGGGAGTCTCGCTTTCCGGTGGTCAAAAAGCACGAGTTGCACTGGCACGGGCTGTGTATTCTCGAGCTCCTGTTTTAATCCTTGACGACGTTCTGGCAGCGGTTGATTCGCATACGGCCAAGAAGCTCGTCGACGAGTGCTTGCGCGGCGACCTGGTCCACGGAAGGACGATCATCTTGGTGACACATCACGTCGAGGCAGTTCTCCCTTATGTTGCACATGTCGTTATGCTCGAAGATGGGCGCATTTGTGCGAGTGGGTCCCCCGCAGAACTCAAGGCAGAAGGCGTACTTTCCGTGCTCGTGCAAGAGTCTTCAACGCTCGTCGACTCTGATAGCAAGGGCAAACAGACAGCAAAAGACGAAGTGATCCATGAGGAGGCCAAAGATGCTGCTGTTGAAGCTCAGGCTCAATCTCAGGCAGAAGATGTAACAAAGGCCGACGATACCAAAGTACAGCCCGCAAACGGAGCCGGTGCATCCGGACGCGGCAAGCTCCTGACCAAAGAGGGTAAATCCGTAGGCAGCGTCAAGCGCGAGATCTACTTCACGTACCTCTCGGCTTTTGGCTGGCTTCCCGTAGCATTCGTCCTGCTCACTGTCATTTGGGCGCGTTCCAGCGATGTGCTGGAGAAGTACTGGCTTTCATTCTGGGGCACTGCATATCAGCGTGGCCAGGAGAACAGTGATGGCTGGTTCCCTAACCCCAACAAGAACGTGAGCCCGTATCTGATCGTCTATGCCTTTATCGCGGTCTTCGGCTACATTGGTACAAACTCGTCATCGCTCGTTTGCAATCTCTGGGGCATTCAAGCGAGCACCAAGCTCTTCCAGAGAATGCTAGCGACTGTGATACGCTCGCCCACCCGATTCTTTGATCAGACGCCAACAGGCCGGATTCTGAACCGCTTCACCAAGGATGTCGAGACGGTGGATGGCAGCCTGTCTTACAACATCAGGCTGCTTGTAGCTTTCACCTTCGGCTCGTTCTTCGCGATGGCAACCATGATGGTGACTGTTCCGACTTTTGTACCATTCCTGGTGGTACTCACATATGCTTACTACAAAACTGCCTTTGCCTATGCTGCAGCAGCCCGAGATCTTCGCCGTCTGGACTCGGTGACGCGATCGCCTATTTTCCAGTCCTTCTCCGAACTGCTCAACGGAATCGGCACGGTACGAGCATTCAGTGCGCAGGAGCGCTTCTTGGAAACACTCTACCGACGACTCGATGCCACGCAGAGCTGTTATAATCTTTTCTGGATGGCCAACCGATGGCTGATGCTGCGATTCGATCTCATGGGCGCCTTCACTGTCTTCGGCGCTTCCGTTCTGGCACTAACAGGCGGCATCGATGCAGGTATTGCAGGTATCGCCATTACGCAAGCGCAAGGACTCGTGCTGGCGATGTACTGGCTTTGCCGTATGTGGACAGGATTCGAGATGGATCTCAACTCGGTGGAGAGGATGCACGAGTATCTGGAACTGCCGCAAGAGCCTCCAGCTGTTGTAGAGGGGAATCGTCCGCCTCCCAACTGGCCGTCCAAGGTCAACAGCCGTGGTATTCAGGTAAACGACCTCGTCCTCAAGTATGCCCCCAACCTGGACCCTGTGCTGCGAGGAATCAGCTTCAATATTGGGGCGGGTGAGAAGGTCGGTCTTGTTGGCAGGACGGGCTCGGGAAAGAGCACGCTCGCGCTGGCGTTCTTCCGCTTCGTTGAATTTGAAGAGGGATCGATCGTCATTGACGGTATCGACATCAGCAAGATTGGTCTCGAGGATCTGCGAAGCCGGCTGACCATCATTCCGCAAGACCCTGTACTGTTCAGCGGCACCATTCGCGAGAACCTGGACCCTTTCGATGAGCGAACCGATAAAGAATGCCTGCTGGCTTTGCGTCGAGTCAACCTCCGAACCAGCCCTGTCGATACCGCCGCGCCAAGCGCGATTCCTAGCCGAGCCGCCTCGATCCATGAACACCCAATGGAAGCTAATGCTTCGTCGTCATCGTCAACCGTGGTCCACTCGGCAGCTCCAACGGCACAATCGGCTGGTAGCACCGTATTTACACTCGAGACGAAGGTCTCGGAAGGTGGCAGCAACTTTTCCCAGGGGCAGCGTCAACTTATCTCGATGGCCAGAGCGTTGCTGCGATCGACCTCGATCATCTTCATGGACGAAGCGACGGCGTCGGTCGATTTCGAGACGGACGCACAAATTCAAAGGACACTGCGATCACCTTTGGGTACGGACGCGAGCCACAAGACGACCATCATCACGATCGCGCACCGACTCAAGACGATCATCGACTACGACCGCATCCTGGTGTTGGACAAGGGCGTCATCGCCGAAAACGACTCGCCTGCCGCGCTTCTGGAGCAGAAAGGCATCTTCTACGAGATGTGCCGCAAGACAGGGGAATACGAAGAGCTCGAGATGCTGGCCCGTCATGCATCCAACAATTCGTACCCTAGCGGAACGGCACACAAACCAATGAATACGTGAAATGACCAATGCTCCGTGACAGTATCTAGATTAGGCTAGAAAGTCTCGCGCATTACGGAATCAATCGATAAGCTCTTTTGGATGCCCGCAGACGTGATGTCCCGCCTACGCTGTGAACAAAGTTGGGAGCTATGTAGACACAGTCTGACGCTTGAGAGCTGGGAGGGGGCCCTTCTTGAGCGCCGGCTGAAGGTTGAAATGAAAGAGGCGGAAATGCGACCTTGGGTGGGTCAGGGCCCAGTCGTAGGACAAGTGTGCTGAACAGTGAAATGTGGCTCGAGAGCGCGATGTTGGATTCACGCTGAGCACGCAGTCGCGTTCTGCGAAAAATTGAAGTCAGCAGACTCTCGCGTTGGGAACGGAATCAATACAACCTTTCATCACACTCTTCACCTCCTCATCCAGGACTCATACGACGAAAAAGCGGACAGTCAGACCCTGTTCAAGTTGTGTCCAGCCCCACATACACACATCGTCTATGCTATTGGTCGGCACAACGCTTTAGCTATCGTTGAGTTATCGAGGGTTCACCAGCTCCGCATCGCACGGCCCGACTGCACTATCGAAACAAGGCGAGCCTCTTCGATCGAACGACTCCGACTTTCTGCAAGCCCTTTGCGGCCTCAACAAGCAATCATTTCAAGACTGGCTATGGTCATGCTCAACTGAGCCGACTCCTTTTGCAAGCCCGCTGCTCAACGAGGATCTGGACTATGTGGCATCATGCCCACCCATGTCGCTTCGCCTTCTACCCGTCATGACTGCGCATCCCACCACGGCGCTTGCAGGCTCCACAAAGCCGTCGTCTGCCCGAGATAGGACCTCAAATCCGGGTCAATCGTTAGCAGATCTGTACAACTCGCGTCATGTACAAGAATCTGCTGGTCCCACGTCCAGAGCCGCCGCCAGCAGCTCTCTCACCGACCTTTACAACAAGAGACATGAAGCCGAGCAGCGTCGGGAGCAACACCAGTCTGCTAGCTCATTGGCAGAACTTTACAACCAGCGATATGATAGCAAGCAGCAGGACGCGAGCGATAGCGTGGAAGAAGTGGCACGGCCACCCTGGACGTCCGCCTTGTCTGGATTCGGACCGTCTTCCGTCACTGGCACTTCAACGAGACCACCAATTATCAAGAAGCCTCGCCGTACTGCGCTTGTAGAATCGAGCGATGAAGGCACTCCGGAACCACCGGACTATCTTGCCAGCGAAAGCGACGGACTGGAGGACGATGGCGAGATCGACATTCTCTCCACTTCAGCATGCGGCGATCGCGATCGCAGTCGGACGCGCAGCGAATCGGTCGTGATTCTTTCAGATGCGCCAGAAGTCGTTTATGTTCCTCGATCGTCATTACCACGCAGAGGAGCACTCGGCGCCTCAGCGACACGGCTGACTATGGACACCGACGAAGATAGTGACCTTCCAGGCACTCCCGAACCCGAAGAGCCAAGCGCGTCAGCTAGCTCAAACGTCGCCCTTGCGCGCCCACTCGCATCTCCTTCGAGGCTCGTGATACGCTCCAGCGGGTGCGCGACTCTTGATCCGGACTCGGGTACTTCAACTCCACCCATCCCGCCACACCACCGAAGAAGCACAGACCTCCAGCAACATGTGCTAAGCACCACAGAGGGTGAAGGATCGACCTCCTCTTTGCTCGATTCTGCGTCAGCACCACAGCGCGACGCGTTGCGGCAAATGACGGCTTCAGACTTCGGCTCCGATGCGGGAGCTTCGGATGTGCCCGTGACCGATCACGCGGATGTCGGGCCTTCCGACGATCTCGTCGTAGTGAGCGACTCACCATTCGATGAGATCCCAGCACGTCTTGCTTCCCCTCAGCGCTCCAACATCGACGGCCAGAGAGCTTCGACGAGAGGAAGCTCGGCCGAGTGGAACTCTATAGAGGGAGAACCTGTGGTTTTGTTGACTTCGCCTTCAAAGCGGATGCGCGAGGAATTTGAGGGAGAGTGCAAATCGTCCCAAGTGTCTCGTGCTCAGTCCTTGCCACCTACACTTGAGAGCTCGCAAGTGGGTGGAATTGTGCAGTACAAGCAAGACGCTGGAGCATCCTCGGACTCGGACTCTGATATACCTGTCATCACCAACGCAAAAATTGTTGAGGTTCGAGAAGCCGACTCGAGCGCAGGAGCAACGCTGGGCAATCTTTCGGACAGCGACGGTCAGAGGAGATACCCCAAACGTTCTCGCAACGTCACCGACTACAACATCAGGCGCGCTTTCGAGAGGTACGAACGAGTGCAAAGCATCGAAGCTTTTATTATTTCCGCACAGGTGCCAATGCAGAAGCCGAAGAAGGAGCTGCTTCCAGTAGTGACTGCGGCCCCTTCATTTTTCGAAAAGCTGCGGGCAGGGGCCTCGAACAAGACAGACGCAGGCAAGGAGCCGCTTTCGTTTGCCGACTATTTGATGGCGAAGGCAAAGACTGAATCCGCTGATGCAATCGGCGAGACTTCGGTTGCCATTTCAACGCGCAGCACGAATGCTTCAAGCGCGCTAACGGATTCGCAAGCTCGCGCAATTCTCGCTTTCAAGCTTGGTCCCGCTCCGCTGTGGGACTTGTCCGTAAGCAAGGATGGCCGTGCAAGTCTCAACCAGATCAAACCCAGCATGCGACGGTGGTTTGGCAAGTACAACGACGCCCCCGAGGCTGAGAACAATTCTGTTTCTGATCGCAGTGCCACTAAGACACCGCTCAACTTGACGCTGCGCTCACTCATCTCTTCGCACCTGGACCCGCCACATCCGGCAGATCTGCGTGATGCCCTCCAGTCGCTTAACACTAGATCCCTTATCGGGCGCCCCAAAGAAGCCAATACACTGGAAAGCGCATCCCGTCGCCTCCGTTTTGGACGCGCCTACAAGCTGCCCCTCCCGTACACGCTGCAGCCAATCGCGGACATGGAACACGCCGAATGGGTACGAAACGAAGAGTTTCTCCTCGAAATTGGCCATATGGATGAGGAATGGAAGGCGAGGGAGCAGGGCAAGATCATGGTCGAGGCGGAGGACAACGAGTACGTTCAAACGCAGTACGACAAGCTTGGGAGAAAGAAGTGGACCAAGATGAGGTGTACACCGGGAGGAGTGATGAGGATCTACTATAGGCTGGATCAGAACGATGAGGTGGTGCCGGAAGGAGAAGAGCCGCGGGTTGCCATTGTGACGAGAGAGTCGCCGGCCAAGTCTCCGTCCGTATCGCGGCTGCAAGCCGCGCCGCCTGTGCCAAGCTCGAGCGACGGGGAGTTTGCACAAACTGAGGCAGGATCAGGCGGGTTTGATGCAACACACAACGCTGATAAGGATTCTCTCCTTGGCACTCCTGAGGTTGCAGCAGATAGGTCGGATCCACCACTGCCTGTTCTCGAGCTCAACATTCGAGCTCCGCAGGAAGAGCGCACCCCTACTTTACCTCTCAAGCTTCAAGACAAGGAAGCTAGACATGCGCCCAAGAACGCCAACAAACCCTTGTTCGGCTTTTCCCCTAACCCTAAGAACAAGCCTCGCTCCAAAGCCCGATCGGCCTCCAAATCGAAGCCGCCAACCGCCTCGAAAGACACACGAGATCTCCTCTCCTATTTCGCCATCCAACCTTCGCCTGCACAACCCCCTCCCAAACCTGCGCAACCTGCACCGGCCACTTCTGGCAAAAGCAAAGGTAAGGCGCGTGCGCTCGATGACGATATCCAAGCGTGGCCTTTGTCCTCACGCAGCACGGGTTCGGATGTTGAAGTGGTGGTCGATCTTACCCGATCCTCGTCGGCGTCAGAGAGCGTGGAGTGGAGCAGCAAACGCTGGCGCTCGCCTTCGCCTGCTATGGACAGTGCGGGGTCTAGAAAGAAGCCTAAAAAGACGATTGGGCTGGGTGGTGGTCGTGCAGATAGCAGCACTGATTCGGTTTTGCGCGCTGAAGCAGCGGCGGGGAAACGGAAGCTCGGGGTCGCAGCGCCTCGCCCCAGCAGTGATAGCAGCGAAGACACCGCTCCTGCTCGACGCAAAATTACCAAACACACTCACACCCGCGTCGTCGACCACACCCCACCTCCACGAACACTCACCACCACAGCAACAGCAGCAGCAGTATTCAAACCCCCCTCTGCTGGCAGTAGCGAATCGCGAATCCCACAACCCACACCCTCACCAAGCAGAGGCGGGTGGAAAGGTATCTCAGGCTGGTACATCAATACGCGCGATGCGTTCTCGCCCACTCCTGCCGCTGCGGATCAGCGCGCCAGCCGGAAGGAGCAGAAGCAGCAGCTGCTGCAGCGCTCAGCACGTGACGGTGCGCAGGGACGGGAGCAGCGCGAAGGGAAAGCGTCGTAGCGATCAAAGGTGGTGTAGCACTCAAATTCAGTCATGATCACAATGGCAATTGCAATGTGATGTTTTCCCCAGCTGAGCATTTCGTGAGATTTGCAGTGATACAAAAGTGGCTGGTGCAGGCTAGTCACGCGCATCGTGGACCGAAGCAACGCTTTTGCGGCGCTTAGTTGACCTCATGCTGCTGTCGGCTGCATCTTTGTCCATCTCTGCTGCGTCAGTGTTGGATTTTTCTTCTTGCTCCTCCGGGATGATGGGGTTGACGCTTGTGGTGGAGGTGAGGGGGTGTAGGGTTTGGGAGGGGTTGTCAATTTCGTCCACTTCGCCGGGTGGGATGCCTAGTGGCTCAGCGGGAGCAGCAGGAGCAGCAGGAGCAGGAGCAGGGGCAGGGTTGGGATAGGAAGATGAGGATGTGGGAGCTATGCGGGCTGTTGGAGAGGGGGTTGGTTCGGGGTGAGTCTCTGCCATGTGTACGTCTCCCTGTGATTCTTGCTCTTCTTGCTGGTCTACAGTGGGTGATGCTGTAGGTTCATCAGTAGTAGTTGTGGTGGGGGTGGGTGCAACGTCGACGACTTCTTTCGGCAGCGTGTTCATGGTATGTGTTCTGTCTGCACCTCCCAACTCCAAGTCGGGTATCTGCTCCACCAGGGGCGTCGCTCCAAGCCCCGCTTCCTCTCCAGCTTGCTGTGTGCTGTCGGTGCCGTTGTGGGTGAGCAACCCGTTCTCATCGCGCACGATAAATGGTATCGGCGAGAAAAGCGGTTCGCTGTTCGAGCTCAGACTCGAACTCCTCGACCTTCCCCCACCCCCCGATGCCGACGCTGAGGCTGAGGCTGAGGCTGAGGCTGAAGTAGGGGCCAACCCATCCATTCGATCCATTTCCAACTCCGACATGTCCCCCACTGTCCCACTCGCCTCCGCTGCATCGTGCGTCCCATTCACGCCGAGCACGCCAGCTGGCGTCTGCACAGGGCTAATCGGGAAAGCATCCCGTGTCGCCGTCACGGAAAGACACCTTTTGAGGGCAGCGACCCATTTGGCGCCGCTGTTGTAGTGTGACGAAGGCGCAACGATGAGCTCGCAGAGGCGTTGGATGGTGAATGGGGGTTGCACGTCAAAGTCGTCGAGCATGGCGTAGAGTGTGCGGGTTGAGGAGGAGATTTCGGCAGGGGAGAGGGGGGGGATGGTGGAGGTGGGGGGAGGGGGCGTTTGGAGGGATAGAAGTTCTGGCCGTCGGCGGGGGAGATGTAAGGCGGTGGGGGAGGCGGTGGTGGGCGGGATGTGGTGGTGGACGTGGATGCGGCCGAGGCGTCGGAAGAGGAGGATGCGGTTGCTTCTGCTGCTGTTGAAGACGATGCAGACCCATTCGATTGTGTGTTGTCCACTGCCTCCTTCTCTGATCCAGTTTCGCCTTCATGTTCCGCCTCCTTGCTCGTCTCTATCGCTGCCGCTGCCGCTGTTGTTTCTGAGGTTGCCAAACCCTCCCCCTTCCCCTCCTCTCTATCCCCCTGCCCCAACAACCCCATATTCGACTGCGCCAGCGTCGCCCCAAAATCCATCCCCTCCTGAATGTACGGAATAAGCGCCGCCGGCGGATGCAAAACCAACCCCCTCTCCTCTCCAAAATCCTCCTCCAGACACTGTCGAATACGGAACTTGATCGCGTCCTTCAACACCGGCCAGTCATACGAGGATGGAAGCCGATCATCATCGTGCAGAAACTCATCCGTATCGGCAATGTGCTGAAGATGCGCGGTGTAGCAGGGTTTGTACTCGAACGAAGGGGAGAGATCGTGGAGATTGTCGGATGTCATGTTTGACGGTGTGTAGGATCTACTCTACACCTTGCGTGGCACCTGTGTGCGCGGGATGATGTTTCGTGTGGTGCTGATGGTGAGGAAAGGGGAAGATCTTCACGCAAGCTGTTCGGATTTCGGACCTGCATGCTATGCGTGCGGTGTCAATCCGTGCAGCTGCTTTCAACAGGGGCGCGTTCGGTGGGGGAAAAATTTCAAACGAAACAAGAAACTCTAGGAGGACCCTTGCTTCAATCAACGCGACGTAGAGCCAAACTCAAGGCGTGACTTGGGCGACACTCGGCCGACTGGCTTGACGATTTCCATCATAGCCCCTGCCGTTGATATGATCCTCCTTTAAGCATGTCGTGATGGCTGTCGAACGCACAATTGTGCATCGGTAAGAATGTGGGAAGATGATAGTGCTATTGAAAGGGAAACATGAGTAAAAGTCCAAAAATGCAAAGCAACGGGCGACCCGGTAGACTGAAGCATGAGATGAGAGACGAGCAAGGCGAAACGCTATCGTGCAATCATGAATGAAGCAAAGAAACCCTCTTAGTTGAGGACCACAGCCTGGCGAATATCGCGCGAAGAGGCGCCAATAACCACCTTGAGCTTGCCGTCGGGCTGCAGCCACTGGTTCTTTTCGTTGCACCACGTCGAAACGTCGTACTGGCTGAGCGTAAAGTTGACCTGCTTGGTCTGATACTTGGGGATCCATTCGCGTCCAAAGCCGCGCAGCACCTTGGGGGGCTCGCCTGCCGAGCGGGGGAACTCGAGGTATGCCTGCCACACCTCGTGACCATCTCGGTCGCCCGAGTTGGTGAGCGAAAAGCTCACCTCGTACTTGGGCTTGAAAAGCCACTCGGGCAAGCCACTCGAGGCGTTCGACGAACCCCACCAGCTGTTGTCCGCCCAGCCAACCTGCTGCGTCCAGGCGCCCGAGTAGGCAAACTTGGTGTACGACAGACCGTATCCGAACTCGTACCGAGGCTCGATGTTTTTGCTGTCAAAGTGGCGGTAGTCAATGTTGAGCGCTTCAGTGTAGTTGATCTGAGGCACCACCGTCTCGTTGTAGTAGAGCACATCGGCCGAGTAGTCGGTGCGGTTCTTGCCAATCGTGTAAGGCAGACGACCGCTTGGGTTGTAGTCTCCGTACAGCACGTCGACGAGGGCACGACCACTCTCACTGCCAGGCAAGTTGGCCCAGACGATGGCAGTGACATTGGGGTTCTGCGCAAAGCTCTCCATGTCAACAGCACCGGTCGAATGGATAATGACCACAGTGTTGTTGTTGACCGCCGTGACATTGCGGATGAGCTGCTCGCCTTGGTTCCAGAGGGTGAGGTTGTTACGGTCGCCCTCGTTGTGATCCACGGTGATGTAGCCTTCGCCGCTCTCTGCGCTGACAAAGACAAGCGCAATATCAGTCATGTTGGCGATCTTGACGCTCTGCGCGAGGTTAAAGTCGTCAAAGTTCCACTGGAAATCGGTGCGGTCCTCACGGGCGCGCGCCTGCAGTGCCTCGTAGGGAGAGAAGAAGTACGAGTACTCGTTCGACCCCGAACCCCAGCCCTGACCGAGGGTGCCGTAGGGGAGACCACCATTCTGACCGCGGTCAGGCCAGTAGTTGGCGCCCTGGTACAACGGTCCGGCATCTGATCCAACCACGGCCATGTTGCGAGGCTTCTTGATGGGAAGCGCGTTGCGGTGGTTCTTGAGCAGAACAGTACCAGCCCTGGCCACCTCACGCGCGATCTTGTCGTGATCGGCAGTGGCATCGATATGCTCGTTGGTAGCGGGATCCTTAGAGTCGAAGAAGTTGAAGTTGGGCTTGGGGTAGCCTTGGTCTTGACCAAGCAGGAACCATCCAGCGAGGACACGCGTAGCCATGTCGTCGAGACGCGTTGTAGCCACGGAGCCATTGTTGACGGCGGTGGTGAGGTTGCCACCCCAGAGCGAACCTTCCTGGAGGTAGCAGCACTCGACGTCTCCGGGCATGGTCATATCGAGACCGGCGTTGGCCGAAGCGACACCAGCGTGCTGGGCACCCCAGTCTGACATGACGTAACCGGGAAATTGCAGCTCGGTCTTGAGACGGTTGTTGAGCAGCTCTGAGTTCTGGCAAGCCCAAGAGTTGTTGACGAGATTGTACGAGCACATGACAGAGGCAGCACCGGCCTGAACACCTCGGAGGAAGGGGTGGAGATAAATCTCACGCTCGGTACGCGAGTCAACGTTGGAGCTTCCCTCGTTTCGGAAGTGCTCCTGCTCGTTGTTGATAAAGTGCTTGAGCGTGGCCTGAACACCGGCGTCCTGGGCTCCCATGACGGAGTGGTAGGAGCCCTCGCCGCTCAGGTAGGGATCAGCACCAAAGCCTTCCCAAGAGCGGCCACCCTCGGGAGAACGAGCAAAGTTCATCATGGGACCCAACCAGATGTTGGCGCCCTTGGTCTTGAACTCTTCACCGAGAGCGTAAGCACGCTTGTAGAAGAGGTTGCGATCGAAGGTGGCGGCAGCGGTGATGGCATCTGGGAAAGAGGTGATGCGATCCGCTCCTCGAACGCCTGCAGGTCCGTCCATGAGGCAGAGACCGGGGAAGTTGACACGGGGGATGGCGGCAATGTTGCCGACGCATGGGCCTCGTTGCCAGCCAGCTCCAGTAGTGAGGATGACCTTTTCGGTCTGGTTGAACTGCTGAAGATACTCGCGCGCCTTTGCAACGGCATCCTTCCATTTTTGTGTAGTCCCCTGGGTCTGGGGTGTTGGGTAAAAAGGAGGTGAGTATGGGAGAGAGTCGTTTCGGTTGAAGGGGACGTGGGGCACGGTTTGGTATCCAGGACCGTCCTGACCGGAACCGCCAATACCTTGCTGTCTTCGCTGAAGAAATTGTGTCGGGGCGTCCTGATCCCTTACTGCAAAGAGCAGCTGGTAGTCTGGCTGTGGTGAGGCGACTGCCAGGCTGGAACCTGCGCAAGCCAACGCTGCCAATGGCAGAACTGTGGGGAACTTCATAGCGAGCTAATCCTACGTCCAGCAAAGACTAGGTAGTTGTATTGGGACTTCCTAAGTCAAATGAGGCGAATGAAGTATGAGGGAGGAGAGGGGGAGGGGGGAGAGAGAAGAATGGTGGTATGAGGGTGACTTTTGAAGGAGGTTCCGCTCAGCCTGTTTGGTGTGAGGGTGGACTGTTGGGCAGAGCGGAAGACGCTAGCAGCACTAAATAGGGTCAACACGCAGGGAGGACGAGAATTCGCCGTTGACAGACGGAGCAGCTGTAGAGACACTCGGGCTTGAGTTGCGCAAGATCGTTGTAAAAATGCGTTTCAGGAGCGCTAAGCAATTGTGCTTGGTTCGCTTTGGCCGCCAAGATACGTCGCCGCTGGGTCAGCAGAGCAGCGGCAGGGGCGGATAAAGGATGTGGACAGGGCGGCAGTGAGTTTGACCGACGCACCTCGATACGCGTTGCCGAAGACAGAAGGTTTCCGGTGTGCGCAGGGCAGAGGAACGGCTGGTTTGACGACGACAAGTGGACTAAGCGAACGCGGCCGGGTATGAAGCGAACCAAGACGGAGGCGACGAGCACGCGGTATGCTTCGCTTTAGTATGAGATTGAGGAAGGGTGCAACGGAACCCGAAGACGAGGCTGTACGTTGAGGTCGTGGCGAGATCGGTTATGTGTAAGAGGAAGAGGTTAGGAAGGTTGGGGTGGGACTGTAAGGGGGGTCGCAACAGCAAGCACCTCTAGTTTGTTTGTAGTGCAGACTCTGTAGTGCAAGGGGAAGGAGAAAAGCTGGGGTTGATGCGGGGGCCGGACGTCTCAGCGTGGGGAACGGTGCTGGCGAGATTGGCGCGTTACACCGGTTAGCGAAGTAGCAGACAAGTTGACGGGGGTGGCGTGTTGTTTTGGTGAGGTTCACGAATGGAATGCAAGAAGGGCATGGTGTGGTGGAAAGCAGGATCAGGGGGCTCGGTGCTCGGTTAGAGAGAGGCGAGATTCCGCTCAGAAGGCTCTATGGCAAGCGGTGAGGACCAAGCGCAGAAATTGGCCGATGCAAAGAGGGGGGATGCGCAACAAGAGAGCACGAGCAAAGTTGACGAGCAGCGAGCAGATGGTGGGGAAGCTTGCGGGAAGTTAACCAAAGTTGAACAACCCGAAACCAAGGTGTACCGGTACAGTACAGCAGTGTCTCGATGCGAGATGAGAAAGGGTTGAGTTCCAACGGCGCTGAGCTGCGGACCAAACATAAGTCGAACAATCTCTCGACGGCCTTCGCGCGCATAGCGCATGAGTCGGCAAAGCTTCCGGGATGCATACCAGAGTAACGCAAAAAGAGCAGAAAATTGGAAGAGCGTTGACTTGGGATCGAGCAAGTGCTGACGACACAGAACCGGCCGCCCACACCTCATTGTCGTCACTGTAAGTACGGCTGTAGACTTGCGCCGCATCTCATTTGCGTGCCAAGAAGGAGGATGAGGCCAAGAAAAAAGTGGTTAATCGAAGCCGAGCGAAGACAGCATGGTACAGTAAGCACATGCAGCTCAGCAAAGATGCAGTGCCTCGATTGCGATTCGGATTGTTGTGCTTGTGCGACTGTACGTGTGCTCCCCACTCAGTACAACTTTAGCGGACCTTTGGCGGTGAGGAAGACGCGATGGCGTGGGCTGCGGTGAGCTCTTGTCCGAGGGGCAATGGCAATGGGACAAGCCATGAGCGCGCGTACGCACACGTTGGAGCAACGCGTCGACTTGCCGATCCCTTGTTGGACTGAGGATTGGCCAAAGGATCGGCGCTAGAGCCAGGGTCCTCTAAAACCTGAACAATAATTTTTCTCTCCGAGAATCGATCTGCTGTTCCATTCCACTTTTTCTGCATATGGTATTCCAGCCTTGCAGAACAGAACAAGCTGATTGCGTTCAATTCACCGCTCGTTTCTTCAACGGCAGACTTTCCAGGGGGAAAGGCACCGAGTAACAGAGCAGAGCAAAAGCGCTTCTAAACAACTCCAAAGGCGACTCGATTCAACAAGTAGCTACGCCAGCATGAAGCCAGGCAATGGCCAACTGGTGCTTTAGGTTTTACGGTCCCACTCGGCTCTTTGGCCTTTGGTCAAGCCTTTCTCCGCCTCTGTTCACGCATCCGGCTTGATCAGCTACGAGCAACTGTAATTTTGCTGATTCTTTCTGCGTGCAAGCGACTGAGAGAGTTGGAGAGAGATTCCCGCGACTTAGAGCAAGAGGGTGACCGGTTGGGTTAGCGAGAGCTTCAGCACCCAAAGCTTTTGACCGAGGGCCGGCCGGTCTTCAGCAACTGACGTACTGTATACAGTAGTTTGCGGCCACAGTCATTTTCAATTGGCAAATTCGCCAGTGAAGAGGAGAGGACCTCGCTTAGATGGAGCCCCACGCTAAATGCAAAACTCTGCATTGCAGCGAATCGTTAGCGAGCTGCATTCCATCGTATGGACTTTTGCAGTCGTTCCAAGCAATCTAAGGTCAGGATTATGTAAGCGTTCCTCAGGTTTGGTCGAGCCCGGTCACAAGCAACAGGGGAAAGCGTCTTGGTCCTCCTTTCTCCAGCTCCCACAATGATTGTTTGGTGACAGACACCGAATCGGTGAATTAGCCGTCAACTTCGATGATCAACGAGATGTGATCGGGCGATCGGCGTCTTCGAAGACAATCTGAGAGGATCAGACTCGATGAGCTCTTTCACCGAGGTTGGCTGAGGAGATGGCTTATTGGCTCTGGCTATCGTTCGGCCGATTCAGACACTTAGGCAGCACTGCCGGTTTACAAACCATAGATTGGTGTTTGGGATGCTCCGTTAGCATCACCTGCAATGTCTCACCGTGCGCTCAGTCATATCACTACAGTAGCACGCCTGGCGTTGACTCTTCCGATTGTTCCAAGTTGTTCCTCCGAATTCTTCCCGAAAAGCCTTGACAGAGCCGGAGCGGTGCCTCTGCCGCAATCCTACACGAGACAATGTGAACAACAATGGGTGACCATGCACGCGCTGTCATTGTTGTGAGCTCGAAAAGACGCTACCGGTGCCGAGGCGTCGCAAAGTCGTTCTGTTTGGACAACGGAGGTTAGTCTCGATCAAGCATCAAGTACCACTTCGACGAAGACTTGCCATTGCCACTGCCATTGCACCTCCACGTGCTGTGCAAGCTAATGGAACCAAAGTGAGCTTTCTCCAGCTGCTGATCCAAAAGCCACGCCATTCTGGTATTTATCCGGCACGCTAGCGTCATGCAGTTTTGGCGCGATGGGAAGGTCGTGAGTTTGGGAAAGTGGCTCGCATCACGTCGATGCACAAATCAGCGGCAAAGCGGTTCAGCATCGCCTGGTCGGTACGGCACTACAGCAAGGTAGTTGGATAGCAAGCCAGGTCGGAACGGTGCAATTGCTGGCGGATGTCGCGGAGGCTAATACACAACTAGTGTTGATAGAAAACGCTAAGCAAGAATGAGATTCGAAACGTGGCTGCTGTGACCGGACGGCCTTTTTCTTTTTTCCACGCTAAAGTGACATCTGACCTTTTGTCACAACGCCTCATCTGCAAGCACTGTTCGATGGCTCTGTCAAAGTTCGCCCGCCCCGCCGACACCCGCTGCCAAAATCCGCCTTTGCTACTGAAGCTCCGTTACAACAACCTTCTGGTTATCGGCAATAACTCGAA
Source organism: Ustilago lituana (assembly GCA_928869825.1). Lineage (NCBI taxonomy): Eukaryota > Fungi > Basidiomycota > Ustilaginomycetes > Ustilaginales > Ustilaginaceae > Ustilago > Ustilago lituana. The sequence continues at coordinate 153,568 of CAKMYA010000002.1, forward strand.
ACACTTCTTCCTCTGTCTGTTATCTAACGTCTCGCCTCACATGATCGCCCGGCACTGGCACTCACTCCAGGATCGGAGTGCCAAATCGTTGCCTGCCGGTCTTCTACTTGCAGATTTTGCACTAAATGCCAGTCGCAGAGTCCTGTCTCGCTTCACTCCGGTACTGCACAGTAACCCAGCTGTTTGAGCGCCAACGTGACATTACATCCAATACTTGCTTCCATCGTGTGCCGATGCAGATGATCCTGGCGCATGTCGGTGCGCAGAGCAGCTCATCTTATGCTACTCCACTTGCCGAGTCTTCTTTCCTTCTGCCTTCACTATCCGCTCCGCCGAACCAACTCGATAGCATGTAGGCTTCCTTACCCCCCCATCACGTTCTCTGTCCAATTCCGCCGCTGTCCTCTTCTGACTCGGCCATCCTGGGCTTCTGTGCTTGCTTTGGAGTCACCGGTATACGCTGAGATGCCGGCGACTGCAACCCTTCCGGCTATGTGGGCCGTACGAATCCGCTGGCGCCCATCAATAGGACGAGGAGTTCTTCGAGTCTTTCACTGAACCAATGATTCGTCAATCATCGTTCCGCATGAGCTTCTTCTCCTTCGAGTCGTGTCCATGCATGAGAGCACAGCTGGAACACCTTCCGAAAGGGTGGTGCTCACCGCAGAGGTCGACGAAGGTAACCTTGAGAACGTATAAAGAGCGTCTGACATGTCTGGTCCTCAGTCACCTTCCCATCTGCAAGCCGCTTCCTCACTCCACACTCCCCACACACTCTTTCGATACCAAGCCCCCTCGCACGTTCTCTTCAAGATGTTTGCCAAGTCCACCTTGATCACCCTCCTCCTCGCCGCCGCCGGCGCTGTGCAGGCCTCGCCTGTTGAGAAGCGAGCTTCTTGCTCTTCTTACGTCATCGTGGACACCCGTGGCACTGGCGAGCTTCAGGGTCCCTCTGCCGGTTTCCGCACCATGAACTCCCAGATCTTCTCTTCCGTCCCCGGCGGCACCGAGTACGACACTGTCTACCCCGCCGACTTCAGCCAGAACTCCGCCCAGGGTACCGCCGCCATCGTCGCCGAGGTCCAGAACACCCTCGCTAAAAACCCCAACACCTGCTTTATCCTCGAGGGTTACTCCCAGGGTGCCGCCGCCACCTGCAACGCCCTCCCCCAACTCACCGGTGCGGCCTTTGACGCTGTCAAGGGTGTCATCCTGATCGGTAACCCAGAGCACAAGCCTAACCTCGCCTGCAATGTCGACGACAACGGCGGCAAGAGCACTGCCGGTGCCAGCGGCCTTGAGGCCGCCTTCACACAGGGTGTACCTTCCAACTGGGTCTCCAAGACTCTGGACATTTGCATCCTCGGTGACGGTGTCTGCGACATTGCTTCCGGTTTCGGCATCACCCTCCAGCACCTGAGCTACCCGTACAACACAAACGTCCAGTCCATGGGCGCCAAATTCGCTATTAAGGCCCTTCAGGGATAGACCCACTGCTACTGCTATATCTCGCTTCCCTGTCTCTTTCCTTCTCTCTCTTCAGCCTGGTTCAGTTTCAGGAAAGTTCACCTTTATTCCCTGCTTTGCTTTGTTCATCGCCAAAACTGTTTCGTCTTGTTCTCACGGAGAGTGCAAAATAATGTAATGAATGTTGTATTGCTTGGATTGCTTCACAGATATCTGGACAGCAAAGCCTTGAGTGAGATTTGGGAGCCAATGACGTCGAGTCGAGGCAAAGCTAGTGCATCGGTAGGTTGGGCTTTAAAGAGAGCGTGCCAAGGAAAGACTGTGTATGCTGGTCTGGACGTTTCTACCAGAAACACCGTTGCCTAAGCACTTCGGAAGTTTCTGGCCAGGCCCGTCAACCTAATCGAGTTTTTATGCGCGTGTCAGCTGCTGTTTCTCTCCCGATCATCGCTCTCTTGCTAAATTACCAACGAAAAGTGATGGATCAGAGAACTTACTTTCTGACCTGTCCCCAGAGAGACTTGGACGAAGGGGCCGAAGGTATGGGCGAAGGGGGCGAAGACTTGGGCGAAGGGGGCAAAGAATAGGGCGAAGATGCCTTCAAAAGGTCGCCGAAGGTCGTCCTAAGAGGCTTAGGCAGCTTAGAGTAGCGTCGAGTGTTTTGGGAGTTGTCCTTGTTATTAGGCAATCCAGGCCATTCAGGCGATCCAGGCAATCCAGATAGCTTCAAGTAGCGTCGAGGGTTTTTGGAGTTGTCCTCGACAATAGGCAATGCAGGAAATGCAGGCGATTCAGGCGATGCAGGCGGTGTCTGCACCTTAGTGTAGTATCGAGGGTCAATGAAGTCCGACCCGCCAAGAGGCGCTGCAGAGACGCTTGACGACATGGAAATTGCCAGGCTGAGCAATAAAGCCGCCATGAGAAGAGACACGCGCTTGAAAGCGTTGATTCGGACCATTCTGAGCGAATCTGGATAGGGGTTGGAGGAAGGTAGAGTGAAGGCTAACAAGCGGGTGGAGATGGTCTGGACAGACGAGCAAGCTTTATACCCTCGAGCTGGGACCCGTCTTGCACTAGGCATAACCTCGAACTACTCATCTCTGCCGTTAGGCGTCGTCGAGTCCCTAATCATCACCTCATATGAGAGTGGGATTGGTTGCAAACAAAATCCTAGATACCGCCCACGTTGAGGCAGCCGCAATGCTTACAATGGAGGTGGGAGGTGGGACCTGGCGTCTGGTTTGCGTCGATTCTGTTGGAGAACGAGACGAGCTGCTGCTACAAAAAGCACATGGTCCGAAAGGGTCGAAAGTAGTGGTCAATGCTCTACTATTCGAGCTCAGAACTTGAGGCCACTATTGAGTCGATCCAGCGTCGATACCGATCCAAGAGTTGAGACAGAGGCAGTGGCAACGCTTGCTCAGCCGTTTCTCTCCAGTAGAAGCGTGACCGTACATTATGAAAGGGTTTAAGGCCCACCTGACAAAGCTGCGCCAAAAGCTCCAGTGTGGCGGCCACGAAATTGGTGTCGCATCTTGAAATGATCATACAGTATTTTGCCATTAATGGATAGCCAGCCACCCCCTTTTTTCTCCTCTCAATTACTCGTACTCTCACAACAAGTCTTTCCACTCAGCAAACTCGATTGCACAAAGGTATCCCAATATTGACCCGGCTGACTCTTCCTTCCTCTCGTACATACTGTCGTTGAGTCGTACTGGTCTTGTACAGTGCTTTTCCAAGTTCGGGTCGACAGCTCCGTCTCTCTCGAGAAGTTCCAACAGCGCGGTTCCCAAGAAGAAGAAACGCATTAACCTCCAACCATCTCGCAAAGTGCTGCTGCCGGTTCTCGCACGAGAGAGCGACGAGAAGATCTACACAGGACCTGAACAGATCGTTTGCATATGACCCTAGCTTGGTGAGCCGTGCTAGCTGGTCCGTCGTGCGTGTCGATATCAGTGACCTTGGTTCAGCCTCAAGAACTCCTTCCGCTCCTAGACTTTGCGGCTTGACAATCTAGGTTCCGGCACCGCTCCACTTGTTCGGCTTTTAACTCATCATCTTGCACTCATTGAAACAAGGCCCTCGTTCCGTGCCATGGTTGTGTGCAGGATGTGATCATGTATCTCTCTATGCGATGAGTGGTGAGAAGACGATTGAAAAAAGAGGCAATTTCACTGCCATGATTTTTTCCCTTTTGTTTGCACTCTCCGACAATTTTTCCCCATCTTGAGCCTGAAGCCTCCACATCGCAGACCTGCATGCTTTTCGCGCACAGACGCTGGCACCGTTAGACGGGCTGAGCACCGCTCCGCTTTATGCTTGACCTTCAACGACTGCGTCGGTACGGACTGACCATCTTGCCCCTAATCCGTTTTACGACCGCATTTGTATTATGGCTGACCACAACACAGCAGCAAGCGGTTCAGCAGGTCTAGCACCTAAGAGCGGCTTCCACCAAGCAGCTTCTCTCGTCGAACGTGCCCTGAGCTTCAGGACCAATTCCCGACGAGCGACTTCTTCATCTTCTACTGCCGGGAACGATGCTTCTTGCTCATACCAGTCCCGAGCTCCGACAGACCCAGCCATCAACGCTCCGCTAACGGCAGCCGATCTTAAGGAGACTGATACATTTCCGACCATCCCCGAAACGCAACTTGAAAAGCTCCTCCCTGGTGAGGAGCTCGAACACGCGAAACAATGGGTGAAGGCGGCGTTGCAAGAGATGCATCTTAACTATGATCTCGACCCGAAACTTCTAGGCGAACGTAGCGACGTGAATAGAGGCAATGCACTCATTGCCCTCCTCCTCTCCCGCATCATCTTGCCCCAACCGGAGTCTGCGGAGAGTGACAACGATCGCGGCGCGGGACACCTCGCCGGTGCAGTCATCGACCCAGACAACCCCCCCAGCAACGTTGCCTCTTCGTCCCAAGGCACCAAGCCAACTTCTGCCGGAAATGCTCCCCCGCGGGAGTACGAAACACACGACCTGCTTAAAGCGATCGACAAAAAGGACGTCGAAACCATCCTCGCCATCCGCAATGCCAACTTTGACCTCCTCCTCGATCTCTCCCAACCCGGTGGACACAGCGCAAAAAACTCCCCAGCCGCATCGCAAGCAGGCGGCTCGACCAACACTCCCCTCGGCTACGCCATTTCGCTGGGTAAAGGCTGGGAGAGCGTCTCTATCGTCCTCGTCGGCGCGCTGTCCAAGTTCGTCAACCAGCTCCCCGACGACGAAGACGAGTACGAGGCCGCACCGGGGAGCGCAAACACAGTCGGCGCGGCAGCAACGAAAGTCAAGAAGCCCAAGAAGCTGCAACTGGACCCTCGGACGATGGCGCGGTTGCGGAAAATCAGGGTCAACCTCAAACTTGCGATCGATCACAGCATTTTTCAGGACCAAACGTCGCTGCTTGCATCCTATCTGCAGGTGCTGGTCATGTCGGAGGGCTCGCCGTTCCTACATTCCGCCATAGAGGACGTGGGGCACTGCTTGACGGTGCGCTACTCGGGGAGCTCGGACGGTGGCGCAGATCCTGTCGCACGTAGCAGGTCGCAAGTCATGCAATTCGTCACCGAATCCCTCAGACACAAATCGGACAAAGTGGCCGCAGTCAAAGACTACATCGCCAACGCCCAGTCCGATCTCCTCCTCATGTCACTCTGGTCCCTCATCAAACTCTCGCATTCGCAACTCGAGACGGTCAAGCAGAACTTGCAGTCGACCAACGAAACGGCGGAATTGGGGGATTTGGCCAACCCGTTCCCAATGTACTTTTTCGCAAGAGACGACAGGGTGGCATCGCACTTTATTGCCAGGATGGGCAAGTTGGAACATGCGCTTGGCGGGTTGAGGGGGGGAAAGGGGCCGCCGGCGGGGTTGGTGAAGTTGGCGGTGAAGGTGGCGGAGGTGCTACAGGAGGGAGCGAGGAGGAAGAGTTCGAAGGAGCGGTTGGAGCTGATCGAGGCTGTGCTGAATGGCAAGTAGTGGCGGCGAGAGGGGGGTGCAAGTGAAGGGATCAGGATTGATTTCTCGGTGATTTAGGAAGGATACATCAGCCGGCGGACCGTTGGTGCGATCATTCTGTAGTCAATCAATGATCAAATATCCTAGCTCGCGCACGTGTGATAGTGTCAACTTGTATGTTTTGCACCCTGTTCCTCCATACTTCTCAATGCACCGTCTCCCGTCTAGTCCCCTGACTCGCCACCGCCCTCGCCACATCCCTATCCCTCTCCTCCGCCTTCCACCTCTCCCTCCTCTCCTGCACCTCCCTCATCCGCTCCACCGCCCTCACCTCCTCGGCCAACCTCTCCTTCCTCTCAACCAACGCCAACTTCCTCCGTGTCAGCACGCTCGAATCTCCATTCAGCGTCGCCTTTTCCGCATCCAAAGCGAGCTCGCAGAGATTGGACCAGTCCAAGTGACGCCTACACTTCCGTTTGGCTACTCCACATATCACCTTTGGTCCTTTCTCGCTTTCGGGATCGAGTGAATCGTCTAGGGTGCCATCGAGAGGGGCATCGTACGAAAGAATGCGGCGCCCGAGAGAGGTTTGGGACCAGGCGTCGAAGTCGGCATCGTCCCAGTGCAGGCGTTGGTCGTAGCCGCAGCGTGGGCCGCCTGAAGTGGGGTCGGTGGAGGAGCTGGATTTGGTTTTGGACTTAGTGTTGCCTTTCTTTTTTTTGGACTTCTTGGGCGCATCGGGCATGTCTTCGTCGCCGTCATTGTCAGCGCAGGTGGGGTGGCCGGGGATCTCGCTGGGTTGGGTGGTGGTGGTGGAGGAGGAGGAGGAGGAGCCGAGGGGGGGAAGAGTGGGGACGCGATCAGAGACGAGGTGGAGGAGAGTGCTGCGCAGGTCGAGCCGGTCGAGACGGGCATTGAGGCAGGACTTTTGAAGGTCGACGGCGTGGATTTGGGTGGTGACGAGCATGAGTTGCTCTTCAAGGGCGAGGAGGCTGGTTGCGGATGAGATCGAGGCGGAGGTGGAAGAATCAGAAGGAGTTGCACGGACTTCCTGAACCGATGGTGTTGGTGAAAGGGAGGGTCGTGTGGCTGTTCCGTTGGCGGTCTTCTCTGGAACACCGTTCGGTACGCCGTTACCCTGGGCTGAACCTTGCCCGCCATCTCCATTCACCATCATCGCAAAAATTCCCGCCAATTCCAGCCTTGCTCCAACCCTGGACTCCTCTAAGCCCTCTACAACCCTCTTCCACTCCCCCCCTCCCTTCCCCCATCTCTTCCCCCACTGCGTTAATCCCTCCGTCTTCCTAGCCATCTTCACCCTCCCATCCGCCTCCCATCCCTCTCTCACCCCCTTCCCATTCTTCCCCATCCCAACCTTCAGCCCCGCCAGCTTTCCCATGATCGCTAATTCACCGCACCGGTCCGAGCAGTACTTGCTGAACGGCGTCATCGCCGCCCGTCTACACGCCTCCCTCGCACACGCCTCCTTATACGTCGTTTGCTCGCCCGTGACTTGGTGGCAAGGCGGGCAGATGAACTGATCGACAAGCTCGACATCGTCTTCGGTGATGGCCATGCAGCGGTAGTGGTACCATTGTTCGCAGCGGTCGCACATGATCATGCCGCCTTCGACGTCGTCCTGACGCCGTTGGCAGATGCAGTAGAGGGCATTGTCTTCTTCTTCAACGGCGTCCTTGTCGGCGGCAAATTTGGTGGAGGGTGGTGGTAGGGTCTCTTCGTTTTTGGGCTTGCTGCGGCTGCTTGAGTGGTTCGGAAAAGAATTTTGCAGCGCAGAGGAGCTGGTGGAAGCAGACAGCTTCTTGGAGGAGCTAGACGCTTTCTTGCTTTTGCTGGAAGCGCTGCTTGCTGATGCTTCTTTCTTGGTCGCGGCAGTGGAGGAGCTCGTCTTCTTCTTTTTTGCTGCCTGTACCTGCGGTGTTCCTGCTTCTGGCGGTGAGAGCGGTGCCACTGTCGCTGATTCTGTCTTTATTGTCGCTGATGGGCTTATTATGTCTGTTTTACCGGTCGGTATGAGAATCTCTGCGGCCGAGTCGTGCTCGATCTTGACCCCGCCAACCGCAATGTTAGATGCATCTTGCATGGGGAGCACCTCGTGTTTCGCACTGATCTCGGCATCCTCAGTATGCGCGCTTCCCGAAGAAGATGGGTTTATATAGAGAGGGGATGGCTCGAGCGATGTTGTACGGCTAGCATGCACCGACTTGATGCGCTTCTTTGGCGGCGTCACATCGACGTCCATGGCACTCGGTGTTGAGGCTACATGCGCCTCAACATCAGGGTCTACTTTGATGCTTCTTCCTTCATTTGCTTCCATACTGAGAGCAGCACAGGCTTATGTGAGGAGAAGGGGAGAAGGAAGGAAGGAGAGGCGGGAAAGAGGTGGTGATGTCGTGTTGCGAAGGACGCAACCACTCGACTCAGCTCGAGCAGAAGCGCTCTCAGGGTCCAGGCGCCAACACACACTCAACGCGCATAGGATTGACCCGTGCCGCTCCTTCGAAATTTTGGCCGAGTTCCGAAATATGCAAACCAACACTGCACTATACTCAGATTAGTTCAACGCTTCTCTCTTTACGCAGATCACACAGTGTCACATAGGTATGTGCATTGTAATACACTCAAGCTTGCGGAGATGAAGGACTGGAGCCTGCTAGCAGACCTACACAGTAGCTAACTAGAAGGTATTCTGCTCGGAGGAGGAGGGCGGAAGAAGAGGTTGTCAATGTTGACAGAGCTGGCGTCCCACAGCGTGGGGTTGTGATGCGTCTCGCTCGAGACTGTCGAGTCGCTGGTGTTTGACCGCTCGGAAGGCCACATAACCTCGTCAATGTTGAAGTCATGACTCTCTGCGACTTGCTCGGTGGCCCTGAGAGGCGCAGATGAGGGATCTTGGCGCTCAAGCTGCTGGCCTGTCAAAATGGTTGTACGAGTCCCTGTGACTGTACTCGCCTTCTTTGGCAGCGCTGTGGGCGGGCTATGCAGCTCACCGCTCGACTGGAAGGAGAAATTTGAGTCGCTACGGCTCTTCGAGACGCAGGAAGGCAGATCGCTGCGTTGGGCGGCTCGTCCGGCCTTCGACCGCACCGGGCTACGGAAGCTGCTAGGCATGAACAGTTGCCCCTGCAAGGCGGTGTTCGTGCCGGGATCAATCCAAGTCAAACCGTCTCCGCCAACTTCCTGCGTCCCGTATGCATATCGATGGGATCGAGACCGCTGTCTCATCGGCAGGTGTTGATGCTCGCCTAGCTGAGCCTTGATGTCGTCTTGCGACCCAGCAGGTCTATAGCCAGATATATGAACGCGGCGTGCAGTGCAAATCGCTGCTCCATTCATTGGCTCGACCCTCTCTGGCCGCCTGGAAGGCCCCGCCTCTGCGCTGGTGGCCACCGGCAATCCACTGCTTTGGACATGCTCTGTGGGCTTGCCAATGATCACAGTCTCGTCAGACACAAGCTTCCGTTCTCTTGCGAGCGGGCGTTTGTTGTCCCCAGGAAAGGGCCGTGGAGTCTTGTGCTCGGCCTTGGACGTTGACGAGACCTGTGATACGGGCTGCTGAGTATCATAAGACTTGGTGGCTTGCATGGTCATCTCCCGAGCCCGGCTTCTGCGCCCCAAGCTAGAGAAGCGTGCAGCTAGATTGTGCACAAGAGGAAGACGTTGCGTTCCAGAGGATTGGCCGCCCCCCAGATCAGGACTGCTGACCGACATGTTCCGGCTACTGTACGGATGCCTGTTGCTTTCACGTACCATCAAGAATGTCTGCTGGCTGCCGTCTTCGTTCCAAACGCGATGCACCTTGATTGGGCTCGCGTCTGCTTCATGGGCACCGTCAGACACAGAATCTCCGGGTCGCTGCTTCTTCATGGAATCTACGCTTTCTGCGTCAGTGGGGTCCTTGAAACAAGGGCTCAGGCGGTCTCGTAGCAGCCCTACGCTTGCACCAAGGCTAGCTTTGTGCTGTTCGCGCCAGGCTTTTCGTTCGTCTTCGATCTGCCGATTGAGATCCAGCAGCTCAGGCGCCTCCAAGCGTTCAATAGAGTCTGCACTGCCACGGTGTGCGTCGTCGGTCGGTGTGATTGGTGATGGTGTAGGCGGCAGCGGCTTGGTCGGCAGCAGCCCTGTTAAAGGAATCGCTGGCTCTTTCGGAGGTAGTGGAGGCGGAATGTTTTCATGCAGCACCAAGCGGGGATCCTTGCTTGGGGAGCTGAAGAGCTGAGCCTGCTCACTCTGTATTCGCGCCTGGCTTCGGAGATCATTGCTAGATGCAGTCACTCTCGACATGGGGACTAGGTGAACCCCGGAACTTCGGCCATTTCCTGTGTCACGCTGCCAGAAACGCTCTGGAGCGGCGTGGACCCTCTCGATCACGATTGCAGGCGTGTTGCCCAAGCTTCGAGATCGCAATCGCGGACGCGGCAGCATGATGGCCTCGCAACTGTTGTACGGCTCAAGGTAGTGCGAACTGTAGGTAAGCTCGGTAGTCACCAGTGGGGTTGGTGTGAATTGTGGAGAATGGTGACTGCTGCTCGTCTGAGCGCCTGCCTGTGGTGGTCCCTGATCGCTGGACTGCGCTGCAGGTGTCTGCGAAGCCAACAAGATGGGTTGAGAACCAGACGTAAGAGGTAGCGTCAGAGAGCGACTTGAAGTGGGATTCGTGTCGAACCTGATCTTTGCGTAGCTGAAACGTCTGGCTCCGAGCCTCATGGCTGGATGACGCCCCGTCTTCGACCCTAGTTCTTCAGCGCCTGAGGGTGAGGAAGGGCGCGTTCGATGACAACTGCCTGCAGTGGAAGTCAGAAGTGTTTGAACGCTAGACGCCCGGCTGGGGCCACGACTGTGGCTGAGGTCGCTCGACGATGCTCTGTTGACTGAGTTGTCTAGATTGTCGTGGATGCTTGTAATCGAGGATGAATTCGATCGAGAGCCAAGTAGTTCGGTAGTATAGCTCGGCCAAGTCGGATCATTGGGGGCTTCCAAAGGGAACGCTGGACTGGGAACAGGAATGGGTACGGCACGCAGCTGGCCAAAACCCTCCGATCTGCTTATTGCTCCCCTTTGAGGCGCAGGAGTAAGTTGCGCCGACGAGGCTGGACACTCGCAATGTAGCGCCTGCGGGAGCGGAAGGCAAGAATGCAGTAAGTGAGAGGGCGAGGCGGGCTGAGAGCGATGCTGGTCATGGCTGAAAGAGGTTGGCAGACCTGGGCTGAAGTGCGGTCGCTGCCAAGATGCACTTTTGAGTTGCGGTGAGAGAGCTGGTTTGCTATGTGATCTAGGAAACGTGACCTTGGACTGCCAAGACGGGTGAGCCGCCTCGACGACTGAAGACCGGCTTGCTCCTCCTGGCGCTTGGTCGTCCGTCCCTTCGGCCTTGGCTGACCTCAGCTGTTCAAGAGGCTCGCTGTCTGAATCTTCGGTGCTGCCGATGCGATAGATTTGCCTCTTTGTTTGCAGCACATGACCAGTGCCACTGCCAGTGTCTTCACTCGCCGCCGGTTGTGACTTTTGAGGACGATCACTGTGACCAAGTGACAGATATAGAGGCCTCTTGATTGGAGGCGTGTGATAGCTCGCAGAGGAGCGGTGACGATTTCCTCGGCTACGAGACGCATGACCGCAGAAGTGCTGGCGCGGGGGCGGCGGTGGAAATGAGGACGTTTGAGGTGTGATATCTTTTAGTTCAGAGGCTGTATCGGAAGATGTCCGGCCCTCTGCTTCCACAACCTCGATAGATGTGGCAATTGACAGGGACGAGGTCCAGTCCCCCTGCATGGAGCCCATGATGAGCAATAATCCTGAGGCGGAAGTCGCGCTGGGCTTTTGTGGCCCTTACTAAAGTGATGGTGAGGTTGCAAGGCAGATGTTTCAAGCTGAAAGGTGCGGAGTAGGACAGTGTTTACGTTTCAATTCGATGAAGCTGATAGAGCCATCGTTCGCCTCTTTGTTTTTGGAGTGAAGCTGATGAGGTTGGTCATGTCGTGGCAGCGATGAGGAAAGATGGCGAATAACCAGCTGAAGCTGCAACGATGCTGTGTCTGACTGTATGTGAACGAGTGACGAAGTGACCTGATCGGGGTTGCAACCAGAATAGATACACCAAGTATCGGGGCGAGAACGTTTGGCCATATAAAATAGCTTCTTATAGCATCTGTTGAGCGGTTTCCAGGTTGGGAAAAGCGAAGCTATCGGCGTCCACAAACCTGGTTGTTTTGTGACTAGGCCCTTCTGCAGTGTGCCTAGCTCTGGGGTCCTCCCCTCTTAGCACCTCGACGAAAACAGCTCCGGTTGTTGCCATAACTGCCTCCCACTGATGTACTTTCGTGGGAAGGTTTAGAGATGTGAGATGAAAGTGGGGTCTCGTCGATTTTCAAAGCAGCAAAGGGGAACTCGTGGGGTGACAGAGCGAGAGAAAGCGTTGATGGACAATTCCAGTCTTGCAACGGCGTGCCTATGAGTAGCTCTGAGCGCATTCGCATCCTAGACGACGACATAGCTAGGTCAGCAACAGGTAGCATTGACGGCCTAAGCAACAAGACGACAAGAAGGGCGCAGAAACTGGGACCAGGCGCCGACTCGCGTCTTGCCATTGCTCTGACCCAGCCATGATGCCGGATCTCGAGTTGCCTCTTCTCAGCTTGGTACAAACCGGAGGGACGAGAGCTGCCAACGTTGGCTTCAAACGGATCCATTTCTTCTAGAACGGGCTGAGACCGCCTCGGGTTGCATTTCTAGAAGCGACAACAGAGAATTGAGCCGCCAACATTATCTTCTTCCTGTCACGCAGCGACTCTTGGTGAAGAAGCTTGGTGTGTGTTGCAACGAAGTGCCTGCGTTGAGCAAACCTCTGCCAACTGCGTCAACACCAGAATTGGTGCAATGCTGCAGACAATTCGCTCGGACCCTTTCCCGTTGATCTTCTCCCGCGAAAGCCTTGTTTCCCAGCATCTGCAGACTGGGGCGCAGCGTCGTTCAAACTACAGTAATTCGAAAAGGCCCAAGCGGAGCAGCGATCTGGTCACTTTCCTTAGGCTACTCACGAGATCGGTAGCGAGTTAACAGTGGTGAACCGCTCAGTCTGTGATTGCAGGCTGTTGGTCAGTCCTTCTGCACTCAGTCTAGCCTGACAGCAGCATTGCGGCGAGGCGCAAATACAGTCAAGAAGAACAGAGTGGTTTCCATTGCTTCAATTCGAACCTTGCCTTTCTGAAGTTGCATCCTAATCATGCCCAATGATCACAGAGCCAAGACACGCGACACGTTCAGTGATGCAGAAGCATTGGCGGAGAGGCCTGAGGATCCTCTTTTGTCGGTAGTTCCCAGCGCTTCCCTCCCGGACTAACTCCCTTCTAGATCGTTCTTCCTACCCGGTGGGGCGAAACGATGTCAACGCTCAACGTGGTCCATTGAAGCAATCTGACAATCGCTCTCATGCCCGCCGACGGTACCGCACAAGTTTGCCAAAGGGTAAGGTTCTGTTTCTTGTCTCAGTCCCGGGCTCGCTTCAAACGTCAAAGAGCGCAGTTTTGTTTTTGGCATGTCTCAACTTGACCCGGACACCAACTCAAAGTCGCTTGCCAAGCGTGTTTGATATGCCGCGTGATGGACAGATGCTGGCGCAAGATACAGAATCGCCAATGGTCGTGCAACGCTTATGGCTCGGCTGATCTCTTTGGCACCATTTTTTGACAGCTGAGTTCAAATGTTGCTGCACTGCGCTGTACCATGGCGTTTCGGCAAACGCTTCCGAGCAAAGTCGGTGTCCAAGCTCGATGGACTTCAGCAGACTGATTGTGCAACATTATTGTCGGGAGAAAGAGACTTGTGGAATCAACCAGATGAAGACCCTGCTGGGCCGCCCAGAAGCCAAGACAGACTGGCGACCCATGCGGTCGAGCAAACCTTGTGGATCCCGCAAACAACTATAACGACGCGCCAGCCATCGTGTTCTTCAGGCGTTTTCCCCATCTATCTAATTATACGCACTGCTCCTTCAGTAAGAGAGGGGATGGCCTAAAAAAAGCGTTCGGGACCATTGGGCTCTTGCCGGATCGATCGGTCTGTAGTAGTAGCGCAGACACTAACGGAAGGTAGTCAGGCAACTCAACCGGAATCAAGTCAAAGTGGAATTGGCATGTCTTTCGGTGACCTGAACAACGAGTGTAAGAGCTTGACAACGAGCGCGACACGATTCGAAGCGATAAGCGACATAAGCAGGGGATAAGCAGCTAGTCGCTTTTCTTAGGCTAAGCTTGTCTCGAGTCGAGTGCAACGCAAGACAGCAACGAAGTCGCTGCGGGTGGAAACCGACGACACTGCGGGCAAAAGCGCAGGCTTCATCGCCTTCTTATCGGTGAAAAAGAATGCAACAGCTTTCCTGATCTGCACTCAGAAGCTCAGTGTCGCTTGCTTCATTTGACCCGTCTGCCCGACACCCCGGGCAAGAACTGGTGACCTACTTCCCAATACTACCTGCTCTACATCACTTCATTGAGCCCGTGCACCGATCCGCTTCTTCTCTCGCAGCCAGCAGGAAACCGATATAGAAAAGGTGCTTGCCAATGCCTTCATTAAACGTGCTTCCAGTGTTTGGTGCATAGGCAGCCTCAAGTCTGTGAAACCTGTTGCAGACGCTGAAGTGCTGAAGATAAATCTAAATCGGAGACTTTGTGCACCTTTGGACACACATCGGAGGCGATTCTACAAGACGCCGGCTCCCTTTCCGCTACAAGTGTACCATTCCTCTCGATTCTTCACGGCCAAGGCCTTACGTTTCAACGGTCGTGCCGGGAGGATCGAGTCGTTCTACTGCACCTTCCACTGCCATGCAAGAGGAGTACGGGACAGAAATCAAGTGGCTAGGATACCATTCGTCTCAGCACCCTTCACGAAATGCGTCTATTGTGGTGCACGTTCAGATCCCGTGCAACCGTGCACTCCGTATGCGGACTTTGGCATGCAAAGCAGCCTGTGGCCAATCTTATCCAGATCTGCACAAGGCCATAATCGGTTGTCAATTCCGACGGCGTAAGAGAGCCGAAACGAGCAGAGGGTCGTTGTGCAGCGCACTTGGAATCCTTGTCTGCTAGAGCTGCCTCACCACCTTTTGCCTATATCAATTCGCTCTCCAGGAACACAATTTGCTACAGATTCCTTGGGCTCCAGGCTTGGCTCAACTTCACTCTTACTTCTGACGCTTATCGAACAGCCCCCTTTGCTTCACAAACATCAGCACCTGCCCCTCGCTGGCCTTCTTTCGTCATCATTCCGTTAGGGGACACGACGTTCAGCTCGTTGTCGCCATTCTAGCTTCAAAAACAGCTTGCGAATTGGGGCAGAGCGCCAGATCAGTTGCGACAAGCCAGATAATGCTGTCAAGGTCACTTCGCCGGCGGTCAAGAGCAAGCAAATGTAGCAGCGGGTGCAGCAATCGTTGTACCTGCGGCAGGCAAGGCAAGTCTGCTCGTTGGATGCTCAGGCAGCTCGGTGGGCTTGCTGTATTCGACAGTTGCCTCGTAACTGACCACCACTTCTATCGTTGGGTCTTGTTCGACACGTGCACAGCTTCGCAAGAGTTTCCTCACCGCACAAGTGAAGACACAATCTACTCGTGCGCATCATCTTTTAGTGCGGAGACAACTCCAGTCTCTTTCTCTCAAGCATCAAAAGCAACACCTCCTTTGGTTTCATCTCGTTCACCGTCTTTGCATGACAGCACAGGAGGAGCAATACCCGCTGCCGATGCATCTCCTCCCCGCACCGCGCCTCCTCAGCCTCCTCCTCGGCTTCCTCGCGCCATTTGTCCTCCAAAAGTGGCGTCGAGCCGGCTCTTCAAGTCGGACACGCGAGAGCTACCAGACAGCAGGTACTGCTACAGTCCATTGGTGGAATATGAGGCATGTCGCTGCTCGTTCGATTCGAACCGTAGTTGCGGTAGACCGGACAGCATCGAGCTTGATCCAGACCTCGACAACCCAGCTGCAAGAGAGTTCGAGGCAGGCCTTTTGTTTGCTCGACAAGCCGTCGGATCTTGCGCCAGCACTGAGCTTCTATCGAGGTTCGTAGAGCTGCGAGGTACAGATAGCTTGGGCGACGATGGGCCAGTGCTACATGTACTTGATACGTTGACCACTTCCAGCTCCTGTGATCCGCTGGCGGCAGAACGCAGCGGTGACTGCGCTGGTGATGGTGTGGACGATGTCAAGCTGCGCAAAAGTCGTAAAATAGCTGGTGTCAAAAAGGGTACCGCGCTGATCAGCTCTGCGTTCAAGATGCTGAGCGCCAGTATCGTTGAAGGCCTTGACGCAACAAGCAATGGTCGCCGTCTCTCAAGCAAGAGCAGCTGGGCGCGTCGTGCTAGCCAGGCGAAGGGACTTCAAACTTCTGCGATTGTCCTCCAGATCAGAGCCCGGCATGTTCCAACGGAGTCTGACAGCGATCCAGGCCCAGAGCATTTCCCGACGTGCCCACCGTCCGTGTCATCGTCGCTGCGAGCCAACTCGCTGAGGGAAGATGTCGTCCACATGGCCCCGGCGACCTTTGCCACGGACAACAGTGAAAACGCGATGGCGGTGAAGCTGACCAGACTGCCCTCGTACCATCGCAATCTGCGCAAGCGAACATATCCGCCTCGCGTGCGCTATTTTGTGCGTCAAGATAGCTCTCAGCCGCTGTTCGGGCCGCGTTCCCTTCTTGCATCCCCACTTCTCCATCCGCGTGAAGGCCGCTCTTCCGGAGAACATCAGTATAGCAGTCCAAGAGCCTCTTTCGAAGGAAATGGAGCGCACGCAGTGAATTGAGCCCCCTTTCCCGATCGCAACACTTTGTTGCTCCCTCTTGTTTATAGGCGTTAGTTCTCGCACCACGAACTTCATACTTCGCGCCATCGTGCTCAACCTTACATACCTTCGGCTTCTGCGCAACGCACTTACTGCGGTCAACACCTGCGTATCACAGCGGAACGATCGAATGTTGACGCATAGCTGCTTTGTGAAACAGTGTGTACAGGTGAGATTGCCATGCGCTGCAGAGCCTTGAGCGGACGAAGACACGAAGAGGATGAAAGCAACGCATCGTAATCTGTTCGAAAGCTGGGGGGTTGGAAAGCATCGGGCGATCTGGTTGTGTTCTGCTTTGCACCCTTTCACGCTACATCCAGCGCAGTGCTGACGGACGAAAAGGCCTTGGCTCTGCCACTTTGACGCGTGCGAAAGGTGTGGACGGAAGCGCACTGCAGCGGGCGGCAGCATGCGGCAGCATCCAAGCCCAAAATGCATCGAGGCAAGCTGGAAACCCAACACCAAGGCTGAAACGGCTGTTATTTTTCCGAGAGGGAATTTTGGGGCAAAGCACAGCCTAAACAGTCGCGTCTAAGTTGCACCAAACAAGAGCGACGAGGGTTTGGTGTGCCGGTTAAGTCGGTTAGACAGGCGAGTCAAAGTGAGCACGGCCTGCAAAGCACCGGAGGTCTTCGGCCCAGCTATATCCACTGAACCCGTGCATTCACAACAAACCACCACGCCATCTTCCTCTCCGGCCTCCTCACCATCATTGTCATCTTCGCAGATTCATTCTCAACTCGTCATAATCGTTTGAAGCCTTGCTGTAGGTCTCACTAAGCTAGACGACTCAGACAAACGCCACGCAAATCACGGATCCAGCCTCCGTCCGGTACGTGACACACACACGAGCGCCGATCTGAACACCTTTAGAGTGGCGCTTCCGAACAGGTCGCTGTGCACTCACAAACTTAGCCGACAGTACACAGTCATTATTGTGTTTTTAAGAAACTCTCAAGCGTCATCCTCAGCACGGCACCCAGCTCATCACAATGTCGAAACCAGCACCAGCAGCTTCGACGCTCAAGCGGCCATCACGCACGCCCAATCCCACCGATAAGATCCTCGGCTGCTTCTCTAATGTCGAGCCCTCGGAGCGTCTCGACCACATGATCCGCTACCTCTCCACATGGTCTGGACTCGACAAGTGCCTCATGCTTACGCAGTATTCGTCCAAGCTCGTTATTGTCCTCCTCAACCTCCAATATGCGTTGCGGCTGCGCATGCTCGGCATCCGATCCACCAAACCTTCCTCCGCCGCACAAAGAGTGCAGAAACTCAGCGCGCTCATTAGTGACGCGAGGGTGCTCTATCGAATCTGGGGCATTTTACCCATCATCAAGTGGATGATTGGTCTCGAGCGTTCACCGCCCTCAACACGCCTGCTGCACAACATTGAGCGCATCCAGGGCTGGTCGATGCTCGCCTACTGCCCCATGGAGGCGGTTGCGTATCTCGGCAGCCACGGCATCATCCCCGTGTCGTCGGCGATTCAGAACGCCTTCTGGCTATGGGGCTCGCGCTTCTGGGCCCTCTACGTCGGTCTTCAGCTCCTCCATCTCGTGGAAGATAACCGATTGCTTCGTCTCCGCGCAAAGGCGCTCGAGCGCTCGCGTGGACATCCTACGCCTAATAAGATCCAGCTCAACCCCAACGGCCACCTCCCTTCCTCCGGAGCCAACACACCAGCGCAGTCCGAAAAGTCGCGCTCGGCATCACAGGAACAGGTCATCACCCGAAGGATGTGGGAAGAGCTGGACGACCGCAAAGCAGCCATCCTCAACGAGCTCTGGGTTAATCTGGGCTACCTGCCATTGACGATCCACTGGTCGTGTACAAAGGGGTTGATCTCGGATGGATGGGTTGGGCTCTTTGGAACGATCGCGGCCATGGCGGGTTTGCGGTCGGGTTGGAAGAATTCGGCTGCTCCACCTGTGCCGCCGGCTGCTGTTTCTTAACTCACGACAAGCTTGCAGGGCAAATGTTGCTTGCTCTTCTTCTCTCTAGTACCAATACCACAACTAATGATAGAGTTCAGACACAGCGCGTATCAGGAACTGTGGTTGTTTGTGATGCAGTCTACGGTCGTGCAAGGGGTATGATGTGAGACTAAACATGCAAAGGTGATGACTGTGATGCCTTACGGCGCTCTACTAGTTGAACTTTTACTAGAGCGAGCGCAAATGCGGCTTGCAGGCACATGGCGGCCAATACGACTTTTGTTTTCAAAAGAGTGTTCTCTTCTGGCTCCTTTCGCTGGTCGTCCTGACTCCTCCCATGAGGGCGTCGAATCGGCTGCTGATTTGTCCACTTGATCGTTGTGCCGGCCAGGGGCGAACTCGATCTTTCTCGATCGGCCCGCTTGAACCTGTTGCATCCTTTTGTCCATCATATCCTGCTTCTGTCGCTCCAACACCGCGATTGGATCTCCTTCAATCAGCTCCTCTTCACTGAAGGGAAACACGCTTCTCCAGCCCCCCGCCGCGGAACCTGTATCGAGCGATGGAAGGTTGGACCGCGTCTCGTCGATGTCCAAGAAGTCCACAAGCTGGGAATAGACGTAGGGGTTCTTGAAGGAGCGGTTCTGCATGAGCACTTGGTTGAAATGTAAGCCTTCGTGCTTGAGCTTGTGGTATCGCTCCACGTTTGCTTGCACTGTGGGGTTGACTTGGATGGGTGCTTCCTCGACCTGAAAGGGTCGCTTGGGGAAGAACTCAAAGCGCTCACGGGAAACTCCCCAGTAGGGTTTTGGGAACGGATCTCCGTAGCCTTTATCTGGAAATTGTGGTGGCGGCCCCAGTAGTGGGAGGTCTCGGAAGAGTTCGACGTCGTCGATCTCACCCAGTGCGCACGGGTGAAACCATTCAGTGACTACATCGCCCGTTCCCCTGATCTTAGCTTTTGGCAAAACTGACGGCGAAAAGCGTGAGCATTGTGCAAAGTCTGTCACATATTTGTCGCTCAGCGGTTTGCTTTCCGGCAGTTCCACGAAATTGTGCGGCTTCCTTGATGGTCCTGCCTCGGCGTTCTGGCTACTTTGGGAAGCGAGAGGCTGCGAAACTGAAGATGCCCGGCTCCTCGTAGTTTCCCTCAGCTTGCCGAGATGAGATGCTCTACGTTGCTTGGATTCCCATTCTAGTGTGTTCTGCGGGTTGTCCGAGTCGCAGTCGATACCCCCATTTTTGGGCACTACAGGTAGCGAGGGTGCATTCAGAAGGCTCGAAGAGAGAGTGTCAGTCATTGGCGACCGATTGAAATGACAGGACACTTTTGGACACTCACCGAGCATGACCTGCACAATTGGACCGACAAGATGCTAGGACCAGCTGAAAGTGCAAGATGGTGGAAGTCGAACAGAGCTTGATACTTTAGTATCAGTGTGGGGTTGATGCACGAGTGGAGGCGAGCAGGATTTTGTGAAAAGCAAAATGTTAGACCGTTTTGGCACTTGGGCCAGAATCACGTGAGCGGAAGGTCCGGAAGAAAAGTTGACAGCTTCTGACATTCCCAAATGACACTTGCAACTCCATCTCGACCATCTTGTCGCTAACGTTACCTCATTGCCAACTTGGACGCTTCAACGCCACTTAGTTTCTCGCACTCTAGCATTAATATCGACCCTTTGAAAGACACAGCGATCTTTCATTGCCGGCCATTTGAATCAGCAACAACATGGTCTTCGCATCCACATCAAGACTGCTGGCCACCTTCGCCAAGCCTGCCTTCGGCTCCCTTCGCACCGCCTCGACACCTGCTTCCACCTCGAGCATCACGACCACGCTCAACATCGGCTTAACAGTGCGCTACTTCTCCTCCTCAAACATCGCACAAGCAAGCCCACGGACCAAGCACCTCGCACAGCATGGCAGCGGCGGCAAGTTGAAGTCGCACTCTGGCACAAAGAAGCGATGGTCGCCGCTTGGAAGTGGTAGTGGCAAGGCATACCAGCTTGTCTTTAAGCGAGGATTGGCGGGAAAGAGCCACTTGAACTCGCATATGGCAAGGGACAGGCTCAACAACCTTGGCGGCACGGTGCTTAGCCCAAGAGGGAGGATCAACAGGACGCTTAGGAGGTTGTTGGGTCCTAGCCTTTGAGAGGTTTCCTTTTTCAGATATTGCTACCTGCGGAGATCGCGGCGAAGGACGTTCAGCGCCAATCGCCCTACCTCGATTTCTTCACATCGCACAGGATGGCGCGGATAGCTATGCGATTCCGCTTTCGTTTGATCACACCCCGACATGATCACGCTTCCGACAAGAGGGTGCAACAACGAGTCGTTCTCGACGCTGCAACTGTCGCAGTGACTACGCCAAATGTCATCGTCTTCCATAACGTTACGAAACAGGGTTTTATTTCCCACGGTGAAGGTTTCAACGATGGCCGACACCAGCAATAGTGTGGAAGCGTCCTCCTCAGCATAACATGTACACTAGTCTCATGCATCGTCACAAATCGAGACATCTCGGCCTGATCTACAACCACCGGGTAGTCAGCCTCTTGACCATAACACTCGTTGCATTACGAGCGACCATCTTCTCCGGCTCTATGTCACCCAGAGCAGGGATGAACGAGCAGGGCTAAACTCTCAACAGACTCTCCTGTGCAACATTGATTCAGTGCGGAAAGGTTGCGCCTGAGCTTGAGTCAAGTCTAGCTCGACATGAAGCCGACTGAAGCTTGTAAATCCACGCAAAGGAGAGATGCGAGCAGACGATTGCGAAGAGCTGTGGCGCGCGACGTAGCGGAGCGGACACCTGTGTCGACACGTATCTCACAACAACATCCATTACAAGAAGTCTGCGAATGTGCAAAGTGCGGAAGCGGAAGCAACTCTCTCACCACCATCAGTACGACTGCTACATCACAACTTTGCAATCATCTTGTCCTTTACGTCAGTCACGTATCAGTTACTTCCGCACCTCGTACAGCGAAAATTGTGTAGCACGACCTTACTAATGCGGAACCAGATGAGGACGCGAGCAGCTTCTGATAGCGGAACAGTTGACGTAGACGTGCGGAAACGCTCCTATGCCGATGAGCATATAAGGCGGCCTCATTGGGCACCCTCCAGTACGGCAAACCCCCACCCGACCTCCTCTACACACACAACGCCCGAGCGTTCTCAGCGCTCCACACCTACTTCAATCCAAGCTTCGCAACAATCAGAACTCCGCAGCCCAACCTCAACCATTCTTCGCCGTACCGTTGATATACAATTGCGCTTATCCACCACTCTGCCATCAGCAGACTCCCTCGCACCTCGCTACATCTTCTGTCCCCTTCCCACATCCAGCACAAGACGTTAGTCCCAGCATCTCTGACCGGGCTATCAAGACTCCAAATACAACACAAAACTCCTCAAAAAAAAGAAAAAAAGTTCGATTAGTTCCGTGACCGAGTTTCGCAATGTTCTTCGACGGTATCGGTATCGACCTTCACTTCCTCTACGAAGGTGACTCCAAATCTCCTTCCGTGGCCCAAACGTTCATGTCCTATCAGAACGCCGGACAACAGCTTCGTCGTGACGGAAATACGCTGATCGCAGCCTTCTTGCTCAACGAGATCGGCCGCAATATCACCCGATACAATCTTCCTCAAATCACAGCCGATCAAAAGGCTGACCCTGCCCAGAATGAGAACATCCAGATCGAAACTACCCATACATGCGACAAACATGGCTTCTTGGCGCGCATTTGGCGACCGCAAAGGATTCTCGACACAATTCGAGGCCAGAGCGGCACAGAAGCAGACATGATCATTGTCCGTGCGGTCCGAAGAGGCCCTCCAGGACAAGCTGCTGAGGAACTCTTTAAAGGTCATCCCGTTGCCTTTCCCGCCAATCAGTCTTCGATCTGGATCGATGCTGGTCTCGCTTCTGGACTTCCGGTGTGCGACATTTCGGTTACAGGTAAGTGATATATCGTCTATTCGTACGAAACTAGAGGCAGCGAACTGATCTTATCTTGGTTCCGAAACCTGAGCAGTCATGAGGCCCTCCCTAAATCAGACGGTCACGACTGTCTTCAAGTACGTGGAACCAAGCGGCTTGATGCCAGGCTTCCCGGGAGTGCCCATGTCTGCCTCCAATGCCAACACTGGCTTGAACCCGCGCAGCGTCATGGCGGGCAGCGATGACGAACATCGCTTGAATGAACATATCTGCGCATATATCGAGGGAAGGACTGTTGTAGACAGTCACATTCCGTCGCCTATCTCCAACCTTCTTCAGACTCAGGCAAGCGCAGCCTCGACCTGCATGCCCAGTTCGGCTTCCCAAGCCACTTCTACCCCTCTGACCGCACAATCTGCGGCGTCTCCTGGCTTTGCACTCCTTCACCCTTTTGACCCCAGCTCGCCTGCAGCTCCCGGCCCGCAAGGTCTCGAACAGAGTACTGCCACACAAAAGACGGCTGGCATGTACATTCCCAGTTCGCAGAACGACACCACCACTCACAACTCTCCGCAATTGGCTCATCGAGCATGGGCCGCGCTGACGAATATGGCCCACAGCATCGCACCCTCGCGCGCAAGATCCGCTCATAGCCTCGCGCCATCCACTGCGCCTGCTTCGCCGCACATTTCGAATGCTCCACAGCCTCAGTCGGCAGCGGGCTTTGCGGATACAACAATCGCTGACCGGCCTTTGAGCGGCCGAGAGGCCCAGAGACTGCAAGAGGAAAGAGCTGGAAGTCCATCAGACTGCGAGGTCCGCTCTGAGCTTGCAGCCCCGATCGTCGACCTCTGGGAACGACTCGACAAGGAGCTCGGCGATTTGCTTGAAAACGCAAAGGGCGGCATGGAAGGTGAGCAATGGGCAGAATTCTTTGTGCCTACTGCGCAGTCAGACGCAGCCAGCCCTACCGCAACACAGGGTCGGGGCTCGAGCGATAATGGTGGTCCCCCAGGCGGAAACTCGGTCTTCAGTGAGAATATGGTTGAGCAGAGCATCCAGACGTCACAGTCTGACGTTCCGACTCAACTCGTAGGAGTTAGCTATCATGACTCTTCTACTTCTGGAATCTCAAGTGCCAAACCAGACGAAACGTTTCAGATGAATCAGCCACTTGTGCTGCCCGTTAACTCTGGGGTACTTCCAGTCCCGTCGACTTCGCCCGACGTGGCACCATCGGAGTCAAACGAAAACACTGCTCACAACACTGCCAAAGGGGCTATACAATCCACGCCGACGACTTCCCAACCAGCCGGCATGGACTGCGTCGACGACGACGTGCAGATGGTGGATGTGCAGACCGTCGCTCCGGAGAAGAATGACGTGGTCACAGCACCGCAGAGTCTTGTCGGGGGCCCAAATGGCATGACTCACACAGGTCAACATGAGAGCACGGATGCAGCCAGTGATCAGAGCGGAATCGCTCAGGGGATCACGACAGCACCACCAGACTCAGCATTTGTGGTCCGAAATACAGTCAATGCAGGTTCGCAATCCACTCAAGGCACAAGCATTGTCGTTCAGGGGGAGCAGCCCGATGGCGCC
Source organism: Ustilago lituana (assembly GCA_928869825.1). Lineage (NCBI taxonomy): Eukaryota > Fungi > Basidiomycota > Ustilaginomycetes > Ustilaginales > Ustilaginaceae > Ustilago > Ustilago lituana. Next base: position 177,357 of record CAKMYA010000002.1, read on the forward strand.
GCTGATGAGAACTCCCGGTCCATCTCGTGTTCCTGCGGTACGCAGACGGACTACCAAGACAAGCAGGCAGCGCCCGACAATGTGTCCGCAAACAAATACAGCGGTGAACCTCCCGTGCTGCCTTCCTCAACATCCGACGTTCCCTTGGCGGAGCTGCGCTCCATTCCACAGCCCTCACCGAGGGACGATGAGGATGAGATGACGGTCATCGGAACAATGGTCCACGTCAACAGAGCAGGAACGGCTGGTGCGGCCCCCAGCCTGTTCGGTGGATCAACCATACGCCGGCGTCCCACCCGATCTCGAGCGGGTGCTTCTCCGTCACCCTCTACCCGTTCATCTTTCGCACCATCGACGGAGCGTTTCGCCCAGCTATTCGATTATCTCATGAAACTGGTGTCCGACGACAAGGTCAAGGATGATCTGCAGTGTATGCATCTGGTCGAAAAGCGGACCGAATCCGCAGGTGTCTACGAGGAGGCGAAGAGGAGATACGAACAAGAGCTCGCCGCCAACAAGGTGCAGATGGAGATGGCTCGCACGTCACAGCAGCTGAAGAAGGATACTCTGCGGCTGCTTCGTAGCCAGTACAGGAGTCAGTTTTCGGATGCAAGGTTCCGAACCAAGTTGAGAATGGAGTCACGTCTCGGTAGTGATCGCAGGGGCCAAAGCAGAAGTCGGAGCCATGCCAGGAGCCATAGTCCAACCTTCGTCAGCAGCAGAAGGGCCACGTCGGTGCCGCCGTCTTGGATCAAGAGGGAACGAATGGAGCAGGACCACATCGATCTTACGGGAGACGACCCTGACAATATGTCCCGCATGCGAGCAGGCTCTGTCGCCGAAACGATCAGACGAGTGCCTTCGGTTGCTCGCATTTTGTGCGACGATTCACGTCAGCGTACAGTCTCAGTAGCGCCCAGCCTCAAGGTCGGCAACGTGGCTGACCTGTTGCAGAACCCTTCGATCGAGCCCAAGCGCTCGTCCAGCCACCATCTTGATGACGGTTTCTCTGCTATTCAACCATGTGGTGCCATGTCTCGCGCTGCTACTCCAACGTTGCCTCGTCCACCACGTGGGTGTGCAGAATCAAGCGGTGAAGGAGATGTCAATGCTGGTAGTCAGGCCGTCAAGCAGTGGCTGTCCGACATGAAACGACCTCGCAATTCGAGCAGAGCCGCTACGCCTGGTTCGATCCTCCCACACAAAGGTGACGATGGCACCCTCATGCCGCCCCCACCTCTGCCCCTCGCCGCGGGTCGTAGTCTCGCCAAGCCTATCGTCGTTCCCGACGATGACTGCCCCACCCGGCCCCGCGCTCGATCGCAATTACGAGCCGGATCTGTCGCTCCTAGCCAGGCTAGTCGCACCAGCCGCAAAGTGCGAAGCGAGAAGGAGACACCGCTGTACTCCTCTCGGCGTGCAATTTCCAGACCAAGACAGCCTAGCCTTTCCGCACCTCGTGGCGATACCAGCGATCATGGTAATCTTCGGCATCTGTTTCATCGAGAGTCGTCGGTCAACACCGAATGGACATCGCTGTACGACGAATAGACGGGAAATCCAATGTTGTAGGATGTGATGGAAGGTGTTAGCTTGGGGGGCCGGAGGTGGTACAACAACATAGGCGGCGGATTCGACCCACCACAGGTGGATGGAGGGAAATCAGAGGAAGGAGAGGGCAAATATACGCCCTAAAGGAGGCACATTCGGAATTGCCACCTAGGGAGTAGCAAGGAGGGCATGTATGAACGCTGCACGACACTATGAAGCGCGCAAAAGCGAACGAAGGAGGGAGGGAGGCCAACACATCCAAGACCGCAACAACTGCGGCTCACAGCAACAAGAAGGGATGGTGGTCGCGGACACCAACAAGAAACCCCGGACCTCGCGGTGCTGCAAACAAGAAGGGCGGGAGGGGAGGCACGAGCAGCAAACTCGTGCCAAGCGTGCAAACACTTACAACCCCAGAACACACACATTGAATCGACTCACAAGGGGCTCAGCACACAATGGTAGACAATCCGCAAGGCCTAAAACTCGCCACAGCGCACTCCACCGCACTCTATCCGTACGCCGCACCACATTCTTACCACACAATACACCCCGGGGCCTCCCGGTGTCTCTGCACACCTCCTCACACCGCTTCGCACTAAACCAGCCTCGCAATGCAATGTTGTTTAGAATGATACAATTAGACGTGAGCATACTGTGTGGACCCCAACCAAACGCTGCGCCTGAATTCAGCCACCAGCCAACCCGGTGAGTAACACATGAGTGCTTCAGTTCATCCTCCTTAAACTGGACCTCAAGTCATCCGGCAAGGTTTGACACAGCTTATCCAGCTGGAGCATTAACCTTTTCTTCTGATCCAGCAACCTTCTTTCCGTGGTAGTCGCGCTGTTTGCCGAGGAAACCAAAGCTGATGTTGGAGTATTCCTCCCACTCCCCTGCCTCTCCTGTCCCCCCTTCGCTGCACTCTGCGGTTTGTCCGTCCTCCACCGACTGCCTGGTCCTGGTTCCGTCGGCGCTGTCAGCTGTACATCCACCAATCTAATCTCCTCTACCAACCTCGAATATAAATCTATCGTTTCGATCTCACCCCTTGTATGTCCGAACGCCGTTACGTCACCGTGCAGCAACGAGGCGATGTATCGTCTCCTCTGTTCCTCTTCAGCGGCGGCTACCCTGCTGTGCAACCAGAGGGAGAAGTTGGGGCATTTTAAGAAGTCAAGATAGAGGCTCTGGCGGACACTGGCACCGGTGGGAAGGGAACGGGAGCGGATGGCGAGGGGCGTACCGTGGGTCTTGAGCGAGGCGAGGAAGTCGGTAGTGTTAAAGGGGCGGATTTTGGGGGTTTCGGAGGGGGAAGAGAGGTCGAACGAGGCAGGGACCAAGGAAGCGACGTAGCGGTTGAGCGGAGACAAGAAGCGTTCGGTCAGATCGGCAAAGTAGCGTCGCATGGTGACGTTGGCAGCGCACACAGCGTTGGAGATGGCAGCTTCGTCCGAGCCAGCCTTGGCGGAGGAAGCGGCGAGATCTTGGAGACGTTTGAGCAATTGGCGATCCTTGCTAATACGGCGTTTGCGCTTAGTGGTGAACCCAGGGATGTGATCCGGCCCACCACCCCCCGCCCCATGCCCTCCTCCAATGCCCCCACCTGCACCAACAACACCACTGCCACCACCGACTTTCTTACCCGCGCCTCCAATCCCACCAGATCCACCGCTACCGCTCCCATGCTTGATGGTGATCAACTTCACCGCCGCCTTCCCCACTCTCAGCACATGCGGCCAATGGCTGCAAGCCGTAGCAAAGAACGGGTTGGTTGCCGCAATCAGCGTTCCCGCCTGCGGCTTGTTCTTGGTCACCAGCGTTCTAAAGTCGTAGTCATGAATATGGAAGTACGGCCTGAAATCCCCCGCATATGGAATTGGCCGGATCAAGTCCAACATATGCCACACTGCCTCGCTGGCGATCTTGGGTTCGGGCGCAATAACGAGGATAGGCTCGGCGAGCAGTACGCACTCCCACAGCAGCCACAAGTCGGCGAGCGCTTCCTTGAACGTGTCGAAGAGCGAGGTCGAAGGGATGGAGGCGAGGAGCGGGCCTTCGGGCCCGATGAGCGGTTGGGGAAGCTCCCTGTTGTTTCCGTTCGCGGAAGCTTGGCGTGAACGGGAGCGAATGGTCATTGTGGCTGCAGCATTCCTGAACCCACCGCCGGAGGAAGAAGTGGAGGAGCTGGATAGCGATGCCATCATGGGTGTGGCTTCGGCGTTGGGAGAGTTCTGCGGTTGCTGTCCGAACGGGATCGCTGCCGTGATGATCGAGCCCAACAGCGGTAGCGTCAGGATCGTTCCTGGCTGAGGAGGTGGCCAGGACATGATGTCGCTGGCAAACGCTTCAAACATCGACATCCCATGCTCAAAGTACAGCGGTCCCAACCTCGCCACAACTTCGCTGAACAGGCCCACGAGGGGAAGGTGCGAGAGGATGACGACGGATTTCTGAAAGTAGCCACGGCGATTCGTGGGGTCGCGTTTTTGCCGGAAAAACACATAGCCATAGATGTAGCTACTGCTCGTGCTGTTGCCCCCTGCTGCTGTGCGTCTAGGGTTGATGAGATCGGAAGACTGCGTGCCAAAAGTGGAGGAGGGGACGATGGAGCTTCCCGCGGGTGAATCGTTTGATGCAATAGCGCTTCCGGATTGCGAGGTGGATGTGGTTGCGTCCCCCTCGTCGTCGAGAGAAGCGGCAGAGCTCATGGAATGTGTGCTGCTGTGTCGGTCGTGTGAGGAATGACGCGCCATCCCCGTGGATCCGGAAGACGAGAAGAGCTTCTGCGTGAGCCTTTCATGGAACGAGGTCGTGGACGGCAAGGTCCCCATTGCATGACTTCCCGAGCTTTGCAGGTTCGCTTCCGATGGCTGCCTGGACAGCGCATGCGAACTGGTCGTTGACGACGCCGATGAATCTTTGAAACCCGACGTTGCTGGCGAAGTTGGGCTTGTCGGCACTGAAAGATTACCACCTGCGCCCTTCTTTCCAGCTCCTGTCTTGTGTCCTTGCGCCACAGCGAGCGCATTCTGCAGCGCCGCCTTGTTCATCGACGGCCTCGGTGTCTCCTCATCCAACACCGTCACTGGCTGCAGCGCATCGTTGAGGCTCTTGATCGTCGGCGGTTCCGACCCAGACGAGTCCAGTGGCACTTCACGCACTCGCCAGGAGAAGACCAGTGACCCATCATCAAAGATCGAAGTGTCAGGGAAGGACGAGAATGCAATATTGTCACGCTCTTCGCGACTGATGCCGAGCGGAGGGTAGAGGAACTCGAGATCCGGTCCGAGCTCGAGGTCAAAGTTGACACAGCCGACGGAAAGCACCCAGCGCTGCATGGCTTCGCGGTCGAGGTTGAGCGTGCTGACTGGCGCTTTTGAGCCGGCTTTGTGCGTCGATTTTGTTGCAGGGGTGGATGCTGCAGCCAACGCTGCTTTGCCGCCACTCGAGGTAGGTCGAGACGATGCTTGCGCAGCGAAAGGGTGCGCTGCCGAAGTACTCGCGGTGGCTGAGTTGGCCTTGTGAGTGCCGGACGCGGAGCCGGCTGGGTCAAGTGGATGTGTTGCTTGGTTAGGAGACGAAGCGTGCAGCGAGGTCCTTCTGCTGGGAACCAAGTAGCGACCGGTTGTGCTAGATTCAGACGATCGTGGCGACTCAAGGTCGAGGAAACTGGTCATGGATGGGGAAGAGGGGCCGACTCCAGAAGCAGCGTACGCGTCCAAGCCAAGATCGCCGTGCCCAAGGCCGGCAGAGAGCCGCTTGGATGCGTCACGGAAGGACGTGTTCCGCGGCGGTGCTTGAGGCCCTCCTTCGCCGACCGGAAGACGGTCTTGTGGCGCTGGCAGACCAGATCTTCGACTACGCCGGGATGAACGAGCTGGAGCTGCACTGTTTCGTGCCCGACTACCTGCATCATGGCCTGCGGTAGAAGCGGATTCTAGGTCGATATTAGCGTCAAGCTCCTGTTCTACGCTCATAGCCTGCTTGTCGCCAGATAGGTGCGACGCCAATGAGCGCGAGGTGGGGAGTCGCGATTGCGTGATGGTAGAGGTGGAGGCAATGCTTTGCTGCGAGAACGACGACGGTGGCACCGTCGAAGGTGGTGATGAGCTCGAATCTGACTTTTCTAACGATGCTAATGCTGTAGCGGAAGAAGGGGAACTGGAGGAAAGGCCTCTGGTGACAGACTCTGAGACGGGGCTCTCCGTGGCAGAGTTATAGATGGAGCTGGCGGAGGAGATGCTGTTGGACTGAACGTGCAAGTTATCGCGAGTCGAGGTCGAGATGGCGGATGCAGGCGACGTCGATGAAGCAGCACTGCTCTCAAATGTCGGTGTGAAATCGTGCGAAAGCTCATCCTGCAACGACAGAGCTGCGAGGCGAGATGAAGTGGCAGATGAGATTAAGCTCGAGCCTGGGTTGGAAGACGGCGTGTTGCTGTTGCCTCTGTTTCCCACACGCTGGCCGGAGCTACGCTCGGGTATTGCATCCTCGGTAGCTTTCCTGGAAGACTCCAGCGGCCCCACCGAAAAGGAAGCGGAAGCGTCCGAGATCATGGTGGAGAAGGAGGTAGGTGTCGGGCTGGGATACGTGGGAATGGCGGTGAGATCGGCAGCGGCCCGAGCACGCGCTTCGTCGCTGGTGTCGAATGAAGTAGAGGGCGACCGGGACTCGATGGCGAATAAGCCCAGGTCACCATCGCCCGTGATCGAGGGAGATAATGCACCATGTGAAGCAGGCATGGCCGATATGCGCACAGTGCCGCCCCTCAGATGGCCCGAGAGAAAGGTGGCTCGAGGGCAAGACTGGCCGCAGTCGTGTGGTCTCTGGGTGCCTGTGAGAGGAGTCGATTGGCTGTGCAGGTCAACTTCGTCTAGATGTGTTTGTGGAGAGCACCGTGCACGACCCTGACATGTGTGGATGTACGGGCTTTTGTATGTTTCCGGGTGGAAGTCAGGGAATCGAAGCAGAGCGCCGGTGCAGTGTCCAAGCGTGATGCGTGAATGTGCGTGCCCGATGAATTATACTTGAGGCGTGATGGTGGGCGGTGAGGGAAAAAAGGTGCAGTGCAGCTTCTACACGAATGAATGAAGCAAACTGGGACGTGGAACAGCCTGGTGGCAGCCTCGAGTCCGGCTTGGATTTGGTCGTGTGGGATTTGATCCTTCCTTGACTTTGACTGCTTGCTCGTGGCCGCCACTATGAAAGACGTCACAGCGACGATGTGCTCCAGGATTCGGATGGATGATGAGGAAGGGAAGTAGGCAAGAGTCGAAACCGACAATGCGTCGGGGTGCGGGCTTTGTCAGTTTGAGCGTGGGGCTAACAATTCCAGACTCGTTTGCCGCTGTCACTTGCTGCATCACGCACGTCCTTGATCTCAGCTGGTGTGTGAAAAACTGCCCACCTCCAATCCGGACGTGGAGGAGAGCAGATACTGAAAACTGACAAAACCGCACGCAACACGCACGCACACACGCTTCTTCACTGTGACGACGCGCTCTGAAGCGCGGACTGCATCCAGATCTACAGCGCAAACGACAGCATTGCACTGCACTTTCCAAGGTGGTCAGCACGACTCGATAGAGCTGATGAGTGTAGACGGCAAGAAGAAAGGCAGACTAGCAGACTGCAGAAGCGAGGAGGTGCTCGGTTGTGGTTCCATCATGTAGGATCTAAGATCTCGGACTGTTCTCTTGCATATCCCGACGTCGCGAGCAGACAGCCCAGCAAGCGAACATGATCCGACGAGTCGCACTCTACGCGCACACAGCTTCAGTTTTCTTTCCGTTGCTTTTCAACCCCAAATTCCAATATGTTACATCGCCAACTGTGACAAGACGGGCCCAAAAATTACCTCTCGACTCCTCGTGGGTAAACTTGCTCACAGAACAATGCACGCAGCCTATGCCTAGAAGTCCCCTTGCTCAAGCAACACGAGCCTCCCATATCCGACATCACACAACGCCAAGCCAGCATATGAAAGCAACAAGAGCATGGGTCCTATTGTGATTGCCAAGTCTCTTTTTTGGGGGGATTGAGAGAAAGTACTGATGATGTACAAGTGATTGCATTGTGAGCGCCCACCGTAGTGGTGCATGCATCAGGATATGACTAGGTTTTGGTGGGAAGTACACTCGCGCTATACCGAGGTGCACTGTAATGGACGGCATCGAACGCAAGGCTGTACCACCAAGCCAAGCGTCCAGCCAGAGTGAAGAAGTGAAAGATGCAAACGAGACCGAGAACACGACATAACACAACAGCCCCGCATCCTCCAAAAAAAGAAGAAACAGAGCTGCGAGTGGATGCGTATTTAACGGTACGATTTCTGGCGACGAGCACGGGCACCGCGACCACCGAACTTCTTGGGCTCGGATCGTCGGGTGTCGGCGATCAGGAGGGTGCGGTCGTAAGCAACGAAGAGCTGGCGGAGCTCGAGAGCCGAAGCAGCGTCGTAGTACTTGGCGTAGTAGGCGACGAGCGACTTGGCGATGGCCTGGCGGATGGCGTAGATCTGCGAGGTGTGACCACCACCGGAGACACGGAGACGGATGTCGACGGTGCTGCAAGATGGTAACAGGAACAAGTGTGGAAATGGTCAGCAAACCTGAATTGAGATCGAGAAGAGCGCCAGCCAGAGAGGACAGTATTGCAGCAATATCGATAGCCCTGACCGTCCCAGTTGCACCTTCGAATGCCGCACTGCAGCGATAGTAACGAAATAACGCTAGACACGAGACCCCATATGCCTTTTGTGTACAGCGACTCGGCCCTTCTTTGCAAGGTTGGAGTAATCTGCCAGGCCAAGTAGATTTCGTCGCTCGTCTGCTGGCCTGCCTGCCAATGGCCATTTCCCAACTTTGCATCACAGCGACAGTGCCTGAGATGAAAACCTTCGTACGCTGGGTGGAAGCAAGGATTTCGGAAGGGGCCTGCGACAGCACCTCCGGTTGAGCCGTGCTTCTGCATAACCTTTCAAGATGTCTGGCGTCTAATATGCTTCCGTGCCCAGCTGCCAAAGAAACCTTCTGTGCGCTTCCATTCATGACTGATCCTGAGCCAAAGTCCTTCGCGGATCAACAAAGTATCCGGGGCCCCTGTCTGCTACACCTCGATGCAATGTCGAGGTCCTAACTTGGTCGCGGCTACTGAACTAACTGCTGTTGTATGTTCTCTCTGACTGAGCTTCGATGTTCGAATCTTGTGTCGCTAAATACTTACGAGAACTTGTCCTCACCAACGACGAGGACAGGCTCGTAGACCTTCCATCGGAGAATCTCGGGCTGAGCGAGCGAGATGGGCTGGCCGTTGAGGCGGATGAGACCCTTGCCCTCCTTGCAGTGGGCGACGGCGGTGGCCGTCTTCTTCTTGCCGAAGCACGAAACGGAAGGAGCGGACATGATGACTGAGGTGGGCGTGAACAAGTGGCGATGCGAGAGAGAAAGAGATGTGGGTGCGATGTGGATGTGGTTGGTTGGCAGGTTGGCAGTTGAGTCGAAACGAGAGTTCAAGTTTCGAATGTATATGCGTAGGTTGGAAGTTGGACGAGTGTCGCAAGGATTGAATGCGACCAGTAGATGTAGATGAGAGGCAAGAAGCAGCAAGCACAGCGAGATAGTCGAGATGCGGAGTGATTGGTGATGCGAATTTAGTAAGAGTGTTGAATGCGATTGTCGTCGATATGATGCCAAAAGTGTCGAGTCAAGGTTGATTAGAGTGTACGGAAAGAGCAGCGAAACGAGAATGGAGAGAGGTTAGCGCGTTTATCCTGATTATGTCGTTGTCGTTGCCTATGATGTGCTGTCGAGAGTGCTGCAATCCTGGGACGGTGTTAACCTACCTTCTTGATGATGCGGAGAGGTGGAAGAAGAAGGTAGCGTTCGATGTCGCTCACTTCAGTAACCTCGAACCTCCAACAAACAACGACCAGCGCTCACATGCGCCACGTACGGCTTCGCTCGACACCCATCTCTCAGCAGCACACGCTGAGGTCTCGACCTGCCAATGATTGAGCCTGCTGGCCAGACAGTCTCGCTCGCCAGTCTCCGCTGTCTACTGCGACCACATGTGTTTGCTTGGCCAGCAGTCTCTGTGCGGATCTAATCTCTCTCGTGCTCGCTCGACTGCCCGTTTCCTGTCTGGTTTGAGGAGCTCTGTGAGTGCAAGCCTTTTTGCGCGACAAAATTGGAGTGTTCCGCATGCCTCGGCCGAGGTCACGTGGGCAAATCATGCAACCGAATTGCAGTAGGAATTAGCGTTCTCTTTGCTGTGTGCGTCTGAACCCTAACAATAGTCTGAAAAAGGGTAGCTTTTATCGGCGATGGTTAGGAAATCTGGCAAGATCCCGATGAGTGTTTGCTTGATCACGCAGCTAATCGGAATGGATTTTTTGACACTTGTTCGGGAAGAAATGCTTTCGATCAGCTCACAGAGAGCGCGAACAAGAGTCAAGCGTTGGTCACCACACCTGCTGCAATCGCTTCAAACCCCCTCACCATCATCTGCCTTCTCTACCGTAAATAGGCCGCACTTCCCGTCCACCCTTAGCCTTTGCGATAGCTTTCCTTGGTCTCGCTGCTTCCTGTCATGGTTTCGCTCCCGTCCACCAAGGCGATGGCATCGCTCGCGTCGCTGCGATCCGCCCTCCAGTCCATCAGCGCACAGCCCATCGCCGCTCGAGCTGCACCCCGTTCGGTCCTGTCCGTTAAAACCTCCAGCTATGCTTCTACCTCCATGCACACTTCGGCCAGCACCTACAACCAGTCTGCTCAATTGAACGCTTCCGCCTTGTCGTCCGCAGCATCCACCTCCTCCGCCCTGCCCTCGTCATCGTCTTTCGCAACATCTTCTGACGCATCAGGAGAGCAGCAACAGGGCCTTCACGCCTCCGAGTTTGACTTTGACGGCGAAACATACGAGATTCCACCTTTTGACGAAGGCGACCTCGTCGCTGTCCCCAATAAAGCACCCATCGTCCACGTTAAGCTGTCCAAGCTTTACAAGGGCTCCTCCTCTGCCCCAAAAGCATCTACCGTGACTTATGTTCCCCTTTCAGCACACGTGTTTGACGCACCTGCTCGTCGAGATGTCATTCACAGCGCCGTCGTATACTACCTCGACGCACAGCGTTCCGGTACCGCCTCCACCAAGGGCCGATCCGACGTGCGCGGTTCCATGAGGAAGCTTCGCCCCCAGAAAGGTTCCGGTCGAGCACGTCTCGGTACCATGTCCAACCCCATCCTGCGTGGTGGTGCCGTCGCACATGGTCCTCGTCCACGTGACCACTCCACCAAGCTTCCGCGTCGAGTCCGTGAGCTTGCCCTCCGCTCCGCACTCTCGTCCAAGTGGAGGCAGGGCGATCTGCACGTCGTCAACAACTTTGACTGGATCGCGCCACCCAGCTCCACCGGCCCTCTTGCTCGTCTTCTCAGGTCCAAGGGCTGGTCGGATGCTCTCTTCCTCACTGCACCTCGCGATCCTCAACCGTCCATCCGTTCGTTGATCAAGGACGCCCGACCTTCGTCCTCAGATCCCGTATATGATGAGCAGCAGAGACTCGACCACCAGCAGGCAATTCGCAATTTCGTCCTTGCCTCCAACAATCTCCCCCGCGTAGAGCTTATCGAGCTTGATGCCTTGACGGAAGAGTATAGAGACAATGTTGCCAAGACCAGCGCCGATAAGAAGAAACCCGGCGAGCTGCATGCATACGAGGTTCTGCGCCGCCGCAAGGTCATCTGCGACCTCGGCGCCGTCGAGTGGCTAGAGGAGAAGCTCGGCGGTGCCATTTTCCACGAGCAGCTTGGTCTCGACGTCATTGGCGACGAGAGCCTGGAGCAGCAGCTACAGCAGGAAGGGATCGAGGCAACGCAGCCAGCCGTAGAGAGCGAGGCTGTGCCCGAGTCGACACCCGTCGCGCCTTCCTCCTCCGCCCAGCCAGCTTCGACAGCATAAGGAGCTTGGATTCGCGGCTCTCCTGTGTCCGCGTTCTGGTCAACACTGATCCACCACGCCGTGTTTTTGCACCATGCGGCATTGTACTGTTACACATCCTAGCCAGAACAGCTCTTCACACACGACGCACATGAGCCTCTGACAAGATCAATTGGAGATGTTGATGAGTACAGAAGCTGACGGATAGCCCAATGAGTCATTGAAGCAGAAAAACAGAGCCGTTTGGATAAACTCCGTTCCGCGGATCATCATCAGCTGACGCTGTTGTGATGCGACCAAGTGTCTTCAGAGATAGCCATCGTAGTCCGCAAAGGGAACATTTTCCAATTCCCCCCAAACGTCTTCTTCGTCTCCTTCGTCTCCTTCGTCTTCAGAAGCCATCTCCCGCTCGAGTGCGTCCAAGTCGTGGTCAGTCAGCCTGTCGATCCAAGAAGGTCGCACCGGCCCATCGTCGTACATGCGATGGTACAGACTTTCTCGACGTTGTTTCGCCTTCCTCTTCTCTTCTTCAACGTCGAAGCCGAGAATGAGGCCCACTTCGGTCATCGTGAGGCTGGTTATGTCTGACTCCCGCGCGATTCCGACCGACGCTGCCACCGATGATTTGATAGATCGTTCTCGCAGATTCGAGGCTGAGGGTATAGGCTGCAAATTGACCGACTGTTCAGATTTGATGGCAGCAGGCATGGATCCTCCGGCTTGATCTGGAGTAGCAGTCCTTCCGCTGCTGGTTGCTGCCGAGTCTTCTGGGGTCGTGGACGTGTACGAAGCTTCGGCGCGAGCATCACGCATGATGTTGGTGCTCGGATCGACATGCGTAGCAAGCGCCATTCCTCGTTGCGAGCGCTCGTCAGCGATGCGCATCACGGCATCCTCAATCGTGTCCTTCATCTTGACGCGAATGGTAGTGGTCTCTCGCTTCTGCCCGATTCGATGGATCCGGCCGACTGCCTGTGCCTCCAGAGCAGCATCCAAAGCCGGCTCCAACAGGTAGGCCAAGTCGCACGCTGTAAGAGTGAGGCCCGCGGCGCCTGCACTGGCGCGGAAAGGCACGAGGATCACGTTGACGTGGTCGTCGTCACGGATCGCCCTGAGCGCTTCAGCCTGTGTGGCCTCGTTTCCGCCAAACAGTACCGCCGCAATGTTGTTCTGCACCAAGGCATCACGTACAAATACGAGCATCTTGGGCCAATGCGAGAAAATGACGGCTTTGTGCGTCGCATCAGCGCCAAGTCGGGTCTTGAGGTCCTTGATCAGGCCTGAAATCTTGCCGCTCCAGTCGCCGATCACATCAGTCTCATCTTCGCTCGAGACAGATCTTCCCCGCTCCATGACTCGGGTGACCCGATCGGGGTGGAAAGGCAGTCGACACGCCGGGCAACGCGGTCGCCTGCGATCCGACCACGTAAAGTCCGATCTGCGAGAGCTGTCCTTGCAAAGCGTCTCGATGCAGTCGATGCAAAAAGAGTGGTAGCACGGAAGCACACCGATCTGCTCCTTCGCTTCAAAGCAGATCAGGCATTCTGCAGTGGGGGCTTGCACGGCAGAGTCGGCAGCCGTAGACACATTAGATGGATCAGACGCCCCACTCGGATCTGAATTGGTCTCGCTGGTTTCCACCTCGAGGAGCTTCTGCCTTAAGAACGCGACCTCGTGCTCCTTGCCTGGCAAGATTGCCTGCTGCTGCGACAACCTCGCCTGGGTTGTTTCGAGGCGTTCCTTGGGTTTATACAGCCAGACACGACCTTTCTGACGTTGCGACGCATTGCCACGCAAGCGAGACTTCTTGAGCAGGCCAGGCCCGATCCCAGCATCTTTCAGCTGCTTCTTGAGGGGCGGCTCCATGGAGCCTTGAGCTTGAGCTTGAGCTTGACGCTCTGCTTCTATCTGAGCCATGAGTTCGCGCTCGTCCATATCTTCGGCGCCAGCATCTTGCACGACAAGGTGAAAACGGGGATCCTTAAGGTCGACAGACTTGTCCATCGCACTCCTGAACTCCTTCTCAAAGAAGGTGCGGCTGGGTCGTTCTGGGTCCCAGCGGGCTGGAGGTTCGATCGGATCTGCATTCTCGCCAGCTACTTGACCCTCACGCGCCTCAGCATGCCTTTGCAAAAGCACTCGCAGCCAGTAGCCTGCCTCTTCCCACGTCAGGTTGATCCTAGCTGCTGCCTCCGTACCACCCCAGGCTTGTTGGTCGAGAATCTCAGCGCGAGATGGAGAAGTTGTACCCTCGGGATTGGGACCGGCGGCAGAAACAGAATCAGCAGTCTCTTGTTGAACTGGAGCTTCAGTTGCGCCCGCTTCTGCATCAGGCTCGTCCGCCTGAACTCTTCCACAGGACGCAGTACGTGCGAGTGACTGGTCTTCCAGTGCCATGTTGGTGATACGCAAAGCCGCGCTCAGCACTTTTCGAAAATCGTCCGGCTGATGAAGCGCCCGTCGGCCGCCCCGCCAATGTCGCTTGTCCTCCTCTTGGTCATAGAAGTCGTGACCCCATACAAGCTGCAGTGTACTGGTGACGATTTGCATGCGGATAGCATCCAGCTCGGACTGCGCCTGCCGACAGAATTGTCGGAAGAGCTCAGCAAAAGAGTGCCTCGAGTAGTTTTGACTAAACATAAGCTGGTCGGCGATCTGCGGGTGGCTGAGTAGCTGCCGAAGGGTGATCAGGAACGCCGGTTGCGAGACGGTGGCAATACCCTGAGCAGCACGTTTGGCAAACATTTCACGGTACTTGCTCACCTCCTTGTCGTAGAAGAGCTTCTCGATGTGCTTCAGGTCAATCTCCAGTACTTCGCTCTTGCAAGGAGGCAGCACGATCTCCTTTTCGACATGCGCTTGCGTGTGCCTCCAGACGTAGCGCGGGAGAATGGCACGCAGACGGCGGATGCCCTCGACACACCCTTTAGTGAAAGGGTCTTGGATGATCTCGCGGAAGAAGCGTGGCGCGGCGAAAGGATCGTGATCGAGGAAAGCAAAGATGCCTTGAATGTCGCGGATGCCTTTCGTGACCGGTGTACCCGTCACCAACCAGCAGTTGCTTCGCCACAGCTCATGGACCATCTCTGTAGCTTTGCCCGAAGCTCCAGCGACAATCTGCGCTTCATCCAACAGGATGCGCCAGAACAGCACTTCTAGCAGAGGGGTTCGAACTTGATTTGCGCTTCGAGGAACCCGATGACTCTCGGACAGTTGGAAAGCGAGTTCCTCGTATGTCGCAACCACAATGTCCGGCTTTGTGAGCCGCTCCTTCGCTAGCGCCCGGACATCATCGCGGGACGACTCGATATCCCAGACGAAGTCAGCATGCCTGAATCGCACAACTCCCGGTTGCTGGGTCGAAACTCCGGCTTTCGTCCCCGCACCACCTGTTGCATCATCCGACATCGCCACATCTGGTGTGCTTCGACTGCGGAAGTGTTTGCGAATCTCGTCCATCCACTGCTCAACGAGTGCAGCAGGACAAACAACCAAGGTGGCTTTTGATACGAATGGGCGCTCAGATGGGTCCATCTTTGCGATCATCCGAGCGCTGCGCGAGGTGTCATACGATAGCAGATCCGTTTGGTCAGGACGAGGATGAACCGCAATGAGTGAGAGACTTTCGAGTGTCTTGCCCAGCCCCATCGATTCGCAAAGGGCGCCTCCGGGTTCGCTTCGACGGCAAGAGAAACGACGAAGGCTGAGCATGCCCGAGACATGGTCAAAATAGAAAGTGAGATCGATCGGATCGATAAAAGGCTCCCTTTTCAGCATGCCAGTGTGCGGATCTTTAGAGTCGCTAATGGCATCGGTCATTGCAGTACCCTCTGGTTGCGTTGCGGTACCGGTGGTGACAGCGACAGCTTGGGCATTTTTGACGATGGCGTTGCGACGGGACCTCGACAGGCCGCGCTGCATGGCATCAATGAGCGCCACTCGCTCAGCTTCCAGCTGCATGCGCTTGTTCGTAACCTGACTGGCAGCCTTGCATCGCAGGGGAAACCAATTGGGCATGAGGTGACCAACGTCCTCATCGACAACAGTTTCCCTCTTGATCATCCAGGCCACACAGCGTGCTTGATAGCCCAGCAGCGGAGTAGGGATTATGTCTGAAGGTGGATAGACCATAGGCCCGTTTGAAGGCGGGCGACATGCTTCGAGGAGACTGGCTATGTTGGTATCGAGGGGCAGAAACTTTTCGTTTGTGTGATCGCCGAGCCTCGAATCCGTGCCCGTGACCTCCTCTCCCAATGGCAAGGCCTCCATCTTGGGACGAATTGGTTTTGGTGCTGGGACCTGCAGAACGCCTTCGCGTCGACAATTTGGGCACCCACAGCCGTTGGAAGTGTTGATGGCATTGTCGTTGTCCTCAGAGTAGGCGGTGCGGTTCTGAGAACCTCTCAATGAGGCTGCCGCCGAGTACGAGGGCCTTTTGCGCTTCCTGCTGGGTGACTTAGCACTGGGGGGCAGGTCAACAGATTCGACGCTCTTAAGTACAAGATGGCGGGCGAGCGTATGCTGCTTTGGCGGTAGATCGTAATAAGACTCGTTGCGATCCCAGTAGGTATGAGAATGCATGTCGAGCTCGACAAAGCTATGCTTCCAGTCGACAATGGCGGGGATCGCTTGTCGCAGGGCACGGGCCAAGCCGAGTGAGCCTTCTGCGCCAGTGTCTTTGAGGTCATCATTGGTTGCCACGAAGCCGTCAACCGCGGCATCACCTGCACCGTATTGCAACGCTGCGGGCTCGAGACCGACCTGGACGCTCAAGACGCCGAGCAAGCGTGTTGAAGGTACATCGAGTGGCCTGACGAGTGGCGGATTCGTGTTTTCAGCATTTGGACGCTGGTGGTCGGTAGACGAATCCAAGCTAGGCTCAGCCTCGACGGGGGTGGGCTCGACTTTGATGGACGGGCCAACAGTCGTCGTGACACCACGCTTGTTCGATGGGTCGAAAGCGACTGAACCGAAAACTTCCGCTTCTGGTGGCAGAAAAGGTGGAGCGAGAGTGACCTCGCCGTACAGCTGAATCCACTGTCTGGACAGTAAAACGGGGTCCATGTGCGCCAACGGGTGAGTAGAATCTTTGAAGGCCGAAGGGACGATGTGCCCAAGAAGCAAACTGTCAAGATCATCGTTTCCATCCTCGGACCCCAGGCCTAAATCAGTCTCTGTTGCAGCCTCGGCCCCTGAGCTTGCCTCTCTCCTGATGTTGGCACGGTTGGGCTTGTAGTCGGGTGGGGCGAGAGCAAATACTGCGAATGCTTGAAGGCGCTTGGATACAGACCAGGTATTGTTGATCAGACCCTCCGAATCACGAGGCAGGAGCAGATCCGATGCGGCGACGACTTGAGGGACGAACTCGACCTCGAGATGAGCGAAGTCCTTTCTTTTTGCTTTACCGTTTCGCCTCGGGGACTTGCCATTCCCTGCTTTGAACAGTTTAGGAGATTTGTGAGAGATCATCGAAGAGTCGCCTGACGTGGACTTGCCGCTACGGTACTCCCTGGTATCGCCATCCTGACTTGCACAGCTCGAGCTTGCTGCGTCCGGATGAACATCATCCTCTTTTCCCTCTTGTCGACAGAGGTCCGGAAACCATTGTTCCAGCTTGATCCTCAAGCTTTCGTACGGGGCTGGGTTGAATGCCGAAATGCGAGACCCATATGGCCCGTCCAATTCAAGAGGAAGATCAAAATCGTAGAGCGGGATGGTTGCCACATCGGGGAGAGGCCGATTCTTTGCCTTGGAGCTTTTGCCGTCTTGAAGATTGCTCGGAGAGACTCTGACCTCGGAAGCGGTCGACGAAGGTGGAGACACCTCTTCTTCTTGGCGACGGGGAGAGATGGCAGACTCGTTCGAGGATCGACTATTTCTGTTGGCTGAGACCCTTGCGGAGTCAGATACAGAAGGCCGCGCGGATCTCTTTTCGGCCAGGGTGGATTGCCTGCGGGTCAGAACCACCATGGTTGGACTTCAGCAATTCTACGACCAAGACGTGAGCTTCAGCAAGGGTGGTTTTAGGCAAGCGATGAAGAATGCATGCAGATGGTAATGGTGTGACTGTGAGCGTTCAAAATAGGTGGATGATGCTGAGAGATGGAGAAGAGAGACGAAGCGGAGCGATGGAGCAGATAAACGGAGCGGAGCGATGAAGTGGTTGAGGGAAAGGCGGAGCGGAGCGATGAAGTGGTTGAGGGAAAGGCGGAGCGCTGCTGGCGTTGGTGCTGCGGATGAGATGCTAAGTCGTCTTGCTTCCAGAACCGAGACCGTGCGCGTTACTAGCACACAGCGTGACTCTACTTGATGGGGTCTCAGTGAAGTGAAAGGGCATAGTTGAGTCTCAGCTGAGACGAGTTGTGCTGAGAGGCCCAGAGAGTGGGCTTAGAAGCGAGCGAGCAGATGAGCTACGGAAGCGGACGCGCTGAGCTTGGTTTGGCTAGCGTGTACAGTGTGACTGTAAAGGGACGATGACGTGATCACATCGAAGACGGAAGGGAGCCGAGCGTTGAGCAAGGCTCAGTCAAAAGGCTAGCGTATATTCAGCACTATTCAGCGCTCACCGGTGCTGCTAGACGTCTGGCAGCGCTGGAAGAGATAGCAGCGGGACTCGACACTGCGTCCCGGTAAGGAGACTGCCTTTGCCAGCGTTGCTTTTCGGATGCTTCCGACTCGATCTAAAGAGCGGGCTTGTATGCTGCAGGTTATGCATACAGTTGACCAAAGTTGCTGTGAGTTGGAGGTGCTGAACTAATGATGAAAAGGGGAGCGAGTACTGTACACGGGGTGGCGGTTAGGCCGCTTGCGAAGCTTTCGAATCACAAAATCGGACTCAGGGTCCAAAGCTGAAAAGAAGTGCGCGCGTGGGCGGAGATTCGCTGTGCAGTAAGTTACCTGCCACACACCTAATCAAATTCCTCTCTTCGGCTCTTCCGCTGCAGCCGTCACAACTTTGAGCATCAATCCAAGGGGTCTCCGTTGGAATCACATCTAAGTTGGTGTTCCTCTTTCGTCTCTTGCATGCTGGATGTGCATAAAGGACAACAAAACGAAACTTCCTGGAGCGACCTCCATTTTGCGCAGGAGCAAGAACAAGCACATCGCTTCTGCATGCCTCCACATCATGCACCTCGACGAAGCGGGCAGGAAAGCACACGAGCAAAACTTCTCTCGGCTGTCGGAAGACCCTTGTTCGAGAAAGCGTTTCACAGCCTCGCTTTTTCAGACTTTCCAAAATTTCTGCACGCATGCTCGAATCTTCGCACTGTGACAACCAGCACCACCTGTGTGTCTCTCAACCACTACAGCACAGAAGATGTCGGGATGGACTACGGCTCGCGGCTCGAGTAGAGGCGGTGGCCGAGGTGGTCATGGTCGCGGTCGAGGCCGTGGGTCAGGCAACCCGGGCCCGCGCGGGAGAGGAAGCTTCGCTCAGCACCGTCAGCCTCGAGACTCAGGCTACTCTCTACGACAACACCGGGGTGGCGACCCAAAGGGATCGGATCCCCCAACAGCAAGCAACCCTCATGGTTCGCTGTACTGTGACTATGTGGACGACAATCCGCCTTCTTCGTCGGCTGATCCGTCGACGACGCCTTACCGATGCACTTTTCGCACGCATTCTTCGCAGGTCCTCATGCTTCACAAGGCGGATCGTCACTTGATCTATCCCGAGGGTGGAATCGAGGAGCTCAAGCGCCACGATCCCATGCTGATCGCCGAGCAGAGGGAGCAGCAGCGGCGCATGAGGCAGAATCAGAGGCGTCGCCCGCACCCACTTCCCACCAGGCCCGAATCTTCCGCCAAGGCCTCCCAGGCGCAGGCCAAGCGATCGAACGATGAGCACGACAGTGCTAGTGATCGCACAGAGGACGATGGTTCAGAGTCGGATGACTCAGACAGTGACGAGGAGGAAGACAGCTTTTCTGAAGTCTGTGATGACACGCACCTGCCCAAGACTAGCCAACCGCAAGAGAGTGGACGTATGCTCGACGGACCTGCCGATGCCACCATCTCTGGACTCAACATTCAGCTCGACTCACCTGAACTCATCGCCGAATGGATCAACCAGCGAAAGAAGCGATGGCCGACGCAAGAAGTGGTGCAGCAGAAGCTCAAGGAGAAGGAAGAGAGGCAACGGAGAAGCGAGATGATCTACGGCGCTCGCCCAACAGCCTATGGCAAGCGGCCGCGTGATGAAGCAGCTCCCGCTCCAGACACCCAACCAGCAACGCAATCTTCAGGCGCTAGTCGGACCACTCCGTCCCAGGAAAAGAAACCAAAGGTCGAAAGTACAGCATATGACGCAGCTGCGGACGATCCCGCGTTCAAGGCAACACCAGGTGAGGCTGCCTCCGTCGGGCTTGGCCACATTGCTGCAAGCGAAGACAGCGACTCTGATGATGGGGCGCCTGAAGAGGTTTCTTCTAAAGCGCCAGTGACTTCTCTTGATGAGGAGCAATCTTCTCTGCCTGTTGCGACACCTGCGATCGATGCATCACACGATACCAGACAGGACCGTCGCCCGATCTGCACCCACTTCTTGCAAGGTCGCTGCAACTATGGCGATCGATGCAAGAAGCGACATGATACAGTCCCCAGCTCATCTTCAATGAGCTCGCCAGGTCAACAGCACCAGCAGCACCAGCAGTCTACGAGACCGACGCGCAGGCCTCATCCCAGACCACCACCGGTCAACCCGTTCGACCAGCCCGACTTGCTGAGACAACTGCTGCGCAATGAGATTGAGAAGCACGTGGATGCGGTTGGACAGGCCATCCGCTTCATTGTAGACAACGATATGCTATTGCATGTAGAGACGGAGGAGGGACAAGCGGAGGAGCAGAGGAAGAGAAGACAAAAGATTCAAGTCTTGCCTTCCAGTGATGATGCTGCAGGTGCCCAAGCGGGTGGAACAGCCGAAGCAGGCGCTCAAGGAGCAAGCACATTATCGGAATTGCCGGACGAGCTGCCGCTCAGCGAACCACTGATGCAAGGCGGTATGGCGGTAGTCAAGTCAGCATCGGCTTCTTCCGACTCCAACGCAACTGGTCGAGCCTCACTCTACCATCCAGCCTCGCCCACACTCCGAGCACTTTCTGAGCTCAAGTACCCGCCCGAGTCTGATCCGCTTATCTTTCTTGACCCCCTCCGCCGCGACGACCCTAAACCGCTCTTGCCCTCACAACTCGTCCGCATCGCCAAAGACGCAGCCATCCGCTCCATCCTCACCCCCTCCACGCCCATTCACCCCAACGGCCACAAACCCGCGGCGCTCGAACGCGCCATCGTCTCCCTCGACGCGCTCCCCACCAACCTCTACCGCAACGCCGCCATCGAGATGATCCTCGGCATCGCTTCCTCCTCCCCTGGTCAACATCATAACCCAGCGGGAGGCCTAGTAGTGACATCGAAAGACGGGAGGAAGAAGGTGAGCGAGACGGACCTGTTTAGGATGGGATTGAGAGTGGGAGGTGACGAAGTGCTGGCGATCAAGAAATTGGCGGATCGGTTGAGTGTGTTGTTGGACTCGAGTCTGCAGTTGGACGAAGTCGGGGAGGCGGACTGGGCGTTGTTGAGTCGCGAGCAGAGGGACGAGATGCGGAGGTTGCATTATGCGAGAGAGGCGGAGAGGCTGGACAAGTTGCGCAAACTTGGAATTGACGTCTGAAAGTAACCTCCTTCTCACAACCATACAACACCTCATTCTAGCAAAGCAACGGGACATTCACTCAGTCCAATTCATTCACAACCCTCATAGCAGGGATGGGAGGTATGATGATGTATTCGATTACTGAGACAGCCCTTCTTCTCCAGTATTATTGCAAGTCTCGCTCAGGCCTTGATGGAGCGGTATTTGTCTGTCGCCTTCACCAATCGATCCGTCAGACCGGGCTCCTTCGCCGAGTGACCCGCATCCGGCACCAAGTGGAACTCTGCCTCCGGCCACACCTTGTGCAGCTCCCACGCCGTCGTCGCAGGGCAGACCACATCGTACCTGCCCTGCACAATCGTCGCGGGGATATGTCTAATCTTGTCCACATTCTCCTGTTTCAGCAACTGACCGTCCTCCATCCAACCCTCGTTGATAAAGAAGTGGTTTTCGATCCTTGCAAATGCCAGGGCCCAGTCGTCCTCTTCGCCCTTGGCGAGGCTTTTTGCGTCGACGTAGAGTTTGGAGGTGGAGTTTTCCCAGGTGCTCCACCTGCGCGCTGCGTCGAGGCGAACAACAGCGTCTGACGAGGTTAGGCGTTTGTTGTAGGCCTTGATAAAGTCATGTCGCTCAGCTTCGGGGATGCCGTCGCGGTAGACGTCCCATTGTTCGGGGAAGAGGTGCGACGCGCCGTTCTGGTAGAAGAACTGCAGCTCGGACTTGCGCAGGGTGAAGATGCCGCGCAGGATCAACGCCGTAACCCTGTCAGGATGGGTTTGAGCGTAGGCGAGAGACAGAGTGGAACCCCAGGAGCCACCAAAGACGTGCCACTTGGAGATGCCGAACTTCTCACGCAGCTTCTCGATGTCCGAGACGAGATGCCAGGTGGTGTTGTCGACCAAATCGGCGTGCGGGGTGCTCTTGCCCGCACCACGCTGGTCGAACGAGAGGATGCGGTAGTGGGCAGGGTCGAACCAGCGACGTTCTTCAGACCAGATGCCTCCACCTGGTCCACCGTGGAGGCAGACGATGGGGTAGCCATCCTTGTTTCCACTCCACTCGTAATAGATCGTGTGACGGTCATCGACCTGCAGTCGGCCGGTCTCGAAGGGCTCGATGGCGGGGTAAGGCTGTCGTAGCGACTCCTTGTATCCAGAGAGCGAGCGAGCAGCTTCCGTGTAGTCGATCACGGCGGACTCGTGCAGGCCGAGCTTGACCTGTTTATCAGACATGCTTGCGTTGGTGCTCTTCGAGAAGCTTTTCGAAGATGTGGATAGATTTTGAGGAAGCCACTGAAGCTTGATGATGTCGTGTGGCCTTGGTAATGGAGGAGATCGTGAAAGGCGACCAAGTTGAGCCAATTGTGGACGAACGAGACGATGCGCAAGGCTCATTGAGGTCGAGAAGCAAGGCAGGCAAGCTGGTTGGTCGGCGGCTCCAGCTCGCTGAGGGTGACTAGGGAGTGACTCTAACGCTCAGGTTCGGAAGAGTGTATTCCGTATTTTGAGCCGCATTGGCTCGACCGCTCACCATCCCAACACTCTTCGAAAGCGCCGGTCTATTTTCCGAGACAGAGCTTAAATTGTCGGATTCAATTTGTTACATCACGCACTCGCACAATTGCAAAAGAAAATCAACTTCCTTAAAAGGACTCTTCCGAACGCGGAAACGAGTAACAGCAAAGAGCATGAGACCGGCATCTCAGTCTGTATTTAGCTCAACGGGGAGGGGAAGGAATGGGGAGTAGAGTAAGGAAGAAGTGTAGGCGAACTACTATCTATCGTCCATCATTGATGTTTTGCAACATCTAAAGCTGATAGCGAAAGAAGGCCCCCGTGCCGAAGGTATCTAATCTTCGGTGTCCGTGAGGACGGTTGATCTTCGCTCGAGTATTATGCCAAAAGACGCAGCGCCCGTCCAAAAAGGACGAGCCTTCTTCTTTTGGGATAAGGAGTTCAAGCGGGTCGACGCGGCGCAACGACGAGAGAGGGAAGGGGAGAAGTAAACGACTAAAGGGAGGGAAAGGGATGAGGGAGAGATCATTGCAAAGGGCTGAGAACACAGACCAGCACGATGCAGAGGATGTAGCACGGGCGCCGTTGAACGACGGTCGCGCGATGAGGAAGCAATGCTGATTATGTTGTACAGATATGCGTGCTGGAGTGGATGATGCTGATGCTGATATGCTGATTGGATGTCTAAATCCGGGTATGTTTGGAGTGTTGGAACAAGTACAAAGGTGTGGCGGTGATTGGATGTGAAAGTCGGCAGTGATATAGAGGTCGATGAAGAGCTTTAACCTTTCTTGGCTCGCTTTGATTCAGACTGCTTAATCTTCTTCTCCTTAGTCTGGCGGTAGGCCTTGATAGCCTTCTCGCGCTCCTCTTCGAGCACACGTTGCCTTGCCATGCTGGTTCCTGCTGTGGCAGCGCTGGCTGCAGCAAGCTTGCGCTTCTTGTTGCTGGCAGGCGAAGGATTGGCAGCAGCGAGGCTTTCGGGAACACGACCTCTGTGACGAGCGACTTCAGCCTGCTTGACCTTACGTTCGGCTTCTTCCTCATCATTGCCAGTGATCTTAGCGATGAGGCGGGCCTTGCGTGTCTTGGCCTGCACCGATTCGCCTCGAGGAGCCCGCGTGAGGGAGGGAGGAGCCTGAGCGACGTCGTTGATCTTCTTGACCTGGCTGGCCTTGGCAAACTCTTTGATCTCGCCCGTCTGCTGGATGGCCTGTCGTTGGCGCTTGAGATCGGCCTTGGATGGCTCGTTAGCTTGCAATGCTGCAGCTTTGTTGGCCTTGGCTTTGCGTGCTGATTCTTGCTGTTCGAGGTCTTCTTGAACGGCATCGGGGTCAATACCAGCCGCACGAAGTTTTCTACGCTCACGCTTGCGGGCGTTGATCTGCGATCGTGTTGCTGAGCGGAATGAGGCGTGAATATCGGATGCCATTGCTTGCTCTACACGCGCATTAAAGTCGCGCAGCTTCTCGCCAGGTCGAATGGTGAGTTCAGATGCCGCCTCGTTCGAGTCGCCAGCAGCAGGATCAGAAGCTTTTGCCTTGCCTTTTGCCTTGGTAATAGCTTCCTGCTCTGCCTTCTTCTTGGCCTGGAGCTTCGCACGGTATGCTTCCTGAACCTTGGCCCCTTGCAAGATACGCATAGCGCCCTTGGGCATCTCGGAGAAGAAACCATCGTCCGCGCCGGGAGCGAGGTCCTGACCCACCGCGAAACGCTTAGCTACGCGGTCAGAGTGCTTGGCCCTTTTGTGCGGCATGTTGGAAACTCGCTACTACGAACGCTGCTTGTTGAGCGAGACGTGGTCGTGCGTTGTAGCGAGTTAGGGTATGATTGTGGAATGGATGGTGAGACAAGCGTCTAGCTGGAAGAGGAAGAGAGAGAGACCAGAACGGTGCTCCTGTTCCTTGGGAAGCTGGCACTTTTTTTCCTCTTTTCTTCTCACCTGCGGTACCGGAAGAGAAAAAGCGCTTCGAAATGAAGTGGAAAAAAACTACATCTCGGAACTCGGACTTTATTTGATAACGAAGCCTTAATCGTGTTGCCGAAGTTGAGGTTTGAGGTTTGAGGTTTGAGGTCACGGTGCTGAAGCCTAAGCAACATTCTTACGGTCCGCGCTGCTTCAGGTGTAGTGGAGACGCCTGGCTTGACCATGCAACGATGCCGTCCTACTATACAAAGCCGATTGGCGTTGCTGAGCGGGTCATTGGACAGGTATCAATTAGATATGAGCTGAATCGAGAGGTGAGCGCGATAAGCGGATCACACCGCCTTCCTCTAAAGGTAATTTCAACTTCCTCTAAAGGTAATTATAGATTTCCAACTGTCAAGGTGCTAACTCTTCATTTGGCTCGCAGGCTCCTGTCGGTGTGTTGCACGCTTTCGTGAAATACAGAACGGTGGGAGAGCCTGAATTTCGAGCGCCGTCTTGTCCGGCTGCTGGGTATCGGTCAAGCCTTGACCGGAAGCAGTCAGGCGGGTCTCCACGGCTGGCCGAACATACATGAAGCACTCCTGCTCTGGACTCGCGAAGCGGGAGGCTCGGCACACTTTGAAAGCTTTGTTGCGCTTCCTCGTCTACAGCCCAACGCTTCTGTGCTCGCCGCCTATGCATGAGCGTGGGCCCTGCGCATATCCTCATGTGTACCGACATCCTGATGTTGCACTGCAGAAAAAAGCGGCTGAACATAACCCGACCCTCTGACCCTCCCATCGCTCACAAACCTCCCTTGTCTTCAGTCTGTGCTTCACCTTCTCGTCCTCCACCATCCCTACTCCACCATCCCTACTCCACCTTCGGTCGTCGAGCAGCCTTGGTAGCAAACATGTTGGCAACACGACCCGCAGCAGCAGCCTTGGCGGTCCTGAGGACATCCACTCGCACTGGTGCCACCTCTCTGCCCCGCCATCTTGCCGCTCGCGCCGTAGCTTCGGCCTCGGCACGTGCAGCCAAAGCTTCCACTGACTTCAACAACTTACGCCAGCTGCACTCGAGCTCTGTATGTGCTGCTGACGCTAAAGGCGAGGCCCTGAGCTCCGCCTCGACTCCTCCCAGCGACGCGCTCTCCAAGACGGGACTGTACGACTTCCACGTCAAGAACGGCGGCAAGATGGTGCCATTCGGAGGCTACCTCAT
Organism: Ustilago lituana; assembly: GCA_928869825.1. NCBI lineage: Eukaryota > Fungi > Basidiomycota > Ustilaginomycetes > Ustilaginales > Ustilaginaceae > Ustilago > Ustilago lituana. Next base: position 203,149 of record CAKMYA010000002.1, read on the forward strand.
GCCTCTCACCTACGGTACAGTGGGTCAGGTGGCTTCGCACCATCACGTCCGTACCCACGCCGGCCTGTTCGATGTGGGCCACATGGTTCAGCACAAGTTCAAGGGTCCTGGTGCACTCAAATTCCTGCAGTACCTGACGCCAGCCTCGTTGACCTCGATGCCTGCTTTCAGCTCCACGCTCTCGGTGCTGCTGTCCGAGCAGGGTGGCATTTTGGACGACTTGATCATCACCAAGCATGCGGACGACAGCTTCTATGTTGTGACAAACGCCGGCTGCCGTACCGAGGATCTGGCATGGTTCAAGAAGCACCTCGATGCATGGAAGGGCGAACAGGTGCAGCACCAAGTCATGGACGGCTGGGGACTGCTAGCGCTCCAAGGCCCCACCGCAGCCAAGGTGCTCGAGAAGCTGGTCGGAGGCTTTGACCTCACCAAGCTCACATTCGGCAAGAGCGCCTTTGTGACGCTCAACGTCAACGGCGAGCAGGTCCAATGCCACGTCGCCCGAGCCGGCTACACGGGCGAGGACGGTTTCGAGATCTCGATCCCTCCCGCATCCACTGTCCAAGTCGCGGAAGCGCTCTTGGCAGACAGCGAAGTGCAGCTGGCCGGCTTGGCCGCAAGAGACAGCTTGCGACTCGAAGCGGGCATGTGCCTGTACGGCCACGATCTCGATGCGACGGTCAGCCCGATCGAAGCCGCGCTGACATGGTGTGTGGGCAAGGACCGACGTGCAGCTGCTGATTTCTTGGGAGCCGAGCGCGTGCTCAGAGAGCTCAAGGAAGGCCCTCCTCGACGCCGTGTAGGTCTCTTTGTCGATGGCGGCATTGCACGAGAGGGCGCAGATCTCTTCACGCCTGATGGCAAGGTGGTTGGCCGTGTTACATCGGGTATCCCAAGCCCTACACTCGGCAAGAACATTGCCATGGCACTGGTGGAGAACGGACAGCACAAGAAGGGAACCAAGCTCAAGGTCGAGATCCGAAAGAAGCTACGCGATGCTGAGGTGACCAAGATGCCATTTGTCGAGAACAAGTTTTACCGCGGATGAGACGAACAGCTCGAAACAGTGGCCATATTCAACACAGGCCAAACCAGCTACATCTTGTCTCGTTTCTTGTTCTACATATGTATATGATAAAAACACGAGGGCTAACTCGACTGTCAGTTCTGTGAGATGCTCCATGTGTTGGCCATGTGAACGATGCTAAGATCTGTGTGGGGCAGTATGATGATGGCCTTGAAGATGTCAGGCAAGCTTGAGTGTCTGTTCAGACACCAGAAGTAGCGCTGTGCCAAGGCTGCAGCGCGCGGGCCACTCCATCGATGTACTGTATGTAATCTGTATGGCTCTTTCTCGCTCCACACGGACGCTTTCAGAAATTCCAAAATTGAGCCGTCTTCAGCGCGATTTTTCTAAAGCCAGGCGAGAGGATGTCAAGGCGCATGAGCAGAGCGAGCGCAGTTGACGGAGAAAGTTCTCGTTGATTCATCAAACGAATCGGTCTCAGTCAACCTGCACGATCCACCCACTCAACACGTTCACGCACTCTCCGCACGCTATCACTCCGAATCGACAGAAGCTTCCACACAAGGTGTTCGTTCACGTTCCGGACCAACATAACCACCATCGATACCCAAGAACCACGCCGTCAGCATCGACGTCTTCGCACTCCTCGAAAAGCGCGTAACGATCACAAGGCTCGTTGTCGGAAGCCACGAATCGATTATCGGCGTTGCAGCCGGTCAAACCACCTTCCGATATTAGTCACTCTGGCATAGCATCCTGCAGCATCGATCTTTGTCGTTTGCAACACTACCGCTCTGCACTCATCCGGATCCCAGCAGGACCTCAATCCCTTGCACCTACACCACCACCTCATCCTGGGTCTGGCCTTCTCGCTCACCTATTGCGCACATAACATCCGCATTGACTTTTGATCTGCACTCCCGCTGGCGAGCAGCTTGTTTTTACTTTTAGACATAGAGATACACTGACAATCGCAGACATGGCGTCCAACTCGTCACAGCAACAGCAGCAGCAGCAGCAAGACGGCACGCTTGTGAGTGACGATGTCACCGCTGCTCAGCAAAAGCACTTCGAGGACCTCTGCAATGCCGCGCCGCCCATGGAAGGTGCCTCCCTCATCGTCGTCTCCAACCGTCTCCCTGTCACCATCAAGGTCGACCCATCCGTTCCTGGTGGCTACACCTTCACCCTCTCCTCCGGCGGTCTCGTGTCGGCGCTGTCCGGATGCAAAAAGACCATGAACTTTACCTGGATCGGCTGGCCCGGCCTGTCCGTGCCTCCCAAGGACGAAGAGTACATCGAGAAGCGACTTCGCGAAGAGTACAGTTGCCAGCCCGTGTGGATTTCGGACGAGATCGCTGATCGTCACTACAACGGCTTCTCCAACTCGATCCTCTGGCCCCTCTTCCACTATCACCCGGGCGAGATGAACTTTGACGAGACCAACTGGCTCGCCTACCGCGAAGCCAACTTGCGCTTTGCCGAGAAGATCCGAAGCATTGTCAAGCAAGGCGATATGGTATGGGTACAGGACTACCATCTCATGCTTCTCCCGCTCATGCTCAGGACGCTCATCGAGGGAAGTGAGCGTCAGGGCGCGACGTCGCAGAGGGAGCTCGAGCATGTCAGACACGGTGTGGACGGTACATTGCAGCTCCAGGACGATGACTTGCTTGCAGCACCTTCGAGCTACGACTCCGCCCGCGGTGGCCGACCGAGCACTCCGCCAGGCGACAACGACGGCTACGAGGGGCGCGGAGATGGAGCACGCAGCGCCACTGCTACTGGTCGCGGCCTTGGAACCAGCGATGGCTCCAGCGGCCGCGGCTCGATCAAAATCGGCTTCTTCCTCCACACCCCCTTCCCCTCCTCCGAGATCTACCGTATCCTCCCCGTTCGTCGCGAGATTCTCCTCGGCATCCTTCACTGCGACCTTATCGGCTTCCACACTTACGACTATGCCCGACACTTCCTCTCCTCCTGCACACGCATCCTCGGCCTGCCCACGATGCCCAACGGAGCCGAATTCGAAGGCCGCTACGTCCACGTCGGCACCTACCCCATCGGCATCGAGCCCACCCAGTTCGAAGAAGGCCTCAAGCGCGACAGCGTCAAAGAACGCATCAAGAGCTTGCAGAGGCGCTTCGAGGGCGTCAAGATCATCGTTGGTGTTGACAGGCTCGACTACATCAAAGGTGTGCCCCAAAAGCTGCATGCTCTCGAAACGTTCTTGCAGGACCATCCCGAGTGGATCGGCAAGGTGGTGCTCGTCCAAGTCGCCGTCCCCTCTCGACAGGATGTGGAGGAATACCAGAATCTGCGAGCCACGGTCAACGAAGCCGTTGGCCGCATCAACGGGCGCTTCGGCACCGTCGAGTCCATGCCCATCCACTTCCTTCACCGCAGCGTCAGCTTCGACGAGCTCTGTGCGCTCTACGCCATCAGCGACGCATGTCTCGTCACGTCCACGAGGGACGGCATGAATCTTGTCTCCTACGAGTACATCGCGTGCCAGCAGGAACGGGCCGGTGTGATGATCCTGTCCGAGTTCGCAGGTGCGGCGCAGTCGTTGAACGGCTCGCTGATCTGCAACCCGTGGGACGCGTTTGCGGTGTCGGATGCCATTTATGAGGCTTTGACGATGCCTCACAATGTCAGGAGGGAGAACTTTGAAAAGCTCAGCAGATACGTCAAGAAGCACACGGCCAGTTGGTGGGGTCTCAGCTTTGTTAATGATTTGAAGAAGATCAAGGTCGAGGATACGGTCGAGAGCCCGGCAGGTGGGCCTAGCTTGGGCTCCAAGCCTTGATCGGCCACCTTTTGTATCTCTTTCTGTTTCTTCATGTAATATCTCCTCTGTCTCTCGAACAAATCAGCATTTTGACTTTGAGTTAATTATGACATTCGCATGTGCAACCTAGCATTCATCATGAGTGCAAGAGAGAGAGCAAACATATCGGACAGCATACATTTCCAACTCTCGCAACACCTTCCAATCACTTCGACCTACTCTACGTAAGCACACGGCCCAACAGCGGCGTCACAGTCTCCAAATCGTGGCCTGGCACCACCAAGCCACCTGTTGTCTTTTCCAACCTCTGCAACCTCTGGTTGGAATTGAACCACGCCGGGTGGTCCCTCGCTAACCACCCCTGCGGAATGCCTGGCTTGTAGTTGTCCATAATATGCGCATGATCACTGACGAACAAGAAGGTCCCATCGTTTTCCAAGTTGAGCTGCATGCCGATGAGCCCATCCGTGTGGCCGGGGAGGTGGTGGAGGGCGATACCCTGGGCGAAGTCGATGGTGCGATCGTCAAAGGTCTTCCAGTTGAGTTCGTCGAGGGAAAGGTAGTGCGGGAGGTAGACGCCGCGGTCTGCGCCGGTGGCGCAGGAGAAGAAGGCGGACTTGAGTTCTCGTTCGTGCACCCAGATAGGGACGTCGGTTTTGCGGAAGTGCTCGAGTCCACCGGCGTGATCGAGGTGGAGGTGGCCGATGATGACTTGTTTGACGTCCTTGATGTTATTTCCAGTCTTGGCAATCGCGGCTTCAAGCTCGTGTTCCGGTTCGTACCTTGAACGTGCGAAGATGTCATTCAACGGAGCTCCCCAGACCTCTATGGATGGACGAAGAAACGCAGTTCGAGGTTCAATGTCAGCGAGTGATCGATACAAGAGGAGAAGTCGCCTTTGAGGTATCGGTAGAGGGGAAAGTTGACTTACCGGGGTAATCTTTGCCGCATCCCGTCTCCCACAAAATGAGACCCTCGGTAGGATGCTCGATAAGCACCGAGTACATAATGAGGTCTCGACGTTCGGGCTCAGACGGTCCCTTTGGGTTGCTCATGAGCGAAGTGTTGCCACCTCGCTTGAACCAGCCGGCGTCTGCCTGAAGGTAGCCCAGACAGATGACGTGGGCTTTGGTGCCTTTGGGAGCTTTGTTGAGGACGTGGGGCAGCACAACGCCGTCGCGCAACTGGTGCTGGTTGAACTGACCCGACATTGTTGCTGTGATAAGCGACGAGATGGTAGGTAGGAGGTATAGTGTTTGTGGGGAACTATGTGATTGGAGCAGGGATGATCTGTGTGGATGAGACTCGACTGGAGGACCACTCAGAGCACGACGTCGCAGGAGACCTCGTGAGAACCTCGGACAGCGTCCATTTATATAGCCTTGCTCAATTACGCACACTCGTTTCTGCTTGGGTAATGCCTGCAAAGGTCAGCCCAAATGGCCTTGCTTCTGCCAGCCTTCACCTCAACAACGCTTCCTGATCCGGGGAAACCTAGGACGGAGCCCGAAGTCAAATTGCTGTGGAGGCGGTACAGCGGCATGCATACGACAGAAGAGGGAAACAGCTTCGTCGCAACAGACTCTCGGCTAAGTGCTTCATTGGGGACGCACATGGCCACATGACGCATCCTTTGGTTCAACGAGCCAAAAAGCTTGGCCGCTGGACTGAGTTAGCGTTGCTGGACAGCGCTCTTGTGGCGATAATTCGGCTTGGCTTGGCTTGGCTCCGCAGGAGGTGCTAGCTTCCCGCAGGAATGCATTGCGCGCTCACTCCGACGCAAACGCCGCACGCTTTCTCATTCAGGATCCAACGAAGACACGACCAAGCTGCACAAGGTCGCTCTTCTCGTATCGCCTCTCATTGGGCTTGGATTCCACACATTCCCATTCCATCTTGGACCAAGCAAGCACACGCATATCGAAACGACGGCAGGCTGTGTGATACAGATGAATCGGGAATGGGGATGAGAAGAGAGAGGCAGAAGAGGCAGATGTCGTGTGTCCTGCATGTCAGCGAATTGACCGGCTGAATTTGCACGGTGTCAAAGTTGGCGGAATGGCCCGTGTCATGCACGAACCATAAAGGACAAAAACAAAAAGTCAGGCGGGAAACAGAGACGTGAAATTGGTGGCCAAAAACAAGAGAGAAATTGGTCAGTTGGACGAGAATGTTTAAGTACCGCCTAAAAGCCGCAGCTTGAAATCTTTTCCCCGCATTTCTTGGTCACTTTGCCGATCGGCCCGGTCTGACCAACTAAGTCTGTCGCTTGCCTCAGAGTTGGGAAGCAAACAGGTCCGACCGAGTGGGGCCGCTCCCAAAGTTCTCTGACAAGGCACCAAGGCGACTGTCGCTAACGGAAGCAAGCTCATCGAATCATGTTGCATCGGCATGCAGAACCACCCCGATTGTTTTTTTTTTTTTTTTTTTTTTTTTTGATTGCAGACCGGATTTGTTACCTACTGCGATCACACACTGTGAAATTAAATCTCGACGTTGACCACACACAAAGAAGTCGCCTGGTCTTCACAGGGGGACTTCTAAATTCACACAGGAGAAGGGATCCCCTTGGTCACCATGGCGTCTAGAATCAACCGGGGTTGTGGTAGAAGCAAACACATTGCATTATCGTGTGACCGGTGCAAAGAGGGACAGACTAAGCAGTGAGCAGGGAGAGGAGCGCAGGCGAAGGGAAGGAGGAAAGTCGAAGCACGACTCTACGAGCAGCATCGCGACAAGAACGCAACAGGATCGTCGGAACGTGGATCGAGAGGCAAGAAGGGGAAGAGGAAACAAGGAATGTAGGGGCATTAGGTGACTGAGCCATTGCCATGGAGAATCATGGGTTCACAAAGAACCCGGCAAGTCAGCCAAAGATGCACCGTTGGTCTAGGAGTATCCTTGTTAGAGTCCTACCAGCCGTTGCCATCGCCCTCGTGAGAAAGCGTAGGCGAGTGACTGGCTTCTCTCCAGTTCTCTCCCTGTCGGGAGATCTAAGATGGCGAGGAGGACTCTATGAGGGGATATCCATATACTTTGTTAAACGATGAAGAAGAGAAGAAAGAATCTGAGCCGCGCTCGCCAATGCTATGTAGCGAGCCTTCTCAAATCTAGGAAAAATTTGTGACACTTGGTCAGTTCTGCCTGCGCCACGCTGTGGTTTTTCGCGAGCACAGGACTGTTACGATCTGCCCCTAACAGGCTGAAAGAAAAAATAAAACCGATAAAGTTTAGTCCAGATTTCACACGTCGTGACGGCTCATTTTTATGCTCAGCCTCGCAACTCGGAAGCATTTACCGTCAATTTGCTGAGCAACACCACTTGCTGGCTATCCCTAGTCACAGCTGTCACCCTGTTCACTCTGACCATCATTGCTGGGTTTCTAATCAAAGAAGCTCACCTTCGCTCTCTTCTATACCCCAAGCTTTCTTCTTCTCCGCCATTCACTCGCAAAGAAGCACACTGCCGCTCTTTCAGTACCAGCCCGACTAGCATAGCAAGCGTCGTCATTTCTTGGTCGATCATTCAATGCCCGTCTCGAGGTGTCTGATCACCGCATTCGATATCCTTAGTGCTCGAACAGACTCACGTAGCGCTGACCACCGGCTCGCGTATCTGTCCTAAACCAAAGCTGCATCCACACAGGTCGTTGGGGACAGACTAGTGTCCTCACGGAAAGCTCAATGCCCACCGCGGCCTCGCGGTCCAGCGATGGGCCTCCATTGCCAGACGCTCCGCATTTCGCCTCATCACATCCAGCAAGTCCGAGTGGATCGCCAGCAGCAGCAGCAGTAGCAGCATCGTCAGCACCACCACTATCTTCGTCGTCATCGTCGTCTGCAGCGCACCCAAGTCCAAAAGCGCGCCCACGACCTTTGAATCACCACCATCATCCGTATCGCATAGAACTCCTCGATCTCACTCCCGTCTCAGTGTCTCTGCTATGGTCTACCCGTCCCCCACCTCTCAGTGCTATTCCGCTCGAGGTAGTCAACTCGCAACTCCGCAAACGTCTCAAAGCACGATCCTCTGGTAGTAGCGCTAACCGCAGCTCGTCTCCGCACCGCACATCCGCTAGAGCTACCGCTGTATCCCCTTCGCCCACCTCCGCAACCGCAGCTGCCGTCTCCAAGTCCAGAACTTCAGCGACAGGTCCAACATCTGACCGTCAAGCCGCCAACGCTGCCAATCATCCAATCGAGTCACCCATCTCCAAGCTGACCGAAGGCCTCGTAGCAACCCGAAGCTTAAACCGTAAAGTCACTAAGATCCGCCTTCGCGCTCCTCCCACTGTAGCAGCGCAGCCCAGAAGAAGTTCTAACAGCTCAGCACCCTCTGACTCGGCTCACACCTCTGCCAACGACGATGACGCATGGCCTTCAGATGACGGTGCTACTCCAGTCGACGACGAAGTTGGCTCTGCTTCCGACGCCTCCGACTCGGGATACGAGGGAGGCCCCGACGCCCGTCATCATGTGACGAGCGTCTTCAAGGAACGAGTCTCTGTCACTGTCAATGGTCAAGACTGGTCGCACGTCTTGCTTGGTGAGCGTGGCTCACACGAGGCTATTGTCGTCATCTTTGGTCTTGAGCCAGAATCCGATTACGATGTTCAATTCCTCGTCAAGGCTGGTCTTGATGGCACTCACGATGCTTTCCGCGCCACCTTGCGTACCAGAGCCGAACGCGAGTCTTCCCGTTCCATGGACACTTCTCCTGCCATTCGACCTGCTTCACCTTCTCCTCTCGGTCGTCTACCCGTCTCTGCTCCCGAGCTTGATGCCGTTGAGCCTGCTCCTCAGCGTCTGGCCGTACTTCACGCCGAGCTTGAGGCCAGCGAAGCACTCAAAGCAACACTTCTGGCAGACGTCAAGAAGGCAAGGAAGGAATCCTCCAAGCAAGAGGCCGCCCTGCGACACGAGATCGACGCTGTTAAGCGCGGCATGGATCGCATGAGCGCCACGGATCAGCGTAGTCGCCAAAAAGTGCTGGCATTGCAGGAACTCATCAAGCAGACCACAATCCACACCAAAGAGATCCACGAGCAAGCAGAGGTCACCGAGAAGGAGCAGCCAGAATGGGAGGAGCAAGACGCCAAACTGGAAGCCGAGGTCGAAGCATTGCGAAAGGAAGTCGACGCAGAGGAAGCGGCTGCCCAAGCCGAGTGGGACAAGGATGAAGCAGTTCTCGCTGCGCTCGAAAAGGAGTTGAGGTCATTGGAAGCAACCGCTAAGACCCTGGAAGCAGAGCGCGACGAGCTGCGCGACGACAAGCTGGCTTCAGTGCATTCCGAGATCGAGAAAGTCAAGGAACAAGCCAGAGAGGCACTCAACAGACCCGTAGGCCACGGTGCCAATCCTCGACGTGGTGGTGCCGCTTCTGGCGGCTCTCAACGTGGTGGGCATCGCCATGTCAGCGGTCCTCATGTGGTCGCCAATGCTCCTAGCAACAAGGGCAAGCCTCATCAGGGGGGCCGCGGGGGGAAGGCGGGCAACTTCGGCAATCGCGCTGTCTCGGGTCCTGCTGCACAGTTTGGCGGGCCTGGAAACAACCACAACACGGGCTTTACCGGAGCATCGCGAGGCTTCATGCAGAGCGTTGGTAATGGTTTCCGACGTGGGCAGAACCACACTCAACAGGCTCAGAGCTTTGACGCTATGGCTGGTGCCGGCTACACGGGTGCTGGCGGCCCATCCCAGGGTGCCATGCTGCCACCTGGTCCTGGCTACATTCCTGCTGGCATGCAAGATCCAGCCATGGGTCCGGGAGGATATGGTGCAAACCCACCCTATGGTCCGCTCGAGTCGTTCTATGGCCAGCCTCAGCAGCAGACCTCGCAGTTCGCGTTCGGAGGGTTGGAGGCAAGTCAGGACGACCTGTATGATCCCACTCTGGGCTTTGACCCTTACGATCCTTCTATTGATGCTCGACGCAGGTCCAGTCTTCCGCTCCCACAGCTCTCGTACAATCCACCTCAGCCCAAGCTGCCGTCTTCTTCTACCACGACGGCCCTCAACCCCGCCAACCCGGAGTTTGTCCCGTCTACAGGCTCCAACCACGCTTCACCTGTTATCAGCAAGAATCCTTCGGCGCCAGGAAGCAAGGCTACCACTGCGATCACCTCGGCACCACTGCCGGCCCACACTGCGATTGCGACTCAGTCGCCGCCTCCTGGTGTAGCTTCTACTGAACACTCGCCGACGTCTTCCTCTAGGTTTGCCTTCCCCCTCGCACGTCATCTGCCCACCGCCGGTGGCTCTTCCTCGCTGGCGACAAAGTCGAGCTCGTCGGCGCTCGCATCGGCAAACGCATCTGGGGCCAACCCGAACAACGTCCTCAACCTGCCGCTTGGATCCGATCTCAATGTGCCACCTACCTCTGGAAAAGGATCCAACTTGTTCTCCATGGGTGCTTCAGGCACTGCAAGCCCGTTCTCGAGGCATTCGCCCTTGCTTCCACAGGGCATCGATGGGTCGGCAGCTGCACCAGGAGGCCTATCGATGGGCTTTGCGAGTGCAAGCCCACGCTTCGGCGCGATGGGTCTGCACAGCCACCAGATCGGGTCGACTGGCGACGATCTGTCTGCTACACCGTTTGGCCCCGCCTCTTCCAAGTTCGGTCCGCTCGACTATGACCCGACTATGGATAATTTTGGCCCCGCTCCTAGTCTCTCTAGTGGTCTCGGCTCTGCCCCAGGCCCAAACCCAACTACATCGTCGGGCATGCCACCTTTCAGCTCTAGCACCATGTCGTCGATCTTCGGTGCCAGCGATACGTGGTCAGCACCCACCCTGCCCAGCCAGAATGCCGCTTCTTCGTCGAGCTGGATTACCTCTTCCCCTCCTCTGGGCACTGGTACGGGTAGCACTGCAGCCGCAGGGGGCGGCGGAGATATCTGGTCGGCCCCAACACTACCCGGCGTCTCGCAGTTGAGGACAAAGATGTCGCTCAGCGATCTCACCGGTGGCTCGTCGACGTCGTCTTCGCCCATCGGCAGCAACGCCAGTGCCACCACGAGCGGCAATGCGGCATTCGGCGCGTTTGGAGCTGGCAGAATCGGCCTTGGTGCCATCGGGCAGGGGAGTGGGATAGCGAGCGTGCCCAGTAAGTCGAGCCCATTAGCGAGTCCGGTTGCCGCAAGTCCAGCTGCTGGAGCAGGGTTGGAGGTTAGGGATGCGGGCAAAGCGGCTGAACGGGCGGAGCAAGCCGTTGAGGTCAAGGGCGGGCTCGGAGCCACGCAGAAAACTGGGGAGTGATCCTCGGCTTCAAAAAGATGATCGCCATCATCACCAACTACGGACTTTCAATGTCATGTCATCTAACTTGTACTTTTAGCCATCCCTACATTTCGAACCATTCAAGGTTGGTTGTTGTGTCTCTCGGTCGGCGATGCGAGTGCTAGTGTGATGCTTGGGTTGCTGTACGTGGTTGAGGTGGCAATGAGAAAGTTGCCTATGCTCTGGACGGAAAAGTTACACGGAAGAGAGGGTGTCGACCTGCTTTAACGCCGTTCCTTCCGACAGAAGCCCTGAAGAGATCGTTATTGCAAAGCATCACGTTTTGCAGTGAAGCTGCCGACCCAACACGAAACGAACGCATAGCGAGGCGTCTATTATCCAAATCTGCAAGCGCAAAACCTTAGTACTGTATGTATATTGCTCCGTTCCGGCCGCCTCACACGCTCATGCTTCACAACTAGTTGTGGCGAGTAAAAAAAATGCGTATAGATTCTTCCCGCACCCGCTCGCTCACTCATCTTTTTAAGCAAAACAACAATGGGGACGCGAAGAGGGGTGCGGGCGACGTTTTGGGTTGGGTGTGACTCGAGTGCTACCTCGACTCACACGAAGATGCGTGGTGGTGCGGTATGATGGTACAAGAGATCGAATCAGAGCGGGTAGGGTTGGGGGAGGTGAAGGGATTTAGTGACCTGCACGGCGCTGCTCGGCAATGACGGAGGTGAGGGACTCCATCTTGTTCTTGGCGCGGCGGAGGGTGCCCACACGGCGCTTGATGAACTTTCGGGCACGCTTGTCCTATTGTCGCCAAAGTGATGGAGAAAGGAGGAAAGGAGGAGGGGAACGTCAGTAAATGTGTGTCTGAAAAGCAGAGCTGGGCAAGGTCGAGGCGAAAGGACTATATCACTCGCTGGGGTGCGACGACGGAATAGGCACCATTCCGATCCCGATGTTTGCAGACAGTGTGCGATATATGTGTCCTCCTTGCTCTGATCCTGCCTATGCATGCATGAAAAAGACGTACCTTGGAGTTACGGATGAGCTCCATAGCACGTCGCTCGTAAGGAGCGAAACCGGCGACCTCACGGATGACGGAGCGGATGACCTTGACGCGCTCGCCCTGGCGACCCTTGCGGTTTGAGGGGCGGGGAGCGAGAACACGGCGCTCGGTCTGGTGACCACGGTTGATGCCCCAGACGAGACCTATATGAAGAGGGAGTCAGGATGAATGCACAAAGCGAGAGGAGAGTTGTCAGCGAATGCTGTTCGTCTTTGGTCGGAAGTATGGCAGCGCATGGCGCAGCAGCATTTCGGTCGCTTTCGGGCCGGGCAGTGTTGTGACTGTTGTGGGCCGGGCAGTGCGGTCGAGAGAGTAGCCTTCGGCGAGATATGCTGAAGAGTGAGTGGTATAAGTCGTAATGCTAGTACTAGCGAAGACACCTGCCAGCGTATTAGGACAGCAGAGAGTCGCACGCTGACTGGCGCGGTAGAAGTTGATGTGCACGCGTTCGACGCAAGGGCTGCTGGAAGGGTGGTGTAGAGAAACTGATCGATCTACTTGGTCGGATGCTAGAACATCACTGCGACGGAGATTTCCCCAGGCGCATCTGTCAATCGTCCCCTCCTATGTCCCGGACGTCCGAATATCCCGATGCGACGAGCAGTGATGAGACGGGCCGATCTTGCCGGGTCTACCTGCACAGAGCATGCCACATCATGATACCCGATGAAGCGGTACCCTGTGAAGCGTCTGACCATTGTGGGGGGTTCGAGCCATCGCCAAACCACTTGACCAACGCCAATATCCCTGCTAACCCTTCTGTTTGTCAACCTTCATGAACGACTGTCCAACTTCGCGACGCACCCGAGGCTGCCATGGGGTTACTGATTCGCCGAGCAAAGGCGAATGATACTGCTGCTATTCATCTTCCACCATCCTGCTCCGACAGACGGTGTTGTCTGATCTAACCGACGCCAATCGCCAACTAAAATCCATGTTGCTGATGCTGTTATGGCTTTGTCTGTGGATGCTATCGATACGGTGTGTGCTGAAAGTGACTGCTAGACTGCGACTGCAAAGCTGTACCTGGATGTTGGGAGCGACTGAAATGCTGCGTTGCTGGATGCTGAAGGGGCCAATAGGTGATGGATACACACCAGTTCGAGGCACACCGGCCTTGTGAGCGGGGTTAGAAGAGTTTCCCATTGTGTCGGTTATGTGAAGGTTGATGATGATCTTGAGGGATGGAGGTGAGAGGCAGATCTACTCAAACGGATGGCGACGACAACGCTGTCCGTGTGTGACAATGTCCGACTGCCTAACACTCAGACGCCCACACACAAAGTCCAACCACAGATTTTCCAGAGCCTCAGCTGCCGGCCTCGAATCCTTGGAATTCGATGCCCAATTCAAGACTGCGCTCTGCTGTTACCAACTTGTTCTCGCAGCCAAATTTGGTACCGAGGACAGTATCCACTCGAGGATGGCCGAATAGCCACGTTCGAGTGATGTTCAGCTGCGCTCTGCAAATTTCGTGGTTGGCACGATTTCGAACGCACGTGATTCAGAAGGAGCTCGGCCGAGGATCTGCCAGACATATTCAACTGCGCTCTGATTTGTGCCAATTAGTCAGCCTGCTCACAACCCCGTCCATATTCAGGGTCCAACGAGTCTCCACCTGATGCAGATCCGAAAATTCGCCGAGATGCACACAACTCACCCATGCGCACAAACACCGTCGACACGCTGTCATTCGATATCCGTGCGTTCGCAAACTCAGTTTGTGCTTCTTGCATCGCCACCAACACAATCGTATATCTAAACAGCTCGCCGAGATTCAAAGGATGGCAGGACTCGAAGAGATCTCGGCACCACCATTGCACGTCTCGGCAGAACAGCTGGCTCAGCTTCAGCAGAACACACCGTCGTCGTTTGATGAGATTCCTCCAGTCCTCCACCTGCACCTTGCACAGTCCACTGTTTATGTCAGTCCATCACCGTCGTCACGACCCAGCTGCTTAGAGCAACTGAAAAACGATCACATCAACGATGGCACTACCGAACATGGCGAAGACGAAGAAGAAGAAGCCGAGGTGTTTCAAGCAGCAGGACGGCTCTGGCTCACCGAGCGCGAAGTTGCCTTCATCGCACCGAAGACCGGTACCGGCTTCAGACTAGGTTACCCGAATATAGCTCTGCATGCAGTCACGCGTACACCGCCAAGCTTCCTGGAGGCGGCGATTCAGAACGGATCGTCCTCGTCATCCTCAGCAGCAGCTTCCCACGGGTGCCTCTACTGCCAGCTCGATCTCGGTCCGAATGCTGGCACCGCAGAGATGGGCGACGATGACGAAGAAGCCGAATTCGTCGAGATGTACATCTGCACGCCGGACAGTGCTTCGCTCGATCAGCTCTTTGAATCCCTCTCATACTGCGCTTCCCTTCACCCATCGGGACCAGTGGAGGACGATGGTGGCCACCCTTTCGCCGGCTTTGCACCTTTTGGCACGAGTGCTGCTGGCGTCCAGCTAGGTGAAGACGACGTCGTCGACGACGACGACGACGACGTGGCTTTCGAAGATGCGGAGGCAGATGGTGACGACGGACAAGACCTCAGCGAAACTGGCAGGGTGAGAGCCGACTTCCAAACCCCAGATTCACGCTACCGTCCCTACTGAACGATGCACCCCAGCGCGTCAGGAAGATAGTATGCAGCTGCCTCGTCCAACTCGTGCCCTGGCTGACCCTGTTCGCTCCTCACACGTCTCTGGCATCCTGACCTCTGAACACAGCGCAATCTGGCTCACTTGGAGAGTGTCATGCAATGGCCCGACTCGGACGAAGCCGAAAGAACACCTTCCCTTGAAGATGGTGACCTGTCCGCCAGGGACGTCGTTGCTCGAGACAAAACAGCTGCGACCAACACACTCATCTTGTCGAATCTGCCGGTTGAGTTCTTCATCCCGCACATCTGTTCACTGCTGCTCTCGCTGCTCAACACTTATGGACCTATGGTGCGATGGACGCCATTGCCATCCGTAGGACGCGCAGTTGTCGTCTTCAAAGACTCCGACGGTGCTGCGCTGGCCAAGACAGGGTTGGATCGACTTGTGCTCCCGTTCGAAGATAGTGACGTGCAAGGGGTGGAAAGAGCATCAGACGAGGATGATGGGACGATTCTGCGCGCCATTTTTGGCCCCGTCACAGATCCAACATCAGAGCCGGAGACGCTGGCTGTGCCGGCTACGGACAAGAACTTCCTCATCTCTCCACCAGGTAGCCCGCCAGTTGGGTGGGAACCGATCCGAGAAGATCCACCCAATCGAGACACGTTGGCCGAGGACTTGATCAAGGCACTAGCAGACCTGCGCGATACAGGTAGTCACATTGAATCGCATCAGCCGCGAGTATGGGGCGAATTCGGATCGGACGAGGGACACAAAGCCGAGAGGACAAGTGGAGGCGCGGGCACGCCCGAAGTTATCATTGCACCGAGCACAGCGCCTGCCATGCGTAGTTTCCAGCCCGCTTGGCTTCGCGGTGATAGAAATACCGACGCTGGCAATGCGGAAGAGCAAATTGAGCTGCCGGGAGTGACCGTACAGTCGTTCGATGGAGACGACGAAGAAAAGAGCGGGGCAGTAGCAGGCAGCAAGTTGTACAATGGTTTCAGCATCAGCTCGGTCAAGGCGACTGTGGACTCGATGCGTGGACCGGTGCATCTGGGCGGCTCTGCAAATGGCTTGGATGCAGGGCCCGGGCTTGGTGCGGAGACACGGCGCATCACACCGACCAGTCGACCTCCTCTTAATAGCGACGACTATTCCAACGCATCGTGAGGGGCTAGCCACGGCATCTCGTGCAGGACATGTCTTAACAGCAGTTAAAAGTCGTCAGGCGTCACCACCAAAGTACAGTTCGGATCAATGAGAACTGAGTTGGTTGGAATGAACGTATCTACATGTCAAAAATGCGAGTATATATGCTCTAAGAGTGTACGGAGCAAGTGCGAGCACCGCCATTCCCTGAGTGTTGCACAATGAACTGAACCTTCGCAGTGCGACCTCGACCTCCTGTATCACGGCTCTTATCCCTGAGTACCCCACCTACCTTGGCTGTGCTGATGGTGTTGGCGTTGCTGTGGGTGGCAATTCGTTGGCGTTTAATTTCTCTGCCTCAATTTCCGCCAAATTTGCCTTCATAATTGCGACCGGTGCATTGTCTTGAACTACAGCTACCACTTCATGCATCGAAAACCCACATACCCGCCGCTTGTGGCAATACACATGCACCCACTACCTTTGACTGATCAATGCTGGAATGAGTCTTTGTTGTGCAGAAATGAACGGAGTGAGACCTTATGAAGGATGCAAGACGCTTGAAGCATGCTCAACCGATCGGAATGGTGCTGGATCGACGATGCCACACCAACGATAAGACTCATTCGAACGGCAACGAGAACACAAGTTGAGCCGCGGCACTTTCCTGGTCCGAACCAACCTAACAAATCGCGCTTATGCTAACAGCCGCGGGTCAACTGATTTCCTTTGTGGAGTGATGAAAAGGAGGGTCCAGCGCAGCAGCAGCCCGTGCAGCCAGCAAGCAGCCGCCGAGAAAAATGTTCCGAAAACCGACAAGCTCGTCATAGCTGCACAAAGCTGCGTCGCGCAACAGCCCACATTGGTGCAGTCGGAGTCGACTTGTCCGGTAACCTAATTTGACTCGCACTGCTGTTGCGATTGCGATCCTTGAGAAGAAAGCGTTGTTGGACACGGGCGTCGGCTAGTAGCGTCGGTTGATAGGGCCGGTTGTACGATCCGCGGGTGAACCTCATGGCCCCTCCTTCCATCGTCCAGAAAGGCGTTGGCGAGTCGCGGTCAAAATTGCGCATTGGCACACATAGGAATGGGACTTGGCGCCCGTTGCCGCAAAGGCCGGTTGTGTAACCCACCGTCATGGCGTCTGCACTCACAGTGTATAAGTAGTGAGCTCTTTGTGTTCTCATCTCTTTGGTTTCACCACCTACCACATCGACGCTTGCTCCCTACACAAGGTCTATTAGAAATGGCGCCCAAGCCCAACCCAGCAAGGCCCGACACCGACCCGGTGCACGGCCAAACCGTCGAGGACCGCCCTGCCAACCCCACTCCGTCCACCTCATCCTCGTCCGGTCCTTCGGCGCGCGAGCGACTCGCATCTCTCGTCTCGCACCTTCTCCCTGGAGGCAACACCGAGTTTGACTATGTCATCGTCGGCGGCGGTACTGCCGGTGCTGTCCTCGCCAACCGTCTTACCGAAGACCGCAATGTCTCGGTTGCCGTTATCGAAGGTGGCCCTACCGACGTGGGGAATGACATGGTGCTCGACCTCAAGCGCTGGCTCGAGATGCTCGGTTCCGATCTTGACTATGATTATCCTACAGTGCCCCAGCCGCGTGGTAACTCGTTCATCCGCCACTCGCGTGCGAGAGTGCTCGGTGGGTGTTCGTCACACAACACGCTCATCTCATTCCGCCCGTTCAACGAGGACCTGGACGACTGGGCGAACAACTACGCCTGCCCCTCGTGGTCTGCAAGCATCGTGCAACCGTACGGTGACCGGCTCAAGATGAACATCGTGCCTGTTGCGCCGCAGCAGAGGAATCAGGTGGCGAGGGACTGGGTGCTGGCTTCATCCCGTGCAACCGGTGCTCCGGTGTTGGAGGACCTCAACGCTCACATTGTGCACCGTGGCGGCTTTCAGAAGGCGGTTGGCTTCTTCGACATTGCCTACGATCCCTACTCTGGCCAACGATCTAGCGCGTCGGTTGCCTACCTCCACCCGATCATGCCTCACGGCCCGTACAAGCGCCACAACCTTCACCTCTTCCTCGAGACCTGGGCCAACACGCTCGTATATTCCCCGGACGACCCGGCCAAAGTGACCGGTGTCAAGGTGACAACCAAGCACGGGCTCACCAAGACGCTGAGCGCGAGGAAGGAGGTGATTCTGTGTGCTGGTGCCATCGACACGCCTCGTTTGCTGCTGCACTCTGGTATCGGCCCAAGGAAGGAGCTGGAGGCGTTGGGGTTGGCGTGTAAACACGATGTGCCGGGGGTGGGGGAGAACCTGACGGATCATCCCGAGTCGATTGTTATGTGGGAGACGCGCGATACTCCACCTGAGACCGTGATGTCTTCTGACGCCGGTCTGTTCCTCCGTGTGCTCCCGAGCGACGCCGAGCCCAACCCTCACCCCGGTCCGGACCTCATGTTCCACATCTACCAGGTCCCTTTCGCCGACAACACCGAACGTGTCGGCTACGAAAGGCCGAAACACGCCATCTGCATGACCCCCAACATCTGCCGCTCCCAAGCACGCGGCAAAGTCTCCCTCGCCTCTGCCAACCCCGCCGACAAACCCCTACTCGACTTTAAATACTTCGAAGACAAGGACAACTACGACGAACGCATCCTGATCGAAGGCGTCAAATGGGCACGAAAGATCGCTGAGCAATCCCCCTTCAAAGAGCACCTCGTGAAGGAGGTAGCACCCGGCCCGGCGATTCAGTCGGACAAAGATATTGGCGAGTACGCCAGAAAGGTGGCGCACACGGTGTATCACCCAGCGGGGACGTGCAGGATGGGAACGCCGTCGGAGAAACATGGCGGCAAGGGGAAGGATGCGAGTGTGGTGGTGGACGAGAAGGATTTGAGGGTGGTGGGGTTGAAAGGCGTGAGGGTGTGCGATGCGAGTGTGCTGCCAACGCTGCCGACGATCAATCCAAT
Organism: Ustilago lituana; assembly: GCA_928869825.1. Lineage (NCBI taxonomy): Eukaryota > Fungi > Basidiomycota > Ustilaginomycetes > Ustilaginales > Ustilaginaceae > Ustilago > Ustilago lituana. The sequence continues at coordinate 221,976 of CAKMYA010000002.1, forward strand.
GCTGACGATCTTGATGGTTGCCGAGAGGGCAGCCGAGATCATTAGAAATGATGCTTGGGAGAATGGACTTCGCAAGACCAACTACCACTAGATCACCCCGCTACAGAGGAATTCTGCCCGCCATATCCTCAGAGCAAGATGTTTCATACCAATACCAAAACGCCATCGTAGAGAACTTGCGTCTAAAGGCTGTGCAGAAGAGTTTCCAGGTGTGAAAAACGTCTACAATTGCAAAGACCGAAGCGAACGGCTTCTAACGTGGGTAAGGACCGCCTTCACGCGCGGCTCAGCTCATCGCCCAGCTTATAGTTGAGCACCTTATCCCAATCCACCTTCTGCCTCGTCAACGGCAGTTGCCTCCTCAACGCCTTAAAGGCCCTCTCGGCCAACTCATCGTAACTCTTCTCCAACCCCTGCTGCCAGCCATCCTCGTGTGCACCCACCACCTTGACCACCTCCTTCGCCAACCCCTCCGCATCGTCCGCGCTGGCGGAAAGCTGGAAAGTGCGCGGCTTGGCGGCATTGAGCTGCACGTTGCCATTCTCAAAGTAGTGCACCTGCACGGAGAGGGTGGAGGTGAGGGTGGAGGTGGCGGGGTCGAGCGTGTAGGAGGCGCGCCAGCGGCCGGACCAGAAGTTGGAGAGGTTGAAACGGTTACCCGCATGGTGGAAGGTGTAGGTGGTTTTGGGTGGGGCAGAGGGGGTTTGGGTTGGTTCGGGATTGGATTCGACGGCTTCGGCTGCGGCGACAGCTTCAGTGGGATCATCCTCGATGTCGTCCTTCTTCTGCTCCTCCTCTGCATCTTTTTTGTCCTCTTCGCCTTCTTCTCCCTCGGCGGCTTCCTTCGACTCCTCTACGCTGTTCATGGCAGCAGCAGTGTTTTCCGAAGGCGACTTTGCGTCTTCCATCGCAGCCTTTTGCACCAACTCCGCCAACTCTTCCCCCTCGTTCTTGACCGGCACGCTCGACGCCGCAAACACTGAGCTAACCCCATCCGGATACCTATCCCTCACATACTCCTCCAGTGCCTTCTCCAGCGCCGCCCTCGTCTTCTCCACTTCCGGATGCACCTCCTCCGCCTCCTTCAGGTCGCTGACCGTGCGCTTGACATGATCAAACAGGAATGTCTTTTTGAGCTTGGGGTGGATGTAGCGCTTTACGCCCGGCCCCACATCCGCACTAGCATCGGGGACTTGGCCAGCATTGCAGATGATGACGGCAGCATCGGAGGAAGGGAGGGTTGCGGTGACGAGTTGTTGCGTGTTGTACTCTTCGAGCGCGACGGCGGCAGCGGATTGGAGTTTGGCGTCGTCGATCTTGTCACTGGCGTTGGACTCGGCGTCGAAGAGGATGCCGCGGAGGTCGTGGTAGACTTGGGAAGTCTGACCGGGGGGCGACTGAGTGAGGAGGGAGAGGGCCTCGGTGAGGCGGGAGGAGTTCGACATGGTGTCTTCCATGCGCTAGTGCGTTGCGCGGTTGATGGGTGCTATCTGCGAGCCCGTCGTATGCGATGTCTCCACGCCTGCCGGTTATTCTGCTTCGATTGGCGACAAAGACAGGAGTAGGCGTGAATAGGGTGTTGATGGTCAGGACTGGGTTGTGTCGGAGCTGATGCTGCTTTGGTGGTGGAGGCGTACAGTACCTGCACGCACCTGCCGATGTCAGCGTGTGCCGGACTGTCCCAACTCCTGTCTGAGACGTGGTCTGTGCTGCCTCACACTCAACGCAAGTCCATCGGCTGTCCCGATTTCCCTTTGATTTCCAGAGCCCACAATTTCGCACACAATTCTTTGACTTTCAAGCATGAGCATCACCTTTTCTCAGCGACTCGAGACTCAGCAAATGCGTGTGCAGCCTTTTGGCACGGACCCTTGCTCTCACACCCCATGCTGGTGCCATTGCAACCCACAACCCACTTTTCACGTCATCACTCCATCACCCTCACGGCTATATAAGCCTGCCTTCCCTGCCAGTGGACTCTTCCCTTCCTTCTTTTGTTGTCCCAGACACCTGCTCCAAAGGATTAACTCAAGATGACCAAGAAGCTCCGCGTCGGCTTTGTGCCAGAGCACTTTGCTGCTCCCCTCCTCCAACTCGCCGACTCTCCTTGGGTAAGTATCCCCTCCCCCGCCATATCCCCCAATCAGCCGCTCCCTTGCTCACCTTGCTGGTCCCCTCGCTGACTTCTGAACGACAGGGCAAGGAACACATCGAGCTCGTTCTCCAGCCCTCTGGCACAGGCCAGATGCTCACCTCGCTCGACGCTACTCAAACCACTGGTCAGCACATCGACGTCGCCGTCGCTCTCACCGAAGCGCTCATCACAGGCATCGCCAAAGGCCGCACCGACTACAAGCTCGTTGGTTCCTACGTTCGCACCTCGCTCAACTGGGCCGTCATCACCGGCACCTCGGCCTCCGCCGCCAAGTACAATTCTATTGCCGATCTGAAGGGGACAAAGATTGGAATCTCTCGCATCGGGTCCGGGAGTCAGATCATGGCGAGTGTTATGGCGCTGCAGCATGGGTGGAACACGAGTGCGGGCTCTGGGGGTGAGGGGGCGGAGATCGAGTTCAAGGTGAACGACACGTTCCAGAACCTCAGGGATGGGGTGAATGGGAAGAAGGAGTACGATACCTCGTGTTTCATGTGGGAGTGGTACACCACCAAGCCCTACGTTGACTCCGGCGAGGTGAGGTTCATCGGTTCCGTCCCCACCCCCTGGCCCTCTTGGACAATCGCGGCATCGCAGAACACTGCCCTCTTCCCCGACCACCCCACTGCCGCTATCCTCCCCGAGTTCCTCTGTCGCCTGCAAGACAGCATCAAGCAATTCGCAAACCCAGAGACGCGCAAGTCAGGAGCAGCCAAAGCCTTCATCGTCAACCACCACGGATACAAGGAGGAAGACGTCGACTCGTGGCTGGAGACGGTCAGGTGGGCCGGAGAAGAGACCGAGAACCCGGCCGGGTTGAAGGTGCCGAGTACGGGACAGAACACAAACACGCAGACCGTGTCGAGGGGTACCATCAAGGAGACGCTCGACGTGCTCGAAAAGGCTGGGGTCGTGAGGAAGGATATCGATCCCAGCGTGTTTGTCGACTCGGAGAGCCGGCTTGTGGCCTAACTTGAAGCCATCTTCACTTCGCATGTCGGTTCACGAAAAGACACACGAACTCAAACGCCGCGTGGCACGGTTGAAGAAAGAAAAGTTCACATTGAGTGTGTGTGCAAGTGTGCAGTCTATCTTGTCTGTGTAAGTTCACGCTCAAAGCTCTCTGCTGGGTCCTCCATAACGCACGCATCGCTAAGCATGCCACTGGCGTGTTCCGAGTTGGTCGCGCCCTGAATAATGCCTGCGCTCGCACCGAGTACCGAGTATCCAGGATTGTCGGCGTCGGTGGGACTGCTGCGCTGAATATCCTCCCTACTGGGGATGGGCAGCGACTCCTGTCGCTTTGGCTGCTGCATCATCCTCGCTTGTCGCCTCACTTCCGTCCTGAAACTCCTCACCTCTTCCAGGATGAGGTTCTTCATGCCTTCCACCTCGTCGACGCTCTCAAAACCGAAATCGAACCTGCGAGGGCAGACGGGCTCGTCCGCTGGGTCGTGCCATACCGCGAGGTATGGGTGCTGCAGAGCTTCTTCGCACGAGATGCGCTTGGCAGGGTCGAACTCGAGCATGCGTTCGAGCAGGTCGAGCGCTAATGGATTTGCCTGTGGGTACAAGCGCTGGAATGGGATGCGGGGCTGGAAGGGAAGCGAGCGGATGTAGTCCTGTGCGCGTGGCGAGCCCACCCTCCGCAGCGTCTCTTCGCTAGGTGTGCCAAGGTAGTGCAAGATCTGATTGAGCTGGTCGACGTAGTCGCGTCCCTTGAAGATGGGTCGGCCGCCGAGCAGTTCAGCGAGAATGCATCCGACGGACCAAATATCGATGGCGGTCGTGTAATTTTGAAAGCTGAGCATAATCTCGGGGGCACGGTACCATCGAGTGGCAACGTATTCGGTCATGAAACCACCCGCGCCTGCCTGCTTGGCGAGCTCAGGATCGGTCTCGAAGCCACGAGCCAGACCAAAGTCGCAGATCTTGAGCTCGCAGTCTGCGTTGACGAGAAGGTTGCCTGGCTTGAGATCTCGGTGTAGAACTGATGCAGAGTGGATGTACTTGAGGCCGCAGAGGGTCTGATAGATGAACGACTGGAAGTGGGCGTCGGAGAGGGGCTGGCCGGAACGGATAATGGCATGCAGATCGGCCTCCATGAGCTCCTCATACAGATAAACCTCGTTGAAGCCGGCGGGGTCGATGATGTCCATGTCATAGAGACAAGTGATGTTCTTGTGGCCCCTGAAATGGCGCAACAACTTGATCTCTCTTAGTGCGCGCTTGGTGAGGATCTTTTTGGTGAAGACGTTGGTGATCTTTTTGATGGCGACACTTTCGCCAGTGCTCCGGTGAGTGGCAGCAGCTACACAACCGTAGGCTCCCTGGCCGAGGTCCTTGGTGATCTCGTAGGCGTTGTCAATGAGGAAAGTCTGGTTGAGCACATTGTACGGTGTGCGTTGCGGGTTGGAAGTGAATGCCGACATTGTGACTGTGATGTGCAAAGGGACAGGTGCCGATGCGGTGGCTGGGTAGCGGTGCTTCCTGAGCGTGGCCGAGATAATGCTGGGGTCGCACCTTCAGGGGCTTCCTCGATCGCGACTACTTTAAGAGGCAGGTAGAGGTTTGCGACCGTGACAGGAGCTGCGATAAGATGCCCGTAGTGCAAAAGTGGTGGGTCGAGGAGATGTGCGAGAACGGTGGGCCGCAATTGTTCCTTCCGTCTGATCCAGAGTCAGTGTCGATTGGTGCGCCGGAATGATTGCGGCTGCTGTGTAAATTTTGCAGACCTATGTGTAAACCGTGGTGGGTTGAAGCGTCACTTCAGAAGTCTCGCTGGTCTCACCGAAAGAGTTCGAGACGAGAGCACGAGCTGCAAGCCAAGAGACGAGGTAACAAAGGTGGAGAAAGGAAGGGAAAAAGCAGGATAGAGGTCAAGCTGCTGCGGCGATGATGGTGAGGGCCAAAGAGGTGAAGAGATAGGAATGTGATCAAAGAGTGCAAGAGAAGTGTTGCGGCGGCAGCGGCACGTGCATTTGGAAAGTGTGTGATTTGATTTCGGGAGTGTCGAAGCCGACCGTCATGGTTTGGCATGGGCTCTTTTTTAAACTCGAAATCCACCGAGGAACCTCTTCTCTATGGAAAGCAAACCGCACACAGCATCACAGCATCACAGCATCACAGCATCACAGCACCCTCGACACTGCTTTTGCACCTAGTGCGTACAGTACAGTGCAGTAGCAGTGCAGTAGCAGTGCAGTATGGAAGCCTCTACAACTAGGTCTTGGATGGAGCAAGGCCCGAACAATGTGAGTTCTTCGAATTCCAAGGACGAGTGATACAGAGTGTTTCTGGAACGGTGCCAAGTCGACGGTACATGTCCTCATACTGTGTGGCGCAGTGCAGTGCGAAATGGACATGCAAAGAAGAGCAAAGTCGTGGCGTCGGAACACAATGGACAGAGATCAATTAGTTAACTCTGACTGCACCGCATACACACACAACCGAGCCCGACAGACAGCTAGAGGACGATGTTCGAACAGCAATCTGCACAGCTAAGTTACCTGTAAAGACCCTATGCACGCACGTCCATTTCTCGATAGCCGCTTCAGCCTAGCCACAGAGCGGGAAGCTCGGACAAGACTCCAAGACCGGCAAACTCCGCAAAGCATTCTTACAGTACTCTGCAAACAAGGACGGCGTCGTTTCCTAGTTCAAATCGGGTTCGATCGTCGGGCAAGTTAGCGTTCAGCGATTGAGGCAAGAGGATTGCTTGCCGAGATTGAAATGCTCCTGCAGAGTGCAAGCCAAGGACCTCCGTCGACTCATATCCGACGGTTGCTTTGCTTTTTGTCGCAGGTTCGCCGGAATCTATTTTCCGTTCCTGCTTGCGTCTGGGATAATTACTGATTTTTCTCTCGACGCCACCGTACCACCTCCAACGGAGAACACAAGCCGTATCAAGCCCGTGCTCAGGCTCCTGTTCGCCATTCTCCTCAGCTGCCTAGTTCCTGACAACCAACACCCGTTGCAGACTTGACACTTGAGTGCCAAGCCTTGCTGCAACCATCGTGCTTCCCATCTAGCCGCAGTGGGCCAGTCATAACGCGGTTGCTACTTTCAACATTGAGGTTGCTCTCAAGCTTCTGTTCTGGCAAGCAGCCTATACTCCTGCGGGCTGTGCCCGGAAACTAACAGCCCGCATCTTTGCTCGCTCGCATAAACCTTCGCTTCGACCCATGCAGTCCTGCCTTCGCTGATCCGACTGACATTCGAACAGGTCCACGCTGCAACTACTTCCTCTACGGACGAAGGTGTCTAATGCCCGGCCCACGATGTCGTCGACGTGCATGAGCCTGGTAGTGACCGATCCGTCAGAGCAACAATGTTAAGTCCTGGTGTCACACGGATTTTCTTTTTTGGGCCTTTCGGGAAACGGGCTGTTCCTTGCTCGTTTTGTTGAAAGACCCGAGGTTCTGCGTAATTTTTTGGTGGATCTGCGGTCTCGTGCAGCTCGTTCCACACCCTGACGGATTGTGCTGGTTTTGGTCTTTCGCCATCCTCTCTTCGATCACTTGGCTGCGCATATAGGTGTAATAAGGGCAAACGTTGGTATGTCGGTCCTCAACGGCTCACCACAGAAGAGGCGCCATAGGGAAGATGGCCTTGCTTCGCCGAGGTCTCCCTCCATATCCAACCCTTCTTCGCCAACCAAGAAGAAGCTCAAAAAGAGCAAATACGCCAACGCTCCGACCGCACTCCTACACAATGGCTCGAGCCCATTCTCAAAGCCAAGCAATGGGGTCGTTGACGCCGTCTCAGCTTCAACCTCTCATTCAGCGCCGTCGTCGCCTTCAAGCAAGCGAAGGAACTCAACCTCCAACGCATCGTTGGATGCGGCTGCATGGATCAGGGACGCACTCAAGGGTGTAGATCAAAGCATCATGGAATCTCGCGCTGCGCTTCCCATCGCATCTGGCAAGGAGGCTATCGTCGATGCAGTACGCAAACATGACACGGTCGTCATCCTCGGTGAGACCGGTTCCGGTAAGACTACCCAGATCCCTCAGTTTCTCTTTGAGGCAGGATTCGCACGTCGCGCACCCGTACAGATGATCGGAGTCACCCAGCCTCGACGAGTCGCTGCAACTTCGCTGGCTCGACGTGTAGCGGTCGAGATGGGTCAGCCCGATCCCGCCATGCTGCCCAACGTCAAGGGCAAGGCAAGAACTGCAGCTGGCGGCTTGGTCGGCTACAGCATTCGATTCGAAGACCGCACCACACGCAATACCCGCGTCAAGTTCATGACGGATGGTATGATGCTTCGTGAGATGATCGGTGATGTTGCCGCGACTCAGCCCATCAGGTCGAATACAAATGCAGACGCGTCCACCTCAGCTTCTGCACTAACGTCGTTGCACTCCAACCTGCTGCTTAAGTACTCGGTCCTAATCATCGACGAAGCGCACGAAAGGACGCTGCGAACAGATCAAGTGCTTGGTCTTGCCAAAAGAATTCAACGCGAGCGCAAAGCCTTGCGTCAATCATGGCTTGCACGAGGCAGGCCTTCCAACGAACCCGAGGTCACCGAACTCAAGATCATTGTCATGTCTGCTACCCTCGACGCTGACCGTTTCGCCAACTTCTTTGCTAGTCCTTCGACTGCTCTCGCTGCCCACGAGACCACCAGCGACCTTGATACGCTCCTTGCTGCAAACGGGAAACAGGAAGTACCCATCCTCTACGTCAAGGGACGCCAGCATGAGGTGACTATGTTCCACACCGAAGAGCCTGCGCAAGAATGGACCGATGCAGCTCTCCGCACAGTGCTGCAAATCCACGTTTCCCGCCCACCAGGCGACATTCTCGTCTTCATGACCGGGCAGGAGGAGATCGACACTCTCGCTCGTTCCTTAGAGCTCTACTCCTCAGAGCTCCCGGCCTGGGCGGAAGCTGAAGGCAAATCGCTGCCCATGTTGCTGATGATTGCCCCACTGTACGCCGCGCTTGGCCCCAGCGCAAGCGCCAAAGTGTTTGGCCCGACTCCGCCTCGGACACGCAAAGTCGTGCTGGCTACCAACATTGCCGAGACAAGTATCACTATTCCCGGCATCGTGTTTGTCGTCGACTGTGGCTTGGCCAAAGAGAAAGTCTACACGCCAGGTACAGCAGTGGAGACGCTGCAGGTTCAGGAGATTAGCCAGTCCGCAGCGAGGCAGCGAAGCGGTCGTGCAGGTCGTGAACGTGCGGGTGAGTGCTACCGGCTGTACACCCAGGAAGCGTTCAAAGGTCTGCCGTTGGCAGGGACGCCTGAGATTGTGCGGACAGATCTGGCTGCAGCCGTGTTGCAGCTGTGCGTCATGGGCCAGGATCCTTACACGTTCGATTGGCTCGACCAACCCGACCGCGCAGGTCTGCAGGAGTCTGTACTGCAGCTCATCCAACTCGGCGCGCTCGACATCAAGACCATCTCTCCCATCAGCAACCGTGACACAGAGGCAAATGGGAAGAAAGCGCCAGCTAAGCCAACAGCAAAGTTGGTGCTGACGCCGATCGGAAGCAAGATGGCCATGCTACCAGTCTCGCCAGCCTACTCTCGCTCTCTTATTGCCGCAGGCGAGCGTGGTCCGACGGTTGCGCGACAGGTGCGGGACCTCATCGCTATCCTCTCCGCGGACCGTTCCATTGTCGTCGAACCATCCGACCCAGAGAAAAGGGACGAAGCCAATCGCGCCAAATCGACCTTTGTCCACGCCTCGGGCGACCACGCTACACTGCTCACCGTGCTGTACTCGTACCTGGCCGAAGCGGAGAAGGCTCGAAAAATGACCAAGGCGCGCAAGGAGAGCAAGGCGGACACAAAGGTGGTTGAAAAAGAAAGGAGGGAGCAGCTAAAGGCGTGGTGCAGCAATCACTACGTACACGAAAAAGCTGTCAAGAACGTCCTTCACATCCGCAAACAGCTTCGCACCATCTGTCGCCAACAAAAGATCGTTTGTGACGACGATTTCAATGACAACCCCAAAAGTGCTTCCGCAGGCATGGACGCAGAGTCGGACGACGACGCTAATGATTCCTCGTCCTCAGACGGCAGCGCTGCAGAAGGAAAGGGCGGGGATAGAGACGGCCTGTTCGTCACGCGCAAATCCACCTCTTCCACCCTCTACCCCTCAGGTCTGGACGATGAGGAAGACACCCACTTCACCGGCCTCCGTCAGTCGCTCCTCGAAGGCCGCATCGCCAACGCGGCACTGAAAAATCCCTCCACGCCCAATACGTACAAACGCATCAACTCCTCATCCTCCTCGGCAGGGGGCACGTTCAAGATCCATCCTTCGTCAACGCTACACCCAAGTAAGCTGGCGAGAGAGGGTGGGGGTAAGAGGATGGGTGCGATCTTGTTTGAGGAACTTGTGTTTACGACGCAGACGTTCGCCAGGACGGTGAGCGTGATCGAGCCGAGTTGGCTGCAGGATATGGCTCAGCGGAAATAGACAGCTCTCGTTCCGACGGACGATGCGGGTTGTGGGTCAAGAACATAGCAAAAATGATAGAGCATACGGTAGCGATAATATCGATACAGCACATTGAACGATCTCGTTCTCTTAGTTTGCATACCCAGTACCGGGTGTCTTGGCACACCGCGCAGACAAGCAGCCGCAAGTCATGTCTCTTTTAATGCGTTCTCGACTGAAGACCACGGTCGAGGAGGAAAGCGATAATATTGATACCATACAGAGTGTCCCATGGATCCCTCATTTACTTCCCCCCCACTGGAATCAGGCACTCTATTCTGGTCATGATCAACGTGGAACATCATATTACTTGATTAACATTGAGCTGCATCTACTCCTGGTCATCATAGATGATGGTCTTGACGCTGAATTTTGTCCTGTCGGCCGCGTGCTCCACAGCCTCCTTTGCCTTCTCGAGCGGGAATCTGCTGGTAACAATCTGCTTGACATCGATCTTTCCGCTGCTGACCAACCTGATTGCCCTGGGCCAGGTGTCTCTGTACCTGAACAGGAATTTGAGTGTGATCTCGTTGGTCGAGAGATGCATGAAGGGGATCTGCTGGAAATTGGCTCCGACACCGATGACGAATACGAGACCACTGGCAGCGGTGGCATAAGCTGCGGTTTGGATGGAGCTCTCGATGCCGGTGCACTCCATCGTGATGGCGGGTTGGACGTCTTTCTGTCCTTCGGCGATGTGCTTGCCTGAAGCGCGGGAGAAGACCTTGCAGATCTCGGTGGCCAACTCGAGAGGTGTCTTTTTGGGGTCGATCTGATAAGTGTGTGTGCCGGGGACGATTTTTTGAGCAAACTCCAACCTGTCCTTGACCACATCGGTAATGACAATCGGGGTTGCACCCGCAGCACTCGCGCAGAGCAGCTGCACGATGCCAATGGGCCCCGCACCCGTAATCAGCACCGGCGTACCCAGCGAGATCTCGGCCTGCAACGTCGCCTGCAATGTCACGCTCAGCGGCTCGAGCAACGCGATCTCTTCATAAGACATGTTGTCTGGCACCTTGTGCAACCACCCAGCGGGGTGCTCATGGTATCGCTTCAGGGTGCCATCCTTAGGCGGAACGGAGTAGAAGTCGACGGTGGGACAGAGGTTGTACTTGCCGGTGCGGCAGTAGTCGCAGGTGGCTTTAAAGCAGGGGACGCCGGGCTCGATGGCGACACGGTCGCCAGGGGCAACATTGTCGACGCCGGGACCGACGGCGATGACGATGCCGCCTGATTCGTGGCCGAGCGCGCATTGGTGCTCGATCTTCCAGGGACCAAGGCCGGCGTGCTTCCAGAAGTGCACGTCGGAACCGCACACGCCGGTAGCGCGGACGTGGACGAGGGCCATGCCGGGGCCGGGGGCGGCAGGGGCGGATTTGATCAACTCGAGCTCCTTTTTGGAGGTAGCCCTAGATACGGAAAAAGAAGCAGGTGGAGAAGAGAGGTCAGTACAAGTCTGTCTACAGCGCCTCAACCAGCATGTGTCTAGGAACAAGGTGGGACCTACATGAGGGTGAGGTTCTCCTTGAGATCAGAGAGCTCCACACCGGAGTGCTTGATGTCGGTGACTGGAGCCATGGTGATGATAGATGACAAGTTTGCGCTGTGTCGCACAAAGCAAAGGGGGGAGAAAGGAAGTGGAGATGGAGTGATGGTGAGACGTCAACCAGAAGGGCGGTACGAGCTGGTCGACAGAACTTTATACTTGGTTCACAAGTTGCTTTGGAAGGGGCAGAGACGAGGCGAGGAATGGGACAAGCCGACAAGCCGACACACCCGTGGCAACAACATTCCCGCTGACCCTTTCTGTGCATCTCACTGCTGTTGAGATCAGCGAAGAAAGAACATCACACGCGTGCGCCGGTCAGATTTTGCCACCAATGTCGCCAAACGCTACAGGGGAAGCGGGAAGAGCCAACGCTTGGAAGGAGAGATAGCCGAGCACCGCACAGGGCAAGCCCCAAAAGTCTCTTAAGAGAGGAGAGAGATGTCGTCTTCCGCACGTCTCGCTCGGCAAACTCGCTTTCTTTGCTCAAGCGCAACAGAAGGTGGACTGCAGCTTCGGCCGGTCAATTTGGTCACCGGGCACATGTCGCTGTGTAAGGGTGCGTTGCGGGGGAGCGATTTTTTAGACTTTTGAGAGTAACCCCCGGAAATAGAGAGGTTTTGGTCGAGAAACGTCTATCTCACGCAGTTCGTTTGCCGAACTACGCGAGACGGTGGTGGCGGTGGTGGTTTGGAAGAGAGTCAGACGGTCGCGAGCTCAGTCTTACTCAGTTCGGGATGCGGGTGCAGAATTTGAAAATTTTTTCCATTCACATGACGCGTCTTAGTCAGCAAATATGCACGATTTGTGAATATCGGGCTCATAGGTCACCGATGAGCTCCGTACAGTTGGTGGTAGTGGTCGTCGTCGCGAGCAGGCACAGACTGTAGATACGACGCGCTGGAGTCTTCGACTTGCATGATCGCGTGGACAGTGTCCGGTGCCTGGCGGATGCACTGGTTAAACAGAGATAAGGTTACAGAAAGCGCGGGGTAAGGATACGGATGATGGTAGTACTACCGCCATCCGTGGTTTCGACGGTTTCGGCGGTTCTCTCTCAATGTAGACTTTAGTTTCACATACCACACATGCTTTGTAATCAAGAACGTTGCCCAACATGTTACATTCTAGCTAAAACCACACGATCATGGTGAGATGCGTCTAACGCTTCTCATTCTACTTACATACACAGTTCACCTAACAGAAAGTAGTTGTAAGACGAATCCAAATGGGTCATACGGACCTCGCTTATGCACGCATGCATCCGAAGTGAGCAAGACGGCTTTGCCGAGCTCGAAACGCGCGAGTAAGAGGCGTACCAAAACCTCACTAATCTCGTGGCCCTGCAGACTGCAGTCAAGGAGCGCGCACTAAGTTAAAGCTCAAGCTGCCAGACAGCCTGGCTTGGGTAATCTCATCCCAACAACTCAGTCCGCAACACGCGACACTGCAGAGCCAATCAAAGATATAGGACCGACCAGGTCGTGGACCTTCTCCCGACATCTTGCCGGATCGACACGTTCAAGGTCTGGCATGAAAGGGAATGAACACGGAGATGTAACATCAGCGGAGCTTCATATTGCGGTGCAGTCGAACAACAACATTGGTCGTGAAAGGTGGTGAAATCGGCTGGGCATGTATGAGGCACCATGAGATACCCAACAACCTTCCCGCCGAATCAGAAACACACCTTGCATCCCAAAGCAATGGCTCTTTTACTCGTCATCGAGTTCAGCGTAGTGTCTGAAGATCCCGTTTGAGTACGGCCTCCTTCTCTTGCTCTCCAAATACCCCTTCAGCTCGCCACGGATCTCCTCGTGCAGCTTGAACACGTTGTCGTATTTGCCTTCCTCCTTCAGCCTCTTCATGCACTTCGGAAAGGCAAACAGCAGTCCATCCACCACCTGAAACACGGTCAGGTCCGCCACGCTCGTCTTGCTACCAAACATCCTCCTGCCACCCTCCTTCTTGTCCACACCTGCGCCATTATCCCTCAAGGCAACCTCGAAGAGCTGCAGGAACTTGGGCAGGCGGTTGGTGCGGAAATCAGCAGCGCGCTTTTTAGCTTCCTCCATCTGGTCTTCGTAGCTGCTGGATACGGAGATGGGATGGTGCGTGTCGTGAGTTTCCGTGTTGAGGTCCAACGCGGTTGCGCAAAGCTGGTGGATCTGCGCTACAGCCACGTCCCTCTCAAGTCCGGTGAGCTTGTCTGCATCGCCAAGCAGGCCGAGCCGCGGAGCAAGGAAGCATAGCTGCGCGGGGGTCTGGCTGATGTAGTGCCACTGGCCGCCGTGCTTGACATGGGTGGCATCCGAAGTTTTGGGCTCCTTGGACGCGGACTCTGAGTCGGAAGGCACGCGAATGCCGAGGACGGGAACAGCAAAGTGCGGGGCAGCGATGCCGTCGACGTCTTTGTTAGAGAGGAGCTTGAGCAATTCCGGCACGTCGTTCACGTCGTTGTACGTGACTCCGGCAGCTTCGAAGCAGAGTCGGGCGAACTCGCCTCGACCCGGGATCCCAGGCCAATAGAAGAGCGTATATTCTTCCGAGTGCGACATGGTTCCTGAGAGAAGCGGTTTGAGGTCTTCCCTTTCGTGAGTTGTAGCATGGGGAAGAGAAGGCCTTGTCGCAACGATTCTAGCTTTTAAATATACTGCATTCACATCGTAAAAAGTTCGATTCTGTATGTGTCAGGCAGGGTGTCAGGCTGGTCGTGTGCCTCAAACCTCAGGCAGGCCCTGAGCCCAAGACACTTACAGGTCGTCTGCCTGTGTGAGGCAGCCAGCTCCCAAAAAAAAAAAAATAATAATAAATCCAAAAAAGGAAATGAGAATTCTTACACGTCTTTTTCCTTTCCTTTTTTGGCCTCCACCAGGGTTCGAACTCACGCCCTTGCAGGCCCACTGCCCACACCCATACCCATACCCACACACACACACACACACACACACACACACACACACGTGAGCCTGTACACATAACCACTTGGGCACACGCTCTATTTTTATGTAACCTGGTTGTCATCCAAATATATACACTACCAAGTACTGTTGTCACTAGAATATGTAAAGTTAGTTAAAATCCGAACCAAAACTGGAAATCCCTGCCAAAAAAGAGCAAGAAAAACCGAATTTGCTCCTTCTGACTCAGGCAGCATCCAGACAGGTCACCTGCCTCACATTTTCTCAGGCAGCATCTAGACAGGCCACCTGCTTCATATTTCTCAGGCAGGTGCCCAGGCATATGGTCTGTATGTGCCTGCCTGGAAGTGGTAAGGCAGCCCCCCTGCCTGAAGGTTCTGCCTGAAAAACTGAGGCACACGAGCAGCCTGGGCCCTGCCTGATGCAAACAGAATCGAACTTTTTACGATGTGATTGGCTTCCCGCCAGACCAAACGGCGCATGGGCCATGCTGTCAGTCAGCATGCGGTCTGGGGTCTTCTCGAACTTATTTCCTTTTCCCCCAGATTGGCCGTGCTCTTTCCACAACAGCAACTTAACATGCTCAGGAAAATGTTCAAAGTGGAGGTTCGGCGTTAAAAACGGCACCGCTTCAGGGACGCGTCAGGGACAGACAGGGACGCAAAGCTAAAGCCAAAGCCAAAAGGCGGCGAACAAGCTTCTGAAAGTTGGCACAAAACTCAAAAATCACAAAATGTTTCGGATTGCAGTGTGTGACTGCGCAGCCGCTCGATATGGCTTCATTTGGCGCAGCGAGTGCGTAATAATTCAGCACCGCGATGCTAACTGTAACTGTATCAGTTCAGTCGATTCTCAGGAATCTTTCAGCTGAGCACCGCCTTCTTCTTGTTCCGCGAGCTCTCGTTTATCCTTCCTCTCCACCATCACTATCTCTTCATCATTAACTAGTTCAGGACAGGTCACGGTCCAGCTCACGTCACCATGAGTTTTCACTTCACAGGCGCAGGGCGCACAAGAGCCCCCGTCACCCTCGGTGGCACCTCCACACTTTCCGCCGATCCAGCAGGCAGCGCAAGGGCTCAGCGCCTCGAGCGTGAACAGCAGCGCCGCAAGCAAATGGCGTCCGTAAGGATCCAGTCGCAAGCACGCCGTATCCTTCAGTCTCGTCAGCTTCGGTCGCAGTGGCAAACGCAGTGTGTACAGCTATTGGACAAGGTCGAAGACAGCTTGGATGCTGGGTCATTTGCTTCTCTTCACGATCTGACATTGGCTACCAGAACACTGCTTGTTAGCCTTGGTCCTTCTGCACGAACCCTAGACCAGCCAGACGCCGAGCTATTCTTGCGCTGGATCCAGCTCGTTTCCAAGCCGATTGACGGAATTCAGATCGTCTTCCTCCCCTTCAAACAAGGTCCGCAGGATACCAGCAACAACTGGCTGTCTCTGCTGAGACTCTCTTGCAAGCATTCGCTTCGGTTTCTCGCTACCGCAGCTGCCTCTCGCGCCGCTCATTCCTCCACCTCTTCCCCGCAGTCGCCACTGAATCTCGAGATTCTCGCATTCCTTGGACTCCTTACTGGTGTGGACGCTGGCTCGCCTGCCAACTCCATCTTGCTCCATGGACAGGACCATACCCTCGCTGCCTCGCTACTTGTACTTCTCCTGGATCTTGGCTTGCATCATGCTTTACGTACCCACATCCTCTCCTTCACAGTACAGCAAAAGGCATCCTCGCCAAGCCTTGCTCCCGCTCTCTCGCTCTCACTAGTACCTGTGCACACCATCAAGCCCGCTCCTTTGTCCTCCTCGAAGCCGAAATCGACTGCTCAGGGCACCTCGTTGAAGGAAGCAATCAACGTCGATGTTGAGGATTATGGATCGAAGAGCTCTGACATCCGCGGCCGCGCGGTGCACTCCTTTGCCGTCGAGATTATGACCATCCCAGCTCTGCGCAGGCGTTTGCCACTAACCTCGGTTACCGAGCTCGCCAAGCAGTTGCCCTTTAACGACTTGCTAGACTGGATCTTGACGTTCAAGCCGGATCACGTTCAAACGCCACAAGTTGACCGCCCTGCATCTACCCAAAGTGCCGCGAAAGAAGCAGCGCATGCACTCTCGCAGCCCTATCTGCTGTCCAATTTGCTTGCTTTCGGCTCGCAGCGCGTTGCTTTCTTCAAGGACGGCGCCAGCCTGGCCAAGTATCTGCAAGCTCTTACCAACGCTCAAGATTGGCTCCCGAGTTCGGCTTTTGATCCGCCGGCGAGCGGAGATGCTGTCGCTTTGAATGGCGCTGCAGCAAAGTCGTCCTCAGAAGGCCGTGTGGATGCCAAGGCCGCCAAAGCGGATGCTGCCGAAACCTATGAAAGACTCCGCCTTCTCGTCTCTGACAACCACCTCACCACCATCCTCGCCATCTCGAACCGATTCCCTACGTCGACACGCGGTCCGCTTTTCGCTTTCATCTGCTCAACCTTGTCTGCATGGCCTGTTGACATGCAGGATCACGTTCTCAACCGCCTTCTCTACTCAGCAACAGAGTCGCAAGCGTCACACAATTCCCAGCAGCCCCGACCGATTGGCCCCACTGGTACCGGTCTCATTCGAGAGTTCTGGCGAGGCTATGTACGTGGAAGCAGCCTCGCACGCACTCTGGCTTCAGCTCATGACAACACCAGGGCACGCGAGATCCTCTCGACACTCTCCAATGCTGGTACAAGTCAGGACTGGCCTGCACTTGTCCTCGTTCTCGAGATGCTCTCCAAGGTGCTTCTCACTCTCGGAGACGACGAGTTCTACTCTACCGTCGACGACTCCTTTGCACTCAATGGCAGTGGTGCTCGTAACAATGCGGGATGGCTCTCTCGCGACGAGATCCTGAGCATCAGTGGGCTTCTGCGTAACGTCGCTTTCGCAATGTACTGGTACGAGGGCAAAGCGCCACTCGTCCATCTCAACGACGACAGGATCGACGACACCAAAGCGCGGCAATGCACGCCCCGTGTACCTGGCATGCGTATGACACTATTGTCGCTTCGCACGCTCGTAACTAAGCTGCTCAAGCAGCTACACTCGCGAGACTCGAGGCACCGCTTTGCACCTCCCGACCACTGGCTCATGGTCAGCCATCTCGACCTCAATGACTTTATGCGCACCGTCGTTCTGGAGGAACAGCAGCTCAGCAGCGAACAGCAGGAAGAGCAGCAACAGTTCGGAGCTCCCGCCACGAATACGAGCACTGGATTGCAGTCCGCAGGATCGGCTAGCGATGCGATGGACATAGAAGGTGAAGAGAACGGCTCGGATGAGGACGGCTCGACGACAGACGAGGCAGACGGTGCCACACATTCCCAGCAGCCTCTGGCTCGACTTCAACAGCTTCGAGCCCAAGGCGGCGCTCGCAATCGTCACCTTTCAGCGCTCAATCTCGCTTTCCTCTCGCCCCGCCTGGGTATCTTGAACAATGTGCCGTTCATGATCCCCTTCGACGTGCGAGTGCAGATCTTCCGACAGTTTGTCCAGATTGATGCAGTCAAGAACGGCATCTACGCCGATCGCTGGCAGCGACGCCGCGCCGTCAGGATCCGTCGCGAGCATGTAGCTCAGGATGGCTTTGCAAGCCTCGCTCCGCTCGGTGCGGATCTCAAGAAACCGCTTGAGATCATGTTCATCGACAAGTTCGGACAGGTTGAAGCGGGTATTGATGGCGGAGGCCTGTTCAAAGAGTTCCTCACCTCGCTGGTACGCGAGGCTTTCGACACGAATAGGGGATTGTGGAAGGCAACCGATGCACAGGAGCTGTATCCTAACCCACACACTTATGCCACCTCAGCGGAGCAGCTGGAATGGTACGAGTTCCTGGGTCGAGTCATCGGCAAGGCGCTGTACGAAGGCATTTTGGTGGACGCCAAGTTTGCCGGATTCTTCCTGTCCAAGATGCTTGGCAAACAGTCTTTCCTCGATGACCTTGGGTCCATTGACAGCCTTGACAAGGAGCTATACAAGGGTCTCATTTCGCTCAAAAATTATCAGGGCAACGTGGAGGATCTCTCGCTCAACTTCACCGTCACTGACGAAGAGTTCGGCGTTAGCATGACCCGTGAGCTCGTCCCCGGTGGCGCCAATATTCCTGTCACCAACCTAAACCGCATGGAGTACATCTATCGCATCTCGCACTACCGCCTCTCGACCCAAATTCAGCACCAGTGCAACGCCTTCTTCACCGGTCTTGCGGATATCATCAATCCTCGATGGCTGCGCAACTTTAACCGCGAAGAACTGTCCATCCTCATTTCGGGCACGGACGATCCTGTCGACATTGAAGATCTGCGAAAGCACACCGTGCTTGGTGGGTATCATGAGCAGGACCTGACGGTACAGCACTTCTGGAAGGTGTTGGAAGGGTTCGATCAGCCGATGAGGAAAGCTTTCCTCAAGTTTGTCACCAGTTCGCCCAATCCGCCGCTGCTAGGGTTTAGTCAGTTGAACCCAATGTTTGCCATCAGGAAGGCTGGAGATGACACGAGCAGGTTGCCGACAGCGAGTACGTGTGTCAACCTGCTGAAGTTGCCGGATTATGCGGACGAACAGACATGCAGGGAGAAGCTCAAGTATGCGATTCAGAGCGATGCTGGGTTCGATCTGTCGTAGAGGTCCCTTTTTCTTTTATATCATTTCCGGCAGCAGCAATAGCAAGCAAGCAACGCAAGTGCAGTCTACAGAACCGTATCGTTGCAGACACGAGTGTGTTGATGCGGAAGCCTGTGTGGGGGATTGGTGGAAGCAGCGGTCGTGTGAGTGAGAGCTCTAATCCAAAGCCCGAAAGCGAGCCATCGCGCAGCAAGGAAAACTTCGGCTTTCGGAAAAGTCGAGGCCCTTTTTTGCTACGCTTCTCGACCCCAACCTCGACCCTACTCCCTGCCTATAGTCTCCGCGTGCTCGACTCTATCATTCTTCGTCACGGAAGCCGTACGGTGTCAAGGGAGTACTGATGGCTTCGGCAGGCAGCACATCCAAGCGCCTCGTGCAGCGCTCTCGCTCACTCTGGCTGTGGTCCACATCCTCGCCTTCACCTTCGCATCGATTTTTGCATCCGCCCTGCAGACCTTCCTCTTCCTCTCCCGGTCGTCAGCTGAGCTTGCGATACTCCAGCTTCTCTAGCAAAGGCGGGAGATCAGATAAGGGTGATGGATGGTCGCGCCACCGGGCGCAATACAACTACGACCCGTTCACACTGCACCCGGAAGAAAAGCACTATTCGTATCCGCTCGTGACTGCTGATGAACTCGCGGCTCGCTCTTGCTCTGCCTCTTCTACTGCCGGGTCTACTCCGGGCGCCGGTGGGGCGAAGAAGATCTCCACTGGCCCAGGGGGGAGGCCGAGGGAAGTGAGGATGCTGGCGAGAGATTTCATCCACGACAGCCTGTACAACCCCACGTATGGCTACTTTACCAAGCAAGCTGTGCTACTACCCGATCCTGCCCCGGAAAAGGGAGGGGCAGTGGAAGGAGAGGGGGAAGGGTATAAGGAAGTCGGCGGGCAGCTGTACAAGCAAGAAATGGGCCTCCTCCGTCCCGCCAATCCAGCGTTTGACTTTAACAACATCCGCAACGAGTCCGAGTTCATGCGTCTCGTCGAAGAGCGCTACCACTTGTTCGAAGAGCAGATCTCGATCCTTGTGCAGGATCATCAAAATTCTCGCAACGCTGCTCAAAGCGCTCAGAGCCTCTTCGACTCTTCGGAATTCTCGCTCTCGAACGAGCGCAAAGAGCGGCTCTGGAAAAGATCGCAACGAGAAGAGAAGGAAAGCGCACCAAGAGCAGCAGCGGCGCAGTACTCGGCAGCGGGCCTCGAAGCGGCCCAATTACGCGGCCGCGCCATGGCGCGGAGCGAAGGCGTGCAAGAAGCCGACGTCCAGTCCATGGCTGCCAAGCAAGTCTGGCATACACCCACGCAAATCTTCCAGCCCTACTACGCACACGCGCTCGCGCGCTACCTCGTGGCCGAGTACAAGCTGCACAACTACCCTTACGACGATTTGGTCATTTACGAGCTGGGTGCTGGCTCCGGCACGCTGGCTTGCGGCATTCTCGACTATTTGGCGGAATGCGAACCGGAAATTTACATCAGGACGAGGTACAAGATTGTGGAAATCAGCCCGCGGTTGGCGGAGGAGCAGAGGAGGAAGTTGGCCAAGCATGCGGGGGAGAGGGGTCGGGTGGAGGTGGTGAACAAAGACGTGTTGGCGTGGGACGCGGCGGTGGTGCAAGAGCCTTGCTTTGTGATTGCGCTCGAGGTGTGGGATAACCTTGCGCACGACGTGGTACGGTTTGGGATGGAAGATATGGCCCCCTACCAAGCGGTGGTAAGCATCGACGATACGGGCGATATGCACGAGCTGTGGGAACCGCTTTCGGACCCACTCATCCAACGCTATCTCCACATCATCGGCCACTCCTCCCTCTCACCACTACAAAATTCCTACCTGCGTTTCCTCCCAGATTCAGTACGGAGCGCACTGGCAAAACACGCCCCATTCTTCCCCAACCTCACCCTTCCCACCTTCCTCCCCACACACGCTCTCCTTCTCGTGGAAAAACTCAAATCCCACTTCCCCCACCATCGCCTCATCATGTCCGACTTCTCCTCCCTCCCCAACGCCCTCCGCGGCACCAACGCCCCCGTCGTCCAAACCCGCCACAAACACACAATGATCCCCGTCACAACATACCTCGTCCTCCAAGGCTACTTCGACATTTTCTTCCCAACAAACTTCGACCACCTGAAAACCCTCTACAAATCCATCATCCACACCAATGCCCCTAGCCCTATGGAGGTCAGAGCGGGGAACGGAGCGGGGTTTAACGACTTTTTCAACTCGCCCACTGCCAGCGCGATGCGGGGGAGGGAGAGGAATCTTAAGGTGTACTCGCATGCCGAGTTTTTGCAGCGCTATGCAGAGGTGGAGAGACTGCAGCTGCGCGATGGGAGCAATCCGTTATTGAGCTGGTATGCTAATGCAAGTTGGTTCCTCTCCTAACGGCAGCCCCGCGGTCAACCCCTCACGCTACTGTAGTCCTGCGCTCAGCAATGCAAATGCTAGAAAAGGAAGCCACTTTCCATTCATCACACAATTTTCATCCCTCGAAGCTTGTGCTCTCAGTTCCCATGTCTGTTCAGACGATGTGATTGGATGTGAAAGCAGCAGCAGTCGAACAAGTCAAAGTCAACCGATTCTGAGGTCACTTCGAAGCCGAGCCCGCTTCACCCTCCGGCAGCTCCTGCTTGTACTCTTCCCTCCCCCTTGCCCTCCACAACGCCTCCCTCTCCTTGCACAGCTCCTGCACCCACCTCCTAATCCTCGGATGACCCACATGCACCACACTCCCCTCCCAAAACGCCTGCAAATCATCAATCCCCCATCGGCTCTCATACTCGACAGCCTGCAATCCCAACTCAAACCTGTCCAGATCCTTCACCAACTTGCTCTCCTTTGTCTCCCTTGCCTCGTACTCCTCCCACAACGCCTCGATCCTCAACCCTGCCGCACTGGACCCCAGTAGATCGTGCACAAAGTACTGAATAGCCTCCTTCTCCCTGCGCATCTTCTCTTGCTTGTTGACACCGTCGAGCGGGGTGAGATCGCCAACTTCGGCCTCGGCAAGGTCGTGCACGATAGCGAGCTGGACGCACTTGCCCAGATCGACATCGCTCTCCGCAGGACAGAGGAGGGAGAGCATGGCCATGCGGTACATGTGGTCGGCGATGCTCTCGGGTTGAGGGACGCGGTGGTGCATCCAACCTGTGCGTTTGTTAGTTTTGAGCTGCTCAACGACATGCATGAACTTGAGCACTTTGGCCCAGCCTTCCTCGGTTTCTTCCTCTTCGCCTTCTTCGTGCAGCCGGAAGTTGGTGTCGGCGGGGGTCTGGAAGAGCTTGAGCGGACGAGGGAACTGCGTAGGGTCGCTTTCGAGCACTGTCGTGGCCGACGCTGGGGGTGGCGGGGCGACATAAGCTGGGCGAGGCGAACGTCGGCCAACACTGGTCGGTGTAGCCGTGCCAGAGCCGGGTAGAGAAGGACCTACTGAGGCGTCTCGCGTGGCGTGCTCGCCAGGCACAACAGTCGACTTGCTGGCAGTGCTCGGGGAAGGAAGTCCAAGCTCGGCAGCCATTGACGGCAACGTCGACGGAGCCGTGGTGAGTGCCAAGGCCGCCTTGGGGGCCTCCGACCCAGACGGGGCATTGCTGGTTGCTCCTGGCATGTGGAAGCCCCGAGTGATGACGCTACCAGGCAAGGCACCTTTGAGCGCTGCATCCTTGCTTGATGAGGCTGGAACAGCAGCCGAGGTGTTGCTTTCGCGAGCGATGGGCTGAGCAGAAACGCTTGAAGTTGCACCCGTCGTGCCAGCGCTGATACTCGTAGGAGCGTCGTCGGCGTCAGGAATTGTTGCGAGCTTCGTGTGCGCCTCCGGCTCAAAGGTGCTGCGTCGCAATGCCTTGCGCAGAGATGGCACCATCATCTTTTCCTTGTACGGCAGCGACGTCTTGGGCTCTGTCTCAAACCCACTGGTGTTGTCCTTGAATGAGCCATAGCCCCAGGTCCTCTTGCCGATAGACATCCCACCAGCGGTGGCAATCGGGGCAGTTACCGTCCTAGCTTGCAGGTGTCGATCGAGAGCTGCAAAGGCGGTGGAAGAACCAGAGTAGTCAGGATCGATCATGGTTGCCTCGCGCAGTGGTCGAGCACCAATGCCACTTCCGGCAGCAATGTACTGTGTCGGTGGGGCAACAGCCATCGGCGTTGAGCGAGAGCTGTCTTTTGCCTCGCCATCTTTCGACGCGGCGTCTTCAGTCGCGCTAGCATCGCCCGATCCAACCTTCTTCTTCCACAAAATCCACTTCTGGTCGTCTTCGTCGTTGAGCTTGTACTTATGCTTTCCGGCACGGCGCGATTTGGCCTCCTTAGGCGACCATAGAGAGCGGTGAGATGGAGCGTTGGGTGCAAGGAGACCCGACAGCTTGACTTCAGTATCGGCGTGTTCCTTGGACATGTTGCTGACTCGAGTTCGGGACGACGATCGCTGGTGACGAGCGTTACCAGAGACGCTGCCAACCATCTGACCCGAGTCGCTGCCTGTTGTTTCTGTAACTTGGCGGCTCGGACCGCCGGTGCTGGAAGGCAGTTGCACGCTCATGCGTCGGGAAGAACTGCGAAAGGAGCCAACAACAAAAGGTTCCGGTTCAGCTTCAAGATCCCTGTTTGAGGTCGAAGGTGGCACGACAACACGTCCATCCATGCGAAGCGAAGCCGGGTCGAAGCTAGTGTCATCGAGACGAGCTCGAGCCATGGAGGAGGCGAGTGTATGCATAGCACTCTGACTGGCAGCAAGGGCGCTGAATGAGGCGGCGCCGAAACCGGGAGGGACCGCATCATCGTCGTCTTCGGAAGAGCTGCGAAAGTCGTCCGAAAGGGAACCAGAGTTCGGTCCGTGTCGGCTGGCCACATGCACGGGGGTTTCGTCTTCAACCCCAGGGAGCGCATCGTCGCCTTGGCCTCGCGGTCTGCCAGAAGCACCCGTTCTCAATGCGGACTGAGACGTCTCCACTTTGTCTCGATCATCGTCCTTGGGAGAGACTTGCGACCCTTCAGGGTTACCATCCTCGTCTGCGTCAGCATCCTCTGCCTCTTCATCGATCTCGAACACAGCGTCAGCGGACTCATCCACAAGTTGATGACTCGCGTCTGCAATGCGGCTTGAAAAAGGTCCTCCATTTGACCACTGAGAGGAGCCTTTGACCTCGTCCTCGTCGCCGTCGTCCTCGTATTCATCCAAAGCGACAGTGTGGTCCACGCGATCTTCAGTCTCAGCAAAGGCCACCTTCTTCTCAGATGCCCTGCGTGACCTCGGGCTATCCGGTCCATGACCTGCGGCGGCAACCGAGGGATCTGAGCCAGCCGCGGAGCCGGAAGCACGGTCGTGACCAGTCGACTTGCTATCCTCGCCAGTGCCTGCAGTGCTACGTGTCGCCGGCTTGTGAGGCTCGGCAGTGGATGGGGGAGGGTCTCGTGGACGAAGCGTCACCTGTGCGGAAGGCTCCGCAACGGACCGAGGCGAGATGAGCTTGCCACCGACAGACGGCGTGTTCTCATCGGCATCGCGGCCATCATCTACATAGACGAGCGCTGGTCGCTTGGCCAGCAGCGAGGAAGACATGGCAGAAGGCGGGTTGAACGCGCCAGCAGTAGGTCGTCCGGTGCGGCCTCGACCAGTGTCCTCCTGTGATTGGGTTGACTGCTGCTGCTGCTGCTGCTTAGCCTGTGTCTGACGAGGCTCACGAGGCTCTCGCGATGAAGATCCCCCTCGTTGACGAGAAGGTTGACGGCCCCGACCCCTGCGGTCCATCTCGGCTTCATCCTCGGTGTTGACGCTGCTCTCTCTTGTCCTGAGTCGCTCTTGTGCGCGTGCAATACCGGCTTGAGCCAGCCAGGCGTCCTCCTCCGAGTCGCCAATCGAGTTGGCAACCGAGTTGGCAGTGGAGTTGGCGGCCGACGGTAAGGCCGAATGATCCCCTTGCGGGTATCGCTCTCGCAATCGTCGCTTTTCGGCCCAGTCCTGCATCTGAGTCGGGAGGTCGCGACCACGCATGGCGAATGAAGCACTCAGACCGCCCAGAGATGAAGCTACCGTAGCTTGCGCGGCGCCGTTGGGCTGGGTAGAGATGCTGTTGCCTGTGCTGGCATGAGTTGGACGTCGCTCGAAGGCCGATGGTGGAAGATCCGAAAATTCGTCATGGAGGCTGTCACGACGTCCACTACTCGAGACGTTGCTTTGCGCCGTGTTGATCTCGCGCGCAGGGGCTGGGCCGGTCGATTTGGCGCTGGCAGCAGCCGGAGCAGTGGGTGAAGGGAGAGCAATGCTTTGCTTCGGGCTGAACGTCTCGTTCTCAGCCTGTAGAGCAGACGACTGCTGCGATGGTTGCTGTTGCTTGAACGCTTTTCCGATCAGAGATGCAGTGGAGCTATTGCCTGTGCTGCTCTTGGATTGCCTTGGGGTCTTGGTAACGGACAGCAGCGCCTCTGCCTCTTCCCTGAAACGCTTTTCGAGCTGCTCCATCTCACGTCGCTTTTGGCGCACGAGCTCAAAAACCTCTGCCTCTGCTTTGGAGCGCATGTCCTTGAGTCTCTCGATGGCCACGGAGTCGAGCTGAGATGCCAGCGGGTTGGTGGCGAAGCTGGAGTTCGAGGAGGAGCTGAGGGCAGGAGCTGGCGACAAAATGACACCCGGAGAAGCGGCGGCACTGGTAGGTGGGTTGGTCGACGCAGAAGCGGCGGGGCGAGGCGAAGTAGGAGGCGATGTGACGAGGTACTGAGGAACGGCTGGGAGTGCGTAGGTGATGCCGCTCGTGACCGAACCATAGTTCGACGGACGATTGCTGGCACCGGCTGTTGGACGTGTGGGTGTTGTATCACGAATGTTGTCGAGAGAAGGTTGAATGGGGCTATTGCGATGTTCCACTTCACGCGAGGCGGCGCTGCCCCGAGGAATCAACACATTGAAAGCTGGGGAGAAGGCTTCGCTGCGAGCAATGTTGGAAGCTTGTTCAGGACTCAAGACATCTGGAAGGATCCAGACCTTGCGATCTAATGGACGAACGAGAGGTTCATTTGAGCGTGAGCTGGGCCGCGACTCTCGCGAAGGTGAGCGGTATTGCTTGGTTGCTGTGGGACTGACTGGACCCCCTGCGTCCTTCGAAGCGTCGCCGGAGGCATTGGAAGGCGTGGTGTTGAAGCCAAGTGCCCGAGCAGGTCCTGGGGGAGCGGGTTTGCTGGCTGCGTATACTACCGTGTCGCAGTTCAAGCATTTAGCGCAGGCGATGTTGGTGTTTTCCGCGAGACTGACCGTCTCGCGTGAAGTCAACGAGGGGAACTGAACGTTAATCGCATTGTCGGAGGAGAGCTCAGCGAGCCATGGACCGTTAGGTTTGCTGGAAGCAGGTGATGCGGAGCCTGGCGCTAGAGAGAGACGGACGTTGAGACAGGGACAAGTCCACTGCTGTATCGAAGGGGACGATCCTCGTGCCAGAGCGGCGGACCACCCCAAGTTGGTGTTGTCCAATGTACCGGCGCTCATGAAGGTAACGGACTGAGGCGGGGCAAAGCTGGACGACAACCCGCAGCCGACTCCTGCGCCGAGTTCTATTCCGCCCGTGTTACCTGCGCAGCTGCTGAGGGTGACCTTAAGGCTAACAACGACGTGTCGCCGTGAGCAGCAAGCTGCGAATGTACGTTGTGCGCCAATTACACTATTGGACCGTTGAACCAGAAAGCCTTGACAGCGGGTCTTGAGGCCTGACCGGCTGCAGCGTGATGGTAATGTTGTGATAGGTGACAATGGTTGTGAGGGAGATGATGAGCTGCTCAAACAACAAGCCACAACAATCGACGAGTCAGGCTGAGCTTGGAGAGACGGAAATCGAAAAGAGGTGCGTGCGTTAAAGTCACACGGCGCTGATGGCAAAAAGTCGCCCCTCGACGCGCTCTGCTGTGCTAAATTCTGATTTCTGGTATTTTCCTGACATTGCTTTAGATTTCGGTGCAGTGGAGCGAGTCACGCCTTGTCACTCGTATGCATGTGGTTGTCTCTCTGTGTTGGTTAGATTTAAGTTAGTGGCCGGATGTGTGTGATCTGGTCGATTTTCCGCATTTCAGCCCATTCCGACACACAAAAAGTCGCTTCTTGTTGGCAATATGCTCGCGGCCACCGACCGACCATCTGACTGATCGATCAATCAGTGCGTAACCCAATTTGTCCCACTTGCCATTATCAGGAGTCCAGCCCCTTCATTCACTGCCAGCGCTCTATGCACACAAGAGCTCAGAGGACACTCTGTCACAAAGCTACATACACAGTACGAGTCGAAATGAAGGTTGGTGGATCCGAATGGTATATTAGAGCTGCTGTGTGATATGATATAAGGGTGACGAGATGAAGGTGGCGTTATCGTGATTTCGTAAAAGTACATGACGGTTACTGGCAAAAGATGAGGGTCTGTGAACAAGTTGTGTAAAGCGAACTTGACATAGTGGCGTGGGAACAGTGCACTTATTACCAGCCCTTGTGGTGGAAGCTGCCCCACTCCTCTGAGTATCGCTTGGGTTTGGATTCGCCTCCGTTCCTGTGGTCGGCAGCGGAGGCACCCGTGCTGGTGGTCAGTGGTCGCAGCGCGTTGCCGTTGAGCACACTGTCTCGACGATGGCCTGCAGGACGGCTCTGAGGCTGATTCATAGGCGCCATAGGTGCACCAATGCCCATCATCCTCGAGCGGCTCTGGCGTTCCCAAAGCAAGTTTTGTCGGAGCGATTCCGAGAGCTCATCGCGAAGCATGTTTCGTCGCATGGTGCGAGGCGTCTGCGGAGCTGCTGCTTCGGGTAGGTTCAGCGACGATCGAGGGCGCGAGATCGAAACAGGGCCGTTCATGCTGGTGCCGCTCTGATGCTGCATCTGGCCACGCCCAGATGGCAACCCTTCGCTGTTGGAACGAGAGCCAGAACCGAGCACGTCGCGTTGCGAGCGCACCTGAGGTTGGTCAGAATGGCGCGACGCCAGCGACGGAGCCGACTGGCGAGGCTGGCTGTTGGCCAAGTTGGCTACCGATGCTCGCGAGGGAATGGCAAAATCGCGGTCGTCGGGACTCACCTCGAGACGAAGCGAGCGCGAAGATGCTTCGCGATCCAACTGCACGTTAGCTTCAGACATGTGACGTCGTAAATGGGTTTGTGTCTGCTGTTCCGAAGCGGCGCTCGAGGTGGAGTTGCGCTTCGAGTGCGCCTTCATGTCGGTCAGGGCGTGCAGACGAGCGAGGGCCATGCTTCCAGGTCGGCCGAACGAGGCAGCCGCCACCGGCGAATCGGGGCTGCTGGCGCTACCGTCCGAGTGGTGGCCTTCTCTGGCAACACCTTGCTGCGCTTTGCCCGCAGTGGAGGATCGCGTGATGTGCGTGTCCAGCAAAGGCAAGGCGACCGCGCTCTTGCTCGTCTTGAGTCCCGTCAATCCTGCAAAACCGCTGTCACGCAGCGATCGCGGCGCTTGGGTGGCGCTGTCGTTGCTGTCGCGATGCGCACGGTTGCGACGCACAGTTGGAGGCGATCTTGCTGCCAACGACATGGAAGGCCTGGCCCTCAGGTCCGCAGCCGAGGCGTGTGGACGGCCGGCCAACTGGCCAGGAGGAGAGTGCTGCTCGTCTGGATGGAAGAGAGAGCTGAGCAGACCACGCACGGGCTCGGTGGGCGGGCTGGGTCCGATCGAGCTGCTCTCGTTGGGAGCAAGCAGTCGGAGATCAGCAGCCGACTTCGATCGGATGGGCTGCTTCTGGAACATGCTCTTGTGACGCTCCTCCTCCTCTTTCTTGCGTCGCGCAGCCTCTGCAGCCTCACGTGCCCGTCGCTCTTGTTCCTCGGCTTCGCTGTCGCTGGCCCACTCGTCGTCATCTTCGTCTCCATCGCCTGCCTCGAGGATCTCGTTCGCATCCTTGCTTGGCTTGTCGGCAGTGTCTGTGTTGAATGGAGCTTTGTCGGTGGTAGACGGAGCCGGCGCGGGCTTGGCTACATCGTCGCTCTCGTCCTCGTACTCTTCCGAATCCGTCTCGTCACCGCCCATCGTAAACTTGACCGGCGCCTTTTTGGCTGCAGCAGCTGGAACCTTAGGAGCCTGAGGCTCCGCCGGCACCGGCTTCCGTGCAACTGCATGGGTGGGGGCTGGCTCAGGCGCGGCTCGCGTCATAGCGAGACCCGAAAGCAAATTGTGGCGAGGAGCGGGGCGTGCTGCTGCGCCAGCGATTCTGTCCGTACTCTTGTTATGCTTGGCGCCGCGATGTAGGCCCGTCGAAGACTTGGATCGGTGCCCGGCGTGAAGGCCACCAGCAGCAGGCCTCGTTCTAATCTTTGCATCGCTGACTCGACGCACACCAGCACCCTGGGTAGCAGAACGCTGAGAGGTCTGGGTCGAGGTGCTCGAAGCTGAATCGGATCGGATCATACCGACAGATGTGTGACCTTCGTTGTGATTGCTCGAAGTCTTCTTCTCAACGGACGCTGCTGACGATGCTTGCTGCTCGGCCTGAGCCTGCGCCTTTTGCTTGAAGGCCGAGGCGGCTGGCGTTGGTTCAGGGAGACCCTGAGGCGGAGGCATGACTTGCTGAACCGAAGAGCAGGCTGCGGCACTGTCAGTGTTGTTGCCGGCCTTGCTGTCGCGAGAAGCGGGTGCGACTGCATCTTCTTTGAGGCCGGCAATGTTGGCATCGGAAAGCATGGTCTGTGAGCCGCGTCTGGAGATGGCCCCGATAGTGGGAGCCAGAGCGACTGGGATCTTAGTCGGAGAAAGAGGACCACAAGTCTCGGGGGCATCGCAATGCTCATCGAGCACGTTGTGGCTGTATGTCTTGGGCGATACGGGTGTCTTTGACAAGGTGGAAGCGGGAAGCTCAAGGGCATTGCGCAGCTGAGAGGCAAAGGCTGCTTGCGAGATGCTGGAGCTCTTGATAGGGCTTAACTCGGCGGGTGCGCTATTGCGTTGGCCATCATCGGTCTCGGGATAGCGACCGCATGGAGCATCGAGGGCACCTGTACTGCCGCCCATGTGGGCGTCGAGCTGAGGCATGCTGCCCTGCTTGCCACGAAGCGATGCAAAGTTGTCGGCGCGGCTGGTCAGGACGAGGTTTTCGAGGGCTACTTGGAAACTGAGCGGCCGTCTTCGGGAGGCGCCTTCCTGATTTCGCTGCTTGACGCGCGCCTTGCTTCCGAAGGCGGAAGAGGAAGATATGCCTCGCTTGTGCCTGATGCTGTCAACATCGAGTTCGTTGGTGTTGGCTCGGCGCGAAGCGGCAGTCATAGTGCGATTTGTGCGTTCTGCGGTGGTTTCTGCAATGCGTTGCGACTGGTTGGCCCGTGGCGAGACGGCGGAAGACTTGGATGCAGTCACCGTAGCAGTGCTTAACGAAGATGGGGTCGAGGGCCTGCTGCGATCCAACTTGACTCGTCTCTTGACCGGGCCGGACTTGGGTGCGGAGGGGGCTGTTACTGCTGGTGCTGCTGGTGCTGCCGCTGCGCTGGTAGAGGCACCATCCGTCTTGCTATCGGTAGAGTATTCAGAGTCGTTGCCATCTTCGGGATCTGAGAGCGCGCTTCCCGAATGAGCAGTGATGGCGGACGAAAGGCGGACTGGCCCGTAGCTGCCTGTGATGCTGTTGGCGCGGCTAATCAGAGGGGTATCGAGGGGTGTGAAGTCCGTGAGGTCGGAAAGAGAGGTATCTG
Source organism: Ustilago lituana (assembly GCA_928869825.1). Taxonomy (NCBI): domain Eukaryota; kingdom Fungi; phylum Basidiomycota; class Ustilaginomycetes; order Ustilaginales; family Ustilaginaceae; genus Ustilago; species Ustilago lituana. Next base: position 252,367 of record CAKMYA010000002.1, read on the forward strand.
GTGGAAGAATGTGAGCTTCGCGGAACCAAAGACGCCAGGAAAGGTTCTCAAGGCGTCGTCCAGATTCAAGCGATTCCTTGCACTTTGTAAAGACATTCCAAAGGTTTGCGAGCTGGTCGAGACTGAGATCGTTCAGCTTGAGCACATTGTCCATGGACAGAGCCAGGACGGGGTCTGGGAGTGAGGATGGCATGCTGTCCGAGTTGTGCGGCAAAGCCAGCACGGGTGATGCACGGGTCCAAGTGGATGAAAGAGCTGAAGAATGGGGCGTTGCACCCTGGTGCATGTTACAGTGTCTGCTGCACCATTCCCAGGCTAGCTCCAAAGGACTGTGTTGGCTGAGAGGACAGAAGCGAAGTATGGACAAGCGAAACAGTCGAGGGTGTCAAGATGTGAGGTTTCCAAGGACCAAGAGCGTGAGCTTTGCGTGGAAATGACTCTCGTTGAATGGTGACAGACCAAGGAGACCTTTGTGCCGGCTGTTCCGAAAATGAGCTGATAGGGCGACCAACCGGTACAGGGAACGCGTTGTCGATCAGCACCTTTGCTGCTATAGGAGGTGATGGTGGGTCACAGACGATGATGTGGTTGCTGGTGGTGGTGGTGGTGGCTGCTTCGAGAGAGGAACGAGGAGCGGGGTGCGGGGATGGACAAGGGGAGAGAGAGGATGCGGAAGAGAGCGAGCGAGTGGACCGGCACAGGACCGAAATCGAGTGAGGCGCGTGCCAGAGAGTAAGATTTGCGGATTAGTGTGTGAGCTAAGTCAGGGTTGTTGTCGGTCGCCCCATGGTACTGTAGACGCGAAGCAAATGAGACGCCCCCACTGATTCACCTACGAATTGCCCGGCAGCAACCGTGGGGCTCAGCAAGTGGGGTTCAGAGAGAAAAAGTTGGAACAAAGAAATGGAAAAAATTCGAAAAAAAAGGGGGAGGGGTCGCGATTTCGGCTCTTTTCCGCTCTCGTTGGCTCTGTGAAACGTGCGAAACTGGAGGCAGAGGAGCGTGAGAACTCACTTGCCCGGCTCAACTTCAGAACACGCTCAGCCAGCAAAAGCGGAGGGGCAGTCGAAAGGCCAAAGAGTCAGGGTAATATTCGCATTTTATTTTTATTTTTATTTTTATTTTTATTTTTATTTTTATTTTTATTTTTATTTTTTTCCCAAAGCGCGGGAGCGGCGGAAAGCGACCGACCGTGGCAAAATCAATTGTCGATGGGGTTCCTGTTTCCTATCCTTTCTTTCCTCTTTCTGTTTCCTCCTTTTTGTTTTTATCGTTCACAGTCTGGTTGTTCGAGCTGAGAAGGTGTCACTGTTTCAACGGTTGCTCTAGCTGCCAACCGGTGGGAGGATGAGGCCCAAGTGTGGGAGAGAGCTGCTGGAACGTGAGAACACAAACTAGGGCAAAATGATATGAGGGGCTGAAAACGTGTGACCAGATTGGCTCGGCTCGTTTTTTGCTTGTCGGAACAGGCCGCGGCCACCAAGCGGCCGACTGCCACGACAACTAGTTCGAAGTGAGAGAGAAGGCCGGTCAGGTGGATCATCTTTGCCTCGCCCAGCCCTTAGCTCGACTTTGTTCCATTTTCGGATTTCTCCAACGTGCCTTTTTCGCGCAAGTTTTGCTATTTTAGACCGGATCTACAGAGGTGACAGAGCGGTCAATTACGGCTCTGCGGCGTGGCGCTCTTCCCTAAACAGGGGCAACTCTAACGACCGAGGCAAGGACGAACAACGGCCCGACAAAGAGCGACGAGACTCGCGCCTTTACCGTGATATCGCTCACTCGTGAGCCTCGATGCGTGCTCCCGTGACGAACACTCCCGCCTGTGTCTCGCTCGTACATCACATGAGGTCGGTGAGGTGGCAAGGGTCCGATCGTGTGGTCATCGCTGCTCCTCGCGCTCCTGTTCCCGTTTCTTTGTCGAGGTGGCGGTACAGCACTGCAGTATCGCAACCATGAGAGCATGAAGGCCTCGTGTCGTTGCCGTGATGCCCGTTCAGGTGGCCCCACAGTCAGAAGCTGGACTCAACTCGCAGAGCTCTCGGGTGTTTCCCGCTTCGTTCGTTTTTGTGCAAAGAAGAGCGCTGCAGAACGTGCCGTGTCAACTCCAACGTGCCGGAGGCTGTGAGTTTGCCGGACCGGTCCTGCATAAGTCGCAAAAAATCAAAAATCACTCTACTGGGTTATTAACTGAAGAATTACTGTAAAACTGCTGCTATGCCGCCGTTTTCCCCAGGCCTTCGGAACTTCGCGCTTCATTGAAGGTGAAGGCTGCGCTTCCCCTTTCACTCCCCGCTTTGTGGCTGTCACTGAGTCAGATTGAGCTCAAGCTACGTGCACACTGAACCTCCAACAGCTGGGCTTGACAGTACAATACAAGAAGGTGCTGTCCCGCAGGTTCCTTTTCTGCGCTTGTGTGCGAGAATATTGCATTCCGAGCAATTTGTGAGCCGCAGTGAAAATGATTCGTCGGACCACGCTCGGTGTTCGGTCGTGCAGTTCGTTGCCCTGTGGCCCCCCGCGCTTTCCCACTAGAGACCTAGACTCTTCATTCGTGTGCTGTCCTGTGCCTGGATTTCGCAAAGACTCTCGGCCGCCGCGCCGGCCGATATGAAGCACGGAAACACAGACACAGCTTTGTCGCGGCGTGAAACGCCGGTGGGGGCAAATTAGGTGTTGAGCCTCCCACCGAACGATATCGTATGCTAAATTGTGTGGGGAGCCAGGGAGCCCAAACTCGCATTTCAGCCTGACGGTGGTGAAAAGATAGCACGGTACTAGTATCAGCTCGAGAGTTGCCGCTACTGAGGCTCGTTTAGCTCTCAATCTCCAGTAACTTTTCCGGTTCGCCTCGATTGTTTCTCTAGCTTCGCCCCGGCTTGCGTCGATTGTTGAGCTGCACAAGTTACTTTGTGAAGTGTGCATGTGGGCGACAGCACCGGTCAAGATGACGACACGCTGTTGCGCGCCTGTCTTTTCGATGGCATGCAGTGTTGGGCCCAGACGAAGGAGGAATGGAGCGATGGTCAAGCAAGCACACCGGGACATTGAAACACAAGACTTGAAAAGCGCCAACGAGCTGGGAATCCTCGGACATAGTGCCCAGTGTGGAGAACAGTATTTAACATTAAGGAAAAGAGGTGACGCGTAGGCAGCGGTCAATGACGTGAAACTGAGCCAAAAGCGTGTGACCATGGCTCGCTTGCCCGCATCCATTTCGATCCAGGGTCCTGCTTTCGGTCAAGCTCATGCTCACAAGCGCAGGTTGTGTTCCCTGTTTCTGACGATGAACGGCGTCAAAGCCTTGTTCGGGTCCAAATCAACTTTGACAGTTTGGTCACGGCCAAAGGCCAACGTCGCTCTTTTCATCGTTGCCGGTCCCGCAAGGGGCGGGCGGGCGTGTTCCGAGACAGCAGGAAAAGCAGGTTAGTGTGGGCGGGAACAGATAAGCTGTTGCTGTGTTTGAAATGGTGAGCTCGGTCAAGTGACACATCCACCGCTTGCGCAATCAAAGGTCGCAGTAGCTCAACTGTCTCGCAGCAGCGTTTACCATTTCGCTCTCACGCGCTCTTTCGCCGAGAGCCGTATTTCACTGCAAGCGGAAAAATTGCTTCACATTCTCCACACTCTCAATCCACCTTCCCCGCATCAGGATTCTATTCGACAGATCTGCAAGCTCAAGCTTTCACGCTCCCGCAACCTCCCGAGCCTGAGTTTGACAATCCCCCGCTTAAGTTGCGAGCCTATACTACTGTTCGCTTTGCTCCAACCCACCACTCCGGCTACGTTCGATTTGCCTTCCGACGATAGGCCTGGACAGTCGACGACGAAGTGGAAGAGATCGGCTGTTCCGATCGCATTCTCAGCGCAACATTACAAGGACGAGCTTGCATCGTTTTTATTGAGCAGAACGCAGCGCTCGAAGCTCAGGGGAGTTCTAAAGGGTTGCTGCAGGCCAGATTGCTTTGGATACGCGGCTAAGAGTCAACTGCAAGCTCGAAAGCACGATCCGGTCTTGCTGCACAGATGATCATGAAGCCCAAAACTGAGGCGCGGAAACGTCAGCCCTAGAGTGAAGTAGCCTGTTGATAGCGGCATAGTGACTTCAAAGCGGTGCTGCAGGTTAGTAGGTCATCCACGCCAATGGGCCTTTTCAACATGCCTAACCTGACACTGCTGACAGCATACCGTCCGTTATTAAGCTCGATTGACGTCTGCGGCGGGTGTTGGGAGTTGTTGACCTGCAAGCCATACTCAATCCCCATGATAGACCAGACGTGCAGATAGACATCCGCGTCGATCGCGTGTCCTGGTTCATGCCTGGCCCCTTTTTTGCTTTTTTCTTTGTCCGCTCGAGTCCCACGACATCGTGTCAATACAGTAATGTGGAGATGTATTCGTTGACATTCGCGGATTAGCTTGGCTGCCCTTTCTTGCCATCCAAGGTTGACGTTTCTTTCACCGCCGAGTACCGGATCGACGCGACCGTCACATCCGCAGTTGTTGTTGTCCATCTCATTCTCGGTGCGGGTTAGAAGAAGAGATGATCACAAAAGCAGCAAACGCAGACCGAACGGGGTAGGCATCCGCGTCGTAAGGACTTGAGCTAGACACAACATTGGCGATGTCGCATCAAGGAGAGACTTGGTCCACGAATAGACGAAAGGTTTCGGTGGGGGAGTGTCGGCCAAGCTGATTCTCGCCCTTCGGAAATCTTGATGTTCTGTCTTGTCCCGATGGATTATTGCATCGGGCGCAAATACAACACGATCGTCTAAACAATAGTTTCTGTTCGGTGTGGCAGGAGCCAAGCCAGCCATCCGAAGCTTTGCTCGGCGCTGACGCGGCGATCAAGCCGCAACGAAGGAGCGCCCACGTCGACTTGGGTAGAGCTTGGGCCAACCCCACTGTGACCAGCACTTGCCCCTGCCTTGTCTACTCTGCGGTTGACTAGTTGAACGAGATGGCAGCTGCGCACGGTCTTAGAAGAAACCACGTTGATTTGACTGCGACGGCCGCAGAGGTCGGCGCTGGAGACCGGCTCCAAGGCAGGTCAATGACGGCAGGCAGGTGACAGCTGTGACATGAGAAAATTCTGCAAGTAGTCTTCCGAACACCATCATCTCCTTAAAGTAGTCCTTACCTTTCCCTGGGTAATCTCTCCGATCTTTGACGCCTTCCACCTGAAATAACGAACCAGGCGTCATGTCGCAATATCCTTCCGCCGCCCCAGGTCAGAAGACCTTCAAGCTCAACACTGGAGCAGAAATCCCCGTTGTCGGCTTGGGCACTTGGCAGTCTGCGCCAGGCGAGGTGGCCAAGGCCGTCGAGAGCGCGATCAAGAGCGGTTACCGTCACATTGGTGAGTTTGCAGCCTTCTAGATGCCATCGGTTTGCGCGCCAGCGACAAACCAGCGAGTGTTGTGTCCTAGCGACACAATTGAGCTGACGTCTGCGTTATTGTTCCCATGACATCCTAACTGAATACCTAGACGCCGCTTGGATCTACGGCAACGAGCATGAAGTCGGTCAAGGGATCAAGGCTTCAGGCGTACCTCGCTCCGAGCTCTTTGTGACCACGAAGGTTTGGTGCACCTACCACAGGCAACCCGAGGCTTGCCTGGACGAGTCGCTCGAAAAGCTTGGTCTGGACTACGTCGACCTGCTGCTCGTTCACTGGCCTGTCCCCCTGGAGAAGCGAGGCGATGAAAAAATCCCACTCAACGAGGACGGCTCGCGTGCTATCGACCGCGGGTGGTCGCCCGAGCAGACATGGGAACTCATGGAGAAGCTCCCTGCCACTGGCAAGACTAAGGCCATTGGTGTCTCTAATTGGAGCATTCCTTACCTTGAGAAGCTGCTCGCCAACGCCAAGATTGTTCCCGCTGCCAATCAGTAAGTTCGGCCTCATATAACAATGTGGATCTAGCACCGACGTCAACAAACACTTGCCAACTGACAACACGTTCTTCTCACTCTTCTACCGTTGTTCAGGGTCGAGCTTCACCCCTTCCTGCCTCAACACGAGCTGGTGAACTTCTGTCAAAGCAATAACATTCTCGTGCAGGCCTACAGCCCTCTCGGATCCAGCGGTGGACCGGTGCTGCAGGACTCGCTTGTGCAGTCGATCGCTAAGGCACACAACGCTGACCCGGCCCAGGTTGTTATCTCATGGGCGGCGCAGAGGGGTGTTGTGGCGTTGCCAAAGAGTGTCACTCCCAGCCGCATCGAGACCAACGGCAAGCTGATCACGCTCAGCGACGACGAGATGCTCCAACTCAACGAGCTGCACAAGCAGGATGGCAAGGCTGTTCGCCTGGTCAAGCCAAACGTACGTCTCGCCTCTTACCTATGCCAAACCTTTCAGAGAACCTCATGTTGACCACCATCGCTTTCTTCTTTTGCCAAACTCCTCTCGTGCCCATGATACTAATTGCAGTGGGGTGTCGATCTCAAGTGGTGAGCGCTTTTTCAACCATTCGATAGGTACACGGCAGTTGGCAACTCCGCGTATTTTTCCTTCCTTAGCGTGTGGCACACAAATCTAAAAGCTCCGGAGTCCAAGACGACATGCAATCTCAAAAAGACTTTGACGCGGTGATACCAAACTCGACGAGGTCGTCGAGTGTTCAGTATCCAACTGGTCCAGCACGTTTCTTGAGCTGATGTCAGGGGAAACGAGCCTCGAAGCACGTCGTTGCGCAGCCTGCGCTGCGCATGTGGAGGTGTGACTGGAAAAAAAAAAGAAGTGCTGAGATTGAGCGCTTTTTAAGCGTTCTAGTGATTTCAGAGAATGGCACTCTTCCGTGGCCGACTTTGACCTGGACGCAACACGCTGTGGTTGCAAGAGCGCCGCACGCCAGTCGACATTGACGTCCTTAAGACGAAGGTGCAAGCCAGAGCTCATCTTGACGAGCGACTAGAATTGTTGCAGCAGCATGCTGGCTGGGCTCGGCAACGCTAGGAGATGCAGATAGATCCACTCGAGTGTGATAAAAAGTAACAGACACGACTAACCACGAAAAAAGCGAAAGTGTGGGTTCACAGTCGAATCGGCCAGCTTGCGAAATCTCAACGCTTTCGAAGGTCGACTCAGCAGTTGCTCTTCGACAGTTTCAACATGAACGCACCCCTTCGATAGACCAACACCTTGCGTTCGACTCTGTCTTCCACTCACGCGCACGCTTTCCGCAACTATCCCAGATACCGTCACTAGTTGTGAATCACGACTTCAGCCATCATTCATACAGCAGACATCAGGCTGCGGACCACTTTCAAATCGCAACGGTCCAGCTCGCCTCATTTTGCAGCTGCTTCCTTATCAGGCAAACCCCATTTTTACACCGACTCATCTCCGCACGCTCATCTCTTGGGCATACACAATCGCGCCTCAGCATCTTCCTGCTTCTGATCCTTTCTACCACCACCCCGGAGGCGCAGTCTTGCTATTGTCGTCTTCTTCTCCGCTACTACACGGCGCTGCTCATTCAGTAGCCTACACCGATCAACCACCTTGCCGCGCATAACCTTCAAGCACCCGCATGTATCCCGCACTTGAATCTCTGAAGTATTGGCAAAGGGGCTGAAGCATCAAGTGCATCAGAGGCTGAGCGACCGAGCTGAAACAGCCAATGCGGAGCGATGCGGGACGACATCTTCGGCCCTTCGGCGCAACGTGAAGCCTTAACCGCTTTACATGGCGTTGGCGCCTCGAGATCAGCTCACGGACAGGATGTCCGTTCCAAGTCCAGAACTAAAACTCCTATTGCTGTGCCGGAGCAGGGAAGCAAGCCTCCCGGGCATTCGTCCTCCATTCAAAACACCTACTCCAACAAGCGCCCAAAGCTTCCCCGCAAGTCATCCATCCCGAGTCATCAGACTCAATTCATCGACACATTGAACGACGACGAAGACTTCAATTTCAGTAGCAGTGACATCCCAGCTGCCCACGCCGGTACCGCAAGACGCACAGGTTGGCGCTCGTCTACTACCGGCGAACGTGCGCCATCTCCTCATTCCCTTGCGCGGGCGCAAGCCACCAGTCCTTCGAGCGGCGTCACCGTCGACATTTATACCACAGCCAGTCCCAACAAGGGCAAAGGCAAAGCCCGAGACCCTGGAGCGTCGCCGAGCCGAGCGACTCGTTCCAAAACTCGTCAGAAAGCTTCGCAGACAGAGTCCATCAACATCGTTAGTGACGATGATGATGATGACGTTCAGCACGTTTCCGCACACGCATCGACCAGCCGCGCTCCGAGACGCTCAAGTCATGCTGCTATCTCTAATCCTGCGCTTCTAGCCAAAGAATTCCGACGCAAGAACGAGGCAGCAAGGCTTTCGCCCGCAAATCCCAGCTCCTTCTATTCCAGCTCTAACTCTAAGCGACAACGTCCAGATGGTCCCATTGTGCTCGAAGAGCCTGTGGAACGGCGGAAGCCAGATGTGCTCGTTGAATTAAGTCCCGACCTGGAGAGGCAAACAGATCGCCTCCGGCGTGATTCGGGCGAAAAGCCACCTAAGTTGGTCAGTCGTATGAAACCCCGAACAACCTCGCCGAACGTTCCGGCTTCATCCCAAGGTGGCGCTCCAAACGGCTCTGCAGCCAAGACCTCGTCGTCATCTGTTGGATCTCCACGAGCCGAAGCGACCCGCGAGCGCACCGCATCAAATCACATAGTCGAGAGCAACGGCACCTCGCCTCCTCAAAAACGAAGGCGGACTGACTCAGCAGGAGCGCCCTCGAGCTCGCGTCGATCCGAGGAGTCAATCTCCCTGCCGTTCGAAGTCAATCTGGATGCCATCGTTGTCTCTGACTTTTGGAAGTCGCAGCATCAGGCACGACCAAACGCGGTACTTCAGGGACGTTCCCTGTACCTCAGATTGGGATCAGAGAACAAGGTCAAGATCGACTATGGCGACATCCGGCAAGTGGAAGCCAGCAGCGATAACGTCGAAGCCCACGGAATCTTATGCTTAACCTTGAGACATGGGTCGGAGAGCGCCAAGCTCATGCAGGAGTGCTTCCGCGAGTTTGATCCCCGTGCGTCCGATGGTGCTGCCGAGATCCATCTGATCGCTCGAAACGACCCTAGTCACCTGGAGGCACACAAGCTCGCAGTCCACCTGATCAACAAAAAGTTGCGGGAATCGCACTCGGACAATACAAGCTTTCGTTGGCTCACAGAACCAAACGCTAAGAGCAAGATAAGCTTTGTCACTCTGGCTAAGCAGTCGCCCTGGCCTCGACAAGGATCTTCTTCTCGCATTGAAACCCCGTCACTCACACCGGCGCAGTCACGGGCCAAGCGCACCTTGATCGTTCCTGGCGCTGGTCGCTCGCCGCACAACGACGCACCCGATACTTCCATCGAACGCGCTTCGATCAGTCCGCAGGCGCCTCGAAAGAAGGCCTTCGACATCTACCCAGTATCTCCAAGGTCTGCAGCTGGAGGTTCATTTGACGTCGACATGCCGGATGCATCGTCTCGCCCGAAATCACCGACCTTGCCGTCTCTCACTGTACCGAAAAGCAAACCCAACTCTCATGCAGCTCCCAAGGTGGAGCCCCGGCGACCTCAGCCCGCAAATTCCGAAGGCGACATTCTACGATATCCTTACCATGAGTCGTCCATCGTCCTGTTGGCAAGAGACTTTGAACGGCTCTTCGATGGCGAGCTGCTCAACGACACTATTATCGAGTTTGGTCTCAAGCTTATGCATGATGAGATCCGCGATAGGGATCCAGACCTGGCCGACAGCATCTACATCTTCAACACATTCTTCTACAAGCTTCTGAGCGATTCAACCGTCGAGAATAGCTACCGTAGGCTGCAAAGATGGACGTCAAGAAAGTCCAACAAAGTGGACTTGTTTTCGAAAAAGTACATTGTGGTGCCTATCTGCGAAGATTTTCACTGGTACCTGGCACTGATCGTCAATCCAGGTTTCATGCTGGTGGACCAAGACCAGAACACCGGCGGCGGTAGCGAGCAAGAAAAGGACGAAGTGGCGTCGCCACTGACCGTCGTACCCAAAGCGGCGACACCAATGCTGTCTGCGCCAGCTGCCGAGTCCAGCCAACAAATTACTGATGCGGAGCGCAAGGCACATCAGGGAGCGATAGACCTAGACGGCTCAGAAGTTGGCACACCGCCGCTCCCTTCATCGCGTCTCCCGTTGCAGTCGACGGAGCGAGGATTCCCTTCGCCGCCTACACCCATGGACATTGACACGCACTCTCGCGCTAGTACGCCGTCTAAAAGCGCTTCGGTTGATGTCAATCTTGACCAGACCTTTGTCATTACCTTTGACAGCCTCGGATCTCAGCATCTTAAGGTGCGTAACAGGCTGCACGAGTACCTGTGGCGCGAAGCCTTGGACAAACAGAAGTTCCCAGCCTCGCTGCTGGCAAAGCTGCGTTCGAAGGAACAGGCCAGGAACTCGGCAAAGCATGAGGGCGAAAAGTCTAAGACACGTGCGCAAGAAGCTGTACGTAAGGATTCAGCAGAACTTGCGCAGGACGTGTCTATGGACGAGGCCAGCGATGGTGTTAAGATACAAGATCAAGACCACAAGGAGGCAGCAGTGGAGAAAGAGGGTGCTCGTAAGATCCAAGTCCAGGACAACCGACAGCTCGTCGAAGCTGATATTGCCAAGCTAACAGCTGAAGAGGCATTGGCCAAGCACCTGCGCCCGACGACGTACGTGCATGCGCGGGTTCCGACTCAACCCAACCTTTGCGACTGCGGCATCTATTTGCTGCACTACTTTGGCTGCTTCTTTGAGGATCCGGACAAATTCCTTGAGATCCTCGTGGAAGGCAAGGAAAAACGCAGCATCATCAACAGACAGGGCTCCTCGATTCGTCATAGGTTTCGGCTTGAGGAGGAGAAGAGCATCGAATCGCATTGGCAAGCAGGCGCGGTTAGCGGCAAGCGGGAGTGGTGGCGTCAAAAAATCCTGGAGCTTTCGGACGGCTGGAAGGCATTCGAGAAGGCCCAGCAAGAGGTTGATAGGCTGACCAAGCGAGACCAGAGCGAGAAGGAGGAGCAACAGTCAGGCGAGGGGGTTTTTATCGAAGAGATTCGAGGTCAGCAGAAGCAGTCAGAGACAGCAAAAGATGCGGACGTGCCGAAGTCTCAAGCAGAGCAAGCCGTCAAAATTGCGGAGAGGCCGACGGATATCGGGGAGAAGGAGCCCGTTGATGTAGAGGAAGGGCCTGCTGATGCAGCGAAGGACAGTGGTCCCGGCGCGGAAAAAGGTTCCAACGATGTCGAGCAAACAGTGGGTGATCTTGTTCAAGGCAAAGTTCTTGCCGGGAAGCAAGCCGTAGACACCATTATCACGCAGGCCCTGGCCAGCACTCATGGTCCCTTGTCGCAAGAGGATCTTCGTCAGGAGCAACGGCCCGAGCAGGAGCTGAAAACTCCCAGCGAGTGGTACCACGCGTTTAGAGCCAATTACGAGGATGCGTCCATATCTCCTCCGAGGAACAAGGCTGCCCTTCCTCTCCTGTCGTTACCTCTGGACTCCGGCACCTTGTCATTCATGCTCGAGCAGAAAGTGCAGGGTCCGAGTTCGCCTATAATATCTTCCTCCTCCCATGCATCGCGCCGCCAACACCAACCGCAACAGTTTCAACAGCAGCGAGGACAGGCCTCGCCGCCGAGTTTCGGAAGCAACAACAACAGCCGAGAGGATCAAGAGAAGGAGGAGGAGGAGGACAACAGGACCATCGATGACGAGAGCAACTCTAGTGCCAGCGTTGCTGAGATCGTGGGTCTCTCGCCTTCGCCTTCATCCTCCACTGCCGCCGACGGCATCTAGTCCGCGGGGTAGAAATAGGTTCGTTCAGCTTGAGCTCCACACAGAAATGCAATTGTATCAGAATCAAGATGGTCAAGGAGATGTGACTGTCTATTGAAAAAAGGAGCGAGTGTTGGGGATGTACACGAATGGAGACGAGCAAACGAGTGTGAGAACCGAAAGCGCGCTTGAGTCAAGAGATGTCCGGGAAGGACATCAAGGTTCGTCGTCGGTGATGAAGACCTTGACGACGCCTCTACTGTGCTCTGCATCTTTGCCGTTTGCGAGGGTCTCAAAAGCCTTGAGCGCGTGTTTCAAGGGGTAAGTGTGTGAGACCAAGTTCTCTATTCCGCCCATTTTCTTAGCTGCGGCGTGGCCCTCTGCTTGGTTTTTGGTCTGGGCGATGGGGTGTGCGTGGACGCCACCGCCCTGAGCGCGCAGTGTGCCGCCGGCGAGGAGGCCGAGTGCGGTGGGGTAGGTGTTCGCATAGCGGAATACGCCGATGATGTCGACTTCGCGGAGGGAGGCGTTGCCGATGGGGAGGGTTTGGATGGGGTTGCCCATGCCGATGAGGACGATTTTGCCGCCGGCTTTGGTGGCGAAGATGCCGGTTTGGACGCACGTGGGGACGCCGGTGCATTCGAAGACAACGTCAAAGCCGTCGGATGCGAGGTCGAGCGGGGCGGGTTGGGCTGGGTAGCCGGTGGATGAGGTGGAGTGGGAAGAAGTGGAGGTGGAGAGGGCGTGGAGGAGAGCGGTGGCGGAGGAGGATGCGGTGGAGATGGCGAGCTTGTCCTCTGCTGCGCGGCGTGCGCGCGCATCTTGCTCTTCCACGCTTCCGTTAGCAGCGGAGGCGGCGGTGGCGGGGGATGCATGCGGGAGGAGATAAGTGGCATCGGCCCAACCGTTGGCAGCTGCAAATGCAAGCTTTCCTTGATCGATATCCACCGCAGCAACAAAGCTCGCTCCAGACGCCTTTGCAGCGGCACAAGCAAGCAAGCCGACCGCACCCGCACCATATACCAACACACTCTGCCCCGGCTGCAGCTGACTCCTCCTAATCCCCTGCAACACCACGCTCAGCGGCTCACACAGCGCCGCCGACGTCAACGAGACGTTGGCAGGCAGTTTGTGTACCAGCCAACTTGGCCAGTTCATGTACTTCTGCAGCGTGCCGTCCAAATGCGGGTGCGTCTTGGCGGAACTAGCGAAGCGCATCTGTCTGCAAAGGTTGTAGCGACCATCCCTGCATTTGGGGCAAGAGCCGCAGAAACGGCCGGCTTCGATGGCGACACGGTCGCCGACGGCGAGGTTGGCGGTGGCGGGAACGTTGGGGCCGAGAGCAACGATTTCACCGGAAGACTCGTGGCCGAGACACATGGGATGTTGGAGGGCGAAGTCGCCATTTCGGCCGTGGAGGTAGTAGTGGAGGTCGGAGCCGCAGAGGCCGGTAGCGCGGACGCGGATCTGGACTTCGTCACCGGTGGGCGCGGCGTAAGGGCGCTCTTCGATACGGAGGTCTTTGGCGCCGTGAAGAACCGCAGAGGTGTTGGGACCAAAGGTGGCCGAGGAGGTAGAGGGGGCAGTGCCATTCATGTCGGCAGCAGCGGTGGTAGTGATACCGTTTTGCTTTGTGACGGGTGCAGGAACTGGCACGGGTTCTGTAACGGCAATGGGAGCCATGTCGACGATTCGAGATGGTGGAGTTGAGGGGGTCGATAAGGATGATGGTAGAGAGGATGGCGGAAAGGGGAACGAGCCGGAAAAGAAAAAGCAAGAGAAGAAGTCAGACTCGACGAAATGGACGGAGGAGGCCGAGAACTCGTGTCGAAGAGTAAATGAGACGGCGCAGCAAACAAAGCAGCGAGTTACACCTCTACAAAGCGGGGGGACAATTCAGGACTCTGGAAGGGGAGAGGGGGGCAACAAAGCTTCAACACAGCTGATGTGGGCTGGGAGAAGAAGAGGGAGGGGATGCGGTACGTGTCGGACCGAGCACTTTGCTGCAATGCGGGGCAAGCAAGCATATCATACTGTTCCTTGTTTTTGACACTTACAAGCTTGATGAACCGGAAAGATGGTCCGGGGTGGTTTCAACGATGATGGCATGCAAGCAAAGTGCGCCAAGGTTGACAAGGTAGCTAGGCGTGGCCACAGAGGGAACGTCCAAGAAGAGCGTGGTGGGCGCTTGGCTAAATTCCAAGAGGAGGGATAAAGCAGCCACCGTGGGGCAACAGAGTATCGCAGACAACCGAGCTTCGGAATTTGCGGTCAAGTTGGACGCCGGAAAGTACCCACCTCGTCTCTGCTCTGCTTGCGATGCGGGGAGAGGCGAGCAATACCGGGCACTGCTTTCCGCCCAGGCTCTGCACTGCTCTTGTGGGAAACAAGAGAGAAGCAAGCACGTTTGGCGAGCGACCGGTGCGGTCAATTTGCGGCCTTCTCGCTCCCCATTTGACGTGCGATTCGAATCCGCCGGACCGCTCCTCCGGTCCCTTCCACCAGTCAAAAAAGACATCTGCAAATCTCAGGTCAACTTACCCAGTTGTTGATTTTGCCTAGTCAAACAGCTCACAAAAAAAAGAAGAAGCAATCGCGATTGCGAGAATATTAACACCCCGATGCTTGGAAGATCTTGAACCGCGCGGCATTCAAAAATGGCCATTTCTGACATGTCACACTGGGCCTGCTTTGCCGAGCAGAGTTGCTCATGACAGCCGCGTCCTGTAAACCACATCTAGCGAGCTGGCTTGCTCTATTTAGCCATCTTATGATCACCATTCCAGGTGGTGTACGCTACAATCATGTTGCGTCACGGCTGATGCGGTAGATCTTGCCAAAACTAGAACTCTTTCCGACCCAAACCCCGTCCATCCCCTCCGTTCCTAGGTCGTTATATCACCCAAAGCTTCATATTGAGAGCTTGGCATTATGTTGGTCACTTCAGCTGCGTAGTGCCATTCAACTTCTCCCTTGTCAGTCCGCTTCCGCTCCAGCTTGAAAATGCGCGCCCCAGGCCCAACCGCTCGCTGATTCGATGCAGTCGACTTTCGGTTGATCCTCTCTTCTTTCTTGCCCAATCTAGGAGGGTTTGCTTTTGGGCATGAATCTACGGGCAAAGCAGTGTTGTGTTTCCTATCCGTCCGTGTCTTGCTCCTTTGGCTTTCTCGTTTCGCACCAGAGCCCGCACGTCGCTATCCCGACACATATGATGAGTTTTTGGCTTCAGATCATTGATATACTTCCGTTCCGAGCCTGCTCTTGTTCGCTCTTGTCCTCGCGCTCAAAGCATACCGTGTTCCGTTTCGTCGTTCTCTCTTCCACCGTCGCCGGTACCAGCTCTGTCGCTCTACCGCACGCCTTTGATAGGCACCTCCAGCGGATCCATTGCACCACCATCAGTTGCGTCCGCTCTAGATCACCAAGTGATCAACCTCGACCACCTTCTCCATACACTTTCGACCGTGCTTCCTCCCCCTTCAAGGTATAAGCTCGCCGGTCGAGCTGAAACCCGTCCTAGACCGTCTACTCGGCCTTGCATACTGTACAGCACGTCAAAGCTTGTCCTGCATTCCACAACTCAACGTACTCCTCAGATTCCAATCGAACCTATTGTATCACGGTCCAGATCCGGAAACGCTGCCCTTCAGCCTCCAAACCCATAGACCTGCTCCATTTCTTCGACTCAACATCCCCACCGCAACCGCTGTATTCATAGACGACATACCAGATAGACTCTATTATTCACTTTGAAACCTTCCTTTTTCTCCCTCAGAACAGATCCAATACACCTCAAGCATCGAAGGAAATAAACCATAGACATGATCCCCTTACGACAGCTCGTTTCGACCGTATCATTAGCATTCCTAGTGCTCCAAGCGCAACAGCAACTGCAGGGAGGTGGTCTTGCCCTCGCTCGACCCGTGCAACCCAATGCTCTAGATGCGGCGTTCGAGATCCTCGCAGCCCAGCCTCGCGCGTCGATTCCTGACTCGACAGCGAATGAGGATGCGACGGTTGAACCAGATGCAGTGCCCAAAGCTCTTCAAGCCCTAGCTAACGGAATTCAGACGCACAACGACGGGAAGAGTCAGCAACAGGTCATAGTCATCTCGCATGGCGATGGTGGGCCCATCAACCCCAATGCAAGAATCAAGGCCAAGGGGGACGATACCGACAGCAAGGACAACAACGACCCCAAGAAAGAAGCCAAGGACACGAAACCCCTCAAGTCGAGCTCCAAAGGCAAAGATCAAGACAGCAAGAACTCTAAAGACAGAAAGACGGATCAGAAGCAATCCAACGACTCGGCCAAAGCGATCCTCAACGCACTCCAGCAGCCCCGCACACGCTTCTGCGCGCAAGCCGCCAACACCAACCGCACCATTGACGAAATCTCGCAGAAGCTCGTCGAAGCCGAACGCGAGCGCCTAGCTGCTATCTGCAAGCAGCGAGAGTCAAAGGCTTCCTCATCCTCGAAAACGAATACGACAGACCCGCGCTCGCTGACAGATGCAAAGATCCTGGCCGAGCAGACAAAGACGGTCCAAGTCGTCTGGCACGTCATTCACTCCGGTCGTGCAGGGAACCTCTCGCAGGCTATGATAAACGATCAGATCCAGACCCTGAACCAAGATTACAAGGCCTACGGCTTCGCGTTCAACCTCAACGACACAAATCGCGTCAACAACACCCAGTGGTTCCGTGACATCTCGCCGGACACTCAGCTGCAGACACAGATGAAGAGAGCGCTGAGAAAGGGCGACGAGAAGACGCTCAACCTCTACTCGGTGGATTTCGGCAACGGCTTGTTAGGCTATTCAAGTTTTCCGTGGGACGTGAAGGATAACCTGGAGAACGATGGGATAGTGTTCCAGTACAGCACGGTGCCGGGGGGCAGCGAGACGGGGTACAACTTGGGCAAGACGGTGACGCACGAGGTGGGGCATTGGTTGGGGCTGTACCATGTATTCCAGGGCGGTTGTGAGGCGCCGGGTGATTATGTCGAGGATACGCCTCCGCAGAACACAGCGACTAGCGGGTGTCCTGTGGGACAAGATAGCTGTCCTGGTGGGGGTGTGGATTCGATTCACAAGTGAGTACATTTCGTAAGAGCACAAGAAGATGATCTGGAGAGAAAACCGTTGCTGACCGCGTTGCGCTCCTTGCTTTACCGCTACACCTCTTGGTTGACCAGCTACATGGAGTAAGTATCTGCTTTTGAGGTTTTCGCCTGACACATTCGGATGGAATCGTAAGTGCTTTACATACTGACCAAGTCTCTCGTGTTCTTGCTTTTATGCAATCATCTGTGCAGTTACTCGAGCGACGCGTGTCTGACAGAGTTCACCGAAGGCCAAGCCGTTCGCATGGCTGCTCTCACAGGACAATACCGTTCTCTCTAGAGCCAACACCACAACGACTTATGCCTTTCAATATGCCTTAATATCACACTATAATCATAATTTGACATTCGTTATCCCGCCTGCCCGCTTTTCTGCCATCTTACGCGAAGCTTGCACATTCTCACCCGTTACTCACCCGAATTCCCAGCGCTTCCGATATCTCCTCCTGCCCCAAACCGCACCCCCTCAGCCGCGCCACCAAGTCGCCCAAGCTCTCGAGCACTTCGCAGCCAGTTCTCACCTTTTCCTCCCCTCCCTTATGAGTGTTGTCCGGATGATGTTTTGCAAAGGGACACGACAACAATGCTTGCTCGACCTGACCGAGTCCACTCTGTGGCTGTTCGCTGTAGGTCCAATTGTGATGGATCCGAAGTTGCAGTGCATGCCACTGAAGCGCTTTTACACGGCGCACGATTTCATCGACGGCAGCAGACTCGCCCTCGAAGCAGAGGTAGCCGGGGTAGCCCACACGTACAATGCCCCAGACGCGCAGCTCGGGACACCAGTTGTTGAAGTCTTTCAGCTTGGAGGGCGCTTTAAGGTGGTGCGACCAGAAAAGTGCCCTTGCCAGCTCGACGCTGCTGCTTGCTGCGGCTGTAGCTTGTGCAGATGCTGATGCAGAGTTGGAGTTATGAGGAGCGTTATTGGAGCTGTGATTCTGGGACACTATAGGGAAGTCGGCTAGGAGAGTCTGTGCGGTGGTCAGAAGGTCAAAGAGGAAGACAGAGCCGATACCTTCCTCTCGCCATTCTTTCGAGCGTGCTGCCAGTGCGGAGTTGACCTTTTCCACGTTGCTTGCGGGTAGTGTTGGGGCTGAGACATGGACCGTTGCTCCAACGGGTGTTTGCTCTTCTGCCGGGCCGTGCTCGCGTTGCGATACGAGCGAGAAAGAGAGCGCTACGCCGGACGCCACCTGAATCCTCCCTGCCAGCCCTGCAATGTTAGAAGCAGATGCCGAGTGCGGATCCTGGACGAATGCAGCCCAAACTTGTTCCTCTTGCTGGCTGGCTCCCTCCCAAGACCACTCGCCCTGGGAGGCGGACTGGATCACCATGTCGAGGTCCTGTGCGACATCTTCGAGGCTCGTATACCGCAACGTGAGCAATGGCGATGATGTCATCGCATGTGCAAGCTACCGCGAATCCAGGCCGAGGTTTTGGATGCAGTATCTTTGAGGCTTTGTTGCCGGCAGTGCTCAGTGGTAGTACAGTACATATGCCAAGTGAATTCATCAAGATAGAAGCCGCCAGCCCGGAACAATTCTCCTCCACCTTCTAAGGTCAGCGTAGAAGCTTTTTATGAACCTTTGTATATAGATACAATGCCAGCGCCCGCCTCCATCCAAGGCACTCTGCCCGAGTGGTTAAGGGGTAAGTCTCGAATATGGAATTCGATCGTCCACTGCGACGAGTTAACTTATAGGCTCTGCCTGCGTCGGTTCAAATCCGACGGGTGTCGACACTTTCAAGCCAAGTAGCATCTCTTTTTTTGGCGTTTTTCTTTGGCCTTGTGCGAAGTCTTCTGTTGGTGAAGAGAACATATTCTGCCTTTTCATGTCCCCATACTGCTTTGCTACAAGATTGAAAGTTGAGGGCTCACGATAAGGCTGGGGCGAATGTACGCGTTCGAAGGGCAAGCCAGAGTGGCTTGCCGGTGTCTCAGACTACAGTCATGTGTATGAGTGAAGAGCGGCAACGGAGACGAGAGACCGGGCGGGGTTCGAAGGTAAGCAAGCATGCAGAGGCGGATGGATGGCGAGGTTCGAATCCGAGATATGCAGCATATGCGGACACTTTTACTGCACACGTTCGTTGGACTAACATATCAAATCGACCGGAGCGAACGAACGAATCATTGTTCGCACGGGTATACTGCAAGTGTTGGAGGCGTTGATGCGTGACAATGCTCTGTCTCTCGGTCACACATGCAGTGATGAGGGATGACACTGAAACTCCACTAGCCAACGCTACGCACAGGAAGGACGGAAGTTTGCGGAGTATGGTGGAAGACAAAACTCTGTATGGGTGGCGTCGAGGAAGTTGGCGATGAGTGATGAGCGATCCTTACTGAAAGCCATATAGCGAGCAAGGCTAGGAAGATCTGCGCGTTGCGATTCATGGATCAAGGTTCAAGCGGATCATCGAGGAATGAACAACTGGACCCATGTTTTCAGTCCTCACGCATTCGCTGCCAACAGGCTGAGAGAGTGTGTTTTGTGTGGAGAGATTGAGGAGAACCGAGTTGCGACTTGGGCACAACCGAATCGGGCTCTGCAACAATTGATTATCCAGCGAAGGAGTCTGTAGCTGGAAGGGCGGACCCTGGATGATCAGCAGAAAAATCGCATAGAGATGGGGGGGAGAGAAACAACAAAGTGGGGTTTGATTTGGTGATGCATGGATGCATTTTTGCTGCATTGGGCTGCATGGACTGCGCAGGTCGACAAGTTGTATGCAGCCCGTCTCCTCGCGAGAACGATTTGGCGCCTTCCTGGAAAACCTCGCTGCCGTCAAAGCGCGCGCACTTCTCAGCCCTGCCTGTCGCTGCCACTTCCAACGGCGTATCCCTTGCTCTGCAAGGCCATTGCGCTGCATCAAAGGGGTGGCGCGCAGCTGTACAAGGGCCAGGCATGAGTGACTGGGCCGAGAAGGAAAGCGTTGGATTGTGCCTGGTCGAAAGGATGTGCGTGACCGGAAACATCAGCTCAGTGGATCAGCGGAACAACGGCAAAGCGTGCGATTATGTTTTTTTTTTTCCCCTTTCGTTCACGTCGCTTTGGGACTTGGTCGGTAGATCCTATCCGCTGATTCGATTGATGACACTCTCGGAGCGGATGAGCCGTTCGGAGCGTTGATACGAGTGTGTGAGAATTCGATGGAAGAGTCTCACAAAGCACCACTGAGTGAGCCATATCGGCTTGCTCTTGGCTTCCACCCATCTGCGTGCCTCAGTCTGACCTCGCGTAGATGAGAGTTACAGAAGCCCCGTCTTGCATTTTTTTTTAAAAAAAAAAGTTGAATTTGGGAGACTTCGGCTGGAGAAAAGGACCCTAGGGACGGTACAAGTTGTCTCAGACAGAGCAATCAATTTCAGTATTTGACAATTGTGTTGAGATGGTCCGGATGTTGAGCTGCAGCAAGAGAAAGAGCAAGAGCAAGAACAAGAACAAGAACAAGAACAAGAACAAGAACAAGAACAAGAACAGCTGCGACCCTGAAGATCCTCGCTTCTACCGACATTGTACACTTTGTTGCAACGCACTTGAGGCTTCGAGGCGCCGTCAGGGCATCAGACCCCTGTGACGAGCTCCTGTCGTCTTAACCTCCACTATTCACCAATGCATCCATCCATCCTTTCGTTCCATATGCAAGCGGCCTTCCGATCCAGAAAGGGCATTCCGCCCTTCTTGCATTCCATTCATGCTGTCATCCTTGGTTGTCCCTGTCTTTTGTCCTTGCTCGTCCTGCATGCGGGCACTTGTGCGTAATGTGCCCCCGCTGCTCGCCTTCCGTCAGTCCACCCACTTCGCATCGCATTGCATCGCATCACATCACATCGCATCACTTTACGGCCTAATCTCGTACAGTGAAAACTGACCCGGCTGACGAGAGGGTAGCATTGAGTGTGCAGAAGCAAAGGCGTAGTTCGCCCTCCCTTGCCGCCCCAAGCCCCGCTCTCCTGGGTTCACGCCCAGCCCAGCCCGGCCTTGTCATTGTCAGTCTACGCCGTCCGATTCTCTCCTCTCCACTCGAAACGTGCCATGCCTTGCCACATTGGTTTCCCATGGATTGCTGCCCTCCCGCGCGCCAGTCTCTGCCTGTCACTAGCGCCCGATCCTCCTCGTAGAAGCGGTGCAAAAACGTGCGGTTGCGTTCAGTAGGATCCCGGATTCACTTCGCCGTCCCTTCCCACCGCTCTACTGTTGGGTGTCATCATCGTTTGGCGATCCCCGTTTGAAGCGATTTAGCCCTCTCAGCGCGACTTGCACCCGTTTCCGCTAGCCGCTCGTTTCAACCAAACTCTCACCTCAACCTTGACCTCTCTTGGAAGCCTGTTTGGCCAGATCATTGCCTGCCCTTGCAGGTCAGGTTAAAGTATACTTTTTTACATCGTCTCCCCTTCGTTATGGACTAGCGAGCCTCCTTCCCACCCTCTCGTCCAAGACACTCCATCGCTAGCTTCTACCTTAGTACTACCACAACGGCGAATGGAATTTCACATCCTTAGCTCGAACAACTCTTACACTGTCGACCACAGCCTACGTTGCACTTCATATCGGAACCAATTTTGCATACCTAACCACCCACCATCAAAATCGCTAGAAGCTATCTTGTTTGACCTTACCGATACAAGGTGTCTCATCCACCCACCGGAACTTCAACACCCACCAATCCCCACCTCACCATTCTTATTGCTGGCTCTTCCGCATCGCCACACCTTGGCTGGCTTGTTCCACTTCATCTGCTCGCGCAAGTCCCGACTGCAGACGCCAAGCACCGAAACATTATCCAACCAAGCGAGCCATTGTTACCTTCTCCGCCTCGACGTCTCGTTTGCATCGTCATTCCCCAATTAAACGCCGAGCTATTCGAGCTTAACGGCGTCTGGTAGCATAGAATCTTTTGATATCTTCCTTGTCGTCATGTTGCTATTGCAGCCTCAGAGACCTGCTGCTGCTCGCATTGGCGTTGCCTCCGCCGACTTTAGCCGCAACAACAGCAGCACAGCTTCGTTTACATCCAGCAGCAACGATGGAAATGACGCCGAAGGCTCTCGCAGCACCAACGTGTACCACAGTCAGAACGGATCTTTCCGCGGCCACCAGCGCGGCTACTTTGACAACTACAGCTCGCCTCGATCAACGCAGCAGCCGCTAGCATCCACTACCGACGAATCGAGCGACGCCGAGTACACCAAGTTCGCCACGCAAGGCCGGCGTCGAGTCTTGGCAACCAAGAAGCAGTCGGTATCGCAAGACTCCA
Source organism: Ustilago lituana (assembly GCA_928869825.1). Taxonomy (NCBI): domain Eukaryota; kingdom Fungi; phylum Basidiomycota; class Ustilaginomycetes; order Ustilaginales; family Ustilaginaceae; genus Ustilago; species Ustilago lituana. The sequence goes on from CAKMYA010000002.1 coordinate 274,559, forward strand.
AGCTGACCAAGAATGGAGCCGCGTCTACAAAGTCATCGGGTGGTGTTGGAACCCTCCGTGGCTTGGGTCGTCGCTTGTTCAACCGATCAAGCTCGAATCTCAAAGCTGCTCCCGTGCTTGCCTCACGCTCACAGTCGGCGTCATCATCCAGCACGAGCGCTCAGTCGCCTCCTCTCACGCCGACAACACCTCCACAGGTCCAGCCCGTCTGGCTACCCAACGGTCAGAAGGACTTTTTCTCCAACTTCTCGGGCCTTCCCCCAAGCATCCACGCAGTCGACACCAATACACTAAATTTGCAAACTCCCAGCGACAGCTCCACTGGGGTCAGCCCCAAGACAAGGCAAGGTGCGTTCTCTGAAAGTCACGATTCTCACGATGACAATAGAGAGAATACCTTCGAGACCGCATCGAGTCAAGGCCACGAATTCAACAGCACTTTCTCGCATTCTTCGAATATCTTTTCCTTACCTTCCATACCGAGCGCAACGGCAGCTCCTGCTGGTTTCAGCAGCAGTGCGACGCGAAGAGACTTCCCGGCCGTCATCGAGGAAGAAGGCGACTCGGACTTCTTGCGAGCCGTGCTCAACTTTGGCGAAGGTGACAACGACTCTACACCTTCGTTCAGAGGGGGAAGGGCTGCTCCGTTACCCACCCGGTCGAGCTCCCTGGGACAGATTGCCGGGTTCGCATCGAACCCCTCGAGCTACACTGCATCTCCACCAGTACGTCCTCCTCCGCGTCGCACTCCGGATGGACGTGTCGTCTTGACACAAGAAGCAGCGCGTGACTTTGCCAGCGAGACGCCAAGACCATCATATGTAGTGGTCAACAAGAAGTACCGCAAGGGATTGTTTGGGAACGAGTCGGAATCGGAGGATGAGTATGGTAATGATGAAGAGGAGGAAAAGGAGAATACGACTGTGGTTGCGTCATCCGGGTACGCTCCGGCTGCACCAGAGAACCAGGCGGCTGTTGCAGGATCGACCCGGAGCGACGAGACAGCAAAGTTTCCTTCCTCCTTTGCAAAATCCAGGACAAGGTCTCCCAGCAACGACGGCGACGCAGCGCCAAGCGCTCGTCGACCTGCGGGTCTCGACTCCGCAGCAAAGAAGGCGCTCTACAACTGCACCTTGCTTAAAGTCCACATGCACTTGGCACCCACACTTGCCGGCGACGCTGAAGCACGCTCTCAGATCCCGGTCATTGCAGCCGGCGAAGTGCTGTATGGTAACGAAGACCTCAAATTCCCCCGCTCGATCAATGCCGAGTCGAAGCTGCGCCAGCACTCGAGCACGTCCGCCTTTTCACGCAACCTGCGAGTGGCGCTAGCTCGCACTGAAGTTATGCGTAAACTGCGTCGCGATAGGCTCAGAATCGAGGAAGAGGTCGAGATCTCGTGGTTCCAGCGACGATACGGCAGCACAAGCATTGCACCTGAACTCATTGCAAAGGCACTTAGACAGAGGCAGATGGTCAGTCCGGAAGCGCTAGCCAAGCCGCCCATTGCTGCGCCGTCCGAATCGGCCGTAGCAACGGGAGAAGGGCTGGCAGCGAGCCAGAGGTCGAGCGCGATCGAGAAGAATGGGATCATTACATGGGCGAGAAGGCCGAGTTTCTTGGCGAGGACGGTGGTTTTGCTTCCTGCCGAAGAGTTTGCGCCGGGAGAGGTGCTCGTTTCAGGAGCGGCGAAGCTTGGCGAGCGCGGTGATGGTGTAGCGCCAGCTGTTTCCTTCTCGCCTAGGATCCGAGTGCTTGCTGGCCTGCCTTCGGTCGAGGAAGAGAGGAGGCTCAAGTATCCACCCACCAGGAAGTTCCGTCCGCGGGACATGCAGTCGAAGCGTGCATCGCGCCTGACGTCGAAGAGCGAGTCGGCAGTGTGGGAGGGACCTGACCGTCGCACCTCCTCTGCTCGGCCGCCCCGAGAGTCGCCACTGGCTTCGCCATCGACCAAGCAGAAGAGGTTGCCGCCCTGGATGGCTCCAGCTCCAAGCAGCCCTCACCTGCTCTCTCCTCGTTCCATGTCGCAATTGCGCCCAGCTCGTGCTGCGTCGGAGAGTTCGGCTGCGTTCAGCACATTGCATCAGAATAGCAGTACAGCGCCAATCCCGGAAGTCAGGGAGACAGCCGAAAAGGATGGAGACAGCAGCGATGAGGAGATACCACTTGCACAGCTGCAGGCATTTAGGACGCAGAGGGCGGCGGAGAAGAAGCGCGTTCAGAAGCTCGAGAACGAAGTCGCAGTGCTGAGGCAGAAGGACCTGGAGAGGGAGAAGGACGAGGTGGAACGCAAAGCTAGGGAAGAAGAGGCGAGGCAGATCGAGGCTGAGCGTGCATACGAAGAGCGCAAGGCGGCAGTGGAAGCCAGGAGGCTGGAGAAGAACAGGAGGATCTTGCAAGAGGCGAGGGATCGAAGAGGGTTTACCCGGCAGTCGGTGCTGCTGGCCGAGCCAAACTATGGCGCAGGCAATCCGTTGTTGGGTCACAACAGGCCGAAGCAGGGTGTCTCCTCGCCAAGTTCGCCGAATCTTTCGCTGGAGCCACTCAGCCCCGCGTCGAAGGCAGTACAGCACGATGCAGCGTTGGCCAAGTTGCAGGGTAACGCGGGCGCTTCAAGGTCGACCACAACGCTATATGCGCTGCAGGAAGGGCAGAGGAGGTCTAGGGCATCTGTCGTCGCCGCGCCAGAGACTGTGGCTGCTTCCGTCACCAGCCCTCAGATGCGCGCCTCTGCCACTGCTGCATCTCCACTAGTCGACTTGCACCGCCAGAGCTCCATGGCCTCCCTCGCTGCACCATCTCACACCCTTCCCCATCGACGAAGCATGGCCCAGCTCCCTACATCCCCCCAGATCAGCCAGCGAAGAACCTCGCTCATGCCACCTCCCGAAGGCGTCCTGAACCACGCAGCTTCGATGCAAAACCTCCTCCCCCTCACACCCACATCGCCCAACATGCTTACGCCCAACCCGTGCTACATGCAGGTGGACCCACGACACTCGATGAGCACGACGAATCTGCATGCGCAGGCGTACTTGCACGCGCAGCACGCGCAGATGCATGCAAATGTGGCGGTGCAGAGGCCGTTGCCGATGATGGCGCAAACGGGCAAGGTTAGCTCGAGGGCAAGACCGCCGTTGCAGCCGCTGGTGTCGTTGTATGGAGATGTGGTACCGAGTAGCGCTATGCAGCGCCGCACGTGAAGGTGAGGGAAGTGGACAGTTCATTCGGGATTCATGTATGATACGCAAGCTACAGTATGCATTTGTTGCGACTAACAGTTATAATCATATCCTTTCATTTTCACTCATTTCCAATGCGAAGAGAAGTGGTGGTGCGGCTAGTGAGGGTGCCGGCGGCAAAATGCGGGTGGATGCAGGAGAGACACAATGGGTTGGTACGTGATCGGACACGCACTGGCATGCAAGTGGTGGGTATATGAAGGGCGACCCTCCTTGACCGCTCGCAGAATGGGAATGCTCGACGCGGGTTGGGCATTGCTAGATAAGTCTGAACATGTTTTTCTTCGATTCTGGGCCCAAACCCTCCTCGTACTTGCCGTTAACGATCGATACGCCGGCGGAGCCGCCTTCGCGGTCAAGCAGTTTGGCAAGCAGCTCTTGGTCGCGGGCTAGCATCTTGCCTTTCGCGGCACTTTTCGACTTTGCATCTTGTTGCTCGGCTTGAGATGGTGCGTTTGCTGCTGAAGCAAGGTGGTCGGGTGGAGAAGAGGGAGTGTTTGTGGTGGGATTAGGCGGAGGTGGTGTTGATGATGATGGTTGAGGCGAGGTGGGAGTGGTCGAGTCCTGTGGTGAGTTGCGCGAGAATAGGTTGAATAGAGAGAGGTGAGTTGCAGAGGTGGTGGAGAGTGAGCGAGTGGCGGTGCTGGCGGCGAGGATTGGGTTGGCAGACGACGCCCGTATCACAAGTCTTGATGTTGAGGTTCCCAGCATGGTTATTGTCGATGCTGCTTGAGGGAGTGGTGAGTGTGGAGAGTTGGTGAGTGGAAGGATTGAACGAAAGCAGTGACAATGTTCGAGGTGATACAAGGTGTGGTGTGGTGTGGTTAGGTTGCTGAATAAGGGTCCAATGCCAAGTCTCACTCAGCGTTGACTGAGACTGGATTGTGCCATGTGACTTGAACCTGAGCCAGAGGAGAGCGGAAAATCTCCACTCTCACGCCACGCTCACCCGAAATCCGGGCTTTTTGCCTCGATGAGCACACTTTGATCGTAAGAGAGCGACCGCAACATGCGACTGGCATGCAACAATAAGCTGGCGTTACTTTTGGGCGGTAAGACGGTACAAGTACAAAAGCCCCAGACGGGGCCAAGAGAGGGTAGAGAGAGCGAAGAAGCTAGGGTTGTGGACCAAGGCAAGCATTGACATCTGTGTCGAGCGTAGCTGCTTCCAGATCGCGAGAAGAGGCAGATAATATGCCGATAGGTGTGCCTGGACTTTAGCTGAACGTAGTTAAGCCTCGCTCATGCCTTCGACTCGTTCAACGAAACAGCTGTTTCTGCTGGCTGCGCACCATACCTCCTCACCACATTCTGCACATACGGATGTTCCTCGCCATCAAACACCTTCAACCTCTCCAGCCTCCTATCCCTCAACGTATTCTTGGGCAGCATCCCGCTCACTGCCTTCCTGATAATCTCTTCCGGCTTGTTCTCCATCATCTCCTTGTACTTGATCTCCTTCAATCCGCCCGGGAACATTGTGTGGTGCCTGTACACTCTCTGATCGGCTTTGCGACCGGTAACGACGACCTGCTTGGCGTTAGTGACGACCACGTAGTCGCCGAGGTCTTTGGACTGGTCGTAGATGGGTTTGTGCTTGCCCATGAGGAGCTTGGCGATGTTGACGGCGAGCGGGCCGAGGACGCGGTCCTTGGCGGAGACGGCGTGCCATGTACGTGCGAACGCCAATGTAGACTGGTGGGCCGAGGAACGAAATCATGGATGTGATGAGATGCGCCGTTGTCCATGGCAATAATGCGATGCGGAGAGGAAGGAGTGAAGGGAAGAGATGTCAGTATGCATCTCCTCGCAATCGCGATGCGGGCATGGAACGGTCGAAACACTTACGTTGCCCACGAATTGAGACATTGTGCCCTATATATGCCTTTTGCTCTCTAGGTGAGTTCTGAGGTGCTCTGAATGGTGTGACCACGTCGTACAGAGTGCGTTTGCTTGTTGTTCGGCGTTGTGTGATGGTGGTGATGGTGAGAAAGAGTTTATCGGTGAGCAGTAACGTTAGTGGTGACGGCAAAAAATACTCAATTCTTCCGATTGATCCGGATCCGAAACTTTACACTGTGGCTTTGTGAGTTGAAAGGATTCAACACTGAGGAAAAAAGGAATGAAGGGACAACTCTCCGTTGACTTGAATCGCTGCACGGCCGCATGCACCGACATAGCGCTTTTACGCAGCACCTCTTTCTTCCCCCACCCTCTTAGGCCGCATGGTCTGCCATCGTGCCAACCTCGTCGTCCCCTTCCCTCTTCCCCCTCAGTTCCTTTCCTTCCTTCCTGGCTCCATCACACGACACAATAATCCAAAAGCTCGACCCCGAGCCCGATTTCTCATCTCAATCGCTTCCAGTTCCGGAGTAGCACCTCGCCATGCCAGGCAAATCCTACCGCATCGCTGTGATCCCCGGCGACGGCATCGGCCAAGAAGTCATGCCCTGCGGCCTTGCTGCCCTCCATGCCGCTTCCCGCCGCTTCGACTTCACACTAGACATCACTACTTTCGACTTTGCATCCTGCGACTACTACGATACGCACGGCAAGATGATGCCTGACAATTGGATCGAGCTGCTGCAGCCCTTCGACGCGATCTACTTTGGCGCGGTGGGAGATCCTAACCGGCATCCAGACCATGTTACGCTGTGGGGCTCGCTGCTTCAGATGCGCAGACACTTCGACCAGTATGTGAACTTGCGGCCGTGTAGGTTGGTGAAGGGGGTGCCGAGTCCGCTGGCAGAGCCGGGGGAAATCGATTTTTGGATTGTGCGCGAGAACACGGAGGGAGAGTACTCTGAGGTTGGTGGCAAGATTTTTGAAGGAACGGAGAGGGAGGTGGTGGTGCAGGAAACTATCATGACACGGATCGGGGTGGATAGGATTCTCAAGTACGCTTTCGACCTCGCGCGGACCACGCGGAGGAAAAAGTTGACAAGTGCAACCAAGAGCAACGGCATCAAAATCACTATGCCCTACTGGGACTCCCGCTTCCACGCCATCTCCCAATCCTACCCCGACGTCAAGACAGAACAGTTCCACATCGACATACTCTCGGCACACTTTGTCCAGAAACCCAGCTATTTCGACGTCGTCGTCGGCTCCAACCTCCACGGCGACATCCTCTCCGACTTGGGCCCCGCCGTAACAGGCACCATCGGCATCGCGCCATCCGGCAACATCAACCCCGAGAGAAAGTTCCCAAGTCTCTTCGAGCCCGTGCATGGCTCGGCACCGGATATTATGGGGAAGGGCATCGCCAACCCGGTGGGGATGATTTGGGCGGGACAGATGATGTTGTTGCATCTGGGGGAGAGGGAGGCAGCAGAGGCAATTATGAGGGCGATCGATGCAGTGTTGGGGAGGGCAGAGAGAGAGGTACTCACGCCGGATATGAAGGGGAGTGGGACGACGAAGAAGTTGGGTGATGCGATTGCTGAGGCTATTGCTACTGTCTAGGTACTCTCACACACGAATTCGAGATCTCGTTCACAGACACCTTCGATAAGTTACTGTTTGCATAGAAATGGTGAGCGTAGGATACTACCGTTGGAGTGGGCCTTGTGGTACGACAGTTGAGGCTAGATGGAGCGCAGACCGGCCTTGATAAAGAGCGTCCAGATGATGCCAATACCGGATATGAACGCAGCGCTGCGCAGCTTAGCCGTCGCTTCGTCGGTCACAAAGATATACAGCCTACAAAATACATCACATTGTTCCCGCGTTGCAGCGAACACAAGTCAGCAACATTCCTTCCTCGCCGTCGCAACGTCGATTCACATGAGTTGGACTTACACGTTGAAAAGCGCCCTGCTGGCGAGGTAAGCAGCAGTGAGCTGGTTGAGCTCGTGGTTGGGTACCTTGGCCAAGTTGGCCGCCACCACGGCTGCTGCGAACAAGCCTAAGTTCTCGAACCTGTTTCATACCCCGCAAGTTTTCCTCGTCAGAAACTTTTCTCTCTCTCTCTCCCTCTTCATCCCATCTCTTCCGGTGAAAAGGGGTGCGGTGCTTACCCGTTGAGCTGTGCCGCTTCGGCACGAATAATCTTGCCATCTTCCGCCGACTTGTTCTTCTTGGCCAGCAGATCGTGCAGCAGCTGACGCGGGGACGCATTCTTGAACTGACCCTTCGACGCCGCCGCGGCAAAAGCGTGCGGAACAAAGGCGACCACCCACGCGACCGGGATGGAAAAGTACGAGTAGTTGGCCACACTGCTACCCAGCGCGCTCGATCCCGTGAATACCGACATGCTGCACCCGATGAATAATCAACGACTCGGTAAAGACGGGTGGATGGAGAAGTGCAAGAAAGCTTGGTTGGAGGACGAAGGTGCCCTCAGGGATATATATAGACGCTGTGCATGGGGGAAGTTCCACTTCGGCGTTTGCTTCAAGTTCCATTGATAGCACGCGCAACTCGCAACGTGCTCTGTGTGTGTGTGTGCAGTTACCACCACTCCCTCAATCCCTCTGATCATCCCAGGCCAAGATCACCGCGTGCCTGCAGGAAACGACTCACTCAACCGACGTTAACCCCGCGCCGCTCCATGGAGAAACCGAAATACCGCAAATCCCTCCACAAACATCCCTCCAGCGGTCACCACCCCCCGGAGCCGCAACACCTCACTCTCAGCGGTAATCATAACCCACACAACCACATCTCTGTTGTCACGACGGAAATAACAGCAATGAATGTTAGATATTGGCTTGCTTCGCGAGACTGGTGACATGTGCTTGAACGGCTGAAAGAATTGAATGAGAATGAGTTGCTGCAAGATGCTAGAATGATGAGAAATGGATGCTGGAATGAGTCGGGGGGAATCGCTTGTGGTTGGTGTGATGCTAAGAACGAGACTTTGAGAACTGTTAAATGCTATGTGTGGTCTGTGGAGACCTTTTGGATGTTAGAAAACGCAGTGAACTTGTTTGATGCCAGAGGGCGAGGGGAAGAAAAAAAAAAAATGCAAACAGTGTGATGGAACGGAATGCGGACGAGTGATCGAATGCTGAACTGCAAGAACGCTGGCGTATGGAAATGTAACGCTTGATCATGCTGATCTGAACGGTGGCTGATCGTGGCCTGCTACAGCGATCAACAATCGGCGAGGTCGATGTTCATTGCTCGCCCGTCTTGGCGGGCACGCCCTCGCCATCAGCTGGCGTCGGTGCCTCAGCAGTTTGCAGAGGCGGCTGCTTTGCTCCGGACCCTTCAGCAACAGGACTGTCCTTCGGCTGCGATTGCGATTGCGACTGATCTCGAATCTTCTGCTCGATATTAGCCTGCAGATGCCCAAACACAACAAAGTGGTCAGGAGGCAGGAAATCGCTCGGCTGCTCGCGCAAGAAGCGAAGAACAAGCTCCAAAGACTGCTTCGCCTGCTCTACCGTTACGATGGAACCAGTATCACCGGAGCTCTGCAGAGCTCGGAGACGTTCCAACGTGGCCGCTGTGAGCTGTTCAGCCTCTGCGGTGAGAGTCTGCAGGCTGGACTCACCCCGTGCGTCTGTAGGCGACATGGATAGGGGAGACGGGGTCTGAGGAGTGTGGTTGGCGTGAGAGAGGCAAGCTTTGCCACGACGTGAGCGTCCACGACTGCTGCTGTCGGAAGCAGCCTTGCCTACCGTGCGCCGGCCCCGGGGGCTGCCATTCTGAGGACTCATGTCTGCCTGCATCAGCGCCTGTGAGAAGGGACCTGGCATGTTCATCTGAGACGATGGTCCAAGGCCACCAGCCGGAGGGAGCGGAAAGCTGATCGCGGGGCCGAGTCCCATCGCAGCCTGATTGCCTTGCGACTCCTGAACGGCTCGCCTTCGCTTGCGGTCAGATTGATCGTCATCCTCCATAGATTGTGGCGGTCCCGGAATGCTATGAGGACTGTAGAACACATTGCAATTCTGCATGGACTGCTGTGGCGTTGCTGCATGTCCCTCGTAAAAGCTGGGTCTGAAGAAGGCAGCATCAGGCATGGGCGTAGGGGGACCAACATTGTGAAAGTGCATGCGCGCCATGTCTTGGCTGAGCGGAGACACGCCTAGGATGGCTTGAGTTTTTTCCTCGTCTCTGGCCCGCTTCTGCGGCGTCCCCTTGCCCTTGTTACTTCGAGCAGATTGGCGCCGGGCAGGGCGAGACTGCGCATCCATGTCTGTCGATCCGCTAGCTGCATTCGTAGACGATGTTGGGATCGCCTCCATGGAGGGTGCTGGCCGAGGCGCGAGGGGCGCAGCACCTCTGTCGGGCGAAGGAGTGGGCGAGTTCGCAGAACCCTGAGCGTGAGAGGTCATGCTGTTCGGCTCGACACTTTGAGGCTTTGGGATCGCGTTGCGCTCCCTGAACTTTTCGATCCAACCTCCTGAAGCCTTGAATTTGTCTTCACCCAGCCCAAGCTCAGCAGCGATGCGCAGGGCTTCCTGTCGGATCAGGGAGTCGCGGATGGCCTCGCCCCTAGCCTGGAGCTGAGCGACCCAGCTGGTAAGACGGTCCTCGACCGCTGGAAACTTGACAGCCCGGTGCTTGGCGATCCTTGCGGCGTCGCTCTTTGGGTCGATGGCCAACCATTTGTCCTTCTGCTTGAGGATCTTGCTGACGGTGCTGCGCTCGATGCCGAACTCGGTCGCAATAGCGTCCTGCTTAACCGAGGGATTTGCTACAGAATAGTCGCAGATCATTTTGCGGTCGATGTTGCGCAGCTTTTTCTTCTGCTTGGACATGCGCAGCGAAGAGGCAAGACCCAGAGAGCCAACTTCCGAAAAGAAGATTTCTTCCGATGTTGAGGAGGCACGACTGAACGACCCGGAAGCAGCATTGGACAGGCTGTCGAACGAGGTTTCTTGCGAAGTGAAGGAGCCGTCAGGGTTCATGCGGCCGCTGCCCATGGGTGAAATCGACGTCATCGAGGTAGAAGCCATGCTGGCAGAAGGAGACGTTGATCGCACGGATGGTGCGCACGATCGAGAGAAGTGGCCCGAGTTGCGCGCAGCAAGGTGAGGACCTCCTTGTTCAAACATATGAGCGTGCTCTGGCAAGTTGAGTGGAACCTCGTGTCGGGAATTGGTATAGTGAAAGAGAGCGGCGAACTGACCGCCGTTGATGCCCTCGGAGGGAGAGACCGGTGCGCTGACATGACTGTGCGCAAAGACTTCGCGATCAGGCACCCCTCCCGACATGAACGCTCCAGCCTGCCCTAGACTGTGGCTCGGTCGATGCGTTGATACGTGGCGACCATCGGCCGGCCTGGCACCGCCTTCAAAGGATCGAAAGTCCGGCTGCGGCAGCATTTGAGATCGTGAGGGGGGTGACGAGGGGTATGACCTGACCTGGTGGCGCTCCACACCGGGTGACGGCTCCGCCTTGACCTGCATGGGGACATGATGTGCCTGATCGTGTGTCATCTGAGCCGGGCGTCCGGTCTCTTCCGATGCGGGATGACTTTGGATGGTGACTTGCGAGTAGGAGCCCTGAACAGGCGAGCAAAAGTAGTCGTGCGTGTCTTTGGCCTCTTGAATGGACCTCTGTGCGTTGCTCAAATGCGATCCCATGTCAGCAAAAGCTTGAGTTAGATCCGAAGAAGGCGGAGGAACAGATTCGGAGCTGCCCTCCTGAGTCTCGCCCCTCACCTCCAGCTGTTGTGGTTGACAAGGAGTGTCCGCAGATGGCATGCCGCCGCCTCCGAGGTGCGGATCGTGAAAGACAGCGAGATCTGTAGCGCTATGCTTCATGAGCGTGTCCTGAGAGCTCGTATCATAGTTTGCGCCAGGGTTCATGCTCATGTGATCTTGCTGAGCGATGCCGTTGTGAGCTTGCCGATCTGGGTCCGCGCCGTTGATATTGTTGGACATTGGATTGCGCGGCAAAGTGACGAAGTTGGTGAGGTCGTTGAATTGGGTCGAGCCGTCCATCTTGAGACCAAGGCCGACCTCGGTGTGATGATCTGTCATGGTCGTCCTATCCGAACGGTCACGCTGGACGGACGAGCCACTCGATCTGTTGCCTAGAATTGATCCGATGTCAACTACTCTAGCGTTCCTGGCAGAACGCAGGTGTTGGAATCAAGCCGAACGGCGGGTCGGGACCTAGGTAGCAGGGACCTGCGGAGATCTGCACCCGCAACAGCGAAGCGGAGAGCCCGTTGCAAGGTCCGAGTCCGAGTCTTGAAGCGCGTTGAAGCTAGATAAGTTTGGAGCTTGCCATGGAAACGGAGTAAAGTCAGCTTAGTCGACAGGAGTCTGGTGCGAACGGTTGCGGAGACTAGCGCTGAGGTTTAGACCTTGGTGGCCGGGCGACTTGAGTAGCTGTGATGCGGTTCAAAGGGTCGTCGTCAGGATCGTGAGTCGTGAGGATTCGTAAGTCGAGAGCGGGCGAACTCGAGGAAGAAGAGCAGATAGTGTGAACGGGGCTTCAGGGTTATATGGGATGAGCCGCGTTTGGTGAACGCGGAGAACTGCGCGAGACCTGACGAGCGATGGGGAGGAGCTGCCCCAGGCTAGAATGGATGAGGTCCGCCGCTAATGGGCGATCCAAATGTGAGCAAGCCTTGATCGAATGGCCAAGCTGTGTCCTTGCCGTCGCGATTTTGCTTGAACTGCGGCTTGTAAAGGTGAGAGAAGCACCGAAAAGGGCAGCGCTGCAGCTTGATACCTGCTGCGGTTACAGTGCACGGCAATCAGCAAAGGCAACCACTGCCTTTTCTTGCTCGAATGCACAGCGCACAGCGGGTTGTATTTACCGCGAACGAGCTTGATGGAGGGGAGGGAGAGCGCCTGAATCGATGGCGATAGAGTGAAAGGAGGGGAGGGGAGGCGGAGACGAAGTCGGTGAAATAGAAGCGAGGGCAGCTGAGGATCAGGAAGCGGACAGGTGCACTTGCCAGATTCTGCAGCTGAGGAGGGACTGCGGGAGAGCAAGGCGACACAACGAGACTCTGAAAATGCAGCACCAGCTCCAGTCAAGACTAAAAAAATAAAAACGAAAGAGCATTAATTGGACAAGAAAAAAAAGACAGCGAAAAGGCAAGGGAAAAAGAGGAAAACCCTCATTCAGCCAACCAGACAATGGCTCGCTATGCTGCCGCAGAAACGTTGCTCTGTACAGTGATTGCAGTGCTTTTGGCTGACACTTGCTCTCACTTGGTGCTCCTGCTCGGCTTTCAAATAGGCTCTTGCGCACGGCTGGCTGCGACCAAAGCTGCGCAAAGCCGCCTTTCACTTCGAAAAAGCGTGTGTCAGAACCGACCAAACCCTAAAACAAGGTGATCAGATGAGGGGCAGCCAAACGCAGTGTCAAGCTGTGTTGTGCACGACAAGCTCGCGACGCAGAGAGCCAAATTATGCGCTCCAAGCTGCGAACCATGAAAGGGCTTTGCACGGGAGAGCGGCTTTTCAGTGTTCGGAGACAGGCCGATGGACACTTTATGTGATCGTGGTGGTTGGACCGACCATCCGATCGATCGAGACTCTGTGTGATTTGCGCCAAGCCTTAAGGCGCGCTTCAGCCGACGCTATCAACCGACTGAGAGGCGGCCAAGGAGCACAGAAAACGATCATGCAAGCGGAAAGATACAGTACAAAGAGAGTGGTACAAATATATGATGACAAGACAGCAAATTTGCTGGAAAAAGGGCTGTGTCGTTGCAAGGGCGAGAATCGGCTCCTCCGATAGACCGGCACAGAACGCAAACTGCATACGAAGCTCGGAAACAGCGCTGCGAAGAGCAGAGGAAACCCACACCTGGTAGCCTAACTCGCAGCATCGTTGCCAACGCTCAGCGTCGACGCCGCTATCAGTCGGAAGCAACCCGAAGGACACGACAAAGTGGGTCCTCCATAGCTCAGCGGGAGGTTGCAAGGATCGTTCCCACCTCACAATCAGCACCTTGATTCTAGCAGCGTGCCCTGTGTGCTATGACCCGCGCAACATGGTGCGAAACCCCTCGGCAGCCGTTGTTCATCTGCTCCCGTTTACACCACCCAGAGTGGCTTGTGCAACAATGCTCGCTGCAAAACCAGATCGGAGCTACTGTAGCCTTGCGAAAGCGCACCTGCCATCGCTTCTTTGGCCTCCTCTCGTCCTTCTTTCCGGCGACGCTTGTCTTTTGTCGTCAGGAGGAAAAGCTAGTGTCGTCCAGAGCTTCTCTCTTTCTATGTCGTGTTTCTCTCTTGAGCTCTGCTCCTCGCGCCTCACGTCCCTAGCTTGGCTTTTAGTGTGCTGGTTTCCGCGTGTACAATATTACCCGAGAACGCCCATTTCTGTCCCGCAGTCCGGCTTTTCATGCGTTGCATTTTGCTATTTTCCAGTTCCAGAGCCGCAGCTTTTCTCAGCATGCGCAAAATTTTCTTGACTGCAGCGAGAAGCAACAATAGATATCACCAAAACCGATCAAGAGGCGTGATAAACAGTGTGGCGGCACCTCCTTGCCATCTTTCTGATCCCGCTCAAGGGTCCAGGCGATCCGGCCGTCTAGGTGAGACATCCGCAGCACGACTTCTTCTCCCCATGGCCCTTTTTATTCTTGTTCCCGAGAGGAAGAAAGCCACGCGTGGGTCTTGCACAAATGTGGAGGTTCTTCCACCAAACACTTTTTCACACACCGCCCTTCATGAAAGCGCCCAACGAAGCACCACATTGCATCGAGGCTGGTAGAGGACAGCTTTGCAGAACCTTTTCGTTCATACCAAAGCATAACAAGAACTTTGGAGGTGCGTCGATAAAAGAAAGCAGAATGTGACTTGGCGATCAAGGGCGAGTCGTCGGTAGACCCGCCTTTCAAATTTTAAAAGCACCTCGCGTGAAAGAAGGTCTGTGCGTCACGTCACGTTTACCTTGCGCCCACTCTCCAGGCTCTTTGGATTCCCGATCCTTCTTGTCGCTCGACATCGGCACGTCCGCACCATTTGCAACTATATGGCCTCTCAAGAGCGTCTCAAAACTCATCGCTGCCTCGCCGAAGAGGCTCGCTTCTGCAAAATCACATGCTTGAGTTCAGACGGTCACGCGAGCAAGGGTTTCGGCGAGACAGCACAAGTCAAAGAGATTCGAGGGTATTGTACAAAGTGCTAAATTGGCAGCACCAAAAGATCACGAGGATCGAGCGCTTCGAAAAGGCACGTCGGCACGTCCAAGCGTAGCTCGATCGCATCGCAGGAGATAGGCACGGCATCACGATCCATTCATAAAACAAGAAGAGAACATGACAACGGCCAAGAAGAAAGAAGAATGGGTGTTGGTCCTAGACAGCAGTCCAGGAGCCAGCTTTTGGAGGGCTTGCGCCCGGCACAAGGAGACGACATTGCAAAAGAGCACGAAAAGCAAATATACGAGACATTTACTCGTCGTCGTCCTCAGCAGCGGCAGCGGGAGCGGCGACAGCGACGGGCTTGGGCTGGAGGGCGGCGATCTTGGCACGCTTGGCGAGCTTGTGGTTGGATCGCTGCGAGAGGTGTCCACCACCCCAGTGACGGCGGATCTCCTCAGCCTTGTCGAGATAGTTGGCCTTGGCGGCCGAGACGAGGTTGGCGAGCTCACGCTCGTCCTCGGATCGGACCTCCTGGATGAGAGCAACAGCGGCGGTCTTCTTGTGGACAAGGGCACCGATGGAAGCCTTGGACTTGACAATGACGTAGGGGACACCCATCTTGCGGCAGAGGGCGGGGAGGAAGACAACGAGCTCAATGGGGTCAACGTCGGCGGCGATGACAACGAGCGCAGCCTTCTTGGCCTCGATCAGGGCAACACAGTGGTTGAGACCGTACTTGACAAAGAGGGGCTTCTTGCCGTCAGCCTTGCCGTCGGCCTTCTTGCCGTCGGCGATGTCCTTGGCAGCGGCATCGAGACGACCTTTCTTCTCCTGCTTGGACTCGGGGCGGTACTTGTTGAGCAGCTTGAAAAGGTTGGTGGCAGTGTTCTTGTCAAGGGTGTTGGCGAACTGGGCGATCGCGGGGGGGACCTTCAGGCGCTGGTTGAGGATAACCTTCTGGCGCTGGAGACGGACGTACTCGGGCCACTTGACGAAGCGCGAGAGGTCACGAGGGGGCTGGATGTCCTGGCCTAGAGATTGTAAAGGAAACATGGGCGGAGACGTAATGTGTTAGAAAAATGATCTCGCATTACGAGTGGGGAAGTGCCGGCAAATGTGGTGTACTTACCAATACCGAAGTTACGGGGGCGCTTCTCGAAAAGAGGGTTCTTGGGAGCCTTGGTAGCCTTGCCCTTGGTGTAGGGGGCGGCGGCGGGCTTCTTAGCAGATCCGGACTTGGTGGCCTTGGGCTGTAAGGGGAAAGCAAACGCATAACACAACGAGACGAAGGTGGAAGAGAGAAGCGATGGGAAGCGCAAGAAGGCGGGGGTCATTGAGACGAGTCAGCATCCTGTGCCATGAATGAAACCGCAGAGGGAAGCAGACATTGAAACGGCAACGGGATTGAGACAGACTCGGTGCTCTACAGAGACGATGGGCGGCTCGAGTACTGCTCGATACGAAGGTGAAGGTTGACCTCGCCGGAGGTGAAACTCCGGGAGCTGACCAACTCTTCGTCGAACAGTGCAAGCGCAAACGCCCGTCGCCTCATCCCCTATGGTACTAAAGGTCAGGTAGACGAGGGTTGCAAGGCGACATTGTGTTCTGCCAAGAACGTTGTCCACCTTTCCACGGTCAAGGGACACCGTGATGCAAAGCGAGAGCCGAAAAGTCGCGAAGCGGAGTGTGGGAAGGGCGCGTGTTGAGCAGAATCACTGGTCGTGATGGGTGGCTCAAACTGCTGCATCTCCTTTCGACGAGATTCTGCTGAATGTGATTATTCGGATGCAATGCATAGACGGGCGCTTTGTCGAGTACAGCCGAAGCGGCATTTGTCGTGGTGAAAGTGCCGCTGTTGGCGAGGGTTGGTTGGGGAGCACCGCATCATGTACTCATTCTCCGAAGCTGATGTTGTTGTTGCTGCTGTCAATGGGCTGTTGTCAGGAGCCGTGTGCTGGGATGCGTACCATTTTGAACGATATCAACGGTCTTGAGGAGGGATGATGATGGTGAGCACGCAGGAGGATGAGACACTCGACAGCTCACACGATTCTCTCTGTCTGGGTCTCTGTTTCTGTATCTCGTCATGAGGAGGAAACTCAGCCCAATCTTGCTATCTGGCAAGCCAATCCACTCTCTAACTTTATGCCTGTCTGCTGCGAACTGCCCGCGAATCACGAAACAAAATCGAGACATCCTCGGCCGAGCTTTTTAAATCACGTGTACCCACCATTCTCCAGTACGCACATTTTACTTTGCGTGATTTAACATATCAACGTTCGTTTTGTCACACTGACCGTTGATCGTTCGAATCGCTGGCGTCCTTACCCGATGAACATCCATCGACTTGTTCCTTTCTTTGAGAAAAAAGCCAAGCGGGAGAACGAGCGCAGCCTCGAGATTTGCGAGTTGTGGCATGGCAGTTGAAGTCGTTGGCGGGAGAGAGCCGCGTGGCTGAAGTAAGGGTGAGATGGCGGGCTCGCTCTTGTGCCAACAAGGCAAGCCGGGTATCGTGTCATGTTACTGTATACAGCGTCACCATGCAAACCGAGGATCTGCCTCTGAAGGGGAAAGCGGACACAATCAGAATCAACAGGGTCTGAAGCAGTGGGAAGGTGGCGTGTGAAACTAACGAGCACGGTATGAGCAAATCGCTTGAACACAGTAAGGCTTTGGATCGCATCGCACGCCAACGAAATGAAGTAACAATCGGGGGGACTGCAAGATCTGATAAGCGTGCCTCCTCGAGCACGATCTCGACGAGGAGGCCAAGAGATTGACGGAGCGTGTCTCGGCCCGCAGAGGCGATACGCGTGGGAGACACAGGATGAGCATCTGACTGACTAGGTAGCGAAATGATAGAGGCGGATGTGATGTGTTGTTGTCAATCAATCGATTTGGAACGCAGTGCGTTGCAGACAAGCAGAGCTGAATGTAGACTTGTCCGAAAAGAGGCTGCGTTGATAGATCTGGGATCGGAGAGGAGAAGGAAGAACTTCCTGGTCCTTCCGTCGCTCACGGTCCAGCCAGCGAAATGCGCGCGCGCTTGGGGCAAGGGACAAGTAGTGGAGCTTTTGGGTTTTTGTAAGGCCAAAGGAAGACGAGCAGGTCTGGTGCCAGCCTTGGCTCAATCCGAATACCGCCAAAACGAAAAAGAAGTGCGGGTGCGGTGTGCTGAGCTGTGCTGTGCTGAGCTGTGCTGTGCTGCGCCTATGCAACTCCACCTCGCTCCATCGCTCGTCTGCCGCTTTCAGCCTCAGCCTCTGACCAGTCACCGTCGGCAAAGACTCGAAGTCTCTAAGGGAAGATTTAGAAAGGAAAAAGAAAAAGAAAAAGAAAAAGAAAAAAAAAAAAGAAGTCGTCGAAGCGCGCTTCTACAGTACAGTAGCATCATCCGCCTCCGACTGGCCCCGTTGAGAGCTACGATCTATTTCGTGATCCGTGTGAGTCTGAGTCAATCACTCCCCTCCCCAGTCTGTGACTTGAGATCTTCGGCCAACGTTTGCCGGGTCCCGTCGCCATCTTCCGCTTTTACCACCTCCATCTCGTTCCTCCTCTCCATCTTGATCCCCGCCACACATTCGCCATGTTCGCTCGTCAGGCTCTCCGATCGGCTCTGCCCAAGGCATCCGTCCGCTCCTTCTCGTCCTCGGCCGCCAGCAACCGTGCCGTCGCCGTTCTCGGTGCCTCGGGTGGTATTGGACAGCCCCTCTCGCTCCTGCTCAAGCAGAACCCCCTCGTCACCGACCTCCGTCTGTACGATGTTCGTCTCGCCCCGGGTGTCGCTGCCGACATCTCGCACGTCAACACTCCCTCCACCACCACCGGTTACCAGGCTGACCAGCTCGGCGAGGCTCTCAAGGATGTCGAGGTCATCGTCATCCCCGCCGGTGTTCCCCGTAAGCCTGGTATGACTCGTGACGACCTCTTCAACACCAACGCCTCCATCGTCCGCGACCTCGCCAAGAAGGCTGCTGAAGTCGCCCCCAACGCCCACCTCTTGATCATCTCCAACCCCGTCAACTCGACCGTCCCCATCGTTGCCGAGGTCTTCAAGAAGGCAGGTGTCTACGACCCCAAGAAGCTGTACGGTGTCACCACCCTCGACGTCACCCGTGCCTCCACCTTCCTCTCGGGCATCTCGGGCAAGAAGCCCGCCGACACCATCGTCCCCGTCGTCGGCGGTCACTCTGGTGTCACCATTGTGCCCCTCCTCTCGCAGGCCAACGGCGGCGACGCCGTCGCCAAGGGCGAGCAGTACGAGAAGCTCGTCCACCGCATCCAGTTCGGCGGTGACGAGGTCGTCAAAGCAAAGGACGGTGCTGGTTCCGCCACTCTCTCCATGGCTTACGCCGCCGCCGTCTTCTCCAACTCCCTCCTCAAGGCCCTTAACGGCGAAAAGGGCATCAAGGAGTGCGCCTACGTCGAGTCTCCCCTCTACAAGGACCAGGGCGCCACCTTCTTTGCCAGCCCCGTCACCCTCGGCAAGAACGGTGTCGAGGAAATCCACCCCATCGGCAAGATCTCCGCCGAGGAGGAGAAGCTCCTTGAGGCTGCCATCCCCGAGCTCGCCAAGAACATCAAGAAGGGTGTTGAGTGGTACGCCGCCTCCCCTTAAATTTGGCACACTTTAGCAAAACACGCTATGATGGGCTCCTCCCTCCCAGAACGCAGTCAACGACGCTAGCTGCTGCTTGCTGTGATGCTGTGCCCGTCGCACAACTGTTTACTCTTTCCAACCTACACATCTTCATACTGTCTATTATGAATGCCAAAACGATTCTTCCACCACTCTCGATTTCAGTGTGTTGCATTCAGCTCTGCTCAGTGCACCTCGCAAAAACTAAAGGAGGGGAGTCAGACGGCATTGAAAGTGGGGTTAGAACCCTCGGCAGCATATACGGTTGAGCTGATCCAGATTAAGCGACGGAAGGCCGTGTCAGGCGCCCTGTAACAGGTAGGGGAATGTATGAGTGTTTTTGTTTTGACCATCCTATCGTCGCTTCCATCGCACCGTCAGATTGATATCCCTGGTGTGCCCAAGACTCCCTCATGCCATTGAAACCCCATGTCCTGCATCTGTTCGCTGCTGCTGCTGTTGCCCGTCTTCATGTAACGAGCTCGCATGGGCCCCATTCGCATCGTCGGCCGCAGTAAATATGCTGTCGAAAGCAGCGGCGGTGGACGCATCTTTCACATCCGCTGACATGTCTTGATCGACCACCGTCGCTGGCTGCTGGGGCTGTGCTGGTTGGGGCTCATACTCATATTGCCCTGCTGCGCCGTCGGCCGATGCGGCGGCATTCGACAGAGCTGCCGCTGCGATGGCGAGTTCTGGAATGCCATTATGCTCAGCCGTGTTAGTCGTATCGCGATCCAGCGCCAAACCAAGCGCAGAGCCGGGAACAAAACTCGGGTCGGTGCGCGCTCGCTCGTTGTACGCAGCAGCGAGATCTTCCATGAGATCGGCCTTGTCGAAGCAGTCTTCGTACGAAAGGCCGTACTGTCGGAAGCCGGCGACGATGATGTCAACTTCGCTCCTCTGGAAGCGGATCAGCATGTGCGCTGCCATCTCGAGACTCTGCAGTGAGTTGCAGGGATCCAAGCGCAGATACTGATTGCTCCGGAGGATTTCGGTGAGACCAGCGATGCGGAGTGCACTGTTGAGCGCCTCCTCCTGGATCGTGGCCAGGACAAGCTGCACACGTTCCGGATCGGGGATATCTTCGCGCGGCGGATCCTGCTCCGAAGCAACTCGTCGCTTGACTCGATCCTGATGGATGGGCGAGGTCGCGTTCGATCGGTCGGTGCCGTAGATACCCATCTCGTCAACCAGACGCCACAGCACGATCCAGTTGGCATGGTAGTTGATGTCGCTGGTACAGGCGCTCACTGCAGCAATATAGTCCCAGTGAGGGGGCCAGTGCGGGAGTGGGACGCCGACCTTTTCGAGGTGATCCACTCGCCACTTCTTGAGCAAATCTATGACCTCGGACACCTTTTCGAAGCGCACGCCCTCAATGTGGCTGCGAGGTGCAAAGTACATGGCAGAGAGCTTGCGCTGGAAGTTAACTGCATCGTGCGCGGATCCAAAAAAGGCCAGGTACGAATCAATGCTGCCGAGGGGATGCGGCGCCTCCTTCTTGTTGTCCACATCGCCGACTGGCGGGTCGCTGTTGTAGTCTTCGGCAGAGATAAGACATCGACGCTGGAAGTACAACGACGAGGCCGAGTCAGCCATGCAAGCAAGCCACCAGGCGAAAAGTGTCTCGCCGCGCAAGGCTGAATCTTTAATGGTCATGACCTTTTCCTTGCAGTGGATGCCGAGGTCGAGCATGTGCTTGATGGCGATGACATACCAGTGCCCATTGGTGTACGAAAGTAAACTTCGATGCTTGGCCGGCAAGGGCGTTCCCGAAATGTTAGGGTTGCCGTTGAAGTAAACTGAAGGATGTAACAGCATGGGCTCCATCAGGAAGCATGCCTGAGCGTTTTCGAGCGTAGCTACCCTCGCGACGCGGAGGCGGTCCATAACATCCTGAGCTCGCCATGTGAGATGGTCTGCGATCCGGTTTCGGCCCTGTTGTCGAAGCTCCTCGGGTACTGTGAGGATGGGCTGCTCGATGCCGCCCTTGACACCGGTGATCTGATCAGCCTTCTCCCTTTCGCCTTTCAACAGCGCCGCTTGCGCTTGGGCATACGCCTTTTGCAGTTCTATTGCACTTTCGTTGCGGTCCTGAGCGATGAGAGGATTCTCGCTAAACTTGGCACCCCAAGCAATCACGATGGCAAGGATGATATCCGACGGCGGACCTCCCAGCTCTTCGCTCCGTTCATAGTACCGCTTGCGGAAGGTCTGAGGATTGAGCAACGGGAGCCTAGCATGCACTACTGAAAAGTAAGTCTCGACCAGATCGTTCACAAAGTCCTCCCTGCGCTGTCGATCGAGCAGATGCAGCTCAGCGGTAGTGGTTGCTGCAGGCTTAGGCCCCGGAAGGTAGGCGGCTGGAAGGATGTTGCGTGTTGTGTAGCCGCTTGCTGATAACGGAGCGTTACATGGGAGAATGTGATAGTAGTAGACTCGATTGTCGCTTGGTGCGTACTCGGTGTCTCTCTGGAACAGCGCATTCAGAAGACGATCTTGTGCCTGTACAGCGGGATCGACAGTCTCTGGAGGCTTGAGCGCCTCCTTCTTCTCGTCGGCTGTAGCGTGTAGCGAGGTCTTGGCACGCTTGGTGGGACGTTTGGAGGACGACGTGGCCCACTGGACGTAGAGTGTGGTACAGTCAATGTTCTTGGCTTTGCAGTGGTTGCACTTGGCTTCGCCAGGGTCTCGGTTGCAGCGCACCTTGCGACTTCGACATGCGTCGCAAGCACTGTTTTGCTTGCGCGAAGCCATCAGGATGGTAGTACCACCCTTGCTGGGCGATGCAGCTGCAGAGGGTGGACCATTTGGCGATTGATACGCAGAATCGTCCGCTGCACTGCTGTTTGCGCCGGCATGATGGCCGTTGCTGCTGTTGCTGCTGCTGGAAATGCCGACCACGTACGAAGAAGACTGCTGTGGGCTGTAGCAGGTCAGGTCGCGCGCGCTCGAGCCTGCTACGTTGTTCGACGAAGGAGCAGCGTCCGAAATCCGCTGGGTTGGGCTGTGGTCTTCATGCTCTCTAATAGCAATGCTCTCTGTTGAGGTTGCACCTTGTGCCGGGCTATTGCTGTTCGCGTTTCCACCTCCTTCATTCAGGATGGATGTTGTTTGCAACTGCTCCGTGTGCTGCTGTGTCTCAGGTTGATCGTGCCAAGCCGGGGCTGCTCCAGATGTCGAGCCTTGTCTGCTTGAACCCGCATCCTCCGCCATCGCGCTGGCTTGCTCGGTCGACCGAACGGAAACGGACGATGCGATCTCGTCGTGTATGTCTTGCTTCGTCTCAAGTATGCTGGCATCCATGATCAGCTACGCTAACTGCAATCTAGACGTTCGACAGCCACGACCTGTCACGAATGCATACGAAGTCTCTCATGAACTTCGGTACTCAATCCAGTCGGCGCGGACGATGACAACAGCCATGCGGCGGATGGATTGCAGACTTTGCCGGTGTTGGCGACGACTGATACCTAATCGAGTCCGCAGGCAACTGGGCCTAGCGCGTCAGTAGGACCGCTAGCGACGGGTGGAAGGGTCTGACGTTGACGTCTGCAGGATGCGCTCCACTTGAACGTCCGGGCGAGGATGCGGGGGCGATCGCGGGTCCGAGAATGGGGAGCTTGAGGATAATATCGTGAAGAGAGCGGATCCGAAAGATGGCGAGCAACAGGGTGAAGCCTTCTTATTGGAGTTTGCTCGCCCTGCGTTTGGATCCCGAGCAAAATCGGGTGCCCAAGAAACGTGTCTGTGCCTGTGCGGGTAGAATCGCCCAGTTCCTGCTCTCTTCCCTTTCCGGAACGCTTCTCCCCCTTTGGCCTCGTTATTTCGCCTCAACAATGCACCGCGCCAATTCACGTCTCAACAAATCGTGGTCCGAACAAATCTAACAACCCGTCCGCAGCGTTCCCGGCATCCACCAGCATCGCCAAAAACGAAAATGACACATTTCTTCCCGTCTAATGGCCGGTTTGTCACCATTCTTGAATTCGTGTTACCGTCGCAGCTGGCTGTAGCTTCTCAGACTTCATGAGATGGTACTAGATGCTATTGCTGTTTCTGTTTGCTAAGATTATGGCGGACTGAGATGCTATCTTGAGTCAAAGTACGCACAAGGAATGTGACGACCTGGCGAGATAAGCTAGAACTGGATTAACGTGTCCACGACGGGGTCAGCCATATTACTAGGGAGCAGCCCAGCTGGTCTAATCAACCCAGCCGTCATTTCCTGCAGAAGCAGATGCCGTTGCGATCACCTTTGTGGTAGCGGTAGCGGTATTTGTGGCTGTGGCTGTGGCTGTGGCTGTGGCTGGAGCTTGCTGGCTGGCCACGTCGCCCATCGGTGCGCTTTCGCTGGTCTGAGCGCTGCTCCCCACCAAACCTGGCATTTCGTCGACAGCCTCACGCTCGAGTTGCTCCAGGTAAGCTCGCTGAGCTTTCATGACTGGTGTGTCTCGCGCCGCATCCCCAGGCAGGGGCTTGGCTGCCATCTTGATAGCCACGTCCTTGGGATAGCCTCGCTTCACGGCCCTTCTCACACGCGCGAGGAACGCGTTGCGAGCTCGGCGTGCATCGGCGGTGGTCATTCCCAGCGTCACGAGTGACGAGGGTAGGTCAGGGATGTACGTATTCTCGGGTGCCGCGGTACACTGAATGCTGATCTTCTTCAATGGATGCTGGGTCGGATCTTCGATTAGGATACCGCGCTTCGACGCACGCCGCACGCGCGCGAGGAAAGCGTTGCGGGCACGCCGTTCGGCTGATCGCCGCTCTGCTTCTTCGCTGCTCAGCTGCAGCTTGTGACGACCGCGTCGACCCGTTTTGCTGGCAGTGTTCTTGGAAGCAGGATGCTGCTGCGGTCCATCATCCTGCTTCTGAAAATCCGAAGCGGAGCTCTCAAAGTCTGACAGATCCTGCTCCCACGACGAGCTTTCGTCATTGTCCGAGACGTCGGCTTCCGCCGCCGACCACCGTCGATCTTTCTTGCCACGGACCGCTGTGCCGCGGGCTGCTGTTGTGGCGCGTCCAAAAGCAGGCCCAAGCCTCGAAGAGGTCAGTCTGTTCAGCAATGGGAGTCGCGCAAAGGCCCTACCAGTAGAAGCGGTAGACCCCTTGCTGGACACTACTGGTTCCGCATTCGCCTGTTCATCCGTGGCTGCTGATCCCGAGGTGCTTGCCAGGCTCGACGCATTCGTCTGCAACGTCGATTCCTCGTGCGCCGCCAGCTCGGACGACGACGAGGTTGGTGGCGTTGCGGTAAGCTGCTGCACCGTGGGGAGCGTGCGAGCAATGGAAGCGAGACTCGTCGAATGCACGGCCTGCTCACCTGTCTTTGCCGTTTCCAATGCTCCCTCTTGGCTCTCGTGCCTGTTCGCAGCCGTTGGAATGCCCGTCGCCGACAAAGGGTTGGAGGATGGGGCTTCCTTTACCTGTTGCGTTGTTCGCTCCCGGCGCTTGACGACGATCTTGTTCAACAAGCTCGACTGAACCTCATCCGGCTTCCGCGAGGGCCTGCCAAGCGCTTTTGCCAAAGAAGAACTCGGCATTGCTGCCGCCGACAGACGCGCCGCGCTCTTTATGGGTGTCAGGGCGCGCAAACGTGCACGTGACTGCTGGCCAGGTTTTCTTCCCTTGCCCTTACCTTTGCCTTTGCTCTTAGCAGTCTTCTTGCGCGAATTGGCGGCAACTTCCGATGCCCGGGCCTTGGTAGCGGGCGCTTTCTTCCCGCCAAGAATACCCAAGCAATTTGCTGCTCCACACAAGCATTGCTCGAGCGGAACTTGGGCAGTTGGAGCCCCAGTGATGTCGCGAGGCTGGAACGCAGCCCATCCGTAGTTGTAGGTAAGCTCCTCGCCCGCCTCGATGTCGCGATTTGCGAAGAGGCCAATCTGGAACTCGGCCGAAAGCGCCTCGTCGGTGCCACAGATGATGAACTTCTCAATGCGACAGTTGGGCTCGCACGAGTGGTTGGCAAATCGAGTGATGTTGCCCTTGCGACCTCCATCCAGTAGCTCACCGGCGGCGGCATCGTAGTCGAGCAGATAGTAGTTGCCCGTCGCCTTGTACTCCTCGGTCACTCTCTTGCCAGCTTCGCTGAGATTGATGACTTCACCGCGGTACTCGTCTATAAAATCGCCCTTCTTGATGGCCTCGAGCGTCTTCAAGCCGAAGCCGCGGCGACCATAATAGGCGACGGTCGTTTTGACAGTGGGCCGCCTGCCGAGGCTGATGTTGGTGCAGTTGCTTCCGCTGGGACAGGTCCTCGGATCGCAGATGAACATGAGCATGCGATTGATGCAGTCCGCTCCGCATCCGCTGCCTGGTTTGCAATTGCACAGCGGTACCTCACCCTGCAGTTTTGGACGAGAATAGTATTTGTTCTTGCTGATCTGCTGGTAGCGGGGAGGCTTTCGCTTCGCATTGACACGATCACGAAGTTGCTCCATCTGCTGGTGAATGGGGAAAGGCAGGCGAAAGTCGCGCTCCTCGGTAAGGAGCTTTGCGCCAAAGTGAATAGGGGTCGGGAAAACGGTGTTGTGCTTCTCACCAGATTTGAGCGAGGTGGAAGCGACGGCGTCGGCCTCGCCGGCGTATAGGCCATTGACATGGTACGTTTTGCCGTCTTTGTCCTGCTTACTGGCGCGCTTGAGCTTCCTTGGTTCGGACGTGCTGGCCGAAGGTGGACGCCCTCTACGGGCTGCACCTGACTGTGTTGATTGTGATGCGCACTGGGATTGTTCAGACGAGTCCAGCCACATTTCGCTTCCATCACTCAGATCGCTGGTGCCGTCATCGAGCAAATTGATGGCCTCCTCACGGGAGAGGGTGTTTGCAGAAAAAGCTGTTCTTGGTGTGGCAGGAACCACGCTGACGCTCGTCTTGGCCTCAAGAGTGAGTGACTTACGCGCAGGCCTGCCCCTCTTGCGCCGAGGCGTCTGCTGCTTGTCCTCCTGAACATCGACCGAGGATCCAGACCCGGCGACTGCACCGGCTGAGGACAAGCTTCGTTTACGGGATCGGGTCGTCACGGCATCCTGGATCTGCTGTGCGGCCGAGCTCGTCGGAGCGACGGGTGCGGGCGAGACAATGTTGTGGGACTTCCTCGGCCGACCTGGACCTCGCTTTACCGGCGCGGTCGAGACATTTGAGCCGACCACGTCCGCTGTAGCGACATTACCAATTGCGCTATGCGAGATCGGTGTTGCTGCGGCGGACGACGCTGTGGAAGAGGATGACAGGGCGACAGTTTGCAAAGACGTGGACCGAGCTTCGAGCCCTCGCGAGCGCCGGCCCCGTGCAGATTCGCGTGCCGCAATCTGCGGTAGGCGTTCTTCGACCTTAGTACTCGGTGTAGTGGGTGTGCTTTCGGAGGGAGAGAGTAGCGTGGAGGCTGGTAAAGCCGAGGGTACAGACAGCCGTGCGCTGCGTCGTGAAGAAGTAGGGGTGGGCAGAC
This sequence comes from Ustilago lituana, assembly GCA_928869825.1. Classification (NCBI taxonomy): domain Eukaryota; kingdom Fungi; phylum Basidiomycota; class Ustilaginomycetes; order Ustilaginales; family Ustilaginaceae; genus Ustilago; species Ustilago lituana. The sequence goes on from CAKMYA010000002.1 coordinate 300,910, forward strand.
TTTGCAATGATGATGACGATGCTATTGTTCGCACGGCTGCCAGATGAGCATCTGACGACTGCGGGAGGCTCGGCTCGGGCGCTGACTTTCTCGGCCTTCCGCGCGGTCTCTTGGGTAACGGCACTTCAAGAGATTCTGGCTTTCGGCGGCTAGGAGTGGCGGTGAGTCTTGCGTCGAGTTCATCACGCCTCTGCAGCGCCTTTTGAACGCTGGATCCGGACGAGACGATGCGCGCTGATCTACGGCTAGGCGTCGACGTCAAGGACGCCGGTAGACTAGGCCCCTGCTGGGTCTCTTCTGATGCACGCGCGGGCGTCGATGCGGTTTGTGGTTGGCGCAGCGGGCGAACCGTGCGCTTGGGGGTCTTGGAGCCGGCGTCAATGACGTCAGGCGCATCGCTGTCATCGTCCGAGCTGAGGGAAGTGATGGTGCCGTCCGAAATGGCGTCCGTGTGACTGGTCATGGAAGTGGCGTATGATCGATCGAGAGTGGTGGTTGAGCGGCTATCATCGAGAGTGTGGGCGGAGGAAGGCGACAGGCCAGAGGGCAGCAACAATTCTTGTTTTTGTGCGTCTTTGGTTGGATTTGATACATGTGTCTCGCTCAGTTCGTCGTCCGAGCTGTCGATCAGCTCAATCTCGTTGTCAGTGTCGGATAGGATGGTAGCATCGTCAAATAAATTCGTAGTCTGTGATGATGATGATGGCGAAGGCGCCGAACCTTGGTTGCCGCGTCGTGACGACCCTATCATAGCATTGCGAGCTGTGCGAGACACAGAAAGGGAAGTTGAGTTTGAAGCTGAGCCGGAAGTGTTTGGAGCCGTCGAGCTTCGAGCGTTGGCGACAGTCGAGGCCTTGGTCGGAGAGCTTGTCGACGCCAACAAGCTCGAGCGAGCTGTTCTGCGTGCGGGAGGCATGGCGCGCGAAAGTTAAGTGCAGGGCTCGAATTAGATCATGGGCGTGTCCTGCTCACGTCTACGCAGGGGAGAAGTTGAAGGAATATTGGCAGCGGAAATAGTCTGTTCCCTGCCTGCTGCGAACAGATGTTGGCCGTATCAGATTCTCTGGGCTAATTCTTGCCGTGCCGGATGGAAACAATCAAGGCTGGTGCAGCACCGAAAAGATGTGTGATGGCTAATGAGGGCGAATCCGCATATAGGCGTTGTTCATCGCGGACGCGCAGATTGGTCGGTGTCGCTCGCGTCGGTTGTTAACCCTGACCAGTGTCGAAAGTAGCAAGGAGTCTCGTGAGCAAATCGAGAAATTGTTCGTAAAAACTGCGCGGTCGCAAACGAAAGGTGACGTTGAGCTGGGAATCGAGTTTTCTGAATGAGTGGCAGTCTGTACGCAAGGCGTGTAGTGTTGAATAGAGGCGACAAGTGGTGACAAAGGATGGTGATGGAGGGAATGAGGGAGATGGTGGTAGAGAAACGGAGGCAAGAAGTAAGTTAAGTCGAGTGGGTGGAAACGGAGGGGCGGGGAAAGGACGCGACGGATAACGATGAGATTGGACGGGAAGCAAGCGAGCAAAGCTGCTGCTCAGCAGTGCGACACCTGTTGCGATTGAATTGACTGTCAGGGCCCAAAAGCCAAAGTAAAAGTGCTGCAGCTGAATGCACTCGACCGCTTCCAAAACCATAGAAATAGTGGGCGTCAGCGAAAGCTTTGTGTCTTCGGTGTTTTACACGCGTTTCAAATGGCTGCTGAATAGACTACTACTCGCTTTTCAGGGTCAACAACAACAGCGGAATCTGAGCGGAACCTAAGACCAAGATGTCTGCGTGTCGACAATTCTGGGGAACCGACCGAAAAAGGGCTCAACGCGAGGAAACGAGCAGCATGAGACTGTCGCGCAGCTGCTCTGTCAACTGCCAATTCGGTTATTTGTTCCGTGCTTTCAAGTATATTTTCGAAGCCATTTTTCTGCGACGGAGCCCAGCCGTTGGAGGCCATTGTCGTGCGACGCACGCAGCCGTCGCTATCACAAAGGCCCTCAGTCTCTCCACGATTCGTAATGGCGACGCAAAGTAACGGCTTGCGATGCTTCTTGAAGCATCTCAATCTGTTCGGCCAGGAAAGGTCACAAGTTTCAGCGCCGATCTTCTTCGTCTAGTTGCACATTGGAGATCAAGCAACAGCGTGTGCTCGGTCGGGAAGAAGAGCCAAATCGAGTCGAACCCAGTAGATTATGTCCTGGAAGGAGACAGAAAGGGATGGGACACTTAGCAGATGTTCGCGATACATTCGACAATGTCATAAGCAAAGTAGTCCTTAGCCCTTTTACTTGCCTTTCCGAGATGGTGAGCAGATGGCTAGACAACTATAAAGCAAGTCTGAGTTTGCGACGGACATCTATAGAATAATGCAGCGAAGGACTTGATCCGATTTGCGTTTCCTGTTTTGGACATGCTCATGCTCCATCTCTCAGGCAACCTTCGTCAAAAGCCCCCTTTTGAGCTGCCGTAGATTTTCGCAATCGTCTCAGCAGTATAAGAAAGCAACGGAGCAATTTGCGCAACAGGTCATCAACCTCTCCGCCTGACTTCATTTAGGTCAGCTAGGTTTTCATATCAAGTTTGTGAGAGGCTTGCACTGACTCTTTCACCTCGGGAGCTAGTCGGCACATGGTTACATCAGCATCGTTCGCCGAGGCCAAACTTCATAGCACGTCCTTCCCTCAGCTCAAAGCCCCTTACAACCAGGACACGCGCAACGCCATCCACCCGATCTTGAATCAAGGATCGCAGGAGCCGTCAGCATTAGGAATGAATGCAATTGTCAACGAGTTGCTACAACGAACAATGTCGACAGAACATAAGTATCAATTGACAATGGCAGATTGATGCGAGCTGCTCAGGCTTCCATAGCTTCCCGGACCGACGCCAAACTTTCGCTGAAAGTTGATGAGCTCACGTGTCAGTTCCTCCATCAAACGCATGCTCAGCGGCAACTGTTCCTCTTTATGCGGTGCGCTGGCACCCAACGCTTCTTCCCCCTTGCCCTCCTCTTCCGAACCTTGCTCTGTGGTCGCCTCGGCGCTGGCAGCAGCAGCGGTGGTGTCCTTGATGTCATCGTGCATCGCCTCTGTCCCGAGCTCGGCTTCTTCTTCCATCTCATTCATGTAGGGGGTCATAATACCGAGCAGCTTCATGCGCTTCTCGCGCTCCACTGCTTCGATCTGGCTTCGCGTGACGTACTCGCCGATATTGCGCACCCGTTTGCGCATCTCGCCCATCGTCATGCGCCGACTTGGAAAGCGCACTTTGGTAGGCGACTCGATGGACGAAACCACACGGAATGGCGTTGGGAATGAGGCACCTGCTGGTGGCGAAGGGCCGGAGCTCGTCTGTCCGCTCGAAGTAGCTGCCTTCTTGCCACCGTTCGCGACCCCGCTCTCTGTCGCCAGTCCCGAGGCTCTGGAAGAGGCGGATCGAGAACCTGGTTGGGGAAGCAGGTACGCGAGGTGAGTGAGGTGCTCGGGAAGGCCCCATTGCGTCGAGGAAGTTTGATGTACACCACGACTAGAAGCACCAGCGGCGTCACCGGGCGCAGGCGTGCCAACCTGACTTCCATTGTCCCTTGCAGCTGCACGTCGTGCATTCTCTGCCCTGCCTTTGCTCGGGCTCGGACTGGGCGAGTGTGAAGTCAGATTCGACGTCGAGCTTGAGCCCGTCTTTTGGCCATTGGGAATAGCGGTTCCATTGCGATCCTTGTTTCGGTATGTATATTGATTTGGGTGGCGTGGCTTGGAGGCAGACGAGTCGGCAGTGACCGAAGCCTCGCGTACCGTATACTGGTTGTTGCCCTTCTTCTTCTTGCTGCTCTTGTCACGAGCAGTCGATGCAGAATGTTCTGCGGCCCTAGCTGGATCGTCTTCGTCCATCTCAGCGTCCCCGTCTTGGTCGAGAGCTCCGGCGCTCATGCGTCGACGTTTAGACGCGTCTGAAGCGGCATCAGCTGCGCCTTCGCCCAGCTCGGGTGTTTCAGCGACACTGTCGATAGTGTCGTCGGGAAGGCCGCGCTTGCGTTTCTTGCCACCCTTTTTGTCGTCTGCGCCTTCCCACACCTCGCCATCGGCAAGGAGACCGGGAGGGATGGGCTCCCATCCGCCATAAGCCGAGTCTCGGCTGTTCATGGTGCTGCGCCTCTTTGGACTCTTCGGCGCCTCCTTGGCAGCATCGTTTCGCGCGTTGGCGCTACCTTTTCGATCGCGCGAGCTGTAGGCGGCGGCAGCTTCGGCGGCTTGCGTGCGGCGAGCGTTCTCTTGTGCCAGCATTGCGATAGCTTCCTTGGCCTCCTTGAGCTCGCGTGCCGAATACTTGGCGTTCTTTCCGCTGCCTTTCTTCGATGCTTTTGGAAGCAAACCGAGCGATCGCAGGAGAGGAATGTGGAGTTCGGGCCGACACTGCTCGCAAAAGTAGACGTCGGGACAGTCTTCCTCGACCTGCATGCCCATGCAGACGCAATGCTGCCAGCACTTGCATGTCTCGCACTGAATCATCAAGCCGACGTTCTCATCCGCGCTGCCGCAGACACATCGTGTCACACCTTCGTCGCCAGCTTCCTCGCCATCCAGGTCGGCTTGATCATCAGCCTCTGCGTAATCGACCTCGCCTTCTTCGGCGCCCTCGTCACCTGCGTCGGCCTGGTTGGACGCTTCCGCTGCTTCCGCCTCGGGTGCAAGTTCTTGTTGGTCCTCGACTTCGGCCTTGGCGTCCGCGTGTGTTTCAGCGGAGGCCTCTTCCGGTCCCGTAGAAATTTCGGCTGCCGCCTTGGTGTCCTCTATTGACTCTGTGGCGATGATGAGGTTGTCCTCATCGACTGTTGCGTGATGAGTTGCATGCGTGTCGGCGTTCTCGGTCGAAGCAGCGCCCTGCAATGAAGCTTCGTCAGCGTCAGGTTCTGTCTTGGGTACCCGCGCTTTGAGGTCTGGCGAAGCACCAGGACCGCGTCGAGAGCGGCGAGGACCAACAACTTCTTCGTCGCCACCATCGCCAAACGAGCCGAGTCCTAGCTGCGCGAGCTCTTTGCTTGCGGCGGCATTCTTTGACTGGATGTCATAGTGCCCGTTGGTGGCGGCGTTGCTGGATTCTGTTGCAGCTGAAGCCGAGGATCGTTGTGCTTCCGGCTCTGTTGGATCAGCGGCGGTCTCGATTTCCTTGGCTTCAGCCGTAGCATCGATGTCGTTAGGAGCGCTGACAGAGACGGACGGGTCAGCTCTTTCGGAAGCATCGACGGCGCTGTCCTTTGTTGCCTCTGGCTCCTCGCTGCTGCGTTTGGAGCTAGATGACTTGCCTCGAGAGTATCTTCCGCCCTTCTTGGATCTGCTAGTTGACTTCCTGGAAGGGGACGTAGCAGCGGCCTTGTCATCCGACTCGGAGGATCCGCGTGACGCGGCATCGTCCTGAGCAGCATCTGTGGATGGCTTGGCAGCGGTGTTGTCGGCTTCAGCCGCTTCTGCGTGTGCAGACATGCCTTCTGCATCTGCAGCCGGAAGTTCACCCTCCTCCGTCTTCAAAGTAGAAGCGGCATCGTCGACGTTCTTCTCTAGCACATCTGATGCCGTCGGTGCTGTGGTGGTTGGCTCTACCTCCGAGAGACTAGCCTTGCTGGCCTTGCCCGCCATGCTGCTGTGCGAAGGGGGCGGATGATGAGGGCAGCGGAAGGGCGAAGCACCAGGTAGGATGGATGAACGAAGCTGCTATGGAGACGAGAACTCCGCGGCAGTAGAACACGGAGCGTGTCTCGAGCACAGTCGGCGGTGTCGATGGACTGTGGACAGCCCGCTGATAGAACCGACGTAATGACAGGCGGCAGGTGGTGCGGAGTGAAGACAGCGAACTTTGTGCTTGTGGGGCGTGCTCCTCGCTCGATCGGTGCTGATATGTGGAACGGATGGTATTGGCGACGGCGACAGCCGCACAAGCTCGATCTGGAAGCTGCAAGGGAGTGGGGGTGTGGTAATGACGGGAAGAAGCGTGACTGCCTACGTGGTGCAGGCGTAGATGCTCGAGCTGATGCTGAAGATCACGATGTCACGGAGCGGCGAGGGAAGTGACTGGAAGTGATGGAGGAGGAGCATTGCTGAGATGGAGACGGCTGAGCAGAACGGAGATGCTTGGGAACAAGGGCGAGAGGACCAGGACCGAATGAGGAGGATCTTCAGAGGGCCTCTCTTCGAGTTTCGAGGAAAGCAGAAAGTGAGTTGCGGATGCTGGTTGAATGTACAATACTGTATAATAATTCCGCATCAGATTCAGAGAAACAGAAATCAAGCCGAACCAACAAAAGAAGGGTCGCTGTTCCCTCTCTCTCTCTCTTGCTCTAACTTAAGATCACAGACCACTCTGCACGACTACGAGAAAATCAAGGCGCGCGCATATGCGTGTGGCCTGAACGCTGTGTCGCCTGCCGCCTTCGGCACCGCGAAAATTCCAAATGTCGTCGTCGTCGTCGTCGTCCTGGTCGACTCGCGGTTCGCACTAAGCTCGGCGCGGCCGAGCTGTATACATTGTTCAAAGCAGAGGTCTAACAAACCCGAGATTACCCACTTATACACGTCAGCGAGGAATGCCCTCTGCAAGGGTCGGCAGTGACAGCACTGGGGTATGGTACTCAGACACGCAAAAGTCAGCGCGGATCATGCAGTATATGATAGCTCGAGCGATCATTAATAAACATGGATGAGGACACAATCACTCCTTCCAGGCACCCTTGTCGAGGCGTGCGATGGTGTCAAAGTAGACCGACGCCTGGAATGCAAGCGCCTGGTCGCTTCCCACTTGCCTGCGCGTGAACTCGGCCTCTTCGTGACCGATGACGATGGGCTGAAGCATCGGAATAGCAGTCAAAAAACCACTGTATGTCAGCTGGCTTTTCCGCAGAAGCCATGTAGGGGTTGATCGGGAGCTGACACGACTTACCTTGGTGCCTCGAGCAGCAGCAGCGGGTTCAGAAAGGAGCATAACCTGGCAGTGCTTCTCGAGCAGAATGCTGCTCAGTGTCGAAGAAGGAAGAGCACATATGAAAAGACAAGTTAGAGCGGGTCGTAGCAGAGACTCGAAGGTGCTCAGAAAGGGACTCACAAGTAGCCGACGGCAGCCTCGATCGAAGTGCCTGCCGAGAGAATGCCGTGGTTCTGAAGGATGAGTGCACGGTTCTTGTCACCGAGGGCGTTAGCAATGTTGTTGCCCTCCTCTTCGGCGAGCACAACACCACCAAAGTTTTCGTACAGCGCGCACTGGCCGTAGAAAGCGCAGCTATCCTGGGTTGTGATCTCGACTGCGACAACACCACAACGGAGAAAAGCTCTTTGTCAATATGACTGTACGAATAGCACCACGAAATGCCACCGTAAGATTGTAATACCTACTATTTCTACCAAGTGTAGAGAATGCCTTGCCGTACATTGAATGGGAGTGGCAAGCAGCGTCGAGGTCGGGACGAGCCGTGTGGATGGCGTGGTGAATGGCGAAAGCAGCGTGGTTGTAGAGCATTCTCTCGGGACGACCACCATCAACAATGCTGCCATCAGGGCCAATGAGCAGTAGGTCAGAAACAGTCATATAACGGAAGGGTACACCAAATGGGTTGACCCAGAAGTGGTCCTTCTTGATCGGGTCACGGAAGGTCAAGTGGCCGGCAACACCCTCTTCGAAGCCGAGCATACCGAACACTCGGAAAGCCTGAGCGAGCCTCTCCTTGCGGCCACGTCGCTCATCTTCGGGTGTGTCGTAGGTGACGGGCTGAACGAGACACCGCAGAGGGAAAGGCAAATGACATTGATAGATTAGCACCTACTGCTTGCTAGCACAGTTAATTTCACTACGCACTGCTGTGGCGGCGACTCACCTTGGGGAACTTGAACTTGGGAGCGCCCTTTTGGACCTCCTTGGCGCCTTGCTGGGTGGCAGGAACGTTGTCAGTGGCAGTAGGAGGCGACATGATGGAACGTCTGGTGGGATGCTGGAGGATACGTTAAGGGATCGAGGCTAAAGCGGAGGGCTTCGAGGTCAGAAGGCAACAAGTATGAGCTGCGGAATTGAGTGAGAAACGGACGCGGACTGCTTGCAGCAGATAGGGAATGGTATAGAGGTACACGGGCCACCTGAGCTACTGCAAGCATGCGTTCTGCAGCCGCTGCAGCAGCAGGATCCTCATTACAAGCGTCCCACTGGGTCAGCGGGCACGGTCGTGGAGCCATGCTGGCATCCCTTGCGCATGGCAACGCCCTACTTCATTTGGTACAAGATTATGCTACGGACCGGAATCCAAGGTTAAACAAGCCTCGAGCAGGTGGCCCCGACTGGCGACTACAGCCACACATGCTATGTTTGCTCTTTCCCTTGCTGCTGAGATGAACCTCTCGCACAGGCTTGAGAAGACCGCCACAGGCACATGCGACCTTAAAGCGAGAGGTGTGCAACCCAAAAGCTGGCCCGAACAATCAGGAATACATTTTCGGTTTCAAGTGCGGGGAAGCTCGTGCTCGTGCTAGAGGCTGCTTGTGCAGGATTGCGAATCCAAGCCCTGAACATTCGGCTGACGCTCAAGACACATGTAAAAGCGCGCGAGATTCAAGCTGGCCGGTTTAGTCGCCGACGCGCTCAGGGTCTCTTCTTTCGAAAAAGCAGGCGGAATTCGGAAGCTGCGCTTGCGAGGCTGCGAGGCTGCGTAAATGCAAGTGGGGACTTTCTTCGTGAACATTGCTTCTTACAAGTCTCACGCCACCTTGCTGCTGGTTTCGCCAACTTCACACGACACTCGAGTTGCACAGCTGACGGCATCACACCAGGAGAAGCTCACCCGTTTCTCGAAACAAGCTTCGATCAAGACTCTGGTTGGGAAAAAGCACGATGCCGCTCGTGATCCCAGATTCAAGTCAGGTGCCCACAGTGGTGGGAGACTACTCGAGCGTCACCATCGAAGCCCTGCGCGGGCTAAACGCAGAAACCCTCGTGCACGAAATCAAGCGACTTCAGGATAGTGTCGCTCGACTCGAAGACTCGAATCAGCAGATTGAGCAATTCGTTCAAGAGACTGGCGTCAATCTCGGAGACGACGATCGCCAGGAAATGCGCAACGCGTGCACCGACAACGAGAGCACCATTGCCAAGCAGAACAGCGTTGTGGAGAAGCTCTTTGATGTGTTGGAAGAAAAGACGGGTCAACAGGATACGCAAAGCCACTACGGTCTAACTCGACCTTCCAGTACAGCAACGTCGGCCATCGAGGGCAATACGTCTGCTGCGCATGCGGCTTCTTCCGAAGCAACTCCGATGCAAGAGGACTCTGAGGGCGTCTTTCTCTGATCGCACTAATCTCCATTGATGCTAGACTATATCTGACATGGATGAAGGAGCCATTGGATGCAAGGCACAATGATTATAACTCGCACGAGCCACGTTTCGGAACCTCCGCAACGCGAAGCCACGCAATCCCAAAGAGACTGGTTACAAGGGCCCTGGCATTATCGAATCGAACATAGTCGCTAAATCCAATCTCCCGACAATGCCTTAACTTCGATGTTCTTGCTCGACAGCCTTAACTCCTCGAGCACGGCCTCGTCAGAGAGCTTGTCGCTGTCTCGCTGGGCCAGCTTGGCCAGAGCTGCATGCATCACCACACGCAAAGCAAAGGACATCGCAATTGTGTCAGCGACGCGTTCTTGGCTCATTCTACGCTCCAATCAGTCTGGGTCACTTTCTCGAACGAGCTGTACTCACCTTTGCTTTGTTCATCGCCCAAGCCCTTGAGGCCACTATCCTCTTGCTGCTCCCTCTTGATCAGCAGCAGCTCCACTCCCTGGCGATCCAGTAGCGCTGGCTCCTCTGGTCGGCCATACCGATTTCCTTTCTTATTGACATCTCCACCAAAGTTTTCCTGCAGCTCTTTGTTTGTCAGAACAGCACGTTTGTCCTCTGGAAGCCCTGCAGGCGGCGCGTTGGGCCCGGTAGGAGCCAGCGTCGGGTTCCGCATCTGAATCAGCACCGACGAGGAGGGATGCAATCCCAGCTCCTCCTGCACAGAACCAAAGTCGTCGCTGCTTGGGTGTGAAAGATGGTACGTGAGTCGCACCTCGCGTGACGACGGAGGGTCTGTTTGCTTGATGCTGAGCGCGTAATGGCCACGACCAGCCGGTCTTGCAGCCGGCTTGATCCGGTCTCCTATACAATGGGACGGAAGAGGGAAATGGATCGTCAACCGTCAGCCATCAACTCTTGCAAGAATGCTACCCGATACCACTTCGACTTCGTCTTGTCAGCACATGGCAGTCCGGACTCACCCCTTGTCTTTGTTGAGTAGCGCTCCTCCCCCATACCCTGGGCAACTTTGTTGAGGTCTGTTCCGATATCAGCAACAGTCGCCCAGATGGCTTCACTGTGGCGACCACCGATGCCTCCAGGTTCCTGCCCACTCTTCAGAGCGGCACTCGGGCTTGGCATTCGCTTCTTTCCGAGCGAGACTAGACGGTACGCAGTTGGGTTAGGCGGCTTCCTCTTGTCGTGTTGCTCCACTTTCTTGCCTTCTGCCTCTAGCGCAGGAGCTGTGTCTGACTCGCTCGCTCGTGGAACAAGCAGCATGAACGTGTTTTGCACATCGTCCAAGGATTCGGTGCTGTTCGACTCGGCTTTGTCACCGGGAACCACCTTTGGACGGTAGAAGAAGTAGACGCTGTGTTGCCAAAAAAGACAAGTCAAGTGGAGTTCCAAGGAATGAGGACCATTAGCAGCTGCAAGCATCCAAACTTTTGTATGGGTCCCCCTGTTGCCAGGCAGCCTCTTCCACGCCGTCGTGATCAACTACTCACAGTCCTTTTTCGGATACATGCCATGGCACTTCCTTGGGCGTGTTGCCCGACTTCTTGTCGTCAGAACCGGATGCGTCCTTGTTGATCTCGACATCGTCGCCCTTGAGCTTGCTGTCTACCTTGCGCTGTTCAGAGGAGAGCTTTGCAGGCGCCGAGCTGCCCTCTGCCGAGTCGTTCTTCTCGGAACGGTCGGTATTCTCACTTTGCTTGTCCTCGGACGACTCCGTCTTGCGGCTCTTGGCACCATCACTGTTTCCTTCCCGATGCTTCTCTTCATCTGCTGTGGAAGCGGTCTTTTTCCTCTTTGAGCCGGCAGTGGCCTGCTCATCTGACTTGTTTTCGGAAGCTTCGCTCCGTCTGGCGGAATCGTTGTTCTCCTTCTCGTCAGATTTGCTATGTCGCATGATGAGGCGCTTCGATCTGATAGAAAATTCCGACGATGATTGCGATGCTTGCAGGAGCGTATGTCTGGATGCTCGTGTGAAGCTCAGTAAGCTTATAAGACTTGCGCGAAGAGGGAGTTTTGCTCTGGACTCGCTTCGATGGATGATGGTAGGAACGTGCTGGAGCGACCGTCTCCAAAGAACAAGTTTGGGCACTCGAGCCAGTAAACGATCGAGCTTCACCCCGTTGAGCGGCTAAGTCATGTTCGGTGCCGATCGCGTATTGTCGACTCGGCAACTGAATGTCAGCTTCTTGTGCTTTGTGGGCAATACCATTCGCTTCCAACAGTGTTTCTCGATGCAACGAGGCGTGTGAGCGCGATGAATCAGCAATACGCAGGCATCGGAATTTGCTTCCTCAAGCTAAGTTAATTACAGTAATTTATTTTTCGGGCGTGGGGGTGGAGGTGGAACGGGTACTTTAGGTGCTGCTAACAAGACCGCGTGCAGGTTAGCTCATCAGACTCTGCATCGGAGCGTGGGGCGGAGAACAGAGCACGTCTTTTGACAGCATTTAGAAAGATTGCAGATCAAGCAAGCTGATTCACAGTCTCTATAGAGACGCCCTGACCGACTGACAGGCACTGATGGCAAGATCACATGAGTCATGCGCTTTTTGCAAGCAATACACGCCGGTGTTGCCTGCTTGCAAATGAGGCTCGACACCACAGCAACACGCATCGAGACAAGAGGCATTTTCTCCATGCGTCCTTCTGTCACACATTCAATCGGCCCCCAAGACACGAGGTTTTAAAAGAAGCCTTTCAATGCATTCGGAGAACAACAAGGCTTGGTTCTAGGGTCATGGAAGATTCGCAGCGAGTGGTTCCTCGATGCTGCAGGGCCTCGCTTCGACGGCTATTTCTCGAATCCGCGCCACATTCCGGCGACCGAAAGACGAAAGCCCGCTCGACGCGAGATCAATATGCGTGGTGATTCGCGCAAGACAAGATGATGACTGTGAAGTTTTCGGATCATCGAACCCCGCTTTATCAGTGGTGATCTTCTTCCTCCCGTCTTTGGGCCTTCTTGGCGCTCTCTGCAGGTCTCGACAGCTTGGCAGCACGCATTCGGCCTTGTTGCGACGGATCGCAACAACTTCTTGCTGAGACTTGACCGATCGCACCAACTTCTTTGCTGAGGCTTGCTTGTCGGTGCAGCAATGCACTACACAGCTGTGTTTATAAGAGCTCGCTCGTCTTCCCACGACTTGCAGTTCTGTCGCACAGGTTGACCACCTCCAGCCATGGCTAGCCAGAAAAGAAAAGTACGCAGCGGAAGCCCATGCGAGGCAAGTCATATTTTGATGCCACTCAGTAACTAGCGTCTCGATGCTGCTGATCTCGCTGCTAAGGGGACTCAGCATTCCTTCCGTAGCTGACCAGATCTGAGGGCTAGGTCTGATCTTAAGATGGGTAGATTGTCATTGATCGGCAATCGCGGCTTCCGTCCTGCTGTCAACAAGAGTCAGCGCAAAGAGATAGTGTCATGGATAGCAGATATTGTTTTTCGCATGTCGTTTGTCGCGCCCCCTCGAGGCGATGATAACCGCGAGATGGGATCGTCGTGGCTTCTCTTTGCCTGATTCATGACCATGGTTCAGACCAAATGAAGACAGTTGTTGTGCAGCAAGACCAGCCTCTTTGCGCGCACGAATACAGGCCAACTGTCGCCCTTTTCCGGCTTTGTAACCACGTATAGCCAGTCATTGACTTGAACCTGAGGTAGCAACCGCAAGTCATTGAGTGGTCGTCCTTGTTCGCTGATCAACCCAGGAAACCTTTCCAACACAGAACCGAACCGTATAAGTAGCAGCGCCCGCATCGGTTCCTTTGCTCGTTTCGACCACATCCTCTCCAAAAACCACCACCTCCAAGCACCGCGACTCAAGATGGTCGTGTCCCCTTGCTTCGCCACCCTTCTGCAGTTTGCAGTTGGGTGTGTCTCTCTGGTTTCCGTTGCCTCGGCTGCACCCACTCAGCAGTGGGCCAACGAGATTCCCATTGTACCCGCTGCTCAGCTTGGTGCCGGTGCCGACCCTCGCAAGGCTGGCATGAACATCTCGACTAGCTACCAGCCCAACTCTTCGTTCCAGGTCAAGGACCCCAAATACGAGGTCTTCTCGAACTTTGACTTCCAGTCGCTGGCGCTGGCACTCCACCAGGAGTACATTGAGCTTGACCTGTTCAACTATGGATTGGTCAAATTCTCGGATGCTGATTACGATGCCGCTGGTATTGATGCGGACGACCGTCACCTCATCCGACATATGGCTCAGCAGGAGATCGGCCACGCTGTCGCAATCTCCAACATGCTGGGAGCCAAAGCACCCAAGCAGTGTACTTACCGTTACGAGTTCCATACGGTGCCCGAGTTCATCGACTTTAGCCAGCGCCTCACCAAGTGGGGCGAGTCGGGTGTCTATGGCTTCCTCAACTTGCTCGACAACCGCGCTAGTGCTCAGATCTTGCTCCAGTCCATCACCACCGAGGCTAGGCAGCAATACACCTTCCGCCAGTTCGAAGGCCTTTTCCCCATGCCTGAGTGGTTTGAGACGGGCATCCCCCAGTCGTGGGCGTGGACTCTGCTAAGCCCTTGGATCGTCTCTTGTCCTCAGGAGAACAAGCCGCTAGCTTGGGAGATCTACCCCGCGCTCAAGTGGACCAACGCTCCTGATGCCATTGCGGCTGGCAAGGCTGCTGGTGGACCCTCGATTTCGAACAACGTCAGCGCCTTGACCTACGAAGGTCAGGTGGACACTTTTGTTTATGACAAGCCCGGCAAGACGCAGGGACCTTACCATCAGAAGACGACCACTCACACTTCGGGCGTGCCCAAGTTTGCGGCGTATGTGTCGCAATTCAACGTGACCTACTCGCCTCTGTACGATGTCGACACCAACGCCGGAACTGCCAAGGCTAAGCAACCGGGTGGAACCGTGTTCCCTCAGGGCCCTGGTCTGATCAACAGCACCATTTTTGTCGCCCTGACCGAGACCGACACCTTCTACACTCCTGCCAACCTGTCGCTCATCAACTATGATGTAGTCGCCGGTCCTGCCATCTACCAGGCTGGCTAAGCAAGCTCTACAGCTTTGCTTGCCGTCGTGCAGGCGAGCCCTTCTGGACTCACTCGATAATTTCGTTTTCACAAAAGATGATGTTGTGCCTCTTCGGCCTCAACTTTCTGTATTGCCCTGTTCTGGGACAATTTGATCAGATGTTTCTTTCGCCGTCTACTTTGAATGAAGATCCTTTCCATCCACGTCTCGTGTGTGACGGACGAAGGTTGCGGATGTTGATGCAAACAAGCATCGTCGCCATGCGTACTCCCGGCGGCCTAGTTGATGTCTTTATAGAGGCAGGTTACTGTATTGTAAATGCAGTTTGATCAAATGTCACGTTCGTGGAACATGCATCGCTTACTTCGGCCCGCCACCTTGAATTGTCAGGGCATGCTCGGATGCGAGGTCGCAAAACGTCATGAGGCAGGCAGGAAGGCGAGCGCAACTGATACCTTTTTTTCCGTTTGAATTCTTATTTTATTTTCTATTTTCTATTTTATTTTATTTTTTTATTTTGGCTCTTTTTTGGCTCAACAGCAAAAGTTGTACTATAGAACAGGCGCCACTCTGTATGTGATTTCAGAAGCAGCCCGTGCGCACAATGGATCGGAGTTGTGGATGCTTTTCTCCACAACTGCGACTAGAGTATACAGTAGTGGAGCTCAGCTTGGGGCTCGACTTTGTCTTGGCTGGAGGACTGCGTCGCGCACTGCTAATCAGGAGACCCTTTCCGCTTCAGGGCTTCTTCACGCCTTGTTCATACAAAATCTCTTTCTCATCCCAGCCCTCACCCTGTCATCGCCGCCCCTTTTGACCTCTGTCCTTACGACATCAACACATCTTGCAGCGACCTATCCGATTCCGACGACCTTTACATAGATTTTTCTGGCTTGTTTGACAGTCGAATCGGCAACAGCAGCAGCAGAAATGAGCGCATCGACGCAGGCTCATCCCAGTGGTCGGCAGAAGAAGAACTCGATCGGCAGTTGGTTCTCCAAGAAGTTTGGTAAAAAAGGGAATGAGGTGGCGAACACTTCTCCTGACTCACCGAATTACTCTACTGTGAATGGCACCGTGCCAGCCAGGAAGGGGCCTACAAAAGCATCCGACGACCGAGCAAAGTCGGCGACGCTGCCTAGTTCGAATGGTGGCCCTCGAGCCGACCCTGTGACCGGAGCTAACCCAGCGATTGGAGGTCAGCAGCCGCAGTTCGCTTCTGCCTTTGCATCCAACCAGGCACATGGGCTTGCCAACACGCTCACAGTACCCCAAAATGAGGCTCCCACGCATGGTAGGTTGACGCCCCCACCTCAGCTCGACGGGATCCCAACGCAAGAGCCGCTCGGGGCCATCGACCTGCCCAGGTCACCTCGTCCTGATACCAGTTCAAACCTGACAGACCAGGACCCCGGCACTCTTTCACCCAGCACCGTCACCTCTGGAAAGCTGTTCGAGCCTGCAGCCTCTGGCGAGAACGAGACGCCTGTGCATCCGGGCGTAGCTGATTCTTTAGACATGGGTGCAGTTCCAGGGGCAGCTCCTCCCATCCCTGGTGCCATCATTTCGAATGCTCCAACAACCTTGGACGGTGTCGAGCCCGACACCGACGATGGAAGCAGCTTTATGGGTCGCGATTCGATAGGCAACCGCACCATGGACACATCAAAGAGTCGCGCCAGCACCAAGCCGACAACGCTCATGAGCCTTGATACGCGTGAACCCACGGTCCTTCCAACCACCCACATTGCTCAGCCGCGTCAGAGCAACGGCGGAGATTCGTTCGGCACCTCACCTCGCTTCAGCACGGGACCTCGCGAAGGCTCCGCAATTCAATTCGCCTCCGATGGTGTCTCTCGCAGCGGAAGTGGGCAGATCGCCAACAGTGGTAGCATCAACGGCGAAGGCGGCAACACCTTTGTTACCGTTCCGACTTATTCTAGGCCGCACCCGATCAACAATCCGCACCCTGCTGGCATCCCTGCCGACAACGCAAGCGTACTGACACTCGCTTCATCCACTGCCGGAATGAGTTTGGGAGGCGCCAGTCGAAGCCACCATCATGCGCCCAGCTTGGGTGGAGCAAGGAGTATCGGAGGCAGCTTGATGGGCGATCGTCGCAACAGCAGCGATACCTACGCTTCGCTCAAGGCGCTGCCGCCGCTCAGCAGGCGTGGAAGTGACTCGTCCTCCCGCACTCGCGACTCGGTTGCCGCCAGCTCGACGGGCCAGAATTCGCATCAAGCCATGTATGCACCCGGCGTCTTCGCTGCGCCAGGTGCGCCGTCAGACCGTGTCAGCTTGCATCGCACTCCATCGCAAAAGACAGTGGCCACGCAGCTCTCGGTGCCTTTGTCGGCATCCGCATCCAATCCCGCTCTCCAGGCGTATGCTAAGAGCGAACACACTGCTAACGGGAGCCAGTTGCATCTCGCTGGCATCGGTGGAGCATCACAGACAGCACATGTCACCGCTGAGCCCGAATTTGGTGACCATCAGCAGCGCGATGAAGCTGCATTCACAGCAGGGCAGGCGGAACGTCACAGAGAGCACAGGGAGGCTGCCGAAAAGGTACTCACAGCGCCCACGCGCGCAGATCTTTCCCACTCGCAACTCACAGCAGAAACACCGTCAGCGGAACTCCTCGAGGCCCAGGCCAGCAACCTTGCCGCCACGGAACATGATAAGACGCTGCACGAAGCTGCACAGCCAGCCCAGGAAGTTTCGAGCGCTCAACAGGAGGCGCGGGAGGTGAAGGAGCAGGTGCCGTTTGACGTGCCTGGTGGTCCGCCTGTTGCGTAAGCGAATCCAAACCTTGGTTCTTGTGACGTTGGTATTGGTTGTTTTGGTGTCGGTGCTCGGGCAATGCCTGCTTGATTTTGGTTAATCTCAGGGTCGTGTTGCATGTTTAACCTTCTTGGCCGTGTGTGTGTGGGCTTCCCGCTCAAGCGCTAACGTTTTCTGCAAAGTCTGGAGGCCGACCGCACTTTCACCTGAGTGGAGGATGGCGAAAGGAATCCGTTGCCGACCGGAACTACAGACTCGGTCACCCCAAGCAGCACTTTTGGAGTGGTGGGCAATATCGGAGCTACCAAAACGTTGCTACTGGAGCAGGCTCACACCTTGCAGCACACTAAGGTTACGTGTCGAGGTTTTCCCTTGATGCTGCTTCGTCTAAAAGTACAAACTGGCAGCAAAGACAATATCCCTCCTGATGAGCGTCTGGCACGTCTGGATCTTCTCCCCCAGATCCCTATCCCCAATCACCCTCGCTGCATCCCTGATCTCCCTACACGTCTCATCCAACCTTGTGATCACCCTCACGATCGAGCCCTCCTGGATATCCGTCATCGCGGTGATCGTTGCAAAATCCGTCCCCTTTGCCCACTCGTACACCACGTGCACCAATGCAGTCTTGTTAGGTGCTGAGAAATCCTCCGCAGCCAAATGGTTGGACAGCTGCACGGCGGAGACGCGGTCTGCGATCTCGAGGATCTGGTTATACCCTTGGAGCAACTTTCCTTCTAGGGCGGGGATATCGTCTGTTTTCTCCTGGGTGAGGAAGATGGAGAGGAGTGCGACGAGTTCTTCGGGTTCGTAGTCGACGAGGACGTTTTCGAGGATGAGTTCGGTGAGGACGAGCTCGTTGGCGGAGTTGATTTCGCATGCGACGCGGCCTTTGAGCAGGACGGATTCGGTGAGCGGGTCGATGTAGCGCAGCGTTTTGAGCACGGATACGCGCTGTTCGTAGTCGGGGAGCAATTCCAGGTTTTCATCAGATTGCAGGCGGAGGACGCGCTCGAGCTCGAGGGTCAGCGACTTGTAACGGGATACCATGGCGTAGTCGGTGGCGAAAGAGGTCGAAGAGAGCAGGGAGAGGTGTTGGGCGGTTTTGGTGGCGTACGAATCGCGGCTGCGGACGGCTTCTTGGAAGTCCAGCCTGCGGAGCTTGCTCCACTCTGCTTCCTTAAGGGCATCGGGGGAGGAAGAGAAGAGGGTGCGGAGGGGGATGAGAGAGCCGAGTGCACGGTTCATGGCGCTGATGCGGTGCGCGGTGATGAGTGGAACGTCGAGTTTGATGGTCTGGTCCGTGACAAAGGCGAGACTGCTCAGTGGGACCTCTCTCAGATCATACACCAACGCTTCCTCGGGATTTTCGACAGGTTCAACGTGGGGCGGCCAGAGGGGTGCCGGGGTAGCATCCTCCCCTGTCAAATCCAAGTCCCCTCGCTTGCGCTCCTTTGTCACCGCCGCCAGCACTAGAAACTCCCCCGCCGACACCTGCCTCACAATCGCTGCCACGTCAAAGTCAAAATGGCTATCCCTCAGCACCACCACCCTCCCCGCCCCAAAGTTCTTCGCCCCCTGCTGGTGTCCCAACGCCAGCTCGAACAGCGACTGGTTGCTCGCCACCACCCCCGCACATAGATCGTAATACGTCGCCAGCCTCTCATCCAACTCCTGCGGCTGCGGGTGCGGCGCCCGTGCCAGCTTCTTCTCCAGTTCCTGCGCCTTGCGCTGCTGATCCGGGAGCATTTTCTGCGCAGCGTTCTCGGAGAAGGAGCGCTTGATCATCTCCTCCACCTTGAGCGCTTCGACGCGGAGGAGATTGAGGATCATATTGTATGTGAGTCGGAACTGGGACTGGAGCTTGGTGGGCTGGCCGAGGAGCATTTTGTGCAGGACGGCGGTTTCGGGGAGCTGGTCGGCGGCGTTGATGATGACGACACCGGTGGGGTCGAGGCCACGACGGCCGGCTCGGCCGGACATCTGAGTGTACTCGCCTGGGAGTAGCTCGCGGAACCCGTGGCCATCGTGCTTCCGGATGGAGGAGAAGACGACAGATCGTGCGGGCATGTTGACTCCCATGGCGAAGGTCTCGGTGGCAAACAAGACTTTGACAAGCCCGCGCTGGAAGAGGAGCTCGACGATCTCTTTGACGATGGGTAGCAGGCCGCCGTGGTGCACGCCGATACCGCGGCTGAGCAGATCGCGCATGCGCTTGATCTGCGGCAGCTCCTTGTCCGTGCCCTTGAGTCGGGTGAGCGACTTTTCGATGACAATGTGCACCTCGGACTTGTCCTTGGCTGTGTTGAGGTCCGTGTTGGGCATGCTGGTGGCATACTCTTCGCAGCGTTTCTTGGAAAAGACGAAAACGACGCAGGGGAGGAGATCTTTCTTGCGAAGATTGCCGACCAAGTGGATCCAAAGATTTTTGTCGAGACCAGTGCGGACGGTGGTGGTGCCAGTGTAGCCGCCGCCACGGCCACCGGAGCCCATCGCACCTCCGCGGCCTCGAGGTGCAGCACCTCTTGCTGGTGTCATGCCTCCACGTCCGCCTCTCGAATTGGACCCGGCTGCGCCTCCGCCGCGTCCACCTCGTGCGCCACCTCCTGTCGCGACAGCGTTGGCTTCCCTCTCCTTCTCTTGCTTGCGCTTGAGCGCCTCGCCAGCTTCCTTGATCCCGGAACCGAGGAACTGAGCACGCGCATCCACAATCTTGAACATCTCCTTGTCCGCATACAGGAAATGCTCCAGCGGCACAGGACGCTTGGGCGTGCTGATGACGTAGATGTCCTTCTTCTTCGTGCGGCCGACCCAGTCGGCAAACTCCTTTGTGTTGGGCACCGTAGCCGAAAGAAGAATGAGGTTGATGTGCTGCGGACACAGGATGATGACCTCTTCCCAAACCACGCCACGCTCTTGGTCGTTTACGTAGTGCACTTCGTCAAAGATGACGAATTCGACGTCGCGGATGAGATCTGCACCACGGTATAACATGCTGCGCAGAATCTCGGTCGTCATGATGAGACACGGCGCTTCTGGGTTGATCTGCACATCACCGGTGAGGATCCCCACGTTGGCGGCGCCAAAGGTCTGTTTAAAGTCGCGGTACTTTTGGTTCGAGAGGGCTTTGATGGGTGAAGTGTAGATGCAGCGGGTCATGTGTTTCTGTGCTAGCGCAATGGCGTATTCGGCAACGACGGTTTTACCGGCACTGGTGTGTGCGGCGACAAAGACCGAGTCGCCTTGCTCGAGGTGGTATACGGCCTCCTTTTGGAAAGTGTCGAGCTCGAAGGGGAAGGCGTGCGCCATTTGGGGCACGAGTTCGTGGAAGTTGGTAAGTTTCTGGTTGACATCAACGACGTGGGCCCAGTCACGCTTGGCTTCGATCTTGGCACTTCGCCTGGCATGAGCCAACGGCTGAGGCCGCTCCACGGGGAGCAGTTCGTCAAGCTCAGCATCTTGTGCGCTGGCCTGAGCTGGGCCTAAACCGTCACCAGTAGCTTGAGATCGGAATCCACGCGAAATGGAAGGACCAGCTCGACCTTGCTCGATGGGTCGGTAGACCGGGATGGGCGCCATGCCCTGTCCTACGTCGATTGCTTGGGATGCGTCCCTCACCTTAGCAGGTGCATGTCCATCGGCATCGCCGTCCTGTTCGTCATCAGAAACATCCGCGTTCGGGTCAATAAATGAACGGCTGAGACCAGGAGCCTTCGAGCGCAGACCCCTGCCCGAACTGAGCGTATCCTCCATCTCGGCAACCTGCGATCGAATCGTATCCGACGGATCATTCGGATCTTGCCCTTCCCCGTCCACATCCTTCATCACCTCATTTTCCAGACCTCCTGGAGCAAATGGTACGTATGCAGATTTGCCGCGGACAAAGTTGCTTAACGTAGCCGGCTTTCTGGCCATGGAAGCAGACGACTTGGAGTCCAACAGCGGGGTCGAAGTGTGCGAGACTTCGCGGTACGAGACGATGCGACCTTCGAGACCTGCACGAACAAACTCTAGAGAATGCAGGGATGTGCTGGGTTCGGCCCAGAGCATGTGTTCGAGCTTGGGCTTACGCTGCCAGTGAACCTGTGAGCGGGCCAGCTCGGGAGGTGAGAGCTTTTCAGAAGGTGTGAGAAAGTCGTCGATCAGCGTTTGGACCGTATCGTGAGTGTCGGAGAGGGTAGAGAGGTGTGCTGCGCCACCGTTGCGCAGTGCTGCAATCGCTTTGTTGTAGGCTTCGACGGCATCGCGGGTGCCATCTGCTGACGCTGCCATGGCTGGACGAGATTGGCCGAAGAGGCTAAGCTGGACTTCTGAAGACAAAAGCTCTTGGCAGTCGGGACAAGCGTTGTTCCCGGATGTCAGAGACGAAGCGAGAGGTGGAGAAGTGATGAGACGGTGACTGCAAACCAAGGCGCACGGCTCGAAGGTTTTATTCATGCCTTTGAAGCTGCTGTGGGCTTGTGTCACAACCCCCTCGAGTGGAGGACTAAAGTGCCACGAAGAAAGGAAGCCTCAAGATCTCGGAATACGGAACGACGGGAATCTAAATCAAAGCGCTCGCTCGTGCGCCACGCTTGCGGAGAAAAGCGAACGGCCATTTGTCCGGCCCCAGTTTCGGAAGATAACAAACAAGGAGCCACTAGCTCAAGCCACCATCTTTGTCGAGCTCCTGTATCGTTTCCACTAACGGTAACGAAAACCTTCTGAGGCTTTACTGACAGAGAGCAACAAAAATGAGGGACCCAACGACCAGCACCGTGCTCTACAAGATCCTCACTCCGCAGGAGAAGAATGAGATGCCTGCCACCAACTGGGCTGGTACCGCTCTTGATGTAACTGGACCCTGGCACTTCTTTCGGTCCCGTGACTGCAAGGACGTGCTGACAAGAAACAAACCTTTTCCTCACTGATCTTTCTGTTGTGCTTTGTTATACAGACCAAGGACGGCTTCATCCACCTCTCGTCTGCTGATCAACTCCCTGGCACACTCGAACGCTTCTTCAGCGCTGCTAGCGGCTGCGGCGACACGCTGTACATTTACACTTTCAAGAGGTCCAACGTTGAGCGACAGCGCAACACTCCCATCAAGCTCCAATTCGACCCTGCGGCAGGTATGCTCTTTGGCCATATCTACGGCGTAAGTATCGCTCAAGTAGCACACAGCTTTCTCGGTTTATCGACGTAGTTGGCTGACGTATGTTCTGCTCCCTGTCTTGTAATGCAACAGAACATCGACCCGGAGGTAGACTTGTCGGGCCCGATCGAGGTCAAGCGCTCCACCTCTAGCGGTCTTTTTGAGCTTCCACCTTTGGACTACTGAATGCTTCATTCAGGATTGATCAATGTCGAAAGCTCTGTGCATGTCCGCTGCGTATTTTGCGTGTGTCTGCGATGCAAGCACTTGTCGCCGAATTGTGTGAGGTAGAATTCCAGAGTTGTACAATGACATGTCTATACACCGGGACGACCGCAGCTAAAGCGGTTGGGCGCGCTTTACTGTTTGTTCTCTGGGTGCTCGTTATCCGCACTGCCTTCCAGCTCGTCCAGCTTGTTCTCAGCTACTGCCTTGTCCACCTGCAATCGTGCGCGACGAAGATCCGCCTTGACCCATTCGGGGAACTCCATCTGCTCCATCAACATCGGGATGTGATGAGGTAGCAAAAGCATCCGCTCGTCTTGAGCTGGTGCTGGTGTCGTCGCCTTCTCTCCAGATGCTTCTGACACTGTGGAAGCCGCGGGTGGTGAAGTCTGAGCAAAGATAGCATCAAGTTCCTTGCTCTCTGTAGGGAGTACGCGGTTCTGGCTTATCAATGAGGAGAGGTACTGTGACGATTTGTATGCTGTATGAAACAGTTGAAAAAGCAAATCAAGAGTCTGTGAGTCAATGCTGCAACATTAGCGATTTCGAGGTCGGGCTGCAGGCAACGTACCTTTCCAGTGACTCCACGCTCGATATACGAGGTAGAAGAATGGCAAATTTGGGATCACCGCTGCAAGCAAGAGGGCAAGGTTGAGAAAGATGTCAGCATCATCTCACGGGGAGGAAGGCAGTGGGGCGGCCGAGGAGGAACTGATGACGGGAGCATGCCGGTTACTACACTTACGGACTAGCGCAAAAGGAATGGTGATGGGCATGCCGACCAGACAGTACCAGAAGCGGCGGTAGTGGTGTGGAGTGCGGTGGTCCGTCAAGTTTTTGAGGCTCTTGAGCAGTCGATCTGGGTGGAGCAGCGAACGTGGATACAGCAAAGGGATATGATCGAGCTTTGGAATGCCGCTGTCCTTCTGCTGGCTATCCGCATCTTTCGGTCTTCCACCGATCAAGCGCGGGCCCATGGCGGGATCGATGCCCTTGAGCGCCCATTCTTGATACTCGATGCGGTCCATCAATCGTTCACCGAGCACATATGTTCTGCGTTTCCAGTCCAAGGTGCTCTTTCTATCTGTGCGTCCGAGATCGATCCAGAAAGCGGATGCCTTATTCAACAAACGTGTAGTGATCGGCAGCTTGGGCTGGTGAGCGCCATCCTTCGATTTTGCTGCCGCATCGGCTGCGGCTTTCTCCGCTGCTCTCGATGCTGTTTGCGCGACAAAGGTGGAGATGGGATGCGAAGTTGGTCTCGCTCGAGCGAGAGGCACTGCTATCAGCCTCATTTCTGAGGCTATGTATGTGGACTAGGGCTCCAAGTTGAGCTCACTGGTCGGAATCAAGTGACTGGGCAGACGCTGCAGCTGACTCTAGAGCTCCAGGAGAGCGAGAATAGGAGCGACGTTGAGCGACTTGATACGTCCCTGGTCGACTTTTTCAATCTAGCTGCCGAACATGCGCAGCAGAGATGTGGACGGTGGTGAAGTGTAACGAGAAGGCGACACTGCGGGTTTAGAAGGAAGGTGGAAGGCCTGCATCAATCATGCACGTGCTACAAAGTGCATCGTCATCAAACCGCATTTGGCGGTCATTACAAAATTGCGTAGACCTGGACATTAGAAACCTCGAAAGGAGGCTGAATGTTAGAGCACTACTGTACTGTAGTCGTTCCGGATAATTCATCTGTGTCCAAATCACGTGAAATGGCTGGCGCGGCGCGGTGTTGGATGGAGAGAAACACGGCGCAATTCGCACAGCTTTTGCGAAGATGAAATCTTAACACTTGAGCGCAGCTGGCTCAATACGGATCTCTTTGCATGATTCATTGCCTGCCCTGTCAACGTCCATCACTGCTTGTCTTTCCATCCTCATCACCACTTCCAAAACCCTCGCAACTCTCGACAGCAGTTTATCGCTGGTTCACAGGCTCGATAGCAAGCTAAGGCCAAAGCACACCGAGAGGCAGTCTGTTTATCGTACCCTCCACCGGCACAACAGCTTTTCACATCATGCCGGTCAAGAAGACAACCCGTTCGACTCGCTCGACACGCACAACAAAAGCTTCGTCCAAGGCGGCATCCTCCGACATTGTTCTCGATGAGAATGTCGACGCTCAGGCCGAGCTTGCGGACGTGAAGAACAAGTCGACCAAGGCAGCAACATCGTCAAAGAAGGTGCTTGGAGAGCGCAATGCGCCCAACAGCTACGCATCTAGCCCATTAAAGGAGTCCTCGACATCACAGGCAACAGGAGGAAAGGCAGCGTCTCAAAAGTCCAGCAGATCGAAGAGAGGCAAAAACACTGAATCAGAAGAAGTCAAGGAAGACTCGCGTTGCACAACACCAGTGCCATCCTCGCCCACCAAGAAGCGACTACCAGAAGAGCAGGTGCAAGCCTTCCTACAGAGCTACGACTTGGAAGCGCAAACTCGCATATCCCGCCTTCGGGCGTCGTTGGAGATGTCGGTGCAGTCGTCGATCACGCGGATGCGGCTCGCTGTTGAGCGCATACCCCGTGCAGTGCGCGATTTGAGGCTTTCAGAGTTCATTGACGAGTATGGTGCCGACATCCACGCTTTCATGGGTCGTGCGCCCGTTCAGCATCTGGAAGAGACGCAGAAGGAATGGGATCAGATCCGGGAAGAGCGCTCTCCGGTCAAGGCAAAACGAAGTAAGAAGGACGACGACGCTGCAACCAAAGCCGAGCGCCAGGCGAAAGCAGCACGTACGGTCAACCCAACAGCATCCTCCTCCTCATCACGCACCGCGGCAACCGCAACAAACAGAAAAAAGACAACAAAACGATCCACCACCAAATCCTCCTCCTCGCGCTCCACCTCCGCCGCTCCTACATCGCCCTCTCCCTCCACCGCCACCTCCAAACCAGCACCAAGCCTCCCCACCTTCCAACCAGACCTCCCCAAGCAGGCCCTGCAAACTCCGAAACCCCAACCCCGCATGGCAAGACCAGGCGAAGTCATCCAGTGGCAAAGCATCAACGGCTCTCCCATCTGCGGCGTCATTGGCGAAGATGGCGTCGTGCGTCCGGTCACGTTCGCCTAGCTCGGGGCGAATCACCACATCAGTCTCGGTCTCTTGTTGTATGCATCTCGTCAGGTCACGCGCTCCCTCAGCTCGCTTTTTTCATTGCTATCCCCAAGCAATCATACCCATTTTGGTCCGTCATGACGGCTCCGCTCGCATTGACGCACAGACTGAAACTGTATGACGATGAAGGCGTGTGGGAACAATTGAATTGCGAATTGAATCCGGGAAAGTATGGATTGACAACGACGATGCGAGGAACAAAGAGACAAACGTGATGATGATGATTGCCGTGGTGATGATGAGAGGTTGTGTGCGGATGAATGCTTGTGTGCGAGAGAGTGAGAGATTTGTGTGCGGACAACGAGGGTTGCTGGGTGTCGCGACAGGACATGATGCCCTATGAGTGCAAATCGTCGAGACAAGGCCTCAATGCAGCTGGTAGCGATGGGGATGCGAATTCAAAGAGCTTGAAGTCAACAGAGGAGAGGGCTTGGGGTCTGCGGCAGCATCACAGTGCCGCTCTGTCCGGAACTGCGTCAGGATGGGCCGCGAAGTGTTGTGCAG
Source organism: Ustilago lituana (assembly GCA_928869825.1). NCBI lineage: Eukaryota > Fungi > Basidiomycota > Ustilaginomycetes > Ustilaginales > Ustilaginaceae > Ustilago > Ustilago lituana. Next base: position 326,989 of record CAKMYA010000002.1, read on the forward strand.
ACAATTGCGCTCCATGCTCGCCAGTCGCAGCTATGCCAAACTCGGGGCCTTCTATTTCAGGGGTTCCTGCCGATACGCTCCCCTCCTCCGATTCCGTGTAAGGCACATCTTCCTCCGGCTGCGATGATGGAATCGCCTCAAAGTCAAAGTAGCCCGAAGACAGCTCGTCGTCTGTTACTGAGCGGATAGGTCGCTGGACGCGCATGATGAGCGCATCAATGTCGACAAAGTGCGAGTCATTCGTAGCAAACTTGCGGTGCTTGCGGTCGTAGATGTGCTCGGTAAAGTCGTCGTACTTGACACGGCAGTTTTCGCAGTAGCCCGGTTTCTTGGCAGATGGCGGCCTAATGACTGCACTGGCGCTCTTGCTGCGCTGAAGGCCGCCGCCGCCGATGGCGCCGGTCTCCGGTCTAGGCTCCTTGCCTTCCAAACCCAGCATTCTTCGCACCGTAGCTCCTTGCTCGGCGGCGCCACGCCGTCCTGCAGGGCTTCTCATGATCGGACTGCCATCGCGACGGATGCCAAGACCACTCGCCGTGCTTGCAGCCAAGACGCTCGCCGGGCTAGCGTTGAGATTGCGCGGCGGGCGGTTGGGTGCATTCGACATGTGCATCCTGCGATTCAGCTCAGCAACGCGGCGGTTCTGAGGTAGACCCACAGTCACACCAGTTTGTTGATCCGTAAAGATGTTGGATGTGGTGGATGCGATGTTGGACGTGATCGAGACGCTGTTGCCGGACGCCATAGGGTAATCATTCTGCCTCTGGTCGTGTGTGCGGATGGGTGCCACCTGAGGTCGGAAAGCGGGACCAAGATTGGAGCGGACCATGTTGTTGAGAGACACGGCTCTGCGGAGACTCTGCTGCGTATATGGCCGAGGTGCCAATTGAGCCTCGCCATCTTCGTCCTTGGGCGGGCTCTTCTTGGGCGGGTAGTAGGTGAACGGACACCGCCCGGGCGTCTGGCCATAAATGACAGGCCAAGGTGGAGGAAGGCGTTGCGCCTTGTCCTCGCGGGTATATTGGAACTCTGTGCACATGATGGGCCGATACTCGAGGGTGGCATCTTCCACCAGAATGTAGCATGCCGACTTTTCGAAGTAGTGGAAGGTGGACCTCGCCGTGGCTGGATCTCTCTCTGTGGTGCCGTACACTTTCTCCTTTTCGAGCATCTGGGAGAGGTCCTGCTTCGTGGGCGCTTCGAGATCGCGTGGTGAGATCTTCATCAATCGTATCAAGACGGTCTGAAGCTTCTCAAATTGCCAGACCTTGATGCCAAAGCCTTGGGCTTTGACGAGGATGTCATTGGAAGTGAATTGTCGTGCCGGACGCTCTTGAAACGGGTTGCGCTCCGAGAAGAGCGGAACTGGACGGGAACGAGCCGCGCTTCCGCTGGTTTTGGTCGACGACGTGCGCGTAGATAGGAAGCTGGGTCGAAAGAGCTTGCTTGCACCCGTTCTCTCGGTCAAATTGGCAGTAGCTGGAGTACCGACTTCTTCAGGAGCGTGTTCGTCCGGGATTCGCCTGGTCGTAATGACATGCGTGACCTTTCTCGAGAAAAACTGGTCGACATGACCGCCCAACTTCTGGATCAGATTGGTGTACTTCCGGGCGGTGCCATCGTCGACCGAGTCAAAGTGAAAGATGAAGTTAGGGAATGCGCGCAGAAACTTCTGACGCCAGATCTCCTGCTCACTTTGACGCCTCCGCGCTTCGGGTGTGTGTTCCTCGGTCAGCTCACGAACCGTTCGATTCGTCCTGGCTGATGTGGCTGTCGTGGGTGCAGGAACCTGCTGTGGACGACGCGAGCGTGCGGCTGACGGCGCTATATGCGTCGATTGTGAGAGACGACGCGACTCATTGAAGCGAATGCCATGAAGATCACTGGCGAGGGCTGCACCGACGCTCTGCTCCGTGTTGCTGCTGTCTGTGCCTGTCTTGGAGGAGCGGCTGCGCTTGCTGGGGCTGTCAACGATGACATTGCGAGCATGTGATTCATCGAAAGGTATCGCGCGCTTCTTGGGCGTGGCCGCAGCTGGCTGAAAGGGAGCATTCTCCTGATTGGAACGGTCCAAGCCAAGATGTGAGCGCGACACGAAGCTTGGCAGCCGAGATGCAGTGGTGCGAGGACGGGCAAACGAGGTTGCACCAGTTGCTAAGGAGGTCCGCAGAGGCTGCTGTGGCTGCTGCTGCTGCTGCTGCTGCGCTGGTTTTCGTAGCAACGCAGCATCGCGAGAAAGCGCATCCTGTGTCGAGGTGTTCTTGACGCTAAGCGGGATGCGCGAGCCGGTGTTATCTCGAGCAGTGCTCATGACGGTAGCGATGCCGAAAGCCTACGCCAGAAAGAACACTGATGTACAGGGAAGCGAGCACCCGAAACCATACACGTCGATCTGATGCTTTCAGCGGCGCATAAGTCTTTGCAGCCAACGGCAGGTTGGGACGATTGCAATATGGACGAAGGACGGATGATGATCTCAACGTTGTTGGAACGATGGTGGCCGTGTTGAATCTGCAAAACCTGGCCGACAGGAGACGTGTGTCACTGGCGTCGGTGCTGTGACGGCTGAGGCGGTGGAGTGAATGCGTCTGCTGCGCAGGTAGGCAGCTGTATGCGTCGAAAAGCAGGGGTGTATGCGCTCAGCGAGAAAGGCTTGCTCGCAATAGAAGGAGCGCGGCAGCCAGGAAGCGAGGGGCGAGGCCAAGGACGGGAAGGAGGGAAGAGCAAGTCAGGATGTATGCTCCTTCGTGGATCGTGGTCGGAAGGGACGATGAGGTTTACTGATGCACCGCTCAAGATATAGTGTCGGTTGGGTTGCAAGCTTGCCGCGAAGGGATCGAGTGATGCTAAGGCCAAACGTCAGTTTGGCTAGGCTAGGATGCAGCTAGAGCTCGCAAAACACGGGGCGTAATGACTTTGGCTTGGAAAACGCAGTTGGGCTGAGTGGCCGTTTGTTGTGAAGATATGCTGGTGGCGCTGTTCGGATCCGGGAGACAGAAGTTGCGCCAGTGCTGAGGTCGCTGCTGCACTTGAAGAGGCTGAGAAAGGTGACAGTTGGTTGAGGTGGTGATGTCTCGAGAACACGAGCTGTAGCCTCGTATGGTCACACTCTCGCAGACACAGGCACACGCTTTCTCGGAAAGGGCCGCTGCTGGTGCTGTTTTTCCTGCCGCGCTCAGGCTGCAAAAACTAAAAACCGCGTCTCGCTCCACACGCTGGCGCACTGGCTCCGACGAGGCTCGGTCAAGTGCATTCAACCACGTCGACCACGCCTCCCCTCTCACGCAATCAATGTTTTGCTTGTGTTATAGCGGTTTGGACAGCGGTCGTGACCATCCGTGTGCACTCAAGCAGACAGTGAAACGCGATGGGGAGAAGGGATAGCAATGCATGCTGTAAGGTGGTGAGCTCTGCCATGTGGATTCACAATCCAAGTTCGCGTGTTGCTGCTTTTGGCTGGTAATTCTAAACCTCATCAGCAAAAGGAGGCACCTGTTCTCAGATATACCTATACGAGTCGGTAGATCAGAATCGATCAGATTCGACTTATTGTTGTCTGTGACAACGACAAGGCCTCCCGCCTCGGCCATTTGTCAAAGCATTCTGTTGTTGTACGTGCTGTATTACAGGCCTCGGCAGCAAGTCGGACTCTAGCAAGTAGTCGCATGTAAAATTGTGACTTCCCACTTGCTTGCCTCGTGTGACATAAGAGAAGACGCGGAGACGCGTCTCGAAATGCAACACCGACACACCGTGCCGTCACTTTTTTCCACAATCCCTTTTGCATCGTCACTTGCGAAAGCATCGGCGAAGTCGCCATTTTTGGATTGGGTGCGTTTCCAAACTTCACGTCTGGCTGCTGCTGGATCAGACATCGCCATTATCATCGCTCAAATAAGTAATACGTGTCTTCTCATCTGACCACAACAAGCCTCGTCTCTGACATGGAAGGCCTCATGCCTGGTTTCAGTGCAGTATGACTCAATTCGATCATCTGCTACGTGCATCGTCTCGAAAACGTACAGAGACGGGAACTTGACCACTGGCTGACAACGGTTCGGGCGGCAAGCGGAGTAAGTGATTTTGCGACGGATGTTGCACTGTGATGGGCATGGTACACCAATAAAACACATGGTACGTCCTACTTTAGCGAACAGTAGAGAGGGGCAAAGCGGTGGAAGAGTTTGGGTACGAAGGAGACATCACTTGTGCTCGCTTCGACGGAGACAAGGTCTGCACAGATGGTGTCATGTTCTCCTTATACGGAGACATCTTCGCACGAGATTCCGTCGCACGGAAACGCTTAGATGGGCTCACAGCTGCAGAGGTGCTATGAGCCTGTCTTTTGCCTGACGGCGACGTTCGTACCACAGTCTCCATAACAAGCTTGTTGGCCTCGGCAATAGCTCGTGAGACGTTGGGAGGGGCTAGCGGCTTCCAGCCCTCCTCGACACTGAAGACGCCCCAGGGCGATGCATTCGGGCTCATCTTGTGACCTTTGGGCTTGGATGACTTCTTTCCAGAGCCAGTGTCGAGGCGGAACATGGGTCGTGATTTGTTCAACGGCGTCTTGGAAGCGTCGTTCCGCTTCTTTGCAGCCGTTGCAGAAGGCGAAGTCTTTTCATCTGATCCGGTCATCTCTGGTGACACAGTCTTGAGTGAGCGTGGAGACTTTTTTCCTTTCGCTCGCGTCGGTGTCGAGGTGGTGTCCGAAACCTTGGAAGCTTTGACCATGGGCGTCAAGCCTGTATGCTCGCTAGTGACTTTACGACGGTCAAATGGTGATGTCCCTTGCGTATCAACCCCTCCTGTTGCAACGTGTGCTGCTTTTCGGAAAGGCGTTTGGATATTGTCTTCGTCCATATAGATGCCAAGGCCGCTCACTCCGGCAACCTTGGGCATGCTAGCATCAAGCCTGGACATCGCCGCTCTCTCCCTGGCGAGCACTTCGGCTGAGAGTTGGGCGCCCGGGCTCGTAGCATATGAGCTGCGGCGCTGCAGGCCAACAAACTTTCCCAATGAGGCTGCACTATCCTGCTGCTGCCACGCCTGCGTCTCGAAATGTCCACGGCCTTGTGTACCGATCAAGGGTGCACCTGGACACCTAGGAGAGCTTCCATTGCTGCTCGAGTGCACCGTGAAGTCAAATGAGGGCCGTGTTGCTGCTCGTGGTGTGCTTTCTCCATCGCTGTTACCTGGAGCGTGTGGGCCACTTTCGGAGGCCGCAGTGGGTGAGGCAAGTGGTGCCCTGCTCGCAGTGGTGAAATAGGGAGACAAGGGGGTGGCAGGGGGGCCGATAGAGCCGGGTTGGCCTTCAATACTGAAAGACGCGTTCCAGTGTCTACCCCGGCCGGAAGAGACCGAAGACATGGAGCCAGAGCGCAGCATGACTTCGCCACCTTGGTCGGACCTAATCGAGTTCAGCGGTAGGAGTCCGGTGCTGGGCGGTGAGAGAATGTCGCGATGGAAAAGATCCGTGAGACTAGGGAGGCGCTCCATTCGGGTACCCGGCGAGCTCCCAGCAGAGAGACTGGATGGTGTCGCAGGCATGGCTAGGTAATGATGTCGAAGCCGATCGACTGACCGGGACGAGTCGCAAAAGACATCTTCAACTTGCCCTAGCGACATGGAGCTGTTGAAGGAGGGTGAAGGCATTGACTTGTCGTCAGAGCGCCTGCGTCCAAAAGACATGTTGGAAGGTCTGGGACGGCCCTGGCGATTTGCAGAAAACGACGACATCTTCACGAAGGGCAAGTTAGCCAAAATCTGAGCTGGCGGGTCCGATGTAAAGTTACAAGATCTTCTGCAGAATAGGATAGTCTGATGTCTGGATAGATGCCGTAAGTTAGGATAGGGTCTCGTTTGTTGGAAGACCGAAGACTGCGTGCTAAAATGCTTTGACAGCGTGGTAAAAGATAGTCAATAGTTGGATCAAGGGGCCGAAACAAAAAACGTGGTTGAGTGTAGTTATGGAGCAATTGCATAGAACAATCAGATAGTGTCGGTACCAAAAGGAAGGAGAAAGGAACAGGTACTAGGAGTTGGGGGGATGTGGTGAGGAGAGTGGACAGGTGAACGTTCTGGGGAAGGTTTGCACGGCGTGGTGAGTATAAGAGGGTTGACGGGTTTGGTCATGGTCGGGAGCGCCGACAGTACTGTTGCGATGTTACAGTGCTGTTGCCTGCCTTGTTTAGAAACAGTGCTCCATCAAGCAATGCATAGCCTAGAATCTCGGCTGTTTTGGTTCGTCATTGATCGAGGACCATGATCACTTGGGACAAGCGTGCCGGGGTGATCACATGGGCATCGCCGCTCGATGCTGACCAATTGCTGTATCTGAGCACAAGCAAACACGACCTTAGCGGCACATTGCCCAAGAAGGCAAATGAGACTGTCGGGAGCCTTCTTTGTAAGGAAAGGAAGATCGTCGACTTGCAGCAAAAGGCTTCGACTGGCCTCGCTTAGCTGAGGGCCGAACAGCCAAAGGGCCCGTTTGCTTGCCATCCGAGACTGCTCAGCTGGGACAAGGTCAGTGATGTTCAAGCCAAGTAAACAGAGCTCAAGGAGACACGCAAAAGGAGCACAAGGCAGCGACAGCCCAGATCAGAAGGATTGCCGGATTGTGCAGCGTTGACGACTACGACACGAAGCACAGCGCATATCAGATTCGCACACCTGTCGAACTTGGCAAGCGGAAGCGCGTGAAGCAGGCCGGAATTCTGTACTTTTGTTGCTTGGAATGGAAATGAAGGCACTCTACCATCGTGCAAAGGCGAACAGGCTGCCTTGATTTCGGGCTGCTGAGCTGGCTTAGCTAGGGTCACTGCGTAGGACCTCGTTTGTCCGTAGACATCGGATATGGCCAGGGCCAACATGCTAAACCCTTCCTTGGGCTGCTCGCTCCATTGCTGCGCAGCCACAGTGTGGGCGTCGAAAGAGGAGCGCGTTGTTGTCTCAGACGAGCGCGCAGAAGCGCCCATCTTGACAGCTGCCTTGTTGTCCTTCCATCCTTGTCGCTATCTCGTGCCCTGCTGACCATTGTGGAAGCCTCAGATCCTCTCATGTTGAGAAGCTCACTCGCAGCCTGGTTACCAGTGACCAAACTCGCGTGTCTTGCGAGATGTATGTAGCTGGTTGATCCCATTCCTGCCTCTTGGTCGATTGCCAACTGGGAATTTCCACTTTGACCGTCCTTTGTCAGACTCGCACGCTATGTATGCGGAGTGTGACGGAAAGTAGATGATATTCTCTTGGAAAGGGGGAAGCGGTTGCGGTGCATGTATATATACAAGGAACGCGAGGAGCTAAGCGGAGTTAGCGACGAGGGTGCAAAACTTTGACTGCCAGCGGACAGTGTGTTGTGTGCTGACTAAGGTCGCGTGTACACGCACACGTGACATCCTTGCAATTCCAAATCACAGAATGTGAATGAATATATGCATCTCTTGCTCCACGGGAATGCTGCTCACATGTATCCGCAGTTCACACACAAACGCACACGACAAGCAAAGGCGTATTCTTCTCAGGAGCGGCAATGCCTGCAAGTGCGTTGCTAACCGATCGAAGTCCGATCAGCGTCAATGTAATGCCTTCTAAAGAGCCAAGATGATTGGGTGCGTCGAGGCGACATATGTGCTGCACGCATAATCGACTTGATCGCGTGCCTTGCACTCTTCCGGCATGGCATCGGTCCTTGTGAGATCGCAGCTTGATGCACTGTAGTCCTTCTATCGTCCCAAAGTGCTGACAAGTTCACCGTGGTTCGCGGCCCTGCGAGCTATCGCATAGAGCGACGTACCTATGCCGAGAACCAAGGCGCTTGTGTCTGCGAAGAAAGCTTGGGAGATTGTCAGGATCAGCGACACCTCATTCTGAACAAAGCGTGGCCGGAATATGCACGATACCTCCCGCAACTGCGTGGATTTGCAGCACCGATCGTCTTTGCACCTTCGCAAGGTCTCGAAGTTTTGACATTGACACGTCTGCCAGCAGCAGGCATACGTGTTTCAATGCTGTGCAGTCACGATTGGCGGGCCGACTTGGCTGTCTTGCTGATGGGCGGTCTCCTGAAACTAGAAAGCAAAGCAAACTTACGGCCCAGCACCTTTCGAATTGTGGTGTTTCTATTACGTGTAACTCCCACTTAACAGATTCCAAGTCAGCCTCATAGCAGATTTTCAAAATGGGCTTCAAGTCATATAGTGTGCCTCGATATAAGATTTGAAAAGCAAGTGGCTCAAGCGTCTCGGTGTTGTTCTCGCTGGCGTGGACTTTCTTCTCACAATTTTGAGTTCAACGTCAAAAATTGAAATCGCTTGCTTGCAAGGTCCAAGGTGCAGCACGATTCCGAATTGAATACAAAAAGCTGAATACAACTCAAGCTCGGCTTTCAAACCAGGCAAAGTGGACACGCCAACTCTCTAACGAGTGCTTGAACCTCAGTGCGTGCGGCCAGAGAGGTTCGTCGCAGATACACTTGATCAACCCGACTTGGCAGGCAGCGCAGCGCGCCGCCAGTCGCATCGCCACGATAGCGACGGTCCCTCGCTCAGCGCTTTTTGAATGAACTTGCGGCCCAAGTTAGTTGAGAGAGTTAAAGGGGCAGCCAGCAGAAGCACGCTCACCCATACTCACCCATACGCACACGCACACTCTTCTCTAAAGTTCGCTCGGCCTGACTGTTGTGCAAGCAAGGTTCCCGCGTCGACAGTGCATTTTCCCATCGTCATCACCATCACCACCCCGCCGACCGACCCCTCACCTTCCTCTCTTCGGTTCTAGGTCTCCTCGATCCCATACGCCACTCGCCCCACTCTTGTCGCCTGTTCGTATCAACACCATTGCGCTCATTGGCTCTCTCGCGACTGCGCGAATTACACCAAACCACCTGGATGAAGACAATTTTGCTGATCTTGCCAACTTCGATCTTTGCTCAACTTTTTTGCATTCCTAATCAACCGCCAATTCTTCAGTCCTTCAGCCTTCTCGGTCCAGAGAAATCAGTCCTACAAAATGGGCATGTCTATTTCCAAGCTGCTCTCCGGCCTCTTCGGCAAAAAGGAGATGCGTAAGTAGACTGACACCACTCTGACTACGACACAAGCAATCAACAGGCTTCTCCGTCGGCACCGGCAAGCTGCTTGCTTGGATGCCGAGCTCTTAACCGGAACCTAGCCGCATTCCGCTCCGGCTCAGAGACGTTGGCTGTGACAGGGAAGGATGACACGCTCAGGGGCCATTTCTGTCGATTGCTTGGTCGTTCGGCCCTCACACCAAGACGCTTCTGCACGACCCTTGCTCACCATCGCCTTTCTTCTATCCTCGCCGCCACGCACTCGCTGTCCGCGCTCTATCAACTCAACAGGAATTCTCATGGTCGGACTTGACGCCGCCGGTAAGACCACCATTCTCTACAAGCTCAAGCTTGGAGAGATCGTGACTACCATCCCCACCATCGGTGAGTTCTCCCAACTTATCTGCGACCTTGATGCGCCGATTCACCCGCGTCACCGCGACAGCCAGCTAACCCAATGCATCACCATCCACGTGGCCCGCCGCCTCTTCTCGATCATCTACAGGCTTCAACGTCGAGACTGTCGAATACAAGAACATCTCCTTCACCGTGTGGGACGTCGGAGGACAGGACAAGATTCGCCCTCTCTGGAGGCACTGTAAGTTGCAAATGACGGAAGCTTGATTGCAAGATCCGGATCCGCCCTGGACTCTACATTTGCTGACCCGCTATTGCTGCTATTGATCCCTCGACCCTGCGAATAACGCTCTACAGATTTCCAAAACACTCACGGTATCATCTTTGTCGTTGACTCGAACGACCGAGAGCGAGTTTCCGAGGCACGTGAGGAGCTTCAGCGCATGCTCAACGAGGACGAGCTTCGCGACGCTTTGCTTCTCGTCTTCGCCAACAAGCAGGATTTGCCCAACGCCATGAACGCCGCCGAGATCACCGACAAGCTTGGTCTGCACAGCTTGAGACAGCGACAATGGTTCATCCAGGCCACCTGTGCCACCAGCGGTGACGGTCTCTACGAGGGTCTCGAGTGGTTGAGCACCAACCTCAAGAGGCGAGCTTGAACGGAGACTAGACGAGTCCCCGGGCGCGCTTGCCTTTTGCCGCGAGCACCGATTGCGACCTTCGGTCTGCCGTGCGGAGGTGTTGCGCGCTTAATGAACCTAGATCATCATCATCCCCTGCGACCGTTCATACTTTGATTCGATACCGAGTTGGACAAAGCCCCCAAGGCGCAGGACTGAAAATGTGGATATCCTCTCTCAACTTCACCCGCTGTCCGTGCCCGTTGCGCAGTTCTACCGAATCAGAACGTAAGAATCTTGACGTGGAGATTACATTGCCTTTCGAAGCGGTGGAACTTCTCGGATGCACGCTCACGGTGCGGCTCGCTGTAAGACGTTGCTAACCACCGAGATCAGCAGTGTGGTCTTGCCGCATCCCGAGGACTACTCGTGCCGCGTATGATGGCTTGAAGCACGAAGCAAAGAGAGAATAAGAATCGTGAGCAGCAACGAAGATGAGATATCTATTTAGAGCCAGGAGCCAGGCTAGTGCTCATCGAATGCATCGGAGGTCAAGAGCTTGGCCCCATCTACTCTCACGGAAAGGTTGACCCGTTGAACTTGGACATGATTGAACTACGGCAGGACCGGGTGAGGATCGAGTCAATCGATGAATTATTAGGATCGCCGAGTTATTGGGACCACAGCCAGAAGCTTGCACGGTTCATCAGACCTGGGCATGGTGTTTCTCGGTCAACCTCGGGTTCTAATCGTCGTGACCAAGCTTGCTTATCTCTTGTCGGTTCAGCCAACAGAGTTATTTGAAGGCGTCCAATAGCAACCCTTCCTCTTCCTTTGTTGTCGGTTATTCGCCCGTAACACTTGATAGCTGATTCGAAGCACCTCCTGCAACACACATCTCTCAGTGTGGAGCTGATGGGACGGCCGATGAACAGGTAGCAACGGAAGATCAAAGCAGCTTTCAGCAAAGAGGCTCAGTCACGGCATCGCACAAAGGACGCACCGACCTTCGCTTTGTCCGTCGAAACTTTTTGGTATGCGCCGTTTGGAGTCACATCGTCGTATCGTGGAGGCAAGTGAGAGGAGAGCGTCGAGCGGATGCTCGGATGTCCCCATCTTGGTGTTGCTTTCTCGCTGAAAACGAGGTTCCAGCTCAGCACTCGACTAGAACGCGTCACTTTGCTGTGATTTCAACTGCAGCTCGCTTTACGCAGCTTATGCCCTGCCGGCTCAACATCGCTGCGTTTGACCCTGAGCGTCCATTTCTAAGGTGCGGAAGCCCAATACCGCGAGACTGTCGCGTGCAGGGATGCGAGTCTCGAGGCGAATTGCTTATCTATAGCTGTAGTCTTACCTCCAAGTGCAGCCAGCGCTTGGCTCACGTCGGTGCATCCGATTCAGGGTGCAACAGCCAAATTGATGTGGAGTACAGTAAGCGCCTGCCCTTGCTCTAGCTGATCCGTGCCCCCATTTCAACCCTTGTCTTCACTTGATTCCTTGGCTAGACTGCCGGCATAAGTTAGCCTTTCCATCGGCCTACCTTTGGCAGCTCTGTACTGTGTAGTGCTGCGTGTGTGCTGGTTCTCCTTTTGTCACGTTGCCCGCCAGTTGCATCTGAGATCGGCCCGCTTTTATCAGTCGGGGACCCTGGCGCTGCCTTCTTTTCCGACCATCCGCATTCCCTTATATTCAGCACCTTGGCTCTTCTACAGGCTGCCACATAGCCATCACTACCTTCAACGTACAGAGCCTTCATCAGTCCCGACCTCCAATCTTGGTCTTCTCCACCGGTCATTCTCTTCGTCCTTATCACGCAGTGCACAACCGTGGCCAGCGCTCAGGTGGGTTATTTCAACGAGGACGATACATAGGCTCGCTCATCAACACAGCCTAATCGGAAGTCTGCTGGACACAAACAGATAGCGAAGATGAGCTCGTCAACCGACCTGATCTTGTCGCGTATCCTTGAAGAGCTCACCGAGCTCAGAGTCAAGAACACTCATCTCGAGGCAAAAGTACGTACTAAACGCTAGCCGAAAGAATGATGACATGCTCACGGAAAGACCTGGACCGACTGACACAACTTGTGTTGTTTGCTTTTGAACATTACAGGTGGATGCTTTGCAGAATGCAGCAACACTCCCTTCGCCATCGTCGCATGCTCGACGACAAAGTGCGACCGGCTTCACCGCACTAGGCACTCACAGCTTCTCACCATCCCAGCCCGCCGACTTCTCCTTTGGAACCTCGCCGCCTCCTCAGCCTCTGGGTCCTCCGGCTCATCCGTTCAGCGGCCTCCCGCAGACTAATGGACCGAGCCCGGTGCAGACACCAGATCTCGGAACCAAGAAACTTCCTGCAAATGGTTCGACATCTCCTTTTCAATCCGCTCCATCCAGCACCACTGCCGGCTACTACTCTTCCCGAGTCATTCTGACCACCTACCCGGGACAGGTCGGCATCAAGCCATTGCCACTCAATTGGGCTTCGCAGGACCCAAAGCAACGAGGTCCCGTGGTGGCGAGCCGTCATCCCAACTCGATCCGCGTACGCAATGCCATTGGTGCTTACGGCGGAAGCTACTCTGTCTACCGTTCGCTTGCCATTGCCATGGGACAGCTCAACCCCAACCATCGTCCAGATTACACTAACACGGAGCCTCCCTTTGACATTCCACCCAACCCATCATGGTTCGACCCTTCCAAGATCGTATCCATGGACCCATGGGGACACCTGGCCCCACAAGTGTACAAGTCCGAGTTCGACGCTGGTATCGATATCCGACCTACCGCTTCGCTGACCAAGGCGCACATCAAGATGCCCGAACTCGACAAAGCTCAGCAGGCCGGTGTCTTCCCCATCGACGGCAAGATTGTCGTCAAGAGTATCCGCCTTCCAGGTGTGCCCGAGCATGTTGATCCTGGATGCGAGGTCAGCGTCAGCAAAGCGGCCGTCGACCCTGTCTGGTACTTGCCCGGCGTTGCTGAGCGTCTTGGGGTTACAGAAGGTGCACTGAGACGTGCCATCTTCGAAGACACAGGAGGATCCTACCCAGAGCTGCTCACCCGACACGATCTCAAGGTGTTCCTTCCACCCATCTCTGGCCTCACCGTCTACATCTTCGGAAGGCCCGAGGACCTTCGTGACCCGACCAAAGAGGTAACGGTGCGCATCCACGACGAGTGCAACGGCTCAGACGTCTTTGGCAGTGACATTTGCACATGTCGCCCTTACCTCTTGTTCGGTATCGAGGAATGCATCAAGACTGCCCAACGCGGCGGTGCTGGAGCCGTAATCTACTTCCGCAAAGAAGGACGTGCTTTGGGCGAAGTCACCAAATACCTCGTCTACAACGCCCGAAAGCGCGGCACCGATACCGCCAGCAACTACTTTAAACGAACCGAAAACATCGCCGGTGTAAAGGACATGCGCTTCCAAGCGCTCATGCCCGACATTCTGCATTGGCTCGGCGCCACCAACATTACCAACTGGATCTCGATGAGCAACATGAAGCACGACGCCGCCGTTAACAGCGGCATCAAGATTAAGAACAGGTATGAGCTGCCCGAGGAGTTGATCCCTGCCGACTCGAGGGTGGAGATCGACGCAAAGATCCAGTCCGGCTACTTTTCCTCGACGAAACAGCTCACTGAGGAAGATCTCAAGCATACTGTTGGTAGGGCTTGGGAGGATATCGACCATTGATAGAAGACGAGGATTTGCGTTGGCTTTTTACGTTGCGATGCTGCTTTAATAAACCATGACCAAACAAAGAGTGTGAAGGTTTTCAAGAGTTGCAACGAGCGTGTAGGTGTGAGCGTGTGGGAAGATTATGCGCATGGCACAATACGACGCCGAAACCTCTTTCAACTTTGGGGAACAAAAAGACTGGATTGACGGTGCTCGGCCCCTCTCGTCTGCCAGCAGACTTCACACTGTCCCCTGGCCCAAAAATGCTCACGCAAACATCCTTGTCGTCCGCCTCCTCAAGACATGCACCTTCCTCCGGATCTCGGACTTTTCAAAACTGGTCAACCTGCCGTCATCCATGGCCTCCTCTTCCAGTGACCTGAGCATCGTCTTGAGCGCATCGCCCTTCACCGCGGCGAGATGGGAGGGGGGAGGAGCGGAGCCGAAGAAATTGGAGAGTTTCGAGATGGAGCGCTCCCGCCTAGCGGCTGTGGTGGGTGAGGGGGTGTAGGAGGGGTCGCAGTCTAGGTCGTCTTCGGGCTCGCTGCTGTCGGAGTCGGAGTCGGACAGCTCGAGAAAGGCTGCGCTGCGGCGGGGGACGCCATCGACGCTAGCGGAGAGGGTGAGCGGGCGGGGACGGGTGGCTGGGCTCTGGTTTGCACTGGCTAGCGGTTGCGGGCGGGAGGCGCTTCGGCTGGTGGGGCTAATGGCAGGGGAGGTTTGGGGGCGTGCCGAGGAACGAGGTGGCCGAGTCATGGGACTGACCGTAGCGGTGGTGGCAGCGGCGGTGATGGTGCCAGCGACCATGCGGGTTCCATGAAAGATGGAAGCGAGTTCGGTGAGGCGCTCATGATCGTTCTCGAGGAGGTACTCATAGCTGTCGATCGAGTTGCGATAGACTGAAAGGCTGTCTGAAGCCACTATTGGCAGAACTGTTCCGCTAACCCGAGGCGACGGGGCTACAGTTCGTCGCTCCATCACCGCTCGGCTGATGACATGGGCAGCAGCCTCGGCGTCCGACTCGTCATCATCCGAGCTGTCGATCGACATGAAAGACTGTAAGTTCGACGCGATCGAGCCTTCGTGCGATACCGACCCATGGCCGAGGGAAGAAGTTTGAGGGCGCCGTGTGCTGCCGATCTCGCTTGCAGTGTAGCCAGCAGAATCGTGGCTCTCTGAGGACTGGTGCGAGGCGATGCACCCTCCAGTGCTGCGAATCACAGCACTTTGACTTTGACGAGTACCCGATTGGATAAGCTCGGCTGGCACGGCCTCGCCCAGCCAGCGCGACATCTTGGCGACGCGGCGGCGACGCTCGTCGCGAGCAGCGGCCAACTTGCGGCTCTCGGACATGGCCAGAACCTGGTCGAGGTGCGAGCGATCGAATGGCCGGAAAGGTCCATCCTGGGGCAGAGTGGGTGAAGCACCTTCGTCAAGGGCCGCAGCCGAGAAGGCGGCAAGCTGGGCTACTTTGGGTGTAGGTTCGTTGAACTCTTCCAGACCCGAGGGGAATAAGGGGCGCGTGGAGCGGCTAATTTCTTCTACCACGTCCAGCTCGTCTTCGCTGTCAAATGTATCTCGGCCAGCAGCTCTCGCCAGTGCGGTAGATGAATAGGGATGCGGTAGACCGAGGATAGCTGCGGCTTTTCGATTGAGACCCTGGACCGGTGCAGTGGCCGGAGGCTGACTGAGGTCGGAGAATGCATGATCCCAGCTCTTGAATCCGTGACTTCGGCTTTGCAACAGCTTGCGAGAGATTGCGCGGGTTTTGCTGCCGGCCGTCGATCCGAATGCTGGTGCGGAAGAAGTCGCGCCCTGTGCATCGCTGTTGAAGGGCATACTTTGGGGTCGGTACTTCTTGCGGCGGTTGTCGACACTCGGGCCCAAGGAGTGAGATTGCTGAGGCAGGCTTGATCCAATGCCAGCAGCATTTGAAGCAAAGAGCATCTCCTCGCCCAGCATCTGGGTGAGCTTCTTGGTGCGACGAACTTGTTGACGCCTCTCTTCGGCCGAAAGCTGGTTGCTCGTCTCGGGGCGATTCCAAGAGCCAGGGTGCAGAGGACGTGAATAGTTGCTAAAGTCGGACTGTGCGACGGCGGTGCTTGGGATGCTACCTGCTGTTGCCGGTCTTTGAAGTCCGCCAGGCAGCCGACTTGAAGCGGCAGAACGGTTCAACAAGAGCGGGCTCATACCGCTTTCAAAGCTGTTCTGGTAGCTGAGGAAGCTCCCTTCCGATGTTGACGACAAGACCGAGGCCGTATAGGGGCGATGGAAGTGCGCTTCAGATGAAAAAGGACCTCTCCAGGATGCGGCAGAGCCGTACGACAAAGAGGTGGTGATGCGTGGAAAGGACTCGGATTCCAGCCTTGCGTGTCGGCTCGAGGAAGTACCTTTGTCATGGACCGAGGATGTGTGTGAATGGCTGCTGGCGGCGGCAACAGAGCCCCTTCGATGTGTCGAATCAGCGATTGGCAAAGCGGTCAGGACAACAAGCGAAGACCTACGCAACGACGTGACTCGCTGCGGGATATGTGCGGGCTGGTCAGAGTGGGTGGAAGCGAGTTCCAGATCGGTGTCTAGGGCGAGGATGCGCTGCTGAGGAGTTATGCCAGGACGATAATTTGCCCATGCTTCTTCAGCCTCTTGCTTGAGCTGAGAAAGGTGTGCGTTGCCTGAAGCATTTTGTCGCTCGTCTTGCTCGAAAGATTCATCAGCTGCCAAAACAGACTCGGAGTCCGAGGCCTCATCTGCGACGCTGACCAATTCCTCCTTCAACTCTGTCGAAGCGATGCCGGCGACTTCATCTTCAGAGGCTTCACTGTCGTTGTTCCAGGGCCCGGATTTTTCATGATCCCTGCTCTCGCGGTCGGCGAGGTCTTTGGGATGGCTTTGGATCACGAGATCAAAATCGGGAGGCAGGCACGATGACTCGTGAGAGGAGCCGACTGCGTTGGAGGTTGAAGTTGCTCGGGTGGATGGCTCTGGGTTGAGGCCATAGCCGATGCGTGAGGCAGGTCTGGAACGCAAGCTGAGTTGGCCCTTGGCCCGTGTGAAATCGCCAGGCTGGAGTACCCTGTAATCGTCTTGGCCTCCGCTGCTGTGCGAGGATGTTGAGCCTACTGGCTCGCCGAAGCCGGCACGAGCTAAGCTGGCATTGTCATGGCCAGAAGTGCTGCGCGGAGCAACGATGTAGCCTGCGGAAGCCATGGTGCCAGATGGATCAGATAACATCCAAATTTGATATTGAAGTCGTGACCGTGGGATGCAATCCGAAAACAAGGAGTTATGACTCGGCCTGTGGGTCGGCAACAACGGTATGGATGGTGTTGGCTCGTTGGCGCAATTGTTGGCTAGAAGCGACAGCGAAGCGAGAGGTGAGTAGCAAAACAGGAATTGTGGCAACTGAAAGCCCAAGTGATATGTGTGTGGCTCTTGTCTCCAAGCCAAAGGACCTAGCTTGCGCCTGGCCAGCTAGAGAAGCACTTGTGTTGAGGTCAAGTTAAAGAACCGCACCAGTGACTGAAGACGTAACGAGCGAATCTAGAAGGCACAACAGAGATGTGTCCAAGACATTTGGCAAAAAAGATGATGCTGGAAAAGTGATGATGGATCCAAATGAGATTTGAGGGCGTTAATATGCTTGCTCTGGAGTTGGACGGAGGTGTGCTTTGGAGAGCGAGGCTTGTGAGTGAGTGTGAGCCAAGATGCGTGGTCTAGAGCTCGAGCCGATGGAAGGTTGACAGCAAGGCGAAAAGGCGAAGCGAGAGACGGTTAACGGTGGTGAAGCGAACTTTGACCGTTTCCGAGTGCAATGAAGTCGGTAAGACCGACGACCATGCGTCCTGAAGCTGTCAAGGGGTTCGAGCAGATGGGCAATCTAGCCCTAGTAGAAGCGTGGAGAGAGCCGCACTAAGGACGCCAGATGGCGGCAGGGCAAAGGATCAAGGAGGCAGCGAGATAAGTTAGGTGCCAAAGCCTATTTCCCGCTGGAACCAGTGAGGGACAGCGAAAGGAAAAGGGAAAGGGAAAGGGAAAGGGAAAGGGAAAGGGAAAGGGAAAGGGAAGGATGGGGAGAGGCTGGCAGCGGAAGAGCAACAGCTGCACCTCTTGGTCTAGATGGCTAGTTACCAACGATCTGTCTGCAGGCAAAAGCAGCGACAGAGAGTGGGGGGAAAAACTGCAAAGTCAGCGAGGGGCCCAAGGGTGCAGCAGCAGGCGCGACGTAGCTTGACAGCGCAAGCAAGGAGGCAAAAACGGTACGTGAATTCCACCAATTATTTTATTTTTATCTTTAAATTGTTCTTGCAGACCACACAGTGTGGGAACAGTTGCTTGCACGGCGCAACTACTGTATAGTACGCGTCATTCAGTTTTTAAAAAATGTCAGGTAAAGCGATAGTCATTTTTTAAAAACTGAATGACACGTACTGTACAATACTCGGTTGACTAGCGCCTCTGACACGCTATCTTGCGCAAATTCAAAAGCCAAACTGTCACCAACCTTCCGACTTTGGACCGTGGAACTGTACAGTACAGTAGCAAGGGTCGATCGACGCCGGCGAAATTTGAGCAATTGGCGGGATGAACAGGTGAGAGCGGGACAAATGAAGGCCCGTACATCACATCACATCACATCACATTTCCGCACCGCACCGCACCGCACCGCACAGCACAGCACAGCACAGCACAGCACAGCACAGCACAGCACAGCACAGCACAGCACAGCACAGCACAGCACAGCACAGCACGGCACGGCACAACACGGCATCGCACCACAGAGTCAGCACACAACGGATGAAGAGACCCTCGTCCACTTCGTGGTAAGCTGCAACAGGGGTCAACTGCAAAGCTCAAAAGCGGGACAGTGTCAGGAGGCGCCGCCCGGGCTACGAAAAACATGATTCGGAACTTGAAATTGTTTTCGAGGGCCAGCGTGCTTGTCTGCCTGCACAGCATCAGCAAGGTGACCATTCAGAGCCACTCACAGTGGGCACAATATTGTTCTGCGATCCCATGCAAACCACAAAATGCAAGCGACATGTGCATGTAGCCAGATGTCGACTGCGCTCGACAGTGCCGATTCAACGTGTGGCCTGTCGAAACACTCCAGAGCTGTCATTTGGCTCATGACCACGTTCGTGTCTCGTATCGTCGGCGCATCACTGTCGGCTCGGCCGACACTCTTTAAATTCAAGAACGGCTCGAGCTGAAGTTTGCATTTGTAGGCGCAGGCGGAAAGCACTATTAGCGTGAGCCTGGAGGTGGGTGGGAAAACTGTGTTCGAGGGCCCGTGGAGTTGAGCTTCGTCGTCGGTGGGAATAGACAAGGTGCGAAGTGCTTATGCGCAACATGAGACTCTAACCGAAAAAAAGGTCCACACTATCCGTGACAAGTGGGCCCGGTCACTAGCAGCTTCACCTTGCGAACCTCAACAAGGTATCCGAGCTGGCTCTTTGCATGAGGAAGGAATCTGCGAGAAGGCGAAGCGCTGCTGCAGGACATGTGCCACCTCGTAGACTGAACAATATCGACCCTCGTCCACTAAAACTAACTCGGGATCCTGTTGTCACAATGGTCTCGGGACGCTACGCCGTTCGGTTCGGATTTGGTCTCGACAGGAACCCTGCTCACTATAGGCTAAGACTTTCATGCGCTTTCGCATTAGTTGGATAACAGAGAGTTTGATCCAGTTGGAATGCGCCAGTTGCGGTCAAAGCGTGCACCACGGCGGCCCGTGCTATAATGGTGCAGCCTGAAGGAGAGTGAGTATCCGTTGGGGAAGGAGGTGTGAACTGTCAAGGGGTTGGAACGCAGCCTTGCGCAGCTTCTGCACAGCTACCACGAAATGTCTGGACAGATTCCTGCACGACGCCACCAAAAAACGGCGCAAAACGATAAATACGAAATCGAAACTTTTCTTCTCGACTTGACAACTCGGGCTCGCTTACAAGGTGTGGTGCTACAGGTTCAAGGTCGCAATGACAAGCTTGGGCTCAGAGGTCGTCCTCGTCCTCGTGCGGTCGGATCCGCTGAAGCTTGTGTTTGGTGGAGACGAGCCAAACAGGCTTCGAATCTCGTCCAGCTCTCTTTGCCGCTGCCGAGTCGGATCTGATGCTCGCTCTCTGCGCAAAACATGAAAAGAGTTTTTGCCGATCTCGCACAGCTTACGCCGTCCTTCAGTAAGCGGACACTACATGACATAGGGACAACGGACGCATCGGTGACCGACTCGATTCGGGCTCGTTTGTTCGTCTGGTAGTCGTTTCTGTCAACTAATCAAACCAACGTCGCATTGAACGGCATCTGCCCGTCGTCTGACGACAGACGGAGCTAGACCTATCTATCTTGCCGCGCAAACGACTTGACCCCAAGCGCAAGGGGCGGACAAATACTGTATCAACCCCGTCGAAACTCCGACGGTGGCGCCCCGCTCAGATATACACACACGGGCTGGACAGGAACGGGGTCAAACGCTGCCCGCAAAGGTGCCTACATTGCGGGGTCTCCCATGCTCTTCCTTTTGCCATCAGCCGACAAGCACTGACAAAGCTCGCAAGAAGCAGAGCAAAACTCGCTTCTGTGCGAATGCGACTTCGTTCTGTCCACGAGTTGAAACCCAGAGCCTCGCTTGGCTAAGTTACGTCGTCGACTCTCTCTCAAAAAAAAATCTCATGTCAGGAGACGGAATTGCTGCTCGGCTCGATTAGAGTACCTCGCTCGCGTGTTGCCCGTCCCTGATCTCGCTTTTCCTCTCCGCCTGAGTCCGCCCTCACTACTCGATGCTCGACAAAGTAGTTCTTCTCATCCGCTCAGCTTGAACTTGACACTTGGTCAACCTACTGTAGAAGTCTCGGTGTGGCTCCATTCAGGATATGTCGGACAGAACCCTTCGCGAGGGCCACAACTGGTCAGGTCTTGGCCCCACACAACTTCAACGCCGTCGCAGCAAGGGGCATTACCAGGCACAGGGGCCGCCGCGTGTTCTTTCAACTCCGCAGATCTCAAAAGTAGGGACGACACCTCCTTGCATCCTCTGCAGAACAACAACAAACAAACCGTTCACCAAACCCCTGGATCTCGGCAACAAGAAAGGCGTTGGTGCCTGGCATTCACTCCTTGAGGCGCCCGGGAAATAGAGCTTGCCATGATATCCGAGCGAATGATCATGTTGCGTCAGACGCGAACGCAGTCATGACTTGGTAAGCTACCCTCCCGGCTTGGCATCGCACGCTTGAGAATCGCACGCTTGAGAATCGCACGCTTGAGAATCAGACTTGATGTATTGCGGCTGGACCAGTGAGGCCTTGAGCTCGATGGGCTCCCAGCCCGCCGTAAGGGGGCTGGTCGAGCGCCAAGGGTGAGCGACAAAGACAAGGGAGGGAGAACAGGGTGGGGAGAAACCGTGAATTGCGAGGCCAAGCCTAGCAGCTAGGGCGAGAGATGGTGGTGAGACTAAGGGATACGTGGAAGCTACGTGGGAAAGTGGGTTCAGGCGTGTTCTGCCTGCCCAGACGCTCTCGCCCTCTCGCACGAGTTGCATCGTCGTTCAACCGCTGCTACATCTGAAAAATATTGAGCTCTCTCAGACAGTGTGTACACGTAAGCCAGAATTTAATCAACCTGGCTGGCCCAGATCGATTTCGATGTCCGATTTGAGTCCTGTTAGGTTCGTTCTTCGTTTCTCTTTGTGGCAAACATCGGAGTTCGTGCCGATCCCGATTTGGCCGACTCTCTTTCCCACGCTCGCACTTTTTGACAGACAAAGGAAAGACCGGAAAATGCCCTTATGGCTGTTTCGAGAATCCATTGTCCCTTTGTATCCTGCACACTGTGTAACGACTACGGTTAACTTCACTTTCTAGTCCTACGTCCCAGTGCGGGGTTCTGTCTGGACAAAAGCAGGCTTGCGCTTCACGAGCATCAGCGTTCCAAATTTCGTCAGGAAGTCAAGTTTCCCACGTGAACAATGACACAAAGGCTTGTCTTTGTTCGCGGGTTGCAGAGGTTCTCCCTCCCTTTATCGGAACATTAGCAGCCGGTCATGTGTCTCGAGATCTGATGGTGCGAAGCGCCTTCTGGAATCGGAACCACAAAACACGGCTTCACATATCACATCCAAGCAACGTACACAGCCTTGCTCAAAGCATCGAAAGCAACGGCACAGGACAGTGAAACAGCGAACCCACAGTGTCTTTTATCCTTTCCTAAACACTTGGTATGCTTGCCCGAGTCTTTGTTTGATGCAACCCCCATGTACCTCTACCAAACTTCCCTTTCATTTAAAGCTTGCCAATTCATGCAGAGGTGTTGGCGGCGCGGTGGCAGAAGTTGTGCGCCACTTTTCTCTCCGCGATGTGCTTTCCAATATGCAGTACTAGATACTTGGTGGAACACGCATACGCCGGACGAGATTGCCCGACTTATAAAGTGGTGAAGACCCATTTTGATGTCTCTAACCCACATTGGCAGTCATTCCCTCCACCTGCTACCTTCTTCACCTCCACTCGGTATAGCAATGATGACAGCTGACAGCCACAGCAGAGGCCTCTCGGCGACAAAGAGGGTCTTTTCGCGACCCGCCAACCTGCATCTCGCCTGGCCGAACAACAAAGGCTCCAATCCGCCATTCAGCACTTCCTTTCACTCCTCCTCTGGTTCAGCTTATTCAGCCACGATGAACACTTCAAGTTCAGCTAACACCAAACATGCGCCAGTCTATCTCGAACCGATTGAGCGAGCTGGCACGTCGCTGCCGTCGCACCCCTATAGATCTTTCGTCACACGTCCGGATGACTACTTGACGTCAGCGCCAATGGGAAGGTCCTGCCAGTCAAAGATCGAGCGACGACCTTCTACTAGGTCCAACAATAGCTGCATTTTGGCCAGCGCCGCATCATCAGGTTCTGTCCTCAAGAGCGGGCACTTGACCTGGAAGGACGTAGGCGACAGCACTAGCAAAAAAGGGGCACTGAGTGGGTTTGAGAAGGCTTTGAGAAGGAGACAGGCTGCCCGAGATCACACATCGGACAACGACAGAGCCGTCTTTGTCGCTCTCGAACAAATCGACGCTAGGTCTACCGATGATAGATTCATGTCTCCGAGCGGCGACAAGCCAACCTCCCTGTCGGAAAGCACGACCGAGCCTTTTCTCGCCAGCCCAGGTGCTAGCGACCCATCGGCGTTCGAGAACGACAGTCTGGTACCACTCGTGTCGCCGCCAGTACCTCTCAGCCTCAGCGATCAGAGTAGATGGGTCCCTCCTTCAAGCTGGGACGTCTTACATACCGATTTGGACGATCACGACTCGCGCTCCAGATCTTCCGCTTCTTCAGTTTCGGACCCTCTGCAGACACCGAGGTCGTCCCAGCCTGGCAGTCCGAAAGAGGGCGAGAGGTATCTCAACCTCTACACTCGGGACCTCATGAAAGGCCTCTCTGCGTCGACATCACAAGGTGCGCTTCTGATGAGTCTTCGCATCACGTGCGACAGCACTGTCGAGATCCGACCAGCTGTTCCTGATGCTAGTACTTTCGGTGGGACAGCGCATTTCCGGTACTGGCAGCTCGTCGTCACCGGAGAACGGGCCAACGTGAATCGACCGCAAGACCATCACCTTGCACCGCTGTTGTACGCAAAGCAACGCAACAACACGTCTTTTCAAGACAACAGCAGCGCTGGAAGCACACTGTGCCTCCTAGGCTCTCCCAACAGGACCGAGCTGGACGAGTGGCTCTATTGCATCGAAGACGCCATCAGGTATTGCAGAGGCACCAACCGCGATCGGTTTGAAGTAAGACACTCGAGCTGCTCAATGCTAGACGCGATCCGCCTGCTCGAGCAGCTCACCGTCCAAGACAGCAACACGCACCCTCTTCATAACGATGTCTGGCACACTGCGGCGAAAGATCAGCAAGCCACCGTTACGGTAGCGTCCGGCGCCTTGCTCTCCCCTGGAGACCGGCAAGCCTCAGCTGCATTTGCAAGCATGCGCTTCAACCGAAGTTGCTCCGACTTTTCCCCTTCGACGTTCATTGACTACTACGCTTCCAAGCCCGACTCCGCCGCCACCGTTGCTGAGAGTAGTACCGCATCTACCTCGACTTGGAATGCACAGTACGACCTTGAAGACGCCTACGCGAGCATCATGCAGCGTTTCTCTGACGACGAGATTTCGAGTCCAAGTCCACTGGAAGGGCTGCCATCGGCTCCGCTGGAAAGAAGCCTGAGGCATGCGAGATCGGCAGAGTGCCTCGACGTGCCTGTGTCGCCATGCAGCTACGAGGTTTCGCATGAGTTTTGGGGTGAACAGAATGAAGGCCCGTCCAGTCCGTTGGATCCATGGCTGTCCCAGCATTCTCACAGGTCAGCTTCAGGTCTGAGCAGCTGCGACATGGGCTCGTACGCGGATGAGGCGGTGATGCAGATCTTTGCGGAGGGGTTCCAGAGGAGGTCTTCGGTAGGCTTAGGTGTTGCCAGTTGCCTACCGGCCGACACCTAGCCCACTTCACTATCGGCTTTCGGACAAAAGTGTCCGGTGAGTCCGTACAGCCCTCTGCTACAACTCCAATGTCTGTTACAACCTTTCATTGTCGAGGACCCACTCAGCTGTCATGCTTCTCTGCGACCTGCTTGTTTCTAGCTATTGTCGTTATCGTTACTGGAATCGCGAGCATTACTTCGTCCATTTTACCAACCATGATTTTTGACATGTTTTTCGAAAAATGGTCTACTTTGGGAAGGTTGTGTGCAGCCATTCCAGCTCTCTTGGGCCCGTGGGGGTAACAAGGGGGGAGCCATCGTTCGCTCTCCGGCTGGCGGAACTTCGGCTAGCAAGTGCTCGTGGGTATACTGAGCCTCGCTTGCGAACCGAAAGTCAAATCCCTGCTTGCTGCCCTTCGATTTGGCAGAATGGAAATCAAAAAGTGTTGGTCTCAGACGCGTGTGATTTGCGTGTTGGCAGCTGTGTTGCAGTGGGGCGGATGAGCAGGTGCTGCAAGCCACAGCCGCTCAGCCTGCACCTCATGCTGCCGCGTTGCCCTTTGTTCGAGCAACGCGCCGCCCTAACGAACATAACTTACTCCACGACAGCCACACAAGCAAAAAGCGAGCACGCCTCTTGCCTTGTCGCTCACATTGAGCCAGCATGACAACCCTCGAGCCTCCCCTTGGCGCAATCATTCGCAACGAGATGGACCTCTTCATCGACCGAAAATGAAGTTCGAACCAAAACGGCTGTCAGCTCAGCTGTTGCCAAGCTTGATCAACTAGCGAGGTGACCATCATATAGGAGGGGGACCGGATGGGCGAGACAGAAGGTCCCTGGCACGGACGCGCTTGAGCAGCTGGATCTGTTTCAATTGGTTATCGCTGTGTCCGAGTTTCTGTTCCTGTGCTTGAACCGGTAGGAAGCACGTTCTATGACGATTAAGCTTGAGTTTGATCCGTGACACGGTTGTGCAGATTAAACCCGGGTCGGAGCAGATCTTGAGAGAACGTGTTGGTCGCCCTTTATGTCTCTCCAGCTGAAAGTGGCAGGTGAGGCGGCTGACTGCCTTTTCGGGAAATGCCCAGTCCTTGAATGGCAACCGACCAAGCATAAGGGTAAAGCTTGAGCCCAGCTGCAGTTGCTGCAGTTGCTGCTGTTGCTGCTGTTGCTGCTGTTGCTGCTTTGCTTGCTGCCACAAAACTGTGCCGTACTGCACTGCGGCCTAGTTCCCATCGCCGCGACACTTTGAACCTCCTGCTTTGGCCCCTGCCCTTGCTCTCTATTTCCACCTTTGGCAAGTTTGGACCAAAGTGTTCTGCCAATGGTTTCGCCTCCGCACTGTGCCCTCTGCGCAAACAAACGGCCATTGCAGCTCCGATTGGATCCCCGCCTACCGCCACACAGATTCGGTTGCAAGGAATTCCATGCGCATCACTCCAATGCGCCTAAAATCCTCTCTGCCCCTGTACCTTGTCGTTCGCGTGTACTGTATTGTGCCTTTGCAGAGTTCTCGTCGTTATCATCGTCTCCTTGGGCGGTCGTTGCTTCCATGTCCCGCCCAGCTCAATCTTGAGCTCAACAGGTGTCGGGCTTTGGAATCTTTGAACCTTAGACTACTTTGATGCCAGGAGAAAATGGCGGAGCGCGAAACCTTTGTCCAGAGTTGCTGCTGCTGCGTTGCAGAACCGGCGCGTTGGTCGAACCTCGCCGCCTGTCGTACCCTAATCAGTCAGTGCCTCGCCCTTGCCCAACGCCAACGCTGCTATCGCGCATTGTTGGATGGCTCACTGTGCTATCTTGCCGCCCCAAGCCTCGCTTAATTGTTTCTCTGCATCACCGTCTGTGTTCCTTTGTGCCGTCCGGTGGATGGCTGTCGGAGGCTTCCGACGACTGGGTGACTCTGCTCGAAATATGGCGGAAGGCTTGGCTCTCTCCCTTCCAGTGCTGCTTCTAGGCCTGCAGATCCATGCTTCACAAAGCTCATCACAAGGGCCAGACGGGGCCTTTTTTGGGTTCCTCACGCCTCGCCTCGCCTCGCCTCGCCTCGCCTCGCTTGGCCCCTCTCTCCCGCATCAGCAACTTCCTCAGCTTCCCGCCAGGAGGTGAATGGCATATAACCAGGACATCCTCTCGCGATCATTGACACCCTGCTCAGCATCCATCGACACTTCCCCTACACCCTCTTCCTCCCTTATTACAGCCCGCCATTCCTCTACACTAACTCCACTCCGAAGTTGACAGCTACATCGACCCTTTCTCCCCACCTCATATCCCCACAATGAAGCACAACCTCTCGTCCAGATTCTCCGACTCTACTGTCGCTTCAGCGTCTTCCAGCTTTAGCAAGCTCTCCTCGGCCAGCAGCGCATCCTCCGTGGAAGACCTTCTCCTGCTCTCCTTCGACGCCATCCCCAAGCCCCCGCCGCGCACCTCCTCCATCACCCTCAACAGCACCAAGACCTATAGTGAGCGTCGTGAACGTAAGAAGCCCGCACCCCTCCAACTCGTTGCTTCCAACCGATCCACACGTACTGTTGAGCCCGCATACAGCTCTGCTTCCAGCTGCGACGACGAGGCCGACGAAGAACGCTACTTCAGCTGCAAGGAGAACGAGCGCAACAACAAGCCATGCTACCGACCAAAGTGCTTTTGTGGGTCTGCCGTGCGTGCGAGTACCAGTGCAAAGACCTCTTTGAGCAGCACAGAGATTTACTGTTCGAGGCAGTGCGCTCGTCAGGACGCTCTGTATGCGCTCGAGGGTCGATCGCCAACTTCGTCGCCATCATCAGCACCATACTCGGAAAACGAGGAGGAGGATGAAGACTTTCCCGTGACGCCGACAAACGCGTTCGTTCCCAGCCCACCAAGGACGCCCGCAGCAAAGGGTCGCGTGCTGGAACGCCACATGAATCCGTCGCTGATCCGAAAGCTTACCGGTCTGGGTGCCAGTCACTATAGGAGGATGGAGGCTCTGGGGCTGTACGATGCCGACTCGACGCCAACGAGGCCGTCGAACTCGAGCCCACTTCTGGATCCGATCGACCTGATGGTAGCGCATTCGCCGTTGACCAAGTCGGCTCGCTTGCGTTCGACAATTGCGGACGAAGATGACGATGAAGAACTCGACTTCAACCCCAGAAAGACGCTCTTCTTCCCGGTACCAATCTACATGGGCTCTCCGATCCAGTCTTAGCTTTTCATCACTCGCTGAGCTTGCTTTTCTCCTTACCTATATCCCGCATCGACCTTGCTTTCTGTGGCATAACTCTTGTATTTGTACCTTTGCTCGTCCTGCGGTCACCCGTAATTCGTATTATAACGTACACATCCGCTTGATTGCTGAACAGGATGGAATGGGACGACAGGCTAGAGGCAGGACTGTTGTGTCGAGCTCTCGATGACGATGATGATGTATTAGAAAGCTCCTTCCAT
Organism: Ustilago lituana; assembly: GCA_928869825.1. Taxonomy (NCBI): domain Eukaryota; kingdom Fungi; phylum Basidiomycota; class Ustilaginomycetes; order Ustilaginales; family Ustilaginaceae; genus Ustilago; species Ustilago lituana. The sequence continues at coordinate 354,650 of CAKMYA010000002.1, forward strand.
TGCGTGCGGGGGTAGGACCTAAAGCACGAGACGAGATAATCCGCTTTCCGCTTTCCGCGATCCGAAAGCCCCGCACTTTTTTCCTTTCGCATGAACCATGAACCGCTCCACTTTCTTTCCGACCTTCATCAGTACCACTCCAACTCAGCCCCACGTTGTGCCGGCCCTTAACAGGCATACGTCGAGCTGCAATCATGGCGGGGACAAAGTTCGCCTATGTGCGCAACTTCGAACTCCCCGACAGCGTCATCCCCTCCACCTACCTCGTTGTCCGCATCGACGGTAAAGGCTTCCACAAGTTCTCTGCAAGCCACAACTTTGCCAAACCCAACGACCCCCTTGCGCTCGAGCTCATGAACGAAGCCGCGCGCTATGTCATGCAATCCCTCAAAGGCCACATCGCGCTTGCGTTCGGCGAGAGCGACGAATACAGCTTCCTCCTCCGCCAATCCACCACCCTCTACAATCGCCGGAACTCCAAAATCACAACGCATATAGTTTCGTTGTTCACGTCTGCATACGTGTGGAACTGGCCCAATTTTTTCCCAAACACACCGTTGCAGGCTCCGCCGAGTTTTGATGGGCGGATGGTGATCTATCCGAACGAGCAGATCGTGCGGGATTACTTCAGCTGGAGACAGGCAGATACGCATATCAACAATCTGTATAATACAACGTTCTGGGCGTTGGTGCTACAGGGGAAAAGATCGGAGCAGGAGGCGACAAAGGAGCTCGAGGGGACGGTCTCGGCAGAAAAGCATGAGATTCTGCACTCCAAGTTCGGGATCAACTACGACCAGCTCGAGCCAATCTTCCGCAAAGGCAGCACCCTCGTCTGGACAGCAGGCTCTTCAGAGCCATCAGGAGCGAACGCGGATGCAATGCAAAGGGAGGACGCGACAAGCGACTCAGATCAAGGCGCAGCTCCCGTTCTGGCCAACCCAAAGGACGAAAAGCTAAGGCTCAAGATCGAGCGCAAACGTGCGGCCAAGGAGGCAAAGAAGCAGGACAAGCGCGATAAGAAGGCCCAGCTCTCCGTCCTCCGCACGCTACACTGTGATATCATCAGCGACCAGTTCTGGCAGCCCCCACCATGCTTCTCATCACAGCCATCAGCGGGGAGCAGCGCAGAAGACATGGCGGACACACCAATGGCACAGCCGTGGAAACATCCATCACGGCTCAATGGTGCGGGGTTGGGGATTTCTGTATTTCTAGATTAACACTTGCAACATAACTTAAAAAAGGTCGTAGAAGAATGGATGCACGAGGAGCGGTTACCAATCGAACGCCTCAGTGTGCAAGTACAGCTCCTCGATTGCCGAACCCGACGAGAGGACATGCGACCACTGCAGCTGCGCAACAGCATTCGCCGTCTCGCTCAGCATCAAAGCGGGTCCACAGACCGACACTCCCACTGTCTTCCTCCCCTTCGCTGCATCCACAAATTCCCGCACAATGCTCGGCACTGACGCTCTTCCGGTATGCAAGGTCACCGAGTCCGAAGACTTGACACCTTCCGACTGCTCTTCTTCGTCTTTGCCTTCCTTCGGTGCGCCGGATTCGCGGCAGTAGACGTCGAGTGAAGCCTCAACGCCAAGCGCACGCAGATGCTCGAGCATCGGCCTTAGGGCAGCATCGAAGGCGTCAAAGATGTGCAGCGTTGGGATGGCCCAGTGCACCGCCAACCTCTCCGTAATCCTATTTCGCGAGGCCCTGGCTGCGATGCAGAGGCTCATAAGCGCGGGGAGGACCGACGTCATCCCCACCCCGCCAGCGATCATGAGGTCAGCGTGGTACGATGCCGGGTGGAACGGCGAGCCGTACGGTCCATCCAGCGCTACCGTCAGCACCGTTTTCACCTTCCCTTTCACCGCCGGCTGTCGCATGAGATGTTCCCAAACCTTCTTCGTCAGTCCATCGCGCGCTTTGAAGTAGAACACGAGGAGCGAGTCCATGTTGCTGTCCGGCGAAGGAAGGTTCGCGACGGTGAATGGGTGGGTCTGGTAGGGTGCAGACTTATTGATCGATGGGAATCGCAGGAAGAAGTGCTGCCCGGGTTGCCAGGAGACGGGAGCAGCAAGCTCGAGCTTGAGCAGCCGCTCGTCTTGGTCGACTAGCGTCACTGTTGCAGGCACGCCCGTGAACCGGCTGATGCGGAGCGAGTTGGCGAACTTGAATAGCACATGGAAGCCCCAGACGCCGATACTGGGCCAGAGCCACGCCCATGAGCTAAGCAGATCCCTCGTGTGCATAAAGTAGAACACCAAAAACAACAGGATCGTGATAATGTGCTGCAGTACGAAAAACTCATACGACATCCTCCTAAACCACCCGAAGCTCGACAACACCAGCCAAGCCAGCAGCGCCAGCGCTACCGTCCCCGTCCACCAAACCTTATCGTAGTAGTACCACGCCTTGAGGTTGCTGAACCCACCATCGTGCACAGGCTGCCAGAGAAAGGGGATGGTGTGGACGATGGCGAAGAAGAGGATAAGGCGCGCGGTCCACTGGTGGTAGAACTGGAGCTTTTCGTGGCTGATACCGGTGAGGAAGGTGAGCGGGTTGAATTTGAGACCGAAGGCAAAGAGCCAGGGGAAGAAGGCGTTGGCGATCATCCCCGCGCGTACGCCCAACGGCGTGCTACCCCACACTGCTGCTGGCCTATAGTAGGGCTTTACTGCGAAGCACCAGCAAATAAAGCCGATCGCGGGCACACCAAACGCAAGGATGTTGCCGAGGGAAGGAAAGCGGTCCGCAGAGACGATATCGCTCAAAACCGTCTTGCGTGCAAACACTCTCTTCGGCCTGTAATACCCAATTCCCCTGCACAGCGCTGCGACTGGTTTGTAACCCGGGACGGCGAGAAGGGCAAGGGAGAGTTTGGAGTTTGAGCTGTGACGGAGCTTGGCGAAGAGGTTGCGGAAGATGACGACGGCGAGAAGGGCGAGGATGACCCAGGTGGTGATGCGGCTGTACTTTTCCATCTCGTAGTAGCTGTCTTTGCCCTGCATTGCCGCCTTTTTGAGTGCGGAGGGCGGACGACAGCCAGGCCCGACCATGCCTGGCTTCCAGACACAGCCGGGCTCCTCTTTGTGCCTCTTAAGGATCGTATGCTCCATCGTGATGGCTCTCCTAAACACGACGGAAGGTAGGTGTATATGTCGAGAGAAAGTCGTTGACGCCGGATAGTAGAAGGATGAAAGGGGACGGGCAGAGCGTAAGATTGAGCATGATATAGCAAATTGTCACCGCGACTGAAGAGAAGGCTGGGAAACGAAGAAGGTATGTTAGGACGATTCATTGATACTGTCTCGGCTCCTTTTCGTACTTGCAGCTGAACCTAGGGGAGGTTTGACGAAGAAGCTTGTGCCTGAAGCTCGTCTAGCACATGGCTTCTGTCAAGAAGAGAGCGGGCCTGGAAGTGGGTCGGGTCTGCGAGAGGTGATGCACATAAGAGGAGCCATTGTACAGCCCCTGTGGGACCAGTCAAGGCGTGGCGGGTCAAGAGCCCCACAAGGATGGAGATTGGACCGTTGACAGACGATGGGAAAAGGCTCCGAGGCGAACCCAGCGCTTCTGTGCTGTGGAAGCGGGCAGCGTGAGTTCGACAAAGAAGAAATCGCAAAAAAAACGCGCCGAGCTGGACACACGCTTCTGTCGATCCAGCAAGGCTTGGCGTTCGAACCTTATGCCACCGTTTACCCCTTCGTGCTACGACCAATGATACGCTGCAGTTCAATCATCGTTCTCATACGATTGGACGGCGTCAAAGCATTCTTCGGGTGCTTCATAGCAGACGCTGACCAGTTGAGAAAAGGTGTTGCAATTTCGGAGGCATTCCAAACGCAAAGGGGAAGGGGGATGTGGGTCCTTCCCGCCATCCAAATGAGGTGTGAGCCTGGAAGGATTGCCCAGAATCCGCGTGTTCGGGTGCCGCTCATGGGGTACAGGTAGTGGCGGAAAGTATCCGAACCGCTTCAAGCGCGTGCGAATCGTCAAGACCCGGATTGTTTTTTCGGGACTTGCCATCGTGATTCGATCTGGTTCAAAACAGTGTCTTGATCGGGCGCTTCGATTCGATTTCCGAGCAACACTCTGCCTTCCTTGTTCAAGCATTGCAGCCGGACCAGTGTCTTGATCCTTCAATCGTGCAGCCTGTCTGCGTGGACGGACACTAGGTTGACATCGATACAGACGTGAGCCACTTCTCCGTCCGCCGATGCTGCACAGCTCATAGAATACTCGTGCGTTCTTTGGACAGCTTCCTGAGCGATCCAGTGCAGCAAATAAGTATAGAGGACACCACAGGGCCAAGCGTGTGTACGGGCTTCGGAAGAAGGCCTGAAAAAGCTTGTATACATAAAGACTACGGCGAATGTAACATCTTCCCATGCCAAAACGTCAGAGATGCAGAATCCAAGGGGTGTCGAGCGTCAGTCGCAACACAGAAGAACGGGTAATGGCTCGCGATTGCATCTTGGACAAATTGCACAAGTATCTATGATCAAGCTCAGTCGAGCACGTGGTACTTTGGCTTCTTCAGACGGGCACCACCAGTCTCGAGCGGCTGCTCGAACCTTGTCGTAGGCCTGTATCTCCTCAGGTATGGTGCCGCAGTCTCTTCCAGAGTGTCCGGGGTCATAGCCAGGTCAGCCCAGCTCTTGGTACCAGGTGCGTCGGGCTTGTCGTCAATGTATCGTCGTTCCACCTCGTCAGGCGAGATCATGGGCCACCATGCCAGATCAGCAATCTTGGCAGCCAGCTTGAAGGCGAACTTGGGCGTGTTCAGACCAGGCTTGACCAACGAGGTGAAGGTCAACGACTCGACGAGCTGCAAGATCTCGCCGATGGTGTACTCCTTAGGACCGGCGAGCGAGAAGGTGGCGCCCATGGACGTGACGTCGGCCTCGAGCATTTTTTCGAGCGCTTGGGCGACATCGAGCGAGTGGACGGGGCGCATCTTGGTCTGGCCGTGGTTGACGCGCCATGCGTAAGGGTAGACGGCCATCTGGTTCAAGAATCGATCCTCGTGACCCCACATGGTACCGGGACGAACGATGGTGGCACCCTCGAAAGCGCGCTTGACCGCTGCCTCACCTTCCGCCTTGGATCGCAGGAAAGCCGAGGGCGAGTCGGCATCGGCGTTGAGGTGCGAGACATGGATGAAGCGGCCGACTCCCACAGCCTCGGCGATCTGGGCGATGCGCTGAGCACCGGTGACGTGGACATCGTTGAAGGTGAAGTTCTTGGTCTCGTAGTGTCGTCCAGTCAAATTGTAAACCACGTCCGAGTGTCGCACACACTCCTCGATCTGCTCGTCGTTCCTGAGGTCCCACTCCATGGGCACAACCTGGCCAAGATCACCCATGACCTTGAGGTGCCTCTTCTCGTCCTCATCACGGTAGGGGATGATGACCTGCGAACCCTTCTGCGCAAGACGGTTGACAACGTAGCGTCCGAGGAAACCGGTACAGCCAAAGACGGTCACGACGTGGCCCGAAACCGAGGATCTGTGTGAAGCCACGAGCAATGAATCAAGGTCGCATATGTCAGCAATCCGGACCCTTTACTTCTACCCGATCAAAGCTGCTGTGTTTGTGTGATTCGGGCTTCTACCCTATCTGGATGCGTGCCTGGCTTGTGCGAATGAGCCAAGCAGATCGAGCGTGGGTGGCCGTCCACATCGGAAACGTCGTACTTACCGTCCACCGCCATAAGGACCCGCCTTGATGATGGGCCTTCCGGTCTTTCGGTTAATGGTAAGGTCGTGAACGTTGCGGGCCTGCACGACCTGAGCGCCACGAAGAAGCGAAGATCGAGCCTCAGAACGAAGCACCGAAGAAGCAGCCTGCGCGGCGCTAGTTCCAACGAGATGAACCATCTTTCTACTCCTCCAACTTGTTTATCAAAGTGTCGAGATGGTGAAGTGATGCGTGGTGGAGACAGCGATGGGGCCGGACCTGGAGTGAGATGGTGATGAGAAATCGCAATTCGAATATTGGCTTGTCAGGGACCAACGGCGGAGCGACCATATTCTCAGCTGTGCTAACTGCGAACTGTCCTGCTGTGGGAAATCTCGCACATCTCGCCAATTTCGGAGTCGAGAAGCGTGTGAGGCTCCGAGCGCATGCGATCACAAATGCAATTCTGCTCTGTTGCCTATGTTAGTGAGTCCTTCTTCCACTCACACGTGACGTGCCGGATAATTTCGTGCGAAAAACGATTGGACCAGTTCTAGTTGTCAGGTCGAAAGTTGTTCTCATATTCAGATGCAAAATATAGCGCAGACATCAAGCATCGACAAGGGCCCACAGGAACATGCAGGCTACCGAACGATACGGCGACCACTTCTGAGCGAGAGCCTTCATCTCATCGGGGCTCAAGTATTGCCCACCCTTGATCTTGTTTCCCTTGACTCGTGATTGGAGCACTTGTCGGCTTAGTCCGTGCTCATTCGAGATGAGATGATCGAGCGAGCCCTCTTCGGCCTTGAAGCCCGGTTCAGCCTTGGGCATCACTTCCGTCTGGGCAAGCAAGGGTACTTCATCACCCTTCACCTCTGTTGGCTCCAGTGGTCCCTCTTCTTGTTGTGGGAATGTCTTGATGTTCTTCTTGTCCTCGGTCTCCTCCCCATCCTCTCCTGGCTTGCGTTTCTTAATGCTGATCTTCGGACCTTGAGCATCGCTGAGGAAGAAGTGAAGCATGCCCTTCTGCACTCCCAGATCAGCACAAGGGAGAATATCTGGCTTGCGCATGGCAAACATGAGGATCATCTCGCTCGTCCATCTGCCCACGCCCTTGATCTTGCTCAGCTCGGTGACGCATGCTTCCTCGTCGTCCAATTCGAGAATCTTGCGGATGTCTAAACGACCATCCACGAAGCGTGCAGCGAGATCTTTCACGTATTTGATCTTGGCGAATGATAGACCTGCTGCACGGAGATCTGCATCTGGTGTGCGCAGGACCATCAACGGTGTGGGGAAGGGCCACTGCTCGCGAGGAAAGCCAACGAAGTCGGGTTTCTCTGGCATCGTATCGGGCGAGAAAAGACGACAGAACTTGTACAGGACAGACCTGGCGGCCAGCCACGAGATTTGCTGTCCGAGAATTGAGGTGGTGATGGTCTTGAAAAGATTGAGATCTTTTGTGTCGGAAGTCGAAGCATCGAGTGCTTCCTCGTAGCAGCGCACGGGCACCTGCTGGAATAGGCGCTCAAAGCGGCGATCCACGGAGCAGAGATGTGTCCTTGCCTGGTCAAGGTCGAAGGGCAGTGCAGGGAATGGTACGGTTGTCCGTGTTAGGCAGTCCTCCTCGGATACGTCATGTGGGATCACGAAGGGTTCCTCAGGAGCCTTTGCTTTTGCTGCTGGTGCTGTCTTGCCGGCCGCTGGCTTTGCTGGGCTGGGAGGAACCTCAGCATCGAGCCGCGACCGCTTCGTGGGCCTCGAAGCAGCTTTGGATGCAGCGAGCTCGCTGTCTGTTGCGAAGCGCTGGAGGTTTCCCTTGGTCGGTGCGGGGCGGGTGGCAATAGACGCCTTGGTTGATGGCCGGAACGAGGCAGTGATTGACCTGGCAGGTGTGGCCGAACGTGATCTTGTGAGCACCATGATTGTTTCTGTTTGTATCGGCTGCCAAATACGAGAATGCTGGTGATCAACTGAGGGATTCTAGGCAATATCTTAATGGAGCAGAAGAGCGAAGAGGGACCACAGTCTATCGTTATGAGGTGTGGCAAGTGCGGGGCATTCAAGTTTAGATTGCCGTTGAACCAAACGATATTACAGTATATGCAGGGTCCCAACCAAGAAAACTGCGCTCAAGAGTAACGGCCGAGACGGTGTCGAAAATCGAAGCGAGTACGAAGAGCTGCTCTTTAACCTCTTGCTGCAGTCTCTGAGAAGCACATTCTTTCCCTCCTGACCAGGCTTTGGCCTGCCTAAGGCTGTATTCGAACACTTCAGCGTGATAAGGTGTGCCTCAAAGTGTCTTGAGCTGCCAATACAGCTTGTGCTGAGGGGTCTCGGCGGAGTACGAGCTTTTAGTTCAACTCAACGAAAGAGGAAGAGGAGGAATTCTAGAATCGGGCCCGAGTGATGCGAACCCAAAGAGCCCGATGAGCCTGAGCAGTTCTGAGCTCGAGTGAAGCGACGACTGTGAAGAAGTGCAAAGTGGCCTCAAATTTTCAAAACTGTGTCCCAAGTCGAATACAATTTTTGATGCGAGTCTTGACTCAGTTGAATTGGAGCAACAGCAAAAGATTTAGGGAGTTTTAAGTGTTTCGCGAAGAAAGGGAAGAGAGCAGAAGAAGATGCGAAAATCAGAACGGCGCTGCTCAAGGTTCAAGACAGGCAGAGAGCTGCTATGCTGCTGCACTGCGCGTGCGAGCGGTGTGCAACTTCTTCAGCTGGCCAGTTGCAGTGTTGGTTGATCACAACTCGCAATGCTCCATATCAGACGTTTCACCACCACCAACTTGACCATCTTTGGTGTCTGTAGCAACCCGTCATTGTTGCTTGCACAGGACCCTCACACTCCCCCCACCTTCCTCTCGCGTCCCCGGCGGCTCAGAAATCGGTTCGAGTAGCATCACGCTCGACCAAGTGACAGTTGCAATCATGGCTGAGAAGTACGACTTGACACAGACCCTGCTGCCTTACCTCGACAGGCACTTGGGTCTCCCTCTCCTCTCTCACCTTGCTGGATCCGGCATCTTCTCGGAAACCGACGTCGCCAAGGCTCAGTATGAACTCGCAAAAAACACTTCCATGGTCGACTACGCACTCCAGCTCTACGAGCAGGCCTACCCCAACCAGCCTGCCCCCGCCGAGATCGAGAAGCAGCGTGAGACCGCCATTGCTTTGAACGACAAGCTCGGCTCCGAGGTCGACCACGTCCTTAACGTTATCCAGGACCCCAGCGTCGCCTCGGCTTTGAAGCAGGACAAGACCCAGAACTTGCAGTGGCTCGAAGACAAGTACAACCTCACCAGCGAGCAGATCAACGCCCTCTACCGTTACGGATACTTCCAGTTCAACTGCGGAAACTACGGCGACGCTTCCTCGTACCTCTACCATTTCCGCGTCCTCTCGACCGACCCTGTCCTCACCATGAGCTCCCACTGGGGTAAGCTCGCCAGCGACATTCTCGTTGGAGAGTGGGAGCAGGCTCTCGGCGAGCTCAAGCTGCTGAGAGAGCAGATCGACTCTTCTGCCGCCCACGCCACTGCATCCTACGCCCAGCCCTCCACCTCGAACGGTACCGCACAGACCGACGACTTGACTCAAGAGGGTCTCTTGAAGAAGCGCGCATGGTTGCTTCACTGGGCTCTGTTCATCTTCTTCAACCATCCCCAGGGCCGAGAGCAGCTGGTCGAGATGTTCCTCTCGCCCGTCTACCTCAACACCATCCAGACCACTTGCTGGTGGTTGCTCCGATACGTCGTTGCTGCGCTCCTCCTCTCGCGACGAACAACGCGCGTCTACATGGTGCAGCAGCCCGCTCCCGCTACGCTGATGGCCTCTGCATCGGCTGTCAATGTCAGCAAGCTCAGCCCACAGCAGGCGATCAAGGACATTGTCAACATCATCGACTCCGAGTCCTACCGCCTCGCCGGCACCGACCCCATTGTCGATTTCCTTTCCAAGCTCTTTGTCGACTTTGACTTTGAGGCAGCACAGGAGCAGCTCACCCTCGCTGAGCAGGTCGCTTCCAAAGATTTCTTCCTTGCCGACTTCAAGAACGAGCTGATCGAGGCCTGCCGAGTCGTCATCTCGGAAGCCTACTGCCGCATCCACTCCAAGGTCGACATTGCTGACCTTGTCAAGCGACTCAACCTTTCCAAGGAGGACGGCGAGAAGTGGATCGTCAACCTGGTGCGCGACACCCGTGCCGATGCCAAGATCGACTTCAAGGAGGGTATGGTGTTCATGAACCCCACTCACCCTCCTATCTACCAGACCATCATCGAAAAGACGCGAGGCTTCACCTTCCGCACCTCGGCCATGGGCACAGCGATCGATCGCAAGGCACATCCACCTTCGCTCAATAACACACACAACCTCAACGGCAACGACAAGCGCGGTGGTACCGGCGGCCGTGGTGGTCGTGGTGGTCAGCGCAACCAGGGCGGTCAGCGCGACCGATCGCACGTTCAAAATAACAACAACAACGAGTCGAAGCGCGAGGGCGAGTTGGCACCCGCCGCAGAGGCCCAGCAACCAGCACAACCCGTCGCTGCCAATTAAGCCCAGGGACTCGATTGGTGCTGGATTTTTATTCCATCCACCATATCACCGCATCCAAAAGGCAAGACGATGGAGGGCAGCAAGAGAGCGCGGCATCGTTTCTAGTCTTTCTTGCTGCTGGACGCTCATTGTCTTGCTACTCCGCGTTTTTGATGACCTTGACCTTTTTGTAGATTATACATCGCATCATTGACGACAAACTCTTGTGCATAATGATTTCTTGTGTCGAACATCCCGTGCTTGTTCTCGAATCCAGAGGCGACCGAAGTTAATGAGTGCCAATTGCAGCGATATGCTTAGTCCAGAAGGTCACTGAAGGTCTGCCTGTCACTGAGCAACATGGTTCTAGCTGAGTTAGCCAGCTGCGACCAGCAAGGAAGAATGGATGCAAAGATGTAGTAAAATCTTGTACGTCATGCCCGCGGAGACATTCTAGCTCGAGATGTTCCACTGTGGCCGGCGAAGCGTGACGAACGAGACGAAGAGGCTCGTTTTTTTATGCGTCGGAAGCAGCTGCTCCGAAGTATGAAATCCCACCCTACTTGGCATTGTAGCTGAGCGCTCGGTTGCGACCAGACCGTGTCACCTGTGCCATTTCGTTATCGTCCACGCGATAGCCCTTGTCATCAACCTGGCCATGCAACTCTGTGATATCAGAATTGTGCCTGAATGGGCGAGAAGAGGTGGAAGTCAGCGGCCAAACAAAACTGCCGCGGAATCGGCTTATGCCATTTCTGACCGCTAAGATACCAAGCAACAGGGTCCACCAGCCGTTTGGACACTCTGTACCCTGTCCCACGCTGAGCCTCACCTAAACAACAACCCATATATCATGGGCAACGTATCTTTGCCTTCGCACTTAGTCACAAACCACCAACATACCCGCTGAGGGCTCAATGCACAGCCTCGACGATATTCACCCTTAGCACACCAGGCTAAGCGTCTGCGGAACGGTTCGACCCTTAATAGAAGTCGCCCTTCCTCCTCGACGTTCTCCCAGCGAACCTCATCTCAGACTTTCTGTCAGAATGTCTCGCCGTACAGCCGAACCTCAAGATGAGACGACGCCGCTGTTGTCGCACTATAGCATTGCGCAAGAAGAGCCAAGATGGTCGTTAGCACGTCGTCGATCGTCCGCCTTCCTATCCTTTCTGTCCGAGCCCGAGGACAAAGATAGCGACGAATACGGCAAGTACCATCGCAAGCGTGCTGTCTACCTCATCGTCTTTCTCTACGTGGTATACAATTTCGCTATTGGTATCCACCATTCCTTCGGTGTCGAGCAGGTCCAGACTTTGGCCTGTGCTGAATACTATCATGCTTCCAATTCGCCAGATTCGCGCTTTCCCACTCTCCCCTCTGCGGGTGATCCGCTAGAGCTCTGCTCTGTCCCGTGGGTTGACAAGCGCACCAGTCAGATCTGTACTTACGCGGATGTGTTCGGAGCTGTGACAGTCTGCATCGCCTCGCTCTTTCTCGCCAAATGGTTGCTGCCGCGCTTTCGGCGAAGGACCTTGGCCATGGCATCAGTAATCGTCTCCTTGGCTGTTTCGGTGCTACAGGCCATCATCCCAACTCACTACTCATTTGATCCCGCCGTCGCATCTTCTTCTGCAATGCATCCAACTACGGCGCTGAATTTGCTCCTTGCTGTCAGCATCATCGGTGGCTTGCTCGGCGCACTGCAGACGGCGCTACCTTTGGTTGTGCAAGCCATGGTACTGGACGTGGTGCGAGAAGACGAAAAATCTTCTGGCTTGTCACAGGTCTTTGCTGGCGTCACCATCGGCATGAGCTTCTCCTCGGTGCTCCTAGGTCTCGTGCTGCCGTATTTCAACGTTCACTTCAGCATCCTGCACCACTCAGGGCCCTTCTCGCCTTTTTGGCTGTGCGTCATAGCTCTGGCCATCAACCTCATCCTGATGTACTTCTTGCTGCCAGAGACGAGGTCCTTCGCTAAACATGTCTCCACCTCCCGCAGGAGCTCTGTCTCGAGCCATGACAGGTTCGACCACAACGTATCGTCTGCCGTGACGGAGGCCTCATCGGCCTCATTACCTTTGTCCTCGTTGACTCGATCTGGATCTCGGATCTCGACCATCTTGCACGGTATCAAGGACACCCTGAGCATGTTTGGCTACCTATTGCCATATCAGCCTCATCCGGGAGCGAAGAAGGACTACAAGCTTTCCATCATGTTGTGTGGCGTAGTTTTTTCCGACAACATCACCATGGTCTGGGGAAGTCTGATCGTCTTTTGCTCGACGCATCTTCGTTTCGGCCCGGAAGAGACCACCACACTCTTGGGTGTTCTCGGTGCAACCAAGGGCATATATGGCCTATTGGCTCTTCCCTGGATCGTCCAGTTCGTGCGCCACGCAGTCAAAAAGAGGATGCGCAAAGAGCTTCTGTCCGCACCCACAGATGTACTCGCACAGGAGGATCAGAGTGCCAGACGAGAGAAATCCGCCATCTATACTGACAGAATCATTGCCCTGGCGTCGCTCGGTTTTGACTGCGTTGGCTTTGTTGTGATGGGAGTCGCAGCCGCTCATCTCTCAAGTGAAGGAATCTACGGCAGTAAGTATCGCGATGCCCCTCTCACACGATTTTCGCACCTTGCCGAAGAGAAGGGTACTGACCCGTACGTTCCCACTTTGAATTCCTCTTACACGTTTCCTCACCGATTCGGACTTGGTTGTGCATCCCTCTTTGCGACATAGGCCTTTTCCTCCTCATGTTTGCATCTGGTGCCATCCCAGCGATCCAGGCCCTCAGCGTCGACTTGTTCGAAGCACAGAATCGCCCTACAGACGACCCCGTTGCCGCACGAGACGCTTTCCTGGGCTTCCTCAACCTTCTCCAGACCGTTTTAATCGTCTTTGGTCCTCTGATCAACAACACCATTTACCGCTGGTCGATCGATCACGCACTTCCTGCGCTTGTCTTTTTCTGGACCGCCTTCTCCTGTTTCATTGCGCTCGTCTTTGTTGCTTCGGTCGGCCTGCTTGCTCATTGACCGGGAGATTGTAGAGCAAACCACCAACGCTCTTGTCCGCCAGGATCACCACGTACACCACCGCCCGAGATATCACGGTTCTTCCATAAAAGTCTGTACAATACACGTGATCATAGAATCGAAACAAGCGTCTAGCAACCAACTCACGAAGATGCCCGAAGAGAGGTCGAAATTAGACGAGAGATGGAGCGTTTGATGGTTATAGGCCGGAGAGCTTGGACGAAGTTCGCTGAGATTCAACCGCAGCTTCAGCAGCAGCAGCAGTTGGAGGAGGCGAAGAATTGGAGTCTTGCACAAAAGTCGTCGTGGGTCCGCGCTGTTTCGTCGAGTCGAGGATCCAAGCTCCTGGCTCCACGAGTGTTGGGAATCCTTTCCACTTTCTTGTCCCCACCTGACCTTCCTGCCCCTCTCCCGCATTGTTGTCTCCAGTAGACTGCTGATACCAAGGAGCATTTGGCCCGTCCAGCGCCCCAACCTCCTGCCAGATCCACGCAAACCCACCCAACGCTGCTGCTACCCCCAACAACGCCGTCGAGTTGACGCGCTCCTGATCCGCCAGTGGCAACAACACCACCACAATAGCAGCGACGAACCGGGGCGCGATCCGCACCGGCTTTGACCAGAACAACTCACCCTTCTCATCGTGCTCCTTCTCCAGCATCACCAACGACGCAGTCGATACCATGCCGATCGCGTATGTTGCCGAGAAAATCCACCTCAACCCCTGAGCCACTTCGTTTTCCTTGACCAGCTCCGCTGTGACATCACCGCAGAGGGTGATTGCGGAGACGAGCGGGAGATGCAGCACGAAGTAAGGGACGGCGTGGTGCATGCTGCGACGGATAGGGTGGGTGATCTTCTTGCTGCCCGCACCGCAGCAGTAGATGCCGTGGAAGACGAACGCGATGATCACTGTGAGAATCACCCTTGCCACTCCGGAATGCATCCCATGCCCCGCCGGTTGGCCAGAGAGCACGCTGTATAGGAATTCGCCGTGGACGAGCGTGACAAAGTCGGTGAATCGGTCGATTTCGTGCTCGATCGCCACCGCCGAGCTATACCGCAGCTTGGCCAATTTCTTAAAGAGCGGAGAGTAGAAGAACATCCATGAACTATACTCGAGCACTAGGGCGACAACGACCATGGCGATGCACGCACGGACGGAGACAAAGATGCTTCCGACCCAGAGGCCGAGTATGAGGATCCAGAACAAGAGCTGGAAGCGGATTTGGATGCGGTACTGGCAGATGTAGAAGCTGTAGAACGCCATGATCCCGAACATCATCCCCCCTGCCAACAGATAGGCACCTATCGCTGTGGCTCTCGCCCCCGATTCTTCCAACAGCTCCTCCGCAGCAGGTGCATTATTCCCATAGACGACCAAGCACGCCATGACCGCCAACACGAGCACTCGCTGCGGCAGATCGTCTACAAAGAAAGCATTAAAGATCTCCCGCATGTAGTTCCACACCATCCACGCCGCCGAGTACGTCAAGATGTAGCGCACAATCGCATCGCCATTGTGCTCGTGGATCGCTTCTTCGGCGAGAGTCGCGATTAGGCCGACAAACACGAGGTCAAAGAACAGCTCGAGCCGATGCGACGAGCGTTCTTCTTCAGAACGGACGAGAACGTTGCCACGGAAGTACTGGAGGGCACGAGGACGCCGAAAGAGGTAGCGACGCTGTTGGTGGATGAAGCGGTTGCGAGCGTCGGCGCGTTCCATGGAGCGCCACTTGCGGGATTTGGCATCGCGATCGCGGGTGGTTTTAGTGGTCGAAGACGCGAGGCTGGAAGAGGTGTTGGAGCAGGAGAAGATGTGCTGGCCGGCGGAATTGCTGGTGGAACCAGAGCCGGAGTGCTCGTCAGCATGGCCCTCAGCACCACCGTTGTCTTCATCATCGTCAGAGTCATCAGGGAGGAAGCCAGCGGCGATGACATTGCCATACTTGAGGTGGTGTGGCTTGTGCTCGTGCGCACTCGCGTTCGCCGTGGTAGCTGAGCCTTGCGAGGCCACCGAGCCGCGGTGCTCTGTCGCCATCGTGTTTGCGGTATGAGGAGCGTCAAACTTTCGCGATACGAAGTGACGTTTTGCACAAGCTCATCGCTCCACGTTGACTCGGTCAGATCCTTATACAGACCGGAAGCGGTGTGCGGGTCGGGGAAACGCCTTTGAAATTTGGTCGTTGGAAGGAAGGAGAGAACAGGTTGTTTGTGCTCGTGGAACGTGCGTGCGCATTGTTGGCATCCTAGGGTAAAGGTCAAGTTTCAACCATGCACACGGGCATCACTGCTCTTGCAGCGTAAACTAGGGGTCTGTCAAACAGAGAAGCACTGTCAGCTGGGGCGGAAGGGCGGAAGGGCGGAAGGGCGGAAGGGCGGAATTTAGGGTTTTCCATTTGTCCGTACATGCTTCTACAACTCTCCAAACACCTTTCCACTGCACTAACCTGCCTCGCAATCCACCATTCGACCCTTCTCATACAACGCATCCCCCGCTCACATCCATCTCGATCCATAATGCTTTGAGCTCTCTCGCGGACTGAGTGGCAAAGCCAAGCCTGCACACTCCCTCGGAATTGAAAGATATCAATAAAAATAGGCTTGAGGCGCAGCTGTCAGAACTTTGAATTTCGCCTCTCACTGTAGGCCTCCGACGGTCCAAATAGAGCCTTATCACTTTTCAATTTGATCCTTCTCTTGGTTTCGATGTTTTTCATTCACCTCGGTTACACAGCTAGCGTGATACTGCAGATCGAAAGCCGAAATGTTTTGTGTCAAGTGGCTGGCTGCGGACTCCGCTCTGTCTTGGCATTTCTCGCTTTGACACGCCTCATGCCCGCTCACAAGCTTACGATTAGAACCAAAGCGACACGAGTCGGTTTCGCGATGCAATCTATCACAACTTGCGGTCAGAGAGAAGCTAAAGAAAGGTCGTAAATTCGTTGGGTATAATAACAGAAACGAAGCGTACAGTAGATGCCTCTAGGGCACAAGGAGCGGAGTCCACCTTCGCTCAGAGTCGAGGCCCATCTTGCTTTGCTAACGACCGACCTCGGAGATAGGCACGCCGACACCACCTCCACCACCAATGCTGTTGACCATGTTATTGTTGGTAGCATGATCGAAGTCGTTGAAAATGGGGAGGATGCTTTGCATGTACTGGTCGAGCAGATCGTCGGTCCCCAGCCACGTGTTTGTGACTGAATCCAGCGCAGACGTGGCGTTGGGGCTCATGGAAGCAGGCATCGAGGGGTTGCGGTAAACGGACGATAGGGGGGAAGGTGCATTGCCTCCATTGTGAACAATGCCCGCCGCCATGTTGTTGCCCGCATGCGAGGCAGATGCACCAGGCGTGCTCGCGTAAGGATGGTAGCTCGTGGGGTTTGACATCGAAGGCGACATGGAGCTGGCACCAGAGCCAGATGGACCAATCGATGGTCGGCTTGCTGCGCCTGAAGTCTGCATGCCGCTCTGGGCAGCCGACTCGAAAGCAAGCGCCATTTCGCTCATCGAAGCTGCCGCCATCGGTGCGCCTGGCGTCGTAGGTGCAGCAGCCTTGTTTGGCTCGTAGCTCGGCGTAACTCTGCCAGCGTTACCATTTCGCCTAATGTCCGCAAGGTCACCTGCTGCACGTGGACTTGGCGCACCCAAGCCACTTGATCCGCCCGACATGTGCGAAGAGCCCCGAAGTCGCTGACGTTTCTTTCGTGACTTTTCCGCTCGGTCTCGCTCCACCAACTCGGCACTGAGCGAGAGGATGAACCGACCGTAGAAGCGTGCAAAGGATCGCGAGTGGGTCGAATCGTGCGGGTCACCTGCGAGCATCAAGCCCAGCTGCACCACAAGACCACGCGTGTCGATGGGCCCGTTCTTGAGTAGGTGGACACCGGACCAACCAAGCATGGCCGAGACGATTCGACTGAGCGTGTGAGCATGTCCTTGCAAATTGTCGAGCGCCAATCGACAAGCACTGGTCAGCAGCACTACGCAGTTTTCTCGAGCCGCTTTGACCGAATCGCCACAGATGCGCAGGATACGCATATTGGACGCCTCGCAGATGGCTCTTCGTCGATCCGATTCTCTAATGGCATGCGTGTTGATGAGCACCTGAATGTGAAGCCCAATGATGCGCATGATGGTCGACGTCAGGCGATGCTTGTCGAGTGCAGGATGCTCGCACCACGCCTCGGACCATGCTTCCAACAGCACATTGGCCGAGACACGGATGCTTTCAATGGAGCCCACCTCGTAGTAGCTCTGGCTGAAGATTCGCGTTCGCATGATCTCCTCGATGCGGCGCAGGTGCAGGAAAGCGACGACCTGAATGTCACCATCGAGCGAAACGGGCGACTTGAGCCAGTCGTTGAGCGTACCCCAATCTACATCCAAGGTGGTGTTGGGTCGTTGGCCGGAGAAGGAGCTGAAACTCCTCTCCATGATGGCAGCCAGCGCCCAGGTTCTGGATCGATCTCGTGCATGTCGACGCGCCATCTCGTCTTCCTGCGGAGTATCGTCCCGCATGGCAAGATCGAGCTCCTTGGCCATACGTGCGGCGGTCCCGATCAACAACCATGCGCGATCTTCGGCCATGAGCGGAGTGAGGTGTGCCCACATAGGCCACACGATGAGGCCTTTCACGACCTCGACGCTCTTGACGTTGCGACTGAGCACTTCGACAACGAGTGAGTCGACAAGAGCGCGAAGTTGCTGGAACTGCTGAATGGAGCGCGGGCTAGGATCCACCGAGGTGGCGATGGCGAGAATGACGGAAAAGAGGAAGTTGGACGACTCCTTGATGGTGGTCAAATTGTGGATGATGGGATCGAGGATGCAAAACTGCTCGTGGATGACGTCCATGAAGATCTTGAAGAGACGATGAGCTTCCTCCATGGTGACGATGCCTTTGTCCAGAGGATCGCAACGGCGAGTGTCCCAGCTAGCCGATGCAGATGCACCAGAAAAGTACGAAGCACGCTCGCAAGCAGCATGGCCAAGGCAGGAACGGGTCCAACCACTATTCTCTAGCATGGCGGCAATGTCGCGTGCGGACCTGGCCTGAGCATCGTCCTCTTCGTTGACGAGCTCGTCGTGATACATGTGTGAGGATCCACGCTTCTTACTATCAGGCTGAGCTGCTGGACTGTTGGCGTCGTCGTTTGCATTGTCGTTTTCGGCGGCTAATTCGTCCTCCTCACTGTCAGACTCTGTGCATCGCTTGCCCAGCGCGGCTTCCGAGAGACAGAGGAGAGGATTAGTGGATGAGGGCGGCATGCGGGATTCGCGGATCAGGAGACCATCGTGATACTTGGAGGTGCGTCGATTGCTTCCATTGCTGGTAATACTGGCGTGACTGCTGTGGTGGCCATTGGAAGAGACGGCCGTGGGAAGCGACGAAGATTGATGCGAACTCGAGGTGGAAGATGTTGCTGCACTTTGGGGTGATTGGTGGCTGCTGGCATCGGATCCGTGACGATACGCAACGCGATGTTCTGCTTCTGAGGGGTGAGGATAAGAGGTAGCCACAATGGCCGGACCGGTGCGATTCCACGCGACTCCGCGTTGGTAAGGGATACTAACAGGATCGTGAGGAACAGGAGAGCTTCGGTCCAATTTGGTGTCTGTGGCATGGGGTTGGAGCTGGTGCTCAAGTTGTCGCTGCAGCGCTTCAGACTGCTCTCGTGCTCGTGTAGCCAGGCTGGACGTGGTGAATAGAGAAGAGAGAAGCGGGAAGAGAAACACGGGTCAGTTGAGGAATTCCGACTCTGCAACAACAGAGCGTATCGGTTAGAACCGACGAAAGGAATGTTGCGTCAAACTTACTTCTTGGTGCCAGGCTTTTTGCCTCTGCGTGAAGCTGTCCAAGAGCAATCAAGCCCTTTGGCTTCGCAGCGCGAGCAGTTTTGAGCGTCCTTGCGCTTACCGTTGCACTTGATCTTTGCCTTTCTGCATCTGTTGAAAAGTTGCATCCACGAACGTCGCAGCCGATCAAAATCCGTTGCAGCACGATAGAGTGTCGGGAGGGGAGGGGAGAAAGGACAGAGGACAGCACGAAGACGAGAGCAATGTTGTGTTGTATGTGTCGGACAGGAAAGGAGAAATCGGCGTCAGTGGACCACGTCTGGATGAGGGGAGGGACAGCGGCAATGGCTGAGATGGCGTATGCATTGCCGCAGACTGTGGTGTCTTTGCAGTGTTTCGCAGGGCGTGTCTTGCGCTGATCGTGCGAAGCTACTTACTCTAGGCAAGCTTGCGAGTTGCGGACCCTTGGTCGTTCTCCAAGCAGTTCTTCCTCCATGCTGAGACGAGGAGACGAGGTGGTGGTGGTTGAAGGCGATATGAATGGTCGCGGAAAGGGGGAGGGAAATCGAGGGTCGAGAGCCAACGCTGTGAGAACAAAGGCCAAACTGAGCGAGCGGCTACGTTGGATCCTGCTAAAATTTGCCTTTTTTTTCCTTTGCCTGTTTTACTCTGATTTTCTGCGCGATGGTCGGCAGACATCTGCCGGCTAAGTAGACCAAGCAGAGTATAACTAAGCTGTGGCACAGAAACACACTCGGGACCCCTCTGTCTCTGCGACGAACCCACGGAAAAAAGCCGAAAAAGTCGAATTTCTGTGCAATTTGGTGGCACAGCGTAGCAATGCACTAGCAGAAGCAGCCAACTCAGCGCTTGTCTAGTCTTTTTTTTTTTTTTTTTTTTTGGGCGGCAGAACAAGCCTGGAGGGGGTATCAATTTCTCGGATTTTGAAAAACTCCCTTTCTTCATCGCCATCTGGAGTGGCAAAATTTTGGATTTTTGAAAACTCGAGAAAATTGATACCCCCTCGGGTGTAGAAGCTGTCTTCTGCGCTCGAAAAGTGTCCAGTTTGCCGGTCTTGGCCTCTTCGCTTGCTTTGCCGATATCGTGCGTAAGCCTTCCAAGCATGTAGAGTTGCAAAGATTCAACACTCGTTTCTCTTTTCTTTCGGCTACTGAGTGTCTCTATCTGCTTGCGACATCAAAAGGTTCCACATCCCTTCCGTTGTTACTGTAGAAGCGATGTAGCCTTGATGACTCTGTCTGTGTGCAGTCGCGACTTGAATTTCAGCGTCCTACTTGGTTCACTTGAGGCTCTACGTCTCCACGCTGTCACGCACTGGGCTCAAGGGTACGAGTATCTCGGCACTGCAGTCGTAGTCTGATGAAAACCCCATAGGTGCTTGTAGCCCGACTATAGAGCTGCTGTCCTGTGTTCGTCGAGTGGGCCTGTAGTATCACTCACCTCTGATATGGACTGACGGCCCTTGAGCATCGACACGCACTCTCGGGTCATGCCAGGGGGGTGGGTTGGTCATGAGGCTTTGCCGAAAGACCCTTAATGTGTACAGCTGTGCCTGCTTAATGATGTAGTTGCTCGCTACGACCAGCCACACGCTCGCTTGCATAGCACTTGCACTTGCATTTGCACTGCACTGCACTGCACTGCACTGCACTGCGTTGTTCGGGGTTCTTGCTTCTCCCTTTGCTGCATTTTTTGGGGCAAAGGAAAGACGGTATCCCTGCGATGGGAAAAAGGGTGGAAACGCGAAATCCAATTTGGCTTGAATTGGCTGGGCATGAGGTCGAATATCGGCGCCACGAAAAAAAAAAAAAGATTACAATCCGGAACGAGGTCTTTCTTAGATGCATGCCGATTGTTTCCTCCGCTGACCTGGCCTTTCGACTATCAAAGTCAAGAGTTGTACGTGCCTTTTGCTCTGGTGCAAAGGAAGAGCTGCGGTGAATATACAAGTGGGCCGCTGTCGGGCGGGCGACGGATCAGGTTGAAAAAGTGAGAAGGACCTGATCGAGTGTGGGGGAAGATCGGAACTCAAGGTATCGGGATGGGCAGCCAAAAAGAAGATGGAGGCTGAAGATCGAAGCCGTAATCCGAAAGTGCGCAGTCAAGCAAGACGGAGGGTGATCCATTTTCGCAGCAGCGACTTGGCCGACGACGGACCGTTGGGCCGCCGAAGCCTCGTATCACGATACTGTAATTTTGCTTGCTGCACGGTGCAGCAGCCAAGCCACGCAGCTTGCCGCTGATGCTGCTCCTGTTTCTAATGCTGCTTTGGACTGCGCTGCCGTTCCTGTTGCATGCATTTCGTACAGGCAAGGCAAGGGACAAACCCTTGATCTGACCTTTGCGCTTTGGCTTTGCGCTCAACAAGAGCCAGAGCCAGTCTCAAAGCCAGTCTGCAATTCCGACCCTTGATTTACTCTGCAACGCTAGTGCCGCTGTCAGCTCCGCCGAAGCTCACGCGGCCAACTGCGACCGTTACCCGAACCTTGCCTTTTGGTCAACTCGCTCGCCAGATCTCCACTCATACTCTCCAATCACTCCCTCATCCATCCTCTCCGCCCCGAAAGCCTCTCTCTCTCTCTCTCTCTCTCCTGCCATCTCCTCTTCATCTTCCCTGTCCTCCTCCTCCTTGGCGTCCTTCCCCTCTGTCCATCGCCTCTCCAGCACCCACACCACTTGCTGACTTTCGGAGTGTGGGTCACTCCAGAGGATACGGTTTGATTGCGGTGTCCAGTCAGGTCGAGCAAGCCCCAAGCTTTCGGTTTCCTCTCGCTTTCGATTCAGCGCGATCTGGAACGCGACCTCGGACACACTCGGAGACCATCTGCATCTCGCACTGTCCAGTTTGTGCCAGCTGGTGCAGAGCCTTTGCACCTCAACCAACCACGGTTGGCTTTTCGGAGCTGCCCGACGCTGTAAACCGCGACGATTTACTATAGGCGCACTGCCTTCGAGCACCGAGGTTATCACACATTGAGCATCCTTCCTGCCATTATGCGTCGGTGAATTGTAACCAACTTTGTCGAACCACGCAGCCTCGGGCTATTCTGCCACTCCACTCGAGCACCGTCAACTTTCATCTGCCCTTCCCAAACCTGGCCGTGACACACCTCGAAGCCGTTGCTGATAGCACTCTGTTTGGACACAGCTATCCCGCTCTGATCTCACCATGTCTTTCAGCTGGAAAGGCCTTTTAGGCGTCAATCAGTCCTCTGCCTCGCCCTCTGCCGCCTCGCCTGGCGCTTCTGGTTCCCAGAATGTGTCTGCTTCGTCCAGTGCGAATGCCGTTGCCTATACCACACCTAGTTCGGCCGCTTCCCACAGCGTGGCCTCACCCACCTCAGCAGGCTCGTCTGCTGCAAGCACCTATGCCACACGTCCAGCACTCAATGCCAACCCATATGCGATGACGCAGCAAGCCGCCGCTGTGCCCCTCTTTGGAACCATGATACCCGGCGCCAGCTCCTATTACAGCACCAGCTACATCCCCCCCTCGTCTTCCGTCACAACACAGTCTTCAGTCATCTCGCGCAAACCTTCAGAAATCCCCGTCAACTCGGCGGAAGGAGGCGGATATCTTCTCGGCATGGAAAACTTTGGCAACACTTGCTATGTCAACTCGATGCTTCAATCGCTCTACTTTTGTCGTCCATTCCGCGATTCCGTTCTAAGTTACAAGAGCTCCGGTCGCGAACGATCGGAGTCGGATGCGAGCAACCACAACAGCATTCCCAACATGTCCGATCTTACATCTCGCTCGCCACCAGATACTTCCGCAGATGCCGCTGATGGTATCCCTCCTTCAGATACGCTCTTCGCCGCTCTGCGCGATCTCTTCGAGGTCATCCAGCAGTCTGGCCATCAAAAGGCCTTGTCGTCGCCCACTCGGCTGACGACGCCCGGATCCCTGCCACTTTCGAGCCCCATCTCGCCCTCTCCTCCCAACTTGGGCTCTGCCGACCAACCACCCATGGCGCGAAAGACGTCCATCCTCGGACGTCCTTCCACCGCAGGCGGCACTGCCGGAAGGGGCGGCGCAGGCAATCATGTTGTCTCAGCCTCCACTGTCACCGCAGGCGCAGCAGCAGCTCAAGCCATTCCCATCACTCCAAGCTCCGTCTCCAGCACAGGCCCGCCCACCTTGTCGATATCCACCAGCTCCACAGGCACGCTCGCTTCTGGTTTCCCTGCCGTGGACTCGAATGCCGTCAAGGCGTTCCTCAGCACGCTCAAGCGCGAAAATGTGCTCTTTGACACCACCATGCATCAGGACGCCCACGAGATGCTCAACTTTGTGCTCAACAAAGTCGGCGAGGATCTCATCGAGGCTGACAAAGCCAAGCGCCGCATCAAGATGCAGAGCCGCAATCCCTACCTCAACATCAAGTCTGGTTCCGACAAGACGGTCGACGCCCAACGCAAGTCCAACATCATGGAGGTTGGTCCTAACGGCAAAACCTGCGTGCATCGCCTCTTCGAGGGTGTTTTGACCAACGAGACACGCTGCCTCACATGCGAGACCGTCACATCCCGAGACGAATGCTTCCTCGATCTGTCCATCGACATCGAGAAGAACTCGTCCGTCACATCCTGCTTGCGCCAGTTCTCGGCATCCGAGATGCTGCGTTCGAGGAACAAGTTCTTCTGCGACTCGTGCTCCGGCTTGCAAGAGGCCGAGAAGCGCATGAAGATCAAAAAGCTTCCCAATTTGCTGGCGTTGCATCTCAAGCGCTTCAAGTACGAGGAGACGGTCCAGCGTTACGTCAAGCTGGCCTATCGTGTCGCCTTCCCACTCGAGCTCAGGCTCTTCAATACCTCGGATGATGCCGAGGATCCCGACCGACTCTACGAACTCTGCGCGATCGTTGTCCACATTGGGGCGGGGCCCCACCACGGTCACTACATTGCCGTCTGTAAGGTCGGCGACCGTTGGGTACAATTCGACGACGACGTCGTAACTTACATTGACGAAGCCGAGATCACCAAATACTATGGCGACCGACCCGGCCTTGGCAGTGCATACGTGCTCTTCTACCAGGCAGTCGACCTTGACTTTGAAAGTTTGGGTCTTCAAGACCCTGCTCTCCAAGCGGCTGTTCAAGACAAAGTCGCTGCAAGTGCAGGCGTCGACGGCAGAGGCAGGGCCGGTTCCAAATTGCCAGAGATGCCGGATTCACGCAACATCCTGCCTTCGCCAGACAGGTCGGGTGCGGCTGCTACAGCGAATCGTCTGCGTCTCGATTCGGTCACCGAGGGAAGCGCACTCGCCTCGGTCGGTGCAGGTCAACCTGAGAATGGTCAGGGAGGCAATGGCTGGTTCGGATCGTTCCGCAACCGCGAGAAGAGAGCTGGAAGCCAGTCTAGACGCAGGCCTAAAACAACGTCGGCGGTGGAGCCTGTTGCTGGCGGCCTGACTAGCTTGCCAGCCTCCGCAACGTTTGGCGACTTGGCCAGGAATGGAGTTACGGAGAGCGTGACGCCTGACAACGCCTCGGTATCTACTCATTCCACCAGCGCCAATGATGGCGCGCCTCGCGGCACGCCAGCAATGGCGTTGTCGAGTATCACACCGTCGACGGACTATGCAGGCTCCGGATCCATGCACGTTCCACCTACTTCCACTTTTGGTCCGGTCGCAGGTGCAGAAGGTGGCGTGTTGCTCGTCCGCAACGGCCCTCCGGCGATGGACTCGGCTTCCACATCAACTACCAAAGCCAATGTGAGTCGGGCCACAACCGAATCACCGAGCGAATCCAAGTATGGTCGAATGATGGCGAATCATGCGGACGCTGCTGCGAATTGCGAAGGGAGGGAGCAAAACTTGATGCGGGGTGCAACAAATCGTCGAGCTCGCGCAGCCTCCGAAGGCTTCCCCTCGGCGGGCATAGCAGCTGAAGCGGCATGGACACCCAATGGGCAATCACCGGCGTATGGAGGCACTGTGCTAGGAGGCATCCCAGTCGCCGAGGCGGGAGAAGGTCATCATGCCGTCGTCACGCCATCAGCTATGGAAACGAGCTCAGGACCAAGGTCAGCAGCAGCATCAACGTCGACGTCTCCTCAGCGCGAGGGCTCATCGGGTCCCTCGTTTGCACCTATGGAACGACTGCTGTCAACCAAGAACCAAAAGTCGAATGTTAAGAACGCGCGCAGCGCGTCTGCGAGCTACACGGCCATGTCGCCTGGCACGGAAAAGGGTGAGAAGAAAGAAGGCATGCTGTCCAGCCTATTCTCGTCGTCGGCAGCGCAGTCCAAGCGCAACTCGGCGCAGCAGGTGCCGAATGGCGTGAATGCGAACGGTGCAGGCGGTGCTCTTGAAACAGACCAGCCAACGCGCAAGACAAGTCTGTCGTCGCGAACGCTCAGCAAGACGTTCGGATTTGGTCGCAAGCAGACATGAAGCCTAGGCATCATCTCGGTCCTTTCGTCCTATAGCCATGAGAGCTCGCGTTCCGTGTACCACGCCCGCAGGCTTGACGATAGGAAAGCATTTATCCAGATCCACAGATCATAGCAGCCTAACGATGCCCCTCAATTTCACACTGGAACCTGCATAGAGCATGTCATAGAGAAACAGCGTGTACGTGCGCAGGATGCTTTGTGCATTGTCGAGAGTTTGATGGTGCGTGTTGCACTGATTATGAGCATCGAATTTGTCCCCTAGTTTGTAACGTACTTCACTTAGATGTTGGGTTCACATAGCTGTTGGATTGGAGAATTGGTACAAAATGTACCAATTGGCCTCTTCCAGTGAATTGGTCCAACAGCAAGAGATCTGTGCAGTGTTTTGATATGAGGTGGGGGAAGAAGATCATTTTGTTTCAGCCAACGGTCAAATTGTGCTTTCTGCTGCCTTGTGTCAGCGGTTGCATGCCAGACACATGAAATCGAAGTTAACTCGAGGTAAATGTCGATTTCATTTGAGTTTGAGTTTAACAGCCAGTAAACATCGATTTCACTTGAGATCGACATTAACTGCATCTTATGCTCGATGTCAACTGACCACCATTGCCACTCCATTCAGAGGTAATGCAGCACATTTGTGGTAGCTTGGTGTGTGTCCTACACTTGACAGGAGTGGGCTAACTGTCCTTGTGTAGGTCTGCAGTGCTGATGAACTGCACCACCATTGTCGGTGATGAGGCTCGAGGCTGTACATCGCTGGTAGTTGGCATTGTCATATAGTAATGGTACTGGTGGAGGTTCCAGGACTGCAGTGTAGGTTCCGCCTGCACAGGTGAGGCCTGTGGTGCCAGTGGTGGTTCTGACTGTTGTCTATATGTTCTCCAACTCGAATGGAGGCACACTGAGTAGTAGCAATGACTAAGATTGCTACTCTACAAGACAATGAGTGTGAGTGTAGTGATACTAACATACTGACAAGTAAAATGAATGGTAGAGTGGATGAGGCCCTGCCTCTCCACTCATACAGGGAATGTGTATATATATGTGTGTGTGTATGCTGGCAGCGGTTGCTCCAGAGCATCCTGCTGCCAGCATCAGGCCAGTGTCTGGGCCTGCCCTGCTGTCCTTGAGACTTGTGTCACTGGTGTCTAACCAGTGGCCCCTAGCTAGCTCCACAGCCTCAAGCCAGTGTTGAGCTCTTCCTCCCTTCCTGTGGGTCCCCCTATCTACACAGGGGCCCCTGCACCTTACCTGGCCATTACTGGTTGGCCTAGGGTCATCAACAGCATCTTCCAGGAGTTGCTGACATCATCGCTGATCAACCACAACCCATTTGGGATTGTGTCATCATAGTTGTTGCTTGTTGTGTTCATTCCACAGCATCATACAGCCCTGTAGGCGAAATTGATGATAAGGCCAGCTTAATGTCAATTTCATCTGAGATTGACTGTAAGACACATCTAACATCGATCTCAATTCGAGTTCGATTTTATGTCCTGTGACACCTTGTTACATCAACAAACTGTTGGCCATGTGCCAAGACACACCAGGGATGAGGCCAAGAGGGTCATAATCAGGAATAACATAAATTGCCTAACTCAAGGGAGTTGCTTGTGAGCTCCCAGCCATGGCCACATGGCATGTGAGCAGTGTACTGCATGGTGAGATGGTTGCAAGCTGTGGCTGGAGAGTAGTGAGAGGTGACCCCAACAGAGGAAGGCAAACAGGAGGATCAAAGATCATACCAGGCGATGATGTCAGGGTGGAAGGTCATGGAGGCATGGTGGTAGAGAGCTGCCCTGGAGGTGGCAGCATGGTCAATGGCAGATCGGTCAACATAGTGGTGGAAACAGTTGCTACACCACCGACCAAGGCCCTGGATGGTGTCAGCATCGACCCCATTGGATGCTGCCCACATAGCAGCACCCCAGTGGAAGGAGTGGCTGGAGTAGGCAGAGGGTGAGACTCAACAAGCCTGGAGGCAGCAGTGGAGCACATCAATGAAAGAGGCCTGGTCAAAAGGGCAGGCACCCTCGAGGATGAAGAGGGGCTCAGAGGGTGCCCAGCACCTGCAGATGACAGGCAGGGCCACCACTGCACACATACTGAGGGGGACAACTGGCACAGTGAGCATTGCACCCTGCTGGAATGGGTCAGTCTTGCTTGCTGGGAGGGTGACAGTGGCATAGGAGCCATCAGCAGTGAAGGAGATGGCAGAGACCATGAGGAGGTTGGGAGTGCCTTGCACTTCCCAAGTGAGCTTGCCAGAGTGCAAGAAGCAGGTGAAGGTGAGGCAGAAGGCAGCCCAGAACATATGCCAGTTGTGCAGCAAGGGGCAAATGGTTGGGAGGGTGTGCACAAGCTGTTGGAGGAGGGGCAGGGTGATGGGCAGCTTGGTGGCAGGTGGGGGTGTGCCAACAACCCACTTGAAGCCCTGGACAACATGCTCCAACTGCTCAGAGTCGAAAGTGGAGACAGAGAGCCTGAGATCCACATGCCAGGACTTGAGGAGGGAGAGATCATGCTGAAGCATGTTGAAGGATTTCCCAGCATGGTAGTGGTAAGCAGCCCATCTGATGAGGGAAGTGGGGGTGGCAGGGAAAGGGTGGCAGAGCTGCAGGTCAGAGGTGACGAAGGCAGTGAAGTCAAGGCACACTGAGGCAGACCTTGCACAAGTGCTGGAGGCAAGGCCATTCCAGAGCAGGAAAGCTGCATGTCTGGAAAGACTGACCAAGGTGACGAAGCTGGCTGGTGGCTGGGCACCCTGGAACCTTTGAACTGAAGGAGGGAGAAGGCTGGTGGGAAATGCTCCTGGATGAAAGCAAAGCAATGGTGAGAAAGGGCATCAGCAAGGATATTGGCATCGGAGCTAACCCAAATGGGGACAAGGTCAATGTGCTGCTGCAGACACAAGGAGAAGATGGCATGAAAGAGCACCTGAGTGGAGGGGTCACAGATGGAGCCCTTCCTCAAGCCATGTTCAACATTCTCGTTGTCCACATGTATCATCACTTGTCATGGGCCAGTCCAAAGAGGGGAGAAACAGCAAAGAGCCTCCAAAACCGCCAAAGCCTCCAGGAAGCAGATGTCCTTTTGGCAGTGACAACATGCCAGCTCATGAGAGAAGGCAGCAACAGGGGCATCCATGAGGCCAAGATGGGCACCAATGCACCTCTTAGACACATCTGTCCACACATGCTTGATGATGAGTGGTGAGGGTTGAAGGAGGGAAATGCCATCCCAGGATTGGAGGGTGGAGACCCACCAGAGCAACTTGGCATGTGTCACTTTACTGATATGGTGACCAAAGGGAGCCTTGTAATGTGTGCAGATGGTGTTGTAGAGTTGACAAAGGAAGGCATGGCTGTGAGGAGCAATGTGGGTGATGAACTGGAGGTGACCTGCCACCTGCTGGAGCTCAAGCAGCGAGGCATGGCCATGATCAACAATGCAGCCACAAAGCTGGAGGATGCACTGGCAGCATCACTGGGTAACAGATGCAGTTTGAGCAATCGAGTCAAGCTCAATACCCAAGATCTCCAGACAGGTTGTGTCCCAAATCATCTTCCTGTGGCTAATCCAGAATCCAAGGGCTGCAGCTGCCAAACTGAGCACCTGGATCGGTGTAGCCAGGCTGGCAGAGGCCTCTGAGGCACCAAAGAAGCCATCAAGGTAGTGCAACACCTCGAAATGGCTGGGCACCAAAGGGAGAGAGCCAAGTGCAAAGGTGGTCAGCCAGTGCAGGAATTTGGCGAAGAGATTGAAAAGGAAAGGTGATGAGCACCCACTGAATGCAAGTGCACATTCCTGAAAGTACTGGTCATCAAAGCATATGCCCATAATACAAGCATCAGAGGAGGCTACAATGACGTGCTGGAAGGCATCCTCCAAGTCAGCTTTCCACAGTGAGGTGCCAGGGTGCACACAGATGAAGTCCATGATAGCATCAAGGTTCTCATAATGGATGCTGATGAAAGAAGGATGGATGCCCTCATTGACCAAGGGCAGGTGGTTGCCAGGCTTATGCAGATGAGAAAGGTGATAAATGGTGCACCTCTTGTCACTGTGAGGCTTGGGCACCATGCTGACAGGGGAGCAGACCAGCTGCAAGCTGCCTGGGTCAGCAACATGATGGAGACAGCCCACCTGTAACTGTGCCTTGATCTCCTGGTGGAGATGGGAAATGTCATCAGCATCCATGGGCAGGTTGGTGACTCTGAGGTGGGCTTTGTGGTGCAGAGGTCCAGCATAACCAAGTTTGACACCATGGTGAAGTGTGTCACAGGACATAAAATCGAACTCGAATTGAGATCGATGTTAAATGCATCTTATGGTCGATCTCAGACGAAATCGATGTTAAGCAGGCCTTATCATCGATTTCGTCCACAGGGCCATATGATGCTGTGGAACGAAAATGACAAGCAATGACTATGACTGCACCTCCCCAAAGGGGTTGAGGGTGATCAGCGATGAGGTTGGCAGCACCTGGAGGATGCTGTCAATGACCCTAGGCCAACCAGTAACAGCTGGGTGAGGCGCAGGGGCCCCTGCGAAGATAGGGGTGACCTACAGGAAGGAAGGAGAGCTCGACACTGGCTCAAGGCCATGGAGCTAGCTAGGGGCCACTGGTTAGACACCAGCAACACAAGCCCCAAGGACAGCAGGGCAGGCCCAGACACTGGCCTGACACTGGCGGTGGGATGCTCTGGAGCAACTGCCACCAACATACACACATGCAGATATATATACACATTCCCTGTACGAGTGGAGAGGTGGGGCCTCATCCACTCTATCATTCATTAACTTGTCAGTACGTTTAGTATCTCTATACTCACACTCATTGTCTCATAGAGTAGCAATCTTAGGCATTGCTACTACTCAGTGTGCCTCTGAGTTGGAGAACATATAGACAGCAGTCAGAACCACCACTGGCACCACAGGCCTCACCTGTGCAGGTGGAACCTACACCGCAGTCCTGGAACCTCCACCAGTACCATTACTATATGATGATGCTGACTACCAGTGACATACAGCCTCGAGCATCATCCCTGATGATGGTGGTGCAGTTCATCAGCACTGCATACCTACATGAGGACAGTTAGCCCACTCCTGTCATGTGTAGGACACACACCAAGCTACCACAAATGTGCCACATTACCTCTGGATGGAGTGGCAATGGCAGTCAGCTGACATCGAGTGTAAGAGGCAGTTAATGTCAATCTCAAGTGAAATCAACATTTACTGGCCATTAACCTCGAATTCAAACGAAATCGACATTTACCTCGAGTTAACATCGATTTCACATGTCTGGCACACAACTGCTGACACCAGCCATGCATTGAGAGCAGCCAAGTTTGAGGGAAGACAGTGGTTGGTGAGAGCTGGACCCAGCATTGGAGCAAGAGCTGGGAAAGGCAGAAGTAGATGGCCAGAAGGAGGGGACAAGAATCTGACTATGACACTCAGAGTCAGTCATAGCCCACTCACTGACAGCGCCCATGCCAAAGCGCTTCCAGCAGACTGCTAGGTGGTACTCAGCAACAGCATGCCATGTGTACATGCTGTTGAACTCAAGCAAGTGCTTGAGGTGAGCCAGGAGGGCACTGTTGAGCTTGAGGTCATGGGTGTGGTGAACTCTGATGTCAATGTAGGCCAACCAAACCTGAGCAAGAGCAGCAATATTGGGAATCGCTTTGACAAAGGATGAGGTGTGGCTCTCAGCTGTATCCTCAGCCAAAGTGAGATGACTGTTGGAGAGAACAAGGCCTGAGGGATGAGTCAGTTCCCTGGAAACACATGACTCAGGGTTGTGCAGCTTGACAAGATGCTCCAGTCGAAGTTGATTGTGAGCAATGAGGTCAACAACCTCCAGGGGGACCCAGGGGAAGCAGTGAGAAGAAGAGAGAGAAGGCAACTCACCTGTGGTAACAGGAGGTTGACCAGCAGAGGGGAGTGCCAATGCTGCTGCTGGAGGTGCCTGGGGTCCTAGCAGTGGGGGCAAAGCCTGTGATGATGGTGGCAGAGCCTGCGAAGGAGCTAGGGCTTGCGACGATGGGGGTAGAGCTTGTGAGGGGGTGGGGGCCAGTGAAGGAGGAGGAGGAACTTGCGATGCATGAAGGGTGGTGAGCAGCTTGCTAAACTGGCTGTTGAGACATTCCTCTAGACAACTAAACTGCTGCTCGATGCGATGCTCAAGCACCATGATGGAGGATGCAGCAGCAAAGATGCCAGTATTGCAGTCAGTGCAGCCAGACAGAGGTGAGGAGTGGGTGAGCAGAGATGAGCAAGTGTGACAAGGGGTGGGAGTGCAAACACTTGAGGAGGGTAAGGGAGGCTCAGGAGATGAGACTGCCACTGGTGGCTTCTTGTGGCAAGCAGCACAGAGCTTGGTAGTGCAGCCACAAATGCTGATGAAATGAGAGGATGGGACTGAGTGTTTGCAGCATGGGCAAGACTGGTGCCACACCATTGAAAGAGACTCTGGAGAGCATGTGTGATGGTGTTCCAGACCAAATGACACAGGATTGCAGAGTGAGAGTCAACAAGCGATGAAGAGAAGACTTCGGAGAGCTTGTGGGGGTTTGCCAGACCCAGTGCAAGGTGCACAAAGCTGTTGACAGTGACAATGCACTGTCTGCTTGCTGGGACCAAGTCTTGACATTGCTGAGCTTTGTGATGATGGTGTTCACTGTGAAAGTTGGTGGTGCTGCTGCTACCAGGGACCAGCCAGTAGATGAAATGACTGTGTTTGAGCACAGTGTGCCTGTCAGGACCAATGTATGCATTGTTGGGCCCCAATGCTGGTCATTCACCACAGAGTCAGCAGTGCTGTCACTGCTGGGAGCTAATCAGCAGATGAATCACCAAGAGTGAGAGAGCTTAGTGAGCCTGTCAAGAATTCCCACATCTTGATGCTGTTGGGCCCCAGTGGTGGTGAGATGTGACTGTCTTTGTGCAAGCATACCAGAACACATGGTAGCCACCACATGAGGGTGTTCCCAGGTTGTCAAGCTGGGGGCAGGATACCTCCTGTGTGAGCAGAAGGCCTGTCAGATGCAGTTTCATTACTGCATCAATCATGTTCAGCTGCAAGGAGATGGGAGCAGCCCTTGGTGATCAACCTGCAGGTGCAGCTATGTCAGATCCATGGGCACAACTCCAGAGATGGTGTGCTGGTGGTATCTGTCACAGCTCACCAAGCCATGGGACCACATTACCCTCAAGTGATGGAGGGCCTGTTGCTTGAGAGCAGTCCTTCTGGATCAAAGGGAAGGCACATATGAGATGGGTGGCAGTTGCAGAGGAGGGGAAAAGAATGTCAGTGTCACAAAGAGAGCAATGCAGGAGGGAAAGTTGAAAGTGGGAGAGCCAGTGACAAGGGGGAAAGACAGCCAAGATGGATGGGAGAGGTCTCTAGACTGGGGGAGGAGAGGGTGAGGCTGGCACAAGTGAGCAACATGATGTGGAGGGATGAGGAAACAAATGAGCCAGTCAGTGAGTGAAGTGAGACTGTTGACTAGGGAGAGGAGGAAGGATGTGCTCAAGCCAAGGCAGTGAGCAGGTCATGAAAAACAAGTGCAAGGAGGATGTAAGCATTGTGCAAGGAGCCAGATGTGGAAGCTGTCCACAAGGAGGGAGGTGGACAGTGGCAGTGTGATCAGAGGCTGTGTCACAGGCCAGTGGGAGTGTAGGCCATAGGAAGCTTGACACAAAGGAGCCAAGATTGGTAACAACAGTGATGAAAATCAAACAGTCAAAATGATCAATAAGATGGAAGTGGCACTGCTGAAGTGCAGTGGATAAAGATGACAGAGGCAAAGAAAGATGCTGCCTGTTGAGGCCAGCATGTGTTGAGATGATGGTTTGGAGAGAGAAGAGAGTGAGCTGGATGGTGTCACAGGACATAAAATCGAACTCGAATTGAGATCGACGTTAAACACGTCTTACAGTCGATCTCAGATGAAATCGATGTTAAGCAGGCCTTATCGTCAATTTCGCCCACAGGGCCATATGATGCTGTGGAACGAAAATGACAAGCAATGACTATGACTGCACCTCTCCAAAGGGGTTGAGGGTGATCAGCAATGAGGTTGGCAGCACCTGGAGGATGCTGTCGACGACCCTAGGCTAACCAGTAATGGCTGGGTGAGGCGCAGGAGCCCATGCGAAGATAGGGGGAGCCTGCAGGAAGGAAGGAGAGTCCAACACTGGCTCGAGGCCATGGAGCCAGCAAAGAGGTAGTGGCTGGAGGCCAGTGGTGAGTCTCTAGGACAGAAGGGGCAGGCCCTGACACTGGCCTGATGCTGGTGGCAGGATGCTCTGGAGCAACTGCTGCCAGCATACACACATGCACATATATATACACACACTCCCTGTACGAGTGGAGAGGTGGGGCCTCATCCACTCTATCATTCATTAACTTGTCAGTACATTTAGTATCTCTATACTCACACTCATTGTCTCATAGAGTAGCAATCTTAGTCATTGCTACTACTCAGTGTGCCTCCATTCGAGTTGGAGAACATATAGACAACAGTCAGAACCACCACTGGCACCACAGGCCTCACCTGTGCAGGCGGAACCTACACTGCAGTCCTGGAACCTCCACCAGTACCATTACTATATGACAATGCCAACTACCAGCGATGTACAGCCTCGAGCCTCATCACCGACAATGGTGGTGCAGTTCATCAGCACTGCAGACCTACACAAGGACAGTTAGCCCACTCCTGTCAAGTGTAGGACACACACCAGGCTACCACAAATGTACCGCATTACCTCTGAACAGAGTGGCAATGGTGGTCAGCTGACATCGAGCGTAAGATGCAGTTAACATTGATCTCAAGTGAAATCGATGTTTACTGGCTGTTAACCTCGAATTCGAACGAAATCGACGTTTACCTCAAGTTAACGTCGATTTCACGTGTCTGGCATGCGACCGCTGACAGATGGCAGTAAAGACTGAGCTTTGTGTCTGAGAAGTTGAATTTGCAGTTTAACACGTGACTGATCACATGTGGAACGTGTGCTTGGTCACACAACCCAACACAGTCCATTGAAGCAATGCAAGTACCTCGCATTATACCATGCATTTTGATTCACATTCCTCCTGCATCCTCCAGCTGGTCTCCCTTTTTCAGGCCAGGATCACACAACCGAAGATCACACACCATGACCGAAGAGGACAGGAACACACATACATGTGAGATCTGGTGCGAGTCATGTGTCATTGCCAAAGCTGATCCCGAGCGTTGGGACTTGAGAAGAATGAGAAGAACAAGATATTTTACAAGCGGAGAAAAATAAAACGTACAGCTGCATGTGCTCCTCCTCGATCCACCTTACCTTCCGACCACCCTCTTCTTTCCACATTGTATCCTACACGATGTTCTGCATGGTTGTCTAGTAGGGGTATCTGAAGGCGGCACGCTGCCTGTCTGTCAAGTCCGTCAAGTCCTCATGGTCGTCTTCCTCCTTTGCACCCTCCACATTGTCGATCGGACCCAACAACCCATTCTTCTTGTTCCACAGGTAATGAGTCGCGCCAATCGAGATCAAGCAGCCGGCTGCAGCACCGAACATGGCGATGAGCGTGATCTTGGCTGGCACGTAGTTCGGGGCGTCTTTGGCTCGGTAGGTTTGTGGGCCAATGAGGTTTCCAACTGAATAACCGACCTGGAGCAAGGTGTTGAAGACGATCCTCTTGCTCGTTCCCGACACACTTGAGCTTAGCCAAGAGTACATATAAGGGGACGAAACGGGGTAAGCAAAAACGATGGTGTAGCCTGCAAAGCGTGCAGCTTTGCCGCTAGGAGGGATGGCAATCATCATGGTACCGCCTATGATGGCAATGACGTACATCAGCACACCAGGAATAACCCTCGTCCTGGTCGCGTTTGAAAGCCATGCGCCAAAGTACACCGCGACCACCTCCATCGCACCCGGTGCCATGCCGAGAAGCGCAGTGGTCTTGGAATCATATCCAAACTGCTTTATGATCTCACTGCCGAAGTTCGAAACGCCACCATTAGCGATATTGGCCGTGAGGACGCCGAAGAAAAAGAGATACAGCCTCGGGTCGTGCACGGCTTCGAAGAACTGCGGCCACTTCCACATTGTGTCGTGGATGCCAGATTTGTTCTGCTTGATGCGGTAGACGGCCACTTGGCGCTCGCGTTCGTTGAGGTAGCGGATTGTGGCGGGGGAGTCGGGGAGGAAAAAGAAGACGATGAAGCCAAACGCGAGCGCAATGCCGCCTAGGATGAGGTACATTTGCTGCCACACCTTGAGCTTCGACGGCTTTTGTACCTGCAGGGCATACGAAATGCCACCGCCCAGGATTTGGGCCCAGCCGTTGTTGGCGAACCAGATCGACGTCCTCGTTACCTGCTCTTGTTTTGTGTAAAATCGTCCCGTGAGGAGAATGAACGCGGGGGTGAGTGCGGCCTCGAACCAACCCAGCAGGAATCGCACTGCGACCAGCTGTGAGTAATTCTTGCACGCTGCATGTGCGCCCAGTGCTACCGCCCAGAGCAAGATGCACACCGCCACATACCTCGATAGTTTCACTTTCTGCAGAAAGAACCCGTGCACTGGCGTCGCAATCAGGTAGCCTACATAGAAAAACGAGCCGAGCCACGAGTATTCCTGCCCTTTCAGATGAGCGTCTTTCTTGAGACCGAGGAGGGAGGCATAGTTGAGCGAGGTCTTGTCGAGAAACTGAAGCAAGACAGCAATGCTCATGAGGGGAACGAGGACGTAATCGAGCTTGCGGAGGACGTGTTTGAACTCGGCGGGGGTGACGGAGGAGGCAGAGGCGGCGAGGGCTTGAGCTTTAGCGTTCTCACCGGTGAGGGTGGTGGGTGCGTAGGGTGTAGAAGAGACTTCGCCGACGTAAGAGGAAAGCTTGGCATCGGCGTCAGCATCTTTGAGAGAGGGAGTTTTGGGGGGAGACATGGTGGGGGCGGCGATGGGGTCGACCATGGTGGTGCGATTCTGCCGCAGTGGGCAAGGTCGAGAGGGAGGAAGGGGGTAAAGGATGTTCGCGAAGGAGCAGCCCTTGATCGTGATAGTCGACGTGGTTGGAAGGACAAGCAATAAGTTCGACGCTGAAAGCAACCAAGAAGCTCAACGTTTATGTACTTCTTCCACCCAGACACCTTCAGCCTCACGCCTCCATGTGCTTTGAGCCAGGAGGAAGTGTTCAGGAACTAGGCGAGAACTTTCTGCAGCCCTCCATCTCTATGCAGCCTAGCACTTCCCACGAGGCGCTCTCCTCTCAAGTCTTCCCAACATGGCTCCCACAGGCGGAGGGGGACGAGCCCCTGCGCCTGCCAGTCTGTGCGCCACCACGCGCTATCTTGTCGTACACCATCTTCTTATCTATCAGCGCCGCTACTAGCAAGAAATGTTCAGAAGTTCGACTGATCCACATGTGCAGTATCTCCGATCGGTCAATTTAGCGGGGGCAGCACCACAACCGCAGGCTTCGCTTGCTGTCAGGGAACATCAGCTGCTCCTGCACGTACCAGCCTGTTTGTGCTCCACTAGAACTTCATGATTAGCACTGGCACCTTGTATCGTAGCCGAGATAGCGCAATTCGAGCAAGCAAGTAAAACATCGCATGTTGCTCGGTCAACTTCGGTCCGGCGTTATCTACCACCGCATCAATCGCAACCCGAATTCTGATTCGTTCGATGTACATATCTAATTGTTAGCTCTTTCGCGTGGGCTAAGTGTCCCCCGCAGGTCTCTTCCAATCTGCTGCCAACCCATCTTCGCATCATCTCATTGGTCGGTCTGTCCAACTCTTCCCCAATCAGAACCTCTTCCATCGATCCTAGTACAGTATCATTCTTGAC
Source organism: Ustilago lituana (assembly GCA_928869825.1). Lineage (NCBI taxonomy): Eukaryota > Fungi > Basidiomycota > Ustilaginomycetes > Ustilaginales > Ustilaginaceae > Ustilago > Ustilago lituana. Next base: position 392,006 of record CAKMYA010000002.1, read on the forward strand.
CCTTCGCACCGGTCAAACAATGATTCCTGATAGGGCGGGGGGGTTTGTTTTTGCCAAGCACCGCGGCCCTTTGCGCCCCCGCTTATCCGGAGCTGGATAAGTTAGTGGATGATAATCGGTCAAGTGAGGGGCCAATTAAAATCAGCGCGGGGCGGCAAGTCGGGCGAGCTGCCTTTAATGCTCGCGCACTAACCGGCAAACGACCTAACATGATTTCTTGTGCCGGATCGTGGACCCTAGGGTAGATCGAACGAGTGGAGTGCCCGATCCCACTTGAACCCTCTGAGGATACCAGACAATGCTCTTGCACAAGCTGCTAGGATGTGGCAGTACGTGTGACGGAAGATGGGGGTATATATCATTCGAGATGGCCAAGATGTTGCGTTGGGCGGTGCTGGGGCCGGGGATGAAAAAAGGGCGGTGCAAAGGAAAGCATACAAATACAGTGGTAGTCGGCGACGGCTTCTGGTGTGAGAAGTGTCTCTCTAGCGAGAGGGATGCGCGTCAAGTGTGCAAAGCAGGGAGGACCGCTTGGACAATTGAAGGTCATGTGGTCGAGCGAGTTAGAAGCGCTTCGATTAGTCGATCGACGCCTTGCCAAGTCCATCTTCGTCTACAGCCTCCATGTTGGCCAGGTTGAACGCGGCGTTTCGACGGTACTATTCCACAGAAGCACAATGAATGTAGACATAACAAGGAGAGCAAGTACAGAGTGTGAGTAAACGGTCACATGCGCAGACAGCCAAACACTCTGATGTGTGCCTGTGCGAGTGGGTGATCGGAACTTACAGCTTCTGACAGCTCGGCGACGATGGTGATGGCCTGGTTGTGATTGTTGATCTCCACCACCGAGCGGTCAAGCTCGAGCAGCGCTTCGTTGAGACGGTGGACGCTTTTGGTGATTCGTTCGAGCAGCAGTGACTGCCTCTCCTCCTGCCAATATACATTGTTACATTCATTGAAATCGGACCGGTGAGCAAAAGCGAGCTTGGTCTCTTTGCCGCATCTGTGGGGAGGAGAGACAGACTTACATGCGGGTTCTCCATAATGTGCAGCAGCGATGTGCGGGAGAAGCGATGGTGGTGGATGGCATCAGAAAGGTAAAAGGTAAATCTCGCGATCAAGAGCGATGAGCAAGTGTAACTTTTGTGCCAGTGTTGCTCTCGCTCGAAATTGGCAACACGCCGCGCGCGCCTCTCCGCTCGATTCAAAGCCTTCGTGTCGCAGACAATCTCTCCAGTGTTATTCGTGCGACAACACACGTGACGCAAACAAACATGCTCTAACACTTTGGTTGGAATTGTTGGGAAAACTGCAAGGCCGCGTCAAACCAAGTGAGAGTCGACGTGGAGCGAGCTCTGCCGACGGTCAAAGAATTGACTCGGTCAGTGCATCGTGGCGTGACACTCTGCTCGAACCCAAGGCAAGTTTCGAGGAGCCCAATTGTGCTTAGCCTTTGCTTAGGAAGATCTTCTTGGTGTAAGCTTTATGAGTGCAGCGCGCGCCTCAGCCACTTTCCGCAGCATCATCAAGCTCAAACGCCTCTTCTTTGTTCTCCCTTTCGTTCATCGCCTCAAGATCATCTAAAAAGGACACCGTCTCTCGCAAGGTGTTCCTCTGATCCCCACCTCTACTTTCGCACATTTGCTCGTTGCTGCTGCCGCAGTTGTCGCTGCCTTTGTTGCCGCAGTCTGCAGTCGCACGCACTGGCTAGTAAAGCTTCCCGCCCAGCATGAGGGTCGCCATCCAGTCGCCCGAGATCGCCAGTGTCTCATTGCACAAGAGCATCCCCACCCACCTCCACCTCTACGTGCTCCCCTTCCTCTCGCTCTATCCCGTCTGGGCGTACGCATACTTTGTCAAGTACGACGACTGGGTCAAGTCCGAAGAGTGGACCTTCGTCTTCACCGTCCTTCTCATCTCTGGTCATGCCCTCAGCTTCCTCATCACAAAGTGGAGCATCGCTGCCAAGGCGCTCACCACCTGCGTCACTGTCAAGAGCCTCGACGATGCTGAGCTTGTCCGCGTTCACCCTCTCCCGCACAAGGGCGAGGGCGCCATCGTATCGCTCGACCGTGTAGAGAGGCCCAACCTGCCCATCGAAATCTCATTTACCTACCAGGCTGATAAGTACATTCTCGCTACCCCCGACGCCTCCGCCGCACCTACCGACATCTTTGTCTCGCCGCTCATCAAAGAACCCACCTTCCGCCGTTTGCCGTACCCGGCCGATGCCAAGCCCCACCTCTCGCAGTTCCAGTCCAACCGCGGCTTCAAAACGGACAAAGACGTCCAACTCGCCCTCGGCACTTTCGGCAAGAACGAGCTCGACATCCCCAAGCCCAAGTTTGTTGATCTCTTCCTCGAGCATGCCGTCGCGCCCTTCTTCGTCTTCCAGGTCTTCTGTGTCGGTTTGTGGATGCTCGACGAGTACTGGTACTACTCGCTCTTCACGCTCTTCATGCTCATCGTGTTCGAGTGCACCGTTGTCTTCCAGCGTCTGCGCACGCTCAGCGAGTTCAGGACCATGTCGATCAAACCGTACAACATCTGGGTCTACCGTGTAGGAAAGTGGGCCGAGATGCAGACCTCGGATCTGCTCCCCGGCGACCTTGTCTCGATCGATCGATCCAAGGAGGACTCGGCCACGCCGTGCGATCTGTTGCTTGTCGCTGGCTCGACTATCGTCAACGAGGCCATGCTTTCCGGTGAGAGCACGCCTCTGCTCAAGGAGAACATTGAGCTGCGCGACGGCAACGATGTTCTGGATGTCAACGGCGCAGACCGCAACAATGTCGTCTTCGGCGGCACCAAGGTTCTCCAGACCACTGCACCCGAGGCTGACAGCAGCTACGCCAAGATTCGTGCGCCCGACAATGGCGCGCTCGGCATCGTCCTCCGCACCGGTTTCGGCACTTCGCAGGGGCAGCTTATCCGTCTCATGGTCTTCCAGAACGAATCGCGCGTCACCGCCAACAACATCGAGAGTTTTGTGTTCATCGGCTTCCTACTCGTCTTTGCCATCGCCGCCAGTGGATACGTCTGGGTGCGCGGAAACGAAATGGAGAGACCCAAGGGCAAGCTTCTGCTGGATTGCGTGCTCATCATCACCTCGGTCGTTCCGCCCGAGCTGCCCATGGAGCTGTCCATGGCGGTGAATGCATCGCTGATGGCGCTGGCCAAGTACGCTATCTTCTGCACCGAGCCGTTCCGCATTCCGTACGCTGGCCGAGTCGACGTCTGCTGCTTTGACAAGACAGGTACCATCACTGGCGAGGATCTCGAGGTGCAGGGTGTCGTCCACTGCTCGCCTGGTGGTAATTCGCCTCTGATCCCGCTTAAGGAGGCTTCGGCTGAGACTACGCTGACGCTCGCTTCGGCACACGCACTCGTTCTGCTCGAGGATGGCCTTGTCGGTGATCCCATGGAGAAGACGACGCTCGAAGCCATGGATTGGAAGCTCAACAAGGGCGACCTGCTCACCCCTACCGACCCCAAAGCTGGTCCGCACCGATTTGGTGTCCAGGTTCGCCGCCGATTCCAGTTCTCCTCGGCCCTCAAGCGCATGTCGACCATCAACCACGTCATCGAGCAGTCCGGCAACCGTCGCGTCTTCATCGCCGTCAAGGGTGCACCCGAGACGCTCAAGAGCATGTACTCTGATCTCCCCAAGCACTACGACGAGACGTACAAGGGCTTCACGCGCCGCGGTTCGCGTGTTCTCGCGCTCGGCTACCGCTTCGTTGACAATATTGCGCCTAATGACACGAATGCGATCAACAACATGCAGAGGGACCGGGTGGAGGGCGGGCTCAAGTTTGCTGGCTTCCTCGTGTTCCACTGCCCCTTGAAGCCCGATGCGGTCGAGTCGCTCAAGCAGCTCAACGACTCTTCGCACCGATGTATCATGATTACTGGTGACAACCCGTTGACGGCCGTACACGTGGCTACCCAGGTGGAGATCGTCGACCGCCAAACGTTGATATTGGACATTCGGGAAGGCGCCACCTCGGAGCAGGACCTTGTCTGGCGCTCGGTCGACGAGGCTGTCATCATTCCCGTTGAAGCATCCGACCCCATAGACACAAAGCTCTTTGACAAGTACGATATCTGCATCACCGGTGTCGCTATGAAGCAGTACCAAGACAACGCCACCGCCTGGAACCAGCTCGTGCAAAACACTTGGGTCTACGCTCGTGTCTCGCCCTCGCAAAAGGAGTTTATCCTCAACTCGCTCAAGTCGCTCGGCTACATTACGCTCATGGCTGGTGACGGGACCAACGACGTCGGCGCGCTCAAGGCTGCCAACATCGGCGTCGCCCTGCTGGACGGCACACCCGAGGACCTTGCCAAAATCGCCGAACACCAGAAGATGGAACGTATGAAGAAGGTGTACGAGTCGCAACTGTCGCTCACCGCGCGCTTCGGACAGCCGCCTCCCCCTGTGCCGCCTGTGCTTAAGGAAAAGTTCCCCGAGCTCGAGAAGGCGCGCGATGACGCGCTGGCTAAGATGAACACGGCACGCACCACCGACCGCACAGCCAAGTTTGATCTCTCGTCCATCACCGCCTCGATGGCCGATGCCGACCTGGACGATGGCCCGCCGCAGATTCGCCTTGGCGACGCCTCGGTTGCAGCGCCCTTCACGTCGAAACTCTCCAACGTGGCTTCGATCATTGCCATCATCCGCCAGGGCAGGTGTACGCTCGTGGCTACCATCCAGATGTACAAGATCCTGGCGCTCAACTGTCTCATCCAGGCGTACTCGCTGTCGGTGCTGTATCTGGATGGGATCAAGTTTGGCGATTACCAGGTGACCATATCGGGTATGCTGGCTAGTGTTTGCTTCTTGTGCATCTCGAGGGGGCAGCCGATTGAGAAGCTGTCCAAGGAGAGGCCGGTGGCCAATATTCTCAACGCCTATGTTTTTGGATCGATTTTGACGCAGACTGCGTTGCACATTGCGACCATGTACTACATCCAAACCCTGTCGATCGCGTTTGAAACGCCTTCGGACACCATCGATCTCGAAGCCAAATTCTCCCCATCGCTCCTCAATACGGGAGTCTACCTGCTCGGTCTCTCGCAAACCATTTCGACGTTTGCGGTCAACTATATCGGTCGACCGTGGCGCGAGAGCATTCGCGAAAACAAGTACCTCTACTACGGTCTGGTCTCCGTAGGTGCGATTGCAGTGGCTGGGGCAACCGAGTTTATGCCCGAGCTGAACGAGTGGTTGCAGCTCGTCAAGATGCAGCCCGCATATCAGGTCAGGTTGGTCACTGCGATGGCGGTTGATTTTGCAGGGTGTTATGTGTTGGAGAGTGGTTGGGGGCTGTGTAAGGATGTGAAGCCGAAGAGTTTGGTTACGCGAGGGCAGGAGAGGAGGGTGGAGAGACGGAAGCAGGAGCTGGTGCAGAAGAGGTTGCAGGAGAATGCAGAGGAGAAGAAGGATATTTGATCTCACCCCCCTCCCCCTCGCTTTCGTTCAATTGCATCACGGCGTCTTTGCATCCAGCATACTCCCTGGTGGAAGGAGGAGTTTCACCGCTGTACGTAACCCGTCAATCCAACAAGTACCTTGCAATCTGCAGCTGGAACCTTGGCCATTGTGCGATTACTACACTTGCGTTAGGATGCGGGTCATAACCACACACCGCACTGCACCGCACCGCATCCCATAACGTATTGTCTGGTGTTTGCAATCAAACCGACATCTCCTTGAGCCAGAACAGCGTTGGGTTCGATCCAGACTTCGGAGCACTGCAGAAAAGCAGAACAAGTACAAAAGAATGCCTTAGGCGGAAACACAGTCCTCAACGCGGCTCTCCACGGTCAAGGTTCCCTCTGAATCGGTTTCCGCGTCGAGCCAGTGGGCAATAAGTGTGCAGCTGTGGCTTGCTGGCTTGGGTTCGGTTTTCGGCGCCAGTCGTTGCAGGCGTAGGGCGAGCGGTCAAACTTCTCAAGATGCACAGAGCTTGTAATTGCGGACTGAAGCGAGAGCGAGACGTTACAAGAGCAAGGACAAGAGAGGAGCAGAGGTTGCAGCTGCTGCGCCTGATCAAGTGAGACTAATTGCAGGTGGGGAGAGTTGGGAGCCAAGATCGACGAAAAGAGACTTCAGAGGCGTAATGGGAGGAGTGGGGTCAACAGATTTGCTGTGGTACTAGGTGCAAGCAGTCCAGATCACACCATTTAGCAGAGTGCTTGTCGTCAAAAGACTTTTACGCGTCCTCAGCACGGGGCTCTTGCGAGATGGCACCGTAGCCACCAGAAGCGGGAGAACCAGCGGGGGCGCAGAGGCTCTCGGGAACGAGAACGTGGCCCTCGTCAGGGGTGGCGAGGAGAAGCCAGGCACCCCAGATGGGCTTGGCGATCACGTCGAGAATGGCAAAGAAGAGAATCTCTTTGTCGGGGTTGAGCTTGCCGGTACCCTCGCAGAGAGCAAAAGCAATGGGGTAGAGAGTCCAGACGACAACGAGAGTGAGCGAAACCTGGTTGTAGAGGCTGCCGACCTTGGGGCTACGGAGGAAAGCGGTGGATCGGCCCGAGGTGATGAGCTGGAACAAAATCCAGGCGAAAGCGACGCACGAGAAGGCGAAGAAGCCCCACTTTCCGGTCTTGGTGGGGTGGACACCGGCGATGACACCAGTAACGATCATGAACTCGTCAGCGAGGACAAGGACGATGATCTCGGCAATGGGGAGGCCAGCAAGAAGGGTAAGGTCGAAGAGGAGAAGCGGGGTGGTAAGGGCCCAGTCAATGTCTGTTTCGCGGAAAACATCGGAACGCACAAGCACGTAGCAGAGTGGAGAGAGCGGGAAGATGGTTAAGTCAGCATTTTCAGTCCCTCAACAAAGCAAGGAGCGCATGTCGATCTGGGGGGAACCCCCGATCAACCGGGTTCAGTAACTTACAGCGAGCGTAGTAAAACTCGCGCGGAGCGTGGTGATGCTCGCCAATAGAGGTTAGCGTCTTGCCGATACCGGTAGCCATGGCAAAGTAGGCGGCAGCAGCAATCGCAGTGATGAAGAACGTGGTGGTGTGCATGAGACGGTATCGGTAGGAAGCACGCTGGGACGAGATGAAGAAGAGGAGCGAGAAAGCGGCCATGATGAAGAAGACGACCCAAAGGTAGGTGTGGCCCCACTGGGTGGAGACGACGGGGTGCTCGAGGTGAGGCGGGATGGGGGGGATGCCGACGTCGGGCTTCTTGAAGGCGTCAAGGACGCTGTCATAGTAGAATGAGTTCATGGTTGGTTGATGGCGCTGCGGTGGCTGCGATGTGAGCAGGGGATTCCGAAGTATGAGTTGCTGTACAGACTGGTACAACAATGGTGGAGGAGAGGAGGCAGCTACGACGACAATGAACGGCGAGCGAGTCGTTGAGTGTTGGTGGAGGGACGGAGGATAGATGGCCGGGAACGCAACAGGGAGGGTGGATATGAAGGAATGAGCGGATCGAGGAGGCCGGGCGTTTTGTTTTGCTTGGTCTAAACGATGAAATGCAAAGACAGCGGCTGGTGGACAGCACGAGGCTTGGCTACGCCGACCGCCGAACCACAAAATTGGGAGCAGTTGGAGCAGCAGAGCTGTTTGGCGAACCCGAACGCACGGACATGGTCAGTCAACTGCGCAGCAACCGAGAGTGCTCGAGTGTAAGCCAAGCTTATGATCTGGGCAGAACATCCCGGCAAGGGCGGGCGTTGCAGAAAAGTCATTTGACCTGACGCTCTCCCGCGGAAGGTAAAAAAGAGGGAGCGAGGGATAAGTTGTGTGCGGGGAGGATGCACCTGATGTCAGCAGGTCGTACCTTCGCTTCTACCTCTTATGCTCACGCACGTTGGCTGTCAGAATCGGCCAGAATCCATGGCTTGAGCAAAATGATGCTCTGGCATTCTTGTGACTGCGCACGGTCCCGAGGACGAAGACTCAAAGAAAAGATGTCAGGCTGCACGAGCTTCCCTTAGCTGACAGGTGAGGTGCATATCAGGCGAATTTTCTCGACTTCCATTATTGCTCTGGGCGTTACAGTACTTCAACACAGCAAGCGACCCTCACAGTCTTCCCTGGGCCTTGGTTGTCGGTCCTATCCGACGAGAATCACAAGAACTTGAGCGTATCAGCAGTGAGAGGCGAACCTGGATTCACAACTGAGCTAGCACTTTGCACCTTCTATAGACAGCAAGATCGAAGCTGCCAAACCGACGAGCCAAAAGAGACCGACGCAAAGTGATCTCACCGCACCTCTCCTTTTCTTTTCTGTTGAGCGGCGAGCCCCACGCTCATCAACTCCGCATCTCGAAGCGCGTAAGACACTCTGGCCATCTTGCAATCCATCCGTTCAACCGAGCTACATTTCGCGTTGCGCCATCCTCTCTCTCCTACAGTACACTGTGCCGTGGCGCTTCAAGATCCCACCCGTTGCTTGGTAGGGATTAACGTCAACACCTTGTGTGTAACGGAACTGAAGCTGGCCCCACTCACTTTCCAAAGCTGCTGCAACGGTAACAAGTCATCACCCTTGGCCTAAAACATGTCTCACTCTTGCACAGAGCACTTTTTTTTTTTTTTTTTTTTTTTTTTTTTTCATTCTGGGCATTTCCACCTCCACATTGGAGACGTTACGGACCGCGATTTCCCTTTTTCCGAGCTTGGCAATGTCAGAGTGAGAGAAAGTACCATAGCTGCAGGAAAAAAAAAAATGTTGGATTCGCACGAGCTGCGTGAAGATGGTTGTCCGGGAAAGGGTTACTTCCACATAGCCGGAGCCGAGGCTCTCCCAGCAAGCAAGCGAGCGAGTGCCAATTGTGGAGTCGTTGCTTGCTCCTGTCTTGTGTGAAAGGCGGGTTGCTGCTTTCCTTCTCATGCACAACTTCCAACAATCGCTCGGCTGACCACCGCATCTTTCCTCCCGCACAATTATCACCACCACCACCATCACCTTGCTGCGTTCATCCTCATCGGCAGTCACCCCACAATCTTTGCACATACGCTTACAAGCACATCAAACGAAACGAGCGCAACTGACTTCGTCACCCTTCGGTCCCACACCACCGTACGACTCTGCGTCGCTACCTTTTACTCTTCCACGAAACAAAGTATCGCTCTTCACAACGCTCTAGAGTCTCTCCGACTGCTAATCAAGCATCTCTTCCTCCAAACAACGCATCACGGTCGCCGTCACAACTCACCCATCATGGCTTCAGCAATTGCCACCAAACGCCTACTCAAAGAATACGCCACTGCCCAACGCGAGCTCTCACCCCACTCCCGCTCCCCCACTGCCAACCCCTACCTCCTCGAGCTGCGCCCCTATGACCTCGAAGGCGAAGACCTCACCGAATGGACCGCTGTCCTCTCCGCCCCCCCTACCGGCGCTTACTCCTCCGGCATCTTCACCCTCCACATCTCCGTCCCACCAACATACCCGACCAAACCGCCAACAATAAAGTTCCGCACGCGAATCTTCCACCCAAACGTATCGTGGAAAGACGGCGAGATCTGCTTGGATGTGCTGCAGAGCCAGTGGACGCCGGCGTGGACGCTTAGTTCGGCGTGTACGGCAATAACGGCGCTGTTGGACGCACCGGAACCGGACAGCCCGCTCAATGTGGATGCTGCCACTCTGTATAGGACCGGCGACGAGAGGGCGTATAGGAGCATGTGTAGGATGTATACCCTGCTACATGCACAGAAAGTTCCTTCCACGTAAACACAAGAGGGGAGAGCAAGAGAACGATATCATTTGTATTTGTACCAACCACACGCACCAATTCTACCACAGCATCCTGTAAGCTCACCGCATTCACACAGCTCTCCCTTCTGAAACGATGCAATTACATGAAACGACACGAAAAAGGTATGCAATGAAACAACCACAATGCAGCGCAAGCTTCCCAAGAAGCATCCATCCTCTGCACCTCACTGCTCCCACTCCGCTGCTCAATCATCGATGAGCAGCGGATTGATGCGATCCATAGCAAACAAAAAGTTGTTCGAAAGATCCTCCGCCTCCAAGAACCTTGTCGGATGCAGCACCAAATGTCCCCTCACCTCCTCCAACAGCGCCTCCATCTGCTCCAACTCCCTTGTCGAGAATCCTTCCAACTCCTTCTCCTTCTCCTTCTTCTCCTTTTCCTTTTCCTTTCCACCTGCGGTGGGTGGTCCCGGCGAAGACGCTTCTTTCAACGAAGACGGGATATTGACATCATCATGCGCATGCTGATGCTTTCCACCGTCTGCCGAAGAGGAGTCTCGGGGTTTGATTTGCCCGACGGGCCCGCCGACACTGGCACCGGGGACGCTGTGGGCTTGGGCCTCGCGTTCGCTTCTCGACTCTTTGGCGCCGAACTTGCCCGAGCGTGCCAGCCGGTCCGCCCAAGCGCCAAACGCCTTGTATTCGGCCCACGTCGTCACCGTGTCGTCAGGAACACACTTGAACACCTTGCGGAAGATCTGCGTGTTGTGCACGGCGCACGTAAGCCAGCAGTCGACATAGAACGAGTCGTCGACCGGATCCTTGAAGCGTTCGGGATCAATCTCGAGCGTAGCAGCGGGCAAATTCCAGAAGCTGCTCGACATACGGCTTGAGACCTTGCGACGCACATCATCGCTACCTGCAAGAGTATCCTCGCTCAGGAAGCGTCCACGCTCTCGCGAACGGCGCAACATGTCGGTCTCCCGCTCAGGTCCAAGACTTGACGAGCTCAGCGAGCCAAGCAAACGCTGGTGATCCACCGAGGCCCGGTTGGGCCCGTGTCCTGATCGCTTGGCTTCTCCATCACTAGACTGTCCAGATCGACCATTGACAGCATGTCCATCCTCGATCATCAGCTTTTCTTCCAACGTCGGCTCCATCGTATTGTCATACTTGCCGTCGTCGCTGAACTTGGGTGCGGCCTCACCGCGTAGCGCCAGCTCCACGCGCTCCTTGCGAGCAGCTTCGTAGCGGTCGTTGTGCTTGGCCGAATTCGGCGACACGTCATCTGTCGCCTCGTCGATCTCGGACTTATCGTTCTTGAGTTGGCGGGCAATTGTATCTTCGACCTGACGGCGCAGACCGGATGGCGTGCCATTGCCTTTGTGCGCTAGGTCCGAAGCTACGTTCTTGAGCGCCTGCATGTTGTTTGGTACTTCGACGATATCGGCTGGTGACGACAGCGAATCGCCATGCTTCTTCAGACCGTTGTGACTCTGCACTTGTTCGGGATCCCATTCGTCGTCTGAATCCATCATCTGTCCATCGCCCGGGTAGCTCTGTGCATCAGCTGGCGAGACCTCGTCATCCTGAACACCATCGCGTCGCGCCTCGGCTTCTAGCTCGTCCACATCGACACCAAGATGCTCGCGCATGAGTCGCATTCGCAGCGTATGCGCGAAACGGCCCACCTTGTACGGCTTACCTGCCATGTAGCTGTCAATCATATCGTGATCACGGATGACAGAAGCCAGCTCCGAATCACGGTCACCTCGCTGACTACGCTCGTTGATATTCGCCGAGCCGATTATGGCAAGTCGGTCGTCGACAATCATGACCTTGTCGTGGGGGTAAATTTGCTCGGTAGTGAGCTGACCACCACGCAGCTTGCCCCACGTGCGGAGCGAAAAGAAGCTGATGTACTGCTCGGGATCGATGCCTTCCCTGCGCAGCTTGCCAAAGATCGAGTGCTCGCCTCTCGACATGGAGCGGTTTTGCAGATCGACAATGAGTCGTACCGACGAAGCATCGGGGTGGTCGATGGGCATTGGGAAGCCTGGGATCAGCGGGATGACGATGATGGCGCGCCACGGCGTGTTCTCGCGGTGGGCTTTGATGATACGGCTGACAAGTGCCTCGCCGATCTTGTTTTCGATCTTGTTGCCTTCCATGACGGTCGAGGTGACAAAGAACTGGTTCTCGATGTACACAAAGTGCTCGCTCATCTGGATCGATTTAAGGTAGGCGTTCTGGATGGAATGTTCAACCTTGTTGGTCGTGCCCAAGCTCCAGGGGCCGGCAGATCGGCAAACCTGCACCTCGCACGTACCCGTGAGACCGTACTTTTGCAGCTCCTCGGGCGTAAAGTCGGGCGGAGGCACAAGAAAAGGCATCTGTCGCGTGTGATTCTTGATCCGCAGAAGGTAGTTCCAACGCTGCACAAAGTGTCTGCACAAATCACGGGCCGGTTGACCCACGATCTGAAGACCAACGTCGTGCCATGGCATCCGCGGAAATTTGTCACGAGCAAACAAGTCTTCAGCTGGCTTGCTGAGCGTGTGCCACTCCATGACTCGCTCGTTGGCGTAATCCTGTCCTGGCCAGATGTGAGCCTCACGACCATCCTTGACAGGCCCAAGGAAGCCGGGCGAGTCGGAAAGGCCGAGGTCTGCGTCGCTTTCCCCATCGCGCTTGTGCCAGTACGCGTCGTCGACGAGCGTGTGCGCAGGCGTGTCGTATCGACCGAAGCAGAGATCGAATCCACCCATAAAGGCGATGGTCTCGTCGATGACGCAAAGCTTCTCGTGGTGTGCCCAATAGAAGGTTCCGGTCTGGAAGTGACTGGGCGAACGCTGCACAAAGATGTTGCGGTGTAAACCGATCAGACGCTGCTTGGCGTAGTTCGAGTCGGTGGGAGTGAAGTTGTTGGAGACCTCGTTGTAGATGATGACAAAGATCTTGACTCCTTCCCCGGCCTTCTTCTTGAGGATATTGTCGAGTCTCCACTTGGGCGTACCAGGCCTGCGCAGGTAGAGCTCGGGGCTGAGCCACCAGTCGTGAATAAAGACACGGTCTTTAGCCATCATGAGTGCCTTGCTGAGGTTCCAGTAGTAGTCGCGTCCGTCTGCAAGCCACTGGGCGGAAACATTGAGACGGATAGGCGCAAAGCTGTCGAAGCGGTTCGTGCCGCCAAATATGTTGCGAGCTGCCATCTTTTGCATGGAAACGATGAATTGCTCCATCATGCGCTCGTTTTTGGCTACGAGCTTGAGCTTCTTCTCGGCGTTGCGGATGTAGAAAGTGTGGCTACTAGCGTGTCTGTCGGTGTTGACATCGTCGCGCTTATTCTGGTCGGCGTCTTTGAAGTGCCCTGCAGTCAAGAGGGCAGTATGGTCGTAGGAAGCTTCCTTCGAACCCTCGGCATTGCCGTTGGCGGCGTCTGGCTGTTCAGAGCTCTCAACGTTTTGTGCTTTCTTTTCATCGCTGTGGGTGACTTTGTGGGCAAGGTGCATGGTCTGCTTGTAAAGACGTTTCGGCCTCTCGACGCTGAACTCGGTATCCATCAGGAAGACGTCGTAGAGCTGAAGGCTGTCGGGCTCGTTCACGATGGCGATGAAGCTCTCTCGTACAATGAACCACTTGGGCTCGTATGCCTTGGCCCAGCGCGCGGGCGTAAGCAAGCTCTTCTGGTCCTTCTTGCGCGACGAGCGCGACAGAATGCGGAGGTAGCCCTGCTTTCCTTGTTGTCCGCCACGACTTGCAAGCGAAACCGAAAGGGCCGAGATCTCGAAGAACTTGCAGAGGCGGTTGGCTTCAGCTCGGAACATGGTGCAGCGGATGAGCTCGATAATGTAGTTCTCGAGCGCATCCCTTTGCGCACGGGCAAAGTCGGCGCGAGAAACCTTGCCCTGCCTCTGGAGCTGGTTGAAATAGGGCAAACTCATCTTGGGAAAGCTTGGCAGCCCAACATCACCCTCTGAATCTTTGCCAAGGGATCTACCGAGGTAGCCACGGAGCGCGGCTGCTCGGTAGTGGGCGTGCAAGTTGATGAAATCACGAAGCTCGCGGTAGATGACCCATTTGACGAGACCATCTCCGTACTCGAGCTCGATGCGGAAGACGGCGTGCGTGTTGTGCATCGGGTTGACACTGTCAGTGACGCGAAGGCGAAGATGATTGAGCAGGACAGGGATGCGGCGACGCTTGGACTCATCGCGCTCGATTGCCATCTTGAGAAGGAAAACAGGTAGGATACCGGTCTGGAGCTCCTTGGTTAGGTCGAGACCGATCGCACCCGACTTTTGCTGTTCCTTCTTGCCCTTTTGCGATTCACGAACCTTCTTCTTGAGCTGTGCCCATCTAGTCTGTGCCTGCTGCCCTCCTCCGCTGCCGCTGCCTGAGGCTGTCGCTGCGTCCGGAGATGTAGCAGTGTCTTCTTTGTCCTTGTTGGAGCCGAGCATGATCTTGGTGATGGCACGCAGCTTCTGCGCGTCGGGGGACAGCTCGGGAGTTGGGATGTCGGCATTGCCCCGCTGCTGTGCGTTGGAGCCGTCGGGTGCATTTTCGGCCGAGGGTGTGGGAGGCTCAAAGGCGTTGCGCATCTTGTTAGAATTCTGTGCCCATCTGCTGGACGTGCGGGAGGGCTCATTGCTGGCATCAGTGTGTTCTGCCTGTTTGCCTTTACCGTCTGTGGCGTTTGCAGCGGCGACGTCGCCATGCTCCTTGTTGCTGTTATTGCGCTGGGAGCTAAAGATGCTCAAAGCAGGTCGCGACGGTGTGTTGGTGTCGAATGCGCCCCCAAAGAGACCTGAGCTCTTGTCCTTGTCCTTGCCCTCGGATCCTTTGACCTTGGGTGTGGAGGGATTGGAGTCGTCAGAGTTCGGAGAGAAGCTCGAGAAGCGACGTTTCCAGGTTCCTGCGCCTTGCTTCTCATTCATCTTTGCGATCTTGGCACGTTGCTTGTCGTCGGGGCGCGATGCCCACGAAGGCCCACGGCCGGCAGCATGAGTCTGATGATCATTCCCGGCAGGCTCGCTCTTGATAGCGTGGGGTTGGGCGTCTTGCGATCTGTTGTGGTCATTGTGGAAAACGTGACCGAATTCGGCTACAGCGGCCTCGGGCTTGGTCTGCTTCTCTATGTTTTTGTAAGAGCCGTCCATCTCATTTTCGAGTTGCTTGTCATAGACGGTGCCATGTCGCTGTGCCGCGAGACCATCGTCACCGAGGGCACGGTCAATCATGGCTTGGCGCAGATCGCGTTGATTTGTTGCTCGCTCTTGTGGCTTGTGAAGCATATCTTCTTTGGTTTTGGTTGTGCCATTGATGTCAGGGTTTCTGTCTTCAGGTTCAGCCTTAGACTCGTTGTCTGGAGCGTCTGCACGGCCATTATGAGTATCTGCGTGTCCGTTGGCAGCATTTGCATGGCCGTTCGGAGTGTTGGCATGTCGGTTGACAGCATGTGGATGGTTGACACGAGCGGCTGGATCGTTGGGGTGGTTGCCAGGAGCTGCTCGATAGTCGGCCGATTGCGATGTTGGATCTGCGCGGCTGTCATCGTCATCTTGATTGGCGTTGGAAGCACTGGCATCTTGCTGATGCTTGCCCTGGGCATCTGCGCCTTGCGAGTCAGATGCGTCTTGGTCTTGAGCGGTAGCATATTCGCTAACGGCAGAGAGACCACTGGCTTGAGCCGCCGCATCCCACGCCTGGTGGGCAAGATCCGCAAACGAGGTTCCCGAAGACATTGCTGAAAGAGCGAGCTTGAGAGCGAGTCGCAGGCAAATGCTTGGAAAGCTCGCAGCTGATGCTCTGCAGTGACGGCCTTCAAGATCTCATCGACGGGCTCAAGGCCAAGGAAGCCCAAGGTGGTGAGAAGCACCACAGCAATGCAACGGTGTCGCTCGCTACGGGAGACGAAGACAGCAAGCGGAGGCGGGCTAGCGAGCAAGCAAGCAGCGGGTCGCGATGAGAGCTGATGTAGGTGATGGTGGACGACATGCAAGCGGCCACGAGAAACACGAGCTATAGAACAAGTTGAGCTAGAATTGTAGAATTGTGAGTGAGAGTGGTTGGCCGATACATGTAGGCGCAGTAGACGCATGCTTCTGCTGTACTGTACAGTATCTGCTCGAGAAATGTATGCAGCGCTACTGTAGGCAGTGTGCCTTCTGCGTGTGTTTCTCCAGCCGTTCTTTCGCTTACAGTTAGCGAGTCGACCGGCCACATCGGAGCTGTTTCCATTCAATATTATTGCAGTATTTCTCAAGCTTCAAGCGGGTCAGGCACACTCACTCTTTTGCACTGGAACCTGAATTCTCGAAATCGACGCTTTTACACCTGCTAGTTGCGTCGTGAGCCAAGTTAGGGGCAAAACACGCTTTCCCAATTGACGGCTTCTCATGCGTGCGGCAAGATGACGAAACCGTTGTCTGCAACGGTCACCTTTGTTCGAGACTCTGAAAATCACACCCTTTTTTATTTGCGTGCCTTTTGGGCTACCTTACTGTCCAAGTAGCTTACTTCTTGGTCTCGACATTCTTCTAAAGCTTGAGGCTTGTCTCATTCGTTCAACAGACATCTTTAACGCGGCTACTGTAAAAAGGTTTTTGAATAAGTTCAGATTCTTCCTCACATTGCTTATATCTCGAGTGATGCTGACCCGCTGGTAACGCTGCTTGTCGCTTGACCACATGCAACAAAATCCCTGGGGGAACGGAAAGATGCGAGATACCCACCGCAACGGTGATGCTGGTTACAGTATCATGGCTGAGGGTATAACCGGTCTTTGAAGCACAAACCACTCCCGGTGGTCAGCATTCCGGAGCTCAGTCCCGAGATGCGAGTACAACAGCCTGGATCCGAGACTATGAATTGCAGTGGTATACAGAGAGGTAGTGGTGAGATTGCGGTGAGTGGCAAGAAACGGCTCTTACTTGGCAGCAACGCCACTTTTCTTGGTCTTGGAAACCGGACCCTTTTTGATCAGATCCAGGAAGTTGGACTTGCTCAAATCCGCCAGACGCGCATCCTTACTCGCTAGACCCGCCTTCTTAACCGGCGCCGCTGCTGCTGCTGCTGCACTCGCCGCACTCTTGCCGCTTGCCTTTGCAGCAGCGCTCTGCTTTGCCTCGGCCTCTTCCAAATCATCCTCGGTGGTTGTTTGAGCCGCCCGAATGGCGTTGAACAGCTTGACCACACCGCGCTGGGCCACCTTGCGCAGCTTGCGCTCGTACGTCTGACTGCCGCCCTGGCTGGCAAACTCTTGCAGCTTCTCCGCCTCGTCTTCAGCAGCAAAGGCGGTCTCGATGATATTGCCGTCTTCGTCTTCCAACGGTGGGAGGACTCCGGGGGGACCCCAGCCTCCGATGACATCTTTGACGTGGCATCGCTCTTCTCTGCGGCGTTTTTGTTCGAGTGCAATACGTGCGGCTCGGGCGCTGAGCGAGGTGGACTGTGCGGATCGGCGGAGATGCGGCGCCAGCGACAGGATGGCGGGCACTTGCGCCTCTTGCCTTGTCGCAGCAGTCTTGGCCTTCTTCGTGGTCGTCTTGCCCTCCTCTTGTTCGCTTTCTGCATCTTCGGCATCGACAGATTCGTCTAGTGTCTCGAGCACATCTGCGGATGTAGAAGGGGCGATGCCGAGCAGACCTTCGAGTGTCGTACCAAATGAAGTGGGCGAAGTGGCTCTGCGTTTGCGCTTGGCTGTCTTTTTGCTTTTGGAGCCAGCTCCCTTGGCCGCCTCGATCTCGTCCTCCGTGTCGGGCTCGTCATCGTCGTCATCGCCTTCGAGTGAGATCCGGTCGTCGTCCATACCGTCTTCCGAGTCTGTGTCGTCTTGTGCTGGCGGAGCAGGCTTCTTTGCCTTTCCGGCTGCTACCTTCTGCGTGGAAGGACCGGCAGGAGCGGTCGAGGAGGATGCCTTCATGGTCATCTTGGACCCAGATGGTCCGAATTTGCCAGCTGCCATCTTGTTACTCTACTTGCAAACGGAAGCAATCCACACCGTGTTGCGATGGCGAACGTCTTTGGTCGAGAGGTGACGGACGAGTCAATCTTGGTGGTAGATGCGATGGCGGGTCGACTTCAAGATCCTCGTT
The DNA here is from genome assembly GCA_928869825.1 of Ustilago lituana. Classification (NCBI taxonomy): domain Eukaryota; kingdom Fungi; phylum Basidiomycota; class Ustilaginomycetes; order Ustilaginales; family Ustilaginaceae; genus Ustilago; species Ustilago lituana. Next base: position 409,802 of record CAKMYA010000002.1, read on the forward strand.
GGCCATTGGATGAGTTGGACGCCAACACAGGCGCCAAATTTTCTTCTGTTCCTCCTCCGCCAACGAAGGGTTCACAGAAAATTTGGCCGTGCTTGGACGCCATTTTCCGACTTCCGTTCCTCTCAAGGTCGAATCGTGGCATCCTCCATCGGGACAAATCCTGCTCAAAATCGAAATTCACTGTTTTCCAGGCTCAAGCGTGATCGGCCCACGTTTTCGCATGCTCGCAGGGAACGACTCGGAGGAGACGTAGCGGAATGAGCCGAAGCACTTACATTGCCCACGGGTGCGGGAGGAAAATGTCCGTCGCTGTCTGTGAGTGTCCTCGAAAGCGCGTATAATGTGTGCAGTGTCCTTCTCGAGCAAAGAGCGCTCGACCAAGTGTAGATACCGTCGCATTCACCGTTCCCTTTGCGCCTCTTCTTTCTTTACCCCACACCTCCTGCCTTCCCTTCTCTCCTCCCTCTTCTCCCCGATCACAATGCTGTTCAACGCGCTCCGCACACGCGCCTCGATGGCCAGGACCATCGTCCGAGGCGGCCAGGCTGCTGCTCAGAAGCGATATCTCTCCATCCACGAGCACCTCTCCATGGACATCCTCAACAAGTACGGCATCGCTACCCCCAAGTACATCGCTGCCAAGACCCCCGACGAGGCCTTCAAGGCTGCCCAGTCGTTTGGCGGCAAGGAGATGGTCATCAAGGCTCAGGTGCTTGCTGGTGGTCGTGGAAAGGGTCACTTCGACTCTGGTCTCCAGGGTGGTGTTCACCTTATCAAGACCCCCGAGGAAGCTCGTGATCTTGCTGCCAAGATGATTGGCAACCACCTCATCACCAAGCAGACCGGTGCAGCTGGTCGGCTCTGCAACGCCGTCATGATTGCCGAGGCTCGACCTCCACACCACGAGTACTACGTCGCTGTGCTCAACGACCGTGCCACCCAGCTTCCCGTCCTGATCGCCTCCAACCAGGGTGGTATGTCGATCGAGGAGGTCGCTGCCGAGAACCCCGACGCTATCATCACCACCCCCATTGACTTTGAGAAGGGTCTCAGCAAGAAGGACGCACTAGGCATCGCCAAGAAGCTCGGCTTCACCGGCGTCAAGCAGGAGGAGCAGGCCGCAGAGACTTTCCAGAAGCTCTACAAGCTCTTTGACGAGAAGGACGCCACCCAGGTCGAGATCAACCCATTGGCCGAGTCCAAGGACGGCGAGGTGCTTTGCATGGACGCCAAGCTCGGATTCGACGAGAACGCCGATTTCCGCCAGGCCGACGTGTTCAAGCTCCGTGACACCACCCAGGAGGACCCAGACGAGGTCGAGGCCGCCAAGTACGGACTTAACTTTATCAAGCTCGATGGCAACATCGGCTGCCTGGTTAACGGCGCCGGTCTGGCTATGGCTACCATGGATGTGCTCAAGCTCAACGGCGGCAACCCGGCCAACTTCCTCGATGTCGGTGGTACCGCATCAGCCTCTTCGGTCAAGAAGGCGTTTGAGCTGCTGCTCAACTCAAAAGAGGTCAAAGGTATTTTCGTCAACATCTTTGGTGGTATCGTGTCGTGCAAGAAGATCGCCGAGGGTATTATTCAGGCGACTCAGGAGCTCGACATGACGATCCCGCTTGTGGTCAGGCTGCAGGGCACGCACGAGAAGGAGGCCAAGGAACTAATCAAGAGCTCCAACCTCAAGATCTTTGCCTTTGACGGCCTCGACGAGGCCGCTGCCAAGGCTGTGGAGAGCGCTCACAAGGGCTCGCTCTAACAGTAGAGAGCGTCAGAGGTGGAAAGCTGGAGATATCTTGTGATTTGATGTAAAAGTTCACTGCCTTGGCAATCTCAGGTTTCGTCTATTAGATCGCGGTAAGGTGAAGAATGTGAGGGACTTGGAGCAAGTCTCAGCAAATGGGCAGCGCAGGACGAGGCGCCAGCTGGGTGCTTGAAAATGCTACATGACATTGAACACGAGAACAAAGAAACTAACCACATAAAGACTGTGTGAACGGGTATCGGTTGTCCCAACGCAAAGCAACTAGCTTACCTGGGACCACATATGTACAATCCATATCTCCTCAACGCCCGTTGCTAAACGACGTAAAACTCAGAAGACGTCGCTTCAAACGCCTGAATCTTGCCCGTGAACGGCGTCTTCCTATCACCATAGTACACCACCCGGTACAACCCCTGCTTGGTCCACGGCTCCACATCCCAACCCACCTGCACCGTGCTCGAGCCGAGCAACTCGTTCGTCCGGGTCCATCGCATCGTTGTCGAATGGTGTCCGTCCGTGCGCTCTACCTCCCAGGTGCCGCGGTCGGTGTAGCGCTGGATCTCGAAGTAGGTGCTCTCGAGATGCAGATTGTTCCGTGGGTTGGCGCCGACGAAGGTGACCGTGATGTTCGAGGTGGCCGTGGTGGTGGGGTTAGAGTCGAAGAGGGAAGAGGAGGTCGAGTTGGAGTTGGGAATGGGGTAGGAGAGGAGAGGTTGTTCAAGGACATCTCCAAACGAGTGGCCTAGGGGAGGATTGTCGTAGACAACGCCGGTTTCGAATTGCAAGGTTTTGGTGATGTCGAACTCTCTCTGTGGGCCCAGTGGGAGGCCCCGTGCTCCTTCACGGAGGGCGGGGACGAGGCGACGAGAGAACACATCCATGTATGCCGCCAGCGTGTGCGGGCCAAACAGCGTGCTCGACCCCTCGTACCTCTGCACCGAGTACTCTTCCTCTGTCGTCACGTAGTGCCCATATGTCGATGCCGGTCCCGACACCTGCACGATCGGCTCCATCCCCTCCAACACCAGCCCCGCCTTCTTGATCGCCTCTCCAACAACCCTCTTGAGCCTGCGTCCAGCCATGGTGGTAAACTCGCCAGGCACGATGAGGATGAACAGCTGCCCCACACGGAGGATCTGCACCTCAACCACAGACGGTCCCCACTCGTACGGCATGTGCATCTCGCCAATGTCGAGAAGGATAGCTTTGGGAGCCTGACACTCGATCTGTTCTTCTCCCGGATTCTTGACGAAGCTCTTGACAACGTCCCAAAATGGGTTGTGGTGGTCCGTGTCGTTGCTACCCTGCACAAAATCGAACGCGCCCGGCCCGTCCGTGGTGCCACCAGCAAAGCCGTAGCCAAGTGCAGCAGGGCATGTCTTGACCCGCGATCCGTCGGGACGGTAGACAGTGTACTGGCTCATATCGACGTTCATCTTTACGCTCTTCACCGGTCCGTTGAGCAACGTCATGCTTTCGTACTCGTCAGCGGAGGCGGAGGAAGAGCCGGAAGAGTCGCGAGCCATGATAGCACGTGCAGCGTCGACTTGCTTGCGCGCAATGATCTCGTTCGATGCCCAGTCGTACCCGCCCGTTGGGCTGACGGGAAGGTACTCGTCGAGCCCCCAAGCCGGGCCTCGACCGTGGCAAGTCTGCACCCTTTCCTGCCCGTTACCAATATCGCAGGTTGAGTGCTTGTACTCGCAGACAGAGCCGTCATCGCAAAAGGCACCCTTGGTGTTCGGCGAAGTGTCCCCCACCAGCGCCTGCGAAAAGCCCGCAACAAACGCGTTCTGTCCCGGAAGCTTGTCCGGCTGCTGCGCCGTCTCGTACAGCAACGCAGCCAAGCCCTTGTTGTCTCCCGACGTAAGCGTGTTGTTCTCGTACAGCGAAGTCCCGTGCACTGCATACCACGACAGGAACCCCGCCGCCTCGGCCTTTGCGTCAGCACTGACATCTTCGAACTTCAGCAGTCCAAACTCGTGGTCTTGGTCTTCGTCGTTGTACAGATCCCTCTCCTCCTGCGGGTTCTGCTCGTACGCATATCGGCTGCGCTGAATGTGTGCATCCTCCAACCTCGTCCTGCCATAGCTGAGACGGGTGTTCGCACCCTGTGCAACGCGAGCTTGGCGCGATTGAAAGTCTTGGTGCGCGCGCACGGCTGCGTTGACGGTGCCTTCTACAATGGCGTCAAAGTTTTGCAGAACCACTCCCTTTGAGGTGAGCGTGGGGAGAAGAGCTTGTATGAAGCCGCCGGGCCCAGCGTGCGAGTGTGTACCGACAAACGCAACGTTGCGCTCACCATAGATGCCAGGATACTGGTCACGCAGGCGGTCTACGACAGCTTTGCGGAGAGCTGTGTCGCCCATGCAGATATCAGAGTTGATAAAGAGCCAGCGGTTGGCAGAACCGTCAGCAGTGGGGAGGAAGCTCTTGAACCTGGCTGCAAGACGGGTGCGGAATGAGGGTGATTCGGCATCTTGGGACCCCACAATGAAGGCGCGGGAGCGGAGCCGGATATGAAGTCCCGTGTTGGTCTGTGGAAGAGATGCATAGCCCATCATATTGACTTCGACAATAGGGCCGGTGACGTCGCCGATTCCGAGGCCGAAGACGAAGTTGGAGTCGGCGGTTGAACGGAGAGTGGTGGTGTGGGGACGGCTCACTTCGAAGGGTCGCGCTGTCCATGAGGTCAGTACCGCCCCGCTCCGGTAAGCACAACATGCGGCAAAGATAGTGGAGCCAATCAGGACGATGCAGAGGATGGCTTTGAACCGCAAGCAAGCGCTCTTGCGACCATCTCGTTCGGTGGCTGTGGCAGTGCTGCCAACGGGAAGCGGGAGATTGTGCTTGTCGGACGCAGCTTTCTCTTCGACTTCAAACACGCATGTCTCCTCACTCTCATCGCTGGGGAGTAAGTGGTAGCCGGCACCAGTCATGGCGAATCAGGCACGTGCTGACAAAGGTCAGCTGTGTGGAGTGTTGCAGTTGTTCTACCTTGTTCCTTGCTTTCTTTCGAGTCGAGATGCACTTGTGTTTTGATCAAATATGGGCGAAGGAAGAGTCGCAGTCTGTCGAGATGGGAGGTATGATTCGATCTGGAGCTGTCGGTACTAGTGTTTTATGTACGAGTGAGCCGTTCTGTCCAATCCGTGGCTCAGCTTTGAGTGCGGCGTGAATCCTGAGCGTCGAGGCTGCTGGGAGATACAAGCCTAAAGTACCGTTGGGGTTGTACCTCTGCTGTGAGTAAGCAGCTAGCTCTAGCTCTAGCTCTATGCCTGAGCCTAACAGTTGGGATTGGATGACAGATTGGTGATCAGGATGCAAGGAAGGCAGTTGCACGCTTATCCGCCACTCAATGAAGCTGACTCTTCCAATAATCACACACTCTCTTTCTTTCCTGCTGCACTGAGGCAAAGCCCGAAATACAGTACAGTCAGAAGCTCCGGACGCGCCGGCCTATGCAGGGGCCCCAGAACGCAGACAAGGGACGACACAAGGAAGGACCCTGAATTCGCACTTGGTTTTCCTTCACCTGACAGCATGTGCCCACACGTCAGGCATAGCCATCCACCGGCTACCCGAGCTTGTCGTTCGACTCAGGGGCTGTGGAAAGCAGTTGTCAGCTGACCTCGACATCGATTGTGCATGATGATGCCAATTTAGTGGTCGCCATCCGCTCTCGCATAGATGCAGGCACGTTGCTGGAGTTGATCTGTAGCCTGGACGAAGGTATGCTCCTGAGTCCTCTTGGGCAATGCCTGCGTCATGAGCATCGCACGTCCACCTTATGGCTTTGCGCAATTCGTTGCTTGTCGATAAACTCTATGCTCTCAGTTGAAAACGCACGGATTTACACAGGCAAATAGAAACAGGAGAAGTGCCATGATATCCCTACAAGAACAGAAATAAAAGCATGAAGTCGGGTTACGAACAACAACGCAAGCCCCTAAAAGTACAACCGAGACGAAAGTATGAAACAAAGCGCCGCACTGTGTGATGAGAAGAAGTGTATTAAGCAACACTAGCAGCACCAATGCTGTCGATATCCACCTGGGGGTGTACCATCAGCACCGCGTCTCCCGCAGACGACCCGCTGCCCGACGCATCCGCCACACTGCTGATCGGATTACCGTCCTCATCAATCGGCTCTCTCAACTCGAGCAGCATCGAGTCCTTGACCAGCTTGGTAAGCACCTTCTTGATCAGCTCGGTCTCCTCTTCAAACTGGTCCACCGTCTCGATCTCGTTCTCCCGCTGCAGCAGATACCAGTCTACCAGCTCAGACCTGGCCACGCCGCGCATCGTCTGACGCTCCACCTCGTTGACTCGCAGCACAATTAGGTTCGCGATCTCCATATACCGGTCGAACGTGATCCTAATCTTGCGCCTCGACGCCGCCGAGTTCGAAGCCATCTCGCCCGTTGCGCCCGCGCCAGCGGCCGAGGAAGAAGCCTGTTGGCCCATCGACTCGCTGTTGGGGTCCATCGAGTCTTCGTCCATTGCACCCAACGAAGACGAGGGCTGAGCGGCTCCGGTCTGCGACTGTTGCTTCTGCTGTTGCTGCAGTCGCTGCTGCTCTTCCTCTTCTTCGTCGTCAAAGTCGATGTCGTCCTTCTCGACGTGGATGATCGACTGGCGGAGCAGCGAGTAGGCCTCGCGCACAAAGGCGGGCGTGATCTCGTGGCGGCAGTTCGCACGCGCGATGGCCTCGCACAGTCGGATCATGCTCTCCAGCTGCCTCACCGTGATGCGGTACGAGTTCTTGCCCGGTCCCGAATCGTCCTGGCGCAGCTGGCGGTACTTGTCGACCAGCACGTCGCTCGCTTCCGGCGTAAGCTTGGGCTGAAAAGTGCGCGCATATCGGATGTATCTCTGGATTGCCTCGGTGCTGAACTCGGGGTCGATGGCAGCATCTCGGAAGCGGTGCACGTTGACAATGTGCTGGGCGATGTTCATGTCGACCGCCTCGTTGCACTCGTCGAGAACGACAAAGAACAAGTCGAAACGCGACATGATGGGCGCCGACATGGCCACATTGGCTCGAAGAGTCTGCTTGCGGTTGTATCGTCCGCCAACCGGGTTAGCAGCTGCAAGGATCGAGGTGCGTGCGTTCAGCGTGGCTTGGATACCCGCCTTGGCGATGCTGATGGTCTGCTGTTCCATGGTCTCGTGGATGGCGACCTGGTCGGCCACGTCCATCTTGTCGAACTCGTCGATCGCGCAGATACCGTTATCTGCAAGCATGAGCGCACCGGCTTCGATGGTGAACTCGCCCGTCTCCTCGTCCTTCACCACGGCAGCAGTGAGACCAGCTGCAGACGAGGCTTTGCCAGACGTGTAGACGGCTCGAGGCATAAAGCCACAGACGTACTTGAGGAACTGCGATTTGCTGGTAGAGGGATCGCCCACGATGCAGATGTTGATGTCGCCACGCAAGCGCATACCTTCCTTGGTCGACTTATGCACGCCGCCCATGAGCTGGAGGAGGATGCCCTTCTTGACAATATCGTGTCCGTAGACGGTGGGTGCGATCGACTGGACGAGTCGGCTGTAGATGTCTTCGGACATGACCATGGCTTCCAGCTCGTCCCTTTCGGCCTCGGTGAGCGAGTCCATGAGCGTTTCAGGGTCTTCGTTGTCGTCTGTGAATTCGGCGCGGATGTCGTTGCCGCCTCTAGCATCAGCACTTTGTACCATGCAAGCGAGGAAGGCAGTCTTGTAAGTGAGATCGCGCACACCGAGGCTCTTGAGACCCGAGACACCCTGCGCGTTGACACCTTCAGGTGGTCGACCGCCCTGAGCCTCTCTCTGGATCTGTGCGTTGACACCAGGAACGCCGAGCTGCGAAACGTCGGGGACAACGATAAAGGTACCTGTGAAGATGCACTTGTCACCCGCCTTGGCACGTTCGACGATCTCGGAACGCAGAATGACGTCGAGACTGCGTGGCATGCTACCCGTGGGGATCTCGTTGGCGTTCTCCTGGATGCGCACTTTTTGCCAATCGCAGAATCGGCTTTGATCGACGTTGAGCTGCCATTCCCTCCTGTTCTGGCAGACTGGGTTCCTGCACATGACAGGCTCGGTGTATTTGAATTGCTGCTCGACATCGCGCACTGTAGTGGAGCAGGCGTTGCAGGTGAAGGCACCGTAGAGCAGCTCTGGCCTGACCTCGCTGGTTCGGGTCACGGTACCGCTGATGGAGACCAACTTACCCACTCGATCGGTGCGGAGATCTCGAATACCAGAGACAAGACCGAGATTGTAGAATGAGACAGAAAAGTCTCGGTGGATGAGACCCGACGAGGCGGTAGCGGCGACGTGTGCGTTGAGGTAGAGGTAGTTGGGCACGTACGTGTTGACAAGGTCAAGCAGTGCACGGCGGAGGTACGGTACGAAACGGTAGTACTGGTCGCTGATGGCACGCGCCAAGACTTCATCGTGGCGGAGGATGTGACTAAAGTCGACGAAGAGTGTAGTGCGGTTGTAGTCTCGCAGCGCGTAGATCTGATCGATGTAGACGGGGTCCTGTACCTTTTCACCGTTCGGGTCCGGTGAGCCAGAGAGGGGCTGGTCGACAAAGCTCTCGAGGAACTGTGCGAAACCTTCTCGCACACGCTCACCGACTTCGTCCACAACAGGAGGAATGTCCTGGGTATCGACGGCGGCACGAGGGCGGGGTCGTCGTGGTGTAGAGTCTTCGTCCATAGGGCGCTCGCCATTGACGGTGCTGACATCGTCTTCGTACTGTCCTCGCAATTGTCGTTCGAGGTTGAGCGAGCCTGCCTCTGATGTGCCTGGTGTGAATGCGCGGTGTGCGCTGGCGCCGGCGCCCGTGGTGTTGTTGGACTTGCCGAGGGCGAGAGGGTCGAGGCGATCCTGATCAGCACTTCGGTTCTGGCCAGCGACCCTGCCCAAAGGGGAGGAGGGCATTGCGGACGAGGACGACATCCTTTCGTATAGGCCTAAGCTTCGAGTCGAGTGCTTGTTCTATTCGTTCCTCTCCTCTATACGGATGGTGCGGTGTGCGAGCAGAGATGGAGCAAGGTTTTTAAGCAGGTCGTGTCGAGTGTATGTGGGAAGACGGTGGCTGGAAGGGCAAAGTAAGGGTGAGAGGGGACAAGACGTGTAGGGAGGAAAAGGGAATGGGGGTGGGTTGGCGAAAGAAGTGTCGGTGGTGGTCCTGGTGCTGTGTGTGTCAAGATGAGAGGTGTTGTTCCTCTGCTTGTTGAGAGAGAGAGCGCGCGCGCAGATCGTCGTCTTTGTGCCAATCGCTTTGCGCTGCAGTTCTGCTGTCTCTCGCTCCAGAGCTTTCGTTTGCGCACATTTTCCCGAATCGCAAACATGCTCGACGTGTAAATGAGCTGGACGCGTCTAACGCGTGTCGCGTAAATGGCGGTTTGCATTGTTGGCCTGAATCGCGACTTGATCGCAACGCGTTCACTCGAGCTTTGCCGCGAAATGGCAGACGGCAAAGAACGTGAAGATATAACATACAGCGAAAGAAGGGACCAAGCTGTGATTCGCAACCGTCTGTGCAGATGCACGCGTGAAAGGATCCTGTTGCGATTCCACGCCCAGTCGCGGGCTGGCTTGAAGGCAGGGAGAGTCTCGCATGACTAGCAACTATCTGTGCAGCATCAGCTTCACTGACGCTGCGAAACAAACATCGAAAGGAGGAGCGACCTTAAATAGCTGATACGACGAATTTGCTCTCCTCGTCTTCGAAGCTGGCAAGCTCATGTAACGGGCACGAGGGGTAAGATACTATAGCGCGAGCTGTCGGTCAAGGAACAGGGCGGTTGTTATCGATCCAAGAGCACAACATTTCAGACTCGACTTCGTGGCACTCCCATCGCAATATCCGAGAGCAGCACAAGGAGCGAGACATTCCAAGCAAGACGCTGAAGCAAAGAGGGCGCAGCAAAAGGTTGATCTGCTTCGTTCAGTCCTGATGTTTCGACGATGGACGTGGGAATGAACCAATGCGGTCCTTTCCACGGTTTAACACCCACTCGTTCAAACAGTTGGCGTCAAGAGAGAGCTTTCAGAGCTCGCCGTAAAGCTCGCGATTTGGGGGTTCGTTTTCGCTTCACGGCTTCAATGCAAGAATGCCATGCCGAGCGATCAGAACAAGAGTATGCTGAGTATGTTTAGATCTATAAGTACAGATGAGTTGTTGCATCGTCACCGAAGGACGGTATTGGTACAGTGTGCCGACAGTAGAGCCGGCGCTGGCGGTCGGCGGGCACGGCAGAAGAATGCTCGTCACCTAGGGTCAATCAAATGCAGAGTGTCTGGAGAGGCGTTTATGAAGGACTGCCAACCGCAATGATATCATGGTTTACTGCGAAGCTCGCGCAATTTGTCTTGCAGCTCCCGCAGCTCACGGGACACCGAGTCGTCCCTTGCCGTTTTCTGCTGCGCTTGTGCTCTTGCACGGTCTCGTTGCGCCAACCTCTGAGACTGCTGATACGACATTCTCGCCCTTTGCCTCTGCGCCTCTTCGAAGCTCATGGCCGATCTACTTGATTCGCTGCCTGCGACTCCAGCTTGCTTCCCATCCTTGCCCGTGGACGATGCAGGGAAGGGTGAGGGCTCGTCATGCGGTTCTCCGTGGTCCTGCTCCCATTCGCTCTCGCGCACTCCGAGCGGCGGCTGATAGGTTGGCACTTGACGTCCCTGGATTCGGTGTGGCATGTGATCGATTTCGTGGATCATGCGGTCGACAATGCGGAAGAAGAGCGGTGAGTTGGCTAATTTCCGTGTAAGCGCCTGTGTGAGCATGGAGGCGACAATTCGCACCAGATAAGGCGGTAGTTGCGCCATATTGCTGACAGATCCCGACGCGGAGAACGCCTGCCGAAGACTGGTCTAGTCTGGAACCTTATAGGATGGCCCCAGGACCATGCTTGAAATGGTGTCAACCACGAGGGTTTAGCATGTGTCTTTGACAAGTGGCTGAGTTTTTGGACACGCCGGAATTCGGCGAAATGCTTAGGCTGCTTCCAGCTCCACATCGACTTTCTTTCGAGCCGGCCGAGATTTTTCGAGTAGAATCAGCCGCGGATGTGTTGTTCTTCAGCTTCCACCTCTGAACCCTTTCATCCGTTCCACCACTCAGCCATTAACACTGCGCCATTGCATCTTGGCCACCCATCCTTTCTGCGACGTCGAGATGGCTAGCTTCGCTGACGAGCTGCTTGCCGACTTTGGCTCGGACGAAGAGCAGGAAGTCGGTGTTCATGAGAATGAGGCTCAGCCTTCCACAACAGACCATGCATCTAACGGCCGCAAACGCGCGCACCCTGAGAACGGAGATGTCCCACACACGGATGGAGGACATGCTAGCAAGAAGTTCCACCTCGACGATGCCGACCTCGACGATCTCGAAGACATGAGCGATGACGATGATGCAAATGGGGTGCAAACGACTATCGAGGATGGTGCAGAATCTTCGGCGTCGGGAGGGCAAGAAGACGCCAACGGTCTGCAGTTGGGTAGAAATGCCGTGCAGCCTGCTGCTGAGCGTGATCAGGCAGATGTGGACGAGCTCGACTTGACAAATACCACCAGTGTCAGGAGCGTCGCCACACTTCTCCGCAGCGGCAGCAAAGTCGACGGCGTGCTGAAACAGATCGACCATTTTATGGCACTACCCGAACCTGACCTTGCCGGCGTGCTAGAGGACTCACCGGAATATCATCTCATCGTCAAGGCAAACAACATTGCTGTTGATGTCGACAACGAAGTCATGGTTGTGCACAAGTTCATCCGCGACCACTACTCTCCTCGCTTTCCCGAACTCGAAACGCTCATACCCAACCCGTGGGAGTACATTCAAGCGGTCAAAGCCATCGGCAATGATGACGCCATTCCTACCTCCCCACTCGAAGGTATCCTCCCGCACGGAACTGTGGTGGTCATCAGCATGGCTGCCTCCACCACTACCGGTCGACCCCTTCCACGCTCCGAATGGCTCGCCGTGCAAGAAGCGCTCGAGATGGTGTTTGAGCTCGAATCCGTCCGCACACGTATCCTGGCCTATGTCGAGTCACGCATGTCCTTTGTCGCTCCTAACCTCTCCGCGGTGGTTGGTACTCGCACGGCTACCAAGCTGCTAGGTGTAGCTGGAGGTCTCGAAGGTCTCTCCAAGATCCCTGCCTGCAACGTCCACCTTCTCGGTGCCGCCAAGAAGCACTCCATCGGCCTTTCCACCGCGCACGGCGGCTCCGCTCGCTCCTCTGGCTTCATCATGCAAAGCGCCCTCGTCGCCAACACTCCAGACGACTATAAGCGCCAAGCCGTCCGCATGGTCTCCGCCAAAGCCCTTCTCGCTGCGCGCATGGACGCCGGCAAAACCACCTCCCGTGACGGCTCGTACGGCCAGAAACTGCACGACGAGCTCTCCAAAAAGATTGAGAAACTCCTGGAACCACCGCCGCAGAAGCTCGAAAAAGTGCTCCCCATTCCGAAAGAAGGTGGCGGCAAGAAGCGTCGCGGCGGTCGAAAAGCGAGAAAGGCCAAGGAGAGGAATGGAATGACGGAACTGCGCAAGATGCAGAACAGGATGGAGTTCGGCAAGCAAGAAGAAGAAGCGTTTGGATACGACGAGTCGGTTGGGTTGGGTATGATTAACAGCTCGGCGTCGGGCAAGATTCGGGCACAGATGGCGGAGGAGAGGTCGAAGGGGAAGATCAGCAAGGCGAACAAGAACAGGCTCGCCGCGCTGAGGGGGGCGAGTGCAGGGGGGACCATGTCGGTGTTGGGTGGAAGTGGAGGAGGGGGAGGGGTGGATGGAACGGCTAGTTCATTGTCGTTTACACCAGTGCAGGGGATCGAGCTGGTCGATCCGAGCAGGAGGAAGGGGACCGAGGATCAGAATGCGAAGTGGTTCAAGCAGGGGCAGTTTTCGCTGTTGCCAGGGGCAAAGGGAAACTTGCCAGGTTCGATGGGTCCGCCGCCACCACCGCCATCCTCATCGAAGTAGTGTGGGCGTCTAGGGAGCTACATGTCTCTCTTGCATTTGTATTTGTACGAATCAATACCAGCAAACTTTCACATTGCTCTTGCGCTTGAGTCTGTCGATAATAGACACATGGATGCATTGTGGAAGTCGCTTTTAAGACACAAGCAAAGCACAAAGAGAAAGGATTCGTACGACATGGGACAGGGGAAGGGGAGGTTCAAAGTTTGCTCTTCGTCTCATCCAAAGCAGCAATCTTGATCACCACCTTGCCTCCCGACCTCTTATCCGCCTCCGCCAGCAACTCGAACCCCTTCCCCGCCTGCTCCAACCCTTCCAACACCGTGTCCACCACCGGTACGATCCTGTGCCTCTCTACAAATCTCACACTCTCCTCAAACTCCTTTGCACTCCCCATCGTGCTTCCCAGCACCTCGACGTTCTTCAGCACCTCTTTCATCGTAAACGTCAGCTTGGGTGCTGCGGTCATGCCGAACACGACCACTTTTCCACCGTGCTTCAACCCCGCTTTCTGGGCGAGAACCGCAATCTCGCCGCCGGCAGAGTCGACGACGCAGTCGAGGTAGGGTCGGGACGGGGGTAGCAGTTTGAGGATCTTCGAGGGCCAGGAGGGGTCTTTGTATTCGGTGCCGGCTTTGGCGCCGAGCTTGACAGCACGCGCGATTTTGTCGGGGGATCCGCCGGTGACGTAGACGTTGGTACCGGCTGCGATGGCCATTTGGAGGGCAAGCATGGCTACGCCGCCGCCCACGCCGGTGAGGAGGAGGTTTTGGCCTTTGGACGCTTGGGCTTTGGTGAACAGCGCGCTGTGAAAGCAGATTTGGAAAAGTAAGATCGATCTTGTTCAGTGGGTCAGCGTTGCGGGAAGATGAGATCTGGAGTAGGCGAGGGGGAGGGAGACGTACCGGTACGCGGTGACCGCGGCGCAAGGGAGTGTTGCCGCTTGTTCAGGTGTCAAATGCTTGGGCGCAGCTACAATCTGATCCTTCTCCACCGCCACGTACTCCGCAAACGTCCCAACTCCATTTGTGGGCGCTGTAGCCCCCAAAATCCCGAACCCTTTGCCACCCAACCCATTTCGCCTCTGCTCGTCGCTCAACCCCGGCAGCTCCGCCTCGGGCCCATCCTTATCCTTCTCCCACCCGCGCGTCGGTGTCAGCAGCACCAACTTATCCGGGTGCTCGTTCGGAATCTCAAAACCTCCCGGCGCCACTACTACCCCCGCCCCATCGCATCCCATGGTCGCGTTTTTGTACACCAGACCGGGGTAGGCGCCAACCATGGACCACTCGTCGCGGCGATTGAAGCCCGCAGCGAGGATTTTGACCAGCACTTGGTCGGATGAAGGCTTGGGCATGGGGACATTGCGGACGGCGGCGACATTTCGCTGGCCTTTCTTGGGCTCTCCGGCAGGGCGCTCGAGTTGAAGGGCCTTCATGGTCGCGTTGGCGCCAGTGGATCGCGGTGTGGTCGGTGCAGGAGTGGAGGTTGTGGATGCGTCTGGGGTAGCGGTGACAGCGGCAGTTGGGGAATCGTCGAGAGCGTCAAAGTACTGTTCGATGGCGATGCGGACAGTGTCGATGACGTCTTTGTCTTCGATGGTGGGAGGGAAGCTAGTGGTGGTGTAAATATAAAGTAAAGAGTGCAGAGAGAGAGAGAGAGAGAGAGAGAGAGAGAGAGAGAGAGAGAGAGAGAGAGAGAGAGAACGCGGTAAGCAAGTGTTTGCATAGGCAGCGAGCGTAATGACGGGCCTTGTGCGGGGAAAAGGCAGCGTCGGTCCGCGTGCAGGCGCCAATACACGGGAAAAAATTCCGTAAATCCGCATCACGACAGCAATCTGTCAAAACCGGCTATCACGGTACCCGACGCCCGTGTTCTTCCCTTCTACCGTACGCTCCACAAAAGCTTCCTCTTACTGTATAGCATGGAAGCAGTACTTACTCGACAGGTGCATCTGTGACATCGTGTAACGCAACGAAACGAAACGATCGAAGTCAGTGTTAGAAGAGATCGCACAGATATCAACGCATGCAAACGACTGTGAGCCGTGACAGACACTTACTCCTCTTCCTGGCAGCAGCGTTCTCCACCGCCTGCCTCAAGCTCCGCCTCAGTGTCTTACCCGACCTCGTCTTGGGCAACTTTTGCGCCTCAATCAACCCACTCAGTTGCGCGATCGGGCCCATCTCCCTCCTCACATGCTCGTTGATCCTCTTCAACATGGCCTTTGCCTCCTCGCTCTGCACCGAGTTGAGCGACCTCCCCTCCCCCGCCGCCGCTACCCTACTATGCGCTACCACAATCGCAAATGGCGACTGCCCTTTCAGTTTATCGGGTGCGCCTACCACTGCGCACTCTATCACGTCTGGATGGCCCGTCACCACCTGTTCTATTAGCCCCGTGCCCAGCCGATGCGCCGAAACGTTGATGATATCGTCCGAGCGTGCGAGGATGGAGATGTACCCGTCCGCGTCGATGACGCCCTGGTCGCCGGTTTCGAACCAGCCACCTTTGGAGGAGAAGGTGGAGAAGTATGAAGAGAAGAACCGGTCCGGGTTGCGCCAAAGACCGCCGAGGAAGGAGGGGGCGAGGGGGGGCGCGAGGACGAGGTTGCCCATAGAGCCGCGGGGGAGTTCGCGGCCGGAGTCGTCGACAATGCGGACATCCATGCCGGGCATGGGGAGACCAGCGCTTCCCGGGCGCGCCGGGAGTGGGGCGAAAGCGGAGGATAGCATGAGGCCCGTAATTGGCGAGCCGGACTCGCTCGACCAGAAGTTCTGAGCACGGAAAGAGGCGTGTGAATGAATCTGTCTGTCAGTTCAGTCTCGCCTTGCGATAAAGTTCTGGTGAAAGAGAGATTAGGGGAACTCACGTCGTTCGTCTGGGCACCTGGCGCAGCCAACTCCTTTAGCAACTTTTCGAACCTCGCCACGATCTGCGGTTCCGACCTCTCTCCCGCAAGGAAAAGCGTCCTCAAGCTCCGCAAATCCACGCCAGGCGCACGCATCAGCTGCGCATCCGGATCCTGGCCCACAATAGCCCTCAGCGCGGTGGGAGCGCAGAAGAGCTGCGTCACCTTGTACTGCGAGCAGATCCTCCACCAGATTCCCGCGTCCGGAACCACTGGCTTGCCCTCGAAAATTATGGACGTGGCACCGAGCAGGAGCGGGCCGTAGTGGATGTACGAGTGGCCGACAACCCAACCAAGGTCCGAGGCGCAGAACATGACGTCGTTGGGCGTGAGGCCGAAGGTGTGTTCGATCGAATAGCGGAGGGCTACAATGTGGCCTCCGGAGAGACGGCAGACGCCTTTGGGCGCGCCGGTGGTGCCGCTCGTGTAGATAGCTGGCGAAAGCAGTAAAAAGAAACAGGATAAACGAGCTTAGAAGGGTTTCGTTTGAGGGGAAGTTTGAGAGAGAGCGGGTCGAGGGGAAAGAACTCACTATAGATAGGATCCTCGCTAGCGACCGGTACGCACTCCCAACAAGGCTCCCTCCCACCCACCTTTTGCTCCGTCAGCCGGCTCTCGGTCTCCCAGTCCCACTCCGGCAGCCCTGCCGGCCCCCTCCCGCCCTCCTTTACACACTCTGCCGGGGTATGCCCCTTTATCGTGTGTCGTCTCAAAAATAACAACCCTGCCTCCGGCTTATGCTCCGACACACCCAACGCCTCATCCACCAGCGGCTTATAATCCACCACCCCCTTTGGCTCCAACCCACAACTCGCCGCAATCACCAACTTGCACTTCGAATCCTGCACCCTCTTGGCCAGCTCTTTCGGTGCGAACCCGCCGAACACCACCGAATGCACCGCGCCGATCCTCGCACACGCCAGCATCGCAATCGACGTCTCCGGGATCATGGCCATATAGATCACCACCGCATCTCCCTTTGCCACTCCCTTATGTCGGAGGATACCCGCGACGAGCTGTACCTGCTGGAGGAGCTCCAAGTAGGTGATGGATCGCGACTGGACGGTTTGGAAGGGGAGCGGAGAGATGTGGTGGAATGCGACGCGGTGTGCAGTGGAAGAGAGCGCGAGATGAGGGGTGTCAGGGGAAACGGTCACGGGTGCAGCTCCAGAGTGGGTCGGGGCGTAGACATGACGATCGACGCAACTGTAGCATGAGTTGAGCTGGGCATCTGGGAACCAGGTGGCGCCTTGCGGGTCGAGGTACGAGGCAGCGCGGTTGGAGGTGCGACCGTAGGCGACGGTGGGCGGTTTGTGCCAGTGGATGGAGCGAGCGGCTTTGAGCCAGAACTCGTCCCTTTGCTCAATGGACTGACGGTGGATCTGTACTTGTGGGTGTGTTTGCGCCATCTTGGGGGTTGCTCTTCGGTTGCTAGTGAATAGTAGGATAGTACGAGGATGGTAGAACTGAGAGAAAGGAAAGCGGAAAGGTGTCCGAGTTAAGAGGATTCAGGTGGGGGAGATGCGGCAGCTTGCCGTGTTTTAAATGCCTGGCGTGGATCATGCAGGCATGTAGGGCAGAGCTTCCTTGGCATCTACTGTACCTGTCTGAGGGGCATCAAGTGGATGCTGTGGGCAAGGTCCGGCAATCAATCAATGCCCGCCTCCGACGTCCGCGTAAACCAAACCAAACAAAAAAGTGCGGGGAAAAAAGGAGCGCAAACGCCGGCAACGCACCCGTCAATTAACGCTCGGACCAGCAGCTCCACTTCCTTTTTTTCTCGTCCAACCGCGCTCGCTGTCCTCGGCGGCTGTCACTTTTTGTAACGACCCAAATGGATCACGAGTCACCCTTTCTTCTCGTTGCACATCCTCACTTTACTCGCCGGACCAGCATCTTGACTGCATCTCAAGCTCGCACGATTTCGCACCTAAGCCCAACGGTTGAGCTGGTCCGTCAAAAGCTACGTAGGGATGATATCGAAAAGCTAGGAAATCATCATTACCACCACCACCTGTCTCGTCGAACCCACGATGCCGGTCAAAATCCCATTCCTCGACGCCTCCGACTCCCTCCAGCAGCGCTGGCAGGAATCCTCCTCCCCCACCCGCATCTCGGCCCAGCTCTACGTCTTCATCCTCCTCATCGCCATCGGCCTCCTCCGGCACTACCTGTTCCCGCCCGCCCCCCAGCTTGCCCAAGACTACACATACGGCGCATCTCACCCCAACCCCACCTCTCCCGGCGCGAAGGACGAAACGCTCGGCGAAATCGAAGCGATCTACATCTACCCCATCAAGTCCTGTTCCGGTATATCTGTATCCCACGCGCAGCTCACGGGTCAGGGGTTCGAGCTGGACCGGCGATGGATGGTTGTCCGCCAAGGTGGGGATGGGGGAAGGTTGGGGAAGATCTCGTTGAGGGAGGAGCCGAGGTTGACGTTGATCCAGCCGGTTATTGATACGGAGGGGAACAGGTTGGTGCTGCGGCTGACGGAGGTTGGGGAGAAGGAGGAGGCGGAGGCGGGGAAGGGTAGGGAGTTGGGGGGAACGGAGACAGTGTTAAGGCCAAGCAAGGAGGAGTTGGGGAGGTGGAGCGAGGTGTCTGGCGTAGAGATGTATGGCGATTATGCGGACGGGAGGGTGGCTGCGCTACCCGACGACAGTGCGCACAAGCTCACTCCAAGTGAATGGATCAGCGAAGTAAGGTTCCCGCCACCGCCATGCTCTCCCCCTATTCCTCGTACGCTGAACTGACGAACACATCTCAACCATCGTCATTCTATCCTGCATTTCGACAGTTTCTGGGCTACCCCGTCCTCCTCATCCACTTCGACACGACCTCTTCCACAGCACGCAACGCATTCCCCATCTTCAAACCGCCCTCCGACGCCTCCTCCTGGTCGGCTCTCGACCAAGCAGAGCTGCAGCGCAAACGCGGGATCGAGTTCCAAGACGAATACCCGCTCCTCATCGCCTCGCTCGCCTCGCTCACCTCTGTCCGCTCTCAGCTCTCCTCCGCCCTTGCCTCTGCTGATGGTGGAGATGGGCGAGGTGGTCGTGCGATTACTGGGATTGATGCGAGCAAGTGGGCAAAAGAGGATGCATTGTCGATCATGCGGTTCCGACCAAACGTTGTGGTGAAGGGTCAGTTTGGAGCGTTTAGCGAGGATTCTTGGGAACGCATCTGGGTTCTTGCCCAAGAAGAAAACGAGGTAGGAGCTGCAAGAGCGATGCTCCAGCTAGTGGCGCGGTGTCAACGCTGCCTACTGACCGCTGTGGATCCCGTGACGGCGGAAAAGGATCCAAGCGTACCGCTGAAGCTGCTAAATCGCAGTCGGATGCGGGTGAAAAAACCGGCCGGAATTGAGGGCGGCAATGGTCGAGCCGGACCGTGCTTCGGCATGTACGCCATCCCCCTACCCCTCACCAACAACCAGGAAGACCACACAGAAAAGGACGCTCCGATGTATGGAGAGCTGAAGAAGGGTGATAAGATCAGAGTCAGATGGAGGCCGTATGAGCTAGACGATGAGCCCGATCGAAAGTAGCACCACTCCTCATCGGCAATGTGTTTTGACCTGAGGAAACACCTGTTCGCAATCAAACGCACAGCAAACAAGCAAAGACGAAAAGCGCAAAAAAAAGAGCATCGAAAACCGTTTCACGAACAACTAAAAGCCTCTACACGACTAAGAGAAAGAATGAACACAGACCGAACAAGAACCTTTACCGAGAAAACAAGAGATACTGGAGTGAGAAACAGAAAGATCAAGATGAGACACTAACGACCGCGCTCGAGATACCTCGTCGCCGCAATATACCCCGTCACCGCAATCACCACCATCACCGAGCAAATCCCCGCGAACCAGTGCAAATTCTCCACCCCCTCTCCCGGCACATTAACATTCATACCCCACAACCCCGTAATAACATTCATGGGCACGATCACCGTACCCAGCGCGGTGAGCTTCGACAGCACGTCGTTGATCTGATTGTTGGCATCCGTCATCTCGATCGAGATCTGAGCGAGGTAGTTCGAGTGGGAGCGCGAAAGAATCTTTTCGTAGTGGTTCAAGTTTTGCGTCATGGTGATAAGATGGTCCTGGATGTCCGAGAGGTAGAGGCCGATGTCGGACTTTGGCGCGACTGACCAGTTTTCGTTGCAACGCTTGGCGAGACCCTTGACGACATCGGCTTTGTTGCCCATGAGGCGGAGGAGGCCCATGACTTTTTTACGACAGGTGCCAATACGCCGAAGCATGTCGGACTGTTCGGCTTCCTTGAGGATGAGGACGAGCTCGTCGATCGAGTCGACTTCGTATTCGATAGATTGGATGAGCGGACCAAAAGCGTCGGTGATGTCGTCAATGAGTGCGTACGAGATCCAGTCCGAGGTGACGTTGATGTAGTCCTTGAGCTGCTTGATTCGGCGACGTACGTTTTGGGGGTGGGGGGTGCCGCGGAAATGGAACGAGAGCGTGCCCTCACGGAAGACGATGATGTACATGTTGAGCGGCTCGAGGTAGGTCGGGCTGTAGGGATCCTGGTCGAAAGAGCGGAAACAGACAAGGTAGTAGTTGCGGAACAGCTCGATCTTTTCGCGCGTCTCTTCCATCAAGATATCCTCGGTGGTGAGGGGATGGATGCCAAAGACGCGGCTGAGCAATTTCATCTCTTGGTCAGTGGGCGAGAGCACGTCGAGCCACCACGTGTTGGCCTCCGGATCGGCGTCCATTCGGATGCCACCACCAGGAAGCGTTTTGGTGCGGCTGGCACTGAGCCCGCTCATGCCTTTGGCGGCTTCCTCGCCGACGTGCACAGGGGTGTTGGAGCCCGTTGGCGGCGCAGTGGTGCCCTCCATACGACCATAAGTCTGACTCTGGGACGCCATGCGTGCGGTGGCAGCGTTGATGGTGGGCGCGCGGCTATCGTTGCGGCTTTGGCTACCTTCGGTGGGAGGTGAGTGGTCGTTGCTCTTTTCCCGACCGCTGAAGAGCTCCTCGAAGGTCTGACCCTCAGCAGGCAGCTCCGAGAGGTGACGAGCGTGGATGGTGGAAGGCAGAGCATTCGAGTAGAAGGTGAAACGGTAGGGTTTTTCGCCGCGGTTGCTGAGGGCACCTGTGCCGGATCTTGCACGGTCTTGACCGCCTGCGCCGGGAGTGCCAGCATTCAATGCGCTCTGCGACTGGGACGTGTGCAGACGAGACGTTCCATTTGCGCCGTGGTAAGACGGAAGCGTCTCGTTATCGAGCAGCGGGGTGTTGAGGTCCGTTGACCTCTTGCCATCGCCATGGGTGGCCGCACTGCCACCGCCCAGAATGCTGCTATTGGCTGCACCACCGGCCACAGGAGGGGGCGCGCTTCCGCCACCTTCAAAAAGGGCGAGCTTGCGCTGGTACTTGCTGCTTCCAAAGGCACCTGCCGAAGTGCTGAGCTTGCGAGGACGACGGCTGTAGAAGGTGGCATCATCGCTGTCGGGAGAGCCGCCGTAGCCTGGACCAGGACCCTTTTGTGCCGCCGAGCCGCGTTGACGCAAGCCCTGGTAAGGCGAGGTCGAGGTGTTGAAAGAGGAGGCCATGCCGATGCGGTCTCGCTCGTCGGATGCAAACTCCTCGAGAGCATTAAGGTCGAATGTGAAAGGATATCCAAGTGGCACATTTCCGTTGTCAGCTCGGGAAGCATACGCTGCTCGGACTTCGGCGTCCAAGTGTTCTCGGTGTGATTCGTGAAGGCGAGCTTCGGAAGCATGCGAGTCGTGCATGGGGAAGCAGACGTCATCCTCGGCGGTGGAATCACGTCGGAAGCGAGTTGGCCCCTCGGCTTCTTCGTGGTCATGATCGAGGGTGGAGTGACGTGACTGGTGGCTGCTACGTCGAGCGTGTTGGGGACCACGAGAGGAATGGGGAGCGTCGCCGTCGGTGTCTTCATCAGCGTCGATCAGCGCATGCTCGTTGTTTCTGCTGGAGGGAAAATAGTTGTTCGGGCTGCGCATTGGCGTGCGAGAGAGAGCTGAGCGGCCGCGAAGTGCCGAGGGAGAGTGTACATTACTGAGAGAATGAGCCTGGTGACGGTGGTCAATGAAATGATGCTGGCTGTCGAGACTGGTGTTGGAGCCGTTGCGGTTGTTCTGGTAGAAGCGAGCGGCAGCAGCGGATGCAGAAGGAAGCGCGGGTGCTCGGACGGGGACAGCAGCAGGGCTCCTGTTGAGACCTTCGTGGAAGTAGGGCTCAGCCTGATCGTCCGAGAGGCTGGCTCTTGGCGGGCTGGGGTTCTGACCGCCACGAGCTTTGCTCATCTGTCGAGCCGCATCGAGATCCTGCTGGAGTTGATGGTCGCCGGAAGTCTCACCGCGGTTGCTGTCATGCGTCGGTCGCGAGTCAGGTGGTGGCGATACTGCACGACCGCTCGAGAGCGAGCCATAATACTGCTGCGGCGAGGACATGATGACGAGGAGAAGCTAGACAACAACGAGACGGCAGTCGATCCGAGGGTCACGGTCTCTATAAAGATGTTGCTCCTCCGCTCGAGCCTACTATTGAAGGAGCTGGTTGATGTTCGACCAGGCGCCGTTGGCAAACAAGAGCGTGTACCTACGATGTGATGGTGGCCAAGCTTGCCCCCCCACGGATGGAAAGCCTTGTGAACCGACCCGCTGAGAAAGGCAGTGTGGTCTTGAGCGAAAGCCACAAATGACAGCTTAGCCGCAATGCGATGCGGGCTGTTTGCAAAGGGCAACGGAGCGGAGGACGTGGTAGTTGAAGATATGAATGGCAGATGGTGAGTACAGATACCTTTGAGAATGGGAATTGTCGTTCGGTGCCGCTGCAATACTGTACAGTAAAGCGAGTCGGCACATTCGCTTCGATTTCATTGCAGCAAATCAATGCACAAGCGCGGACCGTTGCAGCTGTGCATTCACGGAGCACCAAAAAGAAAATTCAAATCGTGACAGCTTTTGGACGGCTCACTTTCCAACAAAGCTGACTGTACTGTACGCTTGTTCTCGCACGTAACATGTTTCCACTTTCTGGCTCTAACTGGCATGACGAGCAAGCCCAAACAACGCTTGGACAACGCTTAGGCAGGCGCTCTACTGACCTATGAAGCAACCAAGGTTGTGAAGGACGATGGCGCAACTAGGTCAAGAAGGAACTTTGAGACGCATAGGATTGAAAAGTTTCAGGAGCACTCCAAACGCGGCAAGTCAACAGGGACCGATCGGGCCAATTGTCGTTCGAATCGGTGACCGAATTTAAGCGTGAGTTTGTTAAAGCGGTCAAAATTGAATTTGGAAGGAAGGGTCTTCTGCAACATGACGACAATGGTGATGGAGAAAGGCAAGAGACGTGTAGCAGCCCGTTGTTCGCTTCGACGCCGAGACTAGTGTGACTTGGTTGTGAGCGAGGATCCCTATGGCCACACGCTGGCTCGCTATCCGAACAAGCTGGCTGGCCGACACCGTCTCCTCTCGCCAAGCTTCACCACCGACGATGCTCGGAAGAGGTGACCACGGTCGAAGCTTTCCTGAAGGACCATTGTTCAAGGGTCGTGACACAGTATTGGAGATGGAATTGCGCCCCAAGTGCCTCGGGTTAGCTTACATAGTGTTTGATACGAGTGCAAGAGAAGCAGGCATCCATAGCCGAGCGGGTAACTTAAAGCCGTAAGCAAGCGTGCTTCACATTGCAGATGGCAAAGCGCACGACCGCACGATCCGGAAACCTCAGTGGACGGGGATCGTCTCAAGAGCTCATCTAAGGCCAACAAGTTTGACATTGCTCAGGTGTGGCACGGGGGTGTGCAAAGGCGAGATTAGGGTGGAGGCAAGGGGTTGAGCCCCACGGTTGCACCATGCGTTTGCAGATAGCGGCTTGGGCCCCACGCCATGGTTTCCGAAGGGTACAGAAAAGGGGTCGAGAGGGTTCCGATCCTGGGTCAGGCGAAGGTAATGACGTCGTGAAGCCTACCTGGCCAGCAATTGCCGCAAGGACCCCTGACTCTGGGTCTGCACTTGATACGGCGCTGACAGGAGCTTAGACAACGCTCCATTAGCGGTCTCCACGTTGGCAATGTACTTGTCGGACAGTGAAAAGAAAGCTCGTGTCGTCACGCAGAGCAAACATTCAAGCTGAGCAGTATGTTGCCGGGCAACGTTTAGGTGAGAGCTGTCCTGGGAGTTGCACTTGAGCTCTTTATATTGCGATTCGTCTGTACAACTCGGGCAACCGACCGTCAAGTGCATGGCTGAAGGCTGATGCGCCTCTGAGGCAAGTCCAAATTTAGGACTGCAGTCTGCAAGGACAAAGACTCGTGTGCATTTCATACAGATGCAGTCATCGCTTTTTTGTGGTTTCATCTTTCGGCGAGTCGCACTCGGTTGGGGCAGTGCTTCCATTTGGGCTATGCCGATAAGGGAGCTAAAAACTAAAAATGGACCAATGCAGCCAGCGACCTGGAGAGGACATAAGGAGTTTGCACACAAACGAGCAAGCTTGGCCTAAGTGTAATCGAGAGCCATGAACCATCATCACTGTTGTGCAACAGAGGCGTTTAGCGCGATTCTACTGTACTGGACTGTACTGTATGCCTGAGAGCGGTGAGAAAAAGTCCTGCATATTGGTTGCTGTCGACCATCTGTTGGAGAGCGTCATCGCTGGCTGCAAGTGGCTGCTCGCCTCGAGGTGGTTTGCAGGCTGTGCTTGATGTGGATCATCGGTGCGGCTTCACTGCCACAGTGCTGCAAGTGCTGCGATGCTGCCTCCCAGCCGCCCCGCCAACTTTGGCATCCCGTCGCCTTCTCTCTTGGTTGCAACCATGCTTGGTCCAAGTGCCTGCCTCCACCAAGCCAATGTGATAACCCAATTTTAGGCAGCTGCTTGTTCTTCTGTTGCTCTCTGCAAAGATCGTGACCAGAACCTCGAGACGGCAGCATCGACGCACACGTCCAAACTCCGCTGCAACTGCACTGCAACTCCATTGGTACTTTAATGCTGTTGCACTACGCATCTACTGCACTTTGTCCCTTTCCTCTTGCTCCAGTCTAGAGCAAAGGGTTTTGGTTCCGCCTCCTCTGCCGCCAACTCAGCATGCACAAGCAATCCGCTTCCGTCATAGCCTCTCTCGTGTTGATCTGCCTCAGCCAGTTGAGTCATACTGCTACTCTGCACTGTAGCTCAAACAGCCAAGCCTCTTCAAAGTAAAGTATTGCGACTTTGAGACCCCCAGAGCTCTGTGATCACCGCCAAACCCCATCGCATTCTCGTCCTCGTTTCAAGTCCAGATGCATAGTATGAATTTGTCGTGGCCCTTGAATCACCATGAGGCTCTTTCTAGCTTTGCTCGTTGCAATGGCGTTGTGCTTGTGCTTGTGCTTGTGCTTGTGCTTCTGCTTCAGCGCTCGCGTTCGTCGTTCTACCGCCCCCTCGCTTTGTCACTGTGACGGCTAAGCGCAAGAGGGTGGCCTAGATACAGCAGCTCAGTCGCCCTCAATTCGAGCACCGCAAGTCCGTCCATCGCACGTCTCCGTGATTTTTCCAGCCGCCACTCCTCTCCTGCCTCTGCCTCGACCCAGGGAACATCTCGTCATTTTTTCATGGCGTCGACCTATCGACCGCTTTGCCCGTCGTCGCTCCTTCCGCCTTGCTACATTGTCATCTAGAATAAAAGTCTCTCGACTCTTTCGCCGCTTCGTCCATCGATCCCCTCACGTAGTTTCATCTTCATCACCATTACCATCATCGTCGCTCTGGCCGCCCCTCCATCGCCAACCCTAAAATTCTCACCACCGCATCTCTGTATTTACCGCAGGCTCAGCCATCCACCATCGGATTTCAGCGGATCATCTCCACCATCCCGATACCCATCCATCCTGCTTCCTTTGGCCAATAGCCCAACATGGTGTTCAGAGGCATTTGCGTCGGTCTCGGTAAGTACATACATCCACCCGTGCTGCCAACCTGAATTTGGGTTTAGGGTGGATTCGCGACCGTGCATCGCACATCCACAATGGTTGCTTCTGCATCGACTCGAGCTCTTCAGATCAAAGTGGGCAAGCTTTAAGCATGGCGCCTTATGTTTGTCGCAATCAGATCATTGTGCTCGCATCTGGAGAACGAACCGTAGCCTGATCGATGCAGAACAGAGATAGGAGCCTGCTGCAATCGAGGGTCAAGGGCACATTTTGGAAGCGAGCAGCTGGATCGAGCGTACCACGTACCTTGAACGAAGCTTCTCTCAAGCATGCTTTCCGAGCGCTTATAAAGACAATCATGCTGACCTCCAAAATCTCCTCTCTTCCTCTTGCCACCCGCGCTCTCGCCCCAACGTCGACATGAAATCCCACTCGTACGGCCTGGTGAACAACACTCGCCAAATCTGGTACTCGTTCGGCATGTTTTGCATCCATGTAGGCGAGTTCCTCGCCTTTGCGGCCGTCATCCTGGCGGTTTTCGCCAACATCGGTCAGTTGACCAACAACATCGTCCCGCGCCACATCCGCTACGTTTCGGTCGACACCACTGGTCTCGGTGCCGCCCTCTCGCGCGCTGGTGTCAACGTCAACAACCTCTACGCCCAGAACCAGGCTGCTCTCGAGGGCACTGGCGCCGGTATCAAGGACAACTACCAGTGGGGTCTCTACAGCTACTGCGCAGGTCTCGCCTCGGGCACCGACCGTTCGTGCAGCGATCGCCACTTTGGCTTTGAATTTCTCCCCGTCAATGCCATCCTCAGCGATGCTCCCGAGGCGGACCGTCAGGCGATTCAGAACTTCCTCCCCGCTGGCACCTTCCGCGACTCGAACTACCTCGGTGACTACTCGCGACCTGCTATGTATCTCATCTTTATCGGTTCGTGCCTTGCCTTCCTCGCATGGGTCGCAGGGCTGCTCTCGCACCGTTTCGCATTCCTCGGAGCCGCTTTCATCGCGCTTCTTGCTGCCCTCACGCTCGGCGTCGGTGCGGCGATTCTGACGGCTATCTACACAAAGGCGAGGGACGCGGTCGGTGAGCAGTACGGTCTCGTGGTGCACTACGGTAACGCGCTCTGGATCACTTGGGCTGCATTTGTCGCCTGTGTGCTCGCTATCGTGCCTTACATCCTCTCGTGCTGCACTGGCCGAAGCGACGATTTCTAAGCAAGGCCAACCAAATGCTCTTGGACTAGTGGGCAAGAGGAGTGAGTGTCTCTCTTCTTGTCTGATTCCGATCGAGCCTGGTTGTCTCTGCTTCTCCCTCCCATTTCGGCCCTCTAATTATTTCTTCGGTGCTAGCCTTTAATCACCCTGCCCCCCTTTCGATCGCTTTCTCTCTCCCAGCTTGGGTCCTCTTCTCTTACTGTTGATACCTATCGCCCGCCCCTTCACTGTAGCCTTGCACATACCCGTCTCTTCCCCTCCCCGCTTCTCCTTTTCCTTCGTTTTTCTTCGCATGTTAACGCGCCAACTTGATGCCGTTATGCTTTCATGACCTTTTAACCTTTCACTTTTGTCAGCTACGTTGCTGGACTACTGTATTCCTGCCGGGAATATCACGAAACATTGTTGTGCTTTGCATTGTAGTCGAATGGGGCGAAGTGAGGGGTGATGGTACGTGTGAGAGGCTGTGTCGGGTGAAGGATCCCTAAGGGCAAGGCGAGGACGGGGTTGCATTGAATCGCATCTTGAGCGGCTATCAAAAATCTAGCGCATGTCATTGGCACATTCGAACCGGCGGGGGGGTCCATGCTCGACTCAAACTCGAGATACACTTGTCCGCACCCGGTCACACCACCGGTCACACTGATGCTGTACCAGGTGGATCTAATTACACTATACAATCGTGCAGCTAGCAGCTGGGATAAACGTTAGTCGACAAACATAGTGCTACCCTTTTTAACCGCTCGCTCGAGCAACACGCCGACGTCATGCAGGACAAACGCCAGCACGACTCTGGCGAAAAACTCTGAGCTCCTCTTCAGCTTGGCGAGTACCGTGCCGCGTAGGTGGGGAGGGAGAGCCGAGTAGGCGGTTAGATTCGCATGGGCCCTCCCGATCCCCGTTGGGCTCTGCATCGCCCCGGTACCCCCCATCACGCTCGACACTGTAGTAGTGGCGGTGGTCGGGAGGGAGATAGACCCGTCTGATACAAGCACCGCCGTAAGATGCGCTGCAAGCACCGCAGACTTCCCAAAGAGCCGTGCCAGGGCATCAACATAAGCAGCAATCGAAGTCGAATCGACTACCTTCGCCTGCCCCACACTACCGGTCATCCTATCCAACCCGCGAGTAAACATGCTCCCAAAACTGCTCTTCCCCACCTTCCCCCCTCCTGCTGTCCCCCCTTCCCCCACCCCAACCTCAATAAACGGCAATTTCCTCCCCAAACTCCCCTGCACCTCGCCCATCACCCCCTCCCACTCCTCCAAACACCTCACAAACCTCCCCCCGCTCACCGTCTCCAACCCTGCCCCCCTCCCCAACGGCATCAACAACCCCTCTCCCCCCCTCTGCACCGCCTCCAACCCCGCCACGAGTGCATCGATCGCGCGGATCTTCGTTTCGACCGAGACGAGTTTCACGCCGCCCGGCTGGCGCCAGAGGGTGTGCGGGAGGTAGAGACGCGGGGTGAGTTGCGCGCCACCATGATACGAGGGGGAGGTGATAGATTGGTGAAGCTGGCTCATGATGAAGAACGGCTTCAGGAGGGAGTGCGGCGGGTTGGGGAGGGATGAGGCAGAGGGTGTGTGGGGGGTGGGGAGGGTGGAGGCGTACGATGGTGCGCCGGCAGCAAGAGACGGGAGACCGGAGGGGAAAATGTCGGCGATGAGGAAGGTGGTGTCCCCTGCCGTAGTGTGCGCTTTTTCATCCAACGACGAAGGTCTTGGTAGTGGCATAGCAAGCGAGACGGTCGAGACGTCTGCTGCTCCGTTGGATGCGTCTACCGCGCCCGCCTTGACATCTGCCGACCGCTTCAACTCGAGCGCCGACAGTGTTCTCGCCAGATTCGGTACGGGTGGAGGCAGGTGCTCCCCGTTCGGACTGACACCACCTCCACCCAATGAGCTTGGCAGAGTACTGCCGGAAGTGCTTGCATTCGCCGACACAAAAGCTGCTGGAATCGACGGCCTCCGCAATCCCGGTTGCGACGTCGATCTCTGCCTGCTCGACAACGCAGCCGACACGTCATCCGACATCCCTCGCTGCTCAAGCTCGTCTGCAAGACCATGCCCCGACTGTGCATTGACGTTCAGCGCTGCGTTGGAGACCTTGCGACGTTGGCTGATGGTGCCAGCAGAGGTGGTAGAGCTCACCAGAGCCGAAGCGGTAGATGCACGGGGGCGGTTCGAGCCTGGTCGCACAGTGGTGCTCGAGCTCGTTTCTTCGTCCCACGGCGTGGGATGGTCATTGCCAACGTCCGTCCGTTGCACGGCGGAGGGTTCGGCTGGAGGCGTGTCGGCTGATCCAGGTCGGTGCATCTTACCTTTCGGCGTCGCGGTGCCATTAATAGCAATCGCCTCGCCCTTCTTTCGGTCACTGAGAGAGGGCATCGATGCCTTCTGTCGCAGTTGGGGGCCCTTGAAGCTGAGAGCTCGCGCCCGTTGCGCCAATCCCATCTTGGCTGGCTTCTCGACCGAGCGCTCGGTAGACTCGATACGTGGTTTCGACAACGATGTCAACGAGAGTTTTTGCTGCCTTGGCAGTGGCTCCACAGTACTGTTTACACTGGAGGCACGCTCATCAGGGAGCCCAATTTCACCGCTTGCGTCAAAATAAGGCGTGACTGGAGTGCGAACTTCGTCCTCCAGACCAAAGGAACGATGCTGCAGGGCTGCCGGCTTGAGACGCCCTCCTGTGGCAGTGCTCTGATACGAACTGTCAGAATCCGATCGGCCGTGCTGTTGCACCACGACCTCTGGCTCGCGAATCTGCGTCACCGCATCGCGGAGAGGCTCCTTTGGAGACGCTGACTCTTTGTCGACGGTCTCTGGCGCTGAGGCTTCGACCGAGATACGTGGCATCTCTTCCGCGATGGCAGGCGGCGGAATGCGATGGTCCTGCACTTCCTGCTCATCCGCAATGGAGAGAGAGATGGACGCGTGGCTGCCACGAGAGCCTCGCGATCCCGGTCTTAAATGGTCGCGTACCCGACGGCGAGGCGAAGTATCCAGAGAAGGTGATAGTGGCGAATTCGGCATGGGCGGCGACCTCGGCCAGGGATGCTGCTGCTGTTGCTGCGAGTGCGATTGAGTCGGAAATTGGCCGGAGGAGCCAGGAAAGGCGGTGCCGACGGGTGTGATGGATAGGAAGCTCCTTGCATCCTCGTGTGGCGAATACTGCATGTTTGGGTCGAGCGTATCGCCATTGAGTCTTGGCGTTACAACCGACGCTGGGTCCTCCTGGCTGTCGTCGCGTACACGGTCGAGCCAGTCAGCTTTGGTACTTGTTGGATGTGCGCTGCTGCTAAAGCTCGTGTCGCTGGTCTCCTCGTTGGCGTCCAGGTCAGGGGAATAGATCATGGAGAGTAAGCGAATGCGATCGGCGTAAGTATCGTGGATGACGCGCAGTCTTCGACGCTCTTCCTCCCTGCTAGGCCGAGAGCGCTTGCCGTTGCGCGGAGCAATGCGTTCCATCACTTCCTCGAGCAGCCGCACTGCTTGCTTGTATGCTGAGATGGCCTCTGGGACGTTGTTGGCGCTGTCTAGCTGCACTGCACTCTGCGCTTTCTGTAAAGCGATAGTGAGGATGTTCTTGCTGCTAAGGGGAGCACCGTTGGCGTTGAGCAGCGATCCGGCTGAAGCACCTGGCATGGCGCCCAATGCTGCAATGGCTGCATCGGACAAGGCTCCTCGCGGCGAAACGGTGCCCTTGACGTCTGATGGGCGAGAAGACGCTGAAACGTGTGATTGTCCTTCGGTCGAGGACTGCGTCGCGCGCGGTTCAGAATCGTGAGAGAGGTCTTGAGCGAGCTGCTGCGAAAAGCCTTGTCGACTGAAGCGATTGTGATACCCTCCGACGTGTGTGCCCGCGACAGAGGGTGCTCGCGAGGAGGTGTTGCTGGAGGCTGCACCGGACTGGCTATGAGCCGGGGTGGAAGCTACGCCGACACCGAGATCGACTGCGTCGGCACGGTCGAGATTTTCACTGTAATAAGGTGTAGAGCGATATGCTGACGGGTGTGCATAGGCGTGCACATCTGCACCAAGCTCGGGTGCATTGGCTGTTCGTTCGCTGGCGTAGGTGTTTTCCATATCTTCGATGCCGAGTCCTCGAGCAGCAACAAAAGCGGAGGGATGAGACATCGCGCCCCACTGTTGTTGTCGGTCCGCGTCTTCCAAGTTGCTGTTGTGCGCCCCTGCCGCCATTCGCTGTGATGCGTTTCGAGACTGTGCGATGTAGGCTATGGAGTCATCCTTTTTGTACGCGAGACGACCAAGTCGGCCGCCGCGAGTTTGCTGTGAAGCAGTGCTGGAGGAAGCAGCGCCGAGGGTAGAGTATCTAGAGGAGCCACCGGTGATTGTATCTAGGAGGTTGGACTGTGATGACGGTCTTTCCGGCCGACTTTTGCGGCTCTTGGGATCAGTGGCGGCACTGTCGATGTCATTACTGGAAGGGTCGGGCTTGAAATCGAGCATGCCCATTGCGCTTGCGGATCGTGTTGCGTCTTTCTGTGCATTTGTGCTGAAGAGCCGAGAGGGAGTAGATGAGGACGCAGCGGTGCTCGGCTCGGCTGCTTCGTCAATGTCTTGGTTGACAGGCGCCGCTTTCAGACGATTGCGGCGACCAAAAAAGCTGGAGTCATTTGACGAGGTGCCTTCGGTATGAGTAGTGGAAGAAGAAGCGGTTCTAGAATGGGCGCCATCGTTGCTTGGCATGGACCTGCCTAGTAGAGCACCTAGACGACTGCCACGCAAGGAAGATGGCTTGCCGGTTGCACGTGGAGGCGAAGAGTGGAGTGACTCGGAAGGCTTGGATGCCTCGCTAGCATCTGCGAAATCTGCAGCACCAAGGTCTTTGAAGCTGCCAAGCCGTGACCGTGCGAGTCGAGAGGCTTTGGAAGGAGAAGCATGGCTCGATCCCGACGCTTGCACAGAAGATTCGGGAGTGGTTGGCTGGGCGCGTGAATAGGTGCCGGTAGGACTGCCCATGTTCGAAGATACTTGGTCACTCGAGATGCTTTGGAAGGGTTGTCCTGCATATGCATCGGTACCTTGGACTGACATGGGCGAGTTGGGAGCGTCGTCGAATGAGAGGAAAGATGTTTCACGAGCGCCGCGCGATACCGAGTAGGATGTCAATTGAGCCATGGCGTGTTGGTGGTAGACAGGCCGACGAACGACGCGAGTGTGCCAACAGCCGATTCACCTGGCAAAGTACGCGATCAGCCAGGTCTGGCAGCAGGTGTGCGCGCTTTAGCGAGACGGATGCAAGCAGGCTCGCCGTCTAGTTGCCTACTTGAAGAAGCATGGAGGATGACAAGAAGGCTGCCGAGCGACCGGAGCAGCGACACGGTGAGAGAGGGGTCGTCAAGAGAGACTGATCGGTGTGACTATGGGTTGTCAGCTGACTGAAGAGTCAATGGGCTCCAAGGCTGCCCTTCAGGCAATGTCGCTCCAGGAACAGTGCCACGGTGATGAAGGGGAAGAGGCGACGGGAAGAGAGAAAGGAGAGGGGGATGGTAGGGAGGCGAAAGGTGATGCCAGGATGGTGTAAGGAAAGGGAGACAAGCGAGCATTGAAGGATCGACCGTGATTCAGGTGGCCGAGACAGACTTGCTCCGTGTTTCTGAGTTGCAGGTGCTGTCGGAACAGATTTGGCAGATGTGGCAGATGTGGTAGATGTGGCAGATTTGGCAGTGGCGAGTTGGACCCCTTTTGGGCTCTATCTTAGGACTTGACTCAACTGACCAGGTCGGAATTGGACTGCTGCCAGGCTGCCATGCTGCCATGCTGCCATGCCGCTACGCTGTCCATGCTCTCATTTTGCCCGCACTTGGCCTTCAGGCTGGATGCACGCGCTTTGGCTCGGTTCAATCTGTGCTGTACAGTATCTAATTGTTTTTTGTTTTGGAAAAAGGTGGCGCACGCTTGACTGACGTGCTGCGCTGTAATGTGCTGTGCTCTTCTGTTGCATGTGCTCGAACCACCGAGCCGAGCGTCTGAGAATGACCCATTTCCATCGACGCGAAGCGTCAAGCGTGTGCATCAAAGACGCCCTTGCCATCTTTCCAGCAGACCATACGAAATCAGACACACCGAGAGGGAGTGCAAGAGAGCCAAACAGACTTGAGCGGCCATCTCTCCCTTTCTCTCTCTCACACACGCGCAGCTGTTTGTCCGTCCTTGAACGCCGACGTTGCTAAGGGATTTCCCTGCCGCTCGCTCTGCTGTCGCGCTTCCCGGACATAATCTTGGTGGCATTGTATGGCTGGATCAGACAGTTATGCGGAACGACGACCGATATGAGAGGGATGCGCAAAGAGAATGTCATTGAAGAGAGAGTGTGGGAGATAACAAAGGCAACAACTAAATAATACAGCGATGGACCCATTACATTGGCACAAGCTTGTCCTGCAAGTTCGCTAGCCTGTACTTGGTTTCAGTGGCAGTCGTGCCGTCCTCGAGACAGAGAGGCGGAACGTCCGACTGCAGGCTTGAAACTGCTAGACCTTGGTCTACTCTCCTGCTGTGGGCGACTGCTATGGCCATTGAGCCAAGAAGACAGATGCATGGTGGTGGCAAGTAAAGATACAGAAGGGGCAGCTACAGCGGCGCGTAAGAAGAGCTGGACAAACGCAGAATGCTGAGCATCAATCCAAGCTCAACCTTGGTTGCAAATGTAGCACGCTGGTGCTGCCGTCGCCAAAGTGTGTGAGCGCTTTACCGTCGTAGCCCACGAGGTAGCCACTGTTGGCGCCTGCTGCAGCAGCTGCACGGTCCTTGCGTGTGCGTGAAATGGCGTTCTTGAGTCCGCGATCAAAGTTGAGCATGCACTGGATCGTCATGACGGCCGTGATGAGCAGCAGAAGCATCGACAGCGTTGAGAACACTGTCAAACTCTTGTACACCTCCTTGTAAAGCGTATCCTTGAGCTGCCAGATTCTGAAGAGCTTGTAGACAAAGTAAACCATGGCTCCTGACAAGCCGACAAGGAAGAGCATCATGCCGTACTTGAGCTCCTTGCGCACCGAATACCATGCAAAGATGAGGATGAGCAGCGAAAAGGGCGCCGAAATGATCGTGATCCATCGCTCGGCTGAGCCAATCTGCTTGACCACCAGAACCAGCTGGATGCAGTAGGCGATGAAGATGAAGAAATCAAACTTGAGCAGCGCGACGTAGACCTGGTAGTGAAGGTAGCAACGTTTGAGGCTTCTATCGGCGCCGATCTTTTTGTAGATTTGCCAGCCAAACTCCTTCCACAGCTTCCATC
Organism: Ustilago lituana; assembly: GCA_928869825.1. Taxonomy (NCBI): domain Eukaryota; kingdom Fungi; phylum Basidiomycota; class Ustilaginomycetes; order Ustilaginales; family Ustilaginaceae; genus Ustilago; species Ustilago lituana. The sequence goes on from CAKMYA010000002.1 coordinate 443,879, forward strand.
CGAGGACGATGAACGAGATTTCGGCAATGGCAATGACGATAGGGATGGCACCCGTCAACACTTGCACGGGCACGGTTTGTGATGAGCCTTCGGCAACACCGTCTCCGAGCACGGAACGGATCTCCGAGATCTGGATGAGCGAGTAGACGAGGAAACAGGCGTTGAAAATGATGGCGCCAATGACAAGGATAGTGTTCCTGTTGATCACTGCGTCGACTGCGAGGAAGAACTGGTAGACGTGTGCGATGGAAAAAACAATGACAAAGACCGGAAGCGCTCTTGACTTGGAGTCGTCGTCTGGGACGGGATGAGTCCTGCGATGGAACTGGTATCGAGCAAAGAGAACACTCTCGATGGAAATGTCGACGGAAGCTTCCGCCAGCGTGATGAGCAGGAACAAGCGACATGCCCAAGAGTCAGGGATCCATGTCCATAATTTGCTGATGCCTTTTGCTGGTGGTTGATATGTATGGGAGCGTTGACGGCTCGAGCCGTTGGATTTGGACGATAAACCCATGACTGGTACGGAGCTATTGCTGTTTTCGAAAGAAAGGGGGTATGTCGTCGAGCGTTCCTTTGCTATTCAGGGACACTCGAAGGCAGATGGTGCTGTGGAAGGGGCTCTAGTGGTTGCATGCATGCGCTTCGTCACAAGCTGGGCCAGCCAGTATGATGACGCTGTGAGCACGCTTAACTAACGTGAGATGAGATTCCGCTGCGGAATGGTGGATGCTCCCACTCGAGCTGTGGCAGTGTCGATTCTGTGGATCTAAAGGTCGCGTGACGGAGAGCCGAGACTGAAGTGGGATGATTAAGCTGTTGGATCGATGTGGGTCGAGACTGAAAAGAATGTGTGAACAGAACGAGCGAGTCAATATTTGCCGGGAGATGAGAAGTGAGAGAGGTCGTTTGAGGTGGTGGTGGTGAAGGTAAAAGAAGTTGGGAGGTGTGAAGGTGTTAGGAGAAGGATGGTGAAAGGTATTGATGGTTTCGAGTAGCAGACGATCGACGCTTGAATGGGATTTGCGGCAGTCACAGGCGATTTCGGCTGAGAGCGAGGCAGAAATGGGCAGACTAGTTAGCAGCGGCCAAAGCCAAGCAAAAGTGGCCCCCGAAATTGTTTCGCGTCCTGAGCTGATCGTGGGGACAAAAGACCGATGGACAGTCAGTCAGACAGCTACTGTACTGTAGCTGCCAGGCACCAGAGACCAACACCCGGCATGCAAGCGCATTATTTGGACCCCTCGAAATGGGCCTTGCAGTCCTGCTGTTGCGGTTGCCCACCTCGGAATCCCCTGGCATGCCGCAAAGACAACCGAAAAAGCAAAGCGCGCTGTCGCGCATCTCCGAGTGTGTGCACGACCGCGAGGCAGGAACTCGAGAGTCCAACTCACTTGGCTCGAAATCACCCTCGTGGCTGCCGTGCGGTGGTGCACATTGGACGATCAAGGGACCTTTGTACCGCTGCTCGAAACATCTGTTTGCCGTTCGAGCACGGCAACAGCTGGTGCACGAACGACCATAATGAGCACAACGTGCTGTCCGTCGACTTGGTCCGGCAACCACTTTCGGAGCGTTACGTCTCTTGCGTCCATTCAGCAACTGCTCAGCTACACTAGCTTCGGTGCATACTCGCTTATCCACCGACTAGAGGAAGCGTCTCGGGCAGATGGGCAGACATCAACGCTAGTGCTTCGGCGCTTCTGACTTTGCACAGGCCTTTCTAGTCTGCTTATCCTTTGCAATAGGTAGTGACCCAGCAAAAGACCATGCATAGGATAGCTTCCATGTTGATGTTGGCAGCGGCTGATCAGGCGCACAGACTCTGATTTATCCAGAACGGAAGTACTAGATTCGTTTGGTGAACAGAATGAAAATCGGAGCACAAAGCGCGATGAGACGCCTATGTGTGCACCCATAGCAACCTGCGAGCTCGAATGAGAAGCAAGATAGAAAGAAAAGGGGATGAATGTGGCTGAACACAATTGTGCCCTCGTCTATGACTGGCTTCCTTGGTAGGGAGACCGAGACGGGGCACACTCAAATAGTCAGCCTTTCGCTTGGAACGAACCACTCTGAGAGCCTTCGACTTTCGTCCTCGCTGCTTGGCATCTCCCTCGGAAGAGACGATGCGCAAACAAACGAGGCGCGAAGGGACTGGAAAGTGCGTCAAAATCACCTTCCGTCACCTTCAGACTCTTGGTAGATGGAAGAAAGAGAAGAAGCCGGACGTCGATTACGCGGCTCTTTTGGCATTTCCTCTCAAAACTGCAAAGGCAGCCAAGCAACAAATTTTTGGTATTCGCTCCAAAGTTGATTTCCAATCGGCGACCAAGCAACTGATCGGCGATTTCTCTTTTCAACTGAGAACGCGACAAAGGCGCGGGGTTGGGCGTGGCAGAGTTGTGAGCTGTCAAATCGTTGCGAGACACCAACCAGCCCAACCGACTGAACAAATCAGCACCGACCTCGAGCGGTGTGGAGCAGCAGCAAATCCGGAGAACAACACTTTTGGCTGCTTCTAAGTGTTCCGTGTCTCGGAAAGCTTCAATCACACGATTGCATTCAACCCTTTTCTGGCACACACTTCATTACCATCTTTCATCTTTATCGCATTCGTCGCCCTGGTCACTGGCTGCATCCGCCTGGGACGTTTGCACACGACCCTTTCGATCCCTGTATTCGAGCCTCGATCTTGTCAGCCGCTCGCTCCAAGCAAGAGACGGGATACTTACCACGAAGAGATCAGCAAAACACTTTTCGATCGATCACATTAGCTGCCACACAGCTCGGCCTCATTTGCACCACCCGTTCGTATAGCATCATCTCCCAACACCATCAATTTCGCATAGGAGCAGCAGCTCGCGCTAATATGGACAAATCACTCTAGACAGAGCAACGAAACCAACACGTCAGGCTGCGCCTCCGACCACTTCCACCATGTCCGAGTCAGATATCTCAGCCATTGTCTCTGCTGCATCATCATCATCATCATCATCATCATCACGTCCAGCTAGTCACCCCAACGCCCAGCCCCTCGCGTCCATGTCGCTCGAAGCAGATCTCAGTCAGCACGACAATGTTAGTGCGCCCGTGCCCAATCCTGGCGTTCAGAACTCTGACTTGGACCTCAGCATAGTCCAGGATCCCATTTTGGACCTCTGCCCATCACTCGACATTCTCAAGCAGATAGCACGCTCCAATACAGTAGATTTACAGACCAAAAAGGACAAGCTCAGCAAAGCCCTACTCAGAGCCGCCAGCAATGGAGACACCGACATGCTCTCCTGGCTGCTCGACTCAAGGGCAGAAGCTCGTTCCATCCTTTCGCACGACCCTTCACGCAGAGATTCGCATGGCAGGCCCAAGATCGACTTTGGTCAGATGCGAGACGAGGAAGGCTCTGGTCCTGTCGTACTCGCAACCTGCGCTGGACATATTGATGCTGTCACTATGCTTATCCTCAACGGCGCCGAGATCGATGAAAGAGATGCATGCGGCTGGACACCGCTCATGTGGGCTATCAATAGCTCCAACCTGCCAATCGCCAGCTTCTTGCTTAGCCGCGGTGCAGATGTCGATGCCAAGAGCTCCAAGGGTACCACCTGCGAAGACTTTATCCTTTCAGCAGCACCTGAAGCCGCCACCTCTTTCCAACCTGCTGCGCCCCAGAGCGAATCGGCATCCTTCCCCAAGCTTGCGTCCGCCGAGCAGGAAGCTATTGCCGATCTCATCTACGAGCATCAGCGCTACGTATCCGTTCAGCAGTCGGCTGCTCAGCGTCTCAACAGCCTTCACCTCGATGCCTCCCCCGATCCACACCAGTCGTCCTCGTCTCGGACCGCGGAAGCAGAGGTTCAGATTACCAATGCCAGCCCCACACGCACGCAGCGATCCTCTTTGCCTTCCTCCTCGAGCCCTTTCAAGCCCAGCCACTCCAGAACAGGCTCGCAGCTCACTCAGCGTAGGCTCGTTGGGAGGTACGAACGTGCACATCTCGTCGAGCAGAAGAACAGGCAAAAGGAACTCAGCGACACGCGCAAAAACGCACTAGCCGACATTGCCACCTTGCTCGAACTCGATCTTGACACCTTGATAGGCGAGCCTAGCGCAGCCGATGCATCCTCGGCCGCTGCTGCCGCTGACCCATCAAGCTCATCCTCAACCTTTGCACGTCGCAGAAGAGGAGCAGCAGCCAAGACTGTCCATGCAGACCTCGCTCCCGGTTGTGGCGCAGCTGAAGTAGGCGCTGACCTACTCTCGGTCGAGTTTGATTGGAAGAGCGTTCGTAGCGACCAGATGCTGGTCTTTGGCAACGCCGATCTTGAACCGTTGCTCAGCATGTTCATCACCAACATGAAGCCCGTTCGTGCACCTTGGACCTCTCGCGCTGCGCCAGCAAACGTCCTGTTCCTCTGCGCGCGCTACGCGTGCTTCTTGCAAGACGAGGACCTGCTCGAAGAGCTCTTCCTCAGCGCCATCGACCGCATCGAAGGCGTCATCTACTCGCATCCCACCGACATGACCTACCTCGCATTCTGGCTCTCTAACTGCTGCCTTCTCCACTACTACACGGACAAAGATCGGACGCTGCGCAAGTCGAGCTCAGTCAGGGAGTACCGCAGTCTCCTAGCGGATTTATTGAACGAGATTTTCGTGTTCATTATCAGGGATGCAGAGAGGAGGATCGACAAAGTGCTCGATGCGGCTATGTTGGATCACGAAGCCATTCCCGGATTTGAACAAGTGCGATTTGAGGGCGAGTGGAAGTTCATGAAAACGCTGGCGGGGAGTGTCAAGGGTATTGGCCAGCAGGGTTCGCTATCGCAGGGCATGACTTCGAGTTCCAGCTCGCGAAGACCCATCAGTCAGATCTTTGGCGGCGGACGCAAAGATGATCCTCCCTCATCCAGCAACCCGAACGATGGCACACCCGAGGGCACACCTCTCTCCTCATCTCCATCACTCGGCAATGGACGACCATCCCATCCCTTCAGCCCCGCCACCGTGGGTCCATCCACATTCCGCACCATCGGCGGCGACAGCTCCCCACGTAAAGGCCTCGGCGAATCCTTCCGCGCCATCCGCGAAGTCTCCTACCAAGCCTCTGCCACCGACCTCCTCGCCGCCCCCACCCCTCGCCCCATCAGCTCCCTCCTCACCTCCACGCTCCAAGTCCTCCAACTCTACGAGATCAACCCAGCCATTATCATCCAAGCCCTCTCGCAGATCTTCTTTTGGGTCGGCTGCGAGCTCTTCAACCGCGTTATCACGCGCAGACGCTACCTGTGCCGCTCGCGTGCTATCCAGATCCGCATGAACGTCTCTGCGCTTGAAGACTGGGCCCGCTCCAACGCTCTCCCGCTCAGCATTGTGCATGCGCACCTGTCGCCCTTGTCGCAGCTGATTTCGTGGCTGCAGTGCCAGAGCTCACTGCAGGAGTTCGATGGGCTGATTGCGACCATGCAGGGGCTGAAAGCGTTGACGCCGGTGCAGATGCGGCGGGTGGTGAAGGATTACAGGTACGAGGTGGGCGAGACGAGGATGAGCGAAGAGTGTCTGCAGTACCTGGATCAGCTGATCATCGACTGGAAGCGCAGGCAGGACGATCAGTTACAACAGGCTCGAGAAGAAGCGAGATTGGTACAGCAGAGGAAGAAAAAGATCAAGAGACAGTCATCCCATCACCAACGAACGGGGACGGCAAGGCAGGAAGATTACACGCCCGAATCGCGCTCACTCGATGAAGAGAAGGATGAAGAGTCGGACGAAGACCAATTCATGCACGCCGCCGACGGGATCGACGGGCAGGTGGGAGACGCGAGCATCAACAGCAGCAGCACAGCCAAGCTCTCCCGGGACAACAACGACGGCACGCTTACTGTGGCCGAACAGACCGCGCTCTCCGCTCAATTGATGATCGATGAACTGTTCATGCCGGGAAAGAGCATGTCGGACTACATCCCGCCTTGGACCGCTGCCGGTCCGCCGCTGGGATTGCACGACGATGGCACGCCTGGGAGCGCGCCACCGTCACCGGCGAAGGGGGGAGATGGGCTTTTGAATAGCCGCGAGATGCTCCCCTTTGCGTTACCTTCCAAACGCAACGCCCTGATCGTGACTCCCGGCGACGCGTTCGGCTTCGGTCGTGGCCATTTTACGGGCACCGGCACGCCTTCGCTCCGGAGCGTCAACGGCGATACTCCCCCGAGCAATCCGAGCTCTGCTGCCAGCTCACGACGCTCCTCCATTGCATCTCCTTCCCCCTCCCTTCCCCACCCTCGCTCCATCGCGGGCGACAGCACAGGTACAGGCGAAGGGGAAGATGGAGACGAGGAAATGAAGAGCGAGACTTCCTCTCGCACGGACACGAGCGGCGTCAGTCGTGCCAGTAGCCTCTTTCCGCAAGGCAAGGGTTTCGCAGCAGGCGGGTACTGGGCACCTGTGCCGCTGCTGCCGGATGGAATGCTGGATCGCATCGATGCAATGCTCCGCGCTGCCGCCACACTTGCGCCTCCGCTCACAGTGGGAGATAGGTCCCGGAACATCCTCCTTGCTGAGCACGCTTCGGACGAGCACCTTCCACAAGCGCCACTTGCTGTGCCAGAACGAGCTAGCAGCACTGTCCCCCAACATTCACCGCAACCGCTGCAAGAAGGTGGCAGTGGGGTTGCGGGGTTGCCGAGGTCGAGTAGGATAGTTATTCCACCGAGGGACAATTCGATGGTTCAACCGCCACAGGAAGAGCGCATTGCTTCGCCGCTTACGGCGATAGAGAATGGTGCGGGCGGGATAGATGAGTTCGGTCGGCTGCGGCTTAATCTCGCTTCACCACGCGGGTACAAGGAGGTGATGGAGGTCGAGGGTGGGGAGGAAGAGGTGAAGACGCCAGGTCCGTACCGAAAGGACACGCTCAAAGCCTCGCTCTTTTCGCACTGACCTCATCATAATCGCGGCTGCGATTGGGGGTGTGCTTGCAATGCATTCACTCTTTATTTTCGCCAAATCTCCTTTCAATGCGTGTGTGAGCGTGATGCGTGCGTGAATGTGTGAGTCGTGAGAGCGTGCGCTAAGTTATTGCTCTTGGGAGGGACGATCTTGGTCAGCGGGTAGGCCACCCAACCCGAACCTTCGCATAAGCACTTCGACGGGTCCTGAGCCCGCGCCCGGGCCAGAAGTGCTTGCTTGGGCCTGGAACGAGCGCAGGAAACCTTCCATCTGTTCCGCCTGGACTCTACCTTCTTGACCCTGCCCGAGGTGGGAGAAGAGCGAAGCAGGGAGATCGGAGCCCGACCTAAGGAGGTGGGCAAGAAGTTCTTCATCTTCCATATCGTCCACACTTTTGGCTGCTGAGGAAGGTGCCGGTTGGGAAGACGAAGGAGAAGGAGAATGCGGAGGAGTAGAGTGGGAGTCCGAGGATTGAAGATGGTGCAGTTGCGAGTTCATGGCAGCCATGACACTTTCGAATGTGTCGAGCTTTGGTGCTTCCATCGCCTGGGCTGGCTCGACGGACGATTGAGGTTCCTCTTTAGCTCGTTTCGACTTATTAGGAACAAATCTTCCTTTCCTCTCCCTCTCCTTCAGAATTTCCTGATAATGTTCCTTGGTCAACCCAAGGCTGATCCTTGCGAACTCCAGCAGGTTGTCCAGCTCCGTCTCCTCGTCCAGTATCTCTGGCTCGCCGACATCCTCCCACCCTGCTTCTTCCTCCGTCCCGGCTTCGACTGCGAGCTCTTCGTCGGGCTCGATATCGAACTCTCTTGCGCGCTGCCGCCTTACCTCGGGCGAAGTCTCTTGCTCGAGCTCTTCGTCGTCCGAGTCCGAAGCGCCGTCGTATCGCTGGTGACCTTGTGAGGAGAGGAGGGAAGATGTTTCGCGCATGTATTGCGACGCGAGGCGGCGGCGGAGCTCGGTGTGTGCTGCAGAGAGATTGTTGTCTCCACGCGTCGCTACCTGGTTCCCAGTCTCCTTTCCCTGGGAATTCTGAGCATCACGTTCAGCTGCAATGCGATCAATGGACGAGAGAAAGTCTCCTCCACCTCTCATCTCGGCGTCACTGTTCGATTCAGTCTGAGCATTGACGGGTTTGCGCGTCCACTCCTGCTCCGACATCCGTGGAAGTAACCGCTCGACCAATTTGCGTTTTTCGTCCTCGCCGCCTGAACGCATTCTCTCTTCGACCTCGTTGCGGATCCGCTGTTCCTGCTCATCCTCGTCGAGGTCTTCGAACAAGAGGTCGTCGTCGTCGAGGAGCATGTCGTCTGCGTTGAGCTCGTCTTCGAACAGCGCACCTTGTATGTCGGATTTGGTCCTGATAAAGTCCTCCATCTTACTGTTGAATGCGCCCAGGCGCTGGAAAGTATCCTGCTCGTCGACTGCCGGCGCACCATCTCTTGCTTCACCGCTTTTGGATTGCAGGATCGAGTCAATGTCGCTTGGGTTGAGCTGTAGCCAGGAATCGTCGTCCTCTTCCTCTTGCAGTTTTTCAGGTGCAGCATCTGGCGGCAGGGCTTTCAGAAGGGACGAAACGGTATTCTCGTGCTCAAGACTGCGATCAACCGCATCGCACAGCAACACATCCGCCGCTTCGTCTTCGCCGTCCCTCAGAGCACTGGTGGAGCTCTTGGTGTACTTTGTGAGAGCCTCGGCTTCCAGCTGCTTCCACTTTGCACTGTTTTCTACTTCGCCTTGGAAGTAACCGAGCTTGGAGAGGGAGCTGACGAGCCTCTCACGCTCCTGTGACGGTATTGCTGATTCCGCCGCAGTCATTGGTCGAGCCTTTGTTCGCGTCCTCCTGGCTAGCGAATCGGTGTATGCCATTTCTAAGCCACACCAGATCTTGGCGCCAAGGTCGTGCCATCGACCCTGCTGCATTTCAGCCTGGACCTCATCCTCATCTTCGATTTTGGGAACAGAAGGCGAGACGGCGGATCGACGGTAGAGGCGGACGCGGTACTTTTCTACAGCAGCTTGCCATTGTCGACCGAGCTGGCGGGGTGGGAAAAAGCGGTCATAGAGAAGTTGAGCGTAGAGGTGGCGCGTCATTCTCACTTGGGTGAGCACGACTCCTCTGTCATCGGTTGAGTTGGAAGCATCCCCGGCTGCGGCAGTGCTTGACGTTGGTGTCGGTGGAGGGAAGTGGACGAGCTTAGAGCCTGAGCGAGAGCTGACGATATCGCGAGACTGTATTGAAGTGACGCAGCTGGCTATGAGTTGAGGGTTTGCTGTGAGAATTTGAGCCACACGGCGTGGCAGGTAGGCCAAGGTGCGGTGGTGGTGGTGTGTGGCTGCAGATGGGAACTCATAAGCACGGGCAAAAGCGGCTGCTTCAATGTCGTCCGAGGCTCGAGTGAGGGTCGCTTCGTCTGTGACGAGCTCTATGGCTTGTGCTGCAGACAGTGATCCGTCGTCGGTACTCTTGTGGTGAGGCGGTATGAGGTGGAGATGGCCCTCAAAGATCCAAACTCGATTCTTGACCGCTTCTGGAGCGACCCAGTCGGGAAGATGGTCAGCTGCTTCGATGAGAAGAAACTGGCCATCCTCGTCCTCGACGCTAATACACAGCTGGTGCTTAGCAAAGTTGGTCGATGCTCGAAGCAAGATATGTGTTGCAAACCATTCGTCTTCGATACATTCTCCTCCAGTTCTCAGGTGGAAAAGAATGTGCGGTAGTTGCTGTGTCGAAGACCTTGATTTGGACGCACGCGAAGGGGAAGGCGGACAAACGACCGAGATAGAAGGTGGCTCTCTGTGCCAGATGTAATCCCGACCGGCGAGATACTCGCTCGATTGAGTGCACTCTTTCACAAAGCGCTGTAGCTGCTTGGCTACGCTGGATAGCTGAGCGAACTGATCGACCGACGAGGAAGTCGTTGGATCGGAAGGCTGTGGAAGAAAGATGCGTGCTATCAGCGCCTGTTGCTTTTCAGCAGCGGCAGCAGCGGCCAGCAGACCAGTGACGTCGGAAAATGGCAACGCTCCATCTGGAGTATGTGAAGGATCCTCCATATCCACAACTGAGTTGGAGTGGTGGCCGTAAGAGGGTGTGATGGTGTAGAAGAAGGGTGGCGGTACAAGCCAATGGTCTCCGGAAAGTGTTGATCTGAAGCTCAGTTTCCTCCACATTTCCAAATTCTTCTCAGCTTTTTGTGGCTACATTTCGGACCCTTTTCCTTAATTTTACTTGTAGTACAATTTTTTCCTTCAGGTTGGCGGATTTCAAATGAAAAGTGGTGAAGCGGAGCGCATTCCGATTTCCGCATTCCGTCAACGCGTTGATGCTGCTTTCACTTGAACACTCTTACCACACTTCCTTCGTCATCACATCATCCTCAGACGCGGATCATCCTCCTTATCGATCTTGCTTTGGAGCCCTCAATATTTCGTAGCAAAACCGACGTTGCATCCTGACTCGCGTCGCTGAAGCTGCTTTCGACGCGATCAAGGTGTCGCGACCGCCAGAGCTGCAGTCCCACGGTCTCAGCTTGCTTGCGCGCGATCCCGCCCACCGACACCATCATCGTCGACGCGCGAAATGCCTTTCAAAAGAGGCCATCGGGCGCTCGGATCCCTGTCTCAAACATCGAGTACGGCCTCAACGTCTTACTCTTCAGCCAATGGCGTCGTCTTGCATGGTCATCCGCACCTTCCTACCACATCCTCAGACAAAAGACAGCCTGCTTCTCCTATGAAACGCATCTTCAACTTCATCGGTGGCAGCCTCACTCCCTCCTCACGAAAGCGTCAACGGATCGAGCTGCCTGCTCAGGACGAAAAGCAGCTTATATCAGCTTCCGCGCTTTCCTCTCCAGCCTCGCTGCCACTCGATGACACGAAATCACGACCCGCTAGCGGATTTCTCGACTTGACTCCTTCTAAAACAGCCTCTTCAGCCGCCCATTCGTTCCAAAATACCCCTCTCCTCCTATCTTTACAAGAGGGCGCGATACGTGATCCCCTTGGCCGCACAACTCTCGCCTCCTCTCACTCTACAACTTTCGAATCCAACACAGATACCCGCAGCTCGTCAGAGGACGCAGAGATGCAGATTCAGCACACATCTCACCCTTCCGACACTGCTCCTGCAGTACAGCCTGCCGTCTCAGCCGAGTCTGCCCACTCAGCCAGTCATTTAGACTCAAGGAGCCCTGCAAACGTTAATGTGACTGACGCAGCCAACGACACAGTCGACGCAACGACTCAACTCGAGCAAGCAACACAATCCAATCCACAAACAAACGTCTCCACGCCTGTTCCAGTTGCAGCAGCAGGAGAACCAAACGGAGATCACGACACTCAAGCAGTACAAAGCGCGGCGCACAGTGATGTCGGACCAAAGCAGAAAAAAGGAGAGGCAACCGAAGCAGCCGAGCAGAACCGAAATGAGGACGTCGAAGCGGAGCACGCCTCTGTCAACGGCGTTGATGAACCAGAGCAGTATCATGTGCAAGACATTGAGGTTGCCGAGCAGAATCGAGAACAGGGCGTCGAAGAAAGCGCTCAGCCCAACATTATCGAATCAGAGCAGGACCGAAAAGGGAGCGCCGGAGCAGAGCAAGCCAACGAGCATAGCGCTGCTGCTGCTTCAGAGCCGGAGCTCGAGCCAAGGATAAATCCAGAAGCTCGGGACGAGGCGGCTGTTGAGGAGACCATGTTCGTCGACGACTCGCAGGCTGAAAAGCCGGTTGACGATGGCAGCGCGAATCGAGACAATGAAGGACCGCTCCCCACCGATGCTGACGTCGATCATGTCCAGATGATCGCAGATGCCAAGATCGGAGAACGCGTCGAGGGCCCTCTCGACTGGTCGAGGACATTGAGCACCCAAGAGCGACAGCCACTCTCTGCGCCCGCATCCGAAGCTGGCAACGGATCACCCAACGTGCTGCCCCCTCAAGTTGCTTTAGGATCAGACCATGCTGTACCAGTGGTAGACTTGGTCTCCGATTCGGAAGAAGAAAGTTCAGACCATGATGATCCTGACAAGGAAAATGATGTCTCTCTCGTCACTCTCACACCGCGTCTGGATTCCGATGCAAGCCTGTTTTTAGTCTCGGACAAGGCTGCACTCGAACAGCCCTCAAGAGCGGGCCGCTCGAGGTACTCTCTGGTGGGACCAATGGCGCAGAATGCGTGGCGAAAACACCGACAGGACTCTCATGCCGTAGCTCAGCCGCCTTTCTCGCCAGCAACAAGCCGAGTCGAGCCTGCCAATACCTCTGCCACAGAGCAGATCCGCAGCATTGGGCGCCAGAGCTCCTTCTATCAGCCTAGCCGCCGCTTCGGCCCTCTCAGCTCGACACCGCAACACAGCCAGCGAACACCTGCTCGAGAGCGCTCTTTCTCGTTCAGTAGCACCAGCTCGATGCTCCCTACTCCTTCGGACTCACATCTGACCCTCGGCTCAAGCTTCCGCAAACGCGACCCCATCTACCTCAAGCAGCATCTACAAGCCGTTGGAGTACACAATGAGGCCTCGATTCGTCGTAGCATCTCCATCGCGCTGCAGAGGATCAACGACCTCCGCAAGGCCACTCGCAGACCGATGCTCAAGCATGACAATTTCGTCCAGCTTCTCGACAAGAAGCGAGCCGTCGCGAAGCTTCTCAAGCCTGACACTCGCACAGAGGCTTCGAGCGAGGATTACTTTGACCGGATGACGGCAAGGCTCATGCGGCAGAGGGAGGCCGATGCTGCTGCGTTGCTGCCGCTTCCGCAGGCTAAATTGCTGGAGAGGGAGAGGCTGAAACGAGAGGAGAGGGTCAGATTGAAAAAGCTAAGAGGCGTGCTCGGCAGGATGGCGCTACCAGACGAGCTGACAGAAGAGCAGGAAAAGGCTGCCAGTGTAGCGTTGCGTACCCCGGGCCGGGTTGCAGAGATGACGGGCGATTATCGCGCCGCGGTGGACGACAAGGACGTGTCCAAACTTCGTCCGCGCCAGTGGCTTAACGATGAGGTTATCAATTTCTACGGCAATCTCATCCTCAAGCGTGCCGATGAGGCCGACAAGGCGCGCACGCAGGCCATGGAAGCTGCCAAGGGAGCCCCCGCTGATGCCGCCAGCAGCAAGGTCGTCCGCAAGGACGGCAAGGGCAAGGTCATCCGTCCGTACGATCCGTCCTTGGACGCTTTCTGGCGCGTCCACTTCTTCTCCTCTTTCTTCTGGCCGGGCCTGCAGAGCAAAGGTCACGCCGGCATGAAACGCTGGACACGCCGCACCGACATCTTCACCAAAGACATCATCCTGTTCCCCATCAACCTCGGCAATCAGCACTGGGTGTGTGGCGCGATCAACTTGCGTAAACACCGCTTCGAGTACTACGACTCGCTGGGCCACCCCAACGAAGAGGCTTTCAGGCTCATGCGCCACTACATCACAGAGGAGGCCAAGGACAAGAAGAACAAGGAGATCGACTTGCGAGGCTGGAGGAACGTGTTCAGTGACGAGAGCCCGCAACAGGAGAACGGATTTGATTGTGGCGTGTTTGCCGCCCAGACGTTGGAGCAGATCAGTAGGCGCGACCCGCATACTCCGATCCCGTTGGACGGGCCGGTGATCCAGTGGAAGGGCGAGTCTCTAGACGAGGGCGCTGAAAGGTTGAACATCAATGGAGCGGATGGCGCGGAAGATGATGATGATGAGGACGAGTATGAGTGGAACTTTGCTCAGGAGAATATGCCGTATCTGCGCAGACGCATGGCGTACGAGATCTTTTCGAGGAAACTTCTCGACTGAGCGCGCAGCAAAGTTCACGAGCTCGGTCTCCTGTCTCCAACGGCAAGACTGTCCCGCTAGATGCTCATAGGATCCCATGTAGGTCTCGACGTTGATCAGTGCATCGCTTTAATCGAGAACACCAACTGTACTTGTACTTTGCAGATTGCAGCTCGCCTCTTCTGAATATTGTGTCGTTCGGTTGAGCTGACGACTGGGTTAACAACTTGCTCTCGACTTGAAAAGGTGTGGTCTCTTGCCACTGAACATCGTCGCTGGCGAAGAAGGTGAGCATGAAGTTCCGAGAGCCGAGTCCCGCACAGAAAAAAGGGTGGGTTATGCAAGGTTCTTGTGGAGGCGTTAATCATTCCAGACCTTCTTCCTAGGCTTCCTCCAGTCCAGCTTCCGTTCGCCCCACCATTTTGATCCCATCACTACGTTCGTCGGCAGTAAAGCTCGCCTAGCGGCGATGGAATCGTTCAGCCAGGACGCAGGGCCAAGCATTTTCGAAGATGATGAGAGGCTGTTGCGGTTCGACCACGTCCCCAGTTACGCCGAGTTCTTCGATCGCTGTCTTCTGCCGAATCGCCCGTGCATTCTTCCCCCTGCTCTCGTAGCACAGTGGGACGTCGTGCAGTCTAAAGCATGGCACCGCTCCTCCGCTGCGGACGATGAAATGAAAGAGGCGCGGGTGAACTGGGAAGCGCTGAAACGAGACTTCGGATCGCATGTGTCCCCTGTCGTCATCACCCACCTCAACGCAAATGACGAGACCGAAGAGGACCGCTCCGACATGTCCATCGCTAACGCCGTCGACCTCATCCGGACTTTCAACAGCAGCGACAAGAAGGAGGGAATGCAGTCGATATACATCAAAGACTGGCATCTCATCAAGCAGCTCCGCAGCTACAATCCTCAGGGTGTGGCGGAGCCGTACACCGTGCCGGAGGTGTTTGCTGATGATTGGATGAACAACCTCCCTCTCCCAACTCCTAATGGGGGGGAAGTGGAGAGACAGGCAGAGTGGGATGACTTTAGGTTCGTCTACGCCGGAACAGAGGGCTCGCAGACGCTGCTGCACCGCGACGTGTACACGTCTTACTCGTGGAGCACCAACGTGGTCGGGCGCAAGAGGTGGTACCTCTTCCCACCGCGCGCTGTGCAACATCTCCGCCGCTTTCCCATGGTCCCCACCTCACCCTTCATTCCGGACATACAGACCTTACTCAAGACCACCCACTCGCGCTCTCAAACCGGCACAAACGAATACCCGAACCTCGAACTCGCCTGGGCTCACGTCCAGATAGTAACCCAAGAGGAAGGCGAGACGATCTTTGTCCCCTCCGATTGGTACCACCAAGTGCACAATGTAACTGAATGCGTCTCGATCAACCGCAACTGGTGTAACTCTGTCAACGTCCCGTCTCTGTACCGCTCTATCGTTGCTGAGCTGGCGCACGTGGAGGACTCGCTTTGCGACGTGCGCGAGATGCTCTCCACAACGTCCCCTCAAGGGGGATGGAAGGGGGAGTTCTATGCACTGGTGCAGGACGTGGCGGTGAAGGACGCGGGTTGGGCTTGGGCCGGGTTCTGGGCTATGCTCCTCCACAATCTGCGAAACCCTGCAACGGGGGCGAGGGCGGATTTGAGGCCAAGCGGAGAATGGGTGAGAGAGAGGTTGCTGCCACTGGTGGAGGATTTCGAGCAGAGGGAGGATGGGAAGTGGTTAGAGGAGGGGATACGGGAGATGGTGCGAAAGTGCAGAGTGCTATTGGAACGATCAGATAGATAAAGTGGTGAAGGGATAGAGTACACGATCGGATGACGAACAAAACAGAAAAGGGAGGGAAGGTTAGGAAGAGCACGAGGGAAGGTTTCCCGTCAGTGGCCTGCCGAGCGAGCACAAGCGCTGCAGACATCAACAACAGTACAGAACAGCGGAGAAAGGGCAACAAATCAGTAACGACATCCCTGTCTTGCACGAAGAGACCAAAGACGCATCTGGCACTTACAGCTTCCTCAGCAGCCTCTTCCGGCGACTTACCCTCCATGGGCAGACCCCAATCTTCAAACGGTCGTGTCGCCATCTGCAATCCACCACACACAAAACAAAACGGGAAACGTCAGTACCCATCTGTGCCCAGCCAACCGCTCGCGTTCTTTCAGGATCAAGCGGAACTTACCTCAAGCACCTTGGCCAGCACATCGGTGTCATTATCCTCCTCGAGCCGCTTGGCCACCTCGTTGGTGACCCAGTTGCGTAGTACAAAGCGCGGGTTCTTGCCCTTCATCTCCGTGCTAACCTCGTCTCCGTCCCTGCCTTCCTTGAGCAATCGGCGCGCGTAAGCAAGGAGCCAAGTGCGGGCTTGTGTCTCCTTCTGCGAACGCACGTACTCCGGCAGCACCGAGGCATCGTACCACGGCTCGAGCCCTGCACTGGCATCGCCAGAGAGGAAGACGCCCACCATATCCTTCAGGTTCTCTTCGTCTTCGAGCGTAGCTCCGCGCGCTTTGAGCAGAGCAGGGAGCTGGCAGAGTCGACGCAGCGTGGTGGAGAAGTCGAGTTCGGACAGCACGTCAGATAGCGGGTCGATGACTGCGCTCTTGTCGTCCGCTTCCGCTGTCTTGAGACCCAGCCGCGCGCGATGGGCTTCTTTCCACTGCTCGAGGAGCGTCGATGTGAAGAGGCCTTCGAGCTGCTCAGAGAACTCGTCCGAAGATAGCTCCCTCCATTCGTCGATCTGCGCAGGGGTGGCGTTCAGAAGCTCGCCGGGCGCAGGGGCTCGGTTGTGCTCGATCTCGAACCCGACGAGCGGCGCCACCGCATTCAGCAGCTCGCGGATAGCAAAGACACCCATGGTAGGCTGGAGCCGGTAGGCGTACCTGCCCTCGCCATCGGAGTGGTTGCAGATCTGCCCCTCGTCGTACAGATCCATGAACGCATACGGGCCGTAGTCGATCGTGTGACCCGTCAGAGCGATATTGTCCGTGTTCATCACGCCGTGCATAAAGCCGTATACCTGCCACAGTCCGATCGTCCTTGCGTTTCGCTTTGCGACCTCTTCTACCATGCGCCTGGCCCAAACAGGCCGCTGTGAGTCGTCTCGGACAGCACCACCTTTGACAACGTCCTTGAACCCGAACAGATCGTGCGAGACATACTCGCCGAGGATACGGACGGACTCCCACTCGCCGCGCGAGCTGTGGATCTGGAACGAGCCGATGCGCAACCAGGAAGGGCAGAGGCGGGTGGTGATGGCGGCCGTGTTGAGGCGTTCACGGACGACGTGGAGTTCGGGAAGGGAGACAACGGCGAGGGCGCGGCTGGTGGGGATGCCGAGTGCGCCCATGGCTTCACTGCAGAGGTACTCTCGGACGCTGCTGGTGAGCGTGGCGAGTCCGTCGGCGAAGCGTGAGTAGGGTGTACGACCAGCGCCCTTGAGCTGAATCTCCCAGCGCTCGTTTGTCTCCGGGTTCTTGGTCTCCAACAGCGTTACCGCGCGGCCATCACCGAGCTGCCCTGCCCACACCCCGAATTGATGTCCACCGTAGCAGAGAGACCAAGGGGCATAGTCGGGCGTGTGTGCTGACACGCGCTTCTGCTCGAGCTCGTCGAGACGGCGCAGGATACGAGCTTCGGGGCTCTCTTCCTGCTGCTCGCCCTTGATGATCTTTTCGCGAAGGCGCATGTACTTTGTGCCATAGCCAGCGTGGTCGTCTGCTTCGAGCTGGTCAGCAGATCCTGCGATGCGCGCACCAATCAAACGGCCCGAAACAAAGTCGCTGAGCGTCCTGCGAGCGGCGACTTCCGGCGAGGCACCGTCAGCAAAACTTGCATCAGCGATGGGACCGGAGCTGTACGAGCTTGGACTAGCGGACTTATTGTGGCTCTGGATCCACTGGAACGCATCGCCCACATCGAGGTGCGGAAGACAATCTCGGAGAGTAGCCGGCGAGATGCCGAGTAGGCGCGCAGAGGGGAAGTGCTGGTGGCGACGCCGAGGCGGAAGGTGACCGGTCAGACCATTCGCTGCTGTCGATTCCTCCGCTGTGGACTGACTGCCGATTGCGGAAGGCTGCACCTCGTACCTCTGCAGCATATGCTCCACTTCTTGCATCCTGCGCTTGTGCGCCTGCTCGATCTTTTGCTTCTTCTGCTCTTCCGTAAGGTCTGCATCATCTTGTTCGTTTTGCTCGAGCTCCTTCTGGTGTCGGTCACCTAGCGACTCCTCGCCCTCCTGCTCAGGGGGAAAGTCGTAGGGGAAGGAGAGAGGGAGCGTGGACAGAAAGCTGAAGTGCGAGCCTTGACCGACAGGGCGCGATCTGCGCACCAACGAAGGTGACGAGCCAGAGACCGAGACGATAGAGCGAGGCTCGGGTGTGACTGGATCCGGGAGGAGATTGATAGTGAGCCGCTCGGAAGCTGGTACGAGCGGCAAGCTGAGAATATCAAACTTCCTCACACGCATATTGGCGACGCTAGCTGTGTGTAGGGGTTTTGTGGCGATGTGGCTGCTGATGCAACTGGCACGTCGTGTAGCGTTCCTGAGAAGAAAGGAAGATGAAGAGACGGTTGATGGTTGCGAGCGAATGACTGCGAGTCGGTGGTTCAAAGACATGAACCTAAAAGAAGCTAGCTTGCCACGACACTAGACAATGGAAGTCTCGAAGATACAGTAAAAGGCGAGTCCGGGAGGGTTCGATGGAAGTCAAGGGCGAAGAAGAGCAGCGGGTCTATCTGGTTCATGGAGAGCTGGAAGGTCTTTTGCCACGCAGCAAAATGGTGAATCAGTTACAGTCACTTTTCCAACGCCTCGTACATAAGTGGAGGCTGAAGCAGCGTTGTTGTGCGAATTACCGCTCAAGACGTGCTGTGCTGTGCTGTGCCGTGCTGTGCCGCCCTGTGCCTTGCTGGAGCGCGGGCCGCGGGGCGAAGCGAATTTCGAAAGCTGTTAGACCTAGCTTGCACGTGCCCTTGGCTGTCACCAAACGAGAAGCTTTTCCCCGCACAGAGCGCCTTCCAAAAAAGACGCGTTTCTGTTTTTTTTAAAGGCCACCAACCAACTCTGCCCTGCGTGAATGCGGAGCGCCCTTGTTCAAGGTCCGCTCGCTTGTAAAGTGAGAAGATCCGGATGCAGCTCTACTTGTAGGAGGACCCTTCCAGCACTACAGTGTTGGTCTGCACTTTGACCGCCCGCTTCACACACACACACACACACCGAGAAGAAGCGAGCATCCTGGTGCACTGTATGTCTACGGATCCTTGGCCCTCCTTCCTCCGTTACCACTACCAACATCGTCTTCTCCACCACGTCCGCCGCACCTCTACGACGCTCGTCCAACCGCTCAACACCTTTACAGCCATGAAGGCTTCTTCGTGGCCTTGGATCTACGTCTTTACCGGCCTCCTCCTTCGCGCTGGTCTTCTTCTCTGGGGTCAATACCAAGACGCTACACACGCAGTGCCCTACACTGATGTCGACTACTTTGTCTTTTCCGACGCTGCCAAGCTTCTCGTCGACGCATGCCCTTTGTCGCGCACCGTCGAGGATCCCAATTACGAATCAGATGCCGACCTCTTGGAGCGAAGCGACGTGCACTGTGCACGAGGTATCCTCCCGGCCACCGCGCGCTTCCTCCTGCTCAACGATCCCAACAGCCACGCTCCCGCAGACGGGCTCAAGCCAGACGATTCAGACGCCATGTACTTCTGGGCCAAGCGCTGCTATCAGCTTGCAAAGCCCGCCTTCGATCTCCTTGCGTCCTTGGGAGATCCGTACGCTCGACCAACCTACCGATACACACCGTTCCTGGCAGCTCTGCTGTCACCCATTCACATCTTTGGCTGGACCAATTTCGGCAAGTTCATCTTTGCAGCATCCGACATTCTGTGTGCCGTTTTCATGTGGTTGATTCTCGATGGACGCCGGCCGCAAGGCTCAGCTGCCGGCATCTATGTCCATCTGCCAGGGTGGTTGTGGATTCTCAACCCCATGGTGGCGCAGATCTCGACTCGTGGCTCGTCAGAAGCGCTCGTAGGGCTGCTTGTGCTGTCCTTTGTCTACTTTTTCCTCAAGGCTAACCCTGAAGCGCCGCTCGGTCTTCGCGCTCGATACCTCCCGGAGTTCTCCTCTCCGCTAGCTGCCAGCGAGACAAAAGACCTCAAAGTCAACACTCAACCCAACGGAAAGCAGGATGAAGACCAGGTGCCTACCTACGATGCCTTACCACCAGAAAGTGCTTTCAATATGCTCGACTGGTCGCTCGAGGCCTACCTAGCCCCCATCTTTCTCGGTCTTGCAACCCACCTCAAGCTTTTCCCTGTCATTTACGGCGTCCCCATCCTCGCGCATCTCCACCGCTCCACGGTCTCGGCCTACGCTCCTGACCGTCGCGCATCGCTCAACTTGTGGACTAAAAACGCCGCCGGGATCCAATTCGGCTTTGTTGCGTTCTTCGCTTTCATGTCCGCCAACGTCGTGGCTTGGCTGATGTAAGTCTTCTAATACCGCCGTCTTCTTCAATGACTTGTCCGCTTCAGCTCGCTGACCCTCTCCTTTCTAATTTCCTACCTTCTTGTACGAGCAACAGATGGGGATCGCCATTCATCGAGCACACCTTCCTCTACCACCTCCACCGCGCCGACCATCGTCACAACTTCAGCCCATACTTCCTAGGCACCTATCTTTCGCTATTCACATCGCCGGACTCAGCAGCAACGCTGGAAACGCGCCTTCTCGCCTCACCACTTCTTTCCTTCCTACCGCAGTTGCTCGTCGTAACCGCACTCGGCTACCACCTCGGCAAGCGCGACGTCGTGGCTGCCATGACGGCGCAGACCATCGCCTTTGTAGCGTTCAACAAGGTCTGCACAAGCCAATACTTCCTCTGGTTCCTCTGGCTGCTCCCGCTCGTTTGGCCTAGCTTGAAGGTGGGCAGAGTCGAAACGGGGTTGGCAGTGATAGCGTGGGTCGGTGGGCAGGCGCTGTGGCTATCGCAGGCGTACCAGCTGGAGTTCGAGGCCAAGCAGGTCTTCGCGAGGGTATGGGCGAGCGGGCTGGTGTTGATGACGGTCCATGCAGGTCTGCTTGTCTGGTTCCTGTCGTCGTGGGCCAAGTATAGAGTCGACGTACAGAAGCATGGACTTAAGGTACGCAACAGATCGTTCGTCAAGACACTCAAGGCACAGTAGCGAAACGATAGCTCAATTCTGCCGCACACTCGGTGTTGCTAATGCGAACAAGGAATTGATGGCATTGCCCCGTCGATACATTCGCAGGACACAATTCGGATTGCCTGAAAGCACCCTGCATTTGCATATGAGTTAATTCGGGATGAATCACCACGTCCGCCATACCTTAGATCACTTGAGCCTCCTGACCTGGCCCTCGGTTGTCTTTTTACGGAGCGTTCTCCTCTTTTGACTAAATGATTCAGACTCGCACCGCTTAGACCTCTCACGCTTGAGTCCGCGCTTCTGGTGGTAACGCAGGTAGTACCAACGCCAGTACGCCTTGTGGTCACGCCGTTCGGGCTCGTGCTTGCCTCGCGGCCGGATCGTCCGAGGATCGTCCTTCCGCGTGGTTTGCGCCTAGCCCTCGTGCTTGTGTAGCTGAACGCTTGCGTCGCTCCCATCGTCATCGCCTCAGGGTTATCTTTGCAGCTTTCCGTCTCCGAGTTGGAGCTTCTTCTCCGGAGTTCGTTCAGGCTGATGCGCCACGCCTTCTGTGACCGTCCCTACGCGTGGTCCCACAATGCCGCGTTTTCTCATCTAACTCTTTTACTGTCGCTCTCCTGCTCTTGCTGCTGCAGGAACTCGGTGGCCACCGCGTTGCTGAAACGTAGACATGAGAGCAGGGGTGCCACAGGTATCGAGGGCTGCGTGCACTCTAACAAGCGTCCAAAATTTTGGTCCGAGCTCATCTTTGGTGCTTCCGCAGACGAGGCATCTGCACAACTGGTATTGAAACATGGGATACGGGGGTATAAGAGCGCCTTAGTTCGGGGCGCAAGACGGCAATGCATCTCGATGGAAGAACCGAGCTTAGTCAGGGACGGAAGAGTTGACGGCGGGGCAAGGGTATTGAAAAGAGATGTCGGCAAGTTACAGCATCGGTCAACGGCGCTTTGCCAATCAGCGGACGCGGCTATGCGAGCAGCTGGGACCTTCACTCTCCCTGCGTGGCGGCTCTCTCGTCGATTTGAGGAAACTTGTCTGCGTGCAGGAGCTTGGTCTGCTGCAGAGTCAAGAGATGACTGACATGAAATAGTACGTAAACGCGACGACTTTTGTTCGGTCTGTTTCCCGGTCTAAGCGCGAAAAGTGGTCTGATTTTGCACGCGAAGCCACTTTTATGGATCGCAATCTTGGAGACGTTGCTGACCAGGGCCAAAAATAAATAAATATTGAGACCGAAGAATACTAAAAAAAAAAAAAAAAAAAAACTAAAAACTAAAAAAACTTGCAAGCTCTGCAAGCTTTGCAGCCATGAGGATGGAAAACCAAGGCATCAGACCAGTCTTGGATCGACGCACCGAAAATGATTAATTCATATTGTAATGCAGTATCATCAACACACCCACTCTTCCGCCGCGACTTTGGCTGTCAAGAAAATTTCCCCTCGAACTCTAAGTTTACCGCATCTCTCCCTTCCACCTGCTGGCTGGCAGCGAAAATTCAGTCTCAGGTTACGTACAGGTCAACGAAGAGAGAGAAGAAGAACAAGTGCGTCTGACAGACGGGTCTTGTCGATCCTTGAACGCCAATTGCAATTGCAATATTGCATTCTTTTTACAGTAACTTGTTATCCTACCCCTGCAAACGGTCGCAGCGTGCTGCTAAGGACGTGCGCTCAACCGCCCATTTTCATTTTTGCGCTTGGACATCCGCGGTAATCCTCAGAAGCTATTGTAACTTCATAACGTGCTAGCGCTTGTCTAATATCGCCGTCCGGGTATACTCACGTCTTAAGTGGCCTTCTGAATACACGGACTGCCCAAACGTGAGTTTCGTTTCGACAACCGATATGCTAAAAGCGAGATCGAACGTAGCTACAGTTATACTTCGAGCTATGTGGGGATGGAACCAACTCTATTGAGCACCACCGAGAGAAAAACTTCAAGCTTGCTCGTCGGTGAGGGTCCACCGGGCGCTTTTGCTGTCGATTTTCTTGCAACTGCCGAGTGTCGAAAATCCATAGACTCGAGGTTTGCAACGAGCGTCGGAAGCAACGTTCCGCTCGACAATGCGACTTCTTCGCATGCCTGCCTGCCTCCGATCCGCCACTTCTCCGTGGTCCCGGATCTGACCGCGCGCCTCTTGTCAATCACTATTGTGCACTGCTGCACCTTTGCTGCTACACCGAACATGTCCGCACTTTGACACTTAGGATGGCGATATCACCGTTGACTCCGACCACTGGTCAACAAATCAGAGACAGGTCAAATTTCTCTGTTATTTCTCGCTTTTCTTCGTCCTCGCCTATCAGTTTTGTCTGCTCAAAGTTCTCTCAGTGGCACCTAGAGTCGCAGTCGCGGTGATTCCAAGCAATACCAAGCCAGTCCCTCAACCGCGCTCAGCTTGATAACGTTGGCTTTCTTGGCTCCCCCTTTGGACACACTCCGAACAAGCTTGCCTTCTTCTCCGCACCTTTCACCTTCACCCGCTCCCATCATCGTTCCCGGTCCTTGTTCGTTCCCTTCCGTTTCAAGGTGCCTGGCTCCAATTTGAACGATCAGGCAACCATCCCGGCACGCTCGACCTCTTCCGCTCACCCTCCTTGAGACCGGCTCACGGTTTCCATCGCCTTTTTTAGGGCTCACGTCGCCGCTGACAATTCCGATCGGGCACTGCAGATAAGCATCTTCTCATTGTTTTCTCCGGTTGCTTCATCTAGGCAATCCTTCGTCCTGTGACTCAGAGTCGTATCGTCTTAATCAAAATGGCTTCAATTCTCAATGCTGGCCAGCAGGGCCTCAACTTTTCGCGATCGGCCACCTCAGCCCAGTTTATTCGACCCGACTCGGCCCTTGGCAAGGTGCTCTCGGTCATCAATCTCACCCGCGTGCCCTCGCTCCAGGAGGCTGACCGC
This sequence comes from Ustilago lituana, assembly GCA_928869825.1. NCBI lineage: Eukaryota > Fungi > Basidiomycota > Ustilaginomycetes > Ustilaginales > Ustilaginaceae > Ustilago > Ustilago lituana. Next base: position 467,684 of record CAKMYA010000002.1, read on the forward strand.
ACCACTGTCGTTTTCGCCGTCCTTGCTGTAGTTGCTACTCTCCTCCTCGCTGAGCAGTACAACTACCAGAAGAAGAAGGGCGGCCTTCCCGGTCCCAAGTGGACCATCCCCGTCATCGGAAAGTTTGCCGACTCGCTCCACCCTTCGCTCGAAAAGTATCAGGAGGGCTGGAACTCGGGTCCCCTCAGCGTCGCCAGCGTTTTCAACATGTAAGTCTCTCTTTCTATCTCACCTCGCAGCATCGTTGGGCTTGACACGGGATTACTGACATCCTTCGTGTTTACGATCTCCCCGTATCGCAGCTTCATCGTCATTGCCTCTTCCAATGAGTACGCTCGCAAGATCCTCAACAGCCCCACTTACACAGAGCCATGCCTTGTCGCTTCCGCCAAGAAGGTGCTCTGCCCCGACAACTGGTACGTACATCACCGCCAAACGCGTTTTTTGACGCTTGCCGCAATATTTCATATGAGATGCTCGCACTTGCCGCGCTTAGAATGTGGCGTCATCCCACTAGTCCTTCCTTTCGAAACATGTTCGAAAATGAAGCTCTTGTGGGTGCGCTTGTGCTGTCTTCCACACAGCACATTGGCTTGGTCCCAGAAACTAATCTCGCCCTTCTGCCCGTTTGTCTCATGCTGCTCTACACAGGGTTTTCCTCAATGGCAAGAGTCACGTCGACTACCGCAGGGGACTCAACACCCTCTTTACCCGCAAGGCGCTCGGAATCTACCTTGGCATCCAGGAGACCATCTACAAGCGCTACTTTGAGGAGTGGATTGCCGACACCAATCCCGACCCGCAGCCCTACATGATGAAGTTCCGCGACCTCAACATGGAGACCTCGCTCCGCGTCTTCTGCGGCAACTACATCCCGGACGAGGGCGCCAAGGAGATCTCGGACAACTACTGGCTCATCACTGTCGCTCTCGAGCTCGTCAACTTCCCCTTCGCTTTCCCCGGTACCAAAGTGTGGAATGCCATCCAGGCGCGCAAGACTGCCATGAAGTGGTTCGAGCTGACTGCCCGCGAGAGCAAGAAGCGCATGGCCGAGGGTCAGGAGGTCACCTGCCTTACCGACGCTTGGATCAAGGCCATGATCGACGCTCGTCTGCAAAAGGAAAACGCTAACCTTGAGGCCGAGACCCGACGTGTGCTTGTGCGCGATTTCTCCGACCGCGAGATTGGCATGGTGCTTCTTAGCTTCCTCTTTGCCTCGCAGGATGCCATGTCGTCGGGTCTCACCTACCTCTTGCAGCACGTTGCCGACCGACCCGAGATTCTGCAAAAGGTGCGCGAGGAGCAGTACCGCATCCGTGGTGACGACGTCAACGCTCCCCTCACCTACGAAACGATCGAGCAGATGCACTACACTAAGGCGGTCGTCAAGGAGTCGCTCCGTATCAAGCCCCCCGTCATCATGGTTCCCTACCTCAACCACAAGGAGTTCCCCATTGACAAGAACTACACCGTTCCCAAGGGAAGCATGGTCATCCCCAGTTTCTGGAACTCTCTGCACGACGAGAACGTCTACCCGAAGCCGGACGAGTTCAAGCCTGAGCGATGGCTGGACGAGGCTGACCCTGCGCAGAAGAACCCAAAGAACTACCTCGTCTTTGGCAGCGGCCCTCACAACTGCATCGGTCAGCAGTACGCCAACATGCACCTCACTGCCGTGCTTGGTACCGCGTCGGTGCTCATGAACTGGGAGCACGAGGTGACACCGCTCAGCGAGAAGGTTGAGGTAATCGCCACTATCTTCCCCAAAGATGGTGCCAGGATGAAGTTCTCGCGCCGTGCAGCTCCCGCGCCTGGGACTGTGCCCGAGGTTGCCGCCCGCGCTTGAGGCAGAAACTACGAACAAAGGTTGAGGGAGTAGGGCTACAATTGTCGCCTCAGGTTCATTGTGCAGGCTGCAAAAGGTTGTCATCTGCAATAACTCGGAGCCTGCTATGTCTAGAGCGACATGTAGAGCAAAGCTGGGATAGCTTTCGCTCATTGTATGATGCTTATTGTAAGATCATGACACCATCATCGTAATCAAACTTGTAGATACTGTGTACTCGGCCTGCGAGCAGCAGTCCTGATGCTGGACGACGGTGTGCAGTGTCAGCGAGTGCCAATTGCGGACGGAAGTGGATACAAGTACAGAGTGAAGCTGGAAACATGATGATGCTAAGTTTGGCTGGTAGGATAAAGTGGCTTGAATTAGTGCTTGGGCTTTGCATTGCCTTTGTCGAAAGCGAGAGTGTTTTGTGCGTGAAGACGGAGTGCTGCGAAAGGGTTCTTGGTGTAGGCTGGATCTGACAGAATCAAGTTTTGGCGCTGCATCTCGAGTGATCTGCAACATTCAAGGATGCCATCAGGATTGAAAGAGCCAAACGATGAGTCAAGTGCTCCCCTTTACTGCCGCAGAGCGGTCAGAAGATCGAATACTTACAGGGCTTTCTTTCTCGCCTTTTCAGTGACGGTGGCGTCCTTTCTTGTCTTTTGCGCTCCCACAAGCGGATATGCCGAAGAGGTACGCTGCTGTTGTCTCGATGCCTCTGCCGACATCTCGTCATCATCATCGCGGTCCTCCATGCCATATTCCTCATCTTGGTCGTAGTCATGCTCCTGCACCTGCTGAGCGACCTCATCCATCGCCTCTGCCAAGTCTTTCAAACCAGTAGTGTTGCCAGCGAGCTGTTCCTTTTGCTTCCTCTTCTGTCTCCTCAACGAGGACTTTGAGAGGGTACCATTCACGGGCTCGAGGTTGAGCAAAGAGCTGCGAGAAGTTGGGTTGACCTTGGACATGAGTTCGGCGCGCTTCATGGCTCGCTTTGCAGCTTTGGTGATCTGGGTAGGTGGAGCAGCGGAAACATTGGGTGCAGAAGTGGAAGAGCGGGCTCGGATGGAGGCTGTGACCGAAGAACGGTTCTTGGAGCGAGGAGCAGAGCGCGCTTGAATGCCTTGATCTGCCCGGACCATATCGGTGATAACTTCGGTGAGCAGTGTCGTCGATGAACGGTGATACCAGGAGCAGCCAGGTGAGATGTCAAGAGTGTCGCAGCAAGAAGGATGGTAAACGTGGAGCAATGTGAACTTTTTGCCAGAACCAAATTTTGATCGCGATAGCGCCTAGATCCCGATTATCCGATGAAAGCGTCAAGTGAAGAGAGAGAGAGCGTGAAAAGTGTGCGATTTTTCGAACAGCTGCACATGCATGCAGGCAGCGCGCTCAAAAAAACACGGGAAGCAGACCGTCACTCTCGAGTGCTACTCATCCGAGACCAACACGCTCCTGTTCGCAAAAGGGTCGCTGCCGTGCAGGGTCCCTGTCGGAAGCCAAGTTTCAGCCTTGAACAGCACTGCCCACTGCTGCTTTTTTTTTTTTTTACCCTGTATCTTGCTCGGAAAGAGGAAGCTATCAGCCTGCGAACGGATGAGCCGACGAGTGGCGCTGCCTGGCGTCTTGTCGTCACGCAGGTCGAGAACACAGAAAGAGAGAGAGCTTCTCCTTTGCTCTGTCGTTCTTGCAAGCCGTCGCCGCTGATCCAACGCCGCAGAGTCGGCCTTCTCGCAACACACAATAAAGCACTCGAGCATTCGGTGCTTCCCTCTATCCCGCAATCCTATTTTACCCTCGATACGCTTCGCTCACCTTCCAGTCCAATCAGCACACCAATCACAAAGTGCTTTAGAACAGCTGACATCCGTCTGACGGCTTGCGCGCAGCTTACACAAGCCCAGCGTGGCCAGGTCAGCGTCAAGTGACCGACCCACCGACGCCCCCTTTTTCGAACTTCGAGTCTGTCAGCACTTGACGCTTTACCCCAGACGATCCTCGTTCGGACTTCTCTAATCTTAGTCACCCTCAAATCTTTGCTGCAACCCGCATATAGTTAGCCTCTCTTCCTCAATTCTTCCCTGCCAGCACACGCACCGAACCAGCATCTCCGTCTTAAACCCACAACTCTATCGCGAAGCTCAGCAGCTAAGGGGGGGCCCCGTTCGCCGCCGCGCGTGCCGTGTGTGGGGAAATCGTACAACGCAGGTGCTGTTTCGTTCCCGTCCGCGCTTTCGACCCTGCAGCTGCTGCCGCTGCACTCTGAAGACACACACATATACACACAAACACACAGGTCGCTCGGCTGCAACCAGCGAGGAAGAGTGCGTGGCAGGTTCACACGCTTTCGCCACTGTTCGAGCTGACTCTTATAACAAGAATCACTTGTATAAACCCCTTAGACCAGGGCTTACACCAAGTACCTGCAGACGTTGGCCTGACTTCGAACCGCATTGCATGAACAACCTTCTTCTTACTTCAGTCGCCGGCGACAAAGTCATCAGCCATGGTGGCTACCTCTCCTAACGACCCGCTCGAGCCTAGCTGCGTCGACCTCGAACGCATGCCATCGAGCCTCAGCATGGATGTTGATTTTTGCAAGCAAGCATCACAGCCACTGCAATGGGTCGACGAGGCCAAAGAATCCGATGACGATATGCTCACTCCAGATACATCGGGGCCAGGTACACCACTTATCGCGCACACACGCAGTCCCACACCCCTCGTCGTCGCCTACTGCGGCTCTGAGCCTAGACAGGTTGCCATCACATCAGGGGTACGAGCCTGGACTAAGCATCAGGCGTATGGTGCCAGCGATGCACTCATCAAGTACGCTACCTCCTCCCCTCTCCTGCCACAGCAGCTCGCAGAGATGGTCTCGAATCTCAGCGTCATTGCTCGCGTCTCGCTCAAGGCCGCCGCTTTCTTCATCGAAGTCATTCTCGAAGCAGTCAAGAACAGCACGGGCATGACACTCGGCATCACCCGCCGTGCCCTCATCAGCGCCGTCGGTACTGCCAGAGCAGTGCATTCACTTGCCTCAGGTGAAGTGTGGGATGCGAAGGCAACAGGTAGATCGTTGCAAGCAGCCAGCCCAAGCTTCCTCAGCTTCCTCGATAAGTACACAGCGGTCGGGATTTACCTCATTCACCACACCTTCACCCTCACAGAGCTCTTCGCACTGGGTACCTTCCAGCTTGTAGGCTCCACTCTCCATGCAGGTCTCGCAGCCGCGGACGAGTCGGTGCGCACCATCGACGGCATCTTTGGCTCCAACGAAACCTCTCGTGCTCTCGCTTCGTTCATCACCCTTGTCCGCGGCGAGGTCAACAACGATTCGCGCTTCGCCAACGACGGCGCCGTCTCCATTCTCAACAAGCTCACCAAAGCTATCACCGCTTTTGCCGTTCTGCAGAACTCTACGTACAAGCGCAGCGCAAAGAGCATGAAGATGCGCGTTATCTACGACTGCACAGTGCTGGGTGAGGTCGAAGCCAAAAGCTGGCGCTCACTCATGGTGGGCTCGGGCAACTTTGTCCGCGCTCGGCCAGGCACTTTGCTTGCCTCGGCTGCGGAAGAGTTTGACTCACTTTCGCTGCGCTCGCCTCCGCGCAGGACCGCATCTCTGCTCGCACCAGATCACCACATGCAACCTGCTGCGAATGGCGCAAATCTGCCTTCATCGAGATCGAGGGGTTTCCACGGCGACGGGCTTTGCCTTACCGACATCAGCCCAGCAACGCCACACCACAACACATGGAGTTCAAATCGGGCATCTTCGAATCTCGGACACGCTGACCTTGAGCGAGACGTTCCAGACGATGCCTCTCTCATTGCTGATCTCAACTTTCTCGTCGGCGCTGACGATGGCGACGTTTCCGAAGATTCTAGCTTGACCGACGACCAGCTTTCGCCTCACTTGCGTCGCCAACTGCAGGCTTACACCGATGACCAGCTCCGCGATGGTGTGCTCTTGCAGGATGATTCTTCCAACTCGAAACCCAAACAGAACTTCAGGCGCATCAGGAAGACGAATCGTGCCAATGGTAATCGCGAAACCATCTACGAAATCACAACAGAGGTGATCGAGACCATCGAGACCGTCACCACTGTTCAAGAGACACGCCCTTCGTCCAGATCGATTGGGCCAGCGAACGCCTCGGCAAGAAGCACCCTCTCGCCGCTGAATGGAACTGCAGCCTTGCCTCCCCCAAGCCCAAGCACGCTCCGACGCGACATCACCAGCTCTAAGAGCGGCACAGAGACACGCTCCGTCTTTGACGGTGGCAGGGAAACCAAGTTCGAGGAAGATGAAGAGTGGTGTGAGATTCGCACGACGGATACGCGGCCGGAGGCTAAGCATCTGCGCCGTGACGCTGCACCGGTCAAGGGCCCTAGCGATAATAGCATGGACTTGGATAAGACAACAGCGAGGGCTGTAGCGCTACCTGAGGCACCCAATGGAAACAGCCTCCACGGTAAAAACAAGGGTGAAAGCTCTTCTAAGATGCCTGTAGTGCTCAAGACCATGAGCAAGAAGCTTATTCAGAAGCGCAAGACGATTCGGAGAATCGAAGTTAACGACACGCATGGCGATGAGGACGCTACCGCAAGCGCCATAGGTCTCGACCTTGCCCCTCGAGGCTCGAACGGAGCAGCAAGACGCTCAAGCAGCCCAGAGTCATCTCGTATATCACCTGTTGTCCCAGTCAGTCCCATCCTGTCGTCCGTTCACGCTTCGATGGGCAAGACAGCCAAAGAGAAAGATCGCAGTCGATTGCACTCCAAGGGCGATTCCGATCTCGCACCCAGTCACACGAAGAGCACGGATCTCGGTCGCGGGCTCAACAAAGTGCTCAGACGCGCCAAGCATCCATTCAAGGGCGGTCAGCCATCAGGAGCATCGTCAGAGCCGAAGAACGTCTTCCAATCACGGCATCTTTCGACGCCACCGAGCATTGTAATCGATTCGTCTTCTCAAACAGGGGGTCAACATCGCATGGCTCCGGCTGCTGACGTTGCTCTTCCCTCGTCTCCTGGGAAAAGCAAGCGCACGTCGCAAACAGCCTCTGGATCCGAGACAAAGGCGCTCAAAAGAGGGGCTGGACCAGCTTTCCAGAGCACAAGTCCTCGCCTTGCGATGAAGGAGGTACCTTCCATTCCGCAGCGTGGCACCTCTCAGCAGACCCTGTACCCAGCCGAGTCAATTCGAGCTTCCATGGTTCCTCCAACACCGCAAGGATCACTGAGAGAGAACAAGCGTCGAAACCGTGCTCCATCGATCACATCGATCCGCTCATTTGCTTCACGCTCGCATCTCACCAGCCTCTCTACCTCGGCAAACGTCGACAAAGGAAAGCACGGCTGGGACCCGACTGCTTTTCCACAAACACACCTAGTGGAGAACCTTCGCCGCTTCATGCGCTACTCCTCTGCAGCCTATGGTCAGAACTTTATGCGAATCCTGGGAATCGGAAGTCTGGACTACTTTTTCCCGGACACGAGCAAACACCATGCCAATGTCTGGGCATTTGCTCACCATGTCGGCATCCCAGTCGATTGCATCTTGCTGAACAGCTTCTCGGAAGCGCAGCCGCTGTTTACTGAGCAAATGTCTCCACTGGTCAACTACGTCGCCGTTGATGATGCGGCCAAAGCGGTGGTGTTGACGTGTCGTGGCACAATGGGTCTCAGTGACATTCTTACCGATCTCACATGTGAATTCGAGACAATCGCAGTGGAGGGTGGAAGATCGGACAAGCACTATCAAGTGCATTCGGGCATGTTGGCTAGCACACGTCGACTGTGCAACGAGAACAGCACGGTGATGCAGACACTGCGACTCGCGCTAGACGAGAATCCGGATTATGGACTGGTTATCACTGGTCACTCTTTGGGCGGCGGCGTAGCATCCTTAGCAGCAGTTGAGCTGAGCTGTCCTGCTGATCTTTTCCGACAGCAGGTGCTCCGCAGGAGGGCGGACACGGGCCAGTACGTCCAACACCCACGTATTCATACGCCCTTCGTCACGTCCCTCGACAGTGGACTTCCACCTGGTCGTCCCATCCACGCTTACGCATACGGTGTTCCAGCTGTTGCATCGCCCGACCTCTCTGCCCACTGCAAGGGTCTCGTCACAAGCATCATTCACGGCCACGACTTTGTCCCCACCCTGTCTCTCGGAATGGTGCGGGACTTCAAGAACATCGCCCACGCTTTGAGCGAGGAAAGCGACTCGGACGTCGCACGCGAAATCATCACTCGCGTCCTCGGAACCTACCGCAAACGATCGGCCCTTCGTGCCAGCCTCGGATACAAACAAAAGATGCCCGATCATCTGGCCTCTCTCGAACCGCCTAGACCTCAAGAGCTCCCGCTTGCCGAACGCGAGATGCAACTCTCACGCGAAGAGCTGATCAAGGGCAAAACACGCAATCTCGCCACCGACTCGAACTACATGGATCCGAACTTGAGAGAAGACGAACTAGACCCTTTCTCCTACTCATCTGGCGGAGGACACATCCGCCCGTCCCCTTCCACACCGCACGACGCGGGAGTGGATGGAGGCGACACCGAGCTAGCAGACTGGCTCTGGTCGCTGATTAAGACGATCCGTGCCGACATGGACTCGGCCAAACTTTATCCGCCAGGAGACGTGTATTGCATCGAGAGCTTCCCTGTCTTTGTCACGCCCAGGATGCAGGCGGATAGCGATATCGTACATCATAGGGAGGACAGGGGGAAGAGCAAGGAGAAGGGGGAGGCGAGTGCAGAGGCGCATAGAGTGATCCTCCGGTACTGCGAGGACGTGGAGAAGCGGTTCTCGGAGCCCGTGTTCGCCAAGAGCATGCTCAGGGATCATATCCCCACAAATTATGAGCTCTGTATGAGCTTGCTTTACGAGAGCATTCTTGATGCCGGGCCGGGTGCGTAGAGGATTGCCAAGCAGATTGTAGAGGAATCTGGATCTTCTGCTCGTATCACCTCGTTTCGCTTCCTTGCCCATAGGTTATACCCTGTTCAGCATGATGACATCTTGCTTTCACATACACTGCGACGGAATAGTTAGACCTTCGCACATAACTTGGCGTCACGTCGCTGTGGGACCAGCCGGCAGACTTGACGCACGCTGAATCATTCAGGCGGGATTGCAGTATCGCATTAGGATAAAATGCGGGGAAGAGCAGCTGTAATGATGCGTACAGTCTCGCTGTCGACACCTGTTGAAGCGCTCCACTTTGTATCCAGGAGCACCGTCTCGAGATTCTCCCACATTCGCAGCTTGTCACCCTCCTCCTCACCCTCCTTTTCCTCTTCTGCATCAAAGGAGATGCTTGAGGAGAGCACAGCGTACAGGTGTTCGGCCATCTTTGTGCGGACCGCGGGGAACGGGTGGGATAGAAACGTCTCCACTGACCCCCTCAGCAGTGTCAACATTCTCCCCCCTCGCTCGTCTTTGCCACAGCTTCGGATAGCAAGGACGAGGTTAGCGCTGAGCGTTGCGGAAGCAAGCAGCCGAGGGACGGAATTGATCCTGCCAACATTGGTATTTGCCATCTTGACTATGCGCGTTAGGATCTCGTCGAGCTGAGGGTGGGATGCGCCGTTTTCGAGGAGGAGATTGACGGTGGTGATGGCGGGGATGAAGGTGCGGTTGTCGCCGAATTTGCGTTTGGCCAGGTCGAAGACGGAGCTGAGCAGGTCGGGGAGGGTGTAGGAGGAGGTTGGGAGGGCGGTGAGGGAGGTGAGGGTGGGCCCGATGATGCGTTCTCCCAGATCGGATTTCGAGCCCACGCTAGTGATTAGCCCTTCGAGGATGGGTGCACGATAGGATAGGATGAGGAGGAGCTGGCATAGGCGGGGGAAGGCGAGTTTGGGGTCTTTGAAGCTGCGCGTCGTTGTCGAGTCGTCCTCGGGTTGGGTCGATGAGGGCTCTCCGTACGGGCGGAAGCAGTTGGGGCCGTATGCAGCTTTAACAACCTCGTAGCCTAACGGTTTAATGCCGGTATTGACAGCTTCATATGCATAGTAGACAGCAAGCACGCTGATGCCGGCAGTATGCCGTACATGGTCGATACGCTCAGCTGCTTGCTTCCACATCGCCCCCACTGCTCCTTGGAACTCTCCATCGCTCAGCCACGCGGCCGCACCTCCATTCTGTCGGCTCAGCAAAACCAAAATCTCGCACAGACCAGCAATACAGCTAAGCCGCACCCACGAACCCACATCCCCCCGCTGATCCGTCGAGTAATCCTCCAGCCCAATCAACATCGACCGCACCACCCTCTGCAGCAGCTCAGCGCTGCACAATTCTGCAAATCGATCTTGCAGCCCCACGATAACGCGAGTGATGCTGTCCACCGCATTCCGTCTTACTTCGATGTTGTCCGAATACATCGCATTCGGCCATGCTTTCGTGCTTGGCTGACCGAGAGCGATCAAATGCCCAATCACGGCGTCGAGCAACCTCGCGTGGGCTTTGAATGAGATCGCACCAAGGAGGAGAGTGTTGCTCTGCTGCTGAGCCAGCGTTAGGCTTGACCAGCCTTGCAGGGTCAACTGGATTTTGGTGGAAAGGTCGACGACAGTGCTGAGGTGGGAGACAGCTTCGGCTGCAGCAATGTGGACGATCTCTTCTTGGCGTGCAAGGGCGAGGTTGAGGACTTTTTCCCATGTTTGCGTTTCGTCTTCGGATGACACGGTGGTTGTGGGGGAGAAGCCAGCGCCGATGAGATGGCACGCGGCTTGGAGGAGTGTTGCTGCGCCGAGCGAGCGGAATGTGTTTGGGCGGACCGCGGCCAGCAGGCCAAATGCTTGTGCTCGGACTTTGTCACCCACCGCAGCTTTGTCGTTGTCTGGAAGCGTTCGAGAAGCACGGCACAGCTCAGCGAGGGTGAGCAGCGTCCCGTGCAGCACTGCAACATCGGCAGCTGCGATGCGCTTACTCAGTCGAGTTGTGAGTTCAGGCAGGAGCGTCGGCGGATCGTGCATCGCGATGAGCGCTACCGACTGCGCACCTAATCCTCGCATCGCCGGGTCCCAGTGTACCGTCACGACGTCGATCAGGTGATCCAGCAGATACCCTCTGTACTCTTCGAAGCCAGCCACCCTGACCGCGCATGCGAGGAACGCGCTCCGCCGAACGCTAACTGCATAGAAATCCGTCATCCTTATCACATCGATCCCGTGTGGAAACAGCGACAGCCTCCCCACTGATTCCTGGAACGCCGCACTCGCCGCTCTGCGAATCGATACATCTCTGTCCAGCGTCGCCACCGCCACCAGCCTCTGAGCTAGCTCCATCGCGTGCGGTCGGATCGAGTCGACGTCGTTCGACCGTGCCAGTGCCCAAACAACATAGCACGCAGCATCACGAACATTTGCACCGACCGAATGCGAGCCTCTCCTCACGTCGAACAGCAGCGCTTTGAGTATCCACGGAAGAGCTTCCGAGAGCATATCTGCGAACAGGAGGCCTCGGCGAGACAGCTCAGCCAGCGCCATGCATGCTCCCTGCCAAGTGTGCTCTGAGACCGAGCTGAGATCGGTGGCACCCATGTAGAGGTCGGGAACGTTGATGTGAAACAGCGAGACGATAGCTTCGACCACCTGGTTCAGGAACGAGGATGGGAGGCGGTCGCACAGCCGAGCGAGGCCTTTAGCGGCGCTATAGCGCACGACGGTATCTTTGTGCTGCAGAGCCTCGATGAGGTACGAGATGAACGTCTCGATCGCTTCTGGGACGTCGGATTCATCCTCATCCTCCTCCTCATGACGCATGGCGTTGGAAGGTGTGTGGCTCAAACTTGCTCCGAGAACATGGTACTTGTTGGCGTGGCGTCGAGCGCGTGGGCGGAGAAGCTTGAGCGCCAACCTGCTCGTGAGCTTGGTTTGGTACTTGACAACCAGACCATTGTTCGAAATGGACGCGTTGTGGGATGCATCGTACGCATCGACGATGGACTGAATCGGAGCGAGGTGCTTGACAACAAAGGCAGGCTCGCTCGTTTTGAGAGTCTCGCAAAGCGCTTGGAGGATGCCCGTTGCGTGGAACGGGCTGAGCTCGTTGCTCTCCAACGCCGCCAAGCTTGTAGATAGGAAAGAGGCGAAGTGGCGCTTCAGCTGGACATCATTGCGCTGGAACAGTCGGCCCAATACTACAGCTGCAGCATCGCGCTCTTTCCCAGGACTGGCAATAAAGTGCTGTGCCACCGCTGCAATTCTTGAAGCCGTGTCTTTTTTGCTTTCCTGCCCTGCCCTATCGAACTTGGCCAGGTCAAAAGGGATCATGCAGATAAGAGAGAGCCACAGCAGACATACATAGCGCAGCTCCCAGCTTCCCATTGCCGATGACTCGGAATCCGCGCTTTCTAAGGATTTCTGCAGCTGTTCCAGAAAGGCAAGTGTTGCTGGAAGGTCGGCAACTTCATGCGGGAAGTAATGCACGATGGTCTTATATCCGCGCACCTTGGTGTATGCGTACACGAGCTTGCTCAGCCGGGTAACCGAATCGGGTGAAAGGCGGTCCGAGGTATCGGCCTGGTCGGGGAGGGCGAGCGATCGGACATGATGCTGCAGTGACTCGACGGGTGGCGAGACGATGCGTTCGAGGTGAGGATCGAGGAGGTTGGATTGGTCCTGGTATTCATCCAAAATCGCAATCAGTCTGCTTAGAGCATCATCTGATGTAATTGGTCGATCCACTGATTGCGAAGAGGTCGATGCGGTGGCGCTAGATCCGGCGGGGGATGGAATCACTTGGGAGAGGAGGGAGAGGTACTCGTCGGCACGCTCAAAGCGGACGAGCTCCTTCTCCTCGACGACTGCGGCAGAGTCATCGATCAGTGCTGCTTCGGCTGAGGGCATTGCAGCATGTGATCCAAGCAGGTGAGTCACCGCAGCAGGTGTTGAACGTGTTGGATGAATCTGTGATGTGTTACAGAAGAAGACGATGCACTGCGAAAGCTGGAAGAAACACAAAATCCGAAGTGTTGGTCTGACCGACACGCATTCACGCACGCAAAGCCAAGATAAGCACAGCCATTTCCCGCGGAGCTGCCAAGAAAAAAGCCTCCGAGTGGACGTAACCCTTCCGGTTCTGCGTGGACCCTGCTTCTCCGTCCACAACCAGTAAGGTTTTGACGTATTGTCCATATATAAAGCTTCCAGACCAGATCTACCGAGCCTTTGCGCTCTCCTCAACGACTTCCACCATCCCTCCAACTTTGTGCCGTGGAAACTTGCGTCCAAGATGACCGAAGCTAGTCAGAACGATCAGCTGATCACCGAGGCCAACAAGGCGTTTTACGCACTCACCGCCGCCGAGTACGACAAGATCGGGCGTGGCATGGTAGTCGAAGTCTCCAAGACCAATGCGGCCAACATTCTAGCTCGAGTTCCCGACATAGACCCGTCAACTACGGAGCTGATGGATTTCGCTGCGGGCACTGGCCTGCTCGCCATGCTCCTTGCCCCTCGCTGCAAGTCAGTCACAGCGCTCGATCAGTCCGATGCTATGATCCAGCAGCTGCGCAACAAGCTCAATTCTCAGACCGACACAGCCAACAGGATCACCAACATCATCCCTGTCATTGCCGATATCCTTGCCGAAGGATCACCGATCGGCGAGCTGGAGGGGAAGCAGTTTGATGTGATCACCTGTACCAATGCGTATCATCACATCAGCGATCCGAAGAAGGTCACGCAGGCGCTGGCAAAGTACTTGAAGCCAGGTGGATACTTGGCGGTGGTGGATCTGATCAAGACGCAAGAGTCGGTTGAGTTTCATAACGCGCCGTGGACGGTGGAGCGTGAAGATGGGTTGCATAAGCAGATCGACGACTTTGGTGCCAAGCCTAATGAGGCTACTGACGGCCATAATCACCTCGAACACGGCCACACTGATCAACCCGGCAGCCAGCACCACCACGTTCACCATGGGCATCATGGCGATGGACATGGAGAGGCTCACTCGCACGGCCATGGCAGCCACGAACACCACAACGTCATCGCCCACCGCGGCGGCTTCACCGATGCCGAGATGGACGACTTCTTCACTGCTGCCAACCTCAAGCTCGTCAACATGGGCAAATCGGCTCAGTTTGTCAAAGACGGCAAGACATACGACAACTTTCTCGCCATCGCACAGAAACCCTTGTAGCACCCTGTTTCTATTCGTAATCTAGGAATTTATTCTGAGCATGTTGTATGTTGAGACTAGGGGTACGACTCGAGCACCTCGTCGTTGGTCTCGAACCACGGCTTGGGGCCGTTCTCCAAAGCAGCCTTGACATCGGGTCGATCCTTGATGAGGTCCCAGCTGGGCCGCTCGAGCTCGTAGCCGACAGAGGTGCGGGCGTACTGCAGACCGCCGATGCGGGTGATGGGAAGTGTCTTGGAGGCATCGACGGCGCCAGTTTCCGGGTTGATCATGTCTTTGCGGATGTGTAGGACGCGCACTCTACCCAGCACGAGTGTGGTGGTGTGCTTGCCTTCGGTGTTGTGGATATCGCGGATATACTCGACCTCGCATTCCATCGAAATGGGAGATTCCTGTTATGAAAGAACAAAGCCACAGACGAAAAGATTCAGTCACTTAGGGTGACGGATGAAAAGCTGTGGATGGAGACGGAGGGGACTCACCTTGACGCGCGGCGTCTTGATCACCTTGCTCTTGACTGGCGTAAGGCCGGACAATGTGTACTCGCTGACGCCTGGTGGGCAGTCTACGGATGCAAAGTTGAGCGCCTCTGCGTATGGTTCCGATGATGTCGAGATGGAGAACTCGTTGAGCCTCTTGATGTTGTTCTCGCTATCCTTCCTCCTATTCTCGCTACCCCCGAACGAGATCATAACCATAGCTGGATCTTGCGATACCATCTGGAACCAGCTAATTGGCGCCAAGTTGGGCGAACCGTCCTCATTGAGTGTCGTAACGAGCGCTACAGGCCGGGGCGCAATAGACGAGATGAGCAGCTTGTACATGGTCGCTGACGAGACCTTGGTCTTGCCGATCTGAATCACGTTATATTCGGCATCATCCGCACCAAACTTCGCTGAAGAAGGATGCGAATTGAGCCCCTGTCCAGCTTTGAAGTCGACATCGGGCGCTTTGGTGAGCGTGTAGGACAGCGAGGGGTCAAAGTCAGGTCGTTTGGCTTCTTCCTCCTTGAACGGTTTGTACTTGGATCCGCCGCCAGCGCCTGCGCCCGGCACACCGTAGCTGTCGTTAGGCTTCCGTGACATGTTGGCGATGTATATATCTGAAACGATAGCGGTCAAGTGGGAAGGGAAGCTGGCAGTGAAGGGGAACACTTGTAGTTGCAGAGCCGGCACGGTTAAACCCCGAAACATCCGAGGAGCACGCAAGCTGTACGCGGCTGAATTTTAAAGGTGCTCCATTAGCTCGCCGCGATTTCCTGACGCATAACTCAACCCTTTTTGACACGCACTGTCAACGCCCGGTCCCATCGCAGAGCTCCGGCAAAACAGCAGAGTTGAGAGGCGTGCTGAAAGAAAGGAGCACGGTAACCCTACATAGACTTGCTGACACTTGAATGCGAGCTTCGACGAAAAGTGGAACGATGAAGGAAGTCCTTCGCGCACAGACCATGCTGTTGAAAAAACGTCCGGGATTCGGAAAACAAGTCAAAGCCAGAATATGTAGTTTTTCAAGGCCAAAGCGTTGGACCCTGAAGGTCACCTACTCATCGCTATTCTCCTCTCCACATCACCCGCTTTCCACGCCCAGCGAGGGATCCAGGACGACACCAACAGGAATTCTCGCGTTGCGATCGCTCTGGAAAGGCTAAGCACTGCAAGATGTCGATCCTGAGCTGGCTGGTCGCGGCGATCATCACGTATTTTGCGCACAACGCATATCAACGCATTCAGCATGCACGCAGGAAGGCAGAGTTTATTCGCGATCGCAGGCGCGCCGCCGGCATCCCAGACGACGACGATCGGCCATTTGCTGTAGCTAGGGCTGATGCGCTCTCTCGAAGATCCCAGCAGAGGCGAGACGAAGTCTTTTCTATGCCCGTCAAGAAGCGCGCGTCTACGTCGACTCCGTCGAGATCTCCGGCCAGCATTGACCACGAAGCCGCTGCACGTCTCTCGGGTATCCCTGGTACCTTGCCTGGCTATCTCAAGGACAGCTTAGCAAACAATGCTGCGAGCACACCTTCGCAGCACCGGGTTTACGAGGCGGACCGTGCCTTACCTCCTGGTTCTCCACGCAGCCCATCGCCCGTCAAGCATCAAAGCATCAAAAGAAGCTCGTCTGAGAATGCAAAAAATCAAAGGCACTCTCAGACGGGCTCAGCATCATCCTCAATCACAAAACGGAGCTTTACTAATGGTGACTCTCTCCCCGTGCTCGATGGCAGCCCGACAGCGCAGCGCAACCTCAAGCGCCGCCATCAGGCATCACCAACAAAAGCGACTGTAGCCGATCAAGACACGATCGGGTCAAGTCGTGGCAAATCGCAGAAGATCTCAATTCCTGGTACATTCGGAAACGATCAGGAAGTCAGTGACGAGGAAATGTCTGATGTCACTTACCCAGCTGCGACTTCCGACGCCGAAGAGGACAAGTCAGAAGCGATGGACGAAGACGGGAAGCCAGAAATGGATGAAGTCAGCGAAGGCAGCACTCTGTCTATGAACGGTAGTCGAGCAAGACCGACACGCGGGAATCAGCTGCAATCGCTGCGCACGGCAGCGCGCGCTACAGCCAAGAAACGTGAAGCTGACGAACTGGACGTTTCGGACACCGAACAAAGCCTTGACGCTAGCGATGACGAGGAGCACACACAAGCTCAACCACACAGCTCGAAGCGATCGCGAACAGTCAACAAGGATCTGGATCCGAGCTCTTCGCTCGACTTTGACATTGCGCTCCCTGAAGAGGCCATGATCGACTTCAACCCAAGCCACGACGCAACATCCACCCTAGCCAAGGGAAAAACCAAGGGCTCTCTCAATCAAAGTAAACGTCAAGCGGACACCTCCGACGACAGGCAACCAGGCGAAGAGTGGGTCGACTTTGAAGGACTTCGCTGGCGCATTCATCCTGAAACGCACGAACTGGAGCGATGGAGCGACGTGCTCGAGTGGCGCTCCAAGTACCGGATGCCGCGTGACTCGCTACATCCGATGGCCAAGGAATCTCACCAAGTCGTGGTGCACAAGTGGCTCACCAAGGACGAGTGGGAGGATGCAAAGGCGAAAAAGCTTCTCTCCTTCCAAGAAGCAGAACGGCTCGCTGAGAAGGAAAAGCTCGACAAGGAGGAGGCCGAGAAGATGCGTCGCAAGCAAGAAGTGCTGGCCAAGATCCGTCAGATGTCGTCGCCAAATAAGCGCATCCAGTCGTACCTTGTGCAGCAGCAGAGGAGGCAGTTGCAGCACAAGCTGTCTCGCGGCGAACTCAGTGGCGACGTCTCGATGAATTCGTACGTTACCAGCGAGGCGGGAGATGACGGGGCAAGCATGTCGGTCGATTCCTTGTCAGTGATGGGAGGAGAGGGTGCGACGCCGAATAGGCCAAGGTCGAGGAGGATCTCGTTGCAGAGCAGCATGGCGGCTGCGAGAGGAGGTGATGGATTGGTAGGAGCACAAGGTGTCGGTCGCGCGGGAGCTTTGGCATCGGGAGGATCTTCGCCATCCGACAGTCCGAATCGTCGAAGAGGCAGTCCGCTCGCTTCGCCCTACCGTGCCATTCAATACCCGAAAGCGAAGAAGGGCACACCGGCCAATTCGTCTCCGTTAGTCGCGTCGACGTTCCCCCCTCCTTCGTCGTACTAGCTCCCATTAGTCTTACTGCACAATTCCTACTTAGAACACATCATCGTACTTGCAACCCTCCTTGTTTCGTCGCGCATCGCTCATATGGTATGTCTGCGGCCATGCATAGTGTTATCTCGTCTGTGGAGTCAGTCATCGATTAACACCACCACTACCTTTGATTGGGACGATACGAGATCGTTTGAATACTCATAGAGGAAGGGGAGGAATGATGAGATTCTTAAATGGAGGGAACGGATCGGCTATGGCGGTGGTCCGAAGCGGGGGATGCTGAGCTGTGCCAAGACCAAACGCGAAGAAGAGGAGGATCGCTTCTGACTCGCACGCACACATGTTGCTGCTTCAGGGTATGTTGTAAGGATATGAGAGGTGGGCGTGTGACGAGGTGATCTCTCTCTGCGTCGGCTGTTCGCGTGTCACATGGGCGGTCACAATACTGGTACTGGTACTATACGGGCAAGCGGGGAACTTCGCGACGGATTTTGCTGCATACGCAAGTGTGGGGTAACCTGCACCTACTGCATCCTCACAATGACCTGATTGTGAGGGATCGTCGCTGTCTACAACTGAGTTGGGGACAACGGGAAGGGGAGAGTGGGCCGGGTAGTAGGCCGGCAAAGCAAACGGAAGTGAGCTTCCACCGTGGCAACCACTCGATCGCTGCTCCTGGCGAGCGACAGAAGTGCATCATGTGTCCCCCAAGCTCGCACATCAGTCCCTGACATGACACGCATTGCAGTACGGAGCCCCACGCTTTACCATGGCACGCTGGCCTGAGCACAACACTTTGCTTCTTCTCAAAAATGGGAATCGGCTTTCACTTGACACCACACAGCCGGGATAGCTTTACCTTGTCCCAATTCATGAAAGGGCGTGCCAGATTCTTCCGCCAAGCTTTTAACAGACCCCAAGGTTGCATTGGCCCTTTGTTCCTGTCGAGAATTGCCAGAGCTGGTCGGCTGCAAGTTTGCCAAGACAAACCAGGAGGAGGGTTGGAGCGGATGGAAGAGGGTGGTCCGAAGCCAGCGAAAAGGCTTGGCATCCTGGGAGACAAGAATGCAGAATGCAGTGTAGAGTGACTTGTACGCTTCAGAACCGCGATGGATGCTCTTGCCGCGTTCGAGTGGCCACCTGCACAATCGGTTTCAAGATGGGATAAGTTAACGTTGACGTCTGCAAAGCCAGGCAGTGCATGTGATCTGTAATGGAACATGCTCTCTTTCGATTCGCTGGATGAAGGATAGGTAGACGACTTGCCAGCAGACTGCAGCGACAAGGCGCTTGGGATGATACGCCCTGATATTCTCCCTGCCGTGGTCAAGCCGGAGTTGGGCGAGATGGACGAGCGCCATGCTTGCAGACCGGCTGACAGAAGCGAGTTGCGGCACATGGTAAGCTGCGCTGGCTCGATAGAACGGTACTGCAAACCAAAAGCAGCCACATGACACACAGCCAACGAGCGAGGATGCGGCGAATTTGACGAATTTGCATCCATTGCCCCGCCCAACGCTGTAGGGTGGTTGCTTCGATTCGGCAGTTTGGATGGGCCAACTCCGCTTTGCAGACAATCGACGCGGTGCAGTTGGACGGCTTTGACGCTGCAGAAGCAGCCGTTCGGAGCTTCCTTCTGGCCCGATTTTGAATCCCCGCCTTCTATCTGAACTTTGTCAGACGTGGGTTCTTGGTTCGACGACGCTTCTGATGCGTTGCGACGTCGTCCGACCCAACCAACCACGTTTAGTATTGGCGCCATCGTATGGAGGAGAATGTGCTGCGGCGACGGTGCAAGCAGCTGCGACATGCTTATCTTTGGCGGCAATTTCGTTCCGTAGCAGAAAAGCAGTGGCAAGAAAGGTAAAGTTGGCTGAATACTGTACAGTAGGCAGAATGGCCAAGTTGAAAAGAAACTTTCGGAAAGCAAACGGTAAGATCAGGAACAGGCTTGCAGCAGCCGGTCACGCGCGCTCTCTGGTCAAAGTCGAGGTAGGCACTGGCAGCAGGATGACTGTTTTGCCAACCTATGTACTGTACTGTATTTGTGGGCAAGCAGCAGCAGCAGCAGCAGCGATTGGTAGACTTTTAATCAGAGAGAGCGCCTAGGTTTTGAACTTGCATATTTGAATTTGCAAAAGTTCGAATCAGCTGCTGCAACGGCGTGCGTGGCAAGCTTTTGGAGCTTGCCCACTTTGCATTTGCCTTGCCCTTACCCTTTTGGATTCTCTTTGAAATCGACTGCTCGCGTGTTTCAACCCGTTTCAGGTCAACTTATCACTGGCCCTTCTCACTGGCTCCCCCCACTCTCGAGCTGCGTCGTGGCCTGGCGTCGGTCTCGGTTGCTATCGGGTGCATAAGACGAGGCTCCTTATCCCCTCAAGCCACACTGCCTGAAAAACGTCGTTCAACTGTACCAGCACTGCAGCACTCTAAATTCGCCTGTCCCGCCACACAACAACCCTGTTCTGTGATTCGTCCGCTGCTAACCGGCCATCGCCTGTGCCGATATCATATCTGCTGCGCTCTTGCCTCGCGTGTCGTTGAGACACAACGACTGGCGTTGCATGCATCCTCCCATTCAGCTGCTCCTCGTTACCGTCCAATGAGATGACGTGAATTTCGGCGATTGCCCGTCGTTCAGCCACCGTTCACAGCCAAATTGCGAAATCTTCTGCAGCTGCAACTGGCTCGGCACTGCTTTGCCTCGTGATTGGCCACAGTGCGCTGACGCCGCCCTTGCTACTTCTTCTGCAAGAACAATGATTCGCTGTACAGGGCTGGTACCGCAGTTTCCAAATTAACGCTTTGCATGCTTGCTTGCTTGCTTGCTTGCTTGCATTCAACTTGGTTTCGTTTGCGCAACTAGGGCAGTTCCGCCCACTGTCGTTACTGAGTCGCCTTTTGTAATCCTGCTTCTGTACTTGGCGACCTTGGTGCATGTGGGCGTCCTCAACCCAGGTCTGCCTTTACTTTCGTCCTCTTGCCCACTTCATCAGCCGATAAGCGTATTGCTGAGACCGGTGCAGAGGTGAAGGTGGGGGCAGATGGACAGGAGCGGCATTGCAAACGGAAGGGAGCAGAGGGAAGGAGAATTTTTTTTATCATTTTTAAATTTATCTTCTGTGATTGCCAAATAAGGGATCTGTTCGCCTCGAGACCTTATCCACCATCCCTCTCATCGGTTCTGCGCCGAGTCTGGGCTGTCGGCCTGGCCCTACATTCTGGCATCGGCCTTCGTATCTTCTTGTCTGGGCCACTCGCCGGCCGAGCTGAGCCACCGAAACTTGTCTCTCCCTCTGCCCTGCCGCTCACCTGCCTGGTTTGGCTATCTCTGGCCAGGCCCAACCGTTCCTTCTCTTCTGTCTGCCAACGTCGCATGCTTGTCTCGTGTCACCCCATGCCCCACCCTCGCTTCGCCGCCCACCATCGCCCTCTTTGGTCGCGGTCCAATCAAGTTTAGCAACCAGCTATCGCCCTCCCGTATCGTGCATCACATATAACCTTCGACATCTTCAGCCCATTCCCTCCTCCGTACTCTCCCACCCCACCTCACAGACGCTTCTGCCCCGGCGCAATCCTATCCTAGCGCTTGCTCCTCTAGAGGGCTCCGATTGTCGTCACCCTCTTGCCACCATCCCGTTCACTCATCTGCTTGAACCCGCCACGGAACCCGGCTTCTAGACTACTCACGCAACATGGGTGCTTGGACAAACTTCGTCGACGGCTTCAAGCCCGAGATCACTGAAGAGACTGTCTCGGACATGGCGCCTGCCTACAACGAGAAGGACTCCAAGGACTTTGAGGTGGGCGCTGTTGCTGGCTTCAAGGACCCCAATGCCGAAGGCGGTCTCAAGCGTCACCTTCGAGGCCGTCACGTTCAGTTCATTGCTCTCGGTGGCTCCATCGGTACTGGTCTCTTCATTGGTTCCGGTGGTGCTCTCGCCACCGGTGGTCCCGCTTTCCTCATGATCGATTTCATCCTCATCGGTATCATGCTTCTCATGGTTGTCATGGCTCTCGGTGAGCTCGGTTCTATCTTCCCCGTCGCCGGTTCCTTTGCTGCCTACTCTACCCGCTTCATCGACCCCGCCGTCGGCTTTGCCATGGCCTACAACTACTGGCTTCAGTGGCTCATCGTCCTGCCCCTCGAACTCGTCGCCGCCTCGATCGTCATCTCCTATTGGGATCCCAACGAGGTGGTCCCAAAAGGTATCTGGGTCGCCATCTTCCTGATTGTCATCACCATCATCAACCTCTTCGGTGTCCGCGGCTACGGTGAATTCGAATTCTTCGGCTCGCTCATCAAGGTGCTTGCTGTCATCGGTTTCATCATCGCCGGCATCGTAATCAACGTCGGAGGAGGCCCCAACCACCACTATTACGGTTTCGACACTTGGAACAACCCTGGCGCATTCCACAATGGCTTCAAAGGCTTCTCCTCTGTTTTCGTCACAGCCGCCTTCGCTTTTGCTGGAACTGAACTCATTGGCCTTGCTGCTGCCGAGACTCACAACGCACGAAAGGAGATCCCCAAGGCCGCCAAGCAGATCTTTATGCGCGTCGCTCTTTTCTACATTGTCTCGCTACTCGTCGTCTCTACCCTCGTCCCCTACACCAACTCTCGCCTGGGAAGCGGCTCCTACGATGCCAGGGCCTCGCCGTTCGTCATCGCGATTACCGATGCGGGCGTCTCGACTTTGCCAAGCATTCTCAACGCAGTTATCCTCGTTTCCGTCCTTTCTGTGGGCAACTCTTCCGTCTACGCTGCTTCGAGGACACTCCAGGCCATGGCCAGCATCGGACAGGCACCTAGTTTCTTTACGTACATCGACCGACAGGGCCGACCTCTTTTTGCCGTCATGATCTCGCTCGTCTTTGGTCTGCTCGGCTTCCTGATCTACGCCGGTGACAACGCGCGAAACACGACGTTCAACTGGCTGCTTGCCATCTCGGGTCTCTCGACCATCATCAGCTGGCTTTGCATTTGCATTTCCCACGCTCGTTTCCGACAGGCATGGGCTCGTGCCGGCCACACGCTCGAGGAGCTTCCCTGGAAGTCGCCCTTCGGTGTCTGGGGCTCGGTCTACGGCGCTGTCTTTAACGTTCTCGTCATCATCTTCACTTTCTACACCTCGGTGTGGCCCATCGGTGAGGGTGAGATGTCCAAGTCCGACCGTGTCACCGCCTTCTTCCAAGGCTTCATCTCGGTCCCCATTGTGGTCTTCGTCTTCTACATCCCCTTCAAGCTCATCAAGCGCACCAAGATGGTCAAGATCGACGAGATCGACATTAGCACAGGCCGTCGCGACCCCGTCCCCGTCGAGGTTCTCCGACGCGAGCGCGAGGAGGCTGCCGCCCGACCTATCTACAAGAAGGTCTGGAACTTTTTGTTCTAAGAAGAACTATCTCCTCTGCCTGCTCTCTTGTTTCTTTACGCGGATTGCATTTCCTGCCCATCCCCAGTCGCACCCTCATGCCTGGCTTTCACGCCGAGTAAAAGAGGTGGCCGATACCTTTTTACTATGTCTTTTTACCTTGTATTACTTGTAACGATCAATCACGAACTGCTCTTGATCTCCTATCTCGTTTGTGTGCATGATTCCTACCTCCCCTCCCCTGCGACGATGTTGATTTGCGCGCCATGGGTGACTCCGACGACGAGGTGCCCAACGATTAGTGCTTTCATCAGCGGGCGTTGGCGTTGGCGGGCGCTACTGGCCAGTCAATGGTCTGAAGGTCGGGTCGGATACGTACGCCGCTTTTCGTCGGTTTGTCGCACAGATGGGGCCATACCTCACCGGAGTACAGTACTGTACGCAGTTCCTTTCCCCCTTTTTTATTCTTTTTGGTTTTTCTTTTTGGTTTCTTTTTTTGGGGGCGCTGTCCAACTGCGCAACTTCATCACGCCCACCAACATCCTGTTACTGAACCTTCTCGCAGCCTCGTCTTCGCGGGGTTGCAAGATCGTCTCCCACCATAACTTAGCGTGCCCGTTTTTCAAGAGGTGCTTGAGCTTGGTCCGATTGATCACACTAGGCGCAGACAAAAGCTTGTGTGTGTGCAGCCCAAAAGATGAGCTGTGTCCTGCCTTTGTTATCACCCACACCTTCTTGGAGCGCGCGTTTGCCAAAGCCCCAAGTCTTACCATCATCCCACATGCCAACAGCTGAACCCGCTTGCAAACCCAACCATCACCACCACACATACTCTAAAGTTAAAGCTACACCATTTGTGTCCAAATCAAACCCACACTAACTATCTCGTGGCTGATGCATGCAAGCCGCCGATCCACCCACCTTAAGTTACCGCATCGTCCGACATCTCGTACCGAGCCGTCTCCCAGAACCGCGTTTGCGCTGCGATGGTGCAGAGCGCTTGTTTACGAGCGCTAGCTTCACTCGTGCGAGAAAAGCACTCGTTGGACACGTGTCACAGCTCTAGTTTCGGTCAGTGCTGCAGTTGCTCTTCCTGCGGCACTACCATCATCATCTCACTCACGGATCACGTCCTTGTGATCCAGTTTTCACCCTCCCTTCCCTCCCCCCTTGTTTATCCTGTTTGGCATTGCATTTCCTGTATCCGTTCTCGCGTGCACTCCGCCTTGCTCTCATGCGACGCTCGACCGTCCGTGCCCCTTACGGCCACGGCTGGGAGCTCGCCAGCGACTCACTCTACGAGTTAGGCAACCATCATCTTTCCCCTTGTTCCTGCCTGCTCCCTGTCTGTGTGTCCAACAAGTGTCTGTCTCGTGTATGAGTGATAACTTATGGTATGAATCCCAACCCTTCAAGTGCTGGCAGTCGAAAAACGCGCAGTAACTTAGAGCAACAAACGTCCGGGTTTCACACACCACTCAACCACCACTTCTCACCCCCTCAGCTGCCTGCTACAACTCGACTTTTCTGAGTCACAACGCCCGACTCTCACCACACATCAAGACACATCCACCCCAACGCCTATCCTAGCTATTCATTACCGAACGCTACAAAAGTACAACCTTAGAACCTGGGCAGCTTCCCCAAGCTCTGGTCCTGCAGATAATCCCCAATCGCGGTCAAATCGTTTCCTTTAGCCTTCTTCAAATAATACCTGAGTGTCTGACTATCCGCATCGGGAAGAATATCGCCTAGCTTCGTAAGTGCTTCTTGAAACCTTTCATCTTCTTCGCCCGGACTCGAACCGCGCCGCATGCGATCGCGCACCGAACCATACGACAACGAAGATCGCAGACCATTACCGGGTCTCGGCGACGGTGGTGATGTAGACGACGTACCCGTCAGATCGCTTGTTCTGCGAGGCGCGCTAAGAAAGTCAGGTGAGGAGTATCCCTCTCTCCCAGGTGAGCGAGGCGGGTGCGCCCCGCCACCGGAGCTGCTTAAACTGCCTCCGCCCAGACGCGAGACAAAGGTAGGACCGCTCCCAAAAGTACCCGTGACTGGCGTAATGGGGGTGATGGGGGTGATGGGTGCAGTTTGACTCTGTCCCGATCCTGTGTGCTTCATCGCGCTGCCTGGTCCGATGTTGGGAGCTCGCGGACCAAGCGGAGCACGCAGACCCGTTGTCCCGTTCGTACTGGTAGCAGGCGCCGAAAATGGTGTGCTATTGGCTGACGGGACGGTCCCCGCCTCTCGAACAGTGTCTAGCCGACCTGCCGAGGCAGACGCCAAGGGTCCGAACTGACCCTCTCCGCTCGACGCACCCAGACCCAATCCAGTAACACGCACCGGCCCAGTCGCAGGGCTTTCAGGTTGACTGTGACTCGAGAAACTCGTTTCAAAAGTCTCTATACTTGGGCGCGTCGTTGACATCGATCCAGTAACTGCAGGAGACGTGGTCCGCTTATTGCGATTGTTCGCCAAGTAGGCCCGGGACCCACCAACTGCGACCGCAATCGATGAGAGCGAAGATGTCGCTGCAGGACCTGAGACAGGCGCTGATGGCTGCGTCCGCTTACTACCCTTGCGACCGAGCCCGCTGAAGAATCGGTTGCCCCCTCCCATGCCCGAGCCCCGCGACCCGGGGCCTGTTCCTGTCAACGAGCCGGTCTCGGAAGACGAGAGCGGCAGAGCACTGCTCGAGATTGAAGAGAAAGACTGCGTCGAGTTTGACCTGGGCTGCTGCTGCTGCGAAACAACACCGGGATACGGAAGATTGACAGTATCGCGGACAGGTGATTCAGCCATGGTGGGCATGATAGACACGATCTCTTTGGCCTTTGCGCCGTCGCCTCGCATTGGGAACGTCATGTCGGAGCGTATAGAGTCTGCATAGGATCCCTCGTTGCGAACATGGTGCGACCGGGGCATCGTTCCGTTTGTGAGCCAGTCATCCGACTGCTTGCCTTGGCTCGTGCGGTTGTTTTGCTGACGCATCGCTGGTCGCTGCACCACCTCCATCCAGAGACTCAGCCCGGTCTGCAGATGCAGAAGCTCGTTCGTGTATTGGGCGTAGGTACGGGCGCGCTCCCAAGACGACATGCGCCTCTTGTCCACGACGATGCTGCTGCTGGCAAAAGCTTTTGGCATTGGCAATGTCTTTCCGTACACATCGATACGGCTCGGCAGGGTCGGGGCCGGGCGTTGAGATGCAGCAGAGGCCTGTGCTGTGCGCTGGAGGGCTGGCGACCCAAGCGGCGGCGTTGCCAGCGAAGGAGCTGCAGTGACGGATGGCAAGTGGGACGTGGACATGGCGGATGCTCTGGGATTCTGGTGCGTGTTTTTGGTTGGCGAAGCGAGCGGACTGGATCTGACCGGTTCGTGTGCCGCATTCTGATGAGCCCCAGTGACGCTAGCCAAACTGTGCGCTGAAGGCAACGATGCCGGTACGCGAGAGACGTTGTCATCCTGTGCCCTCGGAGCAGGTGGAAGAGGTGTCGCGAACTCGTCTTGGGCAGAAATCGTCTCCTCGGCGCTGCCGAAGCTGAGATCGTTCATGGCGTTATTCACAGCATCAGTGAGTTCATCCATGTTGGCGGTCTTCTGAGACGAGGCAGGCAAGCCTGAGCGCTCGTCGACTAAGGCATGCTGGCCGGACTGCAGAGGTGGCTCATCGAATGTAAATGCACCTTCGGCATCCGAGTCGTGCGAGTAGTCGGAAGGAGCTGAGCGCTCCGACAGTGACCGACGATCAGCGTTGAGCGCGCTATCACGGTTCGACATGCGCTTCGGATTGTGCAGCGGACGATCTCTTGAGTCGAAGCTGCTGCGAGAGGCGTTGTCGTCGGTAGCTGTGGCGGTCGCCGACGAAGCGACATCGCGCACGTGGAAAGATGCGCCCTTGTATGGACTCACAGTGTGTGCAGCGATGGGGAGAGATGTTGCAGATGCAGAGGTTGGAGAGACAACCTCACTCTGCTGTCTTCGCATCTTGGCTCGTTCTCGCGCTTCCTTGAGCGTCCTGGGGCGCGACTCGTCGGTCTCTTCCAGCAGCTCTCTTTCCAGTCTTCTCTGTTCGTCAAGCGGGGGCTCATGCGAAGATCGACTGCCGCCCTCAGTCTGAGCAGTCGAAGGGCGTGCGTTTTCGTCCACGGCATGGAGGGTCGATCCCTTGGTAGGACCCGCGGAACTTCGAGAAACCGTGTTGGCGACATTGTCGGCGGTGTTGTCAGGCATACGGCTAGGCGATGACTCTTGGGACGGCTGCGATGGCTCTCTAAAGGCTTGTCTGCGGATAACGTCATCGCGATAGTCGGCACTGCTTCTTCGTTGAGGGATCTGGCCACTGCTGAGCTGACCAGAGTTGGATCTTGATGCTGCATGTCTGGCATGCGACGGGTCTGCACGCACAAGATCATCCATCTGAGAGGTGCTAGGAGAAATGTTGAAGCTGTCCTGGATCACGCTGCTGGTTCGCCTCGGGACTGGAGGGGACGGCAGGGCGTTGGAGTAGACTTCATATTCCTGATTCTCTTCGGTTGCATCGGCTCCAGCAGCAGCATCGCGGTGCGCAGAAGGCTCGATTGTCCGATCAGCTGATCGGTCGAACGAGTCGTGGGTGAAGGCACCCGGCATTTCGTCGTCGTCATAATGCGATCCGTCACTATCGTCTTGTGTTGCTTCTACTCCGATACGTGGCGGGTGGGAAGATTCAGTGGCTCCCATGGCGGTTGTGTTGACTTGGTGTGGCCCTTGAACGCTGCGCATGGCGTCAATATCGAAGCCGGCCATGGAGGCGCGCTTGCTCTGAGGGAGCGACTCGGTTGCGGCAGCGGAGGCCGTGGTCCAGATCGAAGCGTTACTGTCGCTGGGAGGAATGGAGAAGCCTTGTGCTAAAAACGGTTCCTCGCGGTTGTGGGCCTGAAACCCACGGCTTGTTGGTGTGAGTGGTATGCCGTTCGAAGATGACGTTGAAGCGGAGGGTTGCATTGAGGCAGATGCAACAGCAGCAGCCGAACTGTGAGGGTTTCCGTTGTTCAGAGTGGGCACATCAACGGAGCTGGGAACCGAGCCGGGTGAGCGAGCGTAGAGATCGAGGAGGCTTCCATTGGAGACCACCGAGCTACCCGTGGCAGAAGGGTACGAGGTGCCGTATGGGGCAGCCGAGAGGCTGGCACCCGTGTTGGCGCGGCCTCTAGCTACGTCCAGGGTTGCCGACGGTGTGACGGTGGCATCGACGGGCTGCGACATACTGGAACCACGTGCTATGCCGTCAGCCTCTCTCGGTCAAATTGTCGTGCGGAATGCTGATGAATCCGCAAAAGTTGCTCTCGGGACCTAACCAGCGCAGGGGTGCTCAAACCGGATCCATCTCTAAGGAGGATGTTATGATGTATAACGTGCATCCAAGTCCTGAGGTTGCAGACAGCGTTGGGTTGACAAACAAGCCTGTCCCTGGGGTAATTTGTTGCTGCGGGATGGCAACTCGAAGACGGGTCGAATGAATGGATAGGATGCAGATGTGATGGTGGAATGTTGCGATGACCCGTGCGTGCTCGGTCGGCTGGCTCGCATGGCCGCGTTGGCCGCCGTGTGGCGATAAAATTGAACCCTTTTTTGAACCTGAATTAGTCAAGGGTTTTCCACGCATGAGGCCGAGTCTCCGCATTGCGGAAACAGAAAGCCCTCGCATTTGCATTCGAGCTACATAGCACGTATCATGTTGCCTCTGGCGATATCGATGCAACATTGCGAGAAAGAATCAGCCATGTCTTCCGTTCAGAAGGACAGCGGAAAGGAGGGAGACATCAACGATAAGAAAGCGGCCAAGGATTGGCAATCAAGAAAGTCGCACTATCCGAACCTTGATGGTGAGCTTTCAATGCGTCACATCGTCCTTGCTCAAGGCCGTGAAGCCGTTCACTGACCTTTGTAACGCCGTCTGTTCGATCTCTGTGAACGCATCGATCACACTGATTGCTTGCATTGCACCGTCACCAATCGCGCCAATTGCACCAATTTTATTGAGGTTTCTGACAGTTCTGATTCAGCCCAACGAGTACCTACTGGCTCGGCTCCCACCGACGTCAGCCATTCCGCCTTCGATCCTGCAGCTCCTTGCCCAGCCTGTTCACGCTGAAGGCGATAGGGCTCTGCCACTCTTCTGCACCGTATCGCGCACACATTGTGAGCTCAGCATCCTCGTCTCGACGTCCGCAGAGCGAAGCTGGACCAATCTTGAAGCTGAGCTTGGACCAGCAGGAACGCTGAACGAGAAGGAGGGGTATGGGATTGATGGACCATGGAGGGCGTTTCGCATCAGGGGCCCGATGGATTTCCACCTCGTCGGCGTGCTCCTAGAGTTTAGCAGGTGTCTTGCACGACGGTCCATCTCGATCTTTGCCGTTTCGACGTGGGACACGGACTACATCTGCGTCAAGGGTGACGACTTCGTCAATGCCTGTCAGGCTCTGAGATGATGGTTGGAATGTACTCGATCGAGCCAACTGATCGATCACGCAGACACTCGCCGAGCTTGAAGGGCAAAACGCTTGCCTTTTGTCTGAATTGTGACGTGTTGCGCAGCAAACCTCAATGCGATGAACATTGAGACCCGGTGCGATAGTCAGTTCATTGGATCTGCCTATCCGTTTGGCGCAACTGTTGCTTCATCCCAACCACAACATCAGTAGCAGGCAGCTTCTAGGTCGCTTCTCCATGACCTTCCCGATCGTAATCATCGTGATCTGCTGCGAAGTTGTGTTGTGTGTGGTAGTTGAAGCCCTTGTGTGAAGAACAGGCATTGTATTGTCGGGATCAAGTGCTTCATTGAGAAGCCCAACTTTCAAACAAATACAGCTCTGTGCTACTTCTTGCGATCATGAATGGTGTAGCTGCCGTAGTCCTTCTTGGGATCGTATACTTCCCAGCCTACGCATGCAGAAGGGAATTTGAACAAAGAAGAAGGACGACAACGGAGCAGTGCCTAGGTCAGTATCCGGCTGTAGTGCAAATACGAATTCACTGGTGGATTTGATTCAGCGGCTACTCACGACTATATGGCCAGACGTGCTTGTTGCGGTTGTAGAACGACCTTTCGACGACCTTGCCTGCATGGGACTGCAAAAGCAACGCGAGAAAAGTGTGTGTCAGCGCACTCGTCCGAAGCTGGTGGATCTCTGGACGAAAATGAAACTTACCTCGTCCTTCTCGACGCTTGCGTCCGCAACCAGACGAATATCATCGTGTACATCAAAGTTGAAGAGCGGGCCCGACTTGCCTCTCGCCTTGTTCACGATGAAATCATAAAAGCTGTAGTGGTGCGGGATGATAAGATCCTCCTTGATATACATCATGCTGTCTACCGACACTCCGCGCAGCTCGGACACCTGCTGACGACAGCGTTCGAGAAAATGCGCGATGGTGTCGCCTTTCTTGCACATGACTGTTTTGCGATGTCCTGTACCGTCCCAGTAGGAGTAGGTGATTTCGACGTCCTCCTTTTTCATCTCTTCCTGCTTTCTTAACCATTCCTGCCGTAACTCTTCGCGCATCCGGCGCTCGGCTTCCTCCCGATCGCGGTCGGGGAGGAAGGATGTGTCTACGTTCGGGTTTTTGAGGCTTGTCTTCTTCGTGATTGGCGACGAATTCTTGTCGAGATCGTCGAAACTGTCGCCGTTTGAATGATGGTCATCGGATGTTCTCTTGCGTTTGCCATTTATCGCTGCTTTTGATGTCGATGGTCCGATCCCGCTGTTGTCTTCTTCGTCGTCAAGAGCGAACGATAGCTTTGCGCGCTCTTTCTTAGCTTTCTTGTTCTTCTTCGCCGCTTTCTCTTCCACCTTGAGCTCGTTGGTCCGTGCCGCCTCCCTGCGCTTCTCCTCCTCGAGCTCAGATCGCAGCTTCTGAAAATCTTCCAGATGCACGAGACCAATGGTGGACTTCTTGAGCGCATCCTCCATCGAGTCGTTCTTGCCCACAAAGCGGTCCGCTCCGGTGCGGTTGCGCTCCGACTCCTTGGCGAGATCTGCCTTTTGACGCTCAAAGTCTTCCATCATCTTGACACGGGCCTTCTCGTGCTTGCCTTGCCGGCGAAGCTCGGACTGTGATTGCGACATGCTTACTGCCGTCGATGGGGAGTGTGGAGCTAGATGGTGGTCGGTGGGTTGCAAGCGTGGGGCGATTCAAGAAGTTGAGACTTTGGAACACGTTCTGGGCATTTCCGCGGCTTCTACGGACATTCTCAGTCGAAAATTAAAGTGCGTTGTTAGAGTGGCTTTGATTGCATGGGACGAGTTTTGCTCATGAGTTCGTTCTGCGACGGCAAAGCCATACCACCGGCTGCTCTACTATGACAACAGGCAGCGCGAGTCGCAACGATTGATCCAAATCGGAGCCAGGAAGGCTCAAGAGATCTGCCTTGATCTGGGAGAAGCTCTTGCGTCGGAGGCCTGCGAAGGATGAGATTGGCGGAGCGATGGGCTCAAACGGCTGTTCCGGGTCCGGTAGCGCTGCTTCTCTATCTGATGACCGGAGAATACGACAGTCTGGCGCCTCTGTGATAAGATGTGTGAAAGCTGACCATGCCTGCGCTGCTTTGTGCCCGGAGACAGGCAAATTCTCGGTCTTATCATAGACCCAGTAGCCTTCCGGTTCACAGGTAACGGGCAAGACGCCCGCGAATCGATCGAGCAGTCCTGACGAGTGACTGCGCCGCAGATTAAGAGACTGGAACAACGTCACTCCTGTCATTGCTGGTAGCACATCAATGTGGACAACAACCTGATTGCGAGGAGCAGCACCGGCGCCGGACCCAACCTGTTCGTGAAGCAACCTCAGCGCTTCCCCGCCGGGATAGTTGATGGCACTCAGATAGCCTGTGAACCAGCTGAGACCAATCTGGAGCAAGAGCAGCGCTGTTAAGATGGCTTTTCCGGGCCGGTTGCGGATGAGTGCGGCAGCGCCTATCGCCGCGACGACGTTGAGTGCAGGTAGTACGTAGAAAGAAAATCGCCACTCTTTGTGACCAAGCATGCTCAAGATGCCAATGTGTGTAACGGCTATCAGCAACAGGAAGCTGCCTCGCGCTTCCGTTGTTGTAGGCCGCCCTCGAAGAAGCCGAGAAACGCCAAGCAAGACCAGCGGGCCGGTGAAAGCTAGCAGCTTCGGGATCAGCGACGTAATATATGCATGCCAAGGCGAGACGCCCCAGTCGCTGCTCTTTCCCTCGACCACGTTAAATAGCAAGGCATGTAGCTCAGGCCACAAAGGTCGCGGTTCCTGCTTGGCTGCAATGTTGCGCAACGACATGGCAAAGACCTTAAAGATATTGGAAGCGGGCGCTTCCTTAAGATCCTGCCAGAAGTAGGTGTCGACCATCGTTGTGACCAGGACGCTGAAAGCGCCTGAAATCATGCCTGTCTTCAGCCCATGCCAAGGGCTGATTGTACCAGTTGCAAGGAGAAAGAGTCCTACAGGAATGAGTGTCGCTACAATCTCGAGACGGAGCACTACCGCGCTGAAGGTGAGGAGCCAGATTGCTGTCTTTGCGTCGCTGAAGGCTTGATCTGGCCTCTTGCCGCCGGCGTCGATGTTGCGGCCGACTAGCGCCATCGCAGTGACTACAAAAGGCAACGAGATCGAATTAGGAATCGTGCGACCGGCCCAGAACGCGAAGTGGAACTGCACTGCTGTGATCAGCAGAAACAGACCGCCTTGCACTCGGTGCTCACCAGACCTGATGGATGGCCCGCGTTTGCCCATTGCGTGTGCCGTTGCAAAGCACTGCCGGCAGAAGAACGCAATGGAGACCGCATTGACGGCTGCGAGGCAGAGCCGTACGACGACTTGAGCATCCGCAGAGGTCTCGACTGCTCCAACCGCTTTGGAGAGTAGAACAAAAGGATACGAAACTGCGGCCAGAAGGATCGGTCCGATGAACGAGCGGGGTACCGCCCCCGGAAAGACTTGGTGGTCGTACCGTGTCAGCGCCTCGGGTCCGACACCGTAGCTAAGAATATCGTGCACCGCCTGTATTGTAAAGCTCTCCTCGACCTTTGTGTATGGGCATGAGATCGTTCTCCAGCAGACTAGAACGAGCAGGCAAGGGAGGCCGCACAGCCAGATCAGCCTGCTTAAGTGCTCCATTCTTGTGGAAACCGTATGTTGCTGTGTCGAACAACGCTGACTCGTGTCAGCGTGGCATTGCCGCTGGGCTTGGCGATGGCTACCAGGTGTCGACGAACGCTGGGAAGAAGAGATTCGAGGAGAGAAGGCCAGGGTCGCGGTTACAAAACCAGGGTCCGCAGTTCTTCTGAATCCGTTTGAGCGCGGGCCATCCTTCCAGCGTGGTCAATTTGCAAAATGTGATGTTTCACTCCACATCGCGACCAACTCCATCTTGGTTGCCTTCAGACAACTTCGAACCTCACCTTCACCCTTGACCGGAGCGGCTATTACGTCAACAGCCTTTCATCAAACCAACCGAGCCTCAGGTTTGGCCTTGCAAACCACTGACCCAACCGCATCTCAACGCCGCCCTAAGAACCTTGTCCGATCAAGTCAGTACATCCGAACAGGTTCTCTTTCTCTCCACGACGATCATGTCGATCTCTAGAAAGGCGCGCGTGCCTCCGACGACCGACTTGACGTCTGCCTTTCACAGTCTGGTCTCACAACGGCGCCAAGAGTACCCTCCATCGTCCTCTGCAGCATCAGGATCAAAACTCAGCCGCAAGGATCCACCGGAGAACGTTGTACGGGCTCACAAGCAGTGGCTGACGCAAGCCTACATAATCCGCAAACACATCGTCTCGTTGCTAGGCTTCCTCCATTCGATACGAAGGAAGTACCTTGCGCTCGGCAGCAAGCCTCGTCTGCATCATCTTCGCGAAGGGCAAAATGGAAGTGAGATACCGGAAGATCAAGACGACGCGGCAGGATCCGCTTTCGCCAAATGGAAGGCGTTCACAGGGCCACTGAGCGACACGCAGCGGGATGAGATCGACTTTCAGGTCAAAGTCGTGATCAAGCGCTGCCTTGAAAGTATCAAGGAGCTCGAGCGAGCGGAAGAAGCTCGCAAGAAGAATGCACCGACTACGCCGACGGCTTTCTCTCCTTTCAACAGCCTGCTCGCTCTCTCCACAGCACGGGATTCGTCCACATCGATCCTTGCCTCATCACTGATCTCGGCACATCGAGCATCCATCACTCAGTATCTGTCGACACTCTTGTCAAAAGCGTCTTCGCTGCAGAGCGACATGCAAGAGGCTCGTCTCAGGGTGCAGCGCGAAAAGACGAAATCGCTTGCCAACTCCCGACTCGAATTGCAAGAACGAGCAGGCGTCTCATCCGCATCCAGCCCTTCCGGAACTGCAGCGGCACCAGCGGTCATTCGAGGCAGTGTCGGCGGCTCGTTCAATCCGGAGCTGGACTCAGAATCGGGACTGGTGGGCAAAGACATCAGCGCGCAGCTTTCAGCATCGCAAATCGAGATGTTTGAAAACGAGTCGTCCGAGCTGATCAAATCGCTCGAATCGGATCTGGCTGCGATCAAGAAGGCCGAGTCGAGGCTGTACGAGATCAGCGAGCTGCAGACGCAGGTGGTGCAGCAGCTCGAGCAGCAAGGCGAAATCACGGATCAGCTGCTTGACGAAGCGATTGGTGTGGGAACCGAGGTGGGGCGTGGTAATGAAGAGCTGCGCAAGGCGAGGGAGCGCAGCCGAGAAGCCGACAAGTTTCTGTCGATCTTCCTTGTTGGTAGTGGTCTAGCGTTGCTGTTCCTCCACTGGATGGATTGAACGAGGATGTATGGAACGACGATGCCTTGCCAACCGCACAAGCACAGATTCACCGTCAACAACGCTCTCCATTAATGTGATCTGTACATCTTGCCACCAACACCCAAAGACAGACAGCCGCGTCAGCGTGCGGTGAGAAAGTTGATTATGCGTGTATCATGACGATGCAAGTAACGTATGCGGACGTTTTGAAGCTCAAAGGCCGAGCTGCTCCTTGACGGAATCGCGAATGATCTTTTCGTAGCCTTCGCGGTCGTCCCTGTACATCTTCTGTTGGACATGAATGGAAGAAGACGAGGTCAGCGGCGTACACCCATGGCTAAATTAAACGGTCGAGAATGGTCCTACTTACACAAGCATCAATGTTGGCACCGCTCTCGACATTAGGCTCTGCGAGCATGCTCAACACAGAAAGCAGAATCTTTTCGATCGACTGGACAGGCGACCATCGCTCGGACGAGGACTCGTACATGTTGGGATCGTCACCGGGTGCGTGAAGGATCGAGATGCATACGAGGCCGTCGGCATAGACATTTGGGTGGAAGATGGGCGGGTCGAAGCGCATAGTTGGTGGCTCGAGTGGATATGATGCAGGGAAAGTGAGACGCGCTGAAAAGACTCCGCCTTCGAAAGGTGTGCCATCAGGACCGGGAACGAGCGCCTCCCATTCGAGATAGTTGTCTTCCGAGATGGGGCCTACAGCGGGAAAGAGCGAGTTGGGGTCGGTAGAGAGCTGCTTGTATTCGATAGTAAGGCGCTTGATCGCGGCACTTGACGACGCTCTGCTGTTGAACATGGTGTAGAAGTGTCCGGATGACAAAAAAACAGCTACTTTTGATCTGTGAAGGTGTTCCTTTTGCTGTACAGCCGAGACGGAGAAGAGGTGAAGATGTGATGAGAGCGGAGCAAAGTGAAGTGGAAAGGTCAGGGCAAGCTAGCGATTGTTGGATATGCAGCTGAGCGCGGCCAGATGCACTCAAGGCAGTTGAACTGTTGGTGTGTTGATCTTTCGATCCAGGGTCAACAAGGTCACGTGAGGATACTAAGAGCTCAAACGTGTCAGTGTATACGAAATAACATCTCTACTGAAAAAGTAGATTGTTCAGAACAGACCCGAAGGAAGCGCATCGTCCTCTGCAGGGCTGTCCTGTAGCAAGTTTTGAGTCTCGAACACAGCGCTGATGCCTGAGTCGTGATTTGTTACAAAATGAAAATGTCGTGCTGGTGGATTCAGGGTTGCACGTACTTACCTTACCCTGAGCGACCTCGGACTGTTCTGCCGCCTGAAATCCGTTGGGGACAGCCGAGTCTCATGCACTCTGGCGGAGCGTACGCATGGTACATGGACCATGAGGTCAACTGGCATCCGGCTGTAGGCGACCCTCCGACCTCTATATATGATTCTGTCCGCTTTGCATGGCGCACACGCACCTTCACATCGCTTCAATATGATGGTGTTGTCTGTATGTGCTGCGGCGGTAGACGATATCGTTTCAGAGAGGCATCACAGTGAAAAGTCGTTTCAAGAGTCAAAGCCAGGAAGGGCCGCAAGTTAAAGCTCAATTCTTGGGGGGCGTCATTCAAGCCGCTGGTTCACAGGCTCCGATGACTTCCTGTGCTCGTCAACTCGACTGCATTTGCCCACTCTCCCGTTGGTTCGCATCCGGTGACGTCCTCGGAGCTGACCCAACTTTATCTCTTCATTGTCCCTCGTCCCTCACAAAGGCCGAGACAGGCGACCACGCAACACTCTGAAGTCAGAGTCGGAGCAGGTTCCACACGTTCGTGCTTGAGCATCACCTGACACGTAACCTCTGGCCGCACTGACTGCGCTGATCACAGTCTCAGCGCCGTCGCCATTTCTTCAGTCTTTTGGTGAGACGTTAGACCGACTTTGCTCGATCACAGCCAGCATGCAAGTCTTCGGACCTCTTCCGAGCATTACAGCAATTGTCCTTGAG
The DNA here is from genome assembly GCA_928869825.1 of Ustilago lituana. Taxonomy (NCBI): domain Eukaryota; kingdom Fungi; phylum Basidiomycota; class Ustilaginomycetes; order Ustilaginales; family Ustilaginaceae; genus Ustilago; species Ustilago lituana. Next base: position 504,444 of record CAKMYA010000002.1, read on the forward strand.
TCGAACCATTCGGAGCGAATGAGGGACTGTGAGTCAGTGTGGATTCACAAGAGACAAACGGCTTGATCTCCTCCTAGGGTGCCGGACGCAACTGCAGGCAAGGTGCCGAAGATGGCTGCTCAGGTTAGATGCACGACTGCAGTCGGGACATCCGTCTGCTGACTTACAGTAGCTCGCTCGGTTAGCCTTCAATCAGTCGGTCAACCAATGGTGGCAGCCTGCAGATAACAAAAGGCAACCGACAAAGAAACCACAGAGTGATAATGTGACCACAGCGAGTTGTGTGATTCGGCTCGCTCGCCCTTTCCTGTAACTCACATTGCAGCTGCATGGTCCATGTGTTTTGGCTTCGGTCGGTCTGTTTTAGTTTTAGTTTTAGTTTTATTATAAAAAAAATGCCCAGCCCCAAGCCAACCAACAGACAGTTTTCGAAAAAGAGAGTACAGTATACGTGCTTTTTTTGGGGCTCAGACCCTCTCCCAGCACCACGCCTTGATGCGACAACGGCCAATACTGTCTGCAGCTTAGAGTACCATCATTTCTATCCGAAGCGGTCCCAACGGTTTCTGTGCTTTTTTCGCAGTTCCGGCTACTGTCAAGTCTCCTCCTCCTCACCACCACCACCACCTCCACCTTTGCCTTGTCCGCTCGACATCCGGCAGCGACAGGCCATCCCGTCCGCCCCCTACTGAAGACGGCTCTGGTGTCATTCTCGTTCTTGGTCCACCCCTCGCGTTCCGTACCATCACCATCACCGTCACCGTCACCGTCACCCTCCACGCCCCCACGTCACCGTCTCTATCATTTTCACTGCCTACCTTGATCACAGCTCAGCACTATACCAGGCTGTTGCTGTGGTATTCAAACGCCCGCGCTTTCATCAAGAGGACGTCCGTTATTCGAGTCGCTTCTCCTGCTCAGCGACCGCGCGCTTTCTTGGCATGACATCGCCGCTTCATTCTCGATCTTTCTCGTGACTCGTTCCTTGCCGCTAAACCGACTCTGTATACCACAATCTTGATTTCTAGCACCAACGTCAATCTCAGCACCTTCACTTCGCGACCTATGTCGCCTTGTCCATCTTTTTCGTTTTTGTCGATCATCGCAGCAACCCGTGCTGTTTACCCTTGTCCTCACTAACCTCGGGATGATATAACACAACGCCGAGCTACCTGCACCTCGTTCTCTGCCTCTCGCCGGCGTTGGCTTGCATTCTGCCTCATGCGAAACGCTACTCTTCCTATCCCTGTTCTCGCACGATCAAGTGCCAAGGCACCAACCAAACAGATCATCCACTAGATCCAAAAGCTCTAGACAAAGAGTTTATCCTTTCGCCTCCACCAACCAGCACCCCATCATGCCCGCTCATATCTCCAATAGCGATCTTCCGAGCTGGAGAAGAGGGAACCCGTTCAACTCGGCTCCTCAGCCAGTGCCAGCTCACGACTCACGAGACCACTATGCTGACCGCAAGGAAAAAGAAAAGCTTCAGGACAACTGGAGGGCGCACGCGCATCCCGTTGCAGGTACACCAAAGCCGCACCACGGTTTGTCTCCTCGCGCGCAGCCACTTGCCATCTCTAACCCTCACGACAAGTTCCCCACCAGCCATGGCTCCACCGGACCTCCTTTCACGACACAGCCTTCTTTGTTCTCCACCAGCCTAAAGCGCGAAAAGGCTGGGATGCTCGATGCTAATTGGGTCCCTGGCCATCATCCTCATCCCGCTCCTAATGCCGCACATGCGATAAAGCCGAGCGGCATGGGTAATGGCATCATTGGCCGAGCGCCCGAGTTTGGCACCTCACCCACCAAGGTCAAAGGCTCCAATTCCCAGGCACCACGTCATCACTGGCCTCTTTCGTCATCCTTGGAAAGGCACCATGCGACAGGACCTGCCACTCATTTGCAACCCTTGCGCATCGAGCCCACCGAGGGTTCTCGTTTCTTCCCAGCTGCGTCAACTCCATCCAAGCCGAACGCCCATGGTCAACGTCTGCAGCACAGTCGACTGAATCAGCAGGATGCGGACCGAGACGACAACTGGATGTTGACTCCCACCAGTTCTCTTCCCAGCATCCCTAGCACGCCCAACCATGTGCGCGAATCGAGTACAGAAAGGTCTCTGGCTGCTGACCGCCAACGTGATGCTCCAAATAGAGGCGGCAGCGTTCGGCCGACTTCATCGATTCGAGGCCCGGTAGAACAACTCCAGGCTTCCGTCCAAGATGCATCTCGCTCTCCGAGCCCTGCTTATGGCTTCACACGCCAAGAAGGCGGCTTCTCTTCTAACTCCCTCTTCAATCGCGGCACAAGCGTCAATGTTCACTCCTCCCCAAAGCGTTCTCCCCTTGTAGTTTCAAACCTCCCACGTCGCCAGCAATCTGGTGGTGTCGCAGGCAATCCTGTCGCCCTCAGTCCAACATCGTCGCCCAAACTCAGTCATCGCACTCTATCACCTATGGCGCGACACCCTCCCGTCATTCCCGAGGCTCACTCGAATGGCGATAGAGTCGTCAACAGCATCGCATCCATGCTCAATGGCTCGTCACCCCAACCTCGGCCCTCCACCGCATCTCGTCGCGATTCTTTCAATTCCGCCGTGTCCATCGGCGCTGGCCATACCATGTCGCATTCCCGACGAAGCTCTGCCGTCTTCTCCCCAAACTCGCCCACCGTCTCTACTCGCATTGGTGTCTACCGCCCTCCTCACCTCCGAAATCGTGGAAGCGTATCCGGCCTCAAGTCCAGCGTTGCTCACTACGACCGTGTTCGCACACCCAGTCTCCGAGGTTTGTCACGTTCCCGAGAATCCTCGATCTCCCTGAGCAGGCCTACTAGCCGACCGCCCTCCACAGTGCCCTTCTATCCTACCGAAAGCATCCCAGAGGATGGCCAGGTCGAAGATGCTGCGCGAGCTCCGCTCCGAGGACGACAAAGCAACGTGTCCATCCATCTACCGGACTTGATCGCAGAAGAGCAGCAACGCAACGCCGCCGCTGCAGCGGCTGCACCAAAATCGGACGACGATAAAGTCAACACATTCGTGCCCAACACCACCCACCTTCTGGAGCAGCCACTTGACAGCGCTTCGCTGCTAGCCAAGCTCAGAGCACAGCTCGTCCGTAGAGAAGCTGCGGCTTCTGACATGGCTGCCTCGGACATGGACCGCGATTCTGTCATCACCGAGGACAACGAGCAGGAGTTCTTTGATCTCTCCGAGATGATGGAGTATGGCGCGTCCGAAGGCCATCCACTGAGCCGATACGGCAGCACCTACGCTATCGAAGGGCGTCCGCTTGGTGACGTCTTTGAGATTGGCGATCTCCTCGGCCCGGGTTTGGAACACGATGGTCACGTCATCCAGATCGCCGAGACCACGCCTGGATTCATCGATCAGAATGCTGACCTGACAGGCAGCAAGCTCGAAGTCGTTCGCAAGCTGGGCGAGGGAAGCTACGCCGTAGTCTACCTCGTCAAGGAAGTGAGCGCCGAGGAAGCGGCCTCTCACGCCTCTCAGAAGAGTAGGTCTATTCCGACATCAGCTTTCCGATCTGGCATATCCGAACCTGCGAGTCGCAATCCGGATGACGACGCCGATTTGACCATGGTGGCCTCGTCTGAGGATCTTTTGAGTACTACCCTCAAAGCCAACGGCAAGGGCAAGGAGGACGGCTTCCACAACTCGCCAGCTCTCGAAGAGAGGAGACGCAAAGACCTCAAGGTCGATACTCGCCTCCGTCCCGGCAAGGAGTTCGCTCTCAAATGCTTATGCAAGCGCGATCTACCTGAGGATATGCTCGAGGTGCAGCGACTCGAGGCCACCATTCACCAATCCATTCCACCCCACCCGAATATTGTCACTCTTTACCGCACCTACGAGACGCCAGACTGGCTTTTCTTGGTCTTGGAGTACTGCCCCGGCCAGGACCTGTATTACTGGCTCGAGCAAGCGCAAGATGCAGGACAGCCTTCTGCTGATCTCGACGACGACTTTGGAAAGACCTATACCGACAGTGACACCGCCGGACCGATGCGCACTAACACTTCAGCAGCATCTGCCAACGACAACTACCGCCTTCTAGGCTCCTCGTTAGATGCGACGCCACCGTCGCCGTCTCTACTTGCCTCGACATCCGGTCATGGTCTCCTTTCGAAGCGTCGTGTCCGCCTCATTGCCAGAATGTTCCGACAGATCTGTGATGCCGTCCAGTTCTGCCATGATCGTGGCGTTAGTCATCGCGACATCAAGCCAGAGAACTTCATTGTTGAGGACCGACGCACTCTGGAAGAGATGCAATCCGCTTGCCCTGACACGAGCGCTAGCACCTTGATAGACAGCACGCGAGACGGCGATGACGCGCAAGTGATTGTCAAGATGACCGATTTCGGGCTCGCCACGGCCGAAGATCGTTGCGATGACTTTGACTGCGGCAGTAAGCCGTACATGGCGTTCGAGTGTCACAATAACGTTTCATCTTCGTACGACCCCAAGCAAGCCGACATCTGGTCGCTGGGTGTCGTCCTTCTGAACCTCCTATTCCACCGAAGTCCTTTTACAGAGCCCTCGATGAACTGCCCATCCTTTGCAGCGTACTGCCAAGATCCCATCGCTTTCCTCATGGAGTCGTTCGACGGTCTCACCGAAACGGTTGCGCGCTTTTTATCCGAGAACGTGTTCTGTTCAATCTCGGATGACGGTGATGCATCACAAAAGCGAATTTCTGCAGGCGAGTTCTCGCGCTGGGCTTGCGGCCTGGTGGATCACATGGGTCTCTCGGGACCCGGACCTGGACGAATGTCTCGAGGTGCCTCCATTTATGCTACTATTCCGCTCATCCACTCGCGAACAGGATCCATGTCGACACTGCCATCGCTGCTCAGCTCACCTCGACCGCGAGCACGCTCCCTGGCTCCTGACATGGATCATATTTCCGACCTCGACGTTACAGCCGACGGCACTTTCCGTGCTGCTCTGGCCTCCGCAAGGGAGGGTAGCCTGTCGCCCCATGCCGCGCTCTTCACGCCAGACGTGTTGCCTTCACCTACCTTCACTCCTTCGCCACAACCTCCCGAGCGCAACCCCTTCGACACGCAATATGGAGCTGTTGCAGACGCCACAAAACGGACGGAAACGATTGTTGAACAAGAGGCGCACGCCAGCGTAGATAGCTCGCAGCACAGCTCTGCCCAATCCTCAAGTGGCACAGCTCACTCCACCTCTCATGGCTCCATCGATGGCACAGGTGATGCTAAGGAAGCATTCTTACGTCAGGATCGCGCTCTCAAAGAGGCGATTGGAGAATCAGAGGTCTTTGCCATTGAAGCCTTACATCAGTCATCTCTGGACGAGTCCGCTGAGCCACTGAAGTCGGACGCGACAACAAACGGGACCATCCGCGAAAGACCCGAACCTCACAATATCCTCGAAACAGTGGAAGAGAGCACCGACGTTCAGGGAGCAGGTATCGACGAGCAGGCTGAGCATGATGACGCTGCCGAGGCTGAGAGAGATGCTCAAGGCTTGACAGGGGACGGCGACAAAGCGGAGAGTGTCACAACATCGAACCACTCGAAGAGGCGGAAGCGCGGCGCTCGCAAAGGACGCACACTTGCCAAGCAGTTGAAGCGATCCCAGTCGGTCGAGGGCATGGCGGATGTCGACGCCAACGACCCGGCTGCAAGAGCTCGAGAACGCGAGCGCACGATCCGCGAATTGGCGCTTGCATCGGAGAATCTCGCCAGACAGATGAGCAAGATGACCAAGCCCAGTGATGCAGCAGATGGTCCCACGTCACCACAAATCGTTCTCTCCAAGCCCACGGCCGAGGCTGCAGCACGATATAGCTTGCAGAACCTGACCGATGCAGAGGGAGACCACGCTCAAATCTCGACGTCTGATCTAGCAGCCGCACGTGGCCTCAAATCAGGCGAAGACTCGAACGCCACGGCATCGATGGCAGCTACGAACTGGTCCTCCGCAGCCTTGCGACGCGAGAGGATGATCGAGCATCGCAAGGTGGGCACCTCGGTGCTTCAAGATTCAGGCAGGAGTCGCGTCATGTCGTGGCGAGAGCGTAATCAGTCCGCCGCTACTTTGTCGTCACTCGCATCGTGGGTCACCACCGCTTCGAGTCATAGCTCGATTTCCTCTGCGACATCAAGCATTTACTCGACCGCCTCGGCGCCCGCTGCTCTGCCACGCAAAGACTTTTCGACACGCAACCGAACGCGTGGGTCTGGCTTCGGCCTGGACACCATCTCGGAGCGCGAAAAGGCGGCACCGACCAAGAAAGAGGTCGACGCAAAGTACTTGGCTGGCATCTTTGGTGGTGGCGATGGCTCCTCGCAAGACAAGAAGCGACGAGAGTCTGCAGTTGGGCGATCTGGCGAGCAGCATAGGACTTTGTCGAGCATCACTGCGCAAGATGCTGCGGCACAGATCCCGGCGGTTGAGAAGACCGACAAGGGCAACAAGCTTTTCGGGCTTCTTTCGGATGGCGGTGCAAAGGCAAATGGTGCAGCATCGGCCGCGATTCCCGTCACAGTATCGCATAAAGAACCGCAGCGCTCGGCCGGTGATGCTGTGGCCAAAGGAGCTGGTCAGCGAAGTGTCAGTGTCGGAAGCACAACATCCAACTCGAGCAGCTCGGGGGTGGCTGCTTCGTTCGTGTCTCGCTTCCGACGTCCCGGCTCTTCGGCGTCAACAGCGAAGCCAGTGTTGGATGGAGAGACCACCGTAGCGGATGTCACCGTACAAACTCAACGCAGTGGCGGGGACAAGATCAGTAGCTCGGACGCCAGCAACCAGCTAAGCGCGACTGTGGGCATGAGACGCGATGCATCCACCAGCACGAGCAGCCTGAATCGAGTCAAGGACGAGAGCCCGAACCCAGCCCCACTTGTTGTTCCCACCAGGAGCACCGCAGCCAAGTCACCTTGCGAGGCTGGCACAGAGGCAACAGCGCCAAAGAAGCGCGGAATGGGCAAGTTCCTCTTGGGCGTCCGCGACAGTATCAAAAACTTTTGAAGCTATCTCGCTGTTCTACTGTATCTTTGTAAATCCACCACTTGTATTACCTGTGTATCTTGAAGGTGCGCGTACGTTGAGTGGCTTGATAGACGTGGTGGGACCGTGCGCGGTCGGGGCAGAAAGTTGCTGAAGCCGCGCGCGCTCTCATCGAACGCGGACGGGCTGGATGGAGAAGGATCGACCGATCCAGACTGCACAGCGCAGCACCGGACGTTGTGGGTTGTGGATTGTACGGTACATTGACGTCGATGGGGTTCTATGCCACCGAATTGCCATTTGCGAGTTTCTGAGCTGAGAGGCGAGTTGCAGTGACGCAAGTCGACGGCATCGCTAGGCGGCAGGGGTGATAATGATTACGGTTGCTGCTGGGGTGAACTGACGTGTACGTGCATGGATTCTTTTTCCACTTGCGCCATGTGGCGAGGCGAAATGCTCGGCAATTTTACAAGCGTGGAATCTGCATCTGCACCTCAAGCCACTATTCGTGTTCATCTGTTCGGCAACGGCTAACGCTGGAACTGCGCGAGGATTGAAGAAGAGGTGTGGGAGGGAGGGTGTAAGCTCGAAACAAGTTGAGAGAGCGTACGGTGACCCAATTGATACGCTGCGAGGTGGGGAAGGAGTGAGGGCTCCATGACGCGGAACGTGGAGCATCGCGTTATCTCTATTCACACGGCTTGAGTGTGGGAAGAATAAGGCGTTGTAAGAGTTCAAGATCTCGACCCGAAACCTTGGCACATGTGTGAGTATTCGTTGATACAGCATCATGATGGCCAAGTGGGCACTGGGCACAGAAGACATCTTATCGAAGCAAGAGTCTGTGCGTTGTGAGCAAGCGTGCGGATTGCGATAGGCTACCCGATGCCGGTTGGGTTGGTTCGGTGAATCGGCGCACTCGGCTGTCCAGATCGGGAATGCATAAAGAGGAGTAACGAGTTGCATACACCCGCAAGCGAAGCTCGTCCATTAGCTCGGCAGAAATTAGCTAGCGGGCGCGAGGTGGACACAAGGGCAAATGTCGGACGCTTTTCTCCGAAGTTAAAAACAAAGGGAAAGCGGAATGGGAAAAGGAAGGAGTGGTAGAGCTGAATGTCCGATGGCTCTAAACTGAGTTTTTGAGTAGTGACTTGGTATCCGCGGTGGAAGTGGACGGCTCAGGGTCTGCTTTGCTTTGCTTTGCTTTGCTTTGCTTTGCCGTCTCGCTGCCGGCGAATTTTTGAATTTTCTATTTTATTTTTTCGATGGTGAGCTGAGCACGTCAACGAACGCTCCAAACTCCTCGGCCTCCAATTCCGTTCGAAGCAGGTTCACAACCATGACTCGATCACGGTTCGCAATGCTGTTGCTTCAGCCATACTTGCAAGAAGCGAGCTCATGAGTTGGAACCAAAGTAGTAGCATGGTGGGGGAAGCGACAAAGTAACCGCGGAACCAACGCCCTGGCGCCAGTGAAGCTACAGTACAGCACACTATTTGCCGCTGTTGAAGCAAAAGGGGATTTTCTCAGCAACACAACCCAATACTGTAGTTCGGAGACGAAAATCCGCACCATAGCACCAATCACATCCTCAAAGTCGCGACCTTAATTCTACCCTCCAAGCTGCTCTGCGTTGCTAATGGCAAGCAGCCATCCAAGTGTTTCATCAAGTCGCCATGATGGCTGCGCGAGAGCCGAGAGCGAACATGAACGTGGACAAGGATTCATCGTCATGGTTCGTATCAAGAGCTGTGGCCGAGCAACCAAAAGCCGGGGTCTATGCTGGGTGTTGGTGGGTCGAGCAACGGAGGTAAGCATCATGGTCGAGTGTTGCGTGCCGGAAGTGACGTTGGCGAGCGAGACAGCTTCGGCGTGCTATTCCCGCGGCCTGGCCGTTCCACTGTTTAGTGTATTCAATTCGACTCGGTTTCGGTTTGTATTGCTGCCCATTTTTTACTTTGGAAATTTTGTAGTGCCGGCGCTAGTGAGTGAGAGTGACAAGTGATGTGAGACTGCTTGAGTCATGAACCAAAACGCTTACCGCACACGCTATATCCCTCTGCGGGTTAACACCAAAGACTGCTTGCTAGTTGGTCAGTGAACGCGGCGGTATGGTCTCAGCACACTTGTTGTCGACCTTCCCGACGGATCGCCATTACCGTAAACCCACCTGACCCAACAGCGAGAGCAGGCGTGTGCCACTGCGTTGCAACGTCGGAGCCGACGCCCGAGACACACCAAAAGGCACGGTGCAGTTGGCTTTTCCACGCGCCAAGGCTTTTACCCAACCCAGCTCAGCGGGTAGCAAAGCTTTTGCTTGCCGTCAACCATGCCTCGTATATAGGTAGCCCGGATATCAACCACATCTCCGCCTCCCTTGAACCGCACATACACCTATACAGCTACACAGATCTTGCCTTTACCATACACACGAGCACCACATACCATCACAGCAGCATTGATTGCTACACAGCGCTACGCCTCCTACCAAGCACACCTGGCGCCTCTTTCTCTGTTGACCACTCCTTTCTTCCACGGTAGACAGAACAACAGCAACAACAGTAGCACAATGTACAACCCACAGGACAACCACCATGTGGTGCACATCGGCGGCGCCTCCTTCGTCCCACCGATCATGACCCACTTTGCGCACGTCCCCAACCTCGCCTCGCACTCCATCTCGCCCTCTTCCGAAGCCTCCTCCTCCCACCCCTCTTCCCCTTCCTCCTCCCCTTCCTCCTCCCCCACGCAGTCTCGCTTCTCCTCCTCCTCCGCCTCCTCCGCTGAGTCGCTCGAGGAGTGGGATGCGGTGCAGGCACACCTCGCCTACGCCCGCCGCATGGCAGACCACACCGCCGTCATGTGGCAGAAAGAACGCCTCGCCATCGAAAAGGCCAAACTCGAAGGCACCTACACCGGCAACGTGACCTCAAGACAGAACGGAAACGCAAGACCACCCGCCGAGAAGGTCGCCACTACCGCATCGAGATCATCTGTTTCGAGCGATAAGAAGGGCAGGAGGTTCGGCGGGATCCTCGCGTCGCTCTTTTCACCCCAGGAATCCGAGCCTTCGCGAAGCCGTTCCCGTCACCGCCCTCAATAAACCCTCTCTCATCTCAATACAACTGGGCTCCATCTCGATCCGTGGCTATGATCCCCCCAAACCACACGCTCCGGAAGCTTCATCGCGTTGATCGCCCTCGAATCCAATTCTTGTACTTGTCACTGTTCGTCCCATGTCGCGGCATATACTCATCCAGCCAGCTGGCGCTTGTATTACTTCGTTACCTCTGCATTGTATTTCTACCTCACTGTTACTGCCTCATTATCGTTTCGGAATGTCACGAGATCCCGCACCCTTCTCTACGCCTGTGCGCGTGCATAATTCGATTGCCCAGTTCAAGAAGAGCTAAAAATTTACTTGCCGCCCCCACCCGCCGTTGCACCGTTTGCCGAGATCGACTTGGCCACATCTCCACCCGCCAGATGCGCGAGTGCACGCACAAACTCGATCGGCTTCAAAATCTCGGTGGCACCGTAAGTGATCTTCTTGCCTCCCCCACCGCCCGCTGCCGCACCTGCACCGCCTGCGATGGCTGCGTTGCCTCCTGCACCCGCCGATGTCCTCGCCGCATACTCCTGCAAGTTGGCAAATTCGACATACCCGCCTCCGCCGACCACGAACACGATGGCTTCATTGAACACTTGTCTCGCCTTGACACCGCCCGAGGCAGCAGCAGCGCGTGTGCGCGGAGCCTTGGGATCGAAAAACAGGTACTCGTCCGTCTCCTGCAGCGCCTGTGCATTGGCACCTGCTGGCTCCATCAGCGAAGCTACCAGCCTTGTGACAGTCAAATCCTTCTGCGCGGGGAGGAAGTTCTTCACCCCCTGCACGAGGTTCTCCAACCCGGAGTCTTTCAACCTATCGGTCAAGCGGGATGAGAGTGAGCTGAAACCCCTGAACCCGCCCGCACTGCCTGTACTTCCATCCGCAGCCGCAGAAGGTTGCTGTGGCGCCGAGGCGAGCATGGTCATGCGCGTCAACTCGCGCACCTTCTTGACATAGTTCAACGCCGACAGATCGGCGCCCTGTTCCTTGAGGATGCGTTCAAACTCTTCCACGTCCGCCCGCGACAGTGCGGAGTCGGGCGCGGAGAGATAGTAGATGATAAAGAGCCGCAGCTTGTCGTTGACATCCTCGAGCTGTGTGTCTTTGACCGTCTCGAGGATTGTCTCCTTCTTTTGGCGTGCAATGGCCTCTTCGAGCTGGAAGAGGGTGTCGAGGCCACGCTTCTTGATGCCCTGCAAGAGCGCTGTGGCGATGTTCATGTGTGCGTCGATGGTCGACTTGCGCTGCGTCAGCTCGGGGAGCGCAGTGATGGCTGCTTTGAGGTGCGCTGCGTTGGATGTCGCATCGAGTTGGCCAACTTCATCCATGCTGCTTATACCGGTGGAGCGGGTAATCTCTGCCGCATCAGCCTTGTAGCGGTTGAGCTCGGCATCAATATCTTCGGCCACCTGCGGGAAGGGCGTTGCCGAGTTCTTGGACCAGAAAAAGTCCTTCGAGTCGAGGTCGTAAGTCTTTTTGCTGGTAACGCCGCCTTCACTCGAGATGACAGTAACACGGTTGAGCTGCAAGTCCAACACATCTTGCACGAGAGCTTGGTAGGTCCAGCTGTGTGCGAGCATGGGCACCAGATCGACGTTGCGATCTAGAACCACCAACAAGGGGCGAGATGAGCTCCAGCTTGGGTGGCCTGCGCTGCCCGCTGCTTCGGAAAAGAGGTTCGAGCCGCCGCGCGAGCTGGTAATGTGTTCACGGATCTTGGACTCGAGCTTTCTCGCAACGAGCTCGGCAGCGTTGCCGCGCGGGGATCGGATGATGGGGAGTGCGCCCATGGTCGCAAGAGTGGAGAAGAGGCCGGCAGCGATGCGGTCTGTGGCATCTTCGACGTCCTTCTGCCCCGACTTTGGATCGTTGAGCCGTTCGTAGGTGGTCAGGCTAGAGCTGGTGGATGCTGGTGGTGCAGACTTGGCACCGTTGGCAGAAGCAGAGGTCGAAGGGGAGGACGCATCAGGGAGCAGCTCAAAGAGATTTGGCTCGAGGACGATAAAGTTGAGATACTGGTCGTAGACCTGCTGAACAAGCTGACCCGTGCCATCGGAAGCCACGAGATTGGCAAACTCTTCCATGACTGGCTTGGGAACAGTGCTGGTAAAGTTAACATAGAAGCTTTCGTACAGCATGCGCTTCATATCCTGAGCGATGCGCTGAACATTCTGGGAAGTTGGTGAGACAAAGTAGACAGCGGGAACGTCGGGCAATGGTGGTCGATCCGAGTGCAGCTGCATATGCAAGGTGACACCGTTCTCGCGCAAATCCTGCACTCTTAGCGACGTAGCTAGGATGTCCTTGGAAACCCTGTCCATGACGAGGACCTTCCATACTGGTGGGCCAGAGGGAATCGAGGGGTCTGCAGCTCCGGCGCCTGAGCCATCGTTCTGACCGGCAGCGGATCCAGGCCTCGAATTGTAGTTGGAGCCTGGTGCTGAGGAGGATGACGAGGCATGGTTGAAAGAGGAAGTATTCAGGTTCAGGAGCGACAGGAGCGAGTTGACCTGTGCGATGCGGAGGCTCGATGTTGGAGCCGAGGAGGCCGACGCCATGATTGATCGATGGTCCGCTACGGCAGCAACGCGGAGAGCTATGCGCGTCGTCGGGTATGAAGGCCGTTTCTGACAACGTCGCAGTGCTGTGTGATTGCGAGAATGGTGAAGAGGAGTGGGCAGCAGTTCAGTGTTGGTTTCTGAAATTGACTGGCTGGCCCATGCTTCGATTCCCACTCGACGACGTGGATCGTAACGAATATGGTCAGATGGTCTTCTCGGACGAATTATGCGAACAAACAGAATTGTTGTTAGAAATGGGGAGCTCACAATGTCGAAACGGCCGAATTGAACCGGAGAAGGCTCGGCCAGTCGCACGCGAGTTGTTCTGTCTATGAAATCGGGCCTGGCTGTCTCGTTCGGGAAGCTCCAACACGGCTCTGCCGGAAGCGGCTGATTCGGCAAGCCGCAATGAACAGCTCGTCCTCCCTCCGATTGAGCACCTGTCTCCGTCTAACCTGAGAAGCGTTTTTTGCCCCCGCTAAGCCACAACCAAACCCACATGCCGCCACCTCAACTTCCGGAGATATTTAATAATGTGAACAGAGTCGTTTTCATTTTCGGCAATAGACAGCAGATCTTGTGATTCCATGTGCAGAGCGAGCCACGACAATTTACAGACAGTAGAATAATTTATTTCGAAAACCCCACCGGCAGTTTGCCCCGTGATTGGAGCCGGCAGCCGGTCGAGTATTTTCGCGGTACCAAGTCTCGCTCCACAGATCTGACTGCAATTTGGCAGAGCAGGCAACACGGCTTGACTGCTGTGTGTGTCTGTGCGGCTCACCTTTCACACTTTGACGCCTTCCATTTCCTTAAATTTCAGCTCGTCTGCTCGGTTGAACATAGCTTCGATTCTTGCAACTCGCGACATCATTGCCAGGATCATCTACGCCTACCGAGCTACTATCACCTTGTCCGAAGCAAACAGTCACTTCACAGGGTTTTAGTCTGGATCATCTCTACCGTTGTGAATTACGAAGCCGTCTAGTATCGATCTCGGCGCATACGTCAACCCTCTTCTTTACATACTCCAAACTTACTAGGAGCAGACGCTTGGGCTTCAAGGTGCCGACATGACCAGACCCGGCGCAAGAGAAATGGGAAGAGAGCCCACATCCGAGGAGCAAGAACCTCCTGTCTACGAGCAGGGCGTCAACTCCCCCTCGCGAGCCGGTGTCGCTGACATTGCTGATGCGCTCGAGGTCGAAGAGATCGATGCAGACCTCTACAAGTCGCTCGAACTTTGGAAGCCTGCGAGAGCACGAGGTGTTTTTGGCGGCCAAGTCATTGCCCAAGCTGTCGCAGCTGCCAACAAGACCGTCCGCGAAGGCATGCTCCTACACTCGCTTCACAGTTACTTCCTCTTAGCCGGTGATGAGACTCGTCCGATCATCTACCACGTGACCCGTGTCCGCGATGGAGGCTCCTATGTCACCCGCTCCGTCAACGCTCTTCAGAAGGGAAGGAGCATCTTTACCATCATCCTCAGCTACCAGAAACCCGAACCGCATGAGCCGACCTTTGCCATTCCGCTTCCCTCCCTCGACGCAGACGGGCGCTTCCTGCTCGAATCCATCACTGGCTCGCATGCAACCGGCAATCACTCAGCCAAGTCAATGGATTACCGACCGCTTCCAGGTCCGCAAGAGTGCCCGCTGAACGAAGAGCGGTATCAAGAAGTGCTCAGGAACAGCAACCCCGACGCGCGCGTGCGCAAACTACTCGAAGACTGGATTAGCGACCGCCAAGCCTCGCCTGTGGAAATTCGAGACGCGCTACCTGGCATGTACGACAAGAATGGCATCCCTACACCAGGAAACCAGCAGGCTTTCTGGATGCGCACACGCAGGCCTATGGCTGGAGGACTCGAGGCCCAGAAAGTAGCGCTGGCATATGCTTCCGACTTCTACTTGCTCAGCACGGTGCCCAAGGCTTTGAACAGCAGCAGGAGGATCAAGATGATGGCAAGTCTCGATCACAGCATGTGGTTCTACCAGCCGTTTGATGTGCATGACTGGCTGCTCTTCGTCGTAAGTTTTTATACCAGAGGCTCACTCTACTTTAATGTAGGCTGAGCTCGACTGACACCCTTTGCCCACCTATTTTTTCGTCAACAGATGCAAACACAAGCAGCTTCCAACGGCCGAGGCGTCGTCATCGGTCGCATCTATAGAGAAGATGGCACGCTCGTCGCTGTCGTCTCCCAAGAAGGTCTCGTTCGAGGTCGAGACTCGAGACCTGCGCAAGAATCGGCATCAAAAGCCAAACTTTGACCCGCGTCTCCCAAACCTGCCATCCGTTTCCGAGCCCTAGTAGACCATTTGTATACCTGAACAGTAATCCGTTGGAGGCATGGACGAGATGCCTGCAATGTCGCCAAACAGGTTTCGAGTCTGTGACATTTCGAGTCGCATTTTGCTTCTCCGATAGTAGCAAGCCTCGTTCTGGTTTGATTCTGTAAGGCGACACTGCTTGAGACTACCGGGTGCTTCAAGGATGAGCAAGCCATGAACACAATATTGTAGATGATTCGACACCGGCGCTGAAAACTTTTAGTCTTCGCACGAGAGGCAGGTCGTTATAGCGCTCAATGCTTGCCGAGTTCGGCTGGTTTCGGTCTTTAACGTTGCAGCCAGGCTTTGGGAGCATCCTCCTTGTTCGCGCTCAAGTTAGGGTGCGACACAAGCTCCCATAACTTTATGAAGGCTTTCGCACTGATACTCCGAGTCTGCGCAGTGGTTCCCACTAACACTGCAGGAAGCAGAGAAGCCCTTCAAAGCTGAGCATCGCAATCGCATAGACGACTTTTGATTGTGGGCTACAGTAGGTCAGCACCGGTTACTAATGACAACCCGCACAACCCGAGCTTGATCGATGGACGTCTGCTGAACAAGAAAAGTATCTCTCGCTTTGCTTATCGACGGCTTGTATATGTGAAGCGTTGGTTCCGTACCAGTGCGGAAGCAGGGAAGCAGAAAGCCAGGCTCTTGTCGTCCATTATACGTCTGCGAACACGAGATTAATCCTCTCGCTGGAGCAAAGTGGGATGCACGAGAAAGAGTCGCATCAAAACGCAGTCTGTGACTCCTCCGTTTCAGTGTGGACATGGGTTTGGAAGCTCATCTGACTCTGAACGTGTCGGAGCTCGAGCGGGTTGCCAATGTCTGGAAATGCTATATTGCTCGACCACGGTGATGTCACCACGTCGAACCGACACTAAGTCAAGAAGCTCGATCCTGTCCTAGAGTGTGTGCGACGCGGCGAAGCTCGAGATGCAAATGACAGGTCGGCAAAGTTAGCCGCGGTGCTACTAGTTGGCAACCCTCCTCTGACTCCAGCCGTGACGTTCGAGGATGACAACGAATAGTCACCATCCGCATCCCCGATGCTCCCCACAGGTGCGTCTCTTAGCGGCTTGATCTGCGCAAGTCGCTTATTTAGCTGCTGCACCTTCTCCTTTGCTTCCACCAGCATCGCCGCTTCACTACTCAGCAACTTTTCCACCTTCTTCAACTGCTCTCCACTCAAAAATCCCTCCCTTTCACCCCGACCTCCTTCAATCTTGCCCTGCTCGCGCAATGCAGCCATCTGCGGCCTCAACAAGCTAAGCTGGTGCGACAGCAGCTCAGCTTTTGCCGCCAACGCCTTCCTGTTGCTGCGTGTGTCCAGCTTGAGCTCGCCTCCATCTGTGCGGGTGACGCCAACTTCCGAGGCGATGCGCTCAAGCTCTTCGAACCACCTCTTTTCGTAGATCGACAGACTGGGCTGATGCGAGTCCATCAATCGTTGAAGCGCCTTGTCGATGCGAGCAACGAACTGCAGCTGCGCTTGGGCGATCTTCTGCACTCTTTCGCCAAGAGCTCCCTTGCTGCTAGACTCAGTGTCGGGGCCAAGCGCGTTGCAGCGGAGACGAATGGCATTGAGCTTTTCGAGCTGACGCGTCATCTCGCGAACCTGCAGGTCCAGGCGAGCTTGCACAGCGTTGCCGGCGAAAACAACGTCGCGGATTTCGTGCCGGTACACCTCGACAGTCTTGCCCAGCGCGCGGAGAGTCTCTGGCGTTATCTGCAGTTCTGACTTTGAGGCGGAAGCACCAGAGAGAGCCGCTCGCCGAGGATGCTGTGGCAATCCCTGCACGCCCGCAGACTGGACAAAGATGGCGGGAGGTTGGAATGCTTGCCCTTCTCCCAGCAGCGAGACATATGGCTTCGGTCCGTTGGCCGGGTCAGCTCCGCCGACCGTCAAGCTTCCTCCTCGCGATGTGGGCGAGTCGATGGAATCTTGATCTACACGAAGCAACAGCTCTACACCCACCAGCTGCAGGTCAGCGGTCACAGCGAGGAAAGCATACGATAGGTACACGTCCGACAGAATAGAGACCGCCGTCACCGGGTTGACCTCGAGCCCCTTCCCACTCGCCGGCGCAACCGTGTTGACGACCCAAACAACTTCTGTGTTGTCGCCACGGTGGAGCATCTTGACGAGTGCCTTCTCGCGCGACTCCTGAGCTGGCAGCGAGGCGTCGTTGCCTGCATCGTTGTCCAGCTCGTCTTGGGACGGCATGTTGAGTGCTTCGATCAGCTTGGCTGCCCATGTAGCAAAGCCGAGACAGTGTGCACCGAATGCGTGGTAAACGTAGATGGTGTCGCCGTACAGAGGGTCGCGAACAAAACACGGTTTGTTGCTCGCCATCTTGTCGAGCAGGACATCTGATGCTGCGGATTGGGAGGCGATGCCGTTCTCGAGAGCGGTGTCGAGTAGACCTAGGTCGATCGTCTCATACATGAGCAAGGAAGGCAGCTCTTCTTTGTCTTCGAGCGAGAGTGCTTCGAAGTCGTCTGCCTCGTCCTCAGTGTCGGACAATCCGTATCGGTTTGTCTTGGGTGGTTTGCTGCGACGTCGAGCTGTCGAGCGGTGGTTCAAGGACGTTGAGTCCCAGATGGCTTCGACAGGTTCGAAGAGGAGCGCAACATCCACTCGGCCATCATGCCCCACGATGCTGAGAGCAGCTACTCCAGTAACAGCAGCATCTTGCACCGCGTCTGTGCTCTCGTCTGTGAGCCAGGTCCACATCAAATCGCAAGCCGCACTTTCTCGTTCGTCGCACAGCTCCACTGGCGCCGGTTTGAGCAAAAAGGGACCTTGAGGTCTTGGTGCCTTCTTCGCGCTTCCGCCCTGGCGGATGTCCTGCCTGAATGACCACGATGGTGGATGCAGTCGTACAGGCCCGTCTTGCACCTGTTCGCTACACTCTGCCACTCCATTGCGTCCTTGCGCAGCTCCCGGCGAGTCGACAAGCTGGTCAAGATCCAGGGTGGAAGTGGATCTGGATCGAGCAAACGACTCAGGACCGGGCGTTAC
Organism: Ustilago lituana; assembly: GCA_928869825.1. Taxonomy (NCBI): domain Eukaryota; kingdom Fungi; phylum Basidiomycota; class Ustilaginomycetes; order Ustilaginales; family Ustilaginaceae; genus Ustilago; species Ustilago lituana. The sequence continues at coordinate 522,484 of CAKMYA010000002.1, forward strand.
CCATTTTTGCTGTCTGCTGTCGTCGTGATGCTTTGAAGATCCCTGCGATGCCTGCTTGAGAAGCGCATTTATGTAGCGAAGCTGCGCATCGACGTGCGAGGTCTGTTGGGAGTCGATGGAGTTGGCGCGGTACGATGCGAGTTTGGCGACGTTGTGAATGTATGCAGCAGGAACGACAGCGCTCTTTGGAAGAAAAGGGCAGAGTGCCCACACATCGCCGTTCTTCATCAATCCGAAGACGGTGAGGGGCGACCAGTCGGAGGGCGCTCTCAAGCGCGATGCTGCAGCTGCCAAAGCTTGTTCGGCTTCCTGATCGAATGTATTCGAGCGTGGAAGAGGTGTGTCGGATACACACAGTGAAAAGCTGACAGCTGTAGTAGCTGCGTCATCGTCGGCGGAGAAACCAATGCTTCGTGTAGCCTGGATGCTCGACGTGTTGAGGTCATTTGAGCTCCTGCCGGCGATTGGTGAGGATGCATGGTGGCGAGAGGCGAACGCAGGGGTGACGGAGCGGGATCGAGAGCGCTGCGAGGCGGAGACGGTGCTGACTGGCAGGAATGAGGCGGTCTGCTGCGGCTCCTCCGTGTCTTTGGCCACGTCGTACTCGCGAAGAAGGCCGTCTTCTGTAAGGACAAGAAGCGATGTACCGCTCTCGCCCCATGGATGCCAGTCGACCTTGGATACAACGGCATCCGAATGAGCTGAATGGTAGTAGGGAGCTACAGCCACCGTTCGGCAGACGATCTCTCGGTCGACATGCTTGGTGTAGCCGGGCCGAGGCATAATGATGAGCGTAATCTGGCTGCTACCGACGCATGCGAGCAGCTTGCCTGTAGGGTTAATGCTAAGGTGTCGGATGTCAAAGTCGATCACAGAGCCTTGATCTGGTACCAAGACTTTGTAGGATGCGCTCGAGTGTGCTTGGAAGGATGAAGAGGGAGACGGCGAAAGAGGCTGGTTGGAAGCAGATGCCTTGGCGTCGACGAGCGATGCGATGCGGACTTCATTGTCGACGACTGCGATGAGGTCGGTACCTCGGACTGCCATCAGTCGTGTGTGACTGCCAGGGCCGTCCAACCAGTTGTCGACCTGCGGCGATGCTGATGCTCCATCTGGATCAAGGCGCGGGGTGAAGATTGGGTGGGATGACAGCTGCTGCAGCCATTGCGGATCGCTCAGAGTCGGGTCTGGCGACTGTGGGTAGCCTACCGAAGGAACTTGAGCATGACTCATGGCAATTCAATCTGCCCCCGCGGTGCCAGAACGGATAATGATGAGTAGAAGAGTGGTGCGGGTGCGGATTGAGAACGAAGTGGGCCGCAAGATGTCATGTTCTCCCTTCTTCCCAAATTGCTGTGTGGAAGTCATTGGCTCAGGCGGGTAGGTATGTCGTGCTTACCTAAGCACATAGTGGACATTGTTGCCCTTTGGACCCTTGCATCTCCACTTTCCACATTTTGGCTGAAGTTACGCTTTCCGACATCTAAAGGCTCCTGCTTCTTTCAGATCCCCATCAAGACAAGTTCTGCTGATATACCCACCACCATTCCGGCAGGGCAGCAAAGGCGTTTCTGCAGCAATCCCGCAACATGGATGCTGAAGCTGGTCCCAGCCAGACGCCCGCGCGTCGCTCCGCGCACCAAAGCGCATCGTCAAAGAACAACACCCTCGATTGGTCGCGCCTGGCTAGCATGGATGTTGATGGGGATAGCGATGAAGCCGAATTTGCAGCACTCGCTTTTGGAACATATGACGATGACGGTATGGATGGCTCGGATGCTAGCAGCCCCGAATGGGACGAAGGTGAAGCCTCCGATGCAAGCCAATACACACCAAGCAAGACGGTACCTAAAAAATTGCCAATCGAGTCACCTCGACATACGCCGGGCCAGACCGCGAAATCCAAATCGACCTCCGCGAAGCCGCCTCGAAGTAAAGCACGGGCCGCGAGCGACGATTCTAATGACGAGGAGGATGAGGAGGATGAAGATTCAGCAGCTGATGATGACATGGATATGGATGGACTGGATCCGGCGTTTTTTGGCAATGCTAGCACATCGCCGCGGCAGCTGCAGGGTCAAGGTGATTCTAACGATGCCGACTTTGAGCCAGAGGCCTTTGAGCGCCTAGTCAGCTCGCTCCAGGATACTTCACGCGAAGCCGGTGCGCTTCGGCAGCGCTGGGACACCAGCATCGAGGCCGAAAACGCAGAGTTTGAGAACGAACTGCGTGCCGCTGCCGGATTCAAGCAAAAACGAAAGGTTCGCAGAAGAGCCCACGAGCAGGCTCTCTCTCCCGAAGTCCAAGCGCTCTTGGCAGATGCAAATCTCGCGTACGTCGAAAACCGCCTCCGTGACGCCATCCCCAAGCTCGAAGAAGTGATCCGAATCGAGCCCAACGTTATGGCAGCGTGGAAGACTCTCGGTCTCATCTACGATGAGCTAGGTGAGGAGGAAAAGAGTATCCAGTGCCGTATCATTGGTGCGCATCTACAGTCGGGCGCTTCTCAGGAGTGGAAGTCCCTCGCTTATCGGTCCATCAAGCAGACACTCTACCGTCAAGCCATTTACTGCTTCCAACAAGCCCTCAAGATCAACAAGTCTGACGTCGACAGCATCTGGGATCGTGCCCTGCTCTTACGTGATCTCGGAGATTACAAGGCTGCCATCAACGGCATGCTCGACATTCTCAAGCTGCAGCCGTATGACGCCTCGGTAGTCCGTGAGCTTGTGCCCATGCTCGTCAGCACAAGAGAATATGATCGTGGCGTGGAGGTGCTGGAGCGCTGGCGCAAGTCAAGCATGGAGGCCTACCCGACACCCACCGTTGACGGTCTTTTAGATCCTGCCTTGACAGCTGTGGATGGATCTGAAGTTACAGGACAGACTCAGACTCCGACATCCTCTAGTACGCCGGGCGCCAACAACTTCCACATCTCGGAACTGGTCACCTTGGCTGACCTTCTGCTGCTAACACGCAAGCCTTTTGAGACTGTGACGGTCCTGCGCCAGACAGCCCGTTGGCTGGATGGCCGTGCGAGCGAAGACTTTTGGGATGCGGTCAACGACGACCGCGAATTCGACGGCGACATTGACCCGCTCATCCGCAAAGAACGCGATCAAGAAGGCTATGGTCGGCAAGTCGAAACCGCTGAGCCACATTCGCTCGATCCCGAGATCCGCCTGCGTCTCGGCAAGGCCCGCATGATGCTTGGAGACGTGAACGAAGCAAAGCACCACTTTGACATTCTCACTGAAGGCGATCCAGGCGACATGCCGCAGATTTTCGCCGAGGTCGGTGACTGCTACTACGAGCACAAGTTGTGGGCCGAAGCCCTCGACGTTCTCACCGATCTGGCCACCACAGATTACGCCACAGACGACGTTTCGCTCTACGCAAAGCTTGCGGCCTGCAACCATGCGCTTGGCGAGCTGGAAGAGGCGGCGCGTCTGTACGAACCCGTGGTCGAGGCGTCGCCCGATACATTGGAGTGGCAGATGCGACTCGCGGAAGTGTACGAAGGCTTGGGAGAGAAAGAAAAGTCGCTCGAAGTGCTGCGACAGGTCATGCAGAACTTGCAGTCGCAGCGAGCAGCCGAGGTGCAGGCGGAGGTAGGACAGGGTTTATCTACGACATCAGAAGGTGGGGCTGCCAACGATGGCCAGCTATCATTCTTTGACGAGATTGGTACAGCTGGTAACGCAAAGGCTGTGCCATCTGCCAGGCGAGCTAGGATGAACTACAATCGGCAGCAAAGACTCAAGCTCGAATTGCAGCGTGAACAAGAGACCCAGCTGTCGTGGAGGCGTCTCGAGCTACTCGACCCGCATGTGTTCATCAAAGGCTTCTGGAGGTATGACGTTGCTGTCACGAGAGAAGGCGAGGAAGCTTTCGGCGATTTCTATAATTCAAGCGAGACGGTCGAACAGCGCGAAAAGCGATACCGACAGACAGCACAGTGGCTCGAAGAAGCAGGCGGCCTGATCGACGCCTTTCGCCTCCATCCACGCCTCAATGGTTTGCACCTCAAAAGAAAACGTCCCGGCGGCAACAAAAGTCAGCGCGCCACTGCCGGGAAACAGCGCCATGCTGAAGCTGCTCCCTTCCCTAGCACCATTGCTAGCATGCTCTCGCAACGCGGAGGGGGACGCAACGCCATCTCGACGCAGGCACGGAACCTGCTCCATCGCCTGCAAGACCAACTGGTTGAGGACGACGGGGCTTCCGACTTTGCCGACGGTTCCGAAGCCTGCGATGGTGACTCTGCCCGACCGCGCGCAGAGCCTGGACCGAAGCAGCTCGATATGGCCAAATTTCGCGGCCTCCCCATCGAGCACTGGATTGCGCTCTTTGCAAAGTACTCCTTCCTCCTCGTCAAATCTGGCGAACCAATCAGTGTCGTCAACTCTCTCTTGCAGTCTTTGCATACGAGCGCGGTAGTACGGGGGATCTTCGACCGGATGTTGGTCGTCCAGCTCTCGTGGCTTTCGTGCGCGCTGTATGCTAGGGACTGGCCGACAGTGTGGGGTGCGATCAGGTGGATGGCGCAGGAGATGCAGTTTCACAACCTGCCGCTCAAACTTGGTGCGAGCATTGCAAACGGCACTGGATTCCACAGCTTGGGGAGGATGATCAGTAACAACGATATCAAGTTTTACCAAAGGAGAATGCGGCAAGGGGAGGCAGTAGCGAGGGGGGCACCGTGCAGATTCTCGACGTACAACCGACGGTGGCAGGTGCCCGTGGCTGTAAGTACCGGTCTGACACAGATGAATGATGACGAGGCATGGAAGACCGGGGAGGGGAGGAGGAATTTGGTCGAGGAGGCCAGGAGACGAGCTGCTGAGGAAGGGGAGGGGGATGAAGAAGGAGGGAGCGTTCTCCCTAGCGACTCGGACGCGCTTTCTGAAAGCGACCACGACGAAGACGCTGCACACACGGACTCCCCCGCCGCTCGACAAGGCTCTGCTCTGATGGCAGACATCAAAGGCGACCGACCCGACGCAACGCTCGCCATCCGCCTTGCGCGCCCTTCCAAACCCTCACCACTAGCAGAGATGTTCTACGGCTACATGCTCCTCTACTCTGGCGGGTACCAGTCTTCCGCAGCGTTCTTTGCTCGGGCGTACGCCATCCAGCCCACCGACCCGCTGTTGTGTCTCGTCACAGCAGTAGCGTTCCTCAGCCGAAGCACGAATAGGCAAACCGACAACCGCCACCACATGGTGCTGACCGCTATGACATTCTTCCAGAAATACCTCAAGTATCGGGCGGACGACATGGAGGGGGACAGACACTGGGCAGAAATGGAGTATAATAGCGGCAGAGCGATGCATCATATTGGTCTGGTGCATCTGGCGGAGAAGCATTATAGGGCTGTGCTCGAGCACAAAGGTGGAGGTGAAATGTGGGATATGAAGAGGGAAGCGGCGTGGAATCTAGCGTTGATGTACACCACCGCGGGAAGTAACCACCTCGCGCAGGGGTTGTATGATCAATACCTCCGAGTGTAGCCTTTGCACTCCACTGTCGATTCTTGGAATCTTTGCTTTGTACTCGCAGTCGCTAGCTTCGTGCTTCGTGTCTGTGGTGTTGTGTGTTCGAGATCGAGCGGTTGCTTTGTGCGGCTCGGGCTAAAGTCATCAAAGTCGAAACGTTTCCGGAGTGAGCGCAGGAGAGGGGAGCCGATTTTGTCGGCATTATTTTTGTGCAAGATTTTGATAGGCTTTTGGGGTTCGACGTGTGACTGTTCTTTCGTTCAATGGTCTGCTCGAGCCACTCATGTCCGCTCAGTTGCATCTACAGTACGCCCTATGCAACTGGCCACACGCAAACACACAAGCATCGAAATGGATCAAAGTGCCAATGCTAGTTCAAACAAGCTCAGCCTGCTTGCTCTCGCTCGGTTTCTTCCCCGCCAACCGACTTCGCTGTGCTGCTGTTCGCAATCGTATTCGCAGCAGTCTCTGCATCCACTTCCATGTCTTCCTCTCTGTCCTCTTTCGCATGCGCATTAGTTGAATCGACAGCGCTCGAGCTCGCAGCTGGAGGGTTCTGCGCCTTCCGTTTACGTAAGGACTGATGTGTGCGCAGGAGTAGTGTCTTGGCTTGTCGCTTATCCCGCATGCGCTCGGCGAGAAGTTTGGAGAGATTTACAACTTTCAGTCCCCTGCTTGGGCGTGCGGTCGAGTTTCTTCCCCCCTCTGCGCCTTGGCTGTCGAGTGTCGTTGCTTCCTCTTCCCTCGTGTCGTCAATGGGGGTGGAAATCGAGGTCGAATCCAGTGGTGCGGTTGGAGTAAGCGCGTCGACTTCTGCCTCTTCTGCTCCTGACGAAGCTGCAGCCTGTTCAGCACCTTCCTCAGCCTTCGCTGCAGCTCGTCGACGCCAGAACTCTGGCAGCGGAATCGTCGGAACTTCCTTTCCCAACCTCTGCCGCATTGATCTAGTCACTTTGATTTCCGCCCCCTCCTCCTGCGCCTCCTGCTTCACTGCCTCCTCCTCCGCTTCGCCCTTCTCGCTCTCCAGCAGCGCTTGTCCACCGCGCATGTATGCAGCATCAGGAAGCAAGATATTTCCATGCTCATCACGTCTCGCCTCGACCGCGATGCGAACCACCCAATCGGCACAGTTGACTCTCGCGGGCAAGGCGGCCGGAATGAGCGCTATGAGTTTCAGCACAGCATCCGAGTCGGGCCGTGCGTCGTCGGAGTGCACCCTGGCAAGAACCCGCGGTTTGCGCGCGGAGGAAGAGGTGGACAAAGGAGAGAGATACTTGGGCTTGAGTTCGATCTTGATCCCGGCCTCGGATGCGGTGGTTGCGGAAAAGGGCGGGTCTGGGGGTGATGGAGTGGTGGACGTTGAAGTGGCGGTAGGAGTGTCGACGGAGGCTCGACGTTGACGTTTACGCGAGATGCGACGGGTTGGTTTGGGGAAGCGGAAAATCATGGCGATTAGACGCACTAAGCGGACCGTTTCTTTGTAGGTGAGCGGCGGTGGCAGCGTCTCGTGTGGCGTAAGTCTACTGTCATTGCTGTTGAGAGTGTGATTGTGGATTGCCTGTGCAATGAGTCGAACCTTTGAAGCGTCATGATCGACTTGGCACCGCCTCCGTCCCGGTCGATTACTCGATATCGAAGCGACAGAAGACAGCGGAGAGGAAGCGCTATCTGCGCTGACCTCCCACATTTCTGTCTCAGCTCGCGGCCTCTCCTGTTCTGAACCGCTCTCATCTTCGGAGTCAGACCCCTCGCTCGAAGTGTGACCCAACCCGTTCGCATCCTCATCTTCCGACCCTGCCACCGCCTCCGCTTCCTCCTTGCTCGGCACTATCGTCGCATCTCCTTCTTCATCATCAGAGTCGAAGCGATGCAGCCTCGCCCTCTTCCTCTCTTGTCTTGAAAGCCTTTTCCCAGTTGGCCGAAAGTCTTGCCAGAACACGCTGTCTGCTGACGAGCCTGCCGAGGCGTGAGACAGGGAAGCCAGAGGATCGGTCGCAAGGAGCGAAGTTGATGTGGTAGGCCCTAGTGACGAAGATGATCCAGAATGCGGGTCGAGCCTCCACGCCCAAGGGGCAAATGTGTTGTCGTAGAGGTCCATGCTTGGAGCCGCGGTGAGCAAGCGGAGGTGAGATGGTGGGAAAGATCGACACGATCGAGCCGGGTGGTGTGTGTTTTTATCGGAAGATGGAATTTGGGACTGGACCCTGAAAAGCGAAAGTGAGAGCAACATGGACGCGTGACGCGTTGATTGAAATCCGAACACCGTCTGAAGAGAAGCACACCCGCTCCTGCCGCTTACTACACAGTACAGTATCAGGCACAGACTTGGCGGCTCTGAGGCGTCGTTCAACGGGTAACAAGTAAATGCTGAATGCTATGCTAGTAATACAGTGATGAAGACCAAGATGGGGAAGCTGTGCAACGAACAATTGGATAGGACAGTGCCAAGAGAGAGGATTCAATGGTTGCCCGCAAGGAAATCCCTCATCATGCGCGCACCCTCTTGTCCATTCCTCAACAAAACCCTCTCCGACTCGTCCATACCCTGCAGGAACTCTGTAATCTCTGCACTCAACGCATTTCCTGCGCTCATGCCGAGCGTCGGACCGTCCGAGACCATAGCTGCGATCGCTTGGGCAGTTGCAAACCCTCGCTCCTCGCTGTCTGCAGCCGAAGCTGTAGAGGCAGTGGAAGCGGTAGGGAGATGCTGCGACTGCTGGAAGATCTGAGCAATGCGCCCGATGTAGGCTTTAGAAAGCACTTGCATCTCTGTATCGTCGTCGTCCATTCTGTTCCGCAAACATCACATGTAGAAGACAGAAGTGCTTAGCGCGGAGTTGAGGAGTGAAGGCAAGATTGGCGGATGAGGAGCTTACAGTTGAGCCAGACGTGCGCCGAGCGCGTACCAATGGATGTTCTGGTGGCGCAACTGGACTGATGTGGGGTTGGCATCGAGTGCGGCCTTGACTCTGTTGGAAAAGGACTTGGGCTTGTTGATCGACACAATGTTGCTGCGCACGCAAAGATAAGCACATGGGTCAACCACAGGATCACACAGAGACTTGTCGCAGCTGCAATGCATACTTACTTGAGCGCCATGAGTTCAGCCAGCCAAAAGGGCAGCTCGACACGGGAGAGGGCCTTGATATCGCGTTCCTCGGTAGACTGGATCTGGCCCATGTTGGGCACATCGATGTTGAAGGTGCATGGAAGCTTTTGCGAGTCGGCGAGAAAGTCGTCTACGTTCCAGTAGTTGTGATCCATCTTGAACCGCTCTATCGATTGACGACGAAGGGTGATGCTGGAGGGAAACGAGTTGTCAGTGTGGTTGTGAGTTGTGACAGGAAGCAATAGCCACGTCGCGTGTGGGGGGGGGGGCAAGGCATACAGAGAGTGGAGGGCCAAAAAACAGCATGTTAGGGCGTAAACAGGAACAACTTTTGAGAGCGAGAAATCCCAACGCATGTCACGCGTGAACTGACTGCATGGCGTTGCATAAGTGTCGTTCTCTCCAGAAGCTTTTTTGTGAAACTCAGAGAGTGCCAACACACTCTTGGCCTCGCCAACTGTCCAACTCCGCTCTTCTCTGAAATCACCAACCGAACTCCTTTTGACAGCACAACACGGGAAACATACTCTAGGGGGTATCAATTTTCTTGAGTTTTCAAAAATCCAAAATTTTGCCACAGCAGATGGCGATGAAGAAAGCGAGTTTTTAAAAATCCGAGAAATTGATACCCCCTTCTGGAAGAACTTTTTTTTTCTTTTCAAAACAGCGCGCTCTGAATTCTCGGCAAAGAAAGCGCAGCACACTGCTCTTCTGCTCTTGTTGTGATGCAGACTTTGGCCGCCGGTTCAGTTGTGCTGTTTTCCCTCGCTTACTGCCCATGCGACCTAAGAGGCTGATGATCTGCAAACGCTGCGCCAAGATGATCTGCACTCACCCCTTTTTGCCTAACAACACAGCAGGTGTCCCGTGTCTGTGTTGCTACTTTCCAGCTCGTAGATGTGGCTGCGCTCTTCCGTTCCTGATAGGAAAGGTGCTGCGCTTCCTGAAATAGGCATACAGCCTTGAATGCTGTTTCCGCCTTGCTGTGGAGCTGCGCAGCCCTGTCTGGCCCTTTGTCTGCAGTACCTCTTTGAAGCTCCCTGAGTGAATGAGGGTCCTTTGTTTCCCTATCCTTTCGGCTCTTCGAGCCTATACATACCACACACCCCATCTTCGCATTCTTCCTTCCTCCCCTTCGCTTTGCATACGTCCTCCATCTTTCCCTATAGAGCAGCGAAGATGGTCTCCACACGCTTCACCACGCTCCTTTTCACCCTCGTAGCCGCGCTCACCGTCCTCACCATTTCTGCTTCTGCACAGCAATGCTCTGCCACTTCGAAATGTGGCGCTGACGCGCCCTGCTGCTCGTCCTACGGCTACTGCGGTTCCACCCCAGACCACTGTCTTGGCAACTGCGATCCCACTTCCTCCTTTAAGCCCTCTTCCTGCGCACCCATGCCCAAGTGCAAACCGCAGACCATCAACTTTGACAACAACGCCAAGCCCTACGTCCCCGCCTCTGCCTACCGTGGCGACCCCAACCAGGCCCCCTTCACGCTTGACCAGGGCACTATCGAGCCATCGAAATCAGGTGCAAAATTGCTCCTTACCAAGGATGGCACCGCTAAACAGGGCACGCTGTTGAGCAGCACACGGTACTGGTACTACGGACAGGCGAGTGCCGTCATGAAACACGGAAGCTGGGCAGGAGTCGTCAATACATTTATTGGCTTTTCACCTACGCAAGATGAGATAGATTGGGAGTACACCCAAGACAGCGATCAAGATGTAGAGACAAATTACTATTGGGATGGCCAAGCAGAAGGCTACACACACGGATACACCGTGCCCGGCTCGACGCTCAACTCGATCTCCAAACCCAGGTTCAGCACCAAGGACTGGCACACCTACACCATCGACTGGTCACCCAACCGTCTCCGCTGGCTCATCGACGGCACCGTCGTCCGCACCCTCTACCGCAAAAACACCCTCAACTCAAAAGACGGCCTCTACCACTACCCCTCCTCCCCCATGCGTCTTCAACTCAGCATCTGGGGCGCCGGAGACGGAACCTTCCCGCAAGGCACCGTCGACTGGGCAGGCGGATTGATCGACTGGAGCAAAGCCCCCAACGGAAGGTTCGTTAACATGGTCAAGTCCGTCACGATCAGCTGCAACGATCCAGACGATGTGCGCGATGACAGACCAAACTATGCCTTCAGCGATAAACAGACCAACCCCCTCAACGGCGAACCAAAGGTCCTCGCTACTTGGAGATCCTCCATCATCTCCTAGGTTACGATCAAGCTTTCTAGTTGAGCACGCCCTCTTCTTTTCTTTCGTCTTTGCTCCTCACTCGTCAGACTTTACTTTCTTTCATGGGCAGAATGCGATCTTGACACTCATAGCCATTCACCGCGGTCGAGTGAGATGCAAAGAAATGAGATGAGAATGTGCATAGCCGAAATGAAGTGTGGGAGTGGTCATTTGCGAGGCGCCGTTGCATCGGGCTTTGCTGCTGCTGCTGCTGCTGACCCAGCGCCAAGATTGAACTTTTCCAAATGCGCCAACACGTCGGCCAACCTCTGCAACCTCATCTCCTCAGCCGTCTTGCCTCCGCTTCCGCCAGATCCCGAATTCGACCCAGCATTGCCGCCCGGACTAGCATGCGATCCACTGATCAGCCCCGGGATGTGCCCGAACAGATCCCTGCCGCCTCCAGGCGCTGCTGCAAACACGTCGTTCCCAGCACCGAACGGGTTGTTCGCTGCTGCAGCGTTCGTCGGCGTGGTTGGCGCCGGCCCATCGTCCAGGTCTCTCACTTCCTTGGCATAGTCTGCTCTTCTCAGCAGGTAGGGGCGGAGAAGCCGTTCATCGATCTTGGCGAGATGTCCCTCGCGCATGTATGACTTGAGCACTGACGCTTGTACGATAAAGAGATTGCCGAGTTGTCGCAGCATCTCGAAGCGGTCAGACAGCACAGGAATGCCAAACCTGCCAATGGCGTCTTGATACATGGCGAGATCCTTTGTCAGCATGATGCCTCCCGCTGCGCTGACGGTATACTTGCGCAAATGCTCGAGAAGGAGACCATGGAACGCAACTCCAATCTCGGTCAAAAATGCCTCGGCATTACGCGAGAGATTGCTACGGTGATGCTGCTCGTCGTCAACGTCGACAGCGCCGTTTGCTTCGCCGAGACCGCCAGTATCGTTCCAGCTGACACGTCTGCCCGCTCCCTCGCTGCCATCCATCGATCCAGTTCCACGAATCGCGCGGCTCGAGCCAGGGCGTTGTCCCATGGCAGGCGATCCACGCGCATTGAGATTACCACTCGTCGAGGTCGTCATCCGGCTGGTCGAGAGGCTGAGGTTGGCGCGCGCTGCTTGCTGCACCTTCTCTAGCGCCTCCGAACACGCCACACAGGGCTCCGTGTTCTGACGCGCAAATGCAAGATCGTCGTTCTTGGGCGTAAAGTCGTTCTTTTTCTGCGTCGCAAGTCGGCTCGACAGGAAGCCCACTACGTTATCCGCAATCTTTTGCACCAGTGCATCGCACTTGCCTTCCACGCGAAGCAGGTTGTGGTTGTTAAAGATCATCATCTCCCTGCGCAATGTCACACTTGTGCTGGCAAGCGGAAGGAGTGCCGTGTTGACGTAGTGTTGCCAGAGTGAGATGATCAGTTCCACGGAGCGGACCAGCGACATGGCGCCAGATGGATCGGGCAAGGTGGGCCCTCGAATGTCTTGAGCCGTGAGAGTGGCCAGAGCCGAGTCGAGCGCGGTCTCGACGTATGTCTTGATATATGCCGACGTAAGCACGCGCAGAAGCGCAAACGTTGCTTTCGGTACCTCGGAAGGCGCGCTGAGGTCCACACACCGGCCAATCGACTCGGCATGCCAGCGCAGCATCTTTTCTGCGAGATCCAGCGACAGATCCCCATCTGTGTCATCCATCTCATCCTCTGCGTGTGCTGCACCCGCAACATGGCTGCCGTCGACGCTGGATTCTGCCGAAACGGTCGATGCGGTGTTAGCACCGGTGGAAAGGTTGTTGGCGGCGTTGTTGTGCGTACCACGGACGCGATCGGCAAGATTCGACAGCTTGAAGAAGGACGTCTTGGAAGTGGACGCGGCTGAGCTCGCTCCTGTGCTCGCGTTGGTGACTGTTGAGCTACCGCCAAGGCTTGAAGTTGATGAGGAGGCCTCGGACGTGGCCGAGATCTGGTTGCGCATGCGGTTGAAGATGGTATTGCCCGCGCCTTTCTCGCGCCTGGCGATAGCTGCTGTTCGATGAAATGTAATAAACTTGAACAGAAGACCAGCATAGAGGTCGGACAAGCTGCGCGATTCTCGGTCGATGTAGCGAATGCCCTCCATGTAAGGCACAAAAAGCTCTTCAACGGACTGATCTAGCATCGCCGCCAGTGGACTCGCCGAAGCACCTGCAAGCTGGCCCGCTGCAGCTACAGCATCGGTGCCAAGAAGGGTCAAAGAGTCCGATAGTACGCCATCAGCGTTGTTGCCAGTGTTGCCGCTGCCGCCTGCAGAGCTGGATGGACCAATGATGCCAGCACCTCGGTAGTCGTAGAGCTTGAGGTCATTGACCAGGCTCAATGCGCTCGACCGCGCCATGTGCAAAGCTCGCAGGAAGGCGAGATGCGAAGGTGTGGACTGCGAGCTCGAGGCAGCAGCATTCAGCTCTAGAGCGGCTGTCTTGGCATCAATCGTACCACCCGCCCCGACAAAGCTGGGAGCGTTGATCTGCATGGCCTTGTCCATGATGACCTCGACAAAGCCCTGAACAGACTGTGCAAAAACACGCTGCAAGAAGGTCTGCATGACCACCAGCGGGTTGGGAAAGACGGCCGAGATGATCTGCGCCTCGATCTCCACCGTCTGCCGGATCTCGTTGAAAAGTGCTGAGAGCGAAGGTTCGGACTGCGGTGGTGGGTGATCTGGATCGGCCATGTGAAGCCAGATTTGACTTAGCTCGATGCCGTTGGCCTCACCAACGCGATCTTTGGAGATGAAAAAGTCGTGCTGATTGACGTAGATCTGAACGCAGCTCGCTCCACCGTTGAAGCCTTGCAGAACCTTGGCGATGTGCGACATCATCTTTGGGTCGGACCTTCGGTAGAACTTATCAAAGAGCTTGAGCATATCGCGCTCGAAGCGCTCGCAGTAGCGATCGATTGCATCGCGTGTTTGTTCGCTGCCAGCAACGTCGACTTCGCGGCTGATTGCTGCTAGGCGACGAGCAATGACAGCAGTCTTCATTCGACCCTCGCGACCGCCTTCCTTGCGGAGACGTTCGAGCTTGGATGTGTCGCCACGTGCAAACATGTAATAGAACTCGATGAGGTCGTGCGCTTCGCTAGCGCGGTTGCGTTGCTTGTCGATCAATTCGAGCTGTTCACCAATGCGGATAGCTGTCCTTCCGACTTCGGAGATGCGATCCTCGAGATTGGTGAAAGAGCTGCCAACGGCGGCAAAGTTCTTGCCGAGCTCATCGAGCTTTTTGGTATAGGCGGATTCGGCAACATGCACTGATGAAGAGAGCTGTTGAGACTGTTCGTTGACCTGCGATCGGATTTGAACAAGCTGATCTAGCGCAGACTCGAAGGTGCGGATGAAGGGTCTTGGGTTGAAAGGGCCTGGGTCTGCTTTGGAGCGTTGCACAAGCTTTGAAGTGAGCTGAGCGATAAAGTCGTTGGTGTTAAAGTTGTTCTGGAAGGTCTCGAGCTTGCAGAGCTCAGAAACTACAGCGTCGTGATAGGGCCGAGCTGATGGTGAGGTGGCACGATTGAGTGGTACAGCTGATGCAGGCGAGCCCAACGGTGGTCTCGACCTTACCGGCCGCGGTTGCGGTGGAGTCACGTTGTAATTGGACATGATGCTAGCTTATGGACATGCAAAGGGGCCCGACTAGTTGTCATGCATGCGGTCGATATAGTAGTCAGGGTATATTGTTACCGCAAAGAGGAGGTTCTTATGCTTTGGGAAGGGTAGCGCTGAGCATCGTTGCGATCCTGGTCTCGCAGTATCCGGTTCGGTTTCGCTAGCCTCTCCACACGCCCTGGCTGCCGTGATCCTTCGATTGACAATTGCCGGGCCACCAGACTGGATCCCGATCTATCTACCGACTCGATCCCTGAGCAGTCTAGGAGACAGGAAACAAGGTTGGTGAAGTGTGTTGGTGTGAGACGGGGAAGTGTGGTGTAGTTCAGGGCAAGATGACAGGCTACAAGGTGAGCATTGCGTCCGTGCGGCCGGCCATGTCAATTTGACTGCGTTTTGAAATATCGGCCGGCTGCTACTTATGTGCTGGTCTGCAGTTGCAATTCATTCTATTGGGCTGAAATAGTGTGGAAGTCGGAAATTGAATCTTAGCTCTTGAGGAATATTGTGCGGAAGCACATTGAGGAACTTCCAAAAGACTTTCTCTCTCCCTCTCTCTCTTCATCCAACAGCTGCTATCACTCTCGCAGCTTCAGGAGGAGACCATGTCGACCTCAACTTCCGGCTCGCTGTTCGGCAGCTCCAGTGGCGCTGCCGCTTTCGAGTTGCCAGACCCAGCACGCTCCGCAGCTCGACTCGACCTTCTTCTCAACATCATCTCCTCTCCTTCTGATGCAACGCAGGCAGACGAGGTCCTGACTCTGATCAGCCAGTCAGACCTTTTGGCTCGCATCCCGCAAGACGAGACGCAGCACAAGCTCACTGTCCGCATCAATTCGCTCATCTCATCTCAGAACGCGCTCGGCTACCAGCTTGCGCATCTCTGGATCCAGCAGGCACCTGCAGTATGGAACGATCATCTCGTCTCGAATGCATCGACCTGGGCAACACAGGTCATTAACCTGCTTTCCGCATCCGAAAAGCTGCTGCTACAGCGTGATCAGTCGGAACGCCTTCTAGCCTCAGCGCTTCAGCTCGCCGTCATTCATCTCTACCCCGAAAACATCGCTTCGAGGCAGGAGTTCTATCGACAGGTAGTGCACCCTAACCTGCCCAAGTTCGTTTATGAGCTGACGGAGCTGCTCGAGCGTGTCCTCGTCAAGCAAGAGACTGAAGGCATCACTGCTTTTGCAGCCCATCTAAATATCGTGCTCATCTTCCTCAACCGCCTCCTGCACGCGCATCCGGCTCAGTTCCGCCCCGTGTCTTCGCGCATCCACGCACTGATCAGCTCGCTTCTCTACCGCGATGATGCGGATCTCATCCCGAAGCCTATCTTCGATTCCGCCGCAGCCGTGCTTTCCTCCCTCCACCTCACCGGTGCTCTGGCCTTCAAGGGCAGCGACGCTTCTGGCGGATCCGCCCGCACCACTCAAGCTCAGCTATGGCAAGCTACACTCGATAGTCAGCTTCAGCTCGCTTCGGAAGCCTGGAATCATGCCACATCCAGCTACCAAGCTACCGATGCATCCCAGCTCGGCGCAGAGGGACAGGACTCCGCAATGCCCAGTCACCTGCAGGCATACCCGAAGGACCCCTTGGCTGCAACCAAGATGGCACATCAGCGTCTTAGCCTGCTCTTGGGCAGTCGCGGTCGTGCTGGACTGATCAACTTGCACCTGCGCGCTGCGACCTCTCGCCCGGTTCCTGTTGCTGTGGGCAAGGTCATCACACTGGCACTTGACATGCTCAGGGTCGACTTGACGAGCAGGTTCAAGCCCACCGCTGAAGCCAAAGTCAGCTCGCTCCAGGCCGCACACCTTCCCACTTTGCACACAAGAGCACTTGCACTGATTGCACAGCTTGCTATCACTGCGCCTGCTGCTGTTCCGCTCCAAGCTTCGCGAGTGCTGGGTGATATCTGCCGCCTTGCCGAAGCTGGCGTGAGCAATGCTCCAACCGATCTGGCCAGTGCTAGGGTCAAGCTGGCTGCGCTTCGTACGCTGGCTGTGCTGGTCGGAAGGCAGGGGATTGCGTTGCCGCTGGATCCTGCTGGGCGAACGACCCTTCGTCTGGCTCGACTTGCTGTCACACAAGTTGCAAAGTCCCTTCTCCAGCCAGCACAAAACCCTTCCACAGCTGCCGCCGGCGATGGCAGGAAGGCAAAGAAGGCCCGTCTCTACGAGTCCGACTCGATTTCCGCCTCCAACGTCTCGCCCAAGGACCGCATCCACATGCTCAGCCCGGAAGAGCTCGCTTGCACGCAGGCTGCTCTCCAGGTCCTGGTCGCTGTCTACCCGCTTCTCACCACCAGCCTCAGCGCTGTCCACTACGACCAGCTCCAGCTTTCGATCCAGACCGTCTTGGCGCTCATCGAAGCGCTCTCCGATTCTATCGCCACGAACTCGGCCACGCTCCGTATTCAAAGCGCCGGGGTGGGTGCGCCAACCGTATCGGATCTTCTGCAAACAGCAATCGAGGCCTTGGCGGACATGTGCCTCGACTCAGCATCGAGCACGCTGGCGATGGTGCTGCCGCGAGCCATCCCAGTGTTGACGAGTATTGCACATGCGCCAAGTGGGGCTGGCGATGCTAGGGTCAGGAGTACGGCAGAGCGAGCGCTGGTGGCAGTGCATGCGAGCAGGAAGGGCAAGTACGTTCCCATTGCCAAAGGCGTCGGGTTCGGCCCACGCGCGGGAGAGGACCTGGAGCCCGCTCCGGACGGCGCCAAGCTCGCTGGGCAAGATGATGTAGGCCATGCAATCCCTTCCACCAGCGAGGCTCTTGCCTCGAGCATTGCAGGAGCCACCACCGCTGTCCTCGGTGCCCTGGGCGCTGACGCCGAAGAAGCAGAGCAGGAACAGGAACAGGACCGAGTTGATGGTGGGGAGGCAAGGACGGATGTGGACGCTATCGCCGCTGAGTCCGCCGAGCTGTTCAAAGCCACGGGTACAGATGCTGCCACCGTCAGCGCAGTTGCTGCGCCCTCGGCTTCGTCTTCCAATCTGGGCTTGGGCTTGCCGACTTCGCCGCATCGCTCGCCGACTGAGAAGCGCATCTTGTCGCCGGACCCGGTCAAGCCTGCTCACCGCCCTACCACGCCGCGCATTGGTAGCCCGGCGACTGCACAGCCACCTGCGCTGTCGCGACAAGCGTCGCCGAGTTTGGACACCACTGCAGGTGGATCGGCTGCGTTCCTTTCTCCAGGAAGGATCGGTCAGCTTGGCACCGCGACGACAGCGACAGAGACAGAGACAGCGACAGCGGCGGGTGTGGCAGCGCTTAGTGAGCATGCGATCAGCAAGGCGGCTGAAGTAGTGGAGGCAGCTCAGATTACGGAAGCGGTGGAAAACGTGCTGAACAACAACAGGGATGAGACAGAGGTGACAGCTCCGGAGGCCGCGGTTGGGAGGGTGGAGGAGACGAAAGTTGTCGTGCTTAGTAGGGAGGATGATGATGATGATGAGGAGATGCCAGAGATCGATCTGGGTGACTCTGATGAGGATGAGCAGGGGGAGGAAGACCAGGTTCAAGCTCAGCATGACGTTCGAGCCTTGTAATCTCAACAGTGCCCCGTCCGCATACGAGCCATTGTATCAATCTATTCTCAAATTCCATCGTTCGTCCTGCACACATGTTGACTAAGTCGTCGATCAATCACGCACCAGGGTCGCATCACCAAGCGAATACTATTTTACTCTTTGCTTGTGTTCGGACTGTATACCGTGCACTAATTCTCTGTTGAGCCACAGGTGGTGTTGCAGCGAGCGCCCGGCTTGCCCGTGCTTAACTCGGCGGGGGAGGCGTGGAGTTACTTGTTCTTCTTCCCCCCTTTCTTCTCACCGTTGATCTTCTTCCCTCTCGCACCGTTCACTTTCTCCACCACATCCTGCCCCTGTCCCTCTCCTTGTCCCGTTCCCTCTGCCTCTTCGTGCTCTGCCTCGGCCAAAACATCCTCGTGCTTGCGCGTGACCTTGTTGACCACTGCAGCGACGAGTCTGAATGGCCAGGTCTGGTGCCACTGGCTCGGTTTTGCATCGTCCTCATCCAGCTTGACCCACTGGTTGCTGAATTTGTCGAAGAGCAGCACGTCTGTTTCGTGCACCATGCATTCGACGATGGGGGCTCCGCTGGCGGCGCAGGTGGAGGAGGGGCTGTTGAGGACCGAGCGGGTGAGGGATTCTTGGACGTCCCAGTCGACGGAGTTGGACTGGATTGCGGTGGGGGAAGGGAAGGGAGGGAGGGTGGGGAATCCGGTGATGGGGACCCTGACTTTCCTTTCCGTTTGCACGAGCTTGCTGGTCGGCAGAGCAGGGGTGGAGGGGTAAAGCAGTGCAGCGAGACTAGCCTGGTACCGCGGACCCCAAGCAACAAGCCGAGCGCTCATCTTCAACCTCTCAATCTTCTCCCTCTCCTGTCGACTCGTCAACCACGAAATCCCCACCTCGACCGCCATCGACAACACCACAATCCCCACCAGGACTGCGCCCAATCCCGGCCTGTATCTCTGATAAAAGTACCCGTTGTGCCTCCACTTCGGAAAGCCCTTGCTCAAAAAGTGGTCGTACCTATCCTTCCTCCCATCCCTCAGGATCTTGTAAACCAAACCCAACCTTTCGAAACGCTGCTGCGCGCCGGGGACACCGACGTTCTTGTCCGGGTGGAGCTCGAGCGACTTTTTGCGATAAGCGCGCTTGATCTCGAGTGCGGACGAGGAGCGCGGGATGTCGAGAACAGAGTAAAAATTGGCACCTTTGCCTTCGGATTTCTCGAGCGCCGACTGGAGCTCGAAGATCTCATGATCGTCTTTGTCCCAGTGAGTAGCGGCGGAGGCGGTGATAGTGAAAATGGCGAGCAGCAGCAAAGCTGCTACAAGGAGTGTGCGAAAAGGCTTCATCCTGATCGTGATGTGGATGAAGCAAAGATGTTGAAATCGATGTTGGAAGACAAGCAAGTATAAGTTAGTGTAGGTGTTCTTGTTGGTCGCCCTCTTGCCTGCGTGCGTGCGAAGCTAGAGGCGAGCAGAAAGAGTGAGCTGCCGACGTGGCTCGTTCGCTGTCAATCCAAAATTCCGCTTTCATTTCTTCTCAATCCCAATACTCTGGTGGGTTCAAACTGATCCACACGCGGTCTGATACTCTGCTTCATTTCGGCGCTGCTCCGCTGCTTGTCGCTCCGGAACACGCTTCCCGCAACTAAACCACGCTCACTCGGCAGCACGCATCGCTTTCAATCGAACCAGAGGAGAAGATTCGGACTTGACCTTACGTATATATACAGCAGAGACACGGCATTTTCAGCTGGTCTAAGAAGGAGGACAAAGGCAAAGGAGAACAGCTCAATCGAGCCGTTCCGCTACATCGAAATTTTTGCGAGTGGCTTAGAGCATGGCAGCGCCAACGAGAGCAGCCGAGCCCATAGCAACAATACCGGCGATGGAGACAGAGCCGAGCGAGGACGAAGCGGCGTTCTTTCCTGATGAGCCCGTGTTGGCCGCGGCAGCAGCCGAGCCGGATCCCGACTCGGTAGCGGCAGCGCTCGACTTGCTAGCAGCCAGAGCGGTGATGCTGGCCGAGGGGACGGCGGCAGTGGAGCTGGGAGCGGTACCCTGACCGACCTCGATCTGGATGTAGCTGGCAGCGACGATCTTGCCAAGACCGCCGTTGGCGTTGCGGTAGTAGTTGATGAGCTCCAGGTTCTGGATGGGAGCACCGGCAGCGGGGGTAGCGGGAGCGGTAAAGTTGTCAAACTGCTGGAAGACGAGCTGCATGTATCGGTGCGGCCCGTCGTTGGTAGCGGGCAGAGGAGCGCCGTAAGCGACACGAGCGGCGGTCTGGTTGTGGAGGGCACCGCTGGCAGCATCAACGGTAAAGTTGTTTCCGAGGTAGTGGCAGAAGACCTCGGTGGAGGTGTTCTTGCCAGCGACACCAGCGTCGAGGAAGGCAACGGTGAAGCGCTTGTTGTTGCCAAACACGGAAGAGTTGGCGGCACCAGCGGTCTGGGAGCTGATGCGGAAGGTGGGAGCGGGCTGCACCTGAGCAACGGTGAGCCTGTCACCAAGGTTGGAGACGTCGACGTTGCCGAAAGTGACGTTGAGGACACCCTGGATGTCGAGCCACGAGGTAGGGACGGGGACGGGGGAGAGGTCAGCAGCGGGGAAGGTGAGCTGGATATCGGCGACCTGGGCATACGAGGCGTTGCTGCTCTGCGCAGAGACGGTCGAGCCCATGGCCAGAAGGGCGGCAGCGAGGAGCGAAGTCTTGGAGAAAGCCATTTTGAGGTGTTGTTGAGGGGATCAGAGACGAGAAGGAGCGAGGATGATGATGGGGAGAAGGAGAAAGACAAGCGAGGACAAGGTGGGAGTATGTATCCACTTTCGACGGACAGCCCGTTCGACCTCCTTTACTTACCGAACGCTAGGCAGACCCTCTCTTTGTGCACTGAATGGGCGGCCTCCTCAGAAGAGCGCACGGTTACGTGCTCTGCGCCGTCTGAGTTGGACAGGGTGTGCCGTGGTGCCGAAGGAAGCACATTCTGAGACCCAAGCGGATGCGCACCACGCGAGTTGCCGATCGATCCGTTCTCGTGCGCCACAACATGCCAACACTCGGTTGCTTTTGCTCCAAATGAACGAACGGGTGACTGACTCTCCTTCGCCGAGGCCAGAAACAGGGGGGCCAGCCAAATGTGGAATTCTGCAGGCCAAGAATTGAGGCGGTCAGGAAACAACTGGGCCTACAAAATGCGCACACAACTTGGAGTGTTGGTTTCAAAAGACGCGCTGACCCTTCTCGAATGCGCAGAGGTTCAAAGCCAAATGAAGCCAAGTCAAGGCGCGAGTTGAAAGGATCTGCACCATGCAATTCCGGTGCATCGGTGTCGGTGGGTCAGCAGTCAACGGTCATGATGGCTTTGATGAGAAAAGCCTGCCAGCCAGCATCTTGCCGCGTAAGACTGTCCTGCAAGTACAATCCAAGCCGAGCTGCAGCAACCGCCCGCTTGCATGACTTCTTTGTGCACCTCATCCTCGAAACCTCGTTGAGAGAAAAGAGTTGGCAGAGAGAAACGCTTGAACAGGGAAAGCTTTGATAATTCGGATGACAGCGCAGAGAGCTGAAGAGCTTCCCTCGACAAGTCGGGCCGACAGCAAAGCAAGCCAAGCGACGGCCCATTCTTGTGCTTGGAATGCAGTCAAGGCTCAGCTGGCATGTATTGCCTTGTCTTTCTTTGCCGAGCGCGCCAATTTAAAAGCTCTGTTACGCCACGTCCTCTCACAGTGGGAGATCTTCGTCAAAGACAAACACGGGCGAGAAAAGGGCTGCTCGTAAATCTGCCAAAAATAGGCTAGGGTTCCGGCTATCGGCTTTCAGCTTTCAAGGCCAAACGACACTCCACTTGACCGTGCTGCTCGTGTGGGGAACGAGACATCTTCGCATCCATTTTTTCGCCCCGCACTCTTGCCTTTCCGCCTTGACCATCATCATCAGGGCTGTCGTACCAACCATGGCGCAACGTCCATCAGGGCCGGAAGGGCCCGTAGCTGGGCCATCCACCCCCACTTCATCCCCAACATCGCGCGAAAGCGGCGGCATACCCTCACCGGAAGCTCTCGCAACCGACCCCAACGCGACCGATGCCCAGATTCCGCATCCGCCACCCTTCTACCATGCCGCATCCCAAGCAGCCTCGGCCTCGATCTCCTCAATACGATCCTCACTCCACCGCTTCCCCACTCCCGTCCTCAAGATCCAGCGCGTCAACCAGCTCGACGCCGAACTCCTCGATCGCGAGCTCGCCGAACTCCTACTCGACCCAGTCAAAAAAGCCCTCGGCTCCATCCGCTCCACTCTCGCCTCGGATCTCGAACCCGAGCTCCTCCTCCCGCTCAAACTCGCGCTGTTCAAACTCAGCATCGTCGACCGAGGTGCTTCGTACGGATCCATGCTGCAGAACCTCAAGTACCGCAACGAGTGGGCCCATCGCGGCGCCCTCCAGTCCACCGCACGCGACCAACCCCTCTCCCGCCTCCAACTCACACTCTACCCTCTCCTCACCATCGTTGCACCATACCTTGGCTCAAAGTGGCAAGATCATATGACATCGCTCAGCTACTCGGACATGCCCAACAACGATCCCAGGCGGCTGCTGTGGAAGCTCACTGATGCGTCGCAGCGTGTCTGGTCGGCGCTGGTGCTGGCCAACTTTGCCGTGTTCTTGGCAGATGGCAAGTTTAGAAGTGTAGCAGATCGGCTGTTGGGGATGCGACTCACGTATGCGCAGCGGGCGATGAACAGGAACGTCTCGTTCGAGTTTCTCAATCGGCAGCTGGTCTGGCATGCGTTTACCGAGTTTTTGCTGTTCCTGCTGCCGTTGGTAAGGCCAAAGAGGCTCTTTAGGCGGTTGATGAAGCTGCCTACCCACCCAAGGCTGCTAGCTGTGGTGTTTAGATTCTTGCCATTGGCAATCAGTCGCAGAATGGGGATAAGACAGGATGCATCCGGCAGGACGAGGTTCAACAGGGCTGATGTTTCCATGCCTGGAGTCAAGACGATTGTTGGATACAAACCCAGCAAAAACGGCGAAAAGGCTGGTGATGACGAAGTCAACGCCGAGAAAGGCCCTTACTTCCACCTTCCCGTGGAGGTGTGCGCGATCTGCTACGAACGACTTGAAACTCAATCAGGTCTCAAGCGCGATCCAACCAAGATCGGCACTGGTGGGCTTAGCATGGGCATCCCCACGTCCGATCCGCTCGATCCCAGCTCAGGACTACTAGCGCCCAA
Organism: Ustilago lituana; assembly: GCA_928869825.1. Taxonomy (NCBI): domain Eukaryota; kingdom Fungi; phylum Basidiomycota; class Ustilaginomycetes; order Ustilaginales; family Ustilaginaceae; genus Ustilago; species Ustilago lituana. The sequence goes on from CAKMYA010000002.1 coordinate 545,714, forward strand.
CCGACATTCATCAACGTCGCAGCCGCTCAACGCCAACACAGGTAGCAGCGGCACGGATCCGGCGAGGAACGCGGTCCTCGGCGTGTCGCCAGACGGAATCGCTTATGCGGATGCGATCGTCACCACGCCCTACGAGACGGTGCCGTGCCAGCACACGTACTGCTATGTGTGCATCGCCAAGCAGTTGTTGGATGACGAGATGGAGGACGAGCTGGATGAGGAGGATGAACAGGGGCACAGGGGGTGGAAGTGTCTCAGGTGCAACACGAGGGTCAGGGTGACACGGCGGGCAGGGGTGGCAGAATCGAGGCTGGCGCAAATGGAGGACGGGGAACAGGATAGCGATAGTTACACAACAGATCGAGAAGATGCTGCATAGATAGGGGCTCCATGCCTATAAGCGTAATTGAAACAGTTTCGCACTCGTCGCTGCGTCCTAGGATTACTGAATGCCATCAAGCATGCTTGTTGGCAAGCAGGGAGAAGCTGGGTGAGAACAAAGCAGAAGGATGTATAGGCAGGCGAAATTCGGTCTCTGTTAGGCGAGAGTCCATATTTGGCCTCCACTTATGGCTCGCCCGAAAATTTCGCCGTTGCTGCTTCGGCCAATTCCTTTGCCACCCTCTTCTTGCATGTCTCGCCACACCTTCCCTCCTCACTCTCTGCTATCACCCCATCTCCTTTTCTCTCCTGTTTCACCATCTCTGAGACGCGATATAGATCTTGTTTCGTCTTCATCAGATCAGACTAGCCCGTCAAACTAACTGCCAAGTCTTGCAAGATGGTTCGAAAGATCGGCCGCCGCGCGCGCGAGGCCTCGCTCTCGCCTCCCTCATCATCATCCTCCGCTCCATCGGGGTACGAGCATTCCGAAGTAACCCGCAGAGTGGTCTCCTCCCTCGAAGCGCTTAACAGCACCGGACCTCTTCCTGGGCTGGTTGTTTTTGATCTGGACTACACACTCTGGCCGTTGTGGGTGGACACGCACGTCGACCCTCCCCTCCGACGACGCGGGCACGACATCAATCGCGTTTACGACCGCACCGGTCAACCACTCAGCTTCTTCCCACACGTCCCCAGCATCCTCTTCTGGCTCAAAAGAAGAGGCATCCCCATAGCAGCAGCCAGTCGAACCAGCGCACCCAGTGTTGCAAGACAAGCACTGAACGGGTTATACCTTGTAGACGACTCCTCCCTCATCGAAGACAAGTCGAAATCAGAGAATGGAAAAGTACAAGAAGGAGAAGAATCAGAAAAGGTGGTCAAGGCGATAGACTTTTTCGATTACCAAGAGATCTATCCCGGCAGCAAGATTAGCCACTTCCGAAAGCTCCACGCTGACTCTGGTGTTGCGTACGAAGACATGATCTTTTTCGACGACGAGTATCGCAATGCTGAAGTGGGGACAAAGTTGGGCGTGCACTTTGTAGAGGTGGGGCACCAGGGCACGGATGTGGGGTTGGTGGAAAAGGGATTGCGCGAGTGGCGCGCGAAGAAGGCTGCTCGAGCAAAAGCAGAGCCGGCATGAGGAGGGAAAGATGGTAGAAACGCGCATAGATGTTTTTATAGATTCTTTCACCCTGTCATCCGTCAACTCAGTTTGATTTCACCGTGACATTATGCGAAAAGGGTCCAAATTCGATGCGAAAGCGTCCATACAAAGGGAGAGGAAAGGCATCGAGATTACTCCTCGCCCGAATGCTTTAAGTTCGAAACGGCCGATTTGGCCGCCGAGTGAAACCGGTGGTCACTAGACGCAGCAAGTTTTGCACCTGCACCGTTCCACCGCGCCGCTGCGTAAGGCGAGGCGGACATCGACGATGCCGACGACGATGAGGCTTTCTGCTGGTGGTATGACTGAGGGCTTTGATGGTGTTGCCGCGATGAAGCGTACTGGTTGCGATTAGGCTGGTTGTGATTGTGCTGTGAGCTGCTGGCTTCGGAGAGCTGGTCCATGCTACCGGATCGGTCGCGGTAGTCGGTGCCGCCCTCGTTACGTTCCTCAGGTATGGATGCCGTCCTGCCGCCACCATTGTCGGTCCTCGACAGAGGAATGGCACTCTCGCGTGTCGTGGACCTCGCCAAGATCTTGGCAATTTGAGCTCGTGAACGGCTCGAACCCGCTTCTTCGCTATGACTTGACAGCGTGCTGGCCGACCGCCCCATAGACACCTCAGACGCCTCTCCAAAGGCGGACCCACCCTTGCTGATGCCGATTCGCGCCTCTTCCGCGCCACGCGAGCCCGTTGCCCCAGATTTGTGCGCTTCTTGATGAGCGACGCGAGCATTGTCCGGCACCACAGTAGGATTTGGCGATACCTGTCGATTGTAATGCAGTCCACGCAGCGACCCGCTCCGACCAATGCTACCCCCGGCACTCAAGCCGGCCGACCTGATGGAGGAAGCGCGTCCCAGTCCGGACGCGAGTCGCATGGAACCAGATCGATCCAGTCGCGAGTCGCGCCACATAACCGATACTTGCCGACTTTTGGACATGGGATCGTCACCAAAGAACGATGAAAGATCGTGCAGCTGATTGACAATGTCGCCCAAACTAGAGGCCGGCGCATCTTCGAGCCTCGAGCCACCGACGCCCGGTGCTTCATCGAGCGCGAAGCCGACCCCATCTCCCTCTGCAGTGCCATCGTAAACGTCATCGACAACAAAGTTGACGTTGTTGCCCGTCGGAATGATATCCAGGGTGCGCTCGCACATCTTGACTAACGCCTGCAGATTGATTCGCGTGCGCGTCGCCATGTCTTGTGGATCTGCAACTGCCCAGCCGCTCTCTTGAGGGGGGCCGAAGATGGAAGCATCGTGCAGAAAGTCGCGCGTAGGCTGATCGAGGGCCATGTTGCCCCATTGCAGACTCATGCGCAGAATCTGATTGGCAGCGGGGCCGCCATGCACAACAATCGGCTCGTCGAGCACTTCCAACGCTTGGAAGGACAGTGGGGTGGAAAGCTGGCGCAGCAGTGGCATCAACAGTTCCGAGCCAAGGTTGCTAAACGCAGCATGGTTGCGAGTGTCTAGCACTTGGAAAAAGATCTTGAGCACCTGCATTGCTTGTCTGCGCATCCACTCGTGCTTGTTCAGCACCACCCCCAGCAGCAGCACCGCCATTTCAGGCCCATGCTCGGGCAGGTAGTGCGAGCGGATGCAGTTGACAGCCTGCCGCACCAGATCATCCTTGGTGCGGAAGCGGGATCGAGCAATCGAAGTGGCGACGCGCTCCAAGTCGCGCATCTCGAGACGCGAGGCAATGATAGCTAGGTCAGCCGCCATCTCCAAGACCATCTGCGTCTCTACCGCCGAGAGTGTTGGAATGGAAGAAAAAGCGGTCGAATGGGACGACTTCTTCGCGGCGCCGCCTCCCACGTCCGGTGCGACCTTCTTGGCGCCACTTGAAGCCACCGTCGCCGTGCGAGGGTCGTTCTTGTTGGTCACGGACCCACCAGCTGCCTTCAAGCCCTCCTCGGTCGCTTGCAGGAACCAGGGCAGAGCCGCAACGAACAAATAGCCAAGACGGCACTTGTCATCAAAGTCGATCAGCGCTGGGTCGTGGCACTTGGCCAGCTTGGCCATCAGGCGCAAGGTAGGCGCCGAGGTCTGAGAAGATCTAAGACCGCGTGAGACGAGAATGCGCAAGACACCAACGTCGCCTTCCCACCCTTCTGGGCACTTTCGGACGAGGAAGGCAATTACGTCCGGCGAGCCAATGTCCAGCCTGTCCACGAGGCTTCCAAGAATAGAGGCTGATTCGGCAAACTCTGCCTCGTTGACCGTCGACAAGCATGCCAGCGTCGCCCACCATGTCTGCGCCAAAAACTCGCGGTTGAATGGCTCGCACTGCTTGACGACCAGATTGAGTGCAAAGAGGACTTCAAGCGTGAAGCGATGTACTTCTGGCTTGTGGTCCGAGACCGTGTCAGCGAGACGGCCTAGGATTGTTACCATCATGCTTGGTGTGACCGAGGGCTGTAGGGCACGGAAGACTTGGAAGGATCTGCAAGCCATGTGTCGGATCGGGTTCGACGCTGCCCAAGTGAGTGCCACTGAGCCCCAATCCTGACGGAACGCAGGGAAGAAAGGCTCGATCAATGCTAATGTGTCATGAGCGGTGCTGAGCAGGTTCTTGGGCATCCTGTACTGGCTGTCGTGGTCCTCTTCGCTCGTCTCTGCTGACCAAGTTGCAAATGTTTTGCGTGCGAACAAGCGATCCACCTGCGCCTTGGCTGCATATGTTCGCTCCGAGTCAACGACAGGGAAGGACGAGCCCGAGAAAGAAGCACCGCTAGTTGCGAGTGCACCCACCGAGATTGTGCAACGCATCAGCTGCTCGAATAGCTCTACCACCTGTGTTCGTACGAAGGCAGACCTGCTATCGATGTGCAAGAAGATGGCATGGAGCAGAGTCGGCAGGCTAGTCTCGAGCTGCTCGCGTTGTCCGTATGTCATCTCGCCCACATAGAACAGCGCAAGTTGGCCATAGGAGAAGGCGAGCGTGGGCTCTGGCTCGGGCAACAGCTTTGTCAGATCGGCGCGATACAGGTGACGATGGTCTGGGTCCGGTAGAGGGGCAGGAGCGATGCGCGGCACTTGAATCATGCGACTCGGCTCGATCATCGAACAGAGCTGCTCAAAAATGTGTGGACCCGCCTGAGTGTGCGAGATGCACGAGACAACGCGCTTCGAGTGATTGACTATTTGCTCGTTTCGGAAGTGGAGGCCTTGATCGATGAGGAAGCTGACCACCGCATCAGCGCTCTGCAAATCCTCAGAAGCTCCCACGAGGCTGCTCCACATCTCCTGGATCTCAAAGTTGTGCTCGTCGCCGTATCGGACGGTGAGGCAGAAGAGGTTGGAGAGGTTCAAGAAGGATCTGTACAAGACCACCTCTGGTGGCGCAGCGGGATAGTTGTCGAGCTGCACATCTGCGGTGTGCAAGATGAGGCCACGCAGCCATTCGGGCAGCAATCCGAGGATGGTGGCGCGTCGTGAAGCTTGGACCAATGGTAGGCGACGGGTGAACTCGCTAAGTATGGCAGTTCTCAACCCGTCAAAGTGCATAGCAAGGTGAGCGTTGACGTCACGCTGCGCACGAAGGTAGATCGCAGGTAGAGGGCTCGACACACCGACTTCAAACCCATCCAACATGCAGCTCTCATCGAACCGGCGGCTGCAGTTGTCGAGCACGGAGAGCGCTTTGCGACGGATGCTCGAGTCGGGATGACCGAGCTTGACCAGGCCGAGGCAGAAAATGGCGTGCAACGGCATGGACAAGTCGTCTTTCTCAATCACGACCTCGGCCGTAGTCACAAAGAAGCTCTTCTTGCCAAGCGCGCGGTCGTGCTCTGTGATGCATCGGTCCACCGCGTTGTCAACGAGGGCTGCGTTCTGGTCGTTGTAGACAAGCAACGATCGCAGCGCCTTGCGGGCGAGGTCGTGATTCTTTCCGTCACTCGTCTGGAATAGACTGGTGAGCCAATGAAGCAGTGAGCCGGCTTCGAGCGATGACCCCGCCATGGGCGCAGGAGCCGGTCCTCCCACCATCGAGATGGCGCCTTGACATAGTGCAGCCATGGCGCAGCCTGCCTGATATGAAAGCGCCTGCGTCTCGTAGTTCAACGTCTTGACTGCACGCTCTTTGGCCCTGTCGTCCCTCTGTTGATCGGCTGCAGCGCTCAAGAGATTCGCCAGCTTGTTGCGTCCATCCTCGCTGACTGTGCTGTAAGAGTGCCAATCGCGGAAGATACGGAACATGCGCAATCGGATCTCGAAGGGGAAGTGCGAGTCAGCCTCGCCCTTCTTGGCCAGCAAGTCAAAAAAGTGCTGCGTAACGCCGCAAAAATAGCGTCGGAGGCTGTGGAACTCCCAGTCCTGGCGAATCTCGCGGTCCGTCAGGAACGTGAAGGTCTCCTTTACCCAGTTGTGGATGATGCTAATCATCTTTGAATTGTCGAGATAATCGAGAGCCTCCATGTGTGGGGCGGTGAGCTGGAGGACATGAGCCAGAGCTGTGCGCAGCCTGTCGAGACGTCGATCCCGCTTCAAGCCGCTGCGAGCGACGGAGCGGGTCCTGAAGTCATCGGTGAGCGTTCCGCTCAATGCCTGCATGGTCTCAAGCAGTGCAAGGTAGTGATTCGCATTGATGTTGCCAAGCGCAAAGACGACGGCTTCCTGAAACACCTCATTGTCCGACGCCAGGAAGGGCACAAGCTTTTGAAAGAGATCTCGAGCCGAGATCATGCGCTCGCCTGTCTCCGGTTCGCTCGACTTTCTGCGATGATTGCCGACAACGCCACCACGCGAACCCTCGGTCGAAGTAGTCGTGGTGCAAAGGGCTAGAACGTAGAAGCGCCAGTGTTGCGCCATCAGAAGGTGCTCTGCTGAGCCGGCCGTGCCGGCCGCTGCAGCATCACGTAATGATGCCATCGAGCTGGAGCTGTGGAGCGAAGCACTTGCCGCAGACGCCGCCTGCGACTTGCTGAGTGTAGCGCTAGTTAGCGCGTGGGCGGGTGCACGATTCGAGATGTCAGCGGCATAGACAGCAACATGGTCCATCTCCAGTACGCGGTTCGTGATGTAGGATCGGAAGACCGCCACTGTGGTGGGGAAGCGTTCCAAGCTCATCCGCAGAAAAAGCGGCAAAGCGTGAAACCACAAAGATTGCTCCACCTCCCTTTCGCTCTCTGCAATGATTTTGAGTGAGGTGGAGCGATCCGGAGACTTCCAGCGAGCCAGATGGTTGATCTGATGCCAGCTGAGATGCGGGTCGTTGACGTCAAGAAAGTCCTGACAAGGCATGTCGAGGAGATGTACAATACGAGTCGGCTCATCTTCTTCGCCTTGTGCCCGGGCCTGCTCAGCCGCAGCTCGACGACTTGGCGACAAGAAGGCGTCGTCCAGTACTGCGATGAGCCTCAGCACCTCAATCGCCAACGAGCGCAGAGGTCGCGACGCTGAACAGAGCAGGAAGAGTGCATACGCTTCGACTTCGTCCATCAACGCCCAGGCGCTGGTACGCTCCATCTCGAAGCCTTTGCGAGGCCCTGCTTGACCCTGGTCGGCCTGACTGTTCTGTATACGGAGCTCCGCGAGCCAAATCTGCAAGAACTCGATCCATAGCCGGATCGCCTCCTCAATCTTGGGCATGACGAGCATCTGCTTGGGATGGATCTCCCAGAAAGCTGTGTCCATACGAAAAATCCAACGCATAAATCCTGAAACGACGGCCGAGGATCCGCCAGGCCGCTGACTAGCAATTCGCTTTAAAGCACGTGCTGAAGCTCTGCTGAGGTCGGGGTCTGCGCTGAAGTGAGCGCGAAAGAGCACTCCGAGGACACTTGAGAAAGAGATGTTCGGGCTGTGGCATCTGGGCCACGACTCGAAACATGCGCGAAGCAGATCGCTGAATGACTGATTTTCGCGAGGGTAGGCCGCCATGAGCATAGCAGAGCGATGGAACCGCCACGTGTAGCCGTCACGCTCAAGGATGGCTCGTTCGGTGGTCGATGCAGCAGCACTTGCCGAGGTGCGTGCAAAAAGGTGGGTGCGCGCATCAAAGATAGTCATATCGCTAACCTGGTGGTCACAAAGCAGTGCGATCTTGCAGATGAGGTCGTTGAACTGATTCTGGGCTTCGCCAATTTCGTTTTTGGGATACTTGAAGCCCTCTGGTAGCTCATCGCCGCATCCGTCAGGGAGCGTATCAAAGTCAAAGCGGTGGAAGTCAGCGCCACAGGGGAAGGGAGGCGACTCGCCCTTGACGTGCGCATCGAGCGTCAGCAGAATGGCTCGGATGGCGATGGTCATCCTCTGACCCGTCAGAACGTCCGATTGGAGCGAAAGGGTGCTGCCGCCGAGCGCTGAATGACAAAGGAAGTTGAGCAAAAGCTCGCGGCCAAAGTCAAAGTGACGGTAGAGTGCATAGTGGACCATCATTATGAAGGGATCAGGGGAGCAGTCGGAGGGATGCAAAGTGCGGCGATTGGGTGGAAACCAGATGCGAAAGAAGGCCTCCAGCTTCTTGTGCGTGTTGGTGTGGCTCTCATGACATCGGAAGGCATAGGCCCAAAGCAGTCGGACAGCTGCATTGAGCACGACAGAGCGATGAACCCGATCCTTGAGCTTTGATACTCCTAGCTCGACGCAGGCGAACCAGCCAGAAGCCAGTTTTTCTTCGGGCGAGACAGCCAGCAGCGTCACCTGCAGCGGATAGGCGACGCTCCAGTAGCGTGGCTTGGCGGTCATAGCCGTCATGCGAGGCCAGATGGTATCGATGGCTTTAGTCCAAGTCGGATGATTGACCTCGGCTGAGGCCGTTTGGGCCACAGGAAGCATGAGATGAGCGAATGCTTCTGCAAAGCTCGTCTTGACACGGAAACCGTGGCAATGGGCATAGTGGCGCGCGAGAACGTCAACAAAGTCGGCACCCTCCTCAAACAGCTCCATAGGATAGGTGGTGATCTTGAGGTGACGCAGACTTTGAATGGCTGCGATGAGCAAGTCTTCGACAGTTTTGCTCGCTGGAGCTTTGGTGGATTGGTCTAGAATCTCGACGAAACGGTCGCTGATGGTGACGAAGCGCGTGCGTGAAATTTCGCCGATTAGCTGTGAGACGCTTTCAAAGCATGCATCGCGAACGTGATTGATGGAACGCGGAAGCGTGCGGTCTTTGTCCTTTTCGCGGGTACACGTCAAGAGCATGGTAAAAGTCTGCTCTTCAAAGTCGGCTGCCTGTGCTTCGCCCAACGAGTCTCTTGACAAGATTTTGGTGATGACGATCAGAGCTTTCGTGACGAGAAAGATTGCGAAGAGCTCCTTGCGTCGCGCGAGATAGACAGCAATGTCGCGAGTGCCAAGAGTGGAATTACCGACAGGCGGTGCAGCAGCCATGTGGCGACGAACGAGGTCGGCATCGATGTCGGCGTCGACGGTGTTGGTCTTCCAACGAAAGAGGCTGCGGATCACGGATGCGGCGCCCTTTCGCGAGATGTGAGCGAGCGAGTCGCAGACGGAGTCGAAAAGGGTATCCTCTTCTGGACTGAGAGCGCTGAGCACGTTTGGGTCGTTGTCTTGGGCCGAATCGAGCGCACGTTTGACTTTTGCTGTAGCGAGTGTGATGAAACGGCTCATGAGGATATTGAGGGCATATTCGACGGGTGTCTGTGGGTCGGGTGTTCCGATGCCGGGAGGGAGCTGGCCAAGACCTTCAGCGCCGAGGCTGATGGCCAGCGCATTGGAGCGAGATGGCGCAGGGCTGGGACCGCGTGCATTACTGGACTTGCCTGGCTTGCGATAAGGTAGCTGGTTGCTAGCCCACTGAGCATGATCACCGCTGGAGGTATCGTCGGCCTCCTCGAATGGGCGAGGCTGTCGAGGTAGGCTGTGCTCTTCGCGAAGCTGGCGTGTGCTGGGCTTGTGTGGACTGCCGCCGAATTCGAAATTTTCGAATGAGGTGGTGCTGGCCATGGCACGCGGAAGTTGAAAGGCAGCGTTGTTGGTGTGGCCGCCTGGAGTGACGGGCATGTCAGCGTAGATACTGTCATTGGAGTGAGGGAGCGGAGGCACGGGCGGCAGATCGGCGATGGAGCCGGCATAGGGATAGGCGGCGCTGCTGGCGGAGCTGCTCATTCCGCCGACAGAGTAGTGCGAATCGGAGTGGTAGGATGGAGTGGGCGCATGGTGGTAACGCGAGGATCTGGAGGCGGAGGCGGTGTGGCCCGGGCGTCTGGAAGGGGACGATGCATAGCTGTCGCTACGATCTCTCGCCGATGCAAGCGGTGCATTTCTGTTTGGTGGCGATTGAAAGCCAGGCGATGGGAGATCTTGTTGTTGGAACTGGAAATTGGGAGGAGGCGGTGGTGGACGAGGGGTGGAAAGGCCTGAACGATAGCCGGCTGTGAGATCGCCAGCGTCCGAGTCCGGAGCAGGGATGTCGAGGCGAGGCGGTTCGCGCGGGGTGGTGGGCCAGTGCTCTTGAGGGAGTGATGCAGGCTCTAGTTGCTGGGCGCGCATCTGGGAACGAGAAGAGGAGAAGGAGGGGCGCTTGTTGGGAAAGCTGAAGCCCGAGGCATCGGTGGCGCCAGGAGGAGCGTTGAGGCTGGATGTGCTGGCTGATGGCTCGGATTCTGGTTGAGGTGGATTGGAGTGGGGGGAGGCAGGCATGCAGAAGCCGAGACCGCCAAAGCCTCCTGCGGACGAGTCGCTGGTGGCACTACCAGATCTGCCATGCCATCCTAAGGCGGCACCACGGAAGGGGCCTGAGGGTGCGTTTGCGTATACAGGCGACTGATTCTGTGTATAAGAGGTAGGTGAATAGAACGAGGACGGCTGATCTGCCCAAATGGAAGGGCTAGGCAAGGCAGTAGTGATGTTCTGCAGCTGGCGACTCGAAGAAGGAGGATTTTCCTCCAAGGAAGCTCTTGCGCTAGGGTGGTTGGAGGAGCCACTGACAGAGGCGGCCGGAGACTGTATGCGACGTGGCGGCGCAAAGAGCTGCTTATCATCGAGATCGGGAATGACGACCTGCATTCTGAGGTGATTAGCTGCGCGACCAGCTCGAGATGGCAAGGTGTGCTAGAAAGTGATGCGTCTCGACCGGCGAGCGTGTGCGGTGTTCGGAGCTACGCCAAACGCCTGTCTTGTGGCTTGGTGGGCGTGGCCGTAGTGATCAGATAAACATCATGTTGGCTTGAGAGCGTCAAAAGGCAGTCTCGCAACCGTGTCGTCGGCAGTGTATGTGAACACGATCGCTTGCCGCCGAGATACTAGGAAAGGTGTTAGCGTCGTATGAAATCGAGTGACAAGAGTCGTGATCAGGGTATTGGCGCCTCACCGTCGGAGACAGTCGTCGTCGTCGCTCGTCACCAAGCAAAACGTTCAGTTGTCGAGGCTGAGTCAGCGAAGGGATGGCCAGTGTGTGAACTTGTTCGGATAGGCCGAAGCTGCGACCAAAGCTAGAAGACGAGAGGGCGCGTGGGGGAATTGAGCCATCTGCAGCTCTATTTTTCCCGCGTTAGCTATCGTAGCCACGAAACCGACAGCGTGCAGCAATGCCTCGCAGAACTGGACCCTGACAGCGTCCGACTTTTGACCCCTTTTAGAGCTGCACAGCCTTTTTCTAATCAATCGGAAGCTTCGACTTCCGATGCGGTCTAACACATTCTTGAAATCTTCCAGCCTTAACTTGCAGTAACTTATCACAGAAGTTTATCCACTGCGTTGGTCGTTGCTGCACGCGACTCGACACCAAACCACCTTCCCGCGGTACTGTACAGTACAGTACAAGCTCAACTACTCAAACGCGAGGGTCCGCAGATCGCAAACTCGAATGTCGGGCCAAATTCAGGTGTTCTTCCTCAGGTGTTCTTCCTCAGGTGTTCTTCCTCCACTTTTGAAACACGCCTTGGAAAAAAGCCCGACTCGAGCGAAAACCAAACTCCGCTCGCTCCTCTCTGTACTGTATCAACTTTCTCGTAATCCATCCCACCTCCTCCTCGGCTCTCCCCGCTGCGCGTTTGCGTCTTGTTCGCATCTCTCATTGTTGCTGTTAAGGACCGGAAAGGTCCAACTCGTATGCAACCATGAACAATCGCAAGCACAAGCGCGGCAACAATGCCGACAGTCATCACCATGATCATGGCACCTCGTCCGCACATCAACTGAATCGTGCCACAAACGGATTCTCCACCGCTGGCTCCAGCAACGATGGCACCGTCACACCTCCGCAGCAGATCATCCTCAAAAAGAGCAAGAGACCTGCGTTGAAAGGGAGGGCAAGCTACAGCGTCACAGCACCCGGTACGCCATGGCATGAGCTCGATCTGTCCGAAATCCCCTTTTTGCGCCATGATGATGAACGTGTGCCTGCCAAGCGTGGCATCATGCGCTATCGTCGTCTCTTCTTCGTCTTTGGTGCTGCGCTTGGTGCAGTTGTTGCTTTCCTCGCTTCTCGGAACGTGCAGATGGCACAGCACATGCAGGCTTTGCGTGCGCTTGTGGACGAATCCATCGACGGCTTCGGCATCGATTTCCCTTCCATCGATATTGGCATGCCCAAAGAGTTTGCAGACATGGGCGAGAATCTCTTCAGTCGATCCAGAGAGTGGTTCAAGAACAAAGACTTTGGCGTCGGACGAGACTTGAGTCGCAAAGGCTACTCTGCCGACCACCCAGTCATCCTCATCCCAGGCATTGTCAGCACCGGTCTCGAAAGCTGGACCACCGACGAGCGCTCCGCAAGCTACTTCCGTAAACGTCTTTGGGGAACCACAACCATGATGCGCACCATCGTCTTCGAAAAGGAATTGTGGGTGCGCCACCTCTCGCTCGATCCAGAGACCGGCCTCGACCCACCAGGCATTCGCGTGCGCGCAGCAGAGGGTCTCGACGCAGCCAGCTTCTTTGCTGCAGGCTACTGGATCTGGAGCAAAGTCATCGAGAATCTTGCCGTCCTCGGCTATGATACGAACAATCTCTTCCTCGCTAGCTATGATTGGAGGTTGAGCTACTATAACCTCGAAGTTCGCGATCGCTACTTTACCAGGCTCAAACTCAAAATCGAGCAGAACAAAGCGCTTTTCGGCAAAAAGACGGTCATCGTCGCACACTCCATGGGCAGCTCCGTTTTCTACTACTTTATGAAGTGGGTCGAAGCTGAAGGTGATTCCTTTGGCAACGGCGGGCCCAGCTGGGTTGAAGACCACATCGAAGCTTTCACCTCCATCGCCGGTACCTTCCTCGGCGTTCCCAAGGCCATGGCCGTCATGCTCTCGGGCGAGATGAGAGACACTGTCGAGGTGCCGCCTGCTGCAGCCTACCTTCTCGAAAAATTCTTCAGCCGACGAGAGCGTGCCAAGCTCTTCCGCACCTGGGCCGGGGGCGCCAGTATGCTCATCAAAGGAGGCGAAGACATCTGGGGTAACTCGACTTGGGCGCCCGATGACGAGGACGGCGCAGAAGACACGCACGGCCACATCTACAGCTTCCGTCAACCCGGCGTCGATCAGCAAGACCTGAATGAGCACACGGTCAAAATTAATCTCACTGCCACCGAGGCGCACAATTGGATGCTCCAGCATGCGCCTAGCTCGTTCCAGAGGATGCTCGCCACCAACTACTCGCACGGCATCGAGCGCGATCCTGAAAAGCTTCAAGCGAACAATGCCGATCATACCAAGTGGAGCAATCCTTTGGAGGCACCGCTTCCCAACGCACCGAGCATGAAGCTCTATTGCATCTATGGTGTTGGCAAGCCTACCGAGCGATCCTATTGGTATCAGCAGGGCGAGTTTGTCCCCGAAGCCGCCATCGGTGAGCAGCTCGATGAACCCGGCTGCTTCGGTCAGGAGTGTCCCGACGTCTCTCGCACTCCGGCGCTCGACTTTCCCACTGCTCGTCTCAGCTGGATCGACCACACGGTTAACAAGGAAGACGCGTTGCCAAAGGTCCGCTCCGGCTGCAAAATGGGTGAGGGTGACGGAACAGTATCGCTGCTCTCGTTGGGTGCCATGTGCACAGAGGGCTGGAAGCACCCTCACTGGAACCCGTCCAACATCAGCGTCGTCACACACGAGCTCAAGCACGAGCCAGAAGCAATGGACCTCAGAGGCGGCGAGTCTACCGGTGACCACGTCGACATCTTGGGCGCAAGGGGCGTCAATGAGGCCATCCTCAAGATCGCCGCTGGCAGAGGGATGGAAGTCGGCAATCAGTTCTTTTCGGATATCCAAAAGTATGCTAAGAAGGTCAAGTGGGTCACGGGCACCTCTGCGGGTCCTTGATGTTAGCTCTAGCTTCAACTATCTGGCGACCGACACACAACGTCATTTTACATTGCGTTCTCTGGGTCATGTAGTTCTCTCATCTTTAACTTCCGATGCTGAACCTTCCAACTTTTTTAATCGTGTCCAAAAGACCTCCATCCTGTACATCACATCGCTGGGTCACATCTCCCTTCACGCACCATTAGAAAAACGCTTCTTTACGGGAACAGTCGTGCAAACACGAGTGATGGACTAGTACTGCTCGGTAAGATTACGCTTGATCAAGACAAATGCTTTGAACGAGTGGGTTAGAGGTGTCGTCAGATCACTGGTCACCCGTGCGAGCCGACTTGCTTGGATCGCCACCTTTGCTGCCGACCTCGACAAAGTCGGTCGGGCGGTCGCGCTTGGTGCCTGTGACTCTCGTCCTGGCCTGATTGACTGGGATGCGCATGTAGGCCGAGTTTTCGTTGGTTGGTGGAGCGCGGTGGCTGAACGGATTCGTGGCTTGGGCTGCCTGCTGCTGGCCCCACGACATGTTTGGTGCGCCAGGCATTATGACCATGCCCTTCTGTCCCATAGGTATGCCGCTGTTCGTAGGCATGCCGCCTCCTCCTCCTTGCTGCTGCTGCATTTGCTGCATAAAGGCAAATTGCTGCATCTGCAACTGCATCTGGAGCTGCATGCGCATGGGAGGTGGAAGTTGCGGGTTCTGAAGCATCATCATGATTTGTTGCACCATCTGGGGATTGAACACCATGCCTCCTGGTTGCCCTCTAGCGCCCTGACCATTGCCGTTGTTGTTGTCGTTTCCATCGCCGTAGGACAGCTCGTTGTCGGCTTGAGACGTCGACTTGTGCGCCTTCTCGTCTTGGTCGTTGTGTGAAGCACCAGGGCTTTGAGTACGCTGCCGTCCTGGAGTCGGCGACTCGGCTCTGCTATCGGCCTTGTCTGGCGAGTCTCCTTGATCCGCCTTCCTGGCTTCCTCCTCCATCTCCTTCTCACTCTGCTCGATCGTCTCTTTGACGTATTCCTTGACCTTTTTGCGGGTCTCATCATCTGCCCTGAGCTGTTCGAGATCTGCAATACGCCTGTCGCATTCGGCGCACATGAACTCATGCTCGAGCAGATGTGTCTGAATGCACTCTTCACAGTACTTGGTCTTGCAGCACGGTGTCACTACAGCATCGCGAAGCAGCTTGGAGCAGAGCGGACAAGCGAGCAAAGTGTCGGTAGGAGCCGACTGGTAGACATCGGACTGGGTGAGAGGCTTGGTGCGAACACGATTCTTGCGCCACGACTCTTGGTCGACACGCGCAACAACGTAGGTGCCGTCGGCGGTCAGCATAACGCCAGCGCGCTGATCTTCTTCTGTGGGTTGCTCAACGGTTTTTAGCATTGACTTGGGGATACCAGTGGTACGCTTGAAGCGTGGACGGTTGTCGTAATCCTTGTCATCGTTGGTGGGGCAATCTTGAATCCAATGTCCTGGTTTGCCGCAGCGGAAACAAACGTAGCCGACAGGCGGCGGACGATCAGGAACATGTTGCGGACGCTGAGTGGCCATAGGTCTAGGCGGGCCGCCTCGACGTGCTTGACCGGAGCGATCGCGATAGGTGGCATGCGACATGCGTTCCTGCGTCTCGTCCCATTGCTCTGTGGTGGCCTGGAACATGGCGGCGATACGATCGGCTTCATCGCCTGTAGCAGCGACCGATGAACCGCCGGCGCCACCGATTGGAGGACCACCACTTGACGATGGCTGAGCCGACGATGGGCCTGCGTCCTTGCCGCTGTCGAATCTCATCGTCATGGGACCCCGATACATTTGCGAGCGGGCATCGGCCGACTTGACGCCTGAAGCGTTGGCCGTAGCAGCGAATCGGCTGGCACCAGTACTGTCTGCTGCTCCGTTGATGTCGGCGACGTAGTTCTGGGCGGTACCACGGCCAGGCTTGGAGGGAGGTAGTCGGCGTACAATGACCTGCGTGGATCTTGGCACGAGAAAGTTGTCGTCCTTGTATTCGTCGTTGGTGTCGGCGTTGTACACTCCGAGATCGAAGTCGGTTCCTCGGCCCATCTTGTTTTGGAGGATGATCTCCCGCTTGAGGTCCCATACTGAGATTCCAGTGCCATCAAAGGTGATGCGCGACGGCTCCTTCTGAGACTTGAACTTGTAGTAAACCGATGCGGACGCCATGGTGATATCGTTCTGACGCTACAGGTCAAGCTGAAGCAGAGAGGGGCGGAAGAAGGGAAGCAAAGTATGGACGAGTGAGTCGTTTAGGCTCAGATGAGAGTCCTCCAGCAAGAGCGGTGCTGCGCGTAGTGTGAGCAGAGGCAACGTTGGACGAGCCCGGCAGATCTTGGAGCTTTTGCGCTGCACTTCAACAATGGGAGGAGTAACGAAGGGAGGGCGCACCTGCTATCCTGGACAGCGAAGTGAGGGCCTGATCAATCAGCCGAGGAAACTAAAAGAATTGATCATTCACCAGCATCAACTCTTGGAACAAGGGAGCGTACAAGACTGCGATCGAAAGCAGCAGAAACAGGCAGGATGGGGGAGGAGGGAGAGGAAGGAGGAATGAACGAAGCGAAATTCTGTAAAGGTCGGTCAACTTTGCCGATTGAATGGCTTCACCTTGTGAGACTGGTCAGTCTGGAAGGCCAAACGAAGTACAGTGCTGATGCGTGCACCAACAGTATCGTGTGACTTTCGATTGCTGGTATGCGAGCGTGCAAGCGAGCGGGAGTGGGGGCGGAAAAGGGAAAGAGGTCCACGCTGTTTGCCAGAGTATCGCAGGAGGTGGTGGTGAGCAAGAAAGGTACGAGGAACTCATGCTGCACTAATAACCTGATTTCCACCGTGTGCAAAAAGCGCTAAGGCACAGAGTCTGAACTGAGCATTAACTGCTGTGCGGTGATCGGTTTCCTTACGGCCGGAAATTACTGAATATAGCCTCACTTCTGTGGTATTCTGCCGTGCTGCGGGTTGGTCTGGTCGAGCCATGCTCTGTGCTGAAATTGCAGTTCAAACCCGCAGCTCGGCGCAGTGACCAGCCAATCACACTTCCGCAACTGCCTCCATCTCTGCCGCTGGAAATCTCTTTTGCAGGTCTTTATTCGCCTATCATCCCGCTCATCACGGTCGACGCTATTCATCCGACCGAGAGGAAATCTTCCGTTCCCTTCAGAGCGACCTAAAACCACAAAAGCAAGGCTAGCCAGGACAGCTCACAGCTGTCCCTTCATCCACGACTTGCCGGCCCCCACGCCTGCTGATCGGGCCGGTTCATTCCTCCCCTGGCCTTCTTCGATCAACGGCATCGGTCGACCTTGAAGGACTCGCCCTTTCTTTGAGGGCTTGACTGATCCAAGCTGCAAGTGGACCTTCAAAGAACGGGTCGGAACCATTACGTCTCTGTCAAGAAATCCTGTCCTCTTCGCGTCGCAAGTACCAAGTCCACGAAGACCCATTGCTAGCTCGGAACGATCGACGAAGCGTCGAGGGACATATTGGCTATTTCGTCATGTCCAAGGCACCGCTGAAAAAGTCCGAATGGGAGCGCCAGCTTTCCTCCATCAACGTTGCCAAAGAGTAAGTCGTCCCAGAACATCTGCAACGCCATTCCTACCATCGCAGTGGATCAGTAGCTACGAACCGCCTCGACCAACTGCCTCATGCGAAACACCACGCATTCATGAGGCAGAATCCGGCATACATCGCTCGTTCGACTTTAATGATGAGACTTAACGCAAAGTGGGAATCTCTCCTACATCTGATGAGGAAAACCATTTTACTTATGCCCACTGAACCATCGAGCGAGGTGCAACTTGCACTTTCGACGCACGCCGAGACCGACCAAAGGGAAGCCCGAACGACTGTTCTGATTTGCTGCCGGAAAGGATGGGATTGCCTCCTGCCAAATCTTCTGCAAGATGTTATTCTGACCCCAGTCTACTTGCATTCCTCTCTTGCTCTTGCAAACGCAGTGATCTCAATCGCCTCGTAATGGACTACCTGGTCATCGAAGGCTACAAGGATGCAGCCGACTGTTTCAGCAAAGAAAGCGGTCTCAAGCCTTTTGTCGACTCGGACAGCATCCTCAATCGAATGATCATTCGAGGTGCCATTCAACGCGGCGATATTGACGATGCTATCGGTCGTGTCAACGAGCTAGATCCAGAGGTAAGCGTGGCTATAACAGATGCAACATTGAACAGCAGCGCCGGATAATGGCGATGGTCTGAACGATGGTAGCACTCGGTATGGTCTGGCAGTTTTTGGAGCGAGACTTTCTTGGGAACGCGCAACCAGATGGCCTACCCTCGAGGCGGCGTCTCGAATGATGACAATCTTTTTCATGCACCACGCTTAGCAACGGGCTCCAGTGGGAGTCTATGTGCGGATAAGTTCTATACCAATATTTATATCTCTGACTCGTCATCGCGCAATCTTGGAAGGTCACCGTCGGGATCGACTTGGAAGCTGCTGCTGTTCCCCATTGCTAGTGAAATCACTCGGCTCTTTCCACAGCGTCGCTGACACTTTGCTCGCCCTCCTCAACTGTTTTGGATTGCCATTGTAGATCCTGGACAACAACCCGCTACTCTTCTTCCACCTCCAGCAACAACGCTTGATCGAGCTCATCCGAGCTGGTCTGGTCAACGAGGCGTTGGCATTCGCAGCCGAAGAGCTCGCGCCTCGAGGCGAAGAGCATCCAGACCTCCTGCCTGAGCTCGAGCGCACCATGGCGTTGCTGGCGTTCGATGTGCCCAAGGCTCCAGGCGTCGCGGCTGTTAGACCGCTTGCCGCTCCTCCTCATGTGGCCGAGCTGCTCTCTCCCAGCCAGCGACTCAAGACAGCCGGCGAACTCAATGCCGCCATCCTCGCATCGCAAAGCCAGGGCCGAGAGCCCAAGTTGCCTCAGCTTATCAAGATGCTCAAGTACAGCGAGGAGCTCATGGGGCCCAACGGCCCTGGCAAGTGGGAATTCCCTCATCTTGATCTCGAAGGCGCTATCGGCATCGGCGCCGGCTCCACCGCCCTGGCCCGCAATGGCGAAGCTGAGACTGCTCTAGCTACCTGAAGACCTTCCCTCATCCACATTCCTCACAAATGAGCTCCGCAAAACACGTCCCTGCAAATCCAGATACCCTTACTCGCAGTTCTATCTTCTGTTTTTTGTCTGCTCGTCTCGCGACAGCCGCACTGTACTTGTATCGTTCTTCTCATTATTGTTTTTTCTCGCAAGCAATTTGTTTTCTCCCCTCTATCCTTCAGCGCTTGATATCGCTCGTTCTGCAAAGTAATCGCTCGGCCTATGTGCACACATGTTTGTGATGAAGGCAGAGAAGTGGGGCAGGCATTAATATTTTGGCGTTGAAAGTCTAATAGTGTACATGATGGCAAGGAGAAACGGCAGGAATGCGATGGAAGAACATGCTTGGCGAGCCTTTGAACAATGAGCGCAAGGCTATGGGGCGTGATCTGCATTAGGCAGCAGCAGGAGCCTCGATACGGTGGAACTGAGTTGGGTCGTTGTTGTACGCGAGTTCATCCAATGCAACCACACAGCTCTCCCTGACGACACGGGGTGCGTCCATGTCGTGCGCCCATCGCTTGAGCGTATCGAGCACGATGGTGAAGTCACCGCTCTTTGCGTCCTTGTCATCTTCGCCTTCTTCGACGATGCCGCCGAGTGCCTCTGCTGCCTCGTGACGCACCATTTCGTGTTCCTTGACGTCGTTGAGCACCTCGAGCATGCTCGGGATCGATGCGGGGTGGCAAAGTTCGCCGAACACGAAACAGATTTCGTGCCTGAAGAGCGCCGAGCCGTCCTTGAGTCCCTGGGCGAGAGCGAGGACGGCTTGTACCGCACCCTCGCCTCCACCGTGTGCTACGTTGCGGAGGGCAAACATGGCACGGTAGCGTTCGAAGAGCGAAAGCTGAGTGTTGAGAAGTGTGGAGCGGAAGAGTGGGACCTGCGAAGCGTCATATTGGACCCCATCTGCTTGCGACTTGGCAGCTTCCTTGCTGGCAGCTGGGGTCATGGCGGGTGCGGGATCGATGGGCTTGAATGCGGACTCGATGCCGCCAAGACCGCTTTGCTCCTCAGCAGCCTTTGCTTGCGCCTTGTTCTGCTTGAGCGCTTGTCCTTCCGCTGAGTTGTCAAAAGTGATCTTGGAGATGGCAAGCTCGCACGTCTCGCGAACGCTGACATCAGCATCGTTGCGGTACTGCTCGAGCACAGGGAGGACGCTGGGGTCAGAGATGGCACCCATAGCCTCGGCAGCCTCATGCCTGACCATGGCATCCTGAGCCAGGTCCTCGAGCACGCGCTTAAGAGTGGGGAGCGCGCGAACATCTTCGAGCTGCCCAAGAACATAAGCAAGCTCATGCTTGAGCAGCGCCGAGTCATCAGAGAAGGCAGTGGAGATAATGGCGATGGCACGCTGCATGTGCTCGTCCGACGTGGCAGCGAGACCCTTGATGGTAAAGAGCGAACGGAAGCGTTGGTCCAGCGGAGTGGAGCCCGAGAAGTCGCAGAGGCTCTTTTCGAGCGAGTCCATGTTTCTTGTGGTCGCTGTTACCATGGCGGTCCTGTTTCATGTGCCGTTGGGGGACAAGATAGGAAGTTGGTGAATGGGAAGAGGTGTCGAAGAGGATAGCAATGGAATCTGCACTCTTCGGGAATCGACTCAGAGAGAGCGGCGTCTCATGCAGCCAACTAACTTTGCCTAATCAGATGCAGCTCAATCCAGGTGGAGCCCTAAAAGGCAACTACTGTAAACCTGAACTCTTCCAAGATTTCGAGGCAAACCTTAAAACGACGCTCCTTCTCAGAATTTTTGGCCCGGCAGCTCAAATTACGTAATCCATGGTCAGAGCTTCCAAGCAGCAGAATCACAAGAGTATTCAATCTGCAACAACTAAAAAAAAAGTTCCGACCGGTTGTTGAGAAGAATTTCTCTCTGAAATTTTGCAGCCTTGGGTGCAAACTCTCAGGGCTCGAAGCTGGAATTTTTGCAGCACAGCGCAGCTAGAACGCGCTTTCTCCACCTTCAAACCCCAACGCATCGCTGTTCATACACTTGACCACTCCTGTCACCAACTGACTTCGAGACCGACGTACACGAAGAGTCAGCCACGTCCACTCTCATATCACAGGATGCCTCGTGCTAAGCGTTCAAAGGTGGTCTCTCTGACCAGGACCGACAAGAAGACCAAGGAGGACAAGGCTAACCTCATCGACAAGGTCCGCGATGCCGCTCAGGAATACCCCTACGTGTGGATTCTCGGCCATCACTCGATGCGCAACAACTACCTCAAGGAGGTGCGTGATCTTTGGAAGGGAAGCAAGATCTTTTTTGGCAAGCTCAAGGTGTTGGCGCTCGCACTCGGCATGACGGAGGAGGAGGAAGTAAGGACAGGCATCAGCGGCATCAGCCAGCGTCTCTCCGGAGATGTGGGTCTCCTCTTCACCGAGAGCCCACCTGCTGAGGTCATTGATTGGTTCAAGGACTACCAGCGTGTCGACTTTGCACGAGGAGGATCCAAGGCTACCGAGACGATCGAGCTCCCAGAAGGACCCGTTATGGCGCGCTCGAACCCGCCAGACACTCTTCCACACCCTGTCGAGCCCCAGCTCAGGCAGCTCGGCATGCCCACCGAGTTGAGACGCGGTATCCCAACTTTGCTGCAAAACTACGTCGTCTGCAAGGAGGGCCAGACGCTCACCTCGAATCAGGCACAGATTCTCAAGCACATTCTCGTTCACATGGCAGCATTCCGACTCATCCCCCTCGCATACTGGAGTGCAGCTGATGCAGAGCAGGACAAGGGCGAACGTGGCGTACACCTCATTGAGCTTTCCGAACGTGACCAGGAGCTTGTAGGAAACCAGGCAGGCAAGCTGCGCGCACCAAGCGACAATGGCTGGTCCAGAAACCGCAAGAGTAATGGTGCTGCCAAGACCAGCAAGGCCAACGGTGACGAAGAAGAGAGTGATGAGGAGATGGATGATGACGATGACGAGGATGGCGATCAGGACGCCGAGGATGCTGTCACAAAAGACATGATGATGCCCGAAGGTCTCTAGGCATGACAACTTAGCACTTCTGAAGTCGCCTCATATGCATGCTTAGACTTTCCGCATCCCCAATCGCTCTTCGCGCTGCATTTTCTTGTCGTACGTCCCCGGTTTCTGGCAACAAGTTTTCGTTTTGTACTTTCATACATGTTGGCTTTGCTTCCAATTCGTCGTGATACCATTGATGATCTGCACCGATGTGTTTTGTGTACTGCTTGAGGCCTGTCGGTACCCTTTTGAAGACCCGAGACCGCACCCAGCTGATTGTCAAGAGGTCAGAATGGACGCTGCTTAACCAAGTTTGACAGATGTTAGGCCTAAGTGTGGTGAAGCAGCCATGATCAAAAACAAGTGCGTAACCCAAATGGGGCGGCCTAACAGTGCAAAAAGGTCTGCTCGTTTGAGTTAAAAGTCGTAAACGTCACGATCAAAGTACGGTACGGTGCAAAGTGTTCTCGATTGCGTGCAATGATTGTATGTACAAAACAGGAAGTACGTCTGAAAGAGTATCTGACAAGTGCTGGGCTTACCATGATTGTGTTCCCGAACACAGGGCTTGAGCGTTCGTAAAGGGTGGCCGACTTGCCGCACAATGGGTATCGTTGATAACCGCCCGCTTGATTGTGCTACGTGTCGAGGCTCAAGCGAATTAAATTTATCAACCTCAATTTCCACCGGATTTCCCTCATCAACTGCGACTAGCGCATTACCTTCAACTGTTTGCCCTGGCTGAAGACCACCCATCACCGTATAGATCCCAGTCGCCGATGCAGTGGCGAGGCCCTAAGCAGGTGGCAGAGAACATGCAAAGCTCCAGTATCGCGAGTTTGAGATTAGCGACTGGATTCGCATCGATCTCAAACTCACAACTGCTGCGACCAGGTGCGCGAACAAAACAGCTCTTGAGCTTCGACAAGCTGAGCTCGGTATTTCAAACCCATCTTGGCACCCATGCTTTCGCATATCCATCGTGACAAACAAGATACATCCACGACCATCCTCGAGCAAAGGATCGTTCCTATACGAAAGCTATACGCACGCGTCGCAAATTGTAGCGATTGTCCTTTTTGCGGGGTTGCTGTCGTAGGCCCTACCTCGTGTGAGCACATTGAAGTAGGCGCGCTGCGATGAACCTCGAACAAACGCACAAACATCCAGGAACACGATACATTTCCCCCTGGAGGCTAAACTGTGGTTGATGAACAGCCAGTTCACACGCAGTTTTCGTCTAAACCAAGGGTCCACGCAGAGATATCCGAAAGCCACTTGGCCTTGCTTGGATCCGGCGAAATGGTTTGAACTGCATTTCGATATTCCAGCGAAATGTCGTTCAAGGCTCACCCGCTGGAACCAGACTGAGAAACTGGACTTTTGCCGGATTATGCCTCCACTTTGGTTATGCGCGTCAAACCCGATGCCGGGCTTGCGACCCAACACCAACCGATAGGATGCGACGCACGGATGTCATCCGCGACTATGCCCTCACCCATCACCTCTTGTTACTTCCAACTTGGCCCAGCCATCAGCTCCTACTTTAAGGCATAGAGCAAAGCGAGACTGTCTGGTGGTGATGCCCAGAAAGTTGCATCAGGGTTAACATTAACAATCCTCTGCAACCACAAACTTCACTAGTGGTAACAAACACCCCGACGATCGTCCAATCCCAACGAGTTCAAGACCCAGGCCCACGCCATCTGTGCTGCAACCCCGAAGTGACTCTCATATTCACCCTCGGCGTCTCTCCGACGGACCTGAACCAGCCGTCTCTGTACTCCACCAGAGCGTTGTCATGGACGGTGAACTATCGTGCTTCTCGAACGCGAACTAGGTCACGGAGACGTCCAAGCCCGCCAGAAGGATGCCTCCTCCACCCGGGGTATCTGCTTCTTTAATACCCAAGAGTCTGCCGGAAAACCTCATCTGTCGCATTCTACCCATGGTTTGTGAGACGGATCTCACTCCACGCCTGTCGACAACTTTGCAATAAGCCAGACTTGAACTCGACCACAAGCGTCACCACGAAGCGCACGCGTCCAAACGGACTCGCTGAAGGCTCTGCTTTGCTTGCAAATTGTCAAGGCATCCTTCACTCCAAGCTGAGAGAAAGGTTGCGCGTCGCTTTTGACAGCGGTCACAGCTACTGGTTGGCTCGCGATGCACTCTTGACTCAGACTCATACTTCGGTGAACCGCCTCCAAAACCCCTGCAAGATTTTCACTGGGTACGTAGCTGAACCGACATTGACCGGATTCCGCCCAATTGCGCTTGCAGGCGTACTGTCTCTAAGGTTGAACTGGCCAGGGGCTCCAGTGAAACTCGAGGGAGAATAAGACTACGCTTAAGGTCAGATAGAGAGCAATAGTGCTTTTGAATGAGCAGCTTAGCTGTGCATCTTGCATCGCTGCCCAGCGACATGACAACTTTACTGAAACAAACCTCGCGGTGCTCCTTGTCGTGCCAGGACGGAGATGCGGTCGACTCGAATGAACATCAGCTCAGAAGCGTGAGCGATCTGGATGTTCCGTCGTGCTCAGCAGAGCCGAACGAACCGTGCAGCCCAAGTCAAGGTCGAACCGACGAGCATGGGAGTCTTCGTAGCACGCAAGAGCTACGGAAAGACCCAATTAAAAGTCATGTGGCCCGAATCGAGACGCTACCGCCCGAGCTCCTCTTCTACCTATCTCGTTTCCTGGATTTGGCGGGGCTGGTGGTGTTCAGCACAGCGACATGCCGAAATCTGCGAGTCATCTTCAGCCAGTTCGATCGAGAGCTTCTCTTCCTGGAACCCCCACATCGACTGAATCTAGCAGAGTGGAGAGAGGCTGCCCGAATGATCGACGGATATGCACTTACACGGCAGCGTTGCGTGGTCACGGAACCTCCCGACTCGACCGAAGCTAGCTACGACAACGGATCGGAGAAGGTCACAGCCAAAGTAACCCAAACGATGCACGAGCTGACGCGGGATGACAGCCTGATCGATCTGGACCTTTTCCAGGCAGTGCTCAAGTTTCTCGCTGGCGGCGAGTGTCGAGATACCGGATGCAACTTTGATGCGCAGGGATTCGATGCCTCGACGAAGACGTTGAAGCCGGATGGTTCGGAGAGTCCAGGGGTAAATCAAATTCACTGTCTATACCTGACTGGATGGCATGGCATCGCGGGAGCGTTTCTGATTCAACAAATTCGCTGGCAGCTGTCGCTCAAAGACGTATGCACCGTTGTCAAGACAGAAAGGGCGGACAATCGGATATGGGAACAGGCCGCTGCTGACGATCAGAAGGCGATGCAGCGGGTGTGGGGGACGGATCAAGGCATTATAGCACCAGCGCCTTCAGCAGCGTGGCTTGCGTATGCTCCACCTGGAACTGGGACTAGCACGAGCCCAACATCCATGTCCCTCGATGCCGCTTGGCAGAGTCACCAATCGATGCCAAGGTTTGAACGCTGTAGCAGTACCCAGATTATTGTGCAGGTCGGGCGACGGCGTCCGCGTCGCCAAGGGCAAGCGTACTTACGTGGAGAAGGACTGCAGATTGGGTATCAAGGCTACTGCATCGATATGACGACGGCACGGGATCTGTACGAGGGTGCAGCGCATGCTCCACCTAACCCAGCTCAAGTCCGGGCGGGAGTCC
This sequence comes from Ustilago lituana, assembly GCA_928869825.1. Classification (NCBI taxonomy): domain Eukaryota; kingdom Fungi; phylum Basidiomycota; class Ustilaginomycetes; order Ustilaginales; family Ustilaginaceae; genus Ustilago; species Ustilago lituana. Next base: position 571,214 of record CAKMYA010000002.1, read on the forward strand.
GTGGATGCAGCGGCATCGAGTCCCAGCTTGGCCCCAATGCAACAGCTGCCAGCTCGGACGCCGGTAGTTCGGATCCGTATCCCCCGAGCAGGAGTCTAGGCAGCAGCGATGGGCAATCGAGCCAAAACGTGACGAGAAGACGGCTGCACATCATTCTGCAAGGAAGAGAGGAGGTGGGTGCAGAGGTGGACGAGCGAAAGCAGAACGAGGAGATGTTTGAGAGGAGCATCGTCACATGCAACCGTTGCAAAGAGCGCATCAGGTTCTAGGGCATTGGCCTCATATAAGCTCAGCTTAGATAGGATCGCACTTATGTAGCAAGAAAAGTGCGGTGGCTGCCTGCTATCAGCCTCGAATAAGCCGAGCTATAAGACTTGATTTTGGCATCTTCCAGATTGCGGCGTGCGAGGGAGCAAGGCTGTTTCTGGATGTGGGTGAGGTGGTCGTATCTCGTCGAAGGAGGTAGTTGTGGGTATGTGGTGGTCTTGGGTCAGATGGAACGTCTGCGTGGCACGTCAGCCGTGTGGTTTCGCGTGACTAGCACGATATGTATGACCTGACGGTCCAGTGTTGGACGTAACCAGCCGCTTGTTGTGTAGCTTCAAAAGTGGCGTAGCAGGTGTGCGAATAGCATATGGTAGGCTGAGGGTTCCGGAGTTTCCGATCAAACCTGCATCAAGTCTGCCGAGTCTGATGGTACAGCTTCGCCGTTCTCCACCGCTGGTTCTATACTTGGTGCGTGCCGCTTCCAGTTCCATCACGCACTGTTTTCACTCTTGGAGCTCAGGACGGTAAGGTCGACGCTCAAGGTGTAATTTGAGAGAATGACTCGGGTTGCGCGATGAGCTTGCTTCGGGCGTGTGAGAGCCAAAGCAGGAGCGAGGCAGAACCCCAGTATAACCTCCTTCTCTATCGAGAGCTCGAAAGCAGGAATCCGGAGGCTATGATAGAATCTTAATGACACTATAGCCCACCGGAAGGCATCCATATGCCCATTGCAATGACCAATTGGCGCAAGTCGTCTTCTGGCAACCTTCCGGTGAGAGTTACCGAGGGAGAGCCCTGTGCTGGACTCGATTCTCCAGTGCGGTATTACTTGTGGCCCATAGTCCTTGCAGTGCAGGGTGCTTTCTGGTGCTAGATGGAGTGCAATGCACGAAGTATCCAAGCTGCGAGAATAACGCGGATCCTCAAAACAGCTCCAGTGTGAGATAGAGTTTGGCAAACGTAAGGGTTTTAATGTCTCCCATGGCTGCCAAACCACAGTGCTAGAGTACTGTGTACTGATACTGTACGGTAAAGTCGTACGGCTTCAGAGTCTTACGTCGCTACGCGTACGTTTGGTGGCACTCGGAGCACACACTGGCCAATTGGCATGGTCAACCAAGACGTCTGGGGCTGCCATGCCGAGATTGGCTCGTCGTTGTGCACAGCTTCGTCACTGCTTTCGATGGCACCACAGCCAATGGCCAAAGATGAAGCTATGATGGCTGCAGAGTTCGGGGCCGGAAAGAGCGATAGCGGGAGGCAAAAGCAGGATACTTCCAATTCTCAGGGAAAAGCAGGGCAAGATCGCGTTCGGGAACAAGGCCGGAAAGGATGCAGGGAAGCTGCTAGGTTAAGAAGCACGAGGATAGTACCCGTCGTTTTCGCCGAGCTACAAGTGGGTCGTACCCATTAAAAGCCCGGATCCGAGTCTGACATAATTGACAGGAGCGCATCAAGCCAAGCAAACTTCGAGATGCGCCCACTTTCGAGCGCTCAGGTTTAGCGACGAACACGAAGCGAAGTGCAACATGAGCCACCGAATTAATGCGTGGAGAAATTTCATGTCCGCCGCCAAAGCATATTCGCCGAAAATATGTCGTTAGTGGTTGTAGCGAGGTTTGGGCTGACCGGTGAAAAGGCAAGGAAATAAAGGTCACGCTGAACATTGATTCGAAGCAAGTCCAATGGAAGCATCGAGCCCATGCATGGTTCCAGATCAACACCACGGTCGGATGCACTTGCAGCTTATCCCTTGTCTCGCATGCGGTCAGAAGTCCAATTTATTTGCAGACAATGGTGACAGCTACAGTATGCATCTCCTGGCGAGGTGTAAAGTTGGGCTTTCGCGCTGGAGAGAGAAACGATCTAGTCACGTTGAGGAGGGTCTCGTCAAGAATCTAGAGCATGCAACTCTCTCTCAGATGCAACAGCGGCAGTGGACCGCGCCAGCCGTGCTGCGGAACGACGGACATGGGTGGAACTTGTCTGTGTTGATTCGACATTAACGCTTTGCACCGCTGTGCATTTGGCAACTACAGTAGTTCAGTCGCCTTGCATGCATGCGTCCGACACAGGAGCTCTGCCAGGGCCCCTCCAAAGGGCGTAACCGGCAGCGTTCGGCGATGAATACTTTCGCCTGATCTTGTCTGTTGTCCGTAACCAGAGAAGTCTCACTGGTTGGATGAAAGGCAGTAGTGGTCTAGCTGCACAGCCCAGATTCTGCTTCCAGGCAAGGTCTGTCGAACAGGCATGACGATACCAAGATCTCGGGTTCACTGCGGTTAACGACCCACCCAAGCCAAGGCTCACGACTGAAACCACGTCGCAAGGAACACAAAACAGAGGGCATCATTGCAGTAACCATCATCAAACGAACAGCAGCAGCTCCGCGACCTAAGTTGAGCTCCTGCGCCCGGTCGAGCAAAGATGATGCAGAGGCCATCGACAAGGTGTTGATACTCGGGATAATTTGTGTTCGATCGTGAACGGTCGTAGAGCTGGGCTTGACTCCCTCTGACTTTCACGCCCCGCGAGATGGTCAAAAGCCACCTTGACGACCATGGCCAGACGTACTGTACGCAGCAGCAGACGTGACCGTGGAATGTGTTTGCGAAATGGCGACAGAGTCAACGCAGGGTATGCGACCTTGGCCCCATAAAGTTGGTAACTTGCATTGGAAGCGAGCCCAGCCGAGACGCCCTTCACACGACAAAAGGGTCTGGAGCTGAGGTTGATTCTAGAGCGTTGAAGAATTGTGACCCAAGTCCCACGCTAGACATTCGGTCGGTCCTCTATGCGATTCCTGGCTTTAACGTGAATACTGTAGATTATTGTCTCCTTTTTTGGTACTGGGCCCTTCTAGTCGCTGTTTTCGGCAAAGCAGGTTGATGTTGCAGCACTCTCTTGGCGAGGCCTTCGCCATCCAGCAACAACTTGAAACAAACTGCTCGCCTTCCACATACAAGCTAGTTCTCATAGAACATTGTTTTGTCCGAGGTGTAATGATTTGATTCCTTTAGAGCCCGAGAAAGACATGCTGATTAGTCCCACTGCAACTGTCGACCTCTCGGCGTGCTTCCGATGAGTCTTATCGGATGACCCGTCGAGTGACCGCGCGACATTGCTGGCCTCATTGTTAGCGAATTTGTGCACTCATGAGAGACGGTCTGCTGGCACGACTCTCCTTCAAGCCTAAGGCAACTTGAGGGTGCGTCTGTTTTGCAACACATTGGGGGCGGCAACCTCAATCGCAAGCAGGTGTTGTTTTCCTTCTCAGTTACGTTGGGTTCGCTACGTCAGCTGCCGGTTTCAATGTCCGAGGAGGATCACCGGCGATTTTCGCGGATGCTCTTCTCAAAAGCAGGCAGGGTGCGGTGCAATATGCGGGATTGCACGCACCACTCACTTGCGCTTCTCGAATCAACTCGGTGGAAGCCAGCTGAGCTTGAAAGGCAAGGTACTGTACTGTAGCCGTTGCGGTTACCACACGACTAAACAAGGTTTTTTTTGGAAGGCTAACGTTGAATTTCCTTTGCAAAACTCCTCGAGTTACAGACCCTGCGCCGAGGTTACGAGTGACTGTTATGGCAAAAGTGCAAATTCACGGTACTGTACTGTACTGTACTGCGACTCGTGCAATCATAATAATAATAATAATAAAAGCGCTTGTTCAAAGCTAAAACTGAAGCCAATTCACTTCCTGGAGAACAAACAAATTGCCGTGGAGAACCCCAAGTGCTTCTGTTTGTGGGAAAGGTGTGGGACTAGACTGCATGGTTGAGCGTGTGAAATTGGGCCAGACCACCAACATGACCAGCAGCTTGGTGGATTTAACCCTGGTTTAGTGCCACCGCTATTGCAAGTGTCCTCTCCTCTCTTCTAAAAGCCGTGGGCTTTACACTTTAGGTCGACTGGATTGCCAAAGTGAACGCACAGTAACGGTCGCAGCAGTGGGTCGATAGATGTCTACGGGCTCGGTGAAAAACCTCGACGTCGATTCGCAAGGGTCGCGACACACATCGGCTAATTGGTGCTTGCTTGCCTGGCCGGCTGCATCTGAATCGCTCAACCACGTCGCCGGCGCAGTCCCTCAGAGCACTGGACCGTTTCGCTTTCACCATGCAAGTCTGAAAGATGGCCAGAACTCCGGCTGTCTTCAGTCTGAGGCGAGCCTAAGCTCGGCAACGTTCTGCAACACTATCGGCATGTGCCATTCGGATGTGCCAGAGCGCAGAATTGAACCCTGTCGTTGATCGCATCATGAGTGCGCCTGCGCTTCCTCTCCTTGTCGTCTTCACAACCCATACATCTCACGCCCCACCTCATCTCTCGGCGCAGTGCGGGCGCTACACATCTCTCCCACCCCTGCCGTCTATCAGCCCTCAACGCTGGTCGAGGGGATTATTCTTGGTGCGTCAAGGTACTCGCCAGCTGGTCACGCTCGTTTAATAGAAACGCTCTGGTGAAACAGATGCCGCTCGGCATCAGCAACTGTCATTGGCGACTAGCTCTTGCCTTTCAACATTCGCAACCTCTTTGAAACCTGGGCATCATCATCTCGCAGCTCCCGCTGCTTCTGGATCTCCAATCTAAACGCATTGCTCGGCCCAACTGCCTGCTTGCTGATTGCATCGATAGCTATTCGCCGTTCGCGCCTTCTCGTCTTCCCCTCCTGCTCCTTACCCTGCTCTTCTTCTTGCTCCTGCTCCTCATCCCCCCTCTTTCCTTGCCCACCGCCGACAAGAGGTGCCTCGCCATCTTCGACGATAATCCACCCTCTGCAGCCTTGTCCATTCATCCGTCATCTGCTTATTCCCGGGTCCATCAACTTGCATCACCGTCTCTGCTTGCTACGCCGATTCCTCAGGCTGTCACCCACCTCGTCGCTGCCAAACACACCCTAATTTCTGCAGCAAACGTCCAGACTGGAGAATCCCCCTCACGCCGGGCATATTGATCTTACCTCGAGCATCCAGGTACGCTGTTGACACCCCGTAGCTATGGTCTCACGCTTTGTCTGCTTATTCTAGGTCTTCCCTACCCGAGACCGTCCCTGCGTTGTGGGCCTTCATTCGAGCCCTTCGCTAATCGGCATCATCAACATCATCTCTCAGTCTCCACCTTTCTACCAGGCTTGCTGCTGCCAGCTCCATCTTGTTCGCCGCCACTCTGGGTTACCGCTCCTGCATCTCTCGCTGCAAGAACGTCCCCTTTAAAAACCAAATTTCACCCATGTACGATCTGTCTCGGTCAGATCTGCACCACTCTCCACTGATCTCATATCGCACATCTCTGTCTCATACCGCTTCGCAAACCACAAACCCAATCTAGTTCAAGCAGCGGAACAAACAAGGGCTTCCAACTGCTCGGCCAATTCTGCCTTGCTGCCAGTGTATCTCTGACGTTCCCACGCCTCCTTCACCTTGGCACATCTCTTGGGCTTCTCTCTATCCGACAATCAAGACGCTGTCCATCATCCAGCACTTCATCCGCACTGCGTCACCTTTGTTCGGCATACGCTTCGGCACTCCTTCCGCCGATTTGCTTTCTTTCCCACTCAAGAGCAGAAGCCTTCGCGATCCTCGGATCAAAGTATAAGATCAACCTCTTTCATAGCGGTGCCCTTTTCCATTCATCGCCTCTTCGACACTTTCCCTCATCAGAAGTCACTTCTTTTCCGACGCCCCTCTCATCGCAGCAAGAGTACCATAGGTTCGATACAAGGCTCTTACCGTAAAGTCGTCTAGACACCATCGCATCAACGCAACAAACGCTATCACCTCGTTTCTCACTTCTTCGGCCTCGCTGACCTCTGTTCAACTTCTTGAAGACGGGTCCAGGCCGAGCTACTCATGTTGTCGAGTATGGCCTCCAGTCGACAACAAGACAGTCGACGAGCTTTCGATGACACACGAAGACGTTCGCTACCCGCGCCGTTTCTCTCCGCCCAGCTACAACAAGCGCAACACCTATATGCTACTGGTCTCGCTTCCTTCATGACCATGGATCGTGCTAGTCAACGCGTGATGTCAGACTCTGCTTGCAACCCACGCGGCGCCATGCCCAACGATCCCGGCGATGCCTCACTCGCCTACGTCAGTGGTGGCGACTTACCATCCCATACGAGCGCTCACTCCCATTTCGACACATCGCGACACCACCCACAACAACACGACTACATCTCTCATTCGCATCACCATCCACAACGAAATAGCAGCGAAGCACGGTCACTTCATCAGTCCAATATCTGGACTTCAATGCACAACGATGCTTCGGACCCCTTGCAACTTCAACTTTCAATGGCCAGTCATGGCCTCCCTGCAGCTGAGCTTTCCCACGGCCAGGTCCCTTCAACATCGTCTGCTGACACGTTCGCAGCACAATCATTCAACTTCACATGCCTTCCTGGGCCGTCCGAGGGCACTCTAGATACGCAAAGCTACTATGCCCACTACTTGGACGATTCAGCCATAAGTCGCCATGCTGGTCAAGTCGATCCCGCTTTGATTCCGCCCTCCGCGCCTTCAATGCAGTCTCACAGCGAAACGGATGTTTTGACTGCTTTCGCCTCAGCCATGCAGGCATCTTCCCTCCCCATCCCCGTTTCCGACGTCGTAGGCACGGGCAACTCTTCTGTTGGCTCGCCCGACTCCGAAGGGATGGGCTCTCAATCGGGTGATAAGAAAAAGTCGGCGCGGCGCCAGGGTGTTACGTGCGACCAGTGTCGCACGAAACACCTTCGTTGTGACCTGGATGACCGCCGAGCCGAGGCCGCGCGAAGCTCGTCACCAGAGACCGCCGAGACCGCCTTGCTCGAGATGCAGAGGAGCACCAGCACGGGTACTGCCGTCCACCACATTCGCTGCACCAGATGCGAGGACAAGGGTTTCGTCTGCACCAAGACACATGCTCCTCCCTCCCGCAGGTACCCACGTCCAAGCCGTTCGGGTAAGCGAATCGAGCAAGCTCGTATGCTGCATGGCGTTTCGATGAACGACACGTCCGTAACGAGGCCATCCGTGGAGCGTATCAACGCCTCCACCATCTTGATCCGTGCCCTTACCGAGTTGAGAGGCGCCGAAGTTCGCATCACCGACCGCGTCATGGCTGGCTCCCTGTCGCTTCAGCTTCTCAACTGCTTTTTTGCCGTCTGCCACATGCAGGCCCCCGTGATCGACTTTGCCCACTTCAGCAAGACCTTTAACGCTGCCAACGGTGACCCACGCAAGATGTCGATCATGTCCAACGGCGGCTCTGCCACAGAGGGCATTCCGTCCTGCATTCCTGCTGTACAGGGGCTCACCTCTATTACGTGGCCCAACACCAGGGACAGCAAGATTGGCACTCCGGGTAGCACCGAGGCTCTTCTTGCAGCGCTCCATGCTTGGGCGGCTCACTACACGGATGCGCCCATCGCCTTCGGCCCAGACTTTAAAGAGCTTGACACCATCCAGGTCCGCCTCCAGGAACTGGACGACAACGGTTTGATCCAGTCGATCACGTACGACGGGTGTGACGCAGACGGCACCAAGCCTAGTCTCAGGCGTCCCAAGCGTAAACAAGGGGTCGCGTGCGACACGTGCCGCCTGCGTAGGGTTCGATGCGATGTAACCGAGAGGCCTGACGGCATGGGCTGCAGCCGTTGCGAGGACAAGCGCATCAAGTGCACCGATACCTACATCCAGACCAAGCGAGCTAAGCTGCTTGCCAGAGGCGCTAAGGGAACCAAGCTAGACGGATCCTCTGAAAGCCCTGCTTCTTCGTCAGAGACCTTCACATCTGAAGCCAACCGACTGAGCCCTCGTGTTTGGATCACATCCCGCAGCGAGGGCTTGATGCGATCGTATCGCCCTGGAGATATCGAACACAACCTTCGTCGCGGCAAAGCTCGCAAGGCTTTCTGCCATGCACTTCTGAATCACGCGCTTTCCTTGGTGCACAAGTACGACCTCCTCAAAAAGCCAAGCGTCGAAAGCATTCAGGTTCTCAGCTTGCTCGCACCTCTCCTCGATAACGTTGATGGAGTCCAGGCGCACTGCTTCTCCGACGCAGCCTGTGACCATGCTGAGAGGCTCGGCATGTCGACTAAGCTTGTTGTTGACGAGACCAATCGACATGCGGTCGAGCACATGCTCAGTACCATGCAATCCCACCGCATCTTCCTCACTACGTGGTGCCGCGACTCTATCGCCTCGGGGCTCAACCGGCGCAAAGCTTTCTTCAAAGAGGACCGCGCCATTGAAGTAGTCGGTCAAGCCTCATTCCGAAAGGATGCCGTGTCTGTCGACGCGCCCCGACAGGGTGAAGTGGTGCTTTCAGGCGAAATGGGACTCACCTTCGTCATCATGACGATGGTGCAAATCGGCGCCCTTTCTCGATTCTTGGCAACTCATATCGACTCCGCCGAGGGCTTTAAGCCGTCGATTCCCCCGTGGCAACGGCCTTCGGGTGTCTCGATGGCCCCTGTCCCGTGTTCCGCAAGATTCTCAGCGAGGCCATCGCTGTCCGAGCTGCGAAAGCTTGAGCGCGCTTGCGGAGCCGTTTGGAACAGTCTCGATTCACTGATGGTCTTCTTTGACCGTTGCGCATCCAAAGCATGGTCGACGATGAACAACCTCCAGCCTTTCCGTCCGCTTGGTTGGATTGCAAGCACCAAGCTTTGCGGGTCGCTGCTTTACCTGGCTATGTTCCGCGCTCTCGGAGAGCGTCACCGAGCAAACGCCGCCTTTATGGCGACGCTCAGCCATTCCCTCGGTGGTCAAAGCGCCATCTCGGAAGAGGACAAGACTATTGCAGCGTCACTCAAGGCACTTTTCGACAAGAGCATGCAGCGGGCGATCGTGTCGTGCCGAAAGACAGCTCGTCTAATTGGTATCCTTCTTCCCCTGGGCATCTTGCAGACCGGCGGACCAGTCCTCAAGCAGATCTTCCCCGTCGCCCAGTTCCTGGCCAAGATTCCCAGCGTCTCGGATGAGCAGGTCGCTAGCCGCCTGAGTGGACGTCGGATGTCTGCTGACGTCGGTGTGAACGCAGCCGATTCGCCCGATGCGAACAACTTCATCGACCCACAGACGCTTCAACGACAGCAGTTTGTTGAGCAAACCGTCGCCCGTGAAGCCGAACGCGACAGCTTGAAAGCCCACCCCGACAGCTTGCACAGTGCGCAGTCCGCTGAAGCAGCCAAGAACCCTTCAGTGAGTGCTCAGATCGAGGTGCTGCGCGAGCTCGAAGGTATGCATCAACTCAATCTTGGGCCTTACACGCACAGCTCCAAGAGGCACGAGGTTGAGGCTCTCATTGAGGGCCTTTCCCAGCTGGGCTACGCTTGGGACACGATGGACCGCGAAATTGGAGTCATTCAGGACTTGCTTCAATCTGCCAACCCAGCCCCAGGAGCAAATTAGCATACGCAAGGACAACCGTAGATCTCGTCAAGACGCTGATGTCGCTTTGACGTACGCGGCAAATCTTATACGACATCTCTCCTCAATACACCTCTTCATCTGGTCCAGTCTTTCGGCTAACGACCGTGTGACGCAATTTTTCTTATCTCTTTCCGCCCCCTGCATTGACTCGTACCGAAACGGGATCTCTTCTCTACATCTGGATCGCACCTTACTAGCTACCTCTGTTACCTCTAATTCTGTTTTCTACCACGTTCATAACATGCGAAACACGAAACCGTGACGTGGAAGAACCCTTTGCAATGTGGTACCAAGTCAACGTAGCGTGTCCCCTGCTAATTGCATCTGGTTCCATGCTCCCAGCGCCAACGTCATCAGTCATCGAGTACATCGGTTTCGAGCCCAGTCGTGGATTTAGCATGACGAGTAGATGATTCTGATATTGCATGGCTGCTTAAATCGAAAGGCTGATCTAAGTGATTGCATTTTTCTGTGATAGAAGGCGTTAGATGAATCCAGCGCTTCTGAGATTGTTAGCAGTACGAAGTAGGCCAGATGTTCTATTTAGGAAGCTTAGCGAGCCTCGCTGGCGCTGGCCTTGGCGCCGGGCTCTTCGACAGAGACGGTGTCAGCTTTGTGCACCGCCATGGTCTTGTCCTCGAAGCTCTCCATGCCTCGCAGACCCCATCGTCCGAGCATAGCCTTGTCCTCATCCCAGGACGAAGTTGGGGTGGTAAGCATCCTCTCTCCGGTGAAGATAGCATTGGCACCGGCAAGGAAGGCCATAGCCTGCTCGGACTCGGTGAAGAGGTGACGACCTGCGGCTAGACGGATGATGGAGCCAGGCAGGACGATACGAGCGGTTGCGACGGTGCGAAGCATATCCTGGAAGCTGATGGGCTTGTTCTGCTCCATAGGCGTACCGGGAATGGCAACCAGAGCGTTGACGGGGAAGCTTTCAGGGTGTTCGGGGAGGGTGCTCATCTCCCAGATGAGACCGACGCGGTCTTCGTGCTCCTCTCCAAGACCAAGGATGCCACCAGAGCAGACCGAGATACCAGCCTCACGAACGTTGGCGATGGTGCCGATACGGTCGTCGTAACTGCGGGTGGTGACGACCTTGCCGTAGTATTCTCGAGAAGTGTCGAGGTTGTGGTTGTAGGCGGTGAGACCGGCTTCCTTGAGCTGCTTTGCCTGCTCGGGCGTCAACATGCCGAGGGTGGTGCACACCTCCATGCCCATACCACGGATCTCGCGGACCATGTCAAGGATGCGGTTGAAGCCACGCTTGCGACCGCCGACCTCTCTCCATGCGGCACCCATGCAGAATCGTGTGCTTCCGTTAGCTTTGGCCTTGCGTGCCTCGGTGAGGACGGTCTCGAGGTCTTCGAGCTTGGAGGCGTTGGAAGGGGTCTCGTACTTGCTGGACTGAGAGCAGTATCCGCAGTCCTCAGAGCAGCCGCCCTCCTTGATGTTCATGAGGGTGCAGAGCTGCACGCGGTTGACAGGGTGGTGCATGCGGTGGACGCTGGCGGAACGGAAGACGAGCTCGATAAGTGGAGAGTCGTAAATCTGTTGCACCTCCTTTCGAGACCAATTGTGTCGGATCGCACCCTCGTTAGCAGGCAGAGGTGCCGCTGCAGATGCCGAGGGGGCTGCAGGGATGGAAGAAGACGAAGCTACACCGTTGGCGGTCAGGTCGGTAGGGTCGACAGCAGTAGCACGCCCACGTCTAGAGGCCGGAGCAGGTCGCGAGGAGACAACGCCCTGAGCGCACTGACGAGCCGAGGTTCCAACCAGGCCCGCGAGCGGCCGGCCGAGCTGGTTTGCAGCGGTCTGTCGAAGAAGCGACATTATGTGAAATCGGGTATAAGCTTGAACGAAGGGAGGATCTTGGAGCGCCTTCCGGTAACCTTGCTGCGGGAGTATTCGCAGCGAGCGATGGCGAAGGATGGTCGAGAGAAAGGGTATGCGCAGGGTTGAAGCAGGGGAGAAAGGAATGAGAGCGGGGGTGGGGTCAAATGATGCTGCTGCTGCTGCTGCTGCTGCTGCTGCTGCGCTGCTGTATGATCGATGGGCTTGACGGCTTTGAAAGATGGACGGATTGATATCCGGTCGAATCGCGTTTCTGGTCTGGGCTGCTGACCGGCTTTGGCTGCTGCTGCTCTGTGGGCTGTGGGAAGAAGAAAGCGACGTTTCGGATTTTGGGTGTGGCCTGAGCATCCTCTGCCCCGCTTTCCTTCACATTATTTGGCCCCACTCGAACAACTAATTTTCCCCTTCGAGGCAGCGACGTTCGATGGCAGCAGCAAAGTCTCCGCGTTGGTTCAGCAATTTCGAGCAGATTTCCAACACTTGACTGCTGCTTTTCCTGAGACCCAACCATCTCAACTTGCTCGCTTATCTGCTTGATCTCGAGCCGGAGAGGTTCCGAGGTTGTGTCTCTCTCACAAAACACCTTTAAGAAGGTCAACCAAGATCTTTCTTTGGGATGGAGAGCACCCACCTCAACGTATCGTTCTCACGCACTGGCTTGAAGCGCTTGGTCAAAGTGTATCCTCGACAGAGCGGAGAGAAGGTAACAATTCGAGTCAGTCTGAACACAGCGTGAGGCTTTGATGGGGCAGCCAGCCAGGCGGTCAAACTCCAAAATCGCTCTCACCTTTCAGCCCCAAAATCCGGCAACTGCAAACTGTCTAAGTGTTACATCGTAGCAGGCAAACGGGCCGTCAAGTTATCGTACGAGAGTCATAAGAGCAGCGCGACCAAGGAAAATTTCGAATTTGGTCAAATTAGCCTTCAAATGTATGTTTTGGCACATGGACACGGTGCCTTCACAAAATCAAGGGCAACACGTTTGCTCGCCAGAGGTGCCTGCGCAGGAGTTTTCGGGGAGGCCAGCACCCTGAGCCGTGAAAATTTCTGTTGTTAGTGAAGTTCCACAATTTTAATTTTTTTTTTTTTCCTCACTCTCTGCTGGCCGTGGTTGAATGGTCACATAATACCCACACCGGTGGCTGAGCAGCTCTGTGGCACACATACAGACGTGTATCAGTCTCTTCGAGCTAGCAACACAAGTTCCAGTCGAGCCCCACCAATAAATCCTTGCTCTCCTTCCAACCACATTATCCCCTTCCTCAACTCAGGAAGCTTTCCCAATTCTTCGTCTCCCATCTTTTACTCTTCTCTCTTCAAGCATATAACCAAATGTCTTACGGCGGTTACAGCAACGGTGGCGGTCGCGGCGGCTATGGTGCCGGCCGTGGTGGCCCCAGCAGCTACGGCAACGGCGGTGGATACGGTGGCGGTTACGGTGGCAATGACTCCTATGGCCCCGGACGTGGTTATGGCGGCGGATATGGTGGTGGCTACGGTGGTGGCTACGGCGGCAGTGGAGACCGCATGAGCAACCTCGGTAGCAACCTCGGTGCCGTCGACTGGAACACTGTCGACCTCGTCCCCTTCGAGAAGAACTTCTACATCGAGGACGAGCGCGTGGCCAACCGCAGCGACCGCGAGGTGCAGGAATACCGCGCTTCCAAGCAAATGACCATTCAGGGTCAAAACGTTCCCAAGCCCGTCACCTCGTTTGATGAGGCCGGCTTCCCCGAGTACATCCTCTCCGAAATCAAGAAGATGGGCTTCAGCGCCCCCTCGGCCATTCAGTCCCAGGCCTGGCCCATGGCCCTCAGCGGTCGCGATCTTGTCGCAATTGCCGAGACTGGTTCCGGTAAGACTATCGGTTTCGCCCTCCCCGCCATGGTTCACATCAACGCCCAGCCACTCCTCAAGCCCGGTGACGGCCCCATCGCCCTCATCCTTGCTCCTACTCGTGAGCTTGCCAACCAGATCCAGGTCGAGTGCAACCGCTTCGGTGGCTCCAGCCGCCTTCGCACTTGTGCCGTTTACGGTGGTGTCCCCAAAGGTCCTCAGATCCGTGATCTCCAACGAGGTGCTGAGATCTGCATCGCTACCCCTGGTCGTCTCATCGATATGGTTGATGCCGGCAAGACCAATCTTCGACGTGTCACTTACCTCGTCATGGACGAGGCCGACCGCATGCTCGACATGGGTTTCGAGCCTCAAATTCGCAAGATCCTGCAGCAGATCCGACCCGACCGACAAACGCTCATGTTCTCCGCCACCTGGCCAAAGGAGGTGCAGCGTCTTGCCGGCGACTTCCTCAACAACTTTGCTCAGGTCAACATTGGCTCCACCGAGCTCGCCGCCAATCACAACGTCAAGCAAATCATCGAGGTCTGCACCGAATTCGAAAAGAAGGGCAAGCTCATCGGTCACCTGGAGACCATCTCGCAGGAGAACGGCAAGGTCATCATCTTCACCAGCACCAAGCGCGTTGCTGACGACCTGACCAAGTACCTTCGCCAGGATGGCTGGCCTGCTCTTGCCATTCACGGCGACAAGCAGCAACAGGAGCGTGACTGGGTGCTCGCCGAGTTCAAGTCCGGTCGAAGCCCCATCATGGTTGCTACCGCTGTAGCATCTCGAGGTCTCGGTAAGTTGGAATTCATTCTCTCCCCTCCCCTCCCCCTTCCTCCCCCTTCCTCCCCCTTTTCCTCCTCCCCCTTCCCTTTCTCCCATTTCCCCGTCCCTTTCTCGGTCTTGCGCCGCGTCTTTCCCACTTGCGCTTTTGCGAAGTGATCTGGCGGTCTCGACGAGATCCAACGACAGGTCGCGCCTACGGTCAAGACGATCGTGTGCCATACGTTCCCGCATCAAGACAGATTATCAGCATCGGCTGTTGAGACACTCGACAGTGTTGCATGTCTGGCCGAAGAGGTAACACGGATAAGTCCCCGCAAGTTCCCTCTCCGGGAGTCGGCGAGATTGTTCGTATCCGTCCCTTTGAAGCCAGCCGATCACAGCGTCTTACTTTTCTTCCCCTCCTCAAGAGAAGCTTTTTCCACGGAGCGGACAACTGGCAGAGGGATAAGATGATCTGTTCCATTAGTGGGATGCAGCTTCGTACCCTCTCGCGACTGTGTTTGGTGACCAGTCTTGTCCCTCCCCGTTTCAGCTACTCCTTCTTCCTGCTTTGCCTCGGCATTGCGTGCAGATGTCAGCTACTCGGCTACCGGTCGAGCTCTGGCTACGCGATCACAAGAGCGAGATGCGCGTAGCTGCTCTCAGATCACGCACCTCGCTTCACATTCGCTCATGTTGTGACGGGGCTCGTTAGGTGCGCTCAGGTCGTCGTGACGCGATGAAGACACGTTTAGTTGAAAAAGCTTCTCTGTTGGTCAAGGAAGGAACGATGCTCTTGCTGAGCAGTTGATGCACTCTCATCAGTGGTGCATAGAATACAGCCTGCACTATAGGTCACCCTTCTCCGGCATGACGGTGTGGACTTTCAACTGTCTAGGGATGGAAACATCCGCGCTGCAACGCAACGTGCGCGGTACTCTGTTGTTTGCACAGCCTTTATTGCTCTGGAGATTCACGCCGGTCAGCTGGAAGCATTAGCTGCGCTTGGATGCACCAATTGCAGTGCTTTGGCGCCTTTTCAAGATGCGTAGGAACCGATCAAATAGGGTTGGTCTCGAGCGGTTTGCAGGCGTTCACGCCCGCGCTAAGCATCGAGAGAGTCAGGGATTGATCTCCTCTGTCACAACTTTCTACCTAGCCCTTTAGGCTTGATTACTAACTTTCGGATGCGATTGTCATCTTTGCTCTTGTTTCCCCCATGTCAACCTACAACGGCGTTTGCGTTTCATTCCTTGCAATGCGAACGTCGTTACCAACCCAACTTCTGCCACACTGGCCTGACCGAACCTTTCGATTGCTTTGAAACGATGCCGTCTACGAATGTCTGCGCTTGCTCGCGACTTTGCAACTCCATGTGCACTCGGCGCTGTCCTTTCTTTGCTACTAACGTACCATGCCTTCCATCCCGCTCTTTGCGCGCATCAAACGATGTTGGCCCCTCAATAGACGTCAAGGACATCTCCTATGGTAAGTACCGAGTCAGATTGCGGCCTTCATTGTCACTGTTTACAGAGACTGTGGCAGAAAGCACGTCTTGCAGCAATCTTCCCCTCTATCCTGAAAAACTGTGACTGACTTTGTCTTGTCTCTTTGCGTCCTTTCTACATCACAGTCATCAACTATGACTTCCCCACCAACACTGAGGACTACGTCCACCAGATCGGCCGTACCGGTCGTGCCGGACGTACTGGTACCGCTTACACGTATTTCACTCCTGAGAACTCCAAGTCGGCACGTGAGCTGATTGGCATCCTCCGTGAAGCCAAGCAGGAGATCCCGCGTGAGATCGAGGAGATGGGCCGTTTCGGCGGTGGAGGAGGCGGAGGACGTGGCTTCCGTGGACGTGGACGTGGTCGCGGCCGTGGCGGCTACGGTGGCGGAGGACGCACCGGCGCCAACTCGTTCGCCGTCGGCAACTCGAGGTGGTAAATGCTCCGTCTCCCGCTCGCTTGAGCTGCTCGCATCTAGTATGCTGGACTTTATCGTAGCGCTCAAAAGAAAGTCACTTCATCAGTGACCAGATCCCATCTGGTCTTCCACAAAAGCTGTCATTTAACTCACAGTCAACTCGAGTCTGCCTGGCAGCCCCCCCTTTTAGGTCACCTTTTCATTGTTCCTTGTAATGTCGTAAAACCGTCTCACGCCTCAGAAGGCAAGTTTGTTCTCATACCATCTCAGTTTCGCTCTACAATAGATCGCAATTCTGTCCAACGTTTGCTCGTACTGTGTGTGTGATATCGATACCCTTGTATCCTCGTCCTGTATGGCTACGCTACCGGAGTCGTGAAACCTCGACAGCCTTCGAGGTGTGCACGATCCCAAATTGAGCTGCAGATGCTCCACGCTGACCCTGATCATGGGGACGAAGTGGAAGCAGCAGATAGCAAGGACCCTCCTCAGATCACGAAAGATGTAGAGACCAGCTCTAGCTTCGGAAGCAGTCGCAAAAGTGAGCCGAGCCAAACTCTGAGATAGAGCCAGAGCCGGAGCCAAAAACTTTCGGAGAGCGCCAATGAAGAGCATTTGAAGCTGGCGGCGTGTGGCCTGTGTGGACGCGCGACACTGACCTTTTTTTCTTTCTTTTTGAGGACAGGGTCTGTGTGAGAGTGGAGGTGGAAACGGTGAAGTGCTACGACAGCATGAAATTTGTATGTATCAGTACACGTCGTTCAGGTTTTTAAAAATGAATATCGCTTTACCTGACATTTTTTAAGAACTGAACGACGTGTACTGTAAAAGTGTGCGTGACCTAGGGCGACTGACGTGCTGCTGCGCATTTTTTGGCCACAAGATCACATGCGTGAACCTCCAGACAGCGTGTTCAAAGTAATCCAGGGCAGTTCCCTTGCCCCAATTAGTTTCGTTTCAACAGCAGCCGCGGATGGTGGTGAGCTTTTTGAGTGGGGCTCAGCAATCCGTCGGCCCCTTTCCCTGCCGGAGCCTGTGTCTAAGCCTGGGGGTGTTGGGCCGTCTTCGCGCGCTGCTGCTGATGCTGCAGGGACCCTTGATTTTGTCACTTTTCTGGTCGTTGGTTGGGCTCAATCTCTGAGCTGAAAGCTGTCTCCGTATCTTTCTTTGCTCTCAAGGTCTACTGCTGCCTCGCCCGACATCGCGCAACTCACACAGACGCATATTGAAGGGGTCAATGCACAGTGACCAGTTGCGCGCGTCTCCAGTCTGACCCTCACGATCCGTACCAAAAGCTTGAGTTTGTATACAAGCACCCTGCATCCCCTCCAACGCTCTCTGCTCTGACTCAAGTCAACTTGTCGCCGCCTGAGCCTCAGCTGAGCTTGACATCCAATCTCATCATCGATTTCCTTTCGCCACCATCGCTCTCATCCTGTCACCTCCGCTTCTGACCCTGTCCCCTTCTTGACATTCCTTGATACGCTCCTCGTTCACTGCCTGCCCGCCCACGATCCCCGGTCAATATCCTCTTAGCCTGCGTTCCAGCTATCGTTGCGCATTGACTGCTTTCTGCGGACACAACCCCGCGGCATTCTAGATTGGTGTTGACCTTTGATCACCTCGCTTCCTAGTGGGCGGCCAACATCGACATCTACGCACAATAGTCTTGCTTGGGCCCCAAGGAAGAATTCACCTCTTCCCCCGCATGCATCAATCACATCTTGCTGCCTAGCTAGACCTTGATCATGCCTTCGCTCACCGATCTTGAGAATTTCATCGAGGAGAATTTACCTCGCAACTTGCAGGAGCTGCCTCACAGGGTCTCGGTCTCCGTCCAGGAGTACTACCAAATTCTGTATGAACAGCTCAACAAGTATGGTCCGCCCATCCCGGATCTTCCATCGCTGCCATCACTTCCATCGCTTGACAGTTTCACTGGCAGGGTCACCGAGCTCGTTACACCCACACCTGCCCCACTGGCGCTGCCACCACCCCTACCTCCCACCAACCTGCAGCTGATCGAGGCGTGGACTCGAAGTCACCGTACCGCTCTCAGCTTGACAGGCGGCCTCCTCGTTGTTGGCCTCGGAACCACATACGCCTATCGATGCGGATACATCGCCTTGCCCTACGTAGGCAGAAAGCAGATCAGTGGTCGAGGCCGAACCCGTCAAGTACGCTTCAAGAATGGCATTCGCAGAGAAGCCGTCATTGTCCTTGGAGCGGACACGCCACTCGGCCGATCTCTCGCACTGCACTTCTCCGGCCAAGGCTTCGTCGTGCTTGCCTCTGTATCTTCTTCTGCTGCCCTCGCGCAGTTCGAAAATCTCATTCCGCCAAGCTCGCGCGGTTACGTCAAGGCGCTCATCTTTGACGTTGACGACCCATCCGGCTCCCTCCAGCCGTTCGTCCGAGCGCTCTCCGCTGCACTCAGCCTCCGTTACCCGCTCACCAGCGCCGGCGACCCCTATGCTCGACCAGGCGACAACATCAGCATTGCTGGCGTGGTCAACGCTCTCAGCTTTGTCGCCCCGCAAGAAGACCCCAGCATCTCGCGCAATCTGTCCACTTCCACTTCAGCCTCGTCCCTTGGCGTTCCCGTCTCCAAGCTTGCGCCCTCCCCCTCTTCGGAGCTGCTCGACCGCCACGTGGTAGCCAGTCTCTGCGTTGTTGGCGCGCTCATACCCATGCTGAGGGCTCTGCCTAACTGTGCCGAGGATACTCCCGAAATGGACCCTGCCACAGTCGTGACGCTCGTCTCCAGCCCTGCCTCCCGCACAGCGCTACCACGTCAGGCAATGTACTCGATCATCGCTCAGAGTGTGGCCGCCGGCGTCCAATCACTCCGACGCGAATGTGAGGAAGAGTCATTCCACTCCAAGACCGCCAGCACCAGCAAGCTTCCTCCTGCCTGGAGCAACTCCACGACTAGCAGTGCAAACGGCCGCAGAGCCTCCAGCTCTCGTTTCACTCTCAAGCAAAGGGACGTCCGCGTCACGATGGTCGAGGTTAACTCGGGTTCTGTTTGGGGCGATTCTGCCAACGCCTCGGGCATAATCTCTGGCGAGGCCTCGGCGAGCTCACCTAGCGCCAGCGGCTCGCTGCAGTCTCCTTCGCGTCCCAGCTTCGGCAGGTCGCCATCGTCATCGCTCGGCTCCTTGTGGCATCACAGGTCTCCCACTTCGGCACCAGTGTTGAACAAGGTGTCTGATCTCCTGCTCAGCACCAGGCGACGACTGCAACCTAGCTACACGGTCGGCACGGACACATTCTCTGCCTACTGGCTCACCCTCAGTCAAATGTTGCTCACCATCGTGCCCACCGGAATCGTCGACTTTGCGCTTGCCTTGAGGAGGCAACTCTCTCTGCGCCGAGCAGGTCTTGTCGGCCGTGCAGAGCATGCCTTCCTTCCATGGAACTGGGGCAAGAACCCGAATGGCCGAGGTGGTCAGGTTAGGTCGCATCAGGCTGGCGGAAAGCAACCGGTCGCAGGTCCAGGCCCCGGTCCAGCCTCGGTTGCCCACTCTCGAGCTTCCCTTCTCAGGTCTAACGCCGATGCGAAGCGACCAAGCCCGCTAGGCTACGAGATCCGCGACTCGGATGCACAGAGTCTGCCGGAGAGCGAACGCTCCACTGGTTCGGGCATCCCCAGCAGCGTGCCTTCTTCTGCGTATGGCGACAACGATGCAGATGCAGATGCAGACGCGTACGGTGAAGAGGAGAGCGGCGCTTCGCACACGCACAGCCCCTACTTTGGATCGACGAGACCCATGCAGTCCTCGCACGCCGATCTGTCGGCGTCCAATGTTGGCCTGACCGACGGATCGACAGAGGGGGGTTCCAGCGCGATGCCCTCGAACTTCGGCCGTGAGCCATGGATGGGTCCTCCCAGCAGCAGCGGCGCAAGCAGTCGTGCAGCTTACTCTCCAGCAGTCCAACAGTGCTCAGCATACGCTTCAGAAAACGAGGACCGTGACAAGGCTACCGATTCGCCGCTTGGTCACAGCTGGGTGGCTTTAGGCGACAGCCAGCATTCGCACCAAAGTCAGTCTTGACCTTGATGCAGTTTCGTGTATGTGCACAATCTCTTTGAGCGGAGGCTTCTACTTTATCACCCGTTCCCTCTTGGTGGTACCGCACCGCGTTGTGCTGAACCAACCTAGCTATCTTTCGAGTGGTTTCCACTGTTAATATCTTCAATGATCAGGCTCATCTTGAAATGTTCGGACAATCCCGGTCTTCGAGCGGTAGCATGGTTTAAACGCGGCTGGAATGAAAAGAAAGCGAAGACGAGTATAAAGAATGCATTTTTGAGGGACGACATTCGAACCAGGTTTACTCGTCAGCAGAGTAGGCCGACTCGTGGATCTTGACCGCACGACCCGAGGGGTCGGAAGCGCAGCCCCAGTCAGCTCGGGGGATCCATCGAACCGAGGTGGAAGCAGCAGCGTCGGATGGGAACCAGCTCTCAAAGATCTCGCGGATCATGTAAGCCTCCTTGGTGTCAGGAGTGTCGGTGGGGTACCTCTTGGCGCGCTCTTGGAACTTTTCATCCGAGATGCTCTTCTCGGCGTGGTCCTTGATGCCGTCGATCCACGAGTAACCGACACCGTCCGAGAACTGCTCCTTCTGACGCCATAGAATGTCCTCGGGCAAGTAGGGCTTGCGAGGAGCCGAGGAGGAAAGCATGCTGCCGGTGCCGTCACCGCCAGCGTCAATATCGTCTGGGATCACATCAAACGCCTTTCGGAGGATGTACTTCTCCATACGCGGTCGTCCATCAGCGTCCACCTCCTGGAGCGAGCCCTTGCTGAACATCTTGTCGCCGGCATCCGTGTTCATAGCGACATCGAGGAAGGCCTTGTCGAGGAAGGGAACGCGGGCCTCGAGACCCCACGCCATGGTGCTCTTGTTAGCACGCAAGCAGTCGGCCGTGTGCAGGTTCTTGACACGTCGCACGCACTCCTGGTGGAACGCCTTCTTGTCAGGCGCAGCGTGGAAGTAGAGGTAACCGCCAAAGATTTCGTCGGATCCCTCACCGGAGAGGACCATCTTGACACCCATGGCCTTGATCTTTCGCGAAAGCAGGTACATGGGGGTCGAGGCACGCACGGTGGTGACATCGTAGGTCTCGAGGTGGAAGATGACGTCGGCAATGGCGTCGAGACCTTCCTGGACGGTGAAAGTGTACTCGTGGTGGACGGTGCCAAGGAACTGAGCGGCCTTGCGGGCGGCGATGAGATCGGGCGAGCCGGGCAGACCGATAGAGAACGAGTGGAGGCGGGGCCAAGCGGCAAGGTTCTCAACCTCGTTCTCTGCGTCCTCGTCAAGACCAACGGGGAGCTTGGCACCGTTAGCGTCGCCGGCAGGGGTGGTGACACCGCGAGCACGGCGCGCTTGTCGCTCCTCCCACTGTTTGCGCTGCAGGTCGGCCATCTTGTCGGTCTCTCTCGCGGCGATGGAAGCGATGAGGGACGAGTCGAGACCACCAGAGAGGAGCACACCGTAGGGAACTTCGGACATGAGACGCTTGCGCACAGCCTTCTCGAGCGACTCGCGGATGAGCTTGAGGTTGACAGGTTGGGTTGGAATTTCAGCGTCGTCCGAGTCGCCGTTGATCCAGTTGGGGGTGTAGTATCGGACGGTCTCCTTGCCTTGGGGCAATGCCGAATCGTAAAAGTGGCCGGGAGGGAAGGATCGGATGCGGTCGCACTCCTCGTGGATCGCTTTGAGCTCGGAAGAAAAGTAGATGGCACCGGGGTACTTGTACGAAGCACCCTGGTAAAGTGTGGTGATACCGATGGGATCACGGGCAGCCACGACTCGGTGGGGAGTGTGGGTCGTGTCGAGAAGAATGAAGGAGAACATGCCGTCGAGCATCTTGACGAACTCCGTGCCGTGCTCGCGGTAGAGGTAGAGGATGACTTCACAGTCCGACTCGGTCTTGAATTCGGCGTTCGGATCCTTCAACCCCTTGCGGAGCTGTCGGTGGTTGTAGATCTCACCGTTGACGGCGAGGATGAGCTTTCCATCGGTGGAGACGAGAGGCTGGGCACCTGTCGAGATACCGACGATAGCGAGTCGCTCGTGGCAGAGAATGGAGCCCTTGGAACCTTCCTCCTGGGTGACGACACAACCGGACCAATCGGGGCCACGGTGGCGAATGCAGCGCGACATGTTGAGCATCTTGCTGCGATACGCCGGTGCATCCGGGTGGTGAATACATCCAAGGATGCCGCACATGTTTGCTAGGCTATAAAAGGCAAGACGGTGAAAGGTATCTAGTTGACGATCGTATGCGCAGTCTGTGGCGATGCGAGCTGCGTTGCTGAATGAAAGTCACAGGTGTGACTACCTTCTAGCTTTTGCGTGTGGGGGGCGTTCCTCGACTGAAGAAAGCCAACGAGATAGAAAAAAAAAGGTGGATGTGATTGCGAAAGAAGGAGCCGAGTGGCGAGCGTGAGAAGGCCTTGGGATGCTTCCGACGAGGACAGGACAGTTGAGGCTCAGACTGCATACAACCCGTCTCTACGATGACTCGTCTCCCCACTTTGCAGCCACAAACTGGGTGTCGCTGGCTGCGTGCATCAGCGGCCACAAATTGGCAGATCTTCCAAAACAGCCTGAGCCACTCTCCGCTCAACCAACCAAAAGCCTGCATAAAAACCAGCTTTCGACTCAATTTTCTTCTGAAATCAAACCACCTCGCCTCGCCTCGCCTCGCCTCGCCACACTTCTCATTTGAACCGATGCTGCCCTTTTCAGATTAGGTGTGTGTCAAGACGAAGCCAAACTCTGTGAACTCCACTCGAAGGATTTCTTTGGACTTGGAGCCCGAGCCAAGTGCAAGAGTCTGCTCCTTCTCTTCTGCTCGAACGGTTCACTTTTCTCATCAACGTTCAGCATTCCGCATACGATATCTCGCCAGCAGCTTGCGAGCGCTCCTAAGTACACTGCTAAGGGCACTCTTGAAGCGCTGAAAGCAAGGGTCAACTGCACGCCAGACCATCCTTTCACCTGCGGATCTGACCACTTCAGCGCAAGCTTGTCTCGCTCTGCCATCTGTTTTAGAGCAACATGGCATCTTCCTCGTCGTCAGCGTCGCTCTTTGCGACAGAATGTCTCCTCTACTCGACAGCATCCTCTTCCTCGCTGGTCGGCTCCATGGGCCTCACAACGGTTGCCGCTCCATCCTCCACCTCGGCTCTCTTCACGTTCAAGGGTGTTTCCGACCCGTCTTTCCACTCTGTCAGCGCCATTCCTACCTCACCCAACCCAGCCATCTCCGGCACTGGTGGCCTCGTCTTTCAGCTCGAGAACAATAAGGCGACGCTCAATGTCTTTTCATGGCAGCGAGACCATCCCCTTCAGCGCATCATCTTGCCGTCCAAACTCTCGTGCATCGCCTGCTCGCCAAATGGCGATCTTGTAGCAGGTGGATCTTTTGACGGTCGCATCTTTCTCTGGCAGATCGCCACCGGTGATCTGCTTGCCTCGTTCGACGCTCACTACCGTCCTGTCACCGTACTCAAGTGGACACCAGATGGCGCAGGTCTCGTTACTGGTTCTGAAGATGCCAGAATCTTGGTTTGGAGTCTGGCAGGTCTGCTCGCTCCCTACGACCAGACCAGCTCTTCCATCACCAGCTCCGAACACAACCCCACTCCTTACTGCACGCTTGCCGATCACAACCTCGCCATCACCGACTTGCACATCTCCGGCGCGCGCTTCCCCAGCCAGATCACCATCCTCTCCAGCTCCACCGATGCCAGCGTTAAGGCGTGGGACCTCCGAACAAGAAGCCTCTTGAGCACCTTTACGTTCCAGGAGCCAATACATAGGGTCGTTCTGGACTGCACCGAGCGCTTCTTCTTCGCTGCCACCTCCCCGACATCTCCCAACAACCTCATCTACCGCATCGACCTTTTCCGCAAACGTGACGCGTCCAGCAGGATGGTTGAAACAAAGGTCGCCAGCACTGGCTCTCAGTTCGACTTTGTCACAGAGGAGCTTCGGGGTGCGACCTCTATCGAGGCATACGGCTTTGGGTCCGGTGCTGGCCCAACAGTCGAACGCATCCCGTCTGCCAACGACGCTGCTGGCCGTGCAGCTGCAAACGGCTCCAGTATCATCTTGATTCGCGAACCCATCTCTAGCATCTGTCTTTCATCCAACTCGACCTCGCTGCTCGTCGGAAGCGTTACCGGCAATCTCTATGTGATTGACGTGTCCAACTCGCAGGTCCTTCGCACCGTTTCGCTTCTCGGTAACGCCAAAGCGAGTGCTATCACTGGTAGAAACGCCGTTACCAACCTCATGGTCATCCCCAAGCCTCGTGACCTACTAGGTCACTGGGAGACTTCCACCAGCGCAAGTTCTGCCACGACCAGCTCTGGTGGTGCAGGTTCTTCGGGCGCTCCTGCCAACATCCCTGTCCGCCCCATCTCCAACTTTAGCCGCCATGCCTTAGCCTCGGAAGAAGACCGCTTGGTGACCCCTTACCCAACACGCATTGCCGGAGCAAGCGCTACAGCCAACTTTGGCGAGGGAGAAGTGGACAGCTTCATTGACCCTTCATGGGACAGCAACCTGGTAGTGGACGATCTGCTCGGCACTTCGGGATTGCAACCACTCGCTGCCTCTAGCCCAGCGGCAGCGAAGTCGAGCGAGAGGGTTCAAGATTCTCAAGAGGCGGAAAGGCTGAGCCAAGAGAACAAGCTCTTGCGATCTCAGCTGCGCCAAGCCAAAGCGATCAATGACGAAATGTGGTCTCGACTGGTGCAGGATCGTCTCTCTACCACTCACATAGGGACCCCCTCGAGTGGCTGATCGATGTCTCGAGCATCTTTATCGGCATGCATCTAATCGCAATGGGCATGATCAAATACCAGCTTACCACACCAATTGAACAGGAAGACCGTCAGCGTCTGAGAAGCCCCACAGACTCAGACAGCAACAGATCACGAGTCAGGCCACATGAGATGATGAGGAGGGATTTCAACGATGATGCAAGAAAGACGAGTGTCCATGCGAGAAAGCAAAGAAGCGACAGGATGCAAGAGGGTGCAAGTGCAGTGCAAGATGTAGATATGAGGAGGTTCAGAGCGCGGCGACGGCGGCACCGACAGCCAACAAGCCGGCAAGAGCTGCTGAGACGGTCAGAGTGCTTGCGCCCGAAGCGGCGGTGTTCTGGTTGGTGCTGGTGCTGCCGGTCGGGTTGGCATTGCTGGCTGCGTCAGTAGCACCTTGCGAGCCGGGCGCTGTCGCGGCGCCGTTGATCCTGGTCATAGTTGAGGTGCCTCCCATTGACGCCAAGCCAGAGCTGGTCGAGCCAGTAGCATCGCTCGACGCTGCGGTGGTGGAGAAGGAAACGGAGCCCTGTGACTGGGTCACAGCGAGGAGGCCGTGGCTGATGGTCCTAATGGTCGAGCACTGGCTGCTCGACGGCGCAGGGTGAGCCGACGGCGTAACAGGGTCACCCTGTCGGAACGTCGAGCTACCATAGATACCCTGGAGCTGGCCAACATCACCGTCGCAGGTCTCGAACACACCGGCGTCGTAGTTGGCGGGGATGTTCCACCTGCAACCCATGACATCATAGATGTGCTCACACTGCGCGGCAGCACGCTGACCCCAACAGGCTCGCAGACAGAACTGATTGTACGACATGAAGTTGGTCCATTCGCTGACGAACCACGGCTCGCCGTTCGACGCTGGATTGGCGGTAGTGTAGACGACACCCCCGATGGGGTTACCGAGGTCGTCGGCACCGTGGGGGTCGAACTCTCCTCCTTCATCACCCTCGGGGATGAGGATGCTGGTGAAGTCACCCACACCAGTGACCTGGACGTAGTCCCTCGTCCTCACAAAGTGGGCACCAGTGATGGTACCATCGGGGATGAGTCTGGTGCCGTGCTTGTCCGTAGTACAGTAAGCGACACCCGAACGCTCCTTCTCACCGACGGTACCGTACTCGGCGGGACCCCAGAGACAGAAGTCCTCGAGCGAGTTGATCCAGGCAGTCTGGCATCTCGAGTCCTGATTCCATGTGTTGCGTGAACACGTGTTGTATCCAGACTGTGGCTCTCCACCGGGGATACCACCTTCACCCGAGGCGATACGGTTGGAGCCCATGTACTGGTCGGGCAGCTGCGAGATGGCATAGGTCGCCTTAGGTTGCCATTGCGTCCACGACTTGGTAGGCTGGTTGCGGTTCAAGTCGGTGGTAGCTCGCGGGTCGGGCCCGTTGCCATTGGTGCCAGTGGGCTGCTGAGCGAAGACGCTGCCGGCGAGCAAAGCCGAAACGAGCGCTGAGGAGAGGGAGATCTTGATCATCATGCGAAACACCTTCTACGCTCTCGTTGGTCGTATTCAAGGGTATAGAAGGTAAGAAGAAAGAAGACGAGGGGACAAAATGCAAAAAGAAGGAAGACAGACCATGATAGGAATCATAGAACGAAGATTGAGAGATAATATACTCTGCCGGAAAGTATGCGTTGGGGCGAGTCTTGAAGCAAGGAGAGCAGAAGGAGGGGGCTGTGTGTGTGTGTCTGCCAAGACTAGCAGAGTGCACGGTATGTCATGCCCCTCGAATCCTTAAACTGGAAGCTGAGGACGCCATGCGACGTCGCTTCAACAACACTCCAGGTAGGGAAAGACGCACTTTGACAGACGATACTGACGCTGCATTCCCGGCGCACGCGTGATCGCCCTGACTTAGTAAGGGCCTCTCCACACTTGACAAGCGTCCCTGCTCAGCGTTGAAGCTCATCATCGTGCTGTTGCTGCTGTGATGTGCTTTACGGGAGTGTAACGCGCGATCATATGGGAGAAGATCCTCCGCTTCCGCATTGGTTGATTTCAATGGTGCGAATTGGATCGACAGGACGTGGCGTGCGGGGACGGGGATCGTAGGGTCGAATGGAACGGTTTGCAAACGCAGCAATACCTGAGACCGAAGTCGTGAAGGCTTGGCGCTGCCGAATCCGACCCTTCGGCCACTTGCCTCGCTCCATCGACAACATGCCCTGGTCTCCTGACCTATATTTGGCCTTCTCAGGCAGTCCTAGACATGGCCTTTTGAAGTTGGTTGTGCTTACAGCGGTTACCTATGAACATTCACCGGTCTACGGCTCCCAGCTCGCGTCCGTTAAGGCTCCCACCGACAGGAGTTGCTGAACGATCTTGGGGTTGGCATCGCACATCTCTACTGAAAGTGACGACCGGTGCAACGTTCCAAAGACAACAAGAGCTGCAACAATCCTAGCAGACGATGCGTGCCTCCTCACTTGCAGCGGTCGCTCTGACTGCTGCGGAGTTTGGCAAACACTGCACAGCCAGCCATCGTGTTCGCCGTTCGAAGCGGACGCATGATATGGCTTGGCGCACTGTTTGACAAAAGGTCAAGATCGCCCTCACAGCGTCTGGGTCTTGGCAGTCAAAGCAGCGCCTTTTTCGTCGCAGCGGGGAAGCACAAGAATTGGAGGACAAAAGCACCCGCGAGGCGGCTCTTGGCCTTTTGTCTTGGCGGACGCTTGGCAATATGTACTGTACATTTGGCCCCCACGCGGACCCGGACTCCACTTCCACTGCATCGCTTAGTTTCCATCCATCTCGCATTCACCATCACCCTGCGATCACAACCGGTGAAATCATTGGCAAATGGCTCTTGCGTCGCACACTGATCCATTCGCCCGAGAGTAACATCTTGACTAGGCTCTGAGGACGCGAAGGGAGGGTGACAAAACAGCTCGAATGCTAGCTCAGTGGCTCCTGTCTGACCTGTGTTGACTGCAGAGGGCAATGCGAGCTCACTGCTCTCTCGCTCATTGCTGGACTTCTTCAAAATTGTGACTTGCCTTTGCAAGCTGTTCGTAGTCTGCGGTGAGAATTGAAAACGGGTTTCTTTGATCGCATTGGGATGTCCGAAAGCTTTAATATGTCGATCCATCGAACGAACAAGCATGATCTAGAAGTGCCTCAAGTTGCCAGCGAAGGGCCAGATTTGAGATCTCAGTTACGAGGACCTCACTTTGTCCCGAGTCAGCAAGTGTGACATGAGTTGTTCCATCCTCGGCTTTCAGCACTGACATTTTGTTAAGCATGCTTTGCTTGCTGGAACTCGTGGTGATGCGGCAGAATGTGACCCTGAAGATAGGTTGTCCCGGTCCTGTCACTTACGATCTTGATTCATCCGTGGACGCCCTATAACAGCATGACCGCTCTCAAAGCGGCTATGTTCTCTGTGCTGCCTCGATCAAGTCACCCGCGGTGTAGTGTGACCTTATTTTTTCACGCACTAGCATGGCAGCACACGATGCAGTTTGAGCACGATGGCCGAAGCGAGACGACAAGCTAGTTCAAGCGAGTGTAAATTGCGAGCATCGCACTTCGGATATGTTTTAAGTCAATCTTGGAAGTAGGGTGACAGCGAATTGCATCGACAAGGGTGCAACTCCGGCAACGTCTTTCCTACCGTTGCCAGAGAGAAGGAAGAGGGTCTTGGCTATCGGATCGAAGCCAAGGAGAAGAAATGAGAGCTCGGTGAATTTTACACTAGATTAGGGTGATTTGTGGTGGCTACACATGCTCGCTTGCTCGAACGTGCATGTCGTTGCTGCATACAAGAGGATTCAATTGTTCGGCAGAACGCTCGTCTATGGATTACCTGCTCTGCTGGAACGGGCAGAACACTGTTTTGCATGTGCATGAAGTCATGCATGAGGCCATCATCATGAATTCAGCAGATGTTCTGTGTGCAATCGGCCCCTTGATGAGGCTTGCTTTCTTGTTCGCTCGCATTTGGCACCAAAGCCGAACATCTGGCTGCACAGCTCGGTGTCGGCTGGATGAGCGACTTTGCCGACAACTTGCAATGGGTGCTTTCTAGACAACGATTCAGCCTTCTGCCGCTCAAATTCACAGTTCGACCACAGAGAAGCAGAACGGCACACATATGTGTGCAAACAGGCTAGTCAACAGTGACCTCGGCAGGTGGCGACGCTCAAATCAGCCGAATATCATCTTATTGAGCTGTCTTGCTGGCAAGCTCGCTTTCTCCCATCGCTCTTCTGTAATTCTGCACGGCGAGGCGAGGAACCTATGTTAGGTGAAACTCGACCCAAACGCATCCTGTCCAAAACCTCGCGAGAGGGTTATTTTCAAAGTGCAGCTGTCACAAGTGCTGCTCGCTTAACTGCTGCTGCAAACTCGTTCCGATCCTTCTCCGCTGCCTTTCTTCTGTTCAATTGGAGCGCTACTGCGATCGAATTTTCGATTCGAGCCTACCTACACTGGCAGCCGAGTCTTGCAGCGCCTTGGGAGAGAGAGAGGGCTAAGACAACGAGGATTGTTTGTGCATGTCGAGCTTCCCGCTCAACTCCCTGCTCTTTCTTGCTTAGGCTTTGCTGCCTCTCATTTCAGAAAGGGAGATGAAAGTGGGATCCAGCCATGCGAATTAGCGTACAGACAGATAGTGTCTCGCTTTGACCGTTCCCATGCTTCCAAGTTGTCGCTTTTCTGAGCTCTTCTGGCCGCTTGCAAACAGAACACGGACACATGCCACTTCATGCATTGCACTTAAGAAATGGCGACTTGCTGCTGGCTGAGTTGCCAACCCTGCTCGGAAATCACCAGTTCTCGTGGCTGGGTCACTGCAGTCTCGACACCTTGGCCATCGAGTTTTTTTTCCCACTCAGACAGCATGGTATCCCCTATACCAGCCTCATCCGCCACTCATCTCGAGCGACGTGACCATTGCGACCCCAAGCAGAAAAGACCATGCGACGTTCACAACATGGACCGTTGCCGCTTCTGCATGTTGGCCAGCTCAGCTTGCATGAGAGCCACCTGAAACCTGGAAGCTGTCAAAAATTATACTGCAGCTCTCGCTTTCACGCCTAGCTGCCTCGCCTCTTTCTCCCATCCACTTGCCCGTTCCGACCGTGCATGCAGCTTCATCCCATCTTTCCGCCGTGGCCTGTTGCACTACATCGTCCTTTCCCATCCCACACACCCACCCGTGCGCTTCGTTCGGTGTTTCGATTGTCCTCGTGTCACTGCATATATGCATTCCCTTCCGGACGTTACTCGAGTCTCCATTCATGTGGCGTGGGCAAGCAGACAATAAATGTAACCACCTTTCTTGTCAACCGTGGAAGACGTCCAACCCCCTTCCCCTTTACTCTCATTACGCTCTCACTCGACCCCATTGTTTCATAATTCCGTGTCACCCAGCTCAACTCGCTACCTCTGTCGAACATCGACAACTTTGTTCTTCACGCACAGACAAACTTGATTCTACAAGGCGCCGTTACCGTTACCCGCTACTCGTTCTTTCGAACTTCCTCGACGACGTTCCCTTGCTCTCGCGAGTCGCCCGGAGCAAGCTCTCGCTTTTGGACGAGCGAGCATCGTGCAATCTGACGCATCGTATCAAGCGACCGACATTTCACCTGCAGCCGGCGTCGTCCCACAGTGCAGTATCCGCCAGTCCTGAGATACCGCCCACTAGCCCGAGCGCCCCGTGCTTAATCGTTTTCTGCCACAAAAGCGTGAGAAGCCGCACACAGTCCACCTTGCGCAGCTGGCCATATAGTCGAGCGGTCGGATCTTTTCTGAAAACCTCTTCCGAGCTGTAGAGCGCTTGCTTGCAGCATTCGACGCGCTAGCAAGCCCCCCGCACATCGCCATCATACACTTTCCCCGCAGCATTGGGCGAATCAAGATGGAACAAGAACACGTCGCAAGGGCCTCCACTGCCGCTTCGACCCCTTCCAATGCTGCCGAGATCGTCACCGCAAGAAAGGTCTCGCACAGGACGGCACACGCAGCGCCGGTCACACACTACCGAAGCCAGTCCAAATCCAGCTCGGTGGAAGTGCAAGGATCTCCCCGCATGATGCCATCGCCCAAACCTCCCCCTTGTTCGGCTCTCCCACCCACACCAGGCCTGAGCGCAGCTGCTTCTCCTACGCTCGGTAGTCCCGGCCTTGCTATTAGGGGTAGCAACGGCAGCTCTTTTGCTGTCCCTAGCATCCTCTCGAAGGGCATTCGCAAGACGTTTCGCCATCTAAGTGCTGGTCTTAACCAGGAGGAGCACTCAGAGCTCGTCCAAAAGATCCTGTGCGACCTTCGGCCAGCACACGCATCCACCCCTGTTCGTCCCTCTTCGCGTGCATCGCAGTCCAACAGCGTTGCACTCTCGCCCAAGATGACGACCGCCATCATCACCGCCAAGAAGGCTTCCAACAAGCCTGAGAGCGTCGGGAAGTCCGATGCTGCTGAGAGGCGCCTCAGTTCCTCTTCTCAAAGCGGCCAATCGAGTACCAGCAGCAGCCACGGTAGCCTGGCCAGCGACGAGAAGCTCGTCATGTCGCAAACCTCGATCTCTGCTTCCAACTTTTCCACGCCTCAGCTCAGCCAGAGTCGAACGCCTACACCCACCACTCCTGCTACCCCGACCAGCCATGCCAACATTGACGAAAAGGTTAAAGGCTCGGAGGAAGGTCAGAAAGATCTGCTGACGCCAATGGCTGCGCTTGAGAGTCTCAGGACTCTCGAGAATGGGTTTGATCGAACTTCGCCCAACTCGCCTTTGGAAGTCACGTTTACCAAGCACTCGAAACCGACCCAAAGCACAGCTCTCGACTCGCGCACTGGAGGGTCTGCTGCCGAGAAAGAGGCATCGGTTCCCTCTTCTAACACCAGCCGCACTGCCTCTGCGCCCAGAGCTAAGCGTAACAGCTCGTATCGCAAGTCTGTGCCGACACTCGAAGAGCTTAACGAGGGCAGAAAGGGGCTTGGCATCTCGGAGGGCGCTAAGGACGGTGCTTCGGTTGCAACTTCCGACCGCGCCTCGTCGTCATCGAGCGCCAACACTGAGACGCCAACCTGGATCTCGTCGCTCACCACGCTCGAGGCGATCCGTGTCCTTGCCTTCCAGCAGTCAGTCGAGAGTCTCAACAAAAGCACCACTGCTACCGCTGACACACACAAGCCGTCTGCAGCTGGAATAGAGTTAGCGACATCGTCAGACGAGGTAAGCGCACTCCGATATGCGCTCAGTTTCACTCTGGCGCGGGCTGACAAACTCGCCGAGGCGCTCAATCGCGTGAGCGAGGAAAAGATCAAGGTCGAGACCGAGCTCGAGATTCTCCGACGCAATGTTTTGTCCATGCTCGGGAGCAAGGATATGTTTGGTACTCCGAGCGATACAGGCTCAAACAGGCAATACGATGGTACTAGCAGTGGGAAACACGGAATGGACGAGGGTATCGTCGAAGCAGAGGATGTGGAGAAGTTCGAGGACACGCGATCCAGACAGACGTCGGGGGCCGCTAGCGTGCCGCAGAGTGTCGCATCCAATTCCCGTTCTTGCAGCGCTTCCATTGTTGCAGGCCCTCGGCGAGTCGGCAGTGTCGCCGCCAAGTCTGCAGCTCCGGCAGGCCCGACCCCAGCAACAGCAACACCCGCCAAGCCCAGTGGAGGTGTCAGCATTGCCAGTCTTCGCAAGAGTGCTCCCGCTGCCGCTACCGTATCGTCCAGCGCAGCTCAGCGATACGTCTCCGACCACAAAGACCAGAGCGTCCAAGACGAAGCCGATGCTTCCGAGACCGAAGAAGAGGAGGAGGAGGACGA
This sequence comes from Ustilago lituana, assembly GCA_928869825.1. Taxonomy (NCBI): domain Eukaryota; kingdom Fungi; phylum Basidiomycota; class Ustilaginomycetes; order Ustilaginales; family Ustilaginaceae; genus Ustilago; species Ustilago lituana. The sequence continues at coordinate 603,940 of CAKMYA010000002.1, forward strand.
GTTCGACCTGTACCCTTTTGGCGGCCCGCCTCCTCGTCGTGCTTTGCCCGAAGTGTCGATGACCGATTTCCTCAACGCCTCACGCATGTCCAAGTCCGAGATCGAAGAACACGATGCGAGGCGTCGGCTCGTGCTAGAAGACACCGCCGACTTGCATTCGGCATCCTCGATCTCTTCCCAGGTACCCCTTGTTGGAGGCTACTCGATGCGCTCGCTGGACTCGCACCGGAGGGGACTTTTCAAGGGCTTCACAAAGTTTGTTGATCGAGAACGGGCGAAGCGAACGAGTCTGGCTTCGAAACCCAGCCTAAGTTCGCTAGCGACGTCACGCGATGCGCTGCCGACGAGGTCTGCAACCTCTGCCAACACCGGGAGACCCTCGCCCAGCAGCAGATTCACGTTGACATACGAGGAGGAGAGTATCATCCCAGCGTATCCTGGTGGCGGAGATGGAAGGCACAACACCAGGTCGCTATCGAGCTCGTTGAGCGAGAGTCTTGAGAAGCAGAATCTGAGGGAGGCGGGAACGAGGATGGTGGAAAGGGAGGAGAGGAAGTGGGGCAGGACCAAGGATGTGTTCGGGTTTCCGTTGATTTGAGGCAGCGTGCTGGGGGAGTTATTCTGTAGACACGCTCGTTTTTGGTCTTCGCGACGATTGCTCAGCTCACAATCCGCTCAGCTCGATCGTAACGTATACATTCTTTTGGTCAATCCGATTCTCGAGGCTGTGTGAGACAATCCGACTTGAGTGCGCTGACGAGACAGAGAATGGAGGTGCAAAACGATCGCATTTCAGACTGAAAACTTAGTGGAGTGACAGAGCTCACGAAGAGGACGCTCTAGTTCTTGCTGCCCTCCTGAGCGAGGTAGTAATCCTCGGCCTGCTTAATACACCTGATATTCGCACCAAGCTTGTTGATCGTCTCGATATACTCGTCCTCCTCCACGCTGTCGTACACAATCCCACCGCCTGCTTGCAAGTACGCATACCCATCCTTGAACGTCATTGTTCTGATCGCAATGCAAACATCCATCTCCTTTTCCGCAAAGTCGATTCTCCCGACTGCACCCGCGTAAACACCCCTCTTCTCCTTCTCCAACTCGGACACGAGTTCGATAGCGCGAATCTTTGGTGCACCCGAAACGGTCCCGGCGGGGAAGATGGATCGGAGGGCATCGAAACGCGATTTTCCGGCCCGGAGCTGGCCGGTAATGCGGGAAGTGAGGTGCATGACATGGGAGAACTTTTCCACCTTCATAAACGACTCGACTTGGGTGGTGGCGGGGTCGCAGACGCGATTGATGTCGTTTCGTGCCAGATCGACGAGCATCACATGTTCAGCTTGGTCCTTAATGGAATTGGCGAGTTGAGTGGCAAGTTGTTCGTCCTCGGCATCGCTTGCGCCACGCTTGACCGTGCCGGCGATAGCGTGCACCGCGACTTTGCCGGCTTCAATCTTGCAAAGGGTTTCGGGCGAGGCACCGACGAGCTGGCAGTCGCCACAGTCGACGTAGAACATGTATGGCGAGGGGTTGACCTGTCGAAGGTGGCGGTAGCAGTTGAAGGGGTGGAGGGTGGTACGGCGGGTGAGGCGCTGCGAAGGGACGGCTTGGATGATGTCTCCCTTGACAATGTTCTTGCGGAGCGATGTGACAAAGCCTTCGTACCCGGTCTTGCCGACGTTCGAGACAGCTTCCTGGCCGGTGATGATGGGTGGCTGGTTGGGCAATGGTGTGTTGGCGGAGGTGAGGACCTTGGTCAAGTTGGTCACCTTTTCGCCCGCCTTGGCGTACAATGCCTCGACGTCGGCTGGCGTGGCTGAGCCGGCGAGATTCGAAGGAAGGTGGACGTGGCTAACGCAGCGAACGGTGCTGAAGACGTGGTCGAAGACGATCAAAGAGTCGGCCACCATGAACACGCTCTCTGGGATGCCTAGAACATCTTTGAGGTCGCGCTTAGTCCTTGGCTCGAAGTACTGCACACAGTCGTAGCTGATGTATCCAATCGCACCGCCGGTGAATGTCGGAAGGCCTTGAACGGGAATGTACTTGTATGGGCTCAACTCCTTCTCGATAGCGAGGAGAGGGTCGCCTTCAACTTGAAGACCAGGACCGGTGCGGACGATCTTGAGCGGGTCAGAGCCAATGAACGAGTAGCGGCCGAGCTTCTCACCGCCAGTCACGGATTCGAAGAGGAAGGAGCGACGGGATGTGTCGGCACCGTTAGAGAGCTTGAGGTAGGCAGTGACGGGAGTGAGGAGGTCTGATGGGAGAGAGGTATAGACAGGGATGGTGTTGCCGGCGGGTTTGGCGGAGAGGAGAGCGGATTGGACCTCCTCAAGAGAGGGCTTGAGCGCATGCTGAGGTGTGCATTTCATAGTCGAGAAGACAGTATTAGCGCAATGGAGACAGAAACGGAGAGTTTGAGCGGTCAGCAAAGATAGCCAGGTTGACGAGGAGGAGCGGCGGGAGAGACACTTACCAAAGCCATGATTGTGAGTGCTCGTCTTTGTATGAGGCTCTATATAGCTGTTGCGTCACAGGAATTGGCGTGGGGCCTTGGCTCGAGAGCGTGTACACCAGGCAGAGGTTGTGATGAAGGGGGTGAATTATGAGGCCGAGCGGGTCAGTGGCGCCTCTCGCTTTTATTGTTTGGCCGGTTGGGGACGAGATGAACGTGTGAAGGTGGGCTGCAGGCGTTGCCAAGGATGTGGTACTGTCGCCAAAGCTTCGGTGAGACGCGGCAATTGACGACAAGCCCTATACAAAGCTGAGTGCTGCACAGCCAGTTAGCGTGGGGTGATGATAAGCGAGAGAAGAGGAGGCGATCAAAGCTCGAATAGAGAGTGACAAGGTGGCATCAGGAGGATAGGCAACCGCTGTGCGAGTCAATTTTTGGACAACCGACGGCACAAGCCACGACGGCACTCCGGCACTCAAGCACTCAAGCACCACCGGTGTTCTCACGCTTTTAGCTTTTTTGTGCTGTTGCTCGATTTCATTTCTTCTCGAATCACCGATGCTCGAATCACCGATGCTCGAAATACAGTACACGGGATACTGAGCTTGTGTCAAGATGCCGATCCAGCAACCGATGTCACACTTCCCACCCGTCCTTTTTTGGGCAACATGCGCAACTCTACTTGATCCTCTTTCTTCGCTCTTGTCCACGACTGAGCTCGGCAGATCAGGCTCTATACCACCGTCATGGCCCCCGCCCTCAACCTTCCGGCGCCTGCCCATGGCGCGGACAACACGCTGGCATCAGCATCTACGCCATCCTCCTCCAAGTTTGCCTCCACTAGCGGCATCATCTATCCACCGCCTGAATTGCGCAGAACCATCGACAAGGCGGCAGAACTTATCGCGAAGAAAGACCCTTCCTTCGAGGCCAACATCAAAGCAGCGGAGCAAAACAACCCCAAGTTTGCGTTCTTGAAACAAGATGACGCCTACCACGCCTACTATGCTTCCCGCCGTGATGCTGTTCGACGTGGCGAGACTCTGACATCTGTTGCAGCCGACGATCAGAGTGCCTCTAATGCCGCCTCTCAGCAAGGCTCATCATCGGCCGAGGGTGCTGACGCAGCAGCTGGCGTGTCGACACATGCGCCGCCGGAGCCAGAACCGTTCGAGTTCTCTGCTGACCTTCCCAACATCACCGCAGTAGACCTCGACATCCTCAAACTCACAGCACTCTTTACTGTACGCAAAGGTCGTTCCTTCGCCACGTCCCTCCTCTCGCGCGAGTCCAAGTCCTATCAATTCGAGTTCCTCCGACCCAGCCACTCGCTGTTCACCTACTTCAACCACCTTGTCGAGCAGTATGAAAAGGTCATCTCGCCTTCTCCCGCCCTGCTCGACCGAGTCAAGATGGGTGCATACGGCACCACAGACGCCGCTCCCGCCGCACAGCAACGTGCCAAGTCGTCGCTCGGACCAGGCAAAGGCGGCGCAAGGCCACACCTGCTCGGCCAAGTAAAGGCGAGAGCGGAGTGGGAGAAGTACGCCAGCGAGCGTCGCAAGAAGCAGGACGAGGATCAGGAGAAGCAGCGCCAGGCTTTCAACGAGATCGACTGGCAGGACTTTGTTGTTGTCGGTACCATCGAGCTCACCGAGGCGGACCAGCACATTGACTTGCCACCACCTCGGTCGCTGCGCGAAATGGAATCGATGACGTTGGCACAGAAGAAGATGGCTAGCATGATCATGGAGTCGGAAGCTGCTGGCGAAGACACGGAGGATGTCGAAGAGCTCGCCATGCCTGGCAGACCATCTTCTTCGACGCTGCAAGCTGCTACTTCTGTCGTCGAGGAGGTTCCACAGCCAGGCGGCAGTCGAGGAACTATCAAAATCCGCAAGGATTACGTCCCCCGTGGTCTCGCTTCCCGCGCCAAGCCCTCTTCCGCCACCACTGCGATGACAAAGTGTCCCGTCTGTGGCGACCAAGTGCCCATCGACGAGATGGCCGAACACGTCCGCTTCGAGCTCCTCAATCCTGCCTATGGCGAACAGCGTCAGCAGCTCGAGGCAAAGAAAGCGCAACAAGCTGCCCTCCAGGCCGGTGCCGATCCCACCTACTACCTCAAGCAGCTAGCCTCCAAGCGTGATGACGAGGACGAAGATGCGAGATTGAAGAGGGAGGCAGAGGAGAGGAGGTTGGCCAAGGAGAAGGAGAAGATCATCTGGGACGGTCATGCAAAGTCGAGGCAAGCGGCGAGAGAGATGATCGCCAAGAATGTTGGGTTGGAGCAAGAAATGAACAAGCTGTCGGGGAAGCCGGTCACGGCGTTGCCAGAGTACGGGCCGAGATTTCCTGGCATGGACGGTACTGTTGCGGATGGTGGAGAAGGCGATCAAGAGGTTGCTGACGACAAGCCAATTCAGTTGCCCAAAGGTAGCTCACTCCCCGCCAAACCAGTCACGGCGGCTTCTCCACCACCTCAATCGCCACCCGCATTCGGTGCAGGCCTGAAGCGTCCGGCATCAACCGAACTCTCCCCACCACCGCCCCCGCCCGCTCCTCTCCCATCCTCCTCTTCCACCACACTAGCAAAAAAGAGCGACGGATCGCTTCACCCGGAGAAAACCTGGCTCGAAGCCCACCCACGCCCAACAGTCACCCTCACTCTCACCCTTCCTGCAGAGAATTCCGGCTCGAGGGAAGAGCCATATGAAGCAGCCCTCAAGTCCACCATTGCCACATTGCGCGATTACGTCCACCAAGATCTGCTCAACAGTGCCATCGCCGCGAGCAAAATCAAGGTCAAGGTCAACGGCAGGCCGGCTACGCTGAAGCAAACGCTGGCGTATTGGAACTTGACCGATGGAGATCAGGTTACAATTGATATCACCAAGTAGCGACGCAGCAATGGTAGACTTTGCACTTGGCTCCTTCCGACATTCTCTACATTTTGTTGTCTGATGAGTGGTTTGTAGCATGGGTTGAAGTGTAGGGAGTAGTGTTCTCTGAGAGGAGTCTGTAGGAGGACCCAGCATTTGAAGCGCACGTCGGAGCCTTTTAATTTATCCCTTGCTCGTCCTTAACTTATCCACTCTTCCCGCTCTTCCACTTTTCGATTGTCTTCTAACGTACTTCACGTACATGTTGGAATTCACGTACTGTACATGTTGGATTTTGGATGATATGGAAATTCGGCTGCTCATCACTTTATCCTCCTGAACACCATCTCTTCTTCAACCAGCAATGACATGGAATCCACAACTACAAACCAGCATGAGATTTGGTCTACAGCATCTGCATATGATAGAGAAAGCATCCATCAACTCAGAACAGTGTCCTTCCAGCCAACTTAATGGAGCAAATCAAGCTTGAAGTCAACGCTTGAAAAAGTGCATTTTACACTGCTCTAGTGCCTCATCCTTCAAAAAATCGCATTCTCTTCTAGCACATCGATCTGTTGTGCTATGCTGGATGTCTTTGCATGTATGCAATCTCCTAATCATAAGCTTTGCAACGATACCAAGAAAGGGTGGGATCAGTATGATGGTTGTGGTGTTGTCACCATCATCAGTTTGTTGAAAAAGCACACTGCTGAAGTGCCTGGAAATTCGTGTTTTTTGGGCCTCTTTTTTTGAACAGCTTTTTCTCTACACACAGCAAGTCAATCATGCTTTAAACTTCATGGATGCATAGAGTGGATGTCTGTGAACACAACCATACCAATATCAAGACTGTATGAGGATTACTTGAAGTTTAGTATGTGTTTGAAGTGATCACATTGATGAGTAAAAATATGGTAGCAGATGGTTCAATCTGGAGAAAATCCAACATGTACATGAATCCAACATGTACATGAAGTATGTTAGCTTCACAATCAAGTCACTCACCATGAATCAAATCACATGACACAACAATTTTGGGCCATGGAAGCATGCTTGGTGGCTCAGCCATGGTGGACCTCATACAATAGATGCATCTGAGCATGATGCAATATTTGAGCAGACTCTGACAGCATACACTTCTCTTTCATCTTGCAAATGAGACTACTGAGCTGTGCATGCACCCTTTGCTGCATTTTCCATCTGTTTGTTCAGGTTCCAGGTGGAAAGGTGATCAAAGATGACATTGTGGTGAACAGAGTGTGACAGCAACCACATCCCCTGCAAGGCAGGTTCTGTGCTCAGAGGAAGTCCTTACATGCCAAGTTGCTGAGCTGATACTTGCACTGGCTCTGACCCATTTGCAAGATAGGATCAGTCTATGTGGCTCAGCTCATGTTCCTGTTCTGTCTTTGGCCTCTGATAAGGCCTCTGTTTTCTTTGCTAAGCATTCTGTCAGACCCTTCCCCCTTTATTGGCCAGCAAACTCAACATCACATGTGCCCCTTAACTGTTCAACAACCAAATTTCATGTTTAACGACTTCAGCCACCACAACAGGTTGCAACAAGAGAAAACCACAATGACATCTATGGTAACAATGCTCTATTGGCCGCTTTCTCATCTTGCCCCTCATCAAGGACCAGTTGCAGAGGGGGTGGTCTGCAGGACTACTGCATGGAAATCAGGGTACAGCCAGCGACAAACTGTAATAACAGGCTCAAGTTCAACCACTGTAGTCTTGCTGAAACCAAGGAGGAGAAGTTTTTTGGAGGCAGTTGGCTTTGTCATACCCTGCATCTGGCCAGGCTCATGGTTGAGGGACAACCTCTGTGCCTATGGAGCATTTCCTTTCCTTAATGTTGCACAAACCAATCACTGCTCCTCAACAACACTCATTGGGGCCAGCACACACCAGATTGCTCTTGAAAAGCTACTCGTTCTCATCACCAAACCAATGCACTGTTGATGGCATTCTTACTTCGATATGGTGTGTTATAATGAGAGTTTCCATTTGTCCACCTTTGAACCTGACAGATCAGTCAAAGGCTTGAATATTTGGTTTAGCGCAAATTGACAGCTCGATCCAGAAGTTTGTGCACATGTCCCTGGAAACAAAGGGACCCCACCCTGACCCTTGCCCTGCCCATGTCATGCAATAGGCAGTGCAAGGCATTCTCTCTGAGCAGCGATGCCAAACCAAATTCCAGCATGATGGGCTAGGCAAAAAGGCAGGCAATAGTTGGCAGTTTTAGATTGGCTGAATGTCCTGCTGGTGTACATTGCATGAAATGTCCATGAGCTTGCAGGTTGACAGGGCCCAAGCGTAGATTTTTTGACTCATCACTTCCCTTGGTAGCTGTCAGGATGCTGATCAGCTATGCTTGAACATACCATCTATGCCTCACATCAAGTGAGTGGACAAAGTGCCCTTTGTTCTCATCATCTTCAGTTTTGTCTCACTCGACAGCTTGCATGTCGAAGGAAGGACCCTGATGCAGATGTGTCTGATCTGCAATCAAAGCTCAAAGGATGTGCAGCTCTTTCTTGAAGATATATAGCTTTGCAGCATTGCCCTCGTTCAGGCAGACTCTTCATCGTCCTCTTTCTAAGCATGCAGTCTCGTTCCCCTTCACCTTCTGTTCCGTCTCCTTCAAGCATAGAAGATGAGATGCTGCAGCTGGCGCTAACGCTCCTCTCCCTACCTGCAAACCCAATCAGAGCGCACTTGCCTCCACTCTCTCCACACTCAACCCCTGAATTGTGCTCTCCCTCACCCCTTCACTCCTGGGTTTTCCTGCCATCAATGACCACATCAGACCAAGAAGGACCGTCCTTGCGGTGCACCAGTGCTAGTTCCAGCACATGTCATCGAAAGAAGAAAAAAGGCATCCATGAAGGCCTTGCCTGCCTCGACCAAGCCCCCTCCCCCTTTGGCAGCCAACTCGGAACCTAACCCACCACTACCTGCTCCACACCCTACCAGCAAACTCACCAGCACTACTACTTTAACTCCTGCCCCACCCTGCAAGAGCTCTCCATGGAGAACTTGGAGATCCCTCATCCACAGCCTGAGGACATCTATGACATGTTGCACAGTGCCTATGCTTCAGCTAGAAGTCTAGCTGGTGTGTGCATGATCAAGGTGCTAGATGTGCTCACATATGGGGGGAAGAAGGGGGTGGGAGAGCTGGTCATGAAGGTAGGGTTGGTGGTGTGTTTGTGGTACTGGCCGAGGTGGGTGGTGAATATGGTGAGCTGGTCATTTTTCATGCTGAGACAGCTGTTTAGGAGTTTCACAACACACTGTATGTGTATGTCATGGCAAAGCATTTGCTCGCTTGAAATCCAAGCGTTGCACAGAACAGAACAGTGGATCGAGTGAACGTGGATGTGATCATTGATCTGAGCTGAGGTCGCTTTCATCTTCGTCCTCACTATCAGAATTCTTCTTCCCCTTCACTTTACCCTTCTTCGCAGCACCGTGAACCTTAGCCACCTTCTTTTCAGCATGCAGTTTCTCCGCCTCCTCTACAATCTTATCCGCTTTCTGTAACCACTCTTCTGCCTCCTTCCATTCGCCCCATCTTGTCCCTCTCAGTGCGTACAATGCTTGAATCTGGTAGCTCCACACTTCATGCATCTTCTTCTGTCCCTCCTTCGCCGTGTAAGCCCCTATCGCATTGCCCAACGCCGGGGTCTCGAGGACCAGAGGGATCCCGTTCCACCGTTGGTCGTTGATCACGCTCCAGAACCCGCCGAGACCTATGTGCCCTCGCGCAATGTTGGCGTGGCGATCCCTCTTGCAGCCCAGCGGGAATTTTGAGTCGTTCAAGTGAAAAGCGCGGACGGCTTCCCACCCAATAGTTGAGTCTATGATCGAGGTGAAGGTAGAGTAGGTGGTGGGGGAGGTGAGGTCGTACCCGGCGGCAAAAGCGTGGCAAGTGTCGATGCATACACCAACACGGGACTTGTCGTTGACGTTCGAGATGATGGAAGCGAGGTCGTGAAGGGACGAGCCGAGGATGGTATCATTCTTCGACCCTGCCATGTTCTCGATCAGGATCACGACGGAGGAGGTAAGGGAGTGTGCACGGTTGATGTACGATGCGACCAGGGCGCACGCTTCTGCCTTTGCCGTTCGCACTTCCTTAATTGGTCCGACGTCAGGCGGTTCCTCATCAGTGGCAGAAGCGGCGGTCATTGAGCCGGGATGAAAGTTAAACAAGCGAATACCGAGCTGCTCGCAGCGCTGGAGGTCGTCGATGAAGGCTTCGAAGGATTTCTCGCGCTTGGCTTGGTCCGGGTTGGCGAGGTTAACGAGATAGCAACCATGTGGTACTACGTAACCAAACCTATCCGCACTGTGGTCTGCGTTGAATTTTGCCTGCACCCCTTCTTCCTTCTTGACATTAATGCGTGTCGGCATGTAGCCATGCTGCGACACACGTTGCTTGAAGTGTTCTGCAGAGGTGTCGGGGATGGGAATGGAGGCCCACTGCATCTTGGGTCGGACGAAGCAGGAGAATGCATTGCCGCCGATCCTAAGTGCGTTGAGAGGCGCGTTTTCGACTCCGCCTGCCGAGCTAATATGTGCTCCTATGAAGAGCCCGCTGCCTCTTCTATCTATGCTCTGATACAAGCCATTTGCGAGGGTGTGGTGGGGGGATGGTCGCAAGGGAAAGATCTCCTGTTCTTCGTCTGCTTCTTTCTTTGTCCGCCGCTTCTTGGTCGCAGCAGACTGTACATGTTGCAAGACTTCGTCGCCTTCTTCTTTCTTCACCAATGTCGTTGCTTCTTCGACTTTGACTGTTTGCTTTCCCCGTGATCCGCGAGAGGGAACGGTTATAGGAGCATCGACAAGGGCGGTATAAGAAGCGGTATCGAGCTCAGCCTTGGTCCGAGCATGCTTGGGTCTAGGTGCTGATGAGGATGCTGAAGCTGATATCGATAGTGAAGCAGAGGATGCTATTTGCTGATCTGATGCAATTGTTGGGATTGAAAGCCGGCTGCTTCTTCTCAACGCAGGTGAGGTCATAGACTCGACAGCCGACGCCAGAGCCTTCGACCTTGGCGGCATTCTGGAATGCTGGCCGCTTGTGGTTGAACTAGAAAGCCTGCAAGCTATGTACGGCTGGTCGAGAAGAGAAAAGGCCGATAGAAAATCGAAAGGTCAAAGAGGATGCAAATCAGAGCTGGAAGAAGGCAAGAAGCTGCGGCTTCCGGCGGCTAAACTGACAGCACTAGCGAAGCCTGTTTGTGGAGGTTGAGCATTTGCCTCCGGATCTCGGGTATGCAAATTTGACCCGATTTTGACTGACGGTAGGCCCAAACGCTCGAACACAAGGCTTGTCGATGTCAAAAGATGTTACATCTACCGTACAAACGAATTGAGAAATCGCCGAAAAATAGTGCGCACCTTCTTCGCAAATTGGGACCCCGCATAACTCTGCAGGGGAAGCCAAATTTCACCCTCTCCAAGAACAATTAGTTACCCTTTGTCGTTCGACCCTCCCCGCCATCCCCCGAACAACTCGTCCCAACATCCTCCGGAGCTTCACCAGGAGCTACCTCTACTCTTATCATGACGGATATGCACCCAATTCAGATGGCGCGGATGGCCATTCCGCGTCCGCAGTTCTTCCTCATCGTTGCTCTCTGCTCGATCCTCGTGCAGTTCATGATTGCGGGCTTGCGCTATCAGGGCACAGATGGATCTCGCGTAACGGACGAGTCAGTCCGTGTGTTGCCCTCTTCCGCGCTTCTGGTGACTGCGCACCCAGATGACGAGGCTATGTTTTTCGCGCCCACGATCCAGGCGCTTGCGGCTGCTGGGACGACCCTTTCGGTATTCTGCCTCTCAACTGGTAACGCTGCAGGGCTGGGCGCTCAACGTGCAGAGGAACTCTTCGCGAGCTACAACGTGCTTGGCCTTCCCGCAAGCCGTGTCAAGTATATCGACGACGCACGACTTCAAGACTCAATGGATACCGTCTGGCCGAATGAGTACATCTCCTCGCTTGTCGGAAAACATATCGACTCGCTCTCTCGCACCGACCCCATCGATGCACTCATCACGTTCGACAGCCAGGGTGTTTCAGGCCACACGAATCACATCGCAGCATACAACGGCACTCGCCATCTCGCCATCACCCGCGATCTTCCGCTCTATGTCCTCCCGTCGTTGGAAGTGTGGGAGAAGTACAGCTCGGTCCCCTTTGCCGTCTGGGAAACTATCACCTACGCGGGTCACCCGCCAACCGCGCCTTCAGGCAAGAAGCTACCAACGACGCCCAGAGCAGCATACAAGCCGGCGTCAGAGATCCACATACTCGCAAGTCCAGCGCAGTATCTGAAAGCGGTGCAAGCCATGTTGAAGCATCAGACCCAGCTCGTGTGGTTTAGATACCTGTACTTGGTGTTTAGCAGGTACATGTTCTCCAACAGGTTGGTGCTGTGGACTCCCGAGCTGGATCTCGAAATAGAGTGAGCTTAGCTCTCCGCATAGACATGTACGATAGATGTGCTAACTACCCTGACGGAAACCATGACGTAGGACTCTAGTGAACAGCATCAATGGTCGTCAGTGTGGAGAGTGGGACTTGCCCCGGATGTCGGAAGTCGGGTGTCAGTTCTTCGTGATGTCCGTGACTTTTTTCTGTTTTCTTTTGCAAAAAATGGTGGTCGAGTAAAAGAACATCATATTGACGCTGCACAACCACCGACCTTGATGACTACGACAGGATACTTAGGAAGACTTCACCTCCAGCTTCACCGCTCGAGCGCTATACATGCTCGCAAAGGGCCTCGCAGCTCATCTTCCCCGCCGTGTCAGCCTGTTCACCACCAACTACGGCTTAGCTTCTGCCCCCTTGACGAGCAACGCTGCTCAAAGCATTAGTACCTTTGCCTTCTCTCGAAGACCTCAAAGGGGCAGCAAGCTGACAAGACATTCGTTTCGCATCATGTCGGCGTCCATGGATCGGCCTTCGACCTCGGCGTCTATGAGCACCACGCGCACCGCCATGCGCCAGAACAAGCTCGTTGTATCGGCCCCCCTGTCCGTCCCTCGCCTTACTGGCACTGAACCGCTGCTCGAAACGATCGAGGGCTCTGCACAGCTCTTGGAAGAGCTCAAACCCGCTTTCACCACCCGGCTTCGCCTCCAAGCCATCGGTCTTTCTGGGAGTCAGCTCCCGCTGCTGACGAAAAACGAACGGATCATGCCGTACCTCTTCAACGCCGCCGGGGTGCGGTACGTCCAGCCGCATCCCAACGGCGATCCCTCGCAGCGCATCCTCCTGCTAAACGTCCCCGCCTCCTCCCCCACACCCGACGTCGTTCTCTCCACCATCGAGCAACACAAGTTCGAGCTCATCCCCGACTTCTCACTCGAGCTCGGATACGACCACCTCTCCTCAGACCAGGTGCTTGAAGCGCTTCTTCCAGAATCGATCGTGGCCACAGAGGGTGTTCCCTCCGGCTTTACCATCGTCGGCCACATCGCGCACCTCAACCTTCTCGATGTCTACCTCCCTTTCCGCTTCCTCGTCGGGCACATCATCCTCTCCAAGCACCGCGGCACGCTCCGTACCGTCGTCAACAAACTTGATACCATCGACACCGAGTTCCGCTTTTTCAAAATGGAACTCCTTTCCGGCCAACCCGACTATATCGCCCACGTCTCCGAGTCTGACTGCTCGTTCGAGTTCGACTTCCGCACCGTCTACTGGAATTCGCGTCTTCACGCTGAGCACATGCGGCTGATTAAAAAGTGCAGACCCAACCAAGTCCTCGCCGATGTCATGGCGGGTGTGGGGCCGTTCGCGGTGCCTGCGGCGAAGAGGGGGACGTGGGTGCTGGCGAACGATCTGAACCCGAGCAGCTATGAAAGTTTGGTGAAGAATGCGAGGATTAACAAGGTGGCGGAGGGGGAGAGGGAGGGCGAGAGGTGGGATGGCGGATTGCTGGGGACGTGTATGGATGGCAGGGAATTTGTCAGGTGGAGTATGGTACAGGCTTGGGAGAGGGCGTATAGGGGGAGGCCGAGGGGGTATGATGGGGTGGAGCACGAGAAGGAGGATGAAAGACTGCGCGAGTTCGGGAGAAAGACTGTAAAGGATAGGAGCAAGAAGATTCGTGCAGTCCACGCCGCGCGACATGCCTCCAAAACCACTGCTTCTCCCACTCCCCCTCAAAATACCGATGTCTGTATCGCCGAAAGCACCTCCCGCCTAGCGATCGACTCCTCCATCATCGCCTCAACCGAAGGTGCGAATGTGGAGAGGTGGGAACCACGCAAGCTTGTCGACCACTTTGTCATGAACCTCCCCGCCACAGCCCTCGAGTTCCTCGACGCCTTCTCTGGCGCCTACACCCACCTCGCCTCCCTTGTTGGCGAAGATAGCCTCCGTGCCGAGGTATCCCTCCGCGCCTCCTCCCCCGATTCCTCCTTGAACCCGCTCCCCATGGTCCACGTGCACTGCTTTAGCAAGAACCCCTTCCAACCCGCACTGGACATCCTCAACCGCGCAAACACTGCGCTGAAGATCCCCGCCGATGCACATTACCGTCTCAAAGCGAAACCCATCGTCCCGCCCCCGCAGACCTTCGCCGGCCTCCGCAAATCTTCTTCGCCAGATCAGGTGGGCAACTACCTCACCAGCCACCCAGACTACGACAAGTACAAGTCCCTCTGCAACCAGGACGACTTCATGGCGGCAGTTGAAGCCGAGTGGAAAGAAAGGGATGCTGGAGAGGCAACCGAGGGGTTGGAGATTCACTACGTGCGCGATGTGGCGCCGAATAAGCAGATGTACTGCTTGAGCTTCCCCTGTCCTCCAGAAGTGCTCTGGGCCAAAACAGGGTGAAAGGACCAACACAAACGGTATGACACGTTCAACAGCACGTAATAGAAACCATAACTTAGCACATTACAACCTCAACCCAGAGCGGTACAAACGATACGATAAGAAAGGATCAAATGAATGAGAAAGGGAAGCGCGCAATTACTTGTGCAGTGGGTGAGTAGGGTAGTAATCGGATACCTGTGGACGTTCGAGGTAGAAGCTGCCCAACCTGTAGCCTCCCTCCGTTGGGTGAAAAAGCGACGGAGCCGCACCGGCATTCGCGCTCCTACCGTACACACCAACTCCCGCACCATCGACAGCGTTGGACCCAACGTTACCCGCTACCGGTTTGACGTGCGGAACGCCCTGTTGGTGAGGCACTGGCGCAGCTCCACCGGCTGCACCAGCTGCACCGAAACTGGCCGGACTGGTATGGTCATTCAAGCTACCCACGTCGCTCGCCGAACCACTAGGCTCGCCAGACCGCTTGAAAAGCCCAGCCTGCTCCAGCTCGCTCGAGTAATCTTTACCCAACAGCTGTGCCACAACCTTGGCTTGACCTACACCGAGCGGATAGGTCTCGCCGTACTTGATAAGGCTCCAGAAGATGAGCTCGAGATCGTCACGCAGAGTTGCCAGCTGGCCCTCCGGGTCGATCTGCGCACGCAGCGATGCATCGGCATCGAGTGCAAACTCGAGCTCGTCCTCCAATTTCTCGCTGAATCCGGCAGTCGAAATGTTGTTGCCGCCATCAACACCTTCGACAGCAGCTGCCTCTTCATCGATCGCGTCCGGGGCAGACGTGTCGAGGCCCATGCCTATCGAGTCGTACGTTGCACCGGAGCCTGGACCCCTGTTGGATGAAGAAGCAGGGGACACAGCAGAGATGGAGCTGGCAGTGAAACCAGCCTCGGCAGCACGTGCGACGAGTTCGGAATGCTGCCTGCGTAGACGTAAATACGCCTGTGCCGCTTCCCTGCGCGTTTTTTTGTACTGCCTAGTGACGGCACGTGCCGCAAGCACGATCATAAGCGTCATGAGCGATCCGACCTGGAGCAGATCCACGCGTGCGGAAATAAAGGTCTTGAGGATCTTGATAATGTTCTGTGCAGCCTGAGCCGACTTGCGCGCAGAGTCAGGCATGCGGTGCGCCACGGGCTCATGGAGCGAAATGCAACTGCCGTACATGAGCGCGTGAGCAAGAACGAGCTGGTTGGTCATCAGGCTGATCTGCTTCTGCGGGCGATAGTTGACACCGTCGTTGAGAAATGGCGGCTCTTCCGAACCCGAAGAGGGGCGGAGCGTGGGGTCAAAGACATCCAGATCACGCCACTTGCCAGGCACGCTCTGGAGCAGCGCAATGATCCAACCATCGAGCTTGTAAAAGTCGGGCGTGAGAACGTCTTGAACCGTAGCTTCGAGCGGGAGCCTCGACATGTGGCTGACACACTTGGAGTGGAGGATTGCAGCCTTCAGGTGGAGGATGGCAGGGTCGTAGTGGCCATCAGTGAAAAGATCGGGAGACTCGAGCGTCTGCCTGCGTCGGTGGACGAGGTCGGAGGTACCATTGATGAAGTCGTCAAAGGCACCGGGGAGCTCCGTCTTGATATCAAGGTCGTCGATGCTCTGTGCCCAGTGCGTAGAAGCGCAAGCAGCGCGGTCGCTGTAGAAGCAATTCCAGAAGAGACGAAGGCGCTCCTCGTGCTCAAGGGGAATCGCAGCAGGCTGCTTCAGGGTAGCGCGGTAGACGGCAGGCTTGGGCTGTTTCCTAGAGCCAGCAGGCTTGCTGTCGTGGCTAGACGCGTAGGTCTGGATGGAGGGCAATCGGTTGAGCTCCATACCTTTGAGGAGTGAGCAAGCGTTTCCAGACGAGAACCAAGCCTCGATGGAGCGATCGTTGATGTAGTAGTATGCGCAGAGCAGAGCCTGAATCTGAGCCGCCTCCTCGAATCGACCCTGCTGGCAAGCCTGCTCACCTAAGGCCTTGGCCTTCTTGGCGTGGAAGGCTGCTGCAGCCTTGAGACTGGCGAGCTTCTCGCCGGTGGCAGCGCCATGGAAGACGTTGTGTCCGGCAGCATCGGCGTGGACTTCGGAGCTAAGGAGACGAGGGTAAGCCATAGCAAAAATGCCGTGTAGCAGACCAAGGCTAGGGAAGCGAGGGTGCTGTGGGCCATGCGAGAGGTTCTCCATGAAGCGCCTAGGGTGGAGGAAGAGCGACTGAGCAGTGGTTCTTTCGAAATAGGTCGACACGAGCTGGTTGACGAGGTTGGGAGGTGGAAAATCGGCAGGCCAGCTAGTGACCATGAGCTCGAGCAGAGGATTGGCAAAGTCATCTTCATCCATTTCGTCCTGAACGGCGGCGACCTTGGCCTGCTTGTAGGCGGCGCTGCGTGGATCAGTACGAGTGTCGGACGCGTGAGGCTGTGGGTAAGCAGCGGTGGAAGTGGCAGGCAAGGATGCAGTTGCACCGCTGAGAGCTGGGTCGAGGACATCAAAGTTGGCATCGTCGGCTCCACCAAGACCGTTTGCGGCAACGGCTGCTATAGCTTGCTGGTAATCGAAAGATCCAGAAAGCGGAAGTCCGGCCCCGTTGGAGGGACCTTCGCCGGAAGGCATGCTGGTAGCAAGCATATGGGCGATGGCGAGCTCGTCTTTGGAAGGATGGCGACCGGAACGGTCACCGCCTTGCCGCTGTTGCTGCTGGGGATCGAGGGCCTGTTGGGCGCCGTTGAAGACGCCGGTGACTTGGGCAAGTCGCTGCTTGAGCTGTTCAATCTCTTGCTGCATCTGAGCGACTTGCTCATCAGTAGCATCATCTGCACGCTTACGCTTCTTGGCTGCTGCTGCTGCAGGCATGGGCGAGCCATCCATGGGAGGAAGAGCAGAAGCAGAAGGGGTGTCGGGCGCGATGGAGCTGCCTGGGTCTTGTGCGGATAAAGAGGGGCGAGCCGAGCGACTCGAGGTTCGCTGAGTGATGGGCAAGTAGACACAGGGAGGCATGATTTCGGGCAGGTTTTCGAGCTCGGCTCGAACAGCGGGGTCCTGGGCCTTTTTCTTGTTCTTGGCCTTGTTCTGAGCCATGCGGAACTTGATCTGCCATCCCTTGGCACACTGTCCGCAGACAGGCTTTTGACCGTCGCACTTGAGCTTGCGGGCACGACAACTCTGACACGCCTTGTTTCTGCCGAGATGGGTCCCAAAGGGAGAAGCGGGGTTCGCTGGCGAGGAAGGGTCTGATGATGAAGCGGCTGCCGCAGCAGCAGCAGCAGCCGCAGCGGCGGCGGCGGAACTGACGGGCGTGGTCATGAAGCCTGCGGAGCTGGACGAGGAAGATGGATGAGGCGGTGTTATCTGGATCTTGCCAGCGCTGGCAGCCGCCGCGACAGCTTCGAGGGCAGCTTGAGCCTCTGCATGAGAAGAGCGCACGGGAGTGCTGAAGCTCACGGAGGATGAAGCGTAGGATGTTTGTGGTTGGTAGGCAGGAGGCTGCTCAAGCTCTTCCCTGTCGTGCTTCAAAGGAGAGTTGGGCTGATTGGACGCGTCGTCATATGCGGCGGGCGCATCCTCGTGGTGATGGTGGCGGTGTTCGTGACCGTCCTGCATTGTTGAATATAGCGGTGCCAAACGAGCGGGACGGTGTCAGATCAGGATGACCAGGAAGCCTTGGTTCGCGTGTAGAGAGCGTGTCGGATCGACGTGTAAGGGTGTTTGCAAGTCAAATACGCGACCAGCGTGATCGCACGTCAAGGACGATGATGCCAGTGTAAGGCAGCAGTGAAAATGATGTCAAGGCAACCTACAGCCTAGCCGAGTATGAAAGGAAAGGTACAACGGATGGATGCTAAAGGGATGATGGGCAGGAAGGCAAGCAGGGAAAGTAGGAAGAAGGGAAAGGGAAGTCGGGTTCGGACACGCGGGAGTCGGGCACAAGAGAGAGGGAGGGAGGGAGGGAGGGAGAGGCCAAGACGGGGACAACCCGACATGAGAATACGGACAAGGTGCCCTCCGATTCCCACGATCCGAGAAAAAGTTTGGCGGGAGATGGACCGCATTCAATTAAATTCCTTACGCGCAGTGTGCTCAGCCATCACAATTTGCGATCGACGCTGTTGCTGTGTGAATTCTGTGTGGATTCGAACCATCGATTACTAAGGCTGGACACGGGACAGAGCGCCTGTGCGTTGTATTTTCCAAATCAGCAGTGTTAGCAACGTTTTGCTCACATTGGGCTTGGGAAACAAATATTTCGCGGTTGACAAGGAAGCAGAGCGGACGAAACGTTTGCCGAAAGAGCCCTGCAGTTGATTGTGCAGCTTGAAATCGGTTTCTGTAGAAAGGTCCTACGGGAAAGCAGAGGAGCCTCATTTTGGGCTGCTGCTACTTTTTTGAGTTTCAAGCGGGGACGCCGCTGCACCCGCGCACACAGTCGCAGTCGACTTAACTGTACGTCAGCTTGGGCGGCTACTCGGCTCTTGGCTCTCTTGGCACGTTACGGTAGCAGCTCGTGTCTTCCCACGGTCACCACCTTCATCGGCACACGTCCGCTTTTGATTGAGAGCTGACCTCGACGCCGAACACAACCGGTTGTATGAGGACACTCTATTACCTGGCAACGCTATAGAGATCATGCTAGTCCACTCTGCATAGTGCTGCTGGCCACCGCATAGGTTTGTGCCCGCCAACTGGTTCTTCGCGCTTCTTGCTGCTTTGACCAAGTTGCGTGCGACTGCATTCTCCAGAGCCGCTCACTCGCCTAAGACGCCGGACCCTGGCCCCCATACCTCGAAGCGATGAAGTCTCCTAGGACTGCCGTCGGATATGTGACCTTGCTCATTAGCCTTATGGCTTTCGTGCTGCTCGGCATCAGTACAACCGTCGAGGCTGGACCATCATGGCAACGTCAGCCACCAGCACGCCGTGCTCCTGCTACAACTCCACTTCCTCCTTCGGCGCAAGATGCGGTTCAGTATGTCTTGTACCAACAGCAAAAGCACCTCTTCGAACGTCAAGATGCCTCTTCCACGAATGCATCCGCCACCACGACTTCCACGGAACTGCCCACTGCAGCTATCCCCATCGATGGTCAGCCTCAACCTACAACCACCAGCGATCCACTCCTCGCTCTCATGCCCGACTTTGCCTTTAGCATGCCCGCCCAGATCGTGGTCGATGGGATCAACATTGCACTCATTTCCGTGCTCATCATCCACCTCCTCTTTACCGTCCAATACCATTTCCCGCTCAGCCGCAAGAACTTTTACCTTCAGATTTCCAGTTCCGTCATGCTCTTGATCAGCTTGAGCGTCACGCTTCACATCATCCTCAAGTTACTCGAGGACGAGTCGCAGCGATATCCTTTCATGTTCCCCTACATCGGCATCCAGCTCCCACCCGGCGATGATGCATGGACCAAGCTGCAGGAAGTTTTCTTCCTCTTCATGCGCGCCATCACTACCGCTCTCATTCACATCACACATATCCAGTTCCTCACGCTCCTCTTCCCCTCGGCGCTCGAGGCGCGCCTTATCCTCTGGATGCTTGGTCCCCTTGCCATCATCAACTCTGGCATGGAGTTCACAGGCTTGGCGGACGACAACGATGCAAAGACCAATGATCTTGGCGATGCCATCCGTAACATCTGCAACAGTACCTTGACGCTCCTTTACACCACTGCCTTGCTCATTTGGGGTCTGCTTGTCAACCGCAGACGTGCTTGGCGAGCAGGCGGAGGCACCGCTGCCTTTGGAGGTGGCTCAGTCGGTCTTGCCCTCATCAACACCGCCATCAGCTTCACCGAGATCAAGTACGACCGCTTATGGTGGCTACCCAACGTCTGCTGGACCCTCACAATCTGGCAGAGCTGGCTCGGTTTCTGGTGGTGGGTCAGCAGTGGAATGGGTATCGGCGAGGTCGAGGATCGACAAGAGCGCCTCGAGCGCAAACGCAAACGCGAAGAGCGCAAGCGCCGCAAACTCGAAAAGCAGAAGCACAAGATTGCCATGCTCGAAGCCGCCGACGTAAACAAAGCTGAGGCGCACAGCTCCCAGCACGATTCCAGCTCCATACCCGGCCTCAATGGCTTCCGTCGCATCAAGGATCGTTTTGTTGGCGAGCCAAACGCTTCCAGCACCCTCACTCGTCGTGTTCGCCGACAAAACACGACGGGCAACGAGAGTGACGGCATGGGTGGTCCTGCGCACGCTAACAGCACCTCAGCCACCGACGAGATTGAGCTCAACCAGATCCGTGTTGCTTCCCGTGATGAACGCCAAGACAACGAACGCCGCGATGGCTCCCCCGATAGCGCTGCTCTGATTGGCGTTGCGGTACACGACGCTGGTCAAGAAGGCGAAGTCGATGCGGGTCAGGTAACAGAGGGCGACACGAATGAGAATGCCGTCAACGAAGACGGCAGGACTACCGCAGGAACGGGTTCCGGTTCCAGCGATACCAATCCCACCGCTTCCTCTGCACCGGGCTGGATCTCCACAGCAGCACAACGCTTCATGGACCACCAGCCCAACTTTATCAAGGCTCGCTTCCGTCGACTCCGCTTGGCGCATATGGCGGCCGCGCGCCGCGCAGCTCATGAGCAGTCTGCGTTGCGCGAGCAGGTCCTGAATTCTTCGCGCCTGTCTGGTCCTGGTCTGCGCCACATGATGTTCGACCGACCCGGCTCGTCGCGCACTGACATGGAGAGCACAGCAGATCTGGATGGTATGCCCGAGCTCTCTCCCGCGCTAAGCCGCTCTCTCTCGCTCGGTACCAAGCCCACTCGAGACGAAATG
The DNA here is from genome assembly GCA_928869825.1 of Ustilago lituana. Lineage (NCBI taxonomy): Eukaryota > Fungi > Basidiomycota > Ustilaginomycetes > Ustilaginales > Ustilaginaceae > Ustilago > Ustilago lituana. The sequence goes on from CAKMYA010000002.1 coordinate 624,919, forward strand.
ACTGCCTCGACGTCGTCCTCCCTGCGTGCTCCCGCAGAGCTTAGGGGCCAGAGCACAGATGGCATGCCTGTTATGCAGCAGCGCCGAAGCTCGATCAATCCGCGCAACTCTTCCACACCCTCCACTCGTCGTGAAGATCGCAACAACGAATTCAACGACAACGATGATGATGACGACGATTCTTTGTCTGTTCACGACTCTTCCAGTAGCCGGAACTCTATGCGAGGACTTTCTCGGCCAGGTGATACAAGGCCAGGTGCTATGGCGTCAGTAAGCACCCCCGCCAACCGAGCTGCTTCCCTGCAACCGCGCAAGAGCGTGTCGGGTAACATTCGCAGCGCTCGCTTACCAGACAATGCTCCCGTAGCCATAAGGGCCGTCACAAGAGAGGAAGATTGGGAAGATGTCGATGTTCAAGCTGCAACTTCAAGACGTGCTGGAGGCACTGCTGATTCCACAGCCACTCGCAGCGGTGTCGGGTCAGCTCATGTTTCGGATCGTCCAAGTCATCGCAGCAAGGGAGACGATGGCAGTGACGATGAAGGTGCAGAAGGATCAAGCTGGTTCTGGCGCGGAGGGTTGCGTCAGATGCGTCTACGAGATCGCACCACCTACGATTGAGCCGTCAAAGTAATGCTATTCGTTATCGCTAAGCCTCTCAGTGGTTGCTACAGAATTTATGCTCCTTAAAGGCCAAAGTGCTGTCCGCTACCGATACGCCTCCAAGTGACTGGGCCGAGTGACTGCTCCGCATGTGCTATTTGAGAAGCGTGAACTGAGCATAGAGCAGGTCTGACTTAGCACAGAGCTACAACTCGATGCTGTGCCCGCTTTCAAGGTAAACATACATCAGGGGCCTTTTTAGCCTCGGACCCTCTGCAAGTTCAACCGCAGCCGCTTCGCCATGACGACGGTTACACTTACCAACACCCCTCGGGACGAGTGCCAACAAGAGGCTGAGCGAAACCTTCACATCTATCCTTTCTTCTTCGACAACTTCTACTCGCATTTCTACCGTCGTCTCGTGCTTCCTTCGCATTAGCGACTTGATTCTTCCTTCACATATGACGATCACAAAAAAAGATCAAATGTTACATCTAGCAAGAGGTACAGGCTCACAGCCGCAAAAAGAAAATTCTCGGGACTCGTTATTCTCTGAGCCCACGCAAATATAAATTCTCGTCTTCCTCGAGGTCGAGTGCGCTCTTGTTGGAAATTTTCTGGGAAACTTTTGAGGATTATGGAAGGTGGACCCCTGCTGTGGAGCGAGCGCTCTCCAACCTTTTCCTTGACTGAGCTACAGGCTCTCATTTGATTCTTCTCTTGTCACCTCGACCGTATCTGCATACCATACTCTTTGGTTAACGACCACACTTCGTTCTTCCGAGATGCCGCCCAAAAGGTATTTCGAGCAGGATGAACCTGCCACAGAGGCTGTCGCTGCCTCGCTGCCAGAGACTGCGGCTACGACCTCCTCAGCCAAAACGACCAAAAAGGTCAGGAACAACAGCAAGGACAAGGTCAACACGACCCTTTTCGTATCCAGGCTGCCCTACACCGCCACAAGTACAGACTTGCAGACCATGTTCAGTGAGATCGGTCCGCTGAAGCGAGCTTTCGTGGTCACCGACCCGGAAACAAAGAAGTCCAAGGGTGTTGGTTATGTCACTTTTGCCATCCCCGAAGATGCCACCACCGCCCTCGAGCAGCTGCAAGGAAAGTCGCTCGATGGTGGCAGCCGAAAGATGCAGATCACAATTGCCGATCAGAAGGACCCCGCTGGCAACAAGCGTTCTTCAGTCAAGGCTGATCCCGACGAACCATCTGCATCGAAGCGCCCACGCACAGAAGGCGCCAAGCCAGCTCGCTCCACCAACGTAGTTCAAGAGAAGGACGCAGATGCTGTGCGCACCGTCATCCTCTCTGGTCTTGCCGGTTGCTCCCCCGCTCCTGACTCCAAGCAGATCTACAAGCGAGCACGAAAGATCGGCGACGTCGAAAACGTTATCTATCCTCACACCTCATCACCCAGTCCCAACGACGTCGCTCACGTCATATTCCGCACACCCAACCACGCCATGACTGCCGTCGAGAAGCTCCACGCCCACATCTTCAAGGGTGTCCAGATCAGTGCTATTCTCAAGAAACGCGCCGATAATGCAGCAAAGATCGCCGCGCACATGCGCCCGGAAACGCTCGCAAGAAGGGAAAAGATGCGTCAGGACGTCGAGAAAAACAGCGGAAAGGGATCCATGCCTGTTCTGCTTTCAGAGATCGACAAGTCGAGCAGATTGATCATTCGCAACTTGCCTTTCGACGTCACCGAGGCTGATTTGCGATCCATCTTCTTGCCATTCGGTCCGGTGTACGATATTACCATTCCAAAAGTCAAGGCCAAGGAGTCCAAGGCGTCCGCGGTTGAGGAGAAAGCAGAAGTCAAGAAGGAGCAAGCTTCGCCGGAGGGAGAGTCAACCGAAGCGGACGACGAGAGCGACGAAAAGTCCTCAGACACCAGCGAGTCGGATGATGACGCGGAGCAAGACGAGGAGGAGGATGGGGAGAGCGACGACGATGTAGAGGACGCAGAGGAAGCAGAGGAAGCAGAGGAAGCAGAGGAAGCAGAGGAAGCAGAGGGGAAGGAGGAGGCAGAGCGAAGTTCTGCCGCATCTGCTGACGATGGCAGGACTCAAGACGCTCCCGCAGCCACCGTGGACGTTGTCGTCAAGACCGAAGACGATAACGCAGGGGCCCTCACCACTTCATCGACACCTGCTTCGACGCCCGCCACCCCCAAGCCCGTCGCTGAGAAAGGCCGTGGTTTCGCCTTCGTCTGGATGGTCTCGCGCAACGATGCCGCGCGCGCTATCGAGGCTGTCAACGGCAGTACGATCCAGCACGGCGCTGCCGAACGCGCTGCCTACAAGGCCGCCCTTGGTTCCCGAGGTCGCCGTGCCGCCAAGGCTGCTCTCGACCGCGTTCGCGCCAACGCTCAGCCCGAACGTACTGTCGCTGTCGATTGGGCGCTTAGCAAGAAGGACTGGGAAGCCAAGGCTGACGAGTCTGAATCCGAGGAGGACCCGCAGGACACCGCAACGGACGGAGATGCTGCCAGTGCTGACGAGGATGAAGAGCCAGCAGAGAGGCCCAAGTTGCCCGCGCCCGAGGAGGGCACGACGCTTTTCATCAGGAACTTGCCATACCAGGCTACGGAGGAAGAGCTTCGCAATCTTTTCCGCACGTTCGGTCCCCTGCGTTACGCCAAGATTGCTATGGACAAGACGACCGGCCGCTCCAAGGGCACCGGATTCGTATGCTTCTGGCAAGCTTCGTCTGCTGACGCGGCTCTTGCTCAAGCCAAGATCATCGAGCGCGAATCGGGCGTCGGCGGCTCTTCTTCCACCTCCACCTCGGTGGCCAACCAGAAGAACCCCTTCGCCATGCCATCTGTCCTCACTGCTGACCCAGCTGCGCCACTCACCGCGAGCTTGAACCTGCACGGGCGTGTGTTCAACGTCATTCCCGCCGTTGCACGCGACGAGGCTTCACGACTCGAGACGAGCGGCAGGAAGGAGCGCGAGAAGGGCGACAAGCGCAACTCGTGGCTTCTCCGCGAGGGTGTGCCATTCCCTAACTCCGAGTTTGCTTCCAAGCTTGCGCCCAGCGAGGTCGAAAAGAGGCTGCAGTCTTTCCAGGTGCGAAAAGCGCAGATGGGTGCCAACCCGGCGCTGTTTGTCAGCAAGACGCGTCTCTCTGTCCGCTCCCTCCCGCTCTTTGTTTCTGACCGCATGCTGAAGAGATTAGCAATTCACGCTATCAAGGCATTTGGTGCGGAAGTACGGGCAAAAGAGCGCGAGGATCTCGACGCGGACGAGAAGGCTGATCGGACTGTCAGCTCCTCTATCGAGAACCGTAAACGCAAGCCGGGCGAGAGGCCAACAGCGGTTGTGCAATCCAAGGTCGTACGCCAGCATGACCGTGTCGAGGCTCTGACAGGAATGGGCAAGTCCAAGGGCTACGGTTTCCTCGAGATGAAGTCCTTCAACGACGCGCTCAAAGTCATCCGCTGGGCCAACGCCAACAAAGCCGTCTCAAAACTCTTTGGCGAATGGTGGATCGACGATCTCCAACAGCAAGTCGACCGCATCGCCACCCAGATACACTCTAAAACTAAGACTCTCGAAGAGAAGAAGGGCGAGGAAGCCGACACGCTTCGCGCCGAGATTGAGGAACTAAACACGCGCAAGCAGCGTCTGCGCACCAAGCTAGCCGAGCTCGGCGAAGGCGGAAGCGGCGGAGAAAAGGAGAGGGGAGGAATGCTCATGATCGAGTTCGCTATTGAAAACGTGGTGACGACCAAGAAGAGGGCAGACAAGTTGAAGGCGATCAAGGAGTCGACCGAGCGAAGAAAGCAGAGGGAGGAGCAGGATGCCGCGGCAAGACAGGCGGAGGCCGAGCAGGAGAGGAGAGAGGCACAGGCAGCAAGGAAGATCGAGGCTGAGAAGAATAAGCCAAAGGGCTACGCCCACGGCCATGTCATCGGCAAGAAGAGAAAGGAGCGCAAAGCCCGCCGTGGTTAAGCCTTTCCCCTCAACCCTCCTCCTACGCATTTTCCGTTCACGTAGCATGCCATCTTGTAGCAAGCACATGTTCGTTCGACTAACGTTACAATACATTCCCAACTCATACCATACTCATCCTAGAAGTTTGTGACGTTTGCTTGTCTGAAAAGCTGATTAACTCGACATATAAAGATTATCTCCGAGTCTGTGAAAGTAGACTGCAAGAGCGTAACGATACCCAAGACTTCTCCAATACGTAAAGCAGGATATCACCACCATCCAGGCCCCGTGCCTGAGTCAGGCCCCTCCTTATCCGCTGCATCAATAATCAGCCTGAACTCGCCCCCCACTCCTTCGGGCATCAGATCGAGCGCTAGCATCCTCCTTTCCAACCCGTCGTCCGTCCCAAAATGCTCCCTCACCGAAACCGCCGCAGCGGCGGAACCGAGGACATTGCTAATGACGACGCCTTGAGTAAACATCTTGTTGTAGTCCAAGTACAGATGCACCGTGCCCGACTGCATGATTGTCGCATGGAGCGACACTTGCCGTGTTTCGGGATTGCACGAGAGATATTGGAGCGCGATGCGGCTGTGTCGGTCGATGAGCACGGGTGGCACGCCAAAGGTGAGCAGCATGTCCCGCAGCCGCGTTGTACTCTTTGGCAGCTCGCTGTGCAGGGTGGAAAGAATGTAGTTGGGGATGGCAGCAGCGAGATCGACGTGGCCGATATAGGTGATGTCGCAACCGCCGTCGCGGCTTTCGAGGTAGAAAGCGGCTTTGAACACGTGTGCACGAACGCAGCCCTCCACCTGTGCGGGGATGCCAGGTACCTCGTCGAGACTCTGGTAGCCAAGGACCATGTTGGTGGTAGTAAAGTCGGGGATGCTTTGCAAATTTCCTGCTGCGTCCCAACAGCGTAGAGCTTGGATACCACAGATGTCTCTGGGCTTGTAGATGGGGCCGATGCCTCGCCATACGAGGTAGAAGAGAAATTCGTGCATGGAAAAGGAGCGCATGATGTGTGCCGACTGGACGCGGGTGTCCCACATCATGCGAAACCCGGTCATTCGGATCCCTGTAAAGACTTCGAGTGGGGTGAGACCGGTGGCGTGTGTCTTGCCACGGAACATGGGCATGACAGAGAAAGCATCGTCGGGTTTGCGTGGGTAGATGGCGATTTCGCAGTCGTTGGTGGTGCCTCGTTCCTCCCAGCCGCCTTCTGTATCTTGTCGCAGCATGAGAAGCATGTTCATGAGCTTGTCGGCGACGTCTTGCCACTCGTTCTTCCAGTAGCCCTTTTCGGCTGGCCGCTCCGGAATGATGGCAACATTACCTGGTGTGCTCATTTTGAGGGTATATGGCTCTGTGTTGTACTGCCGCTGTTGACAATGTTGCTTTGCAATGATGATGCTTTTTGGCTTCCGACGGACCGAGTATATAGGCCACGAATGTTGGCACGTCCGTACGATTGGTGAAGAGAGTGTGTTGTACGAGTGATGTGACCCCAATCTGCCAGTGAGCTATTGGGCGACGCTTCTCACAGTCGCATATCGACCTGCTTGGAGGTCAAAGAAAGAGAAGACGGAGCTAGCGAGACTGAGCGGGGCCGAGCTTAGTCGCGCACAACTGGATCGCTGCGACGGTTGATAGCGATCCACCGTGTGATTGGCCGTTGGTTGGAAAAAGAGTGTGATGCGCTGTTGAGGATGCGTGAGCGTCTCGAGAAAGCAGAATGAAGGGAAGAGATGGAGCATCGGCCACAGCCAACGAGGAAGAAAGTGTTGGTCGAGCCGAGAAGACAATTGATCCGGCTGAAGCGAGAGGCCCAAACGAAGCGGTGGAGCCGCACAAACCAGCGCAGCGCAGCGCAGCATATCGCTTGCAGTTCTGCATCTAAGGCGCCGCGCTCGACTTGCTCGTAGTTGTCTTTGTTAGCCTATGTGGACCGAGCGAGTGCGAGATATGAATGCGGAGAACCTCATTTTACGCAGTGCGTCGCAGTGCATCGCATCGCAGCACAGCACAGCACAGCACAGCTCAAAATTTGGAGACACAAAGCGCCCCAAGTTGCCCAGCATCTTTCGATTTTTGTTTTCTTTGTTTTCTTCTCTGCTCCGAAACGACCAGTATGCCTGCCTGCCTGCCTGCCTGCCTGCCTGCCTGCCTGCCTGCAACCCTGAGCTTTCTCGACTTGATGTCGGCGGTACTTCCAACGGTGCCCTTTAACTAAATTGGGCTTGGGAAAAATGGGTTTCGATTGGGCGTCTAACGGCGCTGCGCCGGCTGCATCCCAGATCTAGGCCCCCGCCAACCACTGTGCAGTGCAGCAGAGCAGGCAAGCAGAGTTGCGCCTCACTTCCACAGCCAGCCTAATCACCATCCTCGTGGTCACTGCTTTCCTCGTTGTGATGAGTCCTTCCGTGTCACAGACGGCGATGTGCGCCGCGGCGCCAATCTGCAACTTTGGTGAGCTTGTCCATTTGTGCGCATGTGCTGCAATGGGGTCCACATTGGAGCCAAGAGCCAGATCGACGCCGACTTGGAAAGTTGGACCAGAAACAATGCATGTGGTGCACCATAATGGATCATGCTCGCCTGCTTTGCCCTTTCGCTTACTGCACTTGCCGGCGCGCTCAACCCGGTCCCTTGCTTCAGCTTTTCCCATTCTGTCGTCACGCTTTGCCGTCGTATGCTTCCCGCGTCCCTGATTGAGGCTCTTTTGTGCCGAAGCTCAAAAGTGCAACAAGTGGCTGTCGGAATTGTCCGAACGAGAAAACAACGTGAGCGTGAGGAGTAGCCGTCCTTTCTGGTTGCTGTCCCCGATTATCGGGAGAGCCTCAAGCCGACACGAAATATCCCAAGATATCGCAAAAGCCCCTTTCCTCGCTTTTTCCCAATTGGCGGCATCTGGACTGCTCAGTCAGGGTCCAGCCAGGTCAGTCACGCAGATCGAATACAGCTAAGCTTGAGATTGTGTACTGTACAGTAGATTGCGAGATACGCTTGCAACGCGCCCGACAGTGCGGCTACCAAAGTGATTCGTTGACAGCAAGCCGGCCATCATCCTTACCCTTGAATCCATTACTTTTCTCATTGGATTGACATCAGCCTTGCCATTCTCTCCTATAGACTTCGTTAGATATTCAGTACCAGGCGGCTCGTAACGCTCTTGCGACCTGAGCATCTCTTGCGCACGCGCGATCCTGCGCATGCCCTCCAAGGCCGTCTGAGCCATAGACTCGTTTCCCATGCGACCACTTCGAGGTGAGGAGCAGCGCCTCCTTGCCCGCTCCCACGACGACTGCTCTACCCCCGTTCTGACCCCAGCAAACCAAGATGGCCCTGCAGAGCCGCTCATCAAGACCGGCGTCGAGGGCGCTCCCGCCTGGGATCAGATGTCGACAAGACAGCGCACCCTTGTCTACATCACCTTTGGCTTGTTAGGTTTGGGCGTCCTGCTTCCTTTCAACTCGCTCATCACACCGGCAGAGTACTTTCGCTCCTCCTTTGCACACACGCCTTATGCCAACACGTTCAGCAGCTGGATCACCGTTTCGTACAATGTCATCAGCATCCTCGTCGGCATCCATGCAACGGCGACGGGTGGCTTTGAGCGCTCGAGCCCACGTAGGAGGATCACCCTCTCGTCCACCGTCATCATCCTCTCCCTCTTCAGCTTTGTCATTTCAACAAAGGTGGGAGAGATCAACACACGGTCGCGAGACCATGCCGACTTGACGCCCAAGCCTACCAACACCTACTTCTGGTTTACTCTCCTAATGGGCGGCTTGCTTTCGAGTGGTTGCGCGTATATGCAGAACAGTGTTGTCTCGCTCAGTACTGCATTCGGCGGCGGAGGTTCTTTCATGGGCTCCATGTTGGCCGGTCAAGGCGTTGCTGGCGTCGGAATCAGCATCTTTGGGTTTGCGTCCGCCTGGTCACAGCAAGCAAGCACCGAGCCTAGCGCTTCCTCAGTTGACGAGGCTGCTCAGGAGACAGCGCGCGAGATTGCTCGCGCTGCAACGCTGTTCTTCGGCATGAATACGACGCTGATGATGGTGGTGCTCGGCGCATTCCTCTGGCTTGTCAACACACCACTCTACACGCAAGTGATGGCCAAGCAAATCGCGGCCATTGACAAGATCGAAGACGAGTGCGACAGACACGACGAACAAGATCTAGAGGACTGCGAGCACCCCATGGCGCAGAGCTGGCACTCGATCCGATCCATTTCGCATCCTGCCTACAGCTCGTGGCTCAAAAAGGTACCTGGATTCTATCGCTTGTCGCCGACGACGCGCGAGTCACTACTGCGCATCTCGCTCGTCCAGTCCAAGGTCAAGTGGGACTGTGCCGCCGTCGCCTTTGTCTTTGTGGTGACGCTCAGCATCTTTCCAGCGTTGACTTCATCGGTACAGAGCGTCTTCACCGGCTCGTCCAGATCGAGGTCTAGCTCGGTTGACCTTACTTCGCCGCAGCTGTTCGTGCCCTTCCACTTTTTCCTCTTCAACACCTCGGACCTGCTCGGCAGGACATTGCCCAGCTTAGTGCCTGCAGCGTTGATCAGGAAAGCCCGTGCGCTGCTCACGCTCTCGCTGCTGCGTTCGTTGTTCGTGCCGCTCTTTATGGCATGCAACGTGGTGTCGACAAGTCAGAGGACAGGACCCATCAGCAGCATCAATACGGGTGCACAAGGCGGCTGGCTCGCGGGGCTGATGCAGTCAAGCGACGTGCCCTTCTTTGGCCTGATGCTGCTGCTCGGCTTCTCCAACGGCCTTGTCAGCACCTGCGTCATGATCTCGGGCCCATCAAGAAGCAAGCTCATCAACTCGAAAGGTGCTAGCGAAGGCCCTTTAGCAGCTACCTTGCTGTCGTTCTGGCTTTGCGTCGGCCTCGCCATCGGAAGCGGTCTCAGCTTCCTTACTGTCAAGTCGTAGCCGCACTGATCCTGGGTTCTCTTTCGTCCTCATCTCTGCTTTCGGGTATCCAGTAGACTGCAAAAATCGCAATCTCAGCATTCTCATTGTAATCAACGACAGAAATGTGGTGCTTACAGCTGTGGCTCAAGTTACATAGAACATAGCGTCGAGAACCGTGTGGGAAACACGTTCGACTCGAAAGCGGAATTTACGCAGGCTGACGCTTCTTTCGCGCACGGTCCTGAAACACGGAAGAGCCGAGAGAGGCTGTGTGCGTGCAAAATTGGCCGTGGAAACTCCACTTTTGGTTCTCCGCAGTCGAAATCGATGTCTGCAGCCGATTCAGGCACATATCACCCAACCGGCCCCTGGAGATCTTGGCTCGCCCAACGTGACCTTCCCAGACTGAATCTGACGCTTCCACTCATCAACCATCCTCCATCCATCAGCCTCTGCTAGCATTCGTTTTTCGGTCAAGGCGGCACCTAGCGACTCTTTGACGGACGAAGGAGCAAGCAACTCCCTAGCGAAGGAGATCCCTCTTAGGAGTCACGGATCCGCGCTGGTGTACCGCTCTGCTCAGCAAACATGACGGACGCATATCAATCACCCTTGTTGCTCCTCCCCTTGAAGACGACAGAGGAGGTCGACCTCGGCTCTGCGGTCAAATCGCTCATCATCAACAGCTACGGAGAGGATCCAAAGAACTACTCGGAACAGACATCTCAGCTCAACCGCGCTCGTCAAGATGCAGTGAGAGGCGCTGCTTCCGATGCCACCGGGCGTGACTTGCTCTTCAAGTGGTTCCACATGCTCGAAATGCTCGAGCTTCGCTTTCCCGAGCTCCGTGTCCCTTTTCCATGGAAGGACGCTTTCACACAGAAAGCCATCTCCCAGTCCAGTCTCGCGTACGAAAAAGCCAGCATCATCTTCAACATTGCGGCCACACTCTCTTCCCTCGCTTCTTCCCAGCCACGCATGTCAGGCAATGCGGATGGCCTCAAGCGCTCCTACACTGCGCTCCGCCAAGCAGCCGGTATGCTGAGCTACATCAACGAAAACTTTTTACACGCACCAAGCACGGATATGAGCAAGGACGTCGTCAAGTGCCTCGTTGGCATCATGCTCGCACAAGCATCTGAAGTGTTCCTGGAAAAGACCATCGAAGAGAAAAAGGGCCATGGTCTCATCTCCAAGCTTGCGAGCCAGACGGCCGCTGCTTACACCGGGCTCGTAGAGGACACGCGTGAGAATGTGACCAAAGGCATTTTCGAGCGCTCTTGGTCGTACCTCATCCAAGTTAAGGCCAAGCATTTTACCTCGGTCATGCAGTACTACAAGGCGCTGGCGGAAGACGCTGCAGGCTCGCATGGTGCCTGCCTCGTGCGCTTGACCGTGGCGGAGACAGCAGCAAAGGAGGCGCGCAATCTCTTGCCCACTTTCAGCTCGTCTGCGGCTGCCAGCGTCGCAGCCGACCGCCCTTCGCTCCCCACCGATGCCGGGTCCGCCCTCGTCGCCATTGTCAATGCGCAACTCGCCCGATGCAACGAGCGCAAAGAGACGGCAGTCAAGGACAACGACCTCATCTACCACGACATCCTGCCTTCCGAATCCACGCTCCCCCCCGTTGACAAGCTCGTAGCCGCTACTCCCATCGCCATCCAGGAGATCTTTGCAGCTCCCGAAGTGCAGCGCGTCATTGGACCCGACCTCTTCCAGAACCTCGTGCCTTTGGGTGTGCACGAGAAGGCCTCTCTGTACTCGGAAGAGAAGGCAAAGATTGCTCGAGCCGAGTCGGAGCGTCACGATCTTGCGACTGGTGAGCTGCAGGCGTCGCTCGACTACCTTGGCCTACCTGCAAGTCTGAAGAAGTACCGAGCTCTTGCTCAGGGAAGCGACGGTAGTGCTATGCTCGAGTCGCTCGCTGATCCAGGATCGGAGGTGATGCGCTGGTCCAACGAGGAAGCTGAAGGTGGTGGCGGCCGGGGCGCTGATGGTCTTGGCGTTGGTGCTGCTGGCGTCGACTCAGCGCTGCAACGCATCGAGGCTATGAAGTCGCAAGCGGCAAGTGACATCGACGCAGCCCTCGCGGCGCTGGACGAGGAGAACCGCGAGTGCGAGAAGCAGCGCGTTCGCTTCGGCCACAGGTGGAGCCAAGATCCCGCCGGCCTCCATACCAAAGAGATGCGCCTCAACCTCAAGGAAAACAAGGAAGCCATGCAGCAAGCCTCGGAGAACGACGCACAGATCGGCGAGCTGTGGAAGTCCATCCGTGAAGACGTCCAGCTGCTCGTCTCGGGTCGCGAAGCGCTCGAAGCTGCCTTTGCCGTCGCACTCACTGGCCAAACTGGCCTGTATGGCGGCTCGAACGCCCAAACTTCGCTCATCGATGTTTCTGCAGAGGAAGAGAAGGCGTCCGAGTCTGAGATCGCCGCAGTCAAGGCAAAGGTCACTCAGATCGACGAAGCTCTGTCCAAGCTTAACAAGATCAAAAAAGAGCGCGCCGAAGTCCTCGCCGATCTCAAGGAGAGAATCCAGACCGACGATATCTCTCAGGTCCTCGTGCTCAATCGTCGCGCCCAGAACGTCGACTCGTCCATCTTTGCCGCCGAGCTCGAGAAGTTCAAGCCGCACCAGAACCGCATCGCGGTCAGTCTGCACCACCAGCAAGCGCTCCTCGCCGAGATCAGTACGGCATTTAAGGAGCTGTCCGAGCTTCCGGCGAGCAAGTCAGCAGGTGCCAAGTGGGACGAGAAGGAGAAGGCACGGAACAAGCTGGTGGCAAGGTTGAGGCGGGCGAGGGACTCGAATGCGCAGGTGAGGGCAGGGGTGGCGAAGGGGTTGCAGTTCTACACCGACTTGCAGGAGATTGTTAAAGCGACGAGAGGGAATGTGAACAGGTATGTGGCGGAGAGGAAGGCGGAGAGGCAGAAGTTGGTCGGGGAGCTGGAGTGGGAGGAGAAAGGGTCGGATCGAGGTGCGGGTGTGGGCGGCTTAGCGAATTCGATGGCTGGGTTGAGTGGACTTGGTGCTGGTGCGGGGCCAGGTGGACCGCCGCCGCCGCCGCCGCCTGCGCCTCACAGGCAGACGAGTTACGGTAGTGCCTATGGAGGCAGTACGTCGGTTGGTCCGCTGTCTCCGGGTCCTCCGCCGCCGCCACTGCCAGGTGCAGGTGCGAGGGAGGGCCCGTATGCCAGTCCACTTCCGACGTACCAGCAGCCACCGCCTGCAGCTGCTCCCACGCACGACCCCTACGGATCCATGTTCTCCAGCGGCCCGTTCATGGAGACCCGCTCCTCGCCAGCACCGCAGTTCCAACCCCAGCAGCAACGCCCTGCTCCCACGCCCGCTTCGTACGGTGGAGGCCTGGGCTACGGCGCAGACAGCTACTCCTCTCAATCCCAACGTGCGACTTCTGGTGGTGGTTTGCCTCTGCCGCCACAACAGTTCCAAGCTTCGTTCTCGCCCACACCAGCGCGGGTGACATCGCCGACGCAGGCAAGGTACACTTCGCCTCCCCCACCAGGTGGTGCGCAGGGTTACAGTGGAGGCGGGTATGGCCAGATGGTCCCTCCGCCACCTTCTCAACCAAATTATGGGGGCGGCTACGGCGGAAGAGAATACGCCTCACCGCCTCCACAGTCGCCGTACGGCGCGCCTCAGCAACAGACGCAGCAGCAGTATGGTGGGTACGCTGCTCAGCAGGGAGGCGCATACGGCCAGCATCAGGGCTATGGAGCGCCACAGCAGCAAGGGTATGGTGCGCGTCCACCGCCCCCGCCTCCTTCCCAACACGGAGGCTACCACCAGCAGCAGCAGCAGCAGCAGCAGCAGGGGGGTTACCAGGGTGGATATCAGCCACCTTATTGAGCGCATGTACACTACTTCATCACTAGACATCAGCACCAACATTGATTCTCAACTGCCCCTCCGTCGTCTGGGTTGTTTGTTGAGGTCTATCATGCTCGAAACATGTCACAAGTTTGAGTTCAGATTGGGTGGTGTCCGTGGCTAGTGCTTTGTTCTGACAGAGACCTGAGTGTGGAACGATTGTACAAGACACAACGAGGCTAGATTGAAGATAGATGTTATCGGAATTGGGATTTTGGGGCGTGTGGACACGCACAGCAGGGCAGATTCGGCGAGAGAGAAATACGAAGCGTTCGTTCGTTGCACTTGGTTGGTCCTCGAGTGGTTCACGCCGATTTATGGTCATACTTGAGTCCATCTAGACCCAACAACTGGTTTTCTGACCGCCTGATCCACGTTTCGGTAACCAGCATCACCCCGATCACGGCAGGGGTGAGTGCGAACCAGCCGGCATTGCTAAAGTTGCCCGCACCGAAGATGAGTAGTGGCAACGGGCAGCCGGCGACAAAGATGAACCAGAGGTAGAGTAGGCGTGGGTTGGCGAGGCTATCGTAGAGTGCTTTTGAGTCCGAGTTGGTGGGTTCGGGCGGTTGGTCTGCGCGTTCGTTGAGATTGATTTTGTTGCCCGTTGACCAACGGAGCTCGGATAGGATGGAGATGAGGTAGGTGGGGGCGGTGCCGAAGGGGTGAGAGCGGTAAGCGGCAGGGTTGCGACGGCTGAGTTTTGCAACTAGGTTATCATGGCCCATGAGGGAGAGCAGCTCGAACGCGGCGAGATGCAGCAAATAGCCTTGGATGCCAAAGAAGATGAGGTAGATGGGGAAAGCGGGGAGATAGGTAAGGTGATCTTCGGTGCCGATGACGTGGACGCCGTGGTGGAAGAGCGTGAGGTGGTTTTCGGGATGCGTGCCATCGATGTAGCTCGGAATCGGGGTGAGGTAGGCAACAAAGGTGAGCAGAACCATGACAAGGATGGCTGCGCGGTAAAAGTAGTTGTTTGCATCGTTTTTCGTCTTGAGCTCGCGGAGAAGCGATTCTTGTTCTTCGGTAGGGATGGGATCAGAGAGGTCGTCGTACTTGTCGAGGGTGTCGGCGTGGGTACCGCGTGTGGTGTTGCGGGACTGCACCCGCGATGATGACGAAGAGGCCATGGTGGAGGGGAATATGCTTTCGACGGGAGGATGGCGGTGGTAGGGTGAGCAAGAAGAAAGGCGAGGAGAGGAATGGGATGGGAGCAAGAGGTCCTCGTTGTGCGTCTTGTATTTTTGAGCAGAAGGAAGGCTTGCTTTGGGCACAGCTGCAAATTCGGTCGGTGGAATTATTGGCAGCAAGCATGTACTGTACTGTAACGCGTCAAGATGCGTTGCGTCGGATTTCGGCATTGCAATTTCACACACAAACGTCAAACGCAATCTGTCATTCAGTCGGTATCTCCAATTCGAAAGATTTCGGACAGCTGTCCGAAAAGCGCACGGTGACCAAGCCAACATTTCCATTCCATCTTTCCATCCCTGCAATCCATCATATCGACATCTACCGCCCCTCCTCTTTCGCTCCAGCTCCGAGCTAGTAGTGTTAGCCACAATGTCCGTCCCGCCCCCAGCCGCGCCGCCCGACGCAACCCCCAACCTCCTCCACGTCCAATTCAAGAACCCTGAATTCCTCTCCTACCTCTCGCACCTCCAGTCCACCGGCCAAGTTGCCCCCACCCCCGGCTCGGATCCCAAAACATTCGACCCAACCCACCCGCTCACCGAGCACAACGTGATGGCCTATTTTGCCACCTCTCCCTTCTTCGACAGGCGCAGCAACAACGAGCAGATTCGCATGCAGAACATCGCCAACGGCATCCAAAACCTGACGGGCGGCATGGGGGCCAGGCAGGAGGAGGAGGAGTTGAGGCGGTTTACGGGGTTAGAGTTCGTCTTGGTCCATGCAAGGGCGCCGTTGTGTTTTGTTGTTCAGAAGCGGTGGAGGACATCCCCTACAGAAAGTGAGTATCTGAACGGGGTCAAAGATGAGGGCAGAAGAGGGGCAGAAGACGACTGACAGCTCTCAACCTCTTGAGGTGTTGGGACGACAGCAACCCCCTTGGCAGCGTACTATATAGTAAACGACTCGATCTACCAAGCGCCCGACCTGTACTCAATCCTCGCAACTCGTCTGGTAAGTCGTCCGCCACACACCCTTTCCTCACTCCTTTCCCCTCTGCTCTCACCCTGATGTACCTTTTCTCCTTCTTCTCGTCATACCCGCCCACCTTCTCGGACTGTTCGAACGGTCGGTGCTGTGCAGCAATCGACGGTGTATGGCCTCAAATCCTCTCTCTCGACCCAACGTCGTGCCCGACCCTCCTTCGATCCCCGGCGCGGCCATCACGGTCGATTCATCGTCCCCGACCCACCCGCCGCCGATTCAAAGGACAAACACGGCAAAGCGTCTTCGAAGTACGAAGAAAAAGAAGTAGAAGGTGAGGAGGAGGAGGATGAGGGGGAGGACGAGGAGGACGAGGAGGGTATGGAGTTTGAACAAATCAACGATGCGCAGCCTTCCGCACCAGCAGTAATACCACTTGGAGGAGCGCCGCAGGTGAAGAGGGCGCGGTTTGACTAAACGCACTCTCACTGCTGCCCCTGCCTCCTTGCCGTGTGCCTCTTCCGATCTTCGCATCAGTTCTCATTTGTATTTCTAGTGTCACACACAATATACCCGCGCCGCATCGTGCGCTCTCAGTGCTCTGTCAACCGATACGCGTTCGCTTCCCGAGGTATTGCTTTGGTACGCTGTGGAGATCACTTCATAATGCGGTGTATATTGGTTGTTGAGAAAAGCGGAAACGGGACAAGAGAGGGAGGAATAAACACAAAGCGGGTTTGGGAGGCGTTGAGGTTGACACATCCATTGAGGAGAGGCCTTCACAGCCTTAGGCATCGACTGTGGAAGGACGGCTTATGGGGAGGGATCCCACACGGACCGCGTGCATAATGCGGGGGATGCAGCTGTCGATCCGTGCTTTGTGTGTAAAGAAGGGCAGTGTCGAGGCAAGGAAGAGATTCAAGCGGCCATGTGTCGATGTAGATCCAGTTCAACGCGAAGCGCTGCCGTAACACAAGCCCTCGAAGGGTGGCGTGTAGGTAGGTATCAACGGGGGGTTACTTGAGCATGCATCCAAGAGGGTCGTCTTGCGATCGAGTGTTGAGAATCAGCGCAACAATGAGACCGTAAAGACCCAAAACCTCGGCGAAAATGAGGATAAGGATCATACCGATGAAGAGACGAGGTTGCTGGGCCGTACCACGGACACCCGCGTCACCGACAATACCGATGGCAAAACCAGCGGCAAGACCGGCGAGACCGACCGAGAGACCAGCACCGAGCTGGATAAAACCGGCGTAGAGCGACATGGGGGTCTTGATGTCACCCGAGATGAGCACACTGACCACGAGACCGTAAATGGCAATGATACCAGCCATAATGACGGGGATGACACACTTGATCAAGAGGTCAGGTCGGAGGACACCCATAGCCGAGATACCGACACCGGACTTGGAAGTACCGTACGAGGCACCGAGACCTGTTCGAGCAGACGAAGATTCGATCAGAAGCGATAGCAAGAGGGTGGATTGTGGACATGAGGACAAAGGAGGGCAGAAATGTCAGCCACCCGTCTGTAGCAGCAAAGATTAGGTAATATGACCGGAGGTCGACGTTCCAAATACGTACACGTGAAGACAATGGCAGCAGTGCATCCCTGTCAAGTTGCAGAACGGAGCATAGAACAGCGGTCAGGAACAATTCAGTCAGTACGTTGGAGTTCGAAATGTGAAAACGCCCCAGCCGTCTTTGCAGTCCGATATCGAGATAGTCGAGAGGTTGCGCTTTGAGAACCTATGCTGAGCCCTGCTTTCATTCCGCTCCCGTACCTTGAGCTGCTCAGGGCTGGGCAAAGTCGCACCAAGCTGATGCTTGGTACCATTGTTGATTCGAGGATGTAAGGGAGGCTGATAGGATGCGGGAGCCGATTTACGGTCGGTTTGACTCACCATAGCGCCGAAAAAGGGAGCGTAGACGGGGCAGAGCTCCGTGTTGATGTTGGATGCATCCATCTTGTCTGTATATTACCTGGTGATGGGTCGGAAAGACGAGAGGTCAATTATGAAGAGGTGAGAAGGTGAAGAGGAAAAGGATGGTGGAGGGAGAAAGACGACGTGAGCGACCAGATGAGAGCGTGCGCGCGTGCGTGCTTGGCTTTGACCGACTGAGGCAGGCAGAGAAGGACGATGTTGGCGAATTCCAATGCACACTGGAGTATGGAAAGCGCAGGTGCCACCCTCACCAAGCCATCCTCTTGGCTCAGCCAAGTTCAGAGAGCCAGAGAGGCGACTCGGAACGCAGAGCAGCAGCCAAGCTGTCTGCGAACGAGCCTCTGTGGCCAGCTGTCCGCTGCCCCTCTCTCAAGCCAGCTCTACTGCAGCCAGTTTCTTTTTCTGTGCTGAGCTGCGACTTTACCCAAACGTGGATCGAGAATACAATTTACAGCAACTCGGAATTGGTGAGGTTCCAATTCGATCACAACCGTATTTGTATTCCAGTTCAAATCTAAGTACCGGAAAAAAGAAATCATGTGCCAGCATACGATGTAACATTCTGCAGCCTTGCTGCGTTACACCACCTCCCCTTTACTGCCGTTCGAGCAATCCGTCATTCAACGGTCACATCTCTTACGAGCTCGGCACACGCAGACAGAATGTCCATGGTATACTGTGACATTTCTTTATGCAGTCTCACCCTGCTGATCATGGAACGAGTGGAACTTTTGAGAAGACCATACACCAGCTCAAGCCCGTTTTGTGGTGCCGCCGCCTGGGTGTGACGCCATGCGTAGTCGCATCTCGGCATCCTCCTGCATCAGCACAGGATCAGGCACGCCGCTACCCCACACCGATGGCGGGGTCCATGGCGTCGTAGCAGCCATAGCAATACCTAACCCGATTGAGTCGTCACCTGCAGTACTCGGTCGAGTGCGTGATGGCCGAAGAGCAATGTCCGACCGCGAACGATGCAGCGTCCACTGCTCACCCTCAGCTACCACAACCTCTTGTGAGTGCTGTGATCGCCAACTTCCCGAGCCCTGCCTGTCCCTCTTCCTAGCCAAAGATTTTGTGGAGGAGGGTGTTGCAGGCGACCATAGGCTCGCCGGTGTTGCCGGGCTGTCCACCCACTCGCTTCGTCGGCCAAATCGCGCCGGCGTGGACAGCTCATAATCCAGCGTGTGTGGCGTGAACATGTCATCCTCCGCCGTGTCCGACCTGCATGGCGATGGCCGTGCTACCTTCGGAGGACGCTCCACTTGGTAGTACTCCTCCACTGCCGGATCCTCAACAATGGTGCTCACCGTCTGCTCGACCATCACGCCGCCTTTGCTGCTCTTGCTCGCCGAGTTCGAGACCGGGGACCCTCGGAACGAGCGCTGCTTGCGTGGCTCGTGGAGCAATCTTGGTGAATGCGTCGATGCTTGCAGATCCGGCGTTGTACTCGAAGTAGACTTGCGCAGCGTCAAAGGCTGGCTTTTGGGGCTGGGTGGTCCCCTCTCCGTACTAGGAGGGTCCCGCTCACCGTCAAGCTCAGCATAGGCATGCAGTGACGATCTGCCGACTCCCGACAAGGAACCCGCCCTGCTGTTGCCCCAACTCGACCGCACAGGATCCAGCCCGATGTCTTGACTGCGTCGATCCTCTCCGCTCGACAGCTGCGACAGCGTCAACACAGCCCACGACTTGGTGCCGCTCAGCCGTCTTCCCGGCGATCGTGGACCCAACCCATTGTTGCTGCGAGCCAAGCTCGCACGACGACTTCCACTGGACCTGCTCTGCGTCACAGCGCCAAAGTTGGAGAGCACGGGCTCGTAGGTGCGGCTGAGAATCGCAAAAATAATGACACCGGCCAGCACTACCGTCACCCAGCATACAACGAGCAACGCAAGCTGAAGGGCCGGGGCAAACTCATTGGCTTCCCACGCAGAATACCACGTAGTGATGAGCTTGCCGCAGAAGATAGCGAAGAAGAGGATGCAGAGCAGAAGGCCGATGAATTGCACCACAAAATTGCGGTAAAACTTTTCGAGGTACCTCTTGTGCGAGTTCTGCTTGCCCGCAGGCGTTTGTGCCTGAGTCGGACGTTCGAAGGCCGAAGGACGGACAGCAGGGAAGAAGCTGTACGAGGGCTGATCTTTGTTCTCCAGCTCTTTGCGCGTGAAATAAATCGACTCGTTCTGGGCCTCGTTGTTGTCCTTAGCGCCAGAGCCTGTCCTGCAAGCTAATGGCTTCAACTTGGCTTTTGCAGGGCCGTTCTGGCTTCCGAATCTTTTGAGGTCAGGATCACCCGACACCAGCGTAGCGCTGTCGGAGAGCGTAGAAGAGGTCGAGAGCGACTGCGGAGGTGTTTGCACGGCGAGAAGACCAGGAGCCGATGGGCTGGTCGGCTGCTTCTCCACGTCGACATCGGCTTGATAGGCTGCATCCGGCACGACAACAGCGGCAAAGGCGTCGCTGGCACGGCGCGGGAGAGCGGCTATGCTGTTGCCGTTCTGCTCAGCAAACGACTCGCTGAAGGAGCGGTTCTGCTTGAACGACTTGAGCGCTTCAAGCTGGTTCCGCAGTGTAGCGATGAGCGAGCTACCCGCCAGGCAGTAGCAGATGAAGAGTCCACAGACCCATGCTTCCCAAACAGCCATGCAGATGGAAATGTAATAGGCGGCGTCGAGCACGCGAAACCAGATCTGCTGAGCCTCGAGAAGCACCTCGCGGGTGAGACCCACTCCGGTCTTGAGAGCCGCAGACCAGCGGTGATAGTGCTCAAAAGCTTGGCTGAAGTGTTGCTGAGCAAGGACGGCAGGGATGGCGACGCTGAAGATCTGGACCACGGGGATGCAGAAGACGAAGAAGTTGACGACGGACGGTGTGATGCCCATGCGAAGCGCCCAGCTGCGTGGTTTTCCGGGCTGCGGCGAAACGAAGCTGAGTGCATCAGGACGGGCATAGATGATGCCGACGGTGGTGCACCAGGCGCCTAGGATCAGAGGCAGCCAGGTCAAACCAATCCAGAGAATAATGTGCTTGGGCGAGTGGCCATGCTGGAACCAAGCGATCACTTCGGCGCATCTGTGCAGGCGCACGAGAGATCGAGGAGACAGAAAGGTCATGCGTGCAAACGAGTAGTCAGCGGACAGCTGAAGATATTCAAGAATCTACCAGGGGCAAGCCGTACTTACAAGGTGATGAGCAGAATGGCAAAGACACTCTCGATAGCGACAAAGGCGGTGATGGCGTTGGGCACTATAAGAGTACCGTTGCTGCGATGCACGAGGCGAAAGAGCCAGAAGGACCTCTCGTAAAGTCGTCGAAGGATGATGAGAAAAATGGAGATGCCGATGATCGCAATAAGCGCGATGAGCACTTTGAGTTGCACGAAAGTGCTCTTACGGAGCACAGGATAGAAGAGGTTCTCGATGAAGTTCCCCAGAGAAGCGACTGGGTCTTGCTCTTTAGTGAAGTCAGGGAACCACGCGCGACCGTTGGGGTTACGAACGGTGGAAAAAATGCTCCTGGGCGGTGGCGATGGAAGCCCAAACTGTTTGTTGAGTGTCGCGTACGACATGCTGCTAGTTGTTGGCTCCTACAGCGAGTGCATCGTAAGGAATGTTTGCTGCCTCCTTATTGACACGTTGAATGTATGTGTGAGTGCAGCCGCATAAGACCTCTCTGCGAGGGGCGATGATGAGAAACGGGCTGAGCAAGCAGGTTAAATGCTATTAAGGGTGTTCAGGAAGCTATTCGATCTTCGCAGCCGTTGCCAGTATGTAGCTGTGTTTCTGAGTTGAGGAGATCGTAAGAGCCACGAGCTGAGGTTGCCCTGTCCACAAATCGTCACTGACTGCTGCTGATGATGTGGCGAAAGCGTGCAAGCGGTGGCTCCTTGGATCGAAGTAGGAAGGTGGGTATAGGAGTATGCAAAGCCGTGGGTGTTGTAAAGTCTCTCTGGCCTCTGGAGGTTGGATATGAGGTATAAGTGATAAGAGAGTAAAGCCTGTTCACGAGACCGCCAGGTTGAGAATAAGACTTTGCTCAATCCGAGCCGCAGAAGTTCGCTACTGGTGTACAGCCTTAGGACCAGAGACCTGATCGAGAAGACCCTAAAGTAACAGGAAGAAGAGCTGACGTCCATCAAAGAGCACGGATCATGGGAAGGATTCGCTTCTTTGCAGCTAGCCGACCGACAAGGCACACAGAATTTGTCAGTGGGTGATGGGACAGATGCAGAAGAGGAGAACGCGATCCTCGTCTCTTTGACTCTGGTCAAAACGGGAAGCATGTTCCGGTGGGCCCGCTCCGCTGTGAGGGGAGTATTCGCAATGCGTAATGGGCTGCCGGATCTCTCTGGGAATAGCAAGAGTAGCAGAGCGCCGAGCGTGGCAGGGTCATGGTGAGGCCCACCTGACACTGAGGTCTGGCACTCATGGCAGACTGCCTGTGGACTTGCCCAAATTGGATGCTCGAAAAGCGGGGCAAAGCGATTATCGAAAGACGGAAGGGGGATACTCGTGATGAGATTAAGCGAGACGCAAATCATCGAATCCGCCATCTCGAGGCAACAAATTGCGCTTGACCACGACGATCGCCTCGACGACAGAATGGGACAAAGCCGTGGAGCTACAGCGTTGCAAAGGAAGCAAGGTGAAACTGCATGTCGTGCTGTTGGTCCTGTGACCCTTGGCTCGTACGGTCGTTGTTTCTCTGTGGCAAAGCAGATTGCAGCGACAGCAGCGGCAGCAGCAGGAATGTGCGGCGTTGACGGATGCTAAGCGAGGTTGCATTGCAGCCAAGCGAGCATACACGGTATACTTGGTTCGCTCTTTCCTTCCTCTTTTTGATTGATTTTTTTTTTTTTTTTTAATATACTGTATCATACAATTGGTGTCTCTGTCCACCTAAGAGGTGTGCGACTTTCCGAAGCCCAAGCGAGACCAGAGCGGGGGAAACATTTGCTAGCTGTACTGTATTTCTGCAGTCCTTGTTTTCCGACCCAACAAAAAGCCTGCGCTTCTGTGCAACGCTTGTCTTCGGTTTACAGTAGAATGAATGCCTCTATCGATCCCAAGCCACGCTAATGTGTTCTCTTTCAGCTGTTTGGTGCTGTCACTACTAAAATGAAATCTATGCTCAAGTCTGAAGCGAGGTGTCGACCCACGAATACAATGCCGACAAATTCGGATGGCTTCCGAATGTGATTGTAACATGGAAATCGGATGAACTGGGACAGTGCCAGATAGACCCCGTTAGTGGTGTTTTACTCTCACTGAGATAGGTGCCCAAGGACAAGGTGTGATCTCGCGCATTCGCGTTGCCATCGAACCATCGTCTATGCAAAGCTGAGAAGCGATGGTCCCAAAGCTTGGGCCTCTGAAAACGGTTTTTGCGCAGCAGTGCCAGTTCTAGTGCTGTAGACCCTTCCACCACCTGAATCTCGAAACGCTGTCAGGGGTCCGGGCGCCTGGCTTTAGTTTTTTTTTTTTTTTTTTTTTTTCGTGCACAGCCGGCTTGACCCGCAGTCAAGCTGAGGTTGTCGTAGGCCTCAACTCGTTCGCCCTGTCGTCACCTTTATACCAAAGCAAACCTATCGATCCGCGGTTGGTGCAGAGCTGCAAGGTGCGGCTGCAAGTACAGTATAATTTTTGACAGGCCCAAATTGGCAGGAGGCAATTTCCGAGACAATGGGCTGAGAGTGAGATGCATTGAGAACCCCGGTTCAAACCCACACTCTCTTTTTCTTTTTTTCCCCTTTCTCTGTCTCTGCTGGATTTGGTTTTTGTATCGCTGTGCCATGGGTTGGCCTGCTTCTGGTCGATTGAGAACGTTCAAGGCTCCCTTCGCCACAAGGTCGCCGGATCTGACCGCCACGGAACTGTCATAGACGTCCAAGTCATAGTTTGGATGACTGCATATCTGCACCTGCGACTGTCACTCGCGATCTGCAGCCCACTGTACTTAGGTTGGTGGCGTCGTGCAACCGAACAGCAAAGAGGACTTCGCTTCATGCCTTCTCTTCGTTAAGCACAGAACCGCAGTCTGTTTCTGTGAGAATGCGAGACTAGGCTGGCTGCGGAGATCGCGATATCCCCGTGTCCGTCGCTGGTGTCATCCGCTGACACACACTGCTGCCGGGTGACAGCACGTTGGATCTTTGTTCGACGCACTCCTTTGCTAGCCGAGTGAGTTGAGCTTGCGACGAGTCTGTTCTTCCCTCGAAGAACTTCAGAAATTAGGGCTCCTCCTTTCTTGGCACCGTCTTCGAGCCGAACAGTATGGTGTGGGAACTCGTGCCATGATCGGTTGCTTTCATGCACAGCTCGGTCTTCTTCAATATCTCAACTTCGTGAATCTGCGCGCGATGGGATCATTGATCTGACGCCTGACGCCCTAAAGCTCGGAATTCTGCCTTCTACAAGTTGCATAGGCCTCTCACCTGACGAGACCTTATCATATCGCCATGACAAACGCTGGACGCGAGCCGTCCAGACCTTGTTTTAACAAGAAAGGAGGTGTGCTGATACTTCTGCGTTCGCTTCCACAACTCAATTCATCGTCTCCATCTCTGCATTCCGCGCTGGAACCTCGCCTAGAGAGCCCCGTGCGACTTGTGCTCTGCCAAGATGATCCTTCGAGGCCAGTGCAATGATCCGCTAGAATGATGTTGTGTTTGCAGCGTCTCGTAAGAGCACAACCCTTTTCGTTGGCAGCCACCGTCCGGGGTTCGAGCCGAACATGAGGTACTAAGTATGCAGCTCACCTGATCAATGCATGTCTATGTTGTTGCTGCATTCTGAACCCGCTTCGGTGTAAATGCGCGCTCCTCGCATCCTTGCACAACGTAGCGTCGGCATACTTGCTAAGAAGAAGTGGTTTGCATCTCGCGTCCCAACCAAGGTCTGGCGGACTTCTAATCCAACGGCTCTTCATCGACAGCCATCGGTGCTGCCCTCGAACCGTTGACGGGTGTCGCGGCTGAATCAATCACGAAAAAGTCCGAGTTCCGAAGCGGCCTGGATTCGATCTTGGCTGCTGGCGTCGCTGCTGCCGCCACGACCTCACCCTCGGAAGGTGTCAGAGTACCGTTGGGTGTGACGTCGGTGCTCGCCTTTGCGCTCAAGCCTGCGCCTACGCCGGCAGCTGCGAGACGTCGCCTCTCTGCAACAGACTCTCGTCCTTGCTTGCTGCGAAGGAACTCGCGAACTGGCCTCATGGCTGCGTTTCTGCACAGCTCCTTCAGGTCGCTACCGCTGTATCCTTCGGTGCGCTTGACGAGCTCCGCCAACTTGAAGTTGGGGTCGAGCGGCGTTGCCGAAAGCATGATGGAGAGGATCTTCTCGCGCTGCGCCGCGTTGGGCAGCGAGACGGCATATCGCTTTGGCAGTCGTCGGAGGATGGCCGAGTCGATATCGTTGGGTCGGTTGGTTGCACCCAGTACCATGATGCGGTCGGTGGAGGATGTCAAGCCATCCCACATGGTCATGAACTCGGCTTTCATCATGCCTGTGACTTCGTGATCTCCAGTAGCACGCTCCCGGAGGAAGCTGTCAATCTCGTCGATAAAGATGATGGAGGGCTGAAGCTTGCGTGCCAAGCTGAAGAGGGCTGCCACGAGCTTGTTGGACTCGCCGAACCACTTGTTTGTGAGGGTGGAGACGTGCATGTTGATAAAGGTGGCACCGCTTTCCTTCGCCAGAGCTTTCGCCAGCATTGTTTTACCTGTGCCTGGAGGTCCGTATAGCAAGACACCCTTGGGCGCACCAAGAAGACCGCTCGCGTTGGCAAAAAGCTCAGGGTAGCACAATGGCGCAATGACGCTCTCTTGCAACGAAGAAATGATGCCATCGAGACCGCCGATGGAGGCAAAGTCGACTGGGATGTCCTCTGGCAAGATGAGCTCGGCAGAGATCTGCTCTTCGTATTCGTTCAGCTGGAGATCCTTGCCACGCAACCCGAGCTTGCCCAGCTTGGCGTCGGCGACCTTTTTCGAGTCCTGTCGCTTTTGTCGATTTGGATCCAACGAGGACATGACATATTTGAATGCGTAGTAGAATGCGACCTGGCTCATGGCAAAGACGGCCACGTCGGTCATCATCTTTCGTGTCAACTCCTTCATATCGCGTATAGTGTACCGCAGCTATCTGCAGCGAGACGATTGATTACCGGCGAGATGGGGTGGCTTGATAGAAGAATGAGAGGGATTGCGTTTCTAGCCGATGCTGTGCGTTGGGCCGAGCTGTGATGAACGGGGGCGATAAGCAGGTGCTGATGGAGGTAAAAGTCGGTTGGTGTCGTGCCAAAATCAGTTTCTGCCTATGTTTGGGAACGCCGATATGACTGGCTGCACTCGCAATCCCATTTTGAGGCGAGCAACAGCTTTCAACATGTCGGAACATTTTGGGGAGAGCTACACGGTGAGCTGGAAGAAGCAACTTGGCGCAGCAAGAACGATTTTTCATCCAACATGTTACATCGACTTTGTTTTGTCATCGAAAATACGTAGCAAATGGTAGACTGAAGTGGAGAAGCGGAAGGTCGATCACCTTGGGCTGTGGAGCGCAGCGAGTACGCATGCTTGGACGCGCAAGGACCTTTTCTCAAAAGTTGGTCTGGTGTTGGACTCAACCTCGACTCGAGCCAGATCAAACATCTTCTTGACACTCTCGCCTTCTCATTGTCACTCCTCACCTCGTCGTTCCATTGCATGCATACATCACTGCTCACACGGCACCGCAAAGGACCCTACGACGACTCGCGACGCGCTGCTCCCCTGCATTCAAGCCAGGGTCAACCTTTGCTCCGACAAGGCCGATAACATCCAAAGCATCGAATTGGACACTGACGCTTAAGTCACAGCATCATAGCCCAATATGAGTATCATGGAATACAACGGCGGTAGTGTGGTGGCAGCCAGGGGCAAGAACTGCGTCGTCATTGCCTCGGATCTTCGACTCGGTCAACAAGCCATGACGGTGGCTTCCAACTTCGACAAGGTGTTTCGCGTGACGGAAAAAACCTACGTCGGTCTCCCAGGCTTGGCATCGGATGTGGCAACACTTAAGGAACGCTTCCGATACCGTGTCAACATGTACAAGATGAAGGAAGAGCGCGACATCGAACCCGAGGTCTTTGCACATCTCGTCAGCTCCACACTCTACGAGAGAAGGTAAGTCTCTTTCAGTACGCAAGCGGGCTCGACAGTCCATCTGCTCATTCTAATACCCTCACTGACGTTCAAACGCTGTCCTCGCACTGTTAATCTCGCGCTTCCTCAGATTTGGACCTTACTTTATCGAGCCAGTGATTGCTGGTATCAACTCTAAAGACGAACCATTCATTGCGGCATCAGATGTTGTGGGATGTCTCAACTTTGCAAAGGACTTTGTAGTAAGCGGCACAGCAGCCGATAAGCTCTTCGGTATGGCAGAAGGTCTTTGGGAGCCCGATCTTGTAAGTTGCCAATTCTTTCGGATGGGTTGTCCAATCGATGCCAGCTGCCACGCAGAGGACGCTGACCTTCTACTCTGGCCTGTTTGCCCCTTTTTGTGCGCAGGGACCCGAGGAGCTGTTCGAGACAGTGTCCCAGATTCTTCTCGGTGCGCTCGAGCGCGATGCGTTATCAGGTTGGGGTGCCATCGTCCGCATCATGTACGTATTCGGCTCGTGTTTTCAACTGGTGCATGCGAGTCGGCAAGTGCACGCAAAGGCATGGAAAACTTCGAGACCTCCAAGTGAACATGTTGCTGACCTTTCCATGATCCTTCATCCCTTTTTCTAACTTTTGTTCCAACCACAGTACCTCAGACAAGGTCATCGAGAGGACCTTGAAGGCGAGGATGGACTGAGACGGCGGCATCTTGATGCGCTCCACACTCATCTGCCCGCTTTCCCCGTACCAACCCCCGCAGTTCTGATACTCTGTACTTGTCCCTTTTTAGCAATGATACTCTCTACAAGCCCTTCTTCCGTGTCCGACTCCTTTAGTAGCAAGGCAACCACGCCTCTGCTAAGCTCTACTTCGGCTGAACTGAGACGCTGATGGAAGCGGGAAAGTGGAAAAAACGCATCGATCTCAGTTGTTGAGCATGCTTGGCCTTCTCTGAAGTGCCGACCTCTACACAACATGGGGCGAAGGTCGGAGCTCGGGAGAAATTGCATTGGTGTAGCAAAGCACTGAAACAAGCACAAAAGGCAGCGAACGGACATCTACTTTGTGTGGTGGATCCTGATCTTGCCGGGGATGTAGTTGTAGTTGGCAGCGTAACTCTTGGGTGGGATGCGAGCAATCTTGGGCTCTGAGACGTGGTAGTCCCAGCCCTGCTTTTCACAGAAGTGAATGGCATCCTCCTTGGACCGGAATTTGAGCGAGGTGCCCTGCATGTAGTCGCCCCTGTTTAGCGTCGGAAGGAGAACAAGAGATGAGCAGGAGAGTGTAATGCACAAGTTTGGTCAGCGGTCAAATTCAGCGAAGAGTATCGCTCCTCTCCTTGAGGTCGTAAATACGTACGAGGAAGCCCAGCCGATCAAAGGGTTCTCCCATCGTGCGGACCCCTGAAGGATATCAAAGTCGACACGCCACACCTTGGTACCCGCCTTGCCCGACGAGTTGGCAGTCTTGGCAGGGCGGAAGATTCGGACACTGCGCTGGTGGAGCTCCTCTGCAGGCAAGAAGCAAAATCAAAGAAAGAGAGATCGGTCGTTAGCGATGTCGTAACATAGGGAAAGGCTGTTCATGTCAGCTGTGTTCCCCCCAAGACGGCCTAAGGTGGAGGCACCCAAATGCCAACATGGTGCTTCCCGTGTGCGGGCAAAAGTGAACGTACCAGGGGCACCACTAACAAGTTCGGCAGAGACTGCCTGCTCGTGTCGCTTGAGCTGCTCGGCAGTAAGGTCTCGGCCCTGGTTGTCGGCGCGTGTAGCAGGTGCTGGCGAGCTGTTGGGGTGAGCAGTGTTGCGGAGGACGGATGAAGTGCTCACCCATCGTGCAGTCGAGGAGGCGGAAGTGGCAGCACGAATCGCCTGAGTCGATCGGCATAAGAGCGACATGATAAATATGATGTGAATGTGAGCCTTTCGTAGAGGTAGAGATGGAAGTCGGAGGGTCGAGATGATCTCGATGAGCATGATACTGGCAAGTGCATACGGTAACGCGGAGCAGCGCGACAAATCGTTCGGCTGGGAGCGCGAATCAGATTCCAATTTTCGGTTCCGAAACAGGGGTCTAACACTCCAGTTTTCAATTTTTGGCTCCACTGAGCTCCGCAAAACTTACTCCACCTTTCTGGCCGAGTCCCGAGCCTGGAGCTCTAAATTTGTCTAGAAGGTTGCCTGTTCTCGCTTCACTGACCACTGACCTTCTACAAAGCATCTATACGTAGGCTGCACCATCTCGACAGCAAGAGGCACGGCGCATCTCAGCACAGATGCTTTCCCTCTTTGCCTTGTAGCTACAACGACCACTTGTTTCCGTCGAGGAGCTCTTACTCGCATTAAGGCTAGCACAGAACCGGCGTGGAGGCTACCATCGCAATGTCTTCCCAGCCCCCGATGGACGAGCGCCTGACGCGCAAGCAGCAGATCCGACCTCGATTTCTCGACCTGGCTGAATTTGACGATGATATGCCCGACGATGGCTCGTTCGAGCCCAGCAGTCGCAGAGCCGCGCTGGGCTCTTTCACGGATTGGCCGCCAGCTGCTACCGTGGTGAGAAAGAAGCCTCCAACCATCGCCTCTTCCAGCAAACCAAAACCCACGGCAGGAGCAGAAAGTTTTGCAGCCCGCAGAGCCACGGTCGAGGACGCCGAGGATCTTGGAACCTCAGTGCCGCAGGCTTCGTTGCCGGATGCAAAAGAACAGCAAATTCCAAAGCAAGGTCAGGCCCAGCTACAGCCGAGGACCGTACGATTCAATCCCGAAAGAGCTGACCGGGACGAAGGAGTAGGCGGCGGTTCAGCAGCGCCGAAATCTATGCTTGATTTTGCAGGCTCTATCATCGGTAGCATCCAGGAACGTCCAGTCGGTGAAAGGCGAACAAGGTCAAATGCTTCGAGCCAACCAAAACCTTCCGGCTCCCGCTTTGTGGTCAGGCGAAGGATGGACGAAGATCTTCAAAAGCACGAAGAACAGAGACGGCAGAGGCTCCAAGCCGAATTGGCTCCTCAAGGGCAGGAGCCAGGCACTGGCTTTCCTGTGGTCTCACACCGCGATCAAATCGCACCCATTCTCCCACCCGCCTCTGGTAAAGCTCGAACGATTCAATACAGTGAGGATATCGAGACCGTGGAAGCACCGCAACAAGACACGCATGCCACACGCACAGCTTTGGCTGGGTCGTCCGCTATGCCTCTAGCAAGCAAGACCTCAATACAATCCGCCGCTGCAGCAGGGAAGGAGGCCTCAGCTGCAGACGACGAGGAGTGGCTAGACGAAGACGGCCGGCCTATGTCGGCCTTCCGGAAGTCGAGATTGCTACGACAAGGATTGCGACCACCATCAATCCGTCCAAGGGACACACTAGGATCCGCACTTACCGCGGAACGTCGGCCAAGTTCCACGTTCAAGCCCGACCCAACGCGAGATCCTGGCGGAGGCGCTGACATTGATGTAATCACAGCTGTGCTTTCAGATGTGTCCAGGGAGAACGACCAGAAGCTACAGCAGATGAGCGCCGCCGAAGTTTCGGAGGAGATTCGCAGCCTCGAGAGTCTCTTCGGCAAAGATGTTCTTGATGCTCTCCGCAATCGTAAAAGCGGTATCATCTCCAAGGAGAACGAACAGGCCGCTGCTGGATCATCTGCACCGACAATTCGGTCAGAGACAAACACGGTCCCAACGACGAGCGCATCGCACAGGGAAGAAGACGATGGCCCTCTCGCCATCAAGCGTCAGTACTTCCCGGCGGAGCCTGAAGGACCGAATCCAACTCTGGAATGGATGATGCCACAGCACTCAAGCCAATCAGCCTCCACAGAGTTGCGCTTCGATTTCACCGGCAAGGTCGTCCAACGTGGCGTTCAGACAAACGAGACCTACCTCTCTGGCCTGCATCACCACGGCGAGGATCAGGACGCGCCTGGATACACCTTCTCCGAGCTCTTTCACCTGTCGCGGAGCGCCGTGGCAGCACAGCGTCAACTCGCGCTCAACGTGCTCGGACGAATTTGCGAGCAGCACCCTGCATTCAGCCACGCCCACGAGGGAGCGGCAAAGACAGCAGTCGACTTGCTCAACGGCCACGCGTTGTTGCTGAGAGCCAGAGTCATCTCGATGTCCCGTTGGCTGCTCGGTGATCGTCACTTTACCGTCCGATCGGCAGCTCTGAGATGTCTGACTAGTGCCATCAGATCGATGCCTGCCGGCGTCTCTCTTCCCCTTGGTGCCGAACAGGAACTCAACTTCAGGCATCTCTTCGCGGCAGGGAAGAGCGATGTCGAGGACAAGGATGGTGGTGCCGATGCGAGCGGGGTCGAAGCTGGCATCCAGAAGGACTGGGCTAATTTCTTGCTCGAGTCCAACATCCTCAGTCTGTTCCTGGATAGGACAAACAGCGTCATCACATCGAACTGGGAGGCCGAGCTTGCTCTCGAGCTGCTGCTCCGTATCGCATCTTGTTCCGCTTCTCATGCGAGTCAGATATTCGAAAACGACCCCAGGAAGTTGAGCGATTTCGTCATTCACCTCGGGCTAAAGGTCGCCTGGCCACCAATTCCATCCGATGGCACATCTTTTGGCGCAGCAATTGGCAGGCCAAGCTCCTTGCCCTCGTTGATGGCTGTGCGTCTCCTGCACCAGGGCATCCTCAGCGACCGCCAGAACGCCGAGGCGATCGTTTTGAGCGGAAGCATCGAACATCTCCTGCGCTTTGTCGTGACCCCGCCGTGGAAAGTTGAAGAAGATTGGGCATCCAACGACGAAGAAGGGGACGCGATTGTCTCAATAGCATACCAGATCTTCGAAGAGATACTCCATCTCTTCACCTCCCTCGCTTCGTACGGCTTCTTCGCCTCGGTGGTCGCACGAACTTGGAACCTGTGGCAGCAATGTGGCTCTTGGGCCGTGGCGCAGCTACTTGGTGGGGGCGCCTCACAGACTTCGGCATCAAAACGAACTTGGATTGAGGAAGCAAGGACGACGGCCGCGCAACGGATCTTTGAGATTCTTGCCGCATGGACACACTGTGCCATGGACCCTCACGAGCTGATGACCGCACATGACATCACCTGGACACAGGTTAGAGACTGGATCGAACCGATCAAAGATGCTTCACAACAGATGGACGACACAGCTCCTGCAACTCGAGCGTCGACCAAGGCGTCTGCTTTTGCAGCTCTCTCTACCTACATCGATGCTTGGCTCCGATGTGCAATCGGAAAGGAACCCAAGATCCTGCCAAGATATCTCGCCTCTTGTAAAGCTATCATGGCGCAGTGTCACGAACCCATACAGCAGCACTTCCTCCAAGTTCTGCGCTTGTTCTCGTCGGCACCCACGCTGGCCATGGCCTTGGACGAGGCTGAGCAGGCCTGCAGCGCCTGCCACAGGCACCTCGACTCATGCAAGAGACTAGTTCGTGCCGAGGAGACCTCGCTGAGCCGGTCGGAGACGGAAGCAGGCCAGAACGAACAAAGCAGCGCAGCGATGCTTCAGGGCTTGGCACTGATCACGTGTGGACCATTGTGGCAAGCAGTGGAGAGCCCAGAATCGAAGGCATCGGGACGATGCGTGTATCAAGCAACCTTCTCGAACTTCGTAGCTGCAGCCGTAGCAGCTCAAATCGGGACAGATCCAGACTGCTTGCTCGAATTGGCTGCGATCACTCGCCTCGATGCACGCCATGTCAGCCGCGTCGCTCACATCGTGTTGCGAGCAACAGAAACGCTCTCTGGAGCCGAGACTGCACACACCCTGCGGCCGTTCTTGCTAGAATGCATCGTCGGTGCGAACCGCATGCCGAAATCAAACAATTCTAGCACGGTGGAATACCGCGACGGCACACCTCTATCCCAGGTCAGCTCTCTTTTCAGGTCGATGAAGATGGTAGAAGGTGGAAAAGCTGCGGAAAAGGCCGCGAGCAGCCCCGGCGATGGCGATGACGACGAGGACGATGAGAAGGACATCGATCCGATCACGGGCAGCAAGCTTTGGAAGTGCCCAGCAAGCGGCGTGCCCATCCGCGCGGATTGGCCCTTGCTCGCACTCGACGACCTTCTGCACAGCGCCAATACGGCCGTCTTCAACCGCCCTGACAATCTCGAAGGTGACTGGAAACCGAGCGAGCTCGATATAGTTCGAGCTTCTCTTCAGCTCGCTGTGGCTGTCTTCGAATCTTTGCTCCGCGAACACGGTGGTGGTACAAACAATGCAGCTGGTCAAGACGCTATAACGAGCGCTATGCTGTGCAGTCTCCCCAGTCCTGAGCAGATTCTGCTTGGGGTCATGAAGGTGTTCATGCTAGAGAAAGACCAGCCCGACACCTTCACAGATAAAACCTCAGCAGGCGCTTCGCAGCAGAAGCAGACCGGAGTGCTTACCGGACGTGATCTTTTCCGCGACCCTGCCATCTCCTCGCACCTTCGCTGTCTGCTTGACATCACTGACGAGCTGATCGAGCTCCGACAGCGCCGCGGCACCGAGACCACGATGAGCACCGTAACTCTGGATGCATGGACAGCAAGCACGTATGGAGAGGGTATGTCGTTCTACCAATTCTTCACCGACCTCGTCGGGCTGTGGGACTCGGTTTCCTTTGGCGATGCCAACTTTGCCCGCGTCGTGATGACCGTCGCCAATGCGGGATGCCACGGGGGCGTGTTCGAGGGCGAGCATGGCGTGGCGGTGGATTTCCGCCGGCTGGTGTGGAACGACTACAGCGATAGTTTGCGGAGCATGCCATCAACGCCGGTGGCAGCATGGTTGGTCGGCTGGAGGGACGCAGATGTGGACATGCTCGAGCACTACTGCCGCTACTTGGCTGGTGCGGCGGAGATCAAGATCGCGAGAGAGTCGATCGCGAGAGAGTCGATCGCGTGGCAGATCGCAGCTCATCATGTCGGTGCGGCTCTGCAATCGCTTGGCAGGACCGAGGATCAAGAGAACAAGGACAGCCAGGCAGTTCCGTCAAAGCGGGTCGAGAGTATCTTGAGATCGCTGGCCGCAGCAAAGGGTGAGGCTCTGCTGCGTGAGTTGGCGAATGGCAGCGCTTCGTCGGAGGAAGACGTGCAGCAGCTCTTGACGCGACTGAACCTTCCGCCAACAGCATAGTAACAGCATCATACCTTCCGTGCACTGTCACACATCTAATCTCTGTCTTTGTGCTCGCAACAAGATTTGCTGAAGGAGCTTGTCATTGTTAGGTACAAATACATAAGGCAGCGCCCATAGAGCCTATATGATCGCGTGATTCAAAGCTGTGAAGGGAGGGAGTGATTGTCCACCTGCGACGCACGCTAGGCAGGCTGAACGGAGGATCTTGCGGATCCAACTCTGGATGCTGCTGCGGCAGCGCCTTTGGGCTTCCCCTTTCCTTTGGCTCCGCCCTTGCCACCTGCACCGCCTTTCGACTTGGCCTTGCCAGATATGGCCGACTTTCCACCTTCAGGGCCATTCACATCGTCACCGTCCAAATCATCCAAGTTAGCGTCTTGCGACGGTTCATCCGCGTTGGACGCGGGTGGGGGTAGGTTGTCTGTTTGCAATGCGCCAGCACGCTCAGCAGCCTCTTCGACGCCACCGACACGTCTCGCTTCTGTAACAACCTTATCCGCATACAATAGCTGCTCCATACGACCAAGCTTCTTGGCCTCGACGTCTTTGCGAAGCGCATGTCGGAAGTCTTCGAGCTTGACGCGTAGTCGATGAGGTGCTCTTGGTGGTAGCGTGTGTGATATTGCATCTGCACCGTTTGCGATCGCGCTTGGATCTTGCGAGGCGGCGAGTTGCTCGAACGTGGCGCCAAAGGCACTCGAGCTGTTCGAGATGGAGCTGGTGCCGAGTCCTAATGAATAGGGGCTGGGTCGTGCTCGACAGCAGAGGTCGGTGATAAAGTCGACCGTCATCTCTTCCACGAGCATGACCGAGTCTGGATCCGGGTTGGGCGAATCTCCGTATGCGTACATCAAGTTGCGCAAATCGCGGGCGAAGAGGTTTCGGTGGTTGAACGGACGCCGGCCCCGTATCTGTGCGGCCGCTGCTGGAGGCAGGCCTGATGTGGATGATGATGATGAGGGCAGGACACCGGATGACAAAGCAAGCGCCGGATGGACGAACGGCACAGCCGCGGCATCATTGGCGTGCGCATTCCGGCCTCCCCTCGCTGTTTGCACTGTTGATCCGCCAGCTGCTGCCATAACGCTCGCGGAGGGTCCTCGCTGAGGATGGAGGGAGGACCCCTGCCGTTGGCGCGCACCCCCGCGCTGGACCGAACGCGTCGGCGTTGGAGGCATCTCGACGATGTGCGCAAGCGCTGCAGCCGAGGGTAGCGATGAGGATGCTTGAAGAGGTCAGACTAGCGACGATGCATGCTGAACCTGTCTGGAAGAGTCGAGAGAGGAATGGGACGTGGACGTCAAAGCGAATGGTGGAAGCGTAAAAGGTGTTCTGTGCTCTTCGCACAATTACAGCTTGGGACTCGGCCTTGAGACGATTACACCTTGCTTTCGGACGGGAAAATGGCGGGGGCACAGTGACGCCTGTGCGCGCCGATCGCACGACGTCTCTCAGCGTCTCCTTCGCTTTGACCAAAAACTCAGCCATCCTGAAGCCGACTAAGCGCGCGCGCTGCTAAAAAAAGCTCCAAAAAGTTGGCATTTTCAGGGTCCACGATTGTCTCGGCGCAAGATAACGCACGCATCCAACCCTGCATGGCGAGATTTTAACGGACGGCTCGGGACCAACCCTTTCAGTTCAGACCTAGCCGATCTTGCAATCAGCTCCTGACTCGCAGGGCTTCATTTCCTCTGTGTTCTGTGTCCATTCACAATTGTGACTGCGCGGGGGCAATCGAGGCTCGCAAGAGTTGTGGTTGCCTGGCTTTTCGGCGTGGCAATACGCAAGGTTCGGCAAGTGTGCGGAGTAGAAGCACAAGGTGGTCCAAGCGTTGATTAGCGTTTTGACAAGGCTGATCAGTCCGAAAGTCGGCTATGCCTTTGCGCTCTCGCTCTAATCACGGTGGAGTGTATGCGCGCAAGAGCAGAGCAGAGCAGACCCCCTGTCCACACTGAAACGCTGAGTCGAGAGCGCACGTACTCCGTTTGTTCACTTGTGCTCCACCCGCGTACTTCGACTCTTATATAGCTGGTATCCTGTCCGCCCTCCACCATCTCGACGCCACGCCTCGCTGCTTCGAGTATCGACGCACAGCACGACATTTAGCTGAGCAACTCTCCTTATTCACCTCCGCTGCATACACTACACGCCTACAGGCCTCGCCTACAGGCCTCGCCCCAGTCATCAATGACACCCGTCACTAGCCCATGGGGCGGCCTGGAGCTTGTCTGGGTCAACGCTTCTCCGACAGGCCCCACTCCTGATAACCGCACCGACCCTCAGCACCACCACATTGTCCGTGTCCAATATGGTCGCGACGTCACAATCGCCCGCTCATCCTCGGACAAAGCCTCGCTTGTCAACGATCTGGACAACAATGTCTACTTTCCTTTGGCCAAGGTCATTTCCCGTGAACACGCATCTATTGAATGGCTGGAGAGCTCGCCCATCATCAAGGACCTCGGCTCAACTCATGGCACATACCTTGCTCACCGTCAGGCCACTGTCCTCCCGACGGGCAAGATCATTGAGGAAGCCCCTTTGGCCCCCTTGCACGCACTCGTCGGCATCCTACCACTTTGTGACGGCGACCTGATCCAATTTGGAAAGAGTTGCAGCCGCTCCGATGCGAGCCACCATCCAGTCCGCTGCTATGTCCGATTCTTGCCTTCGGCGCCTTCTTCTTGTAACAGCCACCGTCAAGAAGTTGTTGCCCCGGCAGCTCTGGCAGTCAAAAAGGCACACCCCTACAGCCTGATCGATGACCCTCTCGACTCCGAGTCCGACATTGTCAGCATCGATGCAGAGGCTTTCCGATCTGGTTCGTCTCGGCCCACTGTCCAATCCTCACCTGCTCCCATCATCTTACCCTCGATGCAGGCCACTGTCGTCGACCTGTCTGGTGATGATGACGATGATGAGTCAAAGTTGGACTCTCCGCCTTCTGCCTCCGCTTCTGGCTCAGATTCTGGCACTTCAAGCTACGACGAAGATGAGGACTTGGACTTCTCTGACAGCAGTTCCGAGGACAGCATTGACTCTTTCGACTTCCAGCATGTGCCCTGGCACCATGAGATCCGGGAGGCTGCTGGAGAAAAGTTGAAGCTTGACCGCGAAGCCCGAGAGGCCAAGATGCTGGGCCAGCAGTACATGCAAGCATACAGATCGAGCCGCAACGAGCAGTTCGTCTCTCCTGCCACATCCACCAGTGCCGACTCTGCCCAGATCACTGATCTAGTTCTTCGCAAGGCTGATTCCGAGTCCGCACCCGAATCGATGCAAGCTGCGGTTTCACGAGGCACCAGTCCAAAAGCCACGCCCA
Organism: Ustilago lituana; assembly: GCA_928869825.1. Taxonomy (NCBI): domain Eukaryota; kingdom Fungi; phylum Basidiomycota; class Ustilaginomycetes; order Ustilaginales; family Ustilaginaceae; genus Ustilago; species Ustilago lituana. The sequence continues at coordinate 661,940 of CAKMYA010000002.1, forward strand.
CAATCCAGGGTCCCAAGAAGGCGGTGTCCACTGTAGCTGTTGTTGCACTTGCAGTTGAGCCCACGAGCGAGCCTGACAAGACTTCCGACCCAGGCTCTGACCAGGATCTTCCCGCTACCTCGATGACTGATGTTCAAGTTGCCGCTATGCAAGAGGCTACCATCCAGGAGCCTATCATCCAAACAGCTACTATCCAAGAGGCTGCTAGCGAGAGTGGGGCAATCCTCAATTCGGATGAGCTGATCTTGATTCACAAACGCAAAATGCACCACATCGATGACAACTCGGCTGGGGATTTGAACCGCATTGACATGGGCCCAATCTCCGAGTCTTCAGCCTCATCATCTGGACCTTGGACACCATACACATCGTCTTCTGGCTCACCCTCACCATCGAAGAGGAGGCGCATCTCGCAGCACAACGAGGACCATGATCACCCCGTCGCTCGGACCTCTTTGCGCAGCCGCAGATTTGGAGTCTTTGCGGCCAAGGCAATGTATGCCACGAGCCTCCTTTCGGTCGGATTCTTCACCGGTTCCCTGTTCACGTTCAAGAGCATGATGAACGCTGCAGCTGCCGCGAACGCTGCTGGGTCTGGTTCGCAGTAAGGGCATCTTGCCGTCCAAGCTTGCAAGCTTATCATCACTGTGACGCCGCCTTGCGATCGCCACTTTGTCGCTCTGTCTGTTCTCATCTCGTCTTCCCAGCTATGGTAACTCCTGTTGTTGAGGCAGGTCATTCTGTTGGCCGTTTGCTGTCTCTGTCTGTGAACAGTCTGTTCCATGGTGTTAGTACCAGTAATGCAAGTTACACAAACAAGATTGGTGTGTTTTGCTTTGCTTGTAACTGCTCAGGAAGTGCATTATTGGCGGTCAGCGTCTCTAGACCCTGGAAGGGCTTGTGCGTCCTTGCATCCGACACTAGCTCGGTAAGATAAATCGAGGGGTCCAAGCGTTAAATTATAGTGACAACTTTGTAAGATGCCAATATCGAAGGGGTTATTGATTCGAATTACGCAAGTATAGAAAGAGAATAGGTACATGAGGACACGAGGCGGCGTACGCTCTGGATAGCTATAGGACGCCTCTTCTGCGGTTAAGGTAATGGGATCTGAGGATGACGGGGAGGGTTAGAGAATAGGTGGAGGCGCCGCGTGTCGGTTTACGCGTAGAGTGGAAGCTGCGCGTACGATCGTCGAGAGATCTTCGACCGAAGAAATGGAGGCAAATGGCGTTTCGTCGAAGAACTTCTTTGTCGAGGGGTTGAACTCGCGAAGATTGAGGATCTCTGTGATAAATCTCGCACTTGCGTGTTCAGGAAGAAAGGATAACCTCATGCGCGTGCGGGTCTCTTTGAGGGCGGTGAGGCTCGCCATGTAGACGATCAAGAGTCGAGGCCTGTCCTGTCGGTGTAAGCGTTTGTATAGCGTGGGCCAGCCGTGTATGTACTCGAACAATGTCGCAACTGGTTGGATGTCGGCTGAGGGCATCCAAGCCGAGGCGAGGTCGATGCTGTGTTGCCAAAAGGTCGCGAGAAAGGGGCATGTGAAGACGGCATGGGCAGTGGAGTCCATTTGACCACATTCGCAGGTGTAGAGGTGGAGATCTTCGTCTCGTAGGAACAGGGTGCGGCCATAGATGGCTTGGAGCCAGTTCGATTGGCCGTCGTCGTAGCTGATAGAGTCGACTCGTCGCCATAGCTGATGCCACGTCCAGTCGACCGGGTTTGGGGTGTCGTCTGAAGCTTGTGTGAAAAGGCGCTGGTGTTCATCGAAGAGCAACGGCTTGGTGAGCATGAGCTTGTTACGGTGCAGCCAAGTGTACGTTTGACGGGCGGTGAGAGACGGAAGGAGCTGCCCAGCTAGAAGAAGGTGTCGCCATGGGAGCTGTGCAGTGGTACGGTCGCGGCTTGGAATGATCGGCCACCAACGATGTTGATGGTCAACTGGGCGGCGGGAAGCTTGTGGCATTGTGAGGAGTCGTCTTCGAAGCGGCTGTGGTAGAAGAGCAAAATACGCATCCCAGCGCTTAGCGAGCCACGGGATGGTCGTGCGATTGGACTTGATAGACGTGCGGCCAAACAGTCGAAGACTCTCCTGCGGTGGGTATTGGATGGACATGTATGAGGGCGGATCGCTGCCAAAAGGATGCGATCCATCATTGCAACGTCGTAGATCACGGTTCCATCGACACCATGTCATTGGTCATCGCAGCAAACGTCTTACGAGAGGCAAGAGCGTCCACCAGCGTGTCAAGAAGCGCCAAAAACAGCACCGATGGATGGGCCAACACCAGCTGAGCGACGGGTGAGTGCTGCCCCGCCAGCTAGTCCACCGACAAGATCGGCAGTAAACTCGTGATCGACTCGGCTCCGGACGTCTCCAGCTTGTCAATGACAGCCTGCCGTGTCGGTACGTCGTCGTGCTATGGTCGAAAAGCGATCCTCGCCACTCTGGGCGACATCGGGAGCTGCGCCCACCAGGGGCTACAGCTTATTACTTACCTCGCGGCGCCCTCCACAGCCGCCCCTTCCCCTTCCCTGGGCCGACGCCACCGATGGGGGATACACGACACCTACGTCGTCCCCATCAAGGTTGGTCGTCGTCGTCATCAGGTATGACAGAGGGGCCGTAGCTCAGTGGGAGAGCGTCTCATTTGCAATGGCTTTCATAAGAAACCAATTCCAAATATTGAGAAGGTCTGGGGTTCAATCCCCCACGTCTCCAAACTTTCTTTTTCGACATTTTAATGATTGTGCCTGATTAATATGTACTTTTTAATGACTCCTCTTTTTGCGAGGTTTCACTGCGCTACGCCCCGTTTCACATGTTTCCGATAAAACAGTACTGTAACTGTACTGTACATTTCTGTTCAAGGTACAGGAGCTATGCCAGAAGGGCGAGGCTGCTATGATTGGACCACGGTCATCGTCATCGCTGGACCCGGTGTGCACATGAAGAAAGAGCGCACCGACAGTTATGGCCTTCATCGGTGAACTTCTACCTTGATAAGTTGTTGAGTGAACGAGGGACCGGCTAAAGCTGTGCTCTGGCCCAGGTTACACACGCAATTGTGACCATTGCTAAGCAGCGTCACAGGTGTCAACGCACAGAATTAACGTGCACCCACTTTGCCCTGATCAGTCTTCGACACTTCAGTTGCATCGTTGGGCCTGTCTTTTCCCCTCGAGACTGCCTTACAAATGGCAAAAGACAGAACATGATCTTACAGAGAATGAACGCTTCCGCGATCGTGGCCGAGGGAATGCCAGTATAGATGGAACTGTATTAGATTTTGGTTCCTTTCTCAGCTCAGCTCAAGACATTGCAGCTTCGGTGCGGCCGCTCTGTCTTTACATTCTTTTTGCGCTTGCACTCACTCGGAAGCTATAATTACACTGCTGCTGTACAAGTCTACCATATAGCTGCCCGGCACCGCATCCGAAAGAAGACCTTAGATGGCACAGCAGCGGAGATAACCGAGAAAAGACTGCGTCCCAATCTCACTATGCGTCCTTCCCTGTTCCAGTTCTTCGCGCCGCGATCAACGCCCACAATTTCGCAGTCCCCTCACCGATCACGCTCGGATATTCACCAGAAGATCACACTGCCTCTGCATCATGTGGTGACGGTTTCACTTGACTTGGATCACACAGCCGTTTCAGCTCGCTCAACACACACACTTAATCTAAATTACGAGCGAAAGCACTGCAGCTCCGGTGCTGAGGTCCATAGTTCTGTCGGCTGGATGTGCGCAAGGATGAACGAGCTCCGTCTACCGCACTTCAGTAAGTGGGGGTGGGATCAAGGCCTGCAAGCGGGTTGTGGACCCTGGAGCGGGGCGCGGACAGATGAAAACTTCATCCGCCATGGTCAACTGCATATAAAAGGGTCTGTGGCTAGATTCTGGCTAGCGTAGCGCTCGGACCCACTTGTCCTCTTGCTTTCGTGCTGCGCTGCGCAGCGCTGCGTGGAGACTAGACACACGACACGCGGCAGAAGCAAGGGTGAGAGCACGGAAGAAAAGTTTAATTTTTTGGCTAGCTGCGCGCTCGAGCCGCGCTGTGCAGGGCAGGAGGAGTTCTGCTCGACAGGATGGTATAAGTACCAAGCCCTCAGCTCTACATCCTTGCTGCTCGCTTGCTTTCCACCAGTCGCTCTTCCAGCTCGTATTGTCACAAACAACCTCTTCCTTCCGCCTTCTTGACTCACTTGCTAGTCATATCAACATGAACGACACCGAGGACTCCATTTACCGTCTGCTGTACAAGCGTGACGCAAAGCCTTCTGTGGGCGGCAAGGACCTTCACATAGATCTCGAAACGACCGGTGTTCCCTCCGGCGGCGTTCGATGGCAGTTTTCGACCCACTACCGTAACAGCAAGTCGAGCTACCGAGATGTGTTGCTCCAGAGCATCCTCGAGATGTGCAAGGAGTACAAGCTGACGCCGTTGGAGATCCGACACCCCCGACCGCAGGGCGGCCGTGAATTTGTAGATGTCATCTTTGCCAAGGCAGACGATGTGCTCAAGATCTACAACGACGAACTCTCTTTCGATTTCTACGGCACGCGACCCGAACTCGTAGACCGCGGAATGCCTGTTCGCAACCACATGGTACTTTGCATCCAGATGCTGCCCTCCGACTGCGACCTCAATCAAGTTGTTGAACGACTTCACGCCAACGTCAGAATCCGGAAGGCAGGCCAAGTTGTCGATGTATGGTCGCTGCACTGCCCTGATACCGGAACGTTTAAGGGCAAGGTGCTCGTGCTGCTAGAGCTGCACTCCAGGAAGGGAGTGGTAACTTTGCAGGCGCGTGCCGCCATTCCTGGCTGGTTTGTCTTTCGAAACATCGCCTATCTCGTTCGATTTCCTGAACGACCTGCTTGGTGCTTCCACTGCCGTTACGACGAGGCAGGCCCTTTCCACAGCATGCACACTTGCCCCGTTGCGCCATGCAGCGGCTGCGGGAAGCGAGGTCATGCCTCGGTGCAATGCCTTAAACGTCAGCAACAGGTCGCCAAGAAGCACAAATCCAGCGCCAACAAGCCAAAGGCTGGATTGGCGGGCGCTCGCGACTCGATGGAGCGACGATTCGCTGAGCTTGGCATTCGAGATGGCAGCCAGGAGGCCGAAGAGCTCGCCCGGAATTTTGGTGTGCTGGCCCTTTCGGAGGACGACGTTAGCAGCTGAACGATATCAGCAACTAGCGCTTGCAAACGGATTCTAGCTATGAAGGTTTCGATGCGCGAGAGCAGAGAAGAGACCCGTTGTTGCCAACGAAACGCGGTGCGGCTCATGCTACGGTTCGAAGAGACAAGAAGTGAATCTGTTTTGCCACTCTCTAGTACGTCTGTGGACTCTCTTGCAGTGCTGCCATTTGGTGCTTGACGTGGAGCGAAAGCTCTTCGGCGGAGGGATAAGATCGCTGCATGAACGGATCTGATGCTGGGCTCGTGTTCGCAGGCGGGTCGCCAGATGCGTCTGCACCCTTGTTGACGGCTATAAAAGTGAGTGCTGACCGAGACCGTGCTGTAGATCTAGAGAGTGGGGTTGGGGATGCGGTGGTGCTGTGCGGATCGATGGGAAGCCGTTTCGGCTTTTTCTTTGAGCTACCCCTTTCCGGCGCGATGATGTTGCCGACGGAAAGCCTCTGGAACTGATCCGCATCCAGAACATGGTCTAGCATATCACCCATCTGCAAAGACCGTGAGTTGGGAAGAGGCGAAGTCGAGTGCGTCTCTTGGCGGAGCGGGGTGTGGTCAATCTTTCCAAACACGTCCTGGTCGCCTGTGCCACTGGATGCAGTGGGTGTGTGTGCCTCATTCCGCATTGGAAACGACGTCGGCGAGACAAGATCAGGTACCTGAAAGGCTTGAGAGGACGTTGGCGTGTTGTGGAAGAGACGCCGCGAAGAGGGCTGATGGAACGGGCTGCTCTCGATGCTGCTGGTGCTGATGCTCGCGCTGAGCTCCGTCATAAGTGGCTGTTGCATGGTCTGATATGAGCTGGAAGCCTCCCGTACGGGGGGTGACAGTGATGCTTGCTTGACAGCTGTGGTGCGCGAGGAAGCTGCGATGATCGAAGGTGGTGATTCGAGCGTGATGTCTTTCATCTTGTTGGCGAAAGTGGATGACATTTTGTGGGGTTCCGTTGGATTCTGATGGTCATGGGATCTCGTTCTCACGGTTTGATCCATCCTTGCGCTTCTTCGAGTGGCAGGTCGTCGGTTGTTGCGCTGTGTTGGTCTTTACACTCAGAAGCTCCGAATCGGCCTTTTGGAATCGGATCGAAGTGTCGCTGTCAGCAAGTGTCGGATGAGCCTTGGCGAGGAATGTATCCGCTGCGGACGCGGGGGGATTGTTGGGAAGCTAAGTGGATCGAGTCAGTTTGGAAATATGAAAGGGATAGGAGCGGAGCCAAGACGGAAGAGCCTAAGGTGAACCGAAGAAGGGTTGACAAGCATTCGTCGAATGCGCCTAGCAGCTGAGGGTATGCATCCGATCGAGGGCAGATTGTTGAGGATCGACTCGCTCCTCAGCCAGGCCTTGTGACTTGACGTTCTGTGTAGCGGTTGGCTGCTCGCATTCGGTGGCATGCAGGGTTCAATTCGAGGAGCTTCGGTGTTGGATGCAAGGCTTGCAGGTGGAGGAGCTGACCGCCAGGCATCACTCTTGCTGGAAATTGCTATTGACTGCAGGCGAAAGTCTAGACTACTGCGGTACAAAGAGTGTTGCTGTGCAACTCACGTTTCCGATCTGTGCAATTCAGATGGCGCTTCTTTTGAAAGGGACCAACCAACACTTGCACAGTTCAGTTATGCGAGTGGGAGTGTTGCGGTTCAGGCACGTCGCGTGCTTTTTTGTTGTCACACTCGGAGAACATGCCAACATCGCGCTGGCGCACTGAACTAAGGCGCGTGTTCGTAATATCGCTGTAATCGTGTTGGAACCTAGAAATTTAAACTCATTCTTCTCAAAGTGTTCTTTCTTTGCTTCTCCCGATCCCCACGGACGTCTCATGCCTCGCCTCGGTCAAGTCTTTCAGCTGGACCCTGAATTACAACTTTGCCTTGCTTCTTGCTGTCGACCCTCGGATACCACGTCAACGTCGGCTGCCGCCGTTAACATGTCGACAGAGTGGCTGCCATAACACCGAAGATGGTGCAAACATCTTCCGAGGCGGAGCTGGACGACCCGTTCCTGCTGCTGCTACGCGAACGAGCTATTCGGTCACGAGAGCAGCAGGGGATCCCTTTCTCGCAAGACGGCGCAGCGCAGAACTGGCCATTGCGACTGACAAGGCCACCTTCCGTCGACGAATTCCGCAAAATCATAGAGCGACATGTTCCAGTTTTGATTGATGGCTGTATGACGAATCGTCCGGGTCTGTCCAGATGGAAGGATACAAACTATCTGGAATCATGCATGGGATCCGATCGCAAAGTGGTGGTGGCCATCACTCCAGATGGCAGGGCCGACGACCTCATCCCACATCCTGAGCACGGTCGCTCGGTGTTTGCGCTTCCGCTGGAGGAGAGCATGTCATTCTCTGAGCTCTTAGATCGGCTTTCGAGGCAGGTGCAGTCCAAGCGCGCTTCGATCGCCTATCTTCAATCACAGAACTCGAACCTGAGCGTGCAAGAGTACGGTGATCTTTCGCCACTGCTGCGCGATCTGGAGCTTCTCACAGGTTCTGACTCTTCAGATACGGACAAAGCAAAACGCAGCGATCTAGATTGGGCCACCGAGGCCATCGGCTACGCTCCTGAAGCTACCAACCTCTGGATCGGCACCTCCGCCTCACGCACCTCGATGCACAGGGACTACTATGAGAATCTGTTCACCGTGGTCCGAGGTTGGAAGGAATTTACAGTGTATCCTCCCTCCGAGTCTTGCTTCCTGTGCGATGACCAAGAGTTTCCGGTCTACAAGTACGTCAAGCAACCAGCTTCACAAGGTCATAGCAAAGAGTCACTTAAGCTGCAGCAGGACCAAGATAGCTCAAAAACGAGATGGATCCCGATTGATCCGACTTTATCAAAGCATGCGGAACGCAATGCACCCTTCGTACATCGCGACCTCAACTCGACTGCCGAACAGGAGACACCGAGACGCAAACATGGTCCACAGACCAAGTACGGCTATGCCTTACCTGCGCTCAAAATCCGTGTCCACGAGGGCGAGACGCTCTATTTGCCAAGTGGCTGGTTCCATCATGTGGCACAACAGCAAGATCAGCAGTTTGTCGCAGTGCAAGGCCAAGATCCAGTCGATCGAGGTCTCTGCCTCTGCTTGAACTGGTGGTACGAAATCTCGGATGACATGGCCATTCGGCTGGAAGAAATGGACCTTGCTGTACCAACATAATGCTTTGTTAGCTCAATGCTTGTTCACGCGAAAATCGCTCGAACACTCCGCCTCGCGTGAAAGGCAGCGACTCTGCTGCTTTTTCCGATTTGACTGCGAGGAGAAAATCAATGATGCGAGCCTGGCACTGCTCATGTGTAGCATTCAAACTCGTGGAATCCGTCGGCAGGAGAACGCTTCTTCACCTTGCTTGGCCAGGGTCGACGTCGGTGGCGCTGAGCTGCGGAGATTCATCCATTCCTTGCGGGGCAGCCGGAATCTCAAATTTGAGTATGCTGATGCCGCATCTCTAACCTGCTTTGCACAACGTATGTTGGCTTTGCCGTTGTCAGGTCATGTCTCTTGTCTCGTCGACGGGAAATGCGGGGAAAGAAAAGGCTCGAGCATCATCCATGCGAGCCTGGACATGGATTGGTTCCCGCCGTCTTTTTGTTGATCGACTTCATAGCCGCGGTTAGCATACTGTCTCTGTCCCGAAGAACTCAACCAAATGCTTAACCTTCCTTGGATACGGCGACTGAGCAACACGCTTGCCTACGACGCTTGCAATAACAAAAACCAATGCTTTTTGCAAGCTCTGCTGGAAGATACCGTATACGAGCCTGCGCTGCATCCGAGCTCCGCTATAAAGCTATGCTGCACCTGCTTTAGCCCCATAAACGGCATGGGCGACTGATAAGTTAGCTCACTGTTTGCGTTGGTTCAAATCGGGCTGCATACCCAGTGACCTTTTCACCATTTGCCATTCACATCTCATTTTGTATTTGTACGACTTCAGTCGGCTAACGAGCGGATCTCGGCTGCACACTTATGTTTGCGTCGCCCATTCTTGCTCTCTCCCATATGCCTTTAATCATATCCTCCCTACTGAGACTGAAGTTAAACTGGACTTCTAATGCCGCTCGAGCCACAGCTTTCATCTCTTACGCCGCCTGCGTGCCGAATCCTGCCATCATCGAATTCATGCCTTATTTCTTAGGCTTCAGGCTTGAGCTGCTTGCTTGTGGCACGTGCCGTCACCAATTTCGTCACAGACGAACCTGCGCTGCTTCAAGAGGGACAACTTGCTACTTTGTTCAATGCGCCCAGTTCCAAAAGTCTAGATCGCGATGTAAACATGTCCCTTTTCCTGTGTACGAAGGTGTGAAGGTGCAGGCAGACGAAGAAGAACCAAGGATGGCTTGCAGTGGGGCTGTCCAGAAAGGCGCTATCTGCGGGCATGACTGAAAATATTCGCACAGCAGGTCGAACAAAATGAGGCAGCGAGCGTCGCTGCAGCAGCGGCTCCCGCCAGAGAGGAGGCTTCGATAGCAGCCGGTGCCGCTGCTACCGTCGCGGGGGCCCGAGCTTTGCCATTTTCACTCTTAAGGTCCCCGCACGCCTCGCGCGCCAAGCGAGCTGCACGCAGACATGGTGGCGAGACATGCCCTCGCAACCTTCCTCTTTGCTTCACCCGCCCCAAATTACCAGCTGCTTGGATCTCCCCGCATACGCCGCTCTTCTGGCACACTTTGGACGCCCGCGTCCGCCAACAGCACAGCTGATCGCGCGCTCGTCAGCAATATATAGATCTTTCCTGTGTCCGATTTTGCTTCGCCTCCGTCATTCGCCCTCCCCGTAGGCTAAAGCGATCACTTGCTCCGATTCCTGGAAATCTTTCGATAGATCAGCAACCCTCTTAACGACCCTTATCCGGATCAGATACAACAGTGATCCGCATTCACCACACACACTAGTCAGCATAGTGACCGAACGACGTTGATCGTTCCATACCTCCATCATGGTTATTGAAATCGGTCAGAAGGAGATCGAGATCCAGCCTGGTTATGTCGGTAAGTCCACCCTTGGCGCCTCTCACCTCATCTACACTCGTCAAGCCCGTGCAGGGCAAAAGCCAGCCGGAGCCCGAGTCTTCGCGGTAGCAGGTACCCTGCTCTCTGTCCGTCCGCAGGGTTTGACGGAGTGTGCAAACAACAGAGTAGCGTATGGCCTGGAATGAGGATATACGTGGCTGCTTTTCGGCGCTGTCTGGAGCATTGACTGACAGACCAAAGCTTTGTACCCCATCTTTTGCATCGCAGGCAACTTGACACCCGATCAGGAGGAGAAGCTGCAAGAGCTTTGGATGAAGTTCTTCGAGGTTTGCGAGAATGCCTCGGACGATGAAGACACCAATGTGCAGTCAAAGGGCAAAGGAGGTGATCTTGGCGGATGGGATGAGAAGAAGTCCGGCCCGGAAGGCGCAGGTATCCCCAAAGACGACAAGGCCAAGGACGAGCTCAAGGCCCGTGAGGAGCAAGCAGCCTTGGATGAGCTTCTCAACACGTACGGACCCTCAGCGCTGCGAAACACGTTCTGGAAGTTTGTCAAGATGGACAACCCCGACACGGACGTGTTGCGTTTCCTGCGAGCTCGAAAGTGGGACGTTTCGCGCGCTTTTGCCATGATGGCCGGCTGCATGAAGTGGCGTCTGGACAACAACGTCGAGGAGCTGGCCGAGAATGGTGATCTGGGCAACGCGGGGATCGAAAAGTTCCTGGACCAGCAGCGCAGCGGCAAGACATATGCTATGGGCACCACGGACAATGAGCAGCCCATCTGCTACATCCACGTCAAGAAACATCTCACATGGGGCCAGCCCGGCGCGTCCATGTCCAAGTATGTCATCTACGCCATGGAGTCATTCCGTCTGCTTATGCAGCCTCCCAACGATAAGGTGGTTCTCCTATTCGACTTGACTGGATTCGGTCTCAGAAACATGGACTGGAACTGCATCCTCTTTATTGTCAAGTGCCTCGAAGCTTACTACCCGGAGTCGCTCGGTACGCTTTACATCCACAACGCACCATGGATCTTCTCCGGGATCTGGAAGCTCCTCGGTCCCATGCTGGACCCCGTTGTGCGAAGCAAAGTCAAGTTCACCAAGAAGCCCGAAGACCTCGACATTGTACCCAAGGAGCGCCTCCTTACCAACATGGGCGGTGAGAACACGAGCGAGTTCGAGTTCATCGAGCCAGTCGAGGGCGAAAACGACCAGACCAAGGACGAGGAGGGCAAGAAGCGCACATGGAACAACTACATGTCGCTGGCCAAGGAGTATGAGCAGGTCACACGCAAGTGGTGCGAGACCAAGGGCAAGGACCAGAAGGTGGTGCAGCAGCGAGAATTGCTCGTCAAGAAGCTCCGTGTGGCGCAGTACGAACACGAGCCGTACTTCCGCGGAAAGACGGTGTACCACCGCAACGGCACGCTCGACGGCCAGGGTGTGGTGACGTGGGAGTACAAGCAAAAGGATGGCGAAATCATCCGACACGTGGTTGGCCGCCGATCCTGTGTAGCGACGCTCAAGAAGGAGATTGCCGAGATTGAAGGGGGAGCGGACCCTGCGGAAGTGGAGAAGCGGGTGGGCGGGAATGCCGACAAGGAGGGTGTCGCCACTGATGCTGCTGCTGGGGCCGGTGCTGCCGGTGCTGCTGCCGCCGCCGCTCATGACGCTGACGACGACGACGACGCTTTCCACGAGGCACCCGTCGCCTCGCAAGCTGCAGCGCAACAGGCTGTCAACGCCGACACGGAAAAGATAATCTCTCACGACGAAGAAGCCGCCAGAGTTGCCACTTCCTCGAACAGTCACGCTGATTCCACTCTAAACGGCAGTGCGGACACTACTGCTGCTGCCAACAGCAACGGCAGTGCGAAGGGCCAAGCCAGCGGTGATTCGCTCAACTACAAGCGCGCGTCGAGCGGCCCCAACTCCGACAAGGTCGCCGGCACCGACTACAAGACCGAAGATGCCTCGGAACGCAATAGCGTCAAGAAGAACGGCAGCATCAAGTCGATCAAGACCTCGGGCTTTGCCAAGCTCAAGTCCGTAATCAGCCCCGGCAAAGCTTGATACTGCGCTTTCTTAAGAGTTGGCTCTGTATCCTCCTGACAGTATTGGCATCGTGTAAAGGCCCTGCTTTCCCTGAGCCCCGGATCATCTATCCTCTAACATGTAGCGTCGTTGTGGTTCTGTTGCTCAAAGCAAGATACCTCGAATCGTTGATCTGGCTTCCCGTTCTGAAAAAGTGCGGATGAGAAAGAAAGCAGTTGCTCGCCATTGACCTCTCGCTCATTGGCTGTCTCATCTGTCGGGGGAAGGTTTAGAAGGGAACACATTATGCGTGTGACGAGACGATCACCTGAAAGGTCGCTCTTGACATGCATCAAAGTTATCAGAACCTGCGGTTCAGACCTGTCCGAAGCACGGATGAGCATGCTGCGGAGAAGGAGAAGAGCCGAGGCGAGTCTAATGAGAACGTTTAGATTGGATGGAGAGTGAGCACATCTATAGTTGTCGTGACTGCAAAGGTCCTCTTCCAACGAAATTATTTTCATTCCATCGCGTCAGATTCGCCCGCCCCGCAGAGGGTTCAATCTGGGCGAGAGGCAGTTCTGCACGGATTCGGGTTTTGGCCGTGTTTGACAGCCCAAAGTGAGACGCTTCGTTGAACCACACACTGTTCTTCCCGGTCGTCCTTCGGTACACTTGGTTCCGACCGTGTTGCAGCAAAACAGCAGAGCAGTGCAGAGCAGAAGAAAGTCGATGGTAGCAAAGTCAGGCCGACCAGCAAGGTCGTCATGGCCGACCTTCCTGGTCAGACCAAGATCTTTTCCTCGGATCGCAAAGTCTTCTCCATCCAGGGCGAGGGGCGGTCCAACAGAGTCAGAAGCTCTGCGGAGACCTGGATTGGAACGGAAGCAAAACGTTGTCGCTCGACAGCACCTCCAAGCCCATTCAAAAAGGTTTTTGCCGCCTTCAGACCATCCTTTTCGACTGCAACGTCTCCATCGTGCTCTGTTCGACCACAACTGCTCAAAGTCCTTGAACAGTATATCAGACAAGATGGCGCCAATCGCAGTATCACCAAAGGCAGCACCAGCTGTTCCTGTCGCCAAAAAGAGTGGCAAGAAGGCTGATGCGAAGAGGGCTCAGGACGGTCAGGTCAAGTTTGCATCATTCGACGTGACCGACCAAGTCTTCTACCGCTCCGTAGACGCATCTTGCTGTGCCATCGTCAACCTCAAGCCCATCGTTCCGGGGCATGTCTTGGTCATACCCACCACACCATACCACAGGCTTTCAGAGGTCCCATCTGAGATTGTTGCTTCACTCTTCCAGTGCGTGCAGGAGGTCTCGAGAGGGCTTGAAAAAGTCTTTGAGGCCGACGCTGTCACTCTCAGCGTTCAGGACGGCGAGGCCGCCGGCCAGACCGTTCCTCACCTCCACGTCCACGTTCTTCCTCGTAAGAAGGGTGACATAGATCCAAACGACCTTGTCTACGAGCACCTCGAAAAGTGGGGCTTCGATACTCAGAAGCTGCTCAACAAAAATGCCAAGTTCAAGGTCGATGCGGACGAGGACAGGAGGCCAAGGTCGAAGGACGAGATGCAGAAGGAAGCCGGTTTCCTCAGCTCGTTCTTTACCGCTCAAGGCAAGTTTGATATCAAGAAGCTGGAGACATCTCAGGCAAAGTCGAGCAAGCGAGTCTCTGATGCCGTTGCGCCTGCCCAGCAGAAGCGCTCTCGAGTTGACCGCCTCCCCGTCACATTGCTGAGTGGCTTCCTCGGAGCCGGAAAGACTACGCTGCTGGAACACATCCTCACCTCCAAGGACCATGGTCTCCGAGTTGCCGTCGTCGTCAACGACATGGGCGCCCTCAACATTGACGCTACCTTAATCTCCAATCACCGTGTCACTCAAGCGGAAGAAAAGGTAGTTCAGATGGAAAATGGATGCATCTGCTGTACGCTCCGAGGTGACCTTCTCGAAGAGGTTGCGGCACTGGCAGAGAATCGTGAGATCGACTACCTCCTCATCGAGAGCACGGGTATCTCAGAGCCGATGCAGGTCGCCGAGACCTTCTCGGAGGAGTTCGCCGACATGTACGGGCAGATGGTCGAGGATCTTGAGGAAGAGATCCGTGCCGATCCCCAGAAGAGGGAAGAGCACGAGAAGGTCACCAAAATCCTTAAGCAAGGTGGCCTTCCCGCTGTGGCACGTCTCGATACCTGCGTAACAGTCGTCGACGCAGTGAACCTTTTCAATGACTACAACACAACCGACTTCCTCGTGGATCGTCACAAGGATGACCACGATGTGCCCGAGGAGGACGACCGCAACATCAGCGACCTTCAAACCGACCAGCTTGAGTTTGCCAACGTGATCCTGATCAACAAGTGTGACCTCGTCACCAAGGAAGAGGTTGCCCGCATCAAGGCTTTCATTCGCCTCCTTAACCCGGACGCCAAGATCCTCCCCACCACGCGCAGCCGTATCGACCTCAAGGAGATCCTCAACACCAACCTGTTCAGCTACGAAAAGGCCGCCCTCGGCGCCGGCTGGCTGAAGAGCCTCAACGAGGAGATCAAGCCCGAAACCGAGGAGTATGGTATCGGCAGCTTCGTCTACCGTGCCCGCAAGCCTTTCCACACCGCCAGGCTTTGGGAGACCATCCGCGAAGTCTTTGTCGTCATCCAGAGCGAGTACATCGACGATGGTGAAAATGAGGACGAGGAGATAGACGACGACGACGAAGGCGGTGATTGCGAGGATGACGAAGAGATGGATGTGGAAAAGGAGGGTGTCGAAGCACAGCCTCAGCTCAACCCTCAAGCACGACTCGAGGCCAAGAACGCGAGCGAGACATTTGGACCTCTGCTTCGATCCAAGGGCTTCATCTGGTTGGCAACGCGTCCTCTCATGTTCGGAGAATGGTCGCAGGCTGGTATCATGCTGACGCTGCAGGGCGGTGCACGATGGCGCTGCGAGCTGGACGAGGAGATGTGGCCTCAGGACAAGGAGGTCGTGGAAGCCATCAAGAAGGACTTTGAGGGGCCTTGGGGCGACAGGAGGCAAGAAATTGTGCTCATTGGAAAGAACATGCGCGATGGGGGCGAGGAACGACTGCGCGCAGCCCTTGACCGCTGCCTGCTCACGGATGAGGAGATGAAGGAGTGGGAGAAGATCATGAACGACTCGAGCCTGCAGGACATCAAGGCCAAGCAGCAGGCGCTGCAAGAAATCTACGAGGACGGATTCGAGGACTGGCCCGACCATGAAGACCCAAATGCTCACCAAGGTCACGATCACTAGGCTGAAGCTCCCCCCTTCTTTCATTGCCTAGCTTCACAATTCACCAGAATGGCCCGGTCCTGGCCTACGCTCTTGTTACATGGCGACACACCGGAATCCTTTCGTTCCGCTCTGTACATCACCCAAAAGCATGTACCGCACTGCACATTGTTCCTCTTTTGACAGCGGGAGAAGCAATTCCAGTTTCCACAGCGTTTGCAAGACTGTGAGTTCGTTTCTTCAGCTTTTCTGGGTTGTCCTTACTCAGCGAGACTGTTGCATTGACCGAATGTCGATCCGTGGCGTTCGCACAACATCGTTCTATCCTGACTCAGAGGTACGCCAAAGACGCCACCGGCAAAGAATAAAGCTTGCTCCTTCACAATGGAACGGTCGGCCAACGCCACTACGACGGGCGGCGTCTCGACTACACACAGGACGCACATCTCACTAAGCACAATATGTGCGTGTGATGCACAAACCCACTCCTGCGTCACCTGCTGTGTACCTTCTTGTAGGCAAGCTCGGTCGGAGACGTCGAGCCGACTTCTCGGGCTGTGTAGTCTGGTCACTACCAGCAAGCCGAGGTCGATCCTTGTCCCAGCCTTCTTCGGGCACCGTAAGCGAGCGCGCGCCTCGGTGTTGTCCGTCTGTCCCCTTCCTCGCCACGTCAGGGCTTTGAGCACGAAGCCAACTCCGACGCTGGCATTTGGCTTGGATCGGGGCGCGAGGGTCCTTCCCGCCAGTGAAAGATAGAGAGAAGTGAAACTAGACGAAGCAAAGCATGGCAACGTGCAAGCCTGTGCACATCATTGTGCTTGCAGCGTTGCTAAAATCGGCGACAGAATGCCCGATGAACCACGCATGCATGGTTGACGGCGTAGTCGATGTGCGGGTTTTGGCGGAATGCTAATTTTGGGGAATGTTGGTCGTGACGTCATTCTAGGAGCAAAGTGGAGGGAAAACGTGGGGAAGCGGAAAGTCCGACTCAACGATGACCGATGAACGTCGCTCATCGGATCGTTTAATGACAGCGCTAAAAACACATTTTGTGGCTTTTGTCCTTCCAGAAGTCACGCTCCCAGGCTTGACAGCCCTTACGCTTGCCTAGTCAATCCCAACTCTTTGGACTCGTGGAGGGGCGTGAAAGCTCGTGGGGGCGGCGTTGGGCGAGATGGCCAAAAAGTGATGGCATTCCGCAGGCGGTTGCTCGAGCCCTGGTCCCTATTGCCACAGCCCAAGTCCACCTCCCAGGTTTCCTCGGTTGCCTCTTGGCGACGTCAGGGTCTAGGACGGAGAATCCATCTTGTGTGCTAGGGTCTGTTCGCCACTGTGCAACACTGGCATGGTTCGGATCCTAGAGATGACGTCAGGCAAAGTTAACGGCGTGGCCCGTCCTCACCCGCACAGCAATCTGCTACAACCGATACCGGCAAGAGGAGTGAGTGCCTACCTGAGTGACCCACCACTTGCAGTACCCACACGGCATTTGCTTGGTGACGGATGTTTGTACCCGACTAGGATGCCGATCGAGAAACGCCGGGCTGCATTGCAAGCTAGCTGCGCTCGATTGCCAAGCATGGAGTAGAGCAATTGCTTGCATGCTGCAATTGGCTACGGATGTTCCAGTCGGCATCCGGTCATGCAAAGTGACGGCGTGGCCGGGAGGCATCTTTTTTTGGCATTACACCATTACGCAGCGCTCAACACGCACGCTTGCAGCGGAGTTGCACTGCGATGCTTATTGCTGCCGCCTCCCTCACTGGCCCGTGCGGATGCAGTCATCACTGTTGTGCTGCCCTTCAGCGGCGGACAGAAAGGTCGGCTAGCCGAACAACAAAAGCAACTGTGTCACTTGGCCGGTCTCCCAGGGATCAGACGCGACAGTTGGTCCTGAACCCTACTTTGGCGTCCGCCTCCTACAGTCGTCCTCCCTACTTGCGCTCCCTCTCACAGGGTCACAGGGTCTGTGAGTGTATCACCCTGTGCGTGCGTTGAGACCACGCCCCAAACCAAGTCAGTGCCTCCCTGGAAAAGGATATAAGTACCAGGGTTGACACGATCCACTCCCCAACTTGCACCACAACCCATCCACACACAACAACAACTCTATACAAGACAAATCATCATTCAAAATGTCTGAGCCTTCCAAGATGAACGGGTAAGTCTGCGTCGAGGTCTCTCCCCGTCATCCGAGTTGTTCTATAACAACTTTGGCTGACCATCGCCACAATGCTTCCCCTTTCTCAATCCACACAGAAACTACAACTCGGTCGCCGGTACCGTTAAGGAGACCATCGGCAACGTCACCGGCTCCGTCGATTGGCAGAAGGCCGGCAAGGAGCAGCACGCCCAGGGCGAGTCCGAGATCAAGGCCGCCCAGGCCAAGGGCTATGCTGAGGGTACCAAGGACCAGATCTCTGGCAAGTTCGACAATGTTGTCGGCGCCGTCACCGGCGACAAGTCCCAGGAGTTGTCCGGCAAGGCTCAGCAGGAGTCTGGCAAGACCCAGAAGGAGCTTAACAAGTAAATTGCCCAACGTGCAACAATCATTATGGACTTTTTACACCTATTAGCATGCACGGCCGTCATTTACTCGCCCGTAGCTGATTCAGGTCGTCGCAATGATGTAGCAATCTAATCTCGAATATACCAATCGATCCTCCTTACAAAACGTAAATCTCTGTGCGGTGCTCCTTGTGCATGGTTGACGGTCAGAGCTGGTTGAGATGCAGCCTGTACGTCGATGTCTTTGGCAGTAAAACGAGGTAACGAGGGATTTAGTAATTGTGTCGGCCTGCAAGGATGACAGCGGTTGCTGCTACTACTAGCGCACCGACCAGGAATGCGATCGCGGAAACTGTAAAAGCCATAAGGTTGATCAGCGCCTTTGATGCCCAAGCGAGCATGTCACCATAGCTTCCCACAGAAAGCGCAGCTTGAACTCACTTCCGAGTCTTGAAGGATTGAATTTGCCGCGTATCAACGTCGCCTGCACCGCAAAGTAGCGGTAGCATCCGAGCAGGAGGGCGATCACGCCGAGAAGGATGAACGCTCCTCCTAACGGCTTACCCCTGCAGCTCATCCACCACATGGCAACGCGGAAAAGTACAGTCAGTAATCTCGAGAGCCAGCAATGAGAAGTCGAGAGTTGGTCGGACTTACAGCTTGGCAATGCTAGCCAGCCTTTGTGAGAGAAAAATGTGCGGTGCTTCATCGGACCAATCGAGGACAGGGCCTTGTTGGAAGTCTAAGTAGTTGGCTCCATCGGCCTGTTTGGGGGTAAGGTTGTCGAAGAGGGAAGGAAGCTGGAAGAGCTGGGTCACGGCACTTTTGTCTCGATACCAACAACAAAGCCAATATCAGTGTCAGTGCCGACGTCGCAACGGATCTTGGACTCGAGTCGAAGAGACTCGGTTGTAGCTACTTGACAAAACTCACATGCCAATGCTGACCAGGCTAAGACTGGTTCGCAGCCACGCCAGAAAGGTGCGTTCGGAAGCAAGATGGTCGCGCGCAACGCTGCCCTCATTCTGCAGCTCCAGGCTGAACGCACCGTGAATCCGGTTCAAGACCGCCTTGACGGGCTGTATTACCACCGACATGTTGCTTCTAGCCTGCTGTTGGTGATCGTCTAGCCCACCAAAGCTGAGAGAGCGGCGTCGTCCGTCGGGATTCCATGTGGTACGGAAGCAAACCTTGTTTCATTTGCAGACCTGCAACAAGATGGCAGAGCAGCGTCGTGTTCCAAGTGTGTCAGGCATGCAACTTGTCGCGATGAGCTCTATCCCCAGCTGCATAGAAGCAAGCGAGAAGCGAAGCACGTCAGAGCCGCTCGGAAATTCGACCGCTGCTCGAGCTGTTCTGGAGGTCTGTGATAATTGCCCGAGATGTTAGATCGACGTATCTCAAGGCCAAGATCAAGACGATGTTGTATTGATGGATCTCACAACATGTAATAAAGGTTGGCCATATCAAATGCCGATGGGCTGAGATTGCAGTTTGCTAAGCGAGCTGAGAGGTGGCACTCACACAGCTATAAACCCTTTGGTGAGTCTTGCCTGCAAGTTGGACAGCCCAAGCTCTGGAGAATCATGCCACTTTGGAAGCTTGCAAACAGCCACAAGCCATTGCCCTTGTTTTGAGCCTGAGTTCTTGCAGTACTGAAGCAGAACCCTGGTGTATGCTTTGATTTGCCCAGTCAATGCAATTGGTCCACAACTTAGGAAAGGGCCTGCCAGATGGTCTCTTGCTTGCTCCAAACCAGGGTCTTTGCAAATGCCTGTAGGAGGTCCCAAACACCAGCAGATGCAGGATCTGCACATTACTTTTTCAGCTTGACAAGGGTCCCATACCAACTGATGCAGAGAGTGGGGAATGGAAGAGTGTTCAGCACTGATATCCTCATCAGATAGTCTAGTCATGTTGCACTTGTCCCATGTGCAGGTATTGAGTTTGGCTGCTGTACTTGCCTTTCGCTCAGCAAATCTCTCAAAAGGCCCCCAACCTGGGCTTGATGCCTCCCCCTTGCCTGTCGATCTGTAAACAGTTCTGACCCACTCACCACCATCTCAACACCAGGCCACCACCGCAACAACATCTCTCTTGCCAACACAATGACCAATGCCATTTCTACCATGGACCCAGACCCTCCCAAGGTACACCATGACCTCTGTGGATTGTGCTATGACAACCATTTCAAGTTCGCCTCATCGAAGCCTTCTGGCCTCACAATGATGTGCTTCGATGATGTGGTGCTGGAACCACTGGTGACCTGGGTGCTGCTGATTGTGCTTCTTCTGCTGCTAGCATGGAGGCTGAAGCACAGATGATTGAGCTTGAACATCAATTTCAGCTTGATCTGTTATTGATCATCAGTGTACCACAACAAAAGCAAGTTTAGTGGCAGGCATCCTAGGTGGTGAACTGTCTTTGATGTGCTTTACATGTTGCTGGTAATTGCAGCATTGTTGATGAGTAAGTTTATCATGAATAGCTTTATGATCTGACCTGATGAACCTTTCTGACATCTCGCTTCCTTGCTCTATCCCTGCCTTTATCGATAACAGACATCCTGCAGATTGTAAGGCTGGCACTCACCCACCACAGCATTGGACTACTGCCTTTCAACCTGGCAGGCATCCTGATCATGCTCATTCTCATGCATCTTCGCAATCCTGACACATCTGAAGTCAGCTTGATGACCTTGGCCTTCTGGAGCTTGCTGCTCACCTTCACTTTGGTAGCCTTGGCCAGCCTCAGCAAGCTGAACAGCATCGAGGACCACAAGGGCACTGAGTATCTGCTGAGTGACGAGATGATCAATGTTGGTGTGCAACTTGGGCTCTATGCTGTGTTCTGGATCATCAAAGCCACTTGTCTGGCTAAGTGCCTTTTGGCCACAAGGAGGGAATCTTGGGGGACCATGAGACTGCCTGAGCACCCACACAATGATGGTGCAATCATGATGCAATCAGAAGACAAGATAGCTATTGCTGCATGAGGGCTGAGCTGGCCTCTATCAACCTGTTCTTATCCTCTTGTAATCATTGTCCACATGCTGATTGACATCCTCTATCATTATACAAACAGAATGCAACCATGTGTGCACTCATCATGGTTGAAGGGGCTCAGAAAGACGCTCCACAACATGCTCGGTGAGTATCGAAGCTTGTGATTTTTGAGAAAAAGTACTGTTAGAAAGACATGATCTGTCTTGACCAGCTTGATTGGAGTTTGGTATGTGTGCGGTATGATGTCGCTCGAGTGCATTCAAAGTCTCCACTTTGCGGCAATTTGAGCGCCAAGCGCTCGCTCGAACCGTTCAAGGATCACAGAAGCTCAGGGCCCATGTGCACAAGCGAGGGTCCTTCTTGAAGAAACGAGTAACTAATTGTTGGTCGTTGCTCATTCATCTTGCCGATATCGTGCATTATATCGAGCATGCTTTCCTCTTCCCTCATCATTTAGCTTCATCATCTCAATCTCGGTATCCGCACAGATAGCTCCTTGTTGTTGTCGCAAGGCCCACTCGCCATCATGTCCGACACAGCGATCGACTTTGGTCATCAACTGCCAGACCAGCTGCCGGCGATCGCAGCTTCGCTCTCTGCGCAGCTCTCGCTCGAGAACGATGTTGCTTCGTTCTTGGCAGAGCGAGCCGCCCTGGAACGTGACTACGCTGCCAAGTTGCAGGCCCTCGTTCGCAAGTATCGCGAGAAGAAAGCGAAACGAGACCAAGACATCTCGGTTGGTCCAACTCCGACTGTCGAATGGAAATATGTCCAGTCAACGCTCGCCTCTCACATCACCAATCTCTACTCGGCTCATGATGCGTCTGCTGCCGAGCACAACAATCTTGCAACCACGCTCGAGGGCCTCTCGAGTAAGATGACGGCAAGCACCAAGACGCGAGAAGATTTGCGGAAGAAGCACACTGCATACGCGAACAAGCTACTCTCTGACCGCGAAAGGACGTACGCCGACAAGGACAAGGCCAAGTCCAAGTATGATGAGCTCTGCCACGAGCTCGATTCGCACCGTCAGAAGCGCGAAAAGGTGCAAGCAGGCGACCGACATGCAGATCGTGCTGCGAAAGCGTTTCAGTCTGCCGAGATGGAAATGTGGAACGGCAAGAACAGCTATCTCATTCAGATTGCGGTTTCTAACAACGCCAAGCAGCGCTTCTATCGCAAAGACCTTCCCGCCGTGCAGAGCAGCTTGCAGTCTCTATGGACGCTTTCCACACATCGATTTGCCGCGGCTACAGCTAAAGCACAGTCGGCTGTTGCAGCGCATCACGAACTCGTAGCCAAGAAACACCGTGATCTTGAAGCCAAAGCATCTCGTGTGGATCCGATTCAAGACCAGAAACTTTTCGCCGAACACAACCAGCAGCGATGGCAGGAGCCTGCTGGATGGTCCTTCGAGCCATGCGTTGGCTTTTTTGACACCGCCGAGATGTCGACAGAGCCTGCTGCCGTGACCTTCCTGCAGAATCGCCTCATCCGCTGCAGAAACCGCATTGCCGAGCTCGAACCTCTTGCCGAAGCCAAAGCGAAAGAAGTTGAAGGCCTTCGAAAACTCCTCGACGCCTACCAGGAACAGCAGGATCTCGGCAATCCCGACGAAGTCATGGACAACCTCTTCGAAGCTACTCGCATACTCTTTGGCTTTGAGATCGAGCTACACAACCTCAACTCCGAGGTAGACGCGATCATAGCAACCATTGGTCAGGACCAGGGCCAAGCGAGACCGCACCGCTTCAAGCCTGCTTCGTTCGGCATCCCCACCACCTGCCACTTTTGCGGGGATAAGATTTGGGGGCTGGCGAGCAAGGGGTCGATCTGCAAGCCTTGCGGATACACGGTGCACCAGAAGTGCGAGTTGAAGGTGCCGGCTGAGTGCAAGGCTGTGCAGGGGGCCAGTGTGCGCGCCGGTGCGGAAACGCAATCGCGAGCTTCGTCCTCTTTCAGCAAGTCCAATCGGTCGAGTGCCATCATTGCTGACGACAAGTTGAGAAGAAGTGGTTCCTCCGCTACTGCAGCATCCTATGCCTCTCCCTCGTCGCCGGCTCAACAGTCCAGTACGACCGGTAAGGTGATGTACGCTTTCGAAGCCAGCAGTCCCTTCGAGCTGAGCGTGATGGAGGGCGAGCAGGTAGAACTGCTGGAAGACGATGTGGACGGAACTGGGTGGATCAAAGTTCGTGCAGGCCAGGGAAGAGAGGGTCTTGTGCCGACGTCGTATTGCGAGTTTGAAGACACAGCAGGAGCATCAACGGCAGTATCGCCAGCGGAAGAGCACAGGAGCGGTGGTGCGGTACAAGGCTGCGGACAGTTTGTCAAGGCGCTCTATGACTACGCTGCGCAAGGAGATGACGAGCACTCACTCTCGGTGGGCGAGCAGATCGAGCTGACCGCTACCGGTTTTGATTATGCAGATGGGTAAGTAGCTGTGCTCAAACGCAAAATGGTGGTGCCAAATCTGGATCGTGCAGCTGACATCTAATCTTGTCGTGTGTCTCTGTTGCGAACCTGCGGTGGTATCGTATCACGTAGCTGGTGCGAAGGTGTCAAGGATGGCCGCACAGGTGTTTTCCCGTCGAACTACGTCGAGCAGAACTAATCTGATGGTCACGCTCAAACGAGCGTAGCATTATAGAGCAAGTGGTCAACCCTTATCTGTTGCTGGAATGGAGCAACGAGTAGATACTCTAGGAAGAACCTTCGTCGAGCAAGACATACTCTCTCGTGCTGGCACCAAACGTAAGCGTGTCACCCGTACGCAGCTGGTAATACCTCGAAGTGGGGATTTCGGTGTTGTTGACGTATGATCCGTTGCTCGATTCGAGATCTATCAAAAAGGGTTGGATACGCTTTTTCTTATCGCCAAACTCGTTCGTCGTGATGGTCTGGCGGAACTGGAGCACAGCGTGTTGCTTCGAGCAAGACTCGTGGTCGAGTGGGATGTCGACCACTG
The DNA here is from genome assembly GCA_928869825.1 of Ustilago lituana. Classification (NCBI taxonomy): domain Eukaryota; kingdom Fungi; phylum Basidiomycota; class Ustilaginomycetes; order Ustilaginales; family Ustilaginaceae; genus Ustilago; species Ustilago lituana. The sequence goes on from CAKMYA010000002.1 coordinate 685,907, forward strand.
TCCTGTCCCGCCCGAGAAGGTATGCGGACTGCGAGGCGAGGTGGAGCACTTCTTGCTCCTTGCCGTCTTTGAAGCAGTACAGTCGCCATGGGGACTTGGGTTTGCGCGCTTCCGGCGGCTCGTGGTACTTGAGCGCAACGCCGTTGACGGTGTTGGATTCAGCGGCGAGCAAGCCAGAGGGGGCAAAATTGGGGGCATCTTCGTCGGCTTCGTCTTCCGCTGCTGCATCGAGTGGAGGTGCGGGAAGTGAAGGGGGCGTGCGTGGAGGAGAAGAAGGGCGGCGGGAGGAAGTGGAGGCGGTCGGCTTCGGGGAACGGGATCGAGAGCCTCGTCGTGAACGATCTGTGTAGTCGCGGGAAGAGGTCTCGCGCGACGGTCTGTCTTCACGATCACGCCGGCTTGAAGACGAATGCAGTCGGTGTGATAGATCCTCTTTGTTCCTCCTCCGCGAGCTGTCCTTTGACGAGCGATGGCGATCGTCATCATGACGGCGTCGATGCCTCCTCTCATCCCGTTCTTCATCATCTCGGTATCGCTTGGAGCTGGAGCCTGAACGATGCTTGTCCCCTACACCGTCTCTACGTCGATGCGATCGAGACGATCCGCTTTCATCGTCTCGTCTGCGGCTTGAACGGTCTTTGTGCCTGTCATTGTCGTCCCTGTGGGAGTGCGACCTTCGTTCGTGATGCTCCTCGTAACGGGCTCGGTCGTGCCTGCTACCGTGTCTTGAGCTCGACTCACGGTGCGAAGAGGATGACACAGTTTGATCGTCTCGTCCAACATCACCTCGTGAGGTGATGTCTTCAGCCTCCGTATCCGACATGTCGAAATGGGTGATTGCGATGTCCAGCAAGTGTGGGTTGGTGAGGAGTATTGTTCTATGCAGTAGTGGCTGCGCAGGTTCAGGAACGAGAAGTGGAGCTTGACCGAGTTCCGATTTCTTGCCTTCTCAAACTTTGTTTGATCCTATGGTCGAACAAAGAATCTTTATGAAACGCGGAACATCACGGGGAGTCCCACAAACCGGCCTAACAACCTCGATTTTCTGCCTGAGTGTCGGCGGGAAACGGCGCAAGCTTGTTGCGTCGAGTGTTATGTCAGCCAGTCCGGAAGAAAATTTCCCTCAAGTGCGTTGAGGCTCGCCTGGCAGTGCAACAAGGGACCCAATCAGAGACGAGTCGATTTCAAAGCCAAAACGCTCATTTCCACAGCCAGTTTAGCGGAGAGTGTGCGCGCCAGGCTCGCCGCTTGAAATGGCAGTATGGAAAAGCCGATACAGGCCGATTACAGGACGGAATACTGCGCTGCGACGTGTTTTTGGTAATCAGCAGCCGCACAGCGCAGAGCGGATTCCTCGATCTGCTTTCAAAGAAAGGAGCAGTAGCGCGCTCGAGTGCGTGTGTAGCAACAGCCACAGCTCGACAGTCAGTCAGACCAGAGTCTCAGCCCCCCGCACAAGAAAGTCGCAATTAACAAGCAGCGACGACGGTTCACTCAATCCTCAAGTTGACGCAGAGAGAGTGTGCACGCAAGCCAACCAACTGAGTTTAAGCATTCTCACCATCATCACGTTCTTCTCCTATCATCCACCATCATCCTTGTCTACCCCATCACATACGCACACGCCATTGATCGTAACCATGTCGTTTTTCAACCTCAGCAGCGGTCTTCGTGCCGCCTTTCGACCTTCCATCGCCAGCACTTCGCGTGCTGCCGCCTTCTCCACAACCGCCGCTGCCCGTCTTGCCACGCCCACCAGTGACGCCAACGTCGGCAGCTCTGGCAAGCCACAACACCTCAAGCAGTTCAAGATCTACCGATGGAACCCCGATAAGCCTTCCGAGAAGCCTCGTCTGCAGTCGTACACCCTCGATCTCAACCAGACCGGTCCAATGGTCCTCGACGCCTTGATTAAGATCAAGAACGAGATCGACCCTTCGCTCACCTTCCGTCGCTCGTGCCGTGAGGGCATCTGCGGTTCGTGCGCCATGAACATTGATGGTGTCAATACGCTTGCCTGCCTCTGCCGAATCGACAAGCAGAACGACACCAAGATTTACCCCCTTCCGCACATGTACATTGTCAAGGACCTCGTTCCTGACCTTACCCAGTTCTACAAGCAGTACCGATCCATCGAGCCCTACCTCAAGTCCAACAACACCCCCAAGGAGGGCGAGCACCTCCAGTCGCCCGAGGAGCGTCGTCGCCTCGACGGCCTCTACGAGTGCATCCTCTGCGCTTGCTGCTCCACATCTTGCCCAAGCTACTGGTGGAACCAGGACGAGTACCTGGGTCCCGCCGTGCTGATGCAGGCATACCGTTGGATGGCCGACTCGCGTGATGACTTTGGCGATGAGCGAAGACAGAAGCTCGAGAACACCTTCTCGCTGTACCGCTGCCACACCATTATGAACTGCTCCAGGACTTGCCCCAAGAACCTTAACCCTGGTAAGGCTATTGCGCAGATCAAGAAGGACATGGCCCTCGGCGCTCCCAAGGCCGCCGAACGCCCTATCATGGCCTCGTCGTAAGGCGAGAGTCAGAGTGGCAACCTGATTAGTACCCCTTCAATGTTTGTATTCGATCATTGTTTCGTTGCGTTCAACACAAGTATTTTGCATCGTTTGTTGTTGGGTATCGACCAGCGTTCACTGGTCTGCAATATGCGCCGATCCGATGTGTGAGCAGCGACCATGAGAGTGCGGTCATTGCAGAGAGTGAACAAGACGCCACCCTGTGGCAGCCATCGAAATCGCGCCACCACCTGCTTTTCTTTTCAGCTCGCAGCAGTGCTCTTCATTCGAGACTGATCGATCATCAGATGCTCAACATTTGCCCGTCGTGACATTAGGCCATGCGGCTCTTTTCGAAAGTCTGTTCCCGTGTACTCCAACGTCTTCCTCGTTCCTCAGTGTGTACAGTCGTTCCTGCTCTCGATAGATTCAGTCCACACGAAACGACTTGCTTGACGAGCGAGTCGAAGTGATCTAAGCAATTTCCCAAGCTGACGCAGTTCTAGCCGTGACGCAGAAGAGGCGGAGTTGGACTGTGTGGCACATGGTAGGCGGGCAAGCTCGGGAAGCGATAGTAGTTCGCTGTGCGGAGTGGACCGTGTGCTTCAATGGCAGGGAGGGATCGGCAGCGAAGAGTTGGAGCGGTGTCTCTCCTTACCGAGGTGGCTGAAGGAGATGCGCTGGAGCTTGAGGGCAGAGTGCCGCTCACCGAATCAGGTCGCAACGTTCATCCCAGCGCCGGGAGGCATATCTTCTTAACACCCTCCTCCCACGCCGATGCACTGTCGATGCCGGTCAGAGTGTTTGATTCTTGCTGCCGGAAGTGGAGCCCTTCGATCACAAAAGTGGCTTGTGGCAAATTTCAATGAGGCTCCGCAGACTACAAGCCATTCAAAGCTTGCGAGGTGGCGCAGTGAGGTTGTCGCCATTGCGATACACACACACCCCCACGCAGCCTGACTGCAGAAAATACAATTTATATTAGGGCAAATATTGCAGCTTTTAGGACATACGATCACATTCGATCGAATGCGTCTACATGGATAAGGGGTTGATGCACGATGAGATGCAACTTTTCTCAGTGCTGCTTGTAGAGCGTAGCGGTATCGAGCACGTTGTTGGTGGCCGAGCTGATGAACTCGTGCGTCACTATTCGAGTTGAACCAAAACCCGATCGTGTCAGCAATCTTTTCTCTCTTCCTTTCTCCTTCTCTGCGCTCGTGGATCTCCTTGTTGGGGCGAAAATACTTACGGTGAGTCCAGTTATGGAATGTAACCTTTGAGAAACCGTACAGCGTGTCGTTGACGAATCTCGAGTAATCCGGGTAAGGCGTGTTGGCGGGATCCAGCCCATCAAAGTGACCAGCTGCACCGGTCAAAATGTACAGTGGCGCCTTGGGATTGTTCAGACCGTTAGCATCGATGCTGCCCTTGGGCCCGATGGTGGTTTGGCGCTGCATGTTGTGTTCGTGGCCGTTGAAAATAATGTCCACCCCGTAATCGTTCAAGATCTGTTCGAAAGCGTCTTGGCAGACGGTGCAGAGGTCCGTCTTCTTGGCGGCCATGTACCAGGGCCGGTGACCGGCAGCTACCACCCATGGGGTCTTGCTGCGGTCCACGTTCGCCAGGTCCTTTTTCAAGAAATCGAGCTGGGCTGAGAGTTGGCTCGGGTCCAACGGTCCATCGTCGGCCCCCGACGATCCACCGAGGTCCTCTGGCGCGATCAACCCTTGTCCGAAATCGGTTTCGGTATCGTAGACGACATAGTGAACCATACCTACATCGTACGAGTACCACATGTTCTTGAATCCACCCGAGATGTTGCTCGGCATGTTCCAGTGCTGGTTGTACCCAATAAAATGCGTCAGAGCCGGGGGGCAGTTCGTCTCGGTGTAGTTCTTGTACCCCGAGTTGTCGCAGTTGCTGTCGTGGTTCCCAGGTAGCACATGGTAAGGGGTGGTGGAGGTGAGCGCGGACATCTCATCGAAAAACTCCTCGGCGATCTTCTCGTACAGCTCGGGACCGGCGGCGATGGAACCGTTAATGTAGCCAAGGACGACTTCCTTGAGCCAGTAATCGGCGTAGGCGATGTCGCCGACGTGCATGACGTGGTCATACTGGTTTTTGTTCATGGTGAGTCGCTGGATCGTGTTCACCTCGCCCGTGGTGAGCGGGTTGGCTGCACCGGGGGGTACGTGATCGCTAAGACCGAGCGAACCCATCGTTCCCAGATCACCCACAACCGCAATCGTGTATGGCGAGTTGTCGCCGGGGGCAAGGGCAGTAGTGAACGAGCGCACGTCCTTGACTGGGTCACCGAGGATGGGAAGATAGTAGTACTTGGTGTTGGGCTCATGATGGTCGAGGACGACGTGGTTCGAGTAGTAGGTGCTCGTGTTGTACGTGATCGACTCGGTGCTCGTCGCGATTTGGTTGAGGAGATTGGGCTGAGTGCCATAGAGGACGGCAGGGACGGGAAGCTGCTTGTGCGTGGACCAGGAGACAGCCATCGCCTTGTCGCCCCAGTAGGCGAGGCGAGCTTTAGATGGACGGTAGTCGGCGAACCTCGCATCCGACCATGTGGGAGGGGCAGGCAGAGCTGGCAGACCTCCGGGAAACGAAGGCGTGTTGCCGTCCGGACCATGCGCCGGACCGGTAGGAAGGTTGGACGGAACAGGAGGCAAGGAGGAAGGGAGTGCGGGCTTGAATGAGGCAGGAGGCGAGGCTCCAGGGACGGAAGGGGGAAGGGGAAGGTCGGCGTTGTACGAAGCAGGCGCCAGCGCCTGAACTCCGCCGAGGGTGAGAGCAAACGCGAGCGCGCCGTAGAGTGCGCGGAAGTTGGTCATGGTGTTACGACGAGTAAAGACTGTCACTTCTTGATGTTCGATGGGACAAGCGACTGAAAAGACGAACAGGAGCTGCTACTTATACATGTGGCCCTAACTGACAGCGGCATCATTCGCACAGATACTCCATACAGTAGCGCCCGAGTTGAGCCGCCACTCCCACCATAGAACAGGCACACCACACCACACGGAGCGAATTCTGCACTCGGCGCCGTTGTGACAGGCGGTTGGCACATTATTTCCATCTTGGCTTTGACTCGGGCTCGAGTCGGCCGAAATCCCAACGTTGCCCCTACGTCTGTGCTGTGTCTGTTCCAAGCGAGGGGATGTGTAAAACGAAACTAGCCGCCGGCAACCAACACGCAGGACCCTTGTAACCGGCTCTTGGTCTTTCACTGTTTGGTTTCTTCCGGTTTTGTCATGTCAAACGCCAATCTTCAGAAATTCCAAAAGTGCAGAAGGAGACAAGTTGGTGGATCGCCAGACGAGAATTAAAGGTTCTCTTTTTCTCCATTTTTTATTTTCATTTTCACTTTCCTTGCTGTGATTTGCTTTCCGGAAAGCACGTTTAAGCGAGCGCAGACACGTTCCTTCTAGGAACAATAGTCGCCCCAAACAAAGCAACCCCCGCTCCGAGCCGCCTTTGTATCTGACTTTGACTTGGGGACGGAGTCGGCGTCGTCGCATACATCTTATTATCCATACGGAGCGACAGAGCTGGTGGGAGGACCGACTTCACCGCTGCGAGGTCATTTTGAAAATCGGCTGCGTCCGTAGTGGAACGTGACAGGTGGGAGAATGGCTATTGACTGTCTGAAGCTACCCCGACTCAACGTGCCATGATCTTTCACACTTCTCGCCCTCTTCCGTGCTGACTGTCACCCTGAAGAGTGTGCATGAGATCTATGGGGGATGCTGATGAACGGATTATCAACTACAACTGAGAGGTCGGCGCTTTGGCCCAGAACTTCTGCTTGAACTTGCACTCTTGGGCCCACCTCTTGCCCTCAGTCGCCCAGCCAAAGAGCCTGTAGCCGGTCCAGTCGCGCCACACAATTCTCCACGGCCTGACAAGTGGCGAAGGGACTAGGCTGTTGAAGAGAAAGTAGTGCTTGTGGTTGTACGCTACCTTCACTGCCGGATTGATCAGGATGCTTGGTCGTTGAGGGTAGAGACCGCGGTGGATGTCGTACGACATGAGCTGGCATTCAGACGACAGACACGTTGCGGAGGACCGGAACTTGAGCGGTAGTTGGAGAGGTCCATCTCCATCATCGCTGCTAGAGACCGAGGTGCAAGAAGTGGAGGCGTTTGAAGAGTAGAACCACTTTGCGTCGAAAGCAGTGATTCCATTCCAACACGAGTTGACCTCAAATGGCCTACCCTCTCGCATTGCCTCGACATCCTGAACACGCTTGAAGTAGGGCCACTGGCGCTTGAGCGTGTTGCCCTCTGCATCGCGCACGACCCAGGTATCATAAAAGCCATTACCAATGAAATCCATGGCACATGCTTGGTCGTATCTTGCATTGTTGGTGCGGAGAAGATTGAGTGCGTCTTGAGGCGTAAAGATAATGTCATTGACCCAAAGGACGTGGCTGAACCGCTCGGCCGCATGGGCAGACTCGGTGAGGGGCTGCATGGCGATGTTCCTCACGTTGACGAGAAAATCAACTCGATCCTGCACTGATGATGTGAATTTGCCCTTCCGAATAGCCCGATTGTCAGACAGGATCCGACGGCTGACATTCATCTGAGCAAGATCTCGGTCGAATTGTGCCAACATGGACTTTGTCTGGTCCTTGGAGTGCGATTCGTAGACAGAGACAAACACGTTTTCCGTACCGAGATGCCGGATGAGATTTTCAAGCGAGGCCGTGTAGGTAGGTAGGATGTCTTCGCTGTTGTATAGATTGGAAACGATAAACACCTTCATCGGCTGCTGCGACGTAGAGCTGGGTGCGGGAGCTGACTGAATGAAGGACGCTATGTCATCTGCTGTGGAACTGTTGCTAGACGGCAAAATAGGCTGGAAGAAGGCCCACTCTGCGATTGCCAGGAACCAGATGACGGCGAAGAGATACTGGGCATATCGAGCATACATTTCGATGCGAGCTGGGCGGCAAGAACGATATCGCCTTGGGTTTGGGGGCATAGCTGAAATGAAAGTCGCTGAGCTGGAGGGCTGGCCAAAGAAGCTCGAAAAGGAGAAGGTAGACTGTTCCGAGAGAGGAGTGTTGTTGGGAGACAAGTCGGATAGCTGCAACTTGTACTTATACGAGCTGGACCTGACCACCAAAAGCGAGAGCGAAAGGATGGGAAAGGTGACGACGAGGAGGGCAAGGTAGAGAAACAATGTGGTAAAGGTGTTGAAGTATACACAGGTAGCGATGAACGCGCCAACCGTGATGGTCAGATTGGCGATGAGCAGAATGGGGAGCCGCCATGGTTTTCGAGATCGAGAAGTGGAACTAGTCGCGACCACGGGTGGTGAAGATCGGGGCAAAGTCGCATCAATGAGCCATGCTAGGTGATGAGGCAAGCAGGAGGCTTTTGATGTTGCATGTGGAGAGGACTGCGAGTCGAGAAGTGGTCCTTGATCTGGACCAAAGCCATTGGACGAATGCAAAGTATACTGTGGATAGTCGTTCTCATCAAAGTAGGCAGCGTTGTGTTTGTGTTCGTGTTGATAAAGCTCAGGTGATGGTTGAAGCGCCTGAGCGGCTGCTCTCGGGCAGAGGGACATGTTGTCGAGGTTGTCACTGAACAGAGAAGATGGCGAGCATAGCGTCTTGCTAAAAGGGAAGAAGGTTTCGAAGAGGCCGGTAGGATCGGCGCATAGCCGCTCATGGTGGTCATGGAAGACACAACAGTCAAAGAAGGAAGTGATCAAACAGGAAGGCGGTGCAAAGGTAGCTGGCGAGCATCGAGAGCAACAGCCATACTGTATCGACACATGCATGCAGGCAAGTGCATCTTGCTCACACGGCTGCGTGATTTTACTGTACCAAAGACAGTGCGCCTTTCGAATGCGCCCTGGATGCGCTCTTTCGACTTCATGGAATGACAAAAGTGAAAGTGTGCTTTGAGTTCATGGAAAAGGGGAGTCTGCGATGCTGTTCCCATGCTGCGTTGTGCTCGTTCGGGCTTCGAGATGCAATTAACTTACCAGCTTCTTGGCCTTGTCTTGGCCGCTGTCGAAACAGTGACAATTTCAACGCGCTTATCCGGCCTGTCTATGCAGCCACTGCATGAAATTTACAAGATGTTCGAACATAAAAAAACAAAAACCACCAAAAAAATAAAATAAAATTAAAATCTTGGCCGGACGTTATATGCATTTTACTGTATGCTATGCCGACGGCAGAAAGCCAAATAAGTAATCGCATTACAGCACTGAATATCCCAAGTCGGCACTCTTCTAAAACTTTTGAGCAACAACGGCACATGTTTCTAGACGATGGGCCGTGACTGTCTCAGTGCAGTTGCCACGAAACATCCCTTGTCATGCCGTGCTCCTGTCGCCGCCCAATCCCATTGCTCCTCCTGGAATGGGCAGACTTGACCGATCGAAGCCCTCGGCCCGAGAACAATGGATGGGGTCAACTCCGCTGTTCTCCTTTCCCAACTCAACAAACCCCTCCTCCGCTCATCTACGTTGAATGCAAGGGTCGCTGCAACAGGCCCGCTGTACGCCTCCCCACTACAGCCTCATCTGGGCCTGGCGGTTAAGAGTGGTTTTCTGGGCGGATGTTGCAGAGAGTATACAAGAGCTTTGCCCGTAGTGAGCGGAGACTGACTGCAAAGCAGGCCGGGAATTGCACATGGCGGGCTTGCCTCCAGTCTCGCATACTTTAAGCGATTTTTATTTGATTTGACGAAAAAGTCCATCGGTTGTTTCGAGACTCTCTCCTCCCGATCAAGGAAGTGTCTACCAGTTGTAAACTCATCCCAATGTAACATTCAGATTATTCGAAATCCGGATTCCGAAATGAAGTTACCTTTTGGGAGATGCAGGGCGTTGTGCGACGGCTGCACTCGACGTGGCTAACCGATCGTTGCGACCCGTTCTGTTGTAGGTAATCGTGCATTGCGTTTGCTACCCTTCTAGACCGTGCCTGGAAGCCTAATCCCGCCTCGTCCCACAGCGCACAAGCAGCGACGCCATCCTATATCCGCTTTCATGACTCATGGCTTCGAGAACGTGCCCGTCAATCTGTCTGTTCCATAGAAGGCAAACTTTGAGATTACTGGGTACAGACAGGCAAGCTGATATCATAACGTGGCCTCGCCGCCAACACCACCACAAGTAGAGACAGCAGCTTTTTATGCAGGGTAACTGCAGCTCAACCCTTCAACTCCACCCAAAGGCACTTGGTCACTCTTCTCCCATCCGATCCGATTCCAGTACTCCGTCCACACTCCACTTCATCAAGCCAGCTAGCCGACCTCCAATTTTCCCGAGCGTCGATTCTAACGCAGCCCCATTGCAACCGGCCTCCCAACCATCCGAGCTTGTCTCAGCTAATCTCCACCTTCCTGCTTCTTGATGCTTGAGCTTGTTCTCGACGCTCAACAAGCCGGTCAACATAGTTTGTGCCTTGTGACGATCTTGCTGCTACCACCAATGAGTGACGACGAGCAACGTTAGAGACTGTGAGAAAAAGTGGAGGAGGATCGGCGAGGTGAAAGCGGCTGATGTCAGTTACTGCAGCAGTATCCGCGGAAACCAACCTCCCCGAGCACGCAGCTACTACAGGACCACCCTTCGCTTCATCCCGTCAAACAGTGAGACTTTCTCACCTCATCCTGCAACGTGTGGGAATCGCCTCACCGGCATTTGAATTACCTCCATTCCCCGCCTGCAATCTTCCCTTGTCCTCCTCGTCTCTCTGTTCTTCGACTGTCGGACCACCTTGACGATGACCGCTCAAGCCAAAGCTGGACCCCTTCTGATTATGTTGGGCCTACTTTGCTTGACTAGATGAGGATAAATCGAGAACGAGGTGAGCAAGTGCTAGACCTTGCTTATCCGCGGCTATTTTGGTGGACCCCCCGCCTTCGTGGGCTTGTACTACCTCATCGTGCCGCTCTTCTCGCAGAGTGTCGTGGTACCTTCATTTCGCAGACCCCTACGCTTTGCTTCCGTGGGACTATCCATCCTCTTGCTCCCCATCCACCCATCCATCTCCCTCTTATATCTTTCTTCCCTTCTTCATTGGTTCGTACACCATCTCCTCGATTCACCTCTTCGAACCACCGTTCCTTCTGTCCAAGCTGCCTCAACGTGGCTCTCTCCATCCTTGGTCCCCTTCTCCAACCTCGGCCTTCCCCACATCGCTTTCGTATAGAGGGTCCTTTTCTTTCCAGGCGAGACTACCATCTCCTTCAACGTCACAGATACACGGTTAGAACAGAAGTTTGCTGGTCGACAAAATGACAGGTCTTTTCCCATCTATCCCCGTCCCGCAAGCACTGCTGGCTCCTCTGGCCAGACCCACAGCTGCCATCGCACGCTCTTCCATCCTTGCCCTCTTCTCCAAGATCACCGTCGGTCAGCTAGAGGTCCGTCTCCCTGACGGCCAGGTGCACCGCTTCGGCGACCCCACCCTCGTCAAGAGCAAGCAGCACAACCGTGAAAACCACACTGCCGCCAAGGCCAAGTCGGCCTCCAACGGCGAGCTGGCCAACATTTCGGCCACAGCCCCCCACGCCATCCTCATCGTCAAAAACGATTCCTTCTGGACACGCATGTTCTTCGGAGCCGACTTAGGCTTCGCAGAGGCTTATATGACCGGCGATGTCGATACACCTGACCTCACTGCTTGCTTTGACATCTTCATCCTCAACCGAGCCGGTCTGAGCAATCTTGAGCGCGTCAGCCTGGCCAGCTCGCTCATCTCCTCGGCACAGGGATTACTTAACAAGCGATATGCCAACACGAAGGTGGGCAGTCTGCGCAACATCGGTGCACACTACGATATCAGCAACACTATGTACAAGGCGTTCCTGAGCAGGGACATGACGTACTCGTGTGCTGTGTTTGACACGCTTGATGCCGATGTTTCCCGACCCGTGCTGCACCAGCTCAACCAGCAGACCAGGGCGGCGTTGGGTACGGCGATGAACGAGCACCTCAAAGCTGCGGCTGCCAACGGCGTGTTTGACCCTCTCCGATTCACTGCAGATCCCAGCACCGCTGTGAAGAGCAGCAACACCTGTGTCGCTAATAGGTCGGGAGATCTGGCCACTCCTCCCTACGAGGCTGAGGGCGAGAACAGGGGGTCCGGTGGCGACTATGACGAGCTCGAACGGGCGCAAAAGAACAAACTCCGACTCATCATCAAACGAGCCAATATTCGCCCCGGCGACCGCGTGCTCGAAATCGGCACCGGCTGGGGGTCCTTCGCCATGGAAGCGGTGAGCACGACCGGTTGCACCGTCGACAGCGTCACCCTTTCCGTCGAGCAAAAGGCACTTGCTGAGCAACGCATCGCCGCAGCAGGTCTCGAGTCTAAGATCAAGGTGCATCTCATGGACTACCGCGACTTCCCTGCCAGCTGGACCGACAGCTTTGACCGCGTCTGCTCGATCGAGATGCTCGAAGCCGTCGGTATCGAGTTCATACCCACCTACTTTAGCTGCGTCGACCGTGTACTCAAGCGTCAAGGCGGCGTGGCAGTCTTCCAGTGCATCACGATGCCCGAATCGCGCGCGGAGGCGTACTACAAGGGTGTGGATTTCATCCGCAAATGGATTTTCCCGGGCGGCGTGTGCCCCTCCGTCACCTCGCTCGTCAACGGCGCCACGGATGGTTCCAAAGGCAACTTGATTCTCGACACCTTGGTTAGCATCGGCCCCCACTACGCTCGCACTTTGCGAGAATGGAAGAAGCGCTTCGAAGCCAACTTTGACAAGGTCATCCGCCCGGCCCTCCTGAGGGACCACGACGAGATCAGCAGGCTGCCAGAAGCACAAAAGCAGAAGGAGGTCGATGTGTTCCGCAGGAAATGGCTCTACTACTTTGTCTACTGCGAAGTAGGCTTCACCCACCGCGTCATCAACGATCATATCCTCGCCTTTACCAGGGAGAACAACACCACCCTTCCCGTCTGCTCCGGCTAATCTCACTAGCACCCAAAACTCACCTCTCCTTCTCTTCACATGTCGATTAGCTCCACTCAAAGGTCACACCTCCTGTAGAAAGTTTCGACGACGTTCATAGAAGATGTACACATTAAGTTAGCATTGATTAGAGGAACGTGAGGTGAAAATGTAGTAGTACCGAAGCGGGTGAGCGGGGTGTAGCATATATGGCAAGTGGGCGCAAGTACAAGATGAAGTACGGTGTGTGTATAGTGAGTGTGGAATGTAGCAACACAGACGCGGAGATGGAGTTAGGACAAGTAGGGCCTTGACTGAGCCTGTGGATGCGAGCTGCCGCTAACCGAGCCACGAGCACCGGAACCAAAGTCAGCCCTAGAGTTTGCCATCTCGGCCTTGCTGGGTCGACCCCGCTTGTTCTTTTGCATTGGCTCCGGAGACCCGGGCATGGCTGCCCTCGGCGGTAAGGGCCCTTTGACCGATTCGGAGCTGCCAAAGTACGGCTCAGGATACCTGACAGGCAGTCCTGGGTGTGGTCGGCGAGTATCGTAGGTTTGCTCAACCGGCGACATGGCAGATTCTCGAGGATGCATGAGGAGGCCTGGTCGACGGAACTCGTCGTGCATGCCGCCCATCGGAGGTGCGGGCCCCGTCGACATGGGAGGCGGAGCAGGAGCGGCGCCATGCGGCACACCAGCACCACCGCCGAATATGCTCAGACGACGGTGTTCTCCGAAGGAGAGGCGAGAGTCACCGGGTTGTGGGCCAGCAATCGGCTCATAGCGTCCTTCTGGCAGGTCGCCACGTTCGCTCGGATGATTGTGGAGGCGAAACCCTCGGCCAGCTTGTGGCTCACCCTGCCACGAGCCAGGCCGGCGAACCGCTTCGTGGGTTTGCGAAGGCCGTCGTTCAGGTGGCGGACGTTCCTTGTAGACGTTAGGAGGTGGAACTTCAGCTTCCCAACGCCCAGTCCCGAATAAATCCGCGGGACCAGAAACGGGACCGAGACCTATTGCCGGGCCTGCGACAAAAGCTGGCGATCTTCCCTCCCACGGATGCGGACCCACAATGCCTTGTTGCGGGAAGTGCCTCGGCTCGTTACGCGGCGGCTGACGCGGCGACATGGGTCCTCCTGCACCAAAGTAGTCGCCTGCAGGACCGCCGCCACCCATGTCGCCCTCGTTGGATGGAGGTCCATGACGAGGGAGCCTGCCTTGACCCGCCGAATCTCTTGCAGTGGGTGGGAGTGGTCTCGCCTTTGAGCTGAAGCCCGAAGCTGGCTCTCCGCTTGCAAGGCCAGAGGCACCCGTGGGTGGACCAACAGATGGTGTCGACATGTCGGCAGGATCGCGCGAGAGCAGATGCCTGATCCAGAGGTCCTGGTTGCGGATGCGGTCCTCCATCTCCTTGATGCGACCAAACAGATCCTGATTCTGCAAAAAGAGCTCGCGGGTCTGCTCGGTCAGATCGTTCCGCACCGAAGGCATGATGCTGGACAAGATGTCGTCGCGAAGATGGTTGCGCAAAATGTCGAACAACCCTGGAGGAAGGACAGCGAGGCCATTACGACCTACTTGGGCGATATTGGACTTTTTCGAGGATCCTGGCTCAGTCCCCTCTGTCGCTCCCTGCGCTGCGTCTCCTATCTTTTTAAGACCGAGCGACGTTGCCGCAGATGCACCGACGTCGCCACCCATCGCATCATCGCCGTTATCGTCGTCGTCTTCCTCGCTGTCCTCATCACTTGAGGAGTGAGTATGGCTGCGTCGGCTGGAGCTATCACGCCGTTGCACCTCCTTGTCGGCTGTCGCGTCACCGCCGATCGACGAGTTGGCTTCCCTTTGAGAAAGTTCATGCGTAATCGATCTCGCCTTTGCTTGGAACTCTGGCCCGTAGACACCATGAAAGATCTTGGAAAATTCGTCCATGAGCGGCTTCTTGGCCAAAGCGACAGGAACCTGGCGCCGTGCACAAAATTGTTCCCAGTCGCGATAAAGCGCGTCGACACTCTGTCGCATGCTCTCAGCCGTCATGGGTCTGGGATGATGCTTGTAGATCAGGTCGAGGAAGGTATCGATTTCGTCGAGCGAAAGCGCACGGTCCGATTGTCGACCAGGTTCCTGTATCTCGGCGCGGTCAGTCTGAGGTGCAGTTATGCGCGAGCGTGGCGATGGCGATCGGCTTCGCGCTGGTTTTGGTGGTGCAAACCCTCCCCGCTCTCGAACCAGCGAATCTGACTGAGACGGCCCAACCTGGTGCGACTCATCGGAATGTTATATGTGGTTGAGGTCAGCAGGGCAAAAGTGTTGGATGATGGTAGCTGTCAGTGGTGCGGCTCACTCAACAAGGAAGGGAGCCTGAACAATGAGATGCGTTTTACGAAGGAGCAACTTACCCTGCCTGGTGACGATCCGACATCAGCGATTCTCGAACGCTTTGGGCTCGGTGCACCGGGACCCGGCCTGGCTTCTTTACGCTTTGGCATGGCGGTGCGCCGTCGGCGTTGTTGGGGCTCGCGATCATCTTGAGAGGCTGGAGAGACTTGATCGCTGAGCTCGTCCTCCTCGGCCGATTCGTCGCCTGGGATAGCACTGAACGGCCCTGGAGGAGAGTTCCGTGGTCTCCTGTATGGAGACTTTGGTGAAGATGGTGCTGCAGCAGGTAAGTGCTTCGATGGTGCTGCAGTAGGTTCGCCCGTGGATGTGGGGCCGGGATATGGTGAGCATGTATTTGTCGTGGAGCGATGCTGTGTTTGCGCTTGCGGTGATCGATCAGCCTCGCTGAAGGTCCGAGCGGGCATGTCAGACATAGCCGGTTGGAAGCAGGCTAGAGGCAAAGCCTGCTTGCCCTCGTGATGGCGAGAAGGTCACTGTAGTAGAAAATAGTGTGTCGTGTGGCGGTGCTGCATATAGACTGGCTAAAAATTGGGCTGGCCGGTTAGAGACGGGGTCGCAACCTTCTGAGGGGCGATAGTCGTCGCAGGAGGGCCTGGAAAATGATCGAAGCCTTTTCTTCCGCCACGATTGGGATAACGGGAGGAACAAAGCCAGATGTAGGAAGGAACCAGTCGTGAAGGAAGGAGAACAAACGGTGCAAAATATGAGAAGACGAAACCCAAAAGAGAAAGACAGGAGAGGAAAGGGGAGAGGTCGGGGTGAACAGGAGGAGGCAGGGTTGGAAAGGGGCAAGGATGGGGAAGGGGGAAATGACCGTAACGGGAACAGTGGAGGGGAAAGAGGGAGAAGTGGCGGCAGTGACTAGAAGGGAGAGAGCTTCCACCAAGGTTCCAAGGCAGGGAGGTGGTTCTTATATTGGCAAGAAGACTTCAACGTCTGCTGAGCAATGCACTCTGGTCGAGCGGTGGCCGAGGAAAGCACCGAGCTTCAAACGAAGATTCAGGTGGCGCTAAGGTGCGGGTTTAGCGCACGCGGGCAATGTGCTATAAAGGTGCAGCTTCACCCACGGATGTGGCTTTGCGCCATAACTGTAGTCTGCCAAGAGAACGGCGTGGTATGAAGTGACGCAAGACGACACCTCACCGGAAGTAGACCGCAACGCCTTGTGAGCCGAACAAGAGCGACGGTGCTGTTATCGGCTGTTTGAACGAACGAGGAGCAGCCTTGAGCTTGGCACAAGAAGAGACAACGGCTCGCTTCGAGACGATCAGGATGAAACGATGAAGAGTGACGTCGAGAGGCAGAGGTCGTAGTTAAATCGTGGGCAACGCCAAAATGAAGACGGCGCAATACGGCGAATGTCGAGGAACACAAAAAGATATAGAGTACCACGCGAAGCAAAATGAAGGCTTGGACGGCGCCGAGCTGCAGGTGACGGATGCTGAACGAAGGGAAGCAGCCCGGAGATGAGATGCAATGGTGAATGCAGCCGTCAATGGCTCGCAGTGGGTTATTGACGAAGGTCGCTGTGGATACAACGGAAGTGAAAGGGCGGGATGAGATCGCTTTCTTCTTGCGGCAAGTGGGCAGGAAGGTGCGGTGGATGTACAAACTGCTCTGCGAAGCGGTGCACGGCTGTGTCGGTGTGCAGCAGAGGTGGGACGTGGATATGGGTCGAGCGCGCGCGAGAATGGAGCAGAGAGGTGGGCGGTGGAAGCGCTTGAAAAACGCCGCCCAACCTTGTATGATAGATGAAGTGGTGTTGGCAACCCGATCGGTTCGGTATCAGCCACGTGGGGTGCAGACGTGGGACGACGGCGGCTCTTGGGCGGGAAGCGGCGCTGAGGCGGGTGGGCTGCTCAAGAGGGCTGAGAGTGGAGATGAGGTTTGTTATTGATGTAGGGTGGAATTAATGAGCTGTCAGAGTCCCCGCTGGAGCTGACGGCAAATCGATCGCAAGGCCAGGGGTGATGGAGACGGACGCCAGTCGTGTGTAGCTGTGGCGGGGACCGTGGGGGAGATGAACAACTTGGTCGATCGATGGATGGTGTGGTAAGAGGGAGAACGGGATGGTGATGATGAATGAAAAGGGAAGGAAGCGAGACCACGCCATGAGGAGGGCGCCTTCCGATTGAGGGCCGGCGCTTGGCTTGCAATGGGGACAACAGCGTTGTTCAAGACAAGGTTTTCTGCTGGGTTCGGTCAATTGGACACTGCAGCTGCATCGAACCCAGTGCAGCTGAGAAACCCGGTCTGGACAGCTGTGACGGACGCTGACTTCCAGAAGCTGCCGACTGCAGGGAGGGGAGGAAGAGGTCGCACGAGACGAGCAGGAAGAGGGGAAAGCCAGTGAAGGCGGAGGAGCGGTACCGAACCCACTCGCATGGCTACGTCAAAATTGATGAAATGCACGGCAGTCATTCAGCCAAATCGATCTATCCATCAATCCGTCACAATCCATCGATCAACCAGCCAACTAGACACCAGGGACATAGTTATAACTTGGGTGAGAGGCTTCGAGAAGGCGGTTTGCAGACGGCACTTGCGACCAGGGATCTGGGACGATCAGAGGTTGGCAATGCGGACGAAGGGGCCAGTGGGGCCCATACACAAGAAGGAGAGAAAGTCGGGGCAAAGTCGAAGCGCCCTATCCATTCAGTGAGTCGGACATAAGGAAAGGGATTATAGGCGAAGCGAAGCGAAGGTCAGAAACAAGGGTATCGCGGCCGAGCGGAGGGTGGAGAGACCTTCAATAAAGCTGTGATAGCACCCAGAAAGGGGCGCAGGCAGGACCATTGTGCAAGAAACGAGCGAGGAATGGACGGAGAATTGCACACAGGAAACCGGCAAAATGCACCTCCTGCAAGCGGAGTGGGTGCGGATGGGCTAGTTTTGTGCCGCTCCCAGTTCTATGCTTACAAGGCCCGGTTATGGTTACGAGTGAACGTCACGCTGGTCCCAGCCTCATACGTGCCAATCGAATTGCGCCACTCAATGACAACGCCGGTCCGTAGCGAAACCGAATGACCCCTCCAGACGTTGCAAAGACCCGAATCCGAGATTGCGTTGATTGGGGAGCACCTTACACTCATATCGAGGCACCGCTTAGATCAAGCAAGAAGGTTGGCTGGCATCCAATGGATCAGAAGGGCGGATGCTGCACGAGTGTTGAGCGGCCTACGAGCGCTGAAGAGAGAGCAGTTGCATTCAAGACATACGAGAGCAATGCAGGTTGAGCACACGATGTTGAGCCAGCAGTGGTATGTACAAGAGAAAATAGCGGCGTATAGCCCAGCCAATGATGTTGTCTCGAAATAGAGCACTCGCTTCAACGTCTCGCCGGTTGTGCTCAAGGAGCGAAGGGAAGACTGAATACACATAGAGAGCGGAGAAAGGTGTGGGCTGACCTGGTCTCACTGCAGTGCACCAGTGCAACGGGTGACAAGTGTCAGCTGGTTTGAAACCAGCAAGGAGTGCACCCGATCGAGAGGCAAACAGTGTGATCTAGCGCACCCGCCTTGTTGTTTGGCAAGCATCCCGAACTTGTCGACATGAGCCGTCGCGGTTCCCGGTCACGTCAAACCTGGATGTGGCGGAAAGAGATCCGAAAAATGTAGGCGTACAACACAGACGGGCGGATTCCGAGCTGCAGCTTCTGCTTTGTGCAGAATGTATGCTCCGGGCTTGGAAAGAGTGTCGACAGGAGGAAAAAAAAATAAAAATAAAACAAAAAAGAACAAAAACAAAAAACAAAAAACAAAAAAAAAGAAAAAAGAGAAAAGAAAGAGAGAAACAGACACAGGAGCAAATGATGCTGTATTTCGTCCATGTTCAGCTTGCTTGGTGGAGCTGCCGTCGAGTCAGGGTTGGCGAGGAGTTCCCTTCTCGCATCGTGCACATCCAGCGGAACGCTGCTGTGTCTTTGCAGCGTGGTTATCCGGGGCGCTGCCAAAAATGGTGGCTGATGAGAGGGATGCGCGTGTCCCGCTCGCCCTGCATGTGAATCTTACCCCTTGGCTAGCAAGCCACAAATCTCGCTACAAGCATTGATTCGGTCCGGCTCTCAAGGCTGGCTTGTGTCGTTCGTGCTGTTCTGCTGCGCTGCAGTGCAATGAGTGGTGCAGCTTACATCACAGAAAGCTCTGTGTGGCGTCGTTGATGAGTTCGGGAAAAGGCATAGCATCTTCCAACGCATCACGGTCATGTGCGTTTGTGTGACAAGCCGTAGCTAGCTATTTGCGGCATCACGCTTTCTCGAGATGAGAAACAAACTATTACAGTAAAGCGGAGACGGCTTCTCCTGTTTTTTCCGCTCTCTTTCTTTTGGTGCAGGTCGAATTGATCGCAATCCAACACCCGAACCTTTTGGTTGTTTGGCCTGTTGACAAGTGAGCATGGTCCATATCTGCAGGGTCTGCCGATTGTGGCTCAGAGCGTTATGTCTTTGTGTTGTGTGCCACTGCATCGAATCACTGTCGTGGTGCTCCAAATTTCCTGGTACCAGTAGCTTGACCCGGCTTCGAAACACCCGTAACCTTGTGTGTAAACAGCATCCAAGAACTGCACCGACGGAATGATAGCGACGCCTTTTCTGGAGCCTTTGCAGAACGTGTCTATGCTTTGTTACTTTGGATCTGCCGCTAACAAGCTAACAAGCAATTGCCGTCGGAGCGTCCAGACCAGAACTTAAGACTGCTAGAAGCCTGCTATTCGCTGGGGCGGTCTACAAGAACATACACTGCAGCCGAGCATCGAAATTGGCATTCCACACCACGTGAGTGGATATCAACATTACAGCACGGCTTGACGTCTGATCGACTTGTGTGTAAACGGCAAAACGGTGAATATAATGGTTGTGTCGCTTTGCTGCCCTCTTATTTTGCGTCCGATACACATGGTATTTGCCACCTTTAATTCGTTTGCAAACAGGCAGTCAGCGGCAACATGTAAAACCGATGCGAGATGCAGGGCAGCTCAGGCAATTGCAGGACAAGCGAGGTCAAAGGATGCGAAACGATTCCAGGAAAGCCACGTTCGCTATGCGAATAAACTCTTGGTTGGGCCGTCCCTTTTAGACTGCGACACACCAATTGAGAGAGCGCACGGTTGATGTGAAGGATCAGGCAGGATTAAACGGCCCCAAGGCACAATCAAAAGCTCAGCGCTCACAAGCTGATTGCGGGAATGACCAGACGGGACAACCATGTTGGTCAAAGCCGAAAGAGCAGGAGCGTCTCATTTCTCCGGTTGAAGTCTCAGCCTGCGGTGCCAAACCCATCGGATGGGTTCTCTATCAAGCGAGTTGAGCAACTGACAGCACATATTCAAAGTCCGACCGACTCATCTCGCTTCCTTCAATGTCCTGTGAATCGAAGTGGCACATTGGCACAGTCCGCTCCGGTGCAAAGCCGCGGATTCGACTTGCTGGCGGTTTGTGTTTGTGCCATTTCCAACTTGTTTTCCTTCCTTTTCGCGCTCTTATTCCTCGCCACTCCCCAGCAATTCCGCACATGATCAAGCGCAGGAGAAGCCCTTCTCTAACATTTGCGAGGCCAGCTCGGCTGGGATACGCACTATTTTGACTGTGCATTGCTGAACCGGTTGTGGTGCCCTACTGGCAAATTTTTGCCCAGGCCACAGGATGCAATCTCGTAGAGTTGGCACATGAACAGGTCAAGAAGGTCGGGGAGGGCCCTCATCCGCTCTCATCCAACTCTACGTTTTGCCTGAGCAATTCTTTTCACACCAGAGAGCACGATCAAGCAACAACGATCGGGGTATGATGTAGCTTCATGTGGCCAAAACATGCACACTGGCGGTTGGCCGCCAAAAGCAATAGTTAAAGAATATTGATTGCGGACTGGGATGGGCCTAGACCGCAACAGATGCTGTTGTTGTGGTCGTCGCCGAAGAGATCTTGTTGATCCTTTGACAAACGTCCTCGAGCGCACCCGTCACATTGGCGATCTGCTGGTCCCACCTTCGCGTCCACTTGGTGTCGAGGTCGCTCGCACCGCCAGCACCTCCAGCACCGCCAAACCCGCTCTCGCCAACAACACCACCGCTACCGGCGCTACCATCCCCGCCACTGCCTCCGCTGTCGCCCTTGGTTGCCTCCAGTCCGCCTGCTGTTGTCTCGCCCTCGCCCCGTCGATCCTGATCGATAAAAAAGAGCACTCCGCCTCCCCTCGCTCCCGCATAGGCCGCGCTCCCCACTTGGTCGATCCAGCCTTTGAGTCGTCCCTGAATGATCATTTTTTTCGCAACGTCTTCGGCCCCTTCAGGGCTCAGATCCACCAGAGCACCCAACCCGGCCAGCGTGATGTTGTCGTATAGCCTCGATGCGCTCAGCACGTTGTGCTCGATCATTGCCCTATCCAGCACGGTTGATGGCGCATGACGCACTGGTTTGGCTCCGTTGCCTATAGAAGTTGTTGTCATGTCAGCTGGGATCGGTGCAGACGAGGGCGCGAGCTTGGCGATCTGATGCGGAGAAAGAAGCTTTTCGAAACTCGCGATTTCGTCCGGACGAATGACTCGGTCGAGGAACACTTTGGATAGAATCGTGTATTGGGGCAACGATGGAGTGCGCTCGTCTCGCATCAGCGTAGTCAGCGTGCGCGCGCGCTGAGGTCCGGCGGGGGACAGAATGGAAGCAGTGACAGCAGCCGATAGCATTCTGGCCCGATCGTCCTCGTCAATATCGGCAACGTAGCTCAGCTCGTGATATCGAATGGCTGCTTCAGCAAACCGTCGTTGAGAATCGTAGACACGCGCTTGGGAAAGTCGGTACTGAAGTCCTAGCACCTTGGGATCTTCGAGCTTGTGCTTGGTGCCGCTTGGTCCTGCGGCTGCGGATCCGTCTGCAGCCGTCTCCCCAGCTGCTCTGTCCTCGGACGCGTTCGAAGCGCCAGATGCCTCTTGCTGTTGCTGATAGTGTGAAGGTAGAGCACCGGGCACGTTATGAATGATCATGCTAGCGCGCTTGAGGTAAACATCCGCTGCGACCGGATCGTCCCCCTCCAGCAAAAGACGAACAATGCGGACATAGATAGAAAGCTTGAAGTGATCTGATACATTGCGGTGTCCCGAATCCAGAGGGATCGCTAGCAGCACCCGCGCAGCTTCGTTCCAGTCTTCCTCTGCTTCGAGCAGAGTGGCTAGCTGCATACGCAAGCTCGAAGCTTGTTCCTCGAAGCTGAGCACTCTTGGTTGAAGCTGTTCCAATGCATTTTCGAGCATTTGCTTTCGTGTATCCCTGTCTGCGATGGGTGGCATGCTCTCATCGTTGACATCTTGCATCCTATCTTTATCCCGCTCGTACTCATCTGCGATACGCCCAGCATGATGTTCGAGCGCGGTGAGTGCTTGTCTGCCAATTACGAGACCACCTCCCGTGGAGTTCTGCTCGCTGAAGACCGCATGGCGCAGGTATGCCGACGTTGCTGCCAGTAGATCATTGCGGCCGAGCTTGCTCGACGGCTGTCGCAAGAGGTCCGAGATCAGCGAATCGTACGCCGCCAGGCGTGCATTGTTGGGCTGTGTTGCGACATGCTGCAGCTGCGCTGTGAATGAGTCCAAAGCGGAAGGCATTGTGGCGGCGTCGACAGTAGACCAATCCTTGACGACTCAATCGTTCTTTCGCTGTCGTATGTGTGGTACAGGAACGGTACTTCACCCTCTGTTCGCGACTGTTGCATCCCAATATCTTTGTTGAGCTTGCTGCGTCCTCATACGATCTCGTAGTGATGTTTAGCCGCCAGTGTCCTGCTGTTGATGTGAGGTGGTGTTGGTGGGAAATGAAGCAAGGTGCTCTATCTTCTTCAAAAAGAGAAGTGGAGTAACTGCGCAGTTGCACCGTGCGCTTTTTCTCTCTGTGCGCATTTTGCACACTTATGCTATACGTGGCTCTAACAAGCCTTTTCTTGTTTTTCTCGCGATCTCGCTGTTCTCCATGCGGCAAAACTCTCTGAGCCTACAGACTATTATAATGCATGTGCATCGGATGGGACCTGGTCAGAAGGATTTGCACCTACATACAGCTGCCCTGGAAAGTGCAGCTGGCGGGCGTTGAGTACGATCGCGGCATGGGTGGCCAGGTACCCTACGCTACCTCTTTCCCTTCGAACGCAGTAATGCATTCGGCGGTGTCAAGATCGCCGAGCAAAGCACAGGTGGCTGCGGAGCAAGCCAGGAGAGACAACCGAGCATGCCGGCGTGTGGTGCAACACTCGGATGGTGGCACGTTGCCACAACCTTCCAGCGACACTGAAGATGAAGAAGTGGTCGCCGAGTTGCCACCAGAATACGGAGGCTGGCTACAGAATGGCAACAATGCGCAGCGCAATCCGTCTCATGGCAGCGCTGCGCCAATACCGGGACATCAAGGTGCGTGCCCGCTCTAAGTACCGAGTATCATCTTCAATTGAGCCCATGTACCGATGATTAGATGCTTCATGTTCGATTTTTCCAGCTTCCCGCACGTTTTTGTACCTTATCTCTTGCATGGACACTACAACAAGTCTCTTCTTTTAGGTTTGCCGACAGACAGGAAAGAATCGATCCGGGCGAGCCGACCCATTGAAACCTCACAGACGTTTGCCGTGCAACCGTAAGGTCGCAGCAGTCAGTCAACTTTATTCGGCAACAGACACTTAGTGAGGAGGGGTGGTATTGGCGATGATCAATCAGAGCGGTCAAGGCTTGGATCTTACTGTCAGAGGTACATGAAGCTGCTCTTCGTCCCTTGCGTGGATCGCAAACTACTGTCGGAAGTCATATACCTGTTCGTCGCGCCCAAACCATCAAAGCAGTCAGATCACCAATTGTGTCAGTGCGCTCGCACCTGCAGCACTCTTTTGCTTTTTTTTTTTCGGAATGCACATACCTTTTTACCGTAGTAAGCCAACGCAAGCGCCGACGTGAGCGTCAGACCCATCGGTACAGGCCCCTTCCTGAACCTAGGCGCACTGCTTCCTAGCAGCAACGCACTGGCGCCGGTTGCGATCTCATATCCGTAGTCGCCACCGTTTCTGATGCGGGTGGCAGCGAGGGCGTACAGCGCTCCAACACCGACACCGGCGACGAGGGAGGGGATGGAGCGGGTCTTGGCGAAGCCGATCAAGCCGCCCACCGAGCACAGGCCGGCCATGGTGAATGCTGGGTGTTCCGACATTGTGGTGAGAAGGGTTTTGCGCACTGGAAGTTTGGGTTGGGAAGATGGTGGAAGAAAGCGATGAGAAAGAAGTCAAAGGTGAAGAACGACCCTAACCCTAAGCTCGGCTGGACGCTGGCATAGCGGTATTCAACCCGTGGAGGTGAGTCTCTCTGGTTCTTTAGCTTTGGCTTTTCCTTAGCGCGGCCCGCGGAATTGCCAAGAGACAGACTTGCGATCGGACCAGCAACTTTTCGGTTTGTCTGTTTTTATGCTCTAACAATTAAAGGATTTCTGCGACAACGTGGAAGGCTCATTTTGGAAGAAAAGGAAAGTGCAAGGCAACTCTGGAATCAGGGCGGGGCAGGACAGGACAGGACAGGACAGGGCAGGGCAGACTCAGACGAGCCTTGTTGCCTCGGCCAAGCCACGTACACTCGAGGCTTCTGTCGGCTGTCTGTTGCCCAATCACACTGTCGTCTCTCCAAAGTCACACGGCCACTCAACTCACTGCGCTCACTCGCCACCACCTCTTCGCTGTCTCCTGATCTACTCACACACACTGGGCATCTCAACTCTCGGTCAAAGGTTCGTCGACAATGGCAGACACAACGGTTACCGCTCCACCCGCCGCTACCAACGGCACTGCCAATGGTACCGCCGACTCCAAGACCCACGACCGCCCCGCTGGCAACCCTGACGCTGTCGAGATTGCCAAGCTCGCCGGTGGAAAGCCCGACCCCGTCGCCAATACTGCCGAGCTCGACAAGCTCGCCAAGTCCATCGACGTGGTGCAGAAGGAGCTCAACCAGGTCCGCTCGCTCCTCTCGGGCGCTGGGCCGTCCAAGGACTCCCCCGCCGGTATCCGCCGTGCCGAACTCCGCTCCGAGCTCGACAATTTGCGCAACCAGCAGGCCGGCTCCAAGGGTGCCCGCGGTAAAACCCTCGAAGACCTCCGCACGCTCCAAGAAAACATCTCGAAAAAGATCAAGGACCTCCAGCACGCCAAATCAAAGACCCCCTACAAGTCCACCGCCGACGTCGACTCGCGTATTCAACGCCTCGAACAGCTCGTCGAGTCTGGATCTATGAAGCTTGTCGAAGAGAAAAAGGCTCTCTCCGAAATCTCGCAGCTCAAAAAGAACCGCAAGACCGTCGAGAACTTTGACCTCCTCCAATCCCAGATCGACGCCGACCGCGCCAAAGTCGACCAGCTCAAGGCCACCCTTGATTCGCCTGAGGCCAAGGCGCTGAACAAGAGGTACGACGAGATCAAGGCCGAACTGGACGCCATCCAGGCCGAGCAGGATAAGCAGGCGGGGTCCAGGGGCAAGCTGCTCGACCAGCGCACCCAGCTGTCCGCCAAGCTCGATGCGCTCTACCAGGCCCGTCGCGATCGCCAGGCCGCTTTCCGTGCCGCCAACGACGCCTTCTACGCCAAGCTCAACCAGGAGCGAGAGCGAAGGTTGCAGAAGCAGCGCGAGGAGCGCGCCGCGCTGGAAGCAGAGAAGAGGAAGGAGCACGAACAGCAGCTCCGCGAGGACGCTGCCCTCCCAGCGTTCGCTAAAGAGATTGAGGACTGCGACGTGCTTATCAACTACTTTTCCAAGGGCACCTCTGGCTCGGCTGAGGATGCCAAGCAAGCTGACCCTGCGCCGAGGGCGGTCGGTGGCAAGGCACTCAACCTGCGCCAGGTCAACCAAGACGCCATGGTGCCCAAAGGCGCCGTTCTCCGCCAGAAGAACCAAGACGAGGAAACCTACTTTGCCGGCACCGCCAACAAGGCTCGCAAGCCAAAGGGAAAGAGCAGACGCGGCACCCCGCTCGACCTCAACGCTGCTGACTCCGCTGCCACCGATGAGAACGCTTCTGCTGCTTCAGAGGCGAAGCTCAACGTACCTCTGGGAACCCTCTCGGCCCTGCTCGCGCTCAGTATCCCCCCACCGGCAAATGCCGCGGATGTCGGAAGGGTGGTGGAGAATCTCAAGCTCAAGAAGCAGTACTTTGTCTCCAACCAGGCCAGGGTCACCAGGGAGAACATCGAGAAGGTGGAAAAACTGCTCGCTAAGAGCAGCGTTAAGGATGCTGACGAGGCACCATCGGCGGCGGCGGTGGAGGAGGAGAAAAAGGTTGAGGCTTGAGTCTCTTTGCCCCCCAAGCTCGTCCCGCACATGCCCATCGGAGAGGTCTAGGAACAGCCTCAAAGGCCCGGCTAAGCGCCAAGATGGCCTGCCCATAATTACGCACCCGACATAAAACTGTATATAAACACACGCTTCATCGCAACCTTGCTCGTTCGATCGTTGCCTTAACCGATCAGCCTTGTGCTGTCTCGTGCTCATGGCGCATGGGTATCAATTGACAGCGGTCCAAAGTCTGAATGGCGTCGAGAATCGCCTTGATCTTCTTGGGGGAATTTGGAACTGGCGATCTTTGGTCACCAATCCGTTCACTTCCTGCTCGACATTGGCAAACTGCATGTAGCAGAACCCTTGCGCCGCTCTCTGCGCGTCCGCTCCTTTCTTGGTGAGTGCACGAACGAGTGTTTCGAATTGGGCGAGGAAGATTTCTCGACTGGTCGCGTTTGTGTAACCCCAAACCACGCCGAAGGCGGTGGTGGCGACGTTGTCGACTTTAAGTGCGAGCCCGCCAAACTCGGTGCAGAAGATATGCAATGTGTGGCACTTCTCGCTCCTAGAAAGGGGTGGCAGGAGGATAAGTACCCAACCACGGGTCCGACGTAACGGCCTGGCAGGTGGAGAAGCCTGTCTTGAGCTCGGCGGCGGTGTAATAGTCTTAGACAGCATAAGATCGGTCTCGACGTGCTGCCAGCCGTCGTTGTCGACCACTGGTCGGGTAGGGTCGAGCGCTTTGGCGTGGTGGTGGAGCGACATCAGGTGTACACGTTGTTGAGCAGAGGTATTGAACGTGGGGACGCTCCTGGACTCGTTGATGGGGGCCCGAGCGACGATGCACGGGTGAGACATGTTGCGGCGGACAACGTCGATTCATTCTTTGGTGAAGTGCTCGACGTACGTCGTGCTGAACTGGCATCCGTTGGCCACCTCGCACCATACGAGCAGACAGAGACCGTCTGCTTCGCAGAGGAATTGCTGACTCTCCACCTTCTGATGCTTGCGCACACCGGTGTTGCCCATCTTTTTGATAAGCTTGATGTCGTCGGGTCACGGCATGTAAGCGGGTGGGCTGAAGCCGCATTCTGGCCAGTAACCTTGATTGAGATTGAGTTTCTGGAAACAGACATGGTGGTTGAGGCAGAAGCGCCCCTGGTCGTCGATGGACACTTTGCGCAACATGCCAAAGTAGCGGTGTACGAGATCAATTGATGTATCGCCGGCCTTGAGTAGTCTGATCTCCACATAGTAAAGACTAGGGCTCTCTGGCGACCCCAAAGCATGTCCGTTTTCCCAATGATCGCGATTGGCTTCGGCGGGGGTACGCCAGGCATGGTGAGTCGAGCTCGCAGAGCACCCTCAGGCTGAATCCCAGGCCGCCCAACGTTGATCACTGTGGAGCAACTGTTGGTCTGCGGGCTGATCAACATCTTGCACGTCGAGATGACCTTGCTGCCAAGCTTGACAAAGGAAGAAACCCAATATTCGGACAACTGCTTGGATCTGACCAATAGAGCCAGGTCCACAAGAACCACCTCGACATCAGCACACACCGTTCCCCCATCGATGTTGCTGACAAAAAGCATGCTTCGAAGATGGTTGACACGATTCGATTCAGAAACCCTGCCAGGTTCCAGTCGTAGGCATGAAGATGCTCTCCGCCTTGGGGTTGCCATTTGAGTCCTGCTTCCAGTACTCTTTTCCGCTCGAGCTTAACACCTATGGCAGTTCAGAAGCACGCAGACTGGCGCAAAACGTCCTTCCAAGGCATTTCGGATAAGGCATGCATATTGCTCAAGGCGGATCCATTGCAGGAGCATACGATAACAGTTTCAGATACTATCTCGATAACCCTGTGCGTGCTCTGAGCAAACAGCTCAGAAGTGCAAGACCATCTTGTGGCACCCACTGTAGCAGCACATCAAACTCCTGTATTTGTCGTCATTGACAAATCCATATCACTTCCGCAGGGCTACCTTGATGGTCTCCCATGCCTGGAATCACCTTGGACAGCTGGAACGTGTATGCGGGTCCGACACATTGTTCCCAGGCTGGGAGAATGCAGCAAGGCAGGAAGGGGACAGTGTCAGAAGTGCAGACCATTCAAGGTGTCTCCTCAAGCCCAGGCTGAGCTACACGCTTCTTGTGACCCTTGGTGGTCCTGCGTTGGGGTCTGGAACCACTTGATTCTCGGCTTCACGCAGGTCGAAAGTTTTCGGCGTAGCCAAAATTGGAGACAAGGAAAACCGAGACCCAGAAATGTCGAAAGAGGCCGTTCAGCGACAAAAGTCTAGATCATTAATTTTGGTAGCGAGGCAGGCGTGCTTTGCGGATCGTGTATTCAATCCAAAAAAGAAGGAAAAGAAAAATAAAAATCAAAAAAAATCAAAAAAAACCGGTCTCTCAATACTAGAATAGTGGTACAACAATTCTCCCTTTCCGGCGACTTTTCCACACCGAGTAGCCGGGGGATGTGACTGAAGCTGTGTTGCGTTGCTTTGCGCCACGCCAACCACCAAGATCGCGACCTGGTCAATACGTGTCAATCACCTCTTCAATGCCTTCCTGGGATCAGCGAATGGTGTGGTGGTCTTATAGGCAAGGATGCATCACTCACGTCAGAGCTAGTGAGGCGTTAGTCAGTCATACTTGTGCAGCTGCGCCGAATTGAATGCGGAGGGACCGTAGTAGTCAGTTCCTTGACGTACGATACCCAACAAGATGGCAAGTGATGACTCAATCTGTATCAACTCCCTTTCGTCAATCCGGCAATATTGAATGGTATGAGCTCATTGCCTTGACAGCGGTCATGCTAGCCAGCCAGGCCATTTCCCAACTACAGGACAGACATTATTTGACTGACGTGGCTTCGGATTGCGGGGAGGTACATGTCAGGCGCACAAGGATGAGCTTGGTTGGCTACAGCTCTTGCTCAACTGGACCCTGGCTGTGACGTCAGATGGAACCCTGACCTCACGAGGGGATCTTCGCGAAACATGATCCGGGCGACCATCTGAGTGAGCGACGGGGATCCTTGCCGTCGCGGGAGATCCGCCGGTCGACCTTGCTGGAAGCTACACAAACTGGATGCGAACTAGCCACCAGTTGGGGCAGCATATAAGTTTTGGCGCCTGAGGGTCGGAAGAACGAGACTAGGTGAAGTCGACACCTATCGTCGGCATGTCCAATGAAGTATAAAGCAGAGGAAACCTCTCATCCATCGTTCGGCAGAAGCGTAAACGGGAAGGCAGAGTTGTGCAAAAAAGGATGAGAGGAGTTATACTGCCAACGCTGCGGATGACAAGCCGAAAGGCCAGTCTATGATGCAAACTCTAGACGCTAAAGTTAAAGTTGATGATCATCTTGGACTCAAACACGTTCTCTAGACGGCATCCTGACGTTTGTCAACAGGATCATCATGAGGTAGCACGTCGGCGTGTTGATAGGTGGCACCAAGCAAACGTCACGCGGAGCCCCCTGTATGATATCAAGCACAAGTCTGCGCATGTCTCCGAGACGATCGAAGACCCTTGAGTCTTCAAGTGTTTAAGGTGTGTTTGAATTGTGGGCGTGGTGCGGTGACTTGGCAAAAGACAGGGGAGCCATCCAAAAGAGACTGATCCGAAGCCTAACAAAGAGATTGGCTGGCGAGCGGCCTTCGGTGTCGCCGAGAACGTACCATAAATGGGTCGCATCTCAGTAGCACACGGCGGATCAGCCAACTCTGTGCATTTGAAAATTTCTCTGCTCTTTATCTACTCTAGCTTGAGCCTCTCGCTGCTTCCCCACCAAGGAGAATTCGCCGCGCTCGGCAGCTTGGCAGCTCGGCAGCTTGGCAGCTTGGCTGCTCTCCGCAAATCTGTCCAGCAGCTGCCGCCCGCATTCCCAACCAATCAGAGCGAGTCGAGCCGAACCTCTGCAAACGCAATTTCACCAGACTTCCTTTACCTTCTGCACTTTCCAGGGTATCCCCTGTGCCCCTTTGACCGTGTCGGCCTCTTTTCTCGTGTCTGCAAATCCACTCAATATCGCCTGGGGGCCCCCCACGCTTCTCTTCTGTGCCTTGCTTCAGTGGTGCCTCTGATTGGACGAATTGGCTCAGCACTCCATACGCTGCACTGTCCACCCGCTGACTGAGCTGAGCTGAGCCTCCCAACTGCGCAACTTCTCGTGCCGGTTGCGCCGACTGGCCACAGTACTGGTGTCTCTGCGCTGCTGCCTCTGCCCACCCTTCCATCGAATCGAACAAGCGCCGCACCCAGCCCTTCTGCCCCGCCTCTTCCGAATTTTCGACGTGCCGTGTCCGCAAACCCCTCATAAGGCGTCCCAAATGCTCACTAGGTTAATCCCCTAATCCCCCTTTCCTCTCTATTCATCACCTCCTTTGTCCGTCCCGGCTCCTTTCTCTCTACACACCCAGCGCACATCGCTTGGTATCGTCTTCGCTTCTCTTGAATCTTCCTCGCCTTCGATCACAATGGCTGCCTTCAACTCTGCTCTTCGCTCCGGCGCCATCCGCGGCCTTTCAACTCGCGTCGCTCAGCGTAAGTCTCCATCTCTAATCCTCCCTCACACTGGTTCAGTGCTCGGAGAGCAAATCGCTAGCTTCGTAAAAGTATCATATTTTGTCGTGATCAGAGCTGTCAGCCTCTGCTGCGCCGATGATCTTTCGATGAGCTCGCTGGCTCTCTGACCTTGCCTTTGTAGGCATGCACGCGTCACCAGCCCTTCGCCGGCAGACGACGTTTTTTTTTTTGCTTTGCAACCAGTACATCACGACATTGCATGATATCCATGTGCGTTTTGCGTGTAGGCGTGTATTGACTTTGATTGCTTCCTTTTGCATTTCCTTGCCATCCCTTTGGCACGGTACAGCTTCGGTGCTCTCGCGAGCTGTTCGCGTCCCCGCTGCTCCGACTGCCAGGAACTTCTCTGTCTGGGCTCCCACCCACATGATCCCCACCAGCTCCAACGCTGCGGACACCGCCCAGGCCAACCCTGGTCCCCCTCCCCCCGTTGAGAACATTGGCGTCGACGCTGTGCTGCGTCAGAACCCCAACTCGCCAGACAACCACACTACCACCATCTTCCAGGAGTTCTCGCTCGAGGGCAAGACTGCTGTCATCACCGGTGGTAACGGTGGTCTCGGTCTCGAGATGGCTCTTGCCTATGTCGAGGCCGGTGCTCACGTCTACGCTGTCGACCTGCCCAAGGAGCCCTCGGAGGAGTTCAAGATTGTCGCCGATCACTGCCGTACCATGGGCAGGCATCTCAAGTACGTCTCGGCTACCGTCACCGACCACGACGACATCAACGCCTGCATGGATTTCGTCATGAAGGACTCGGGCACCGACTCGCTCGACGTTTGCGTTGCCGCCGCCGGTATCCTCCAGACCTACGACGCTCTCTCCTACCCCGTCGACGAGTTCCGCAAAGTCTTTGACGTCAACACCACCGGTGTCTTCCTCACCGCTCAGGCTGCTGCCCGCAAGATGCACCAGCAGAAGCACGTTTCGGGCTCCATCATCCTCATCGCCTCCATGTCTGGCTCCATTGTCAACCGAGACCACCACTGGGTCGCCTACAACGCCTCCAAGTCGGCTGTCCTCCAGATGGGTCGTAACTTGGCTGCCGAGTGGGGTCCTAAAGACATCCGAGTCAACTGCATCTCGCCCGGTCACATTCGAACCCGTATGACTGCAGCCTACCTCGACACCAACCCCCACCTCCTCGCCAAGTGGTCGAACTCCAACCCCCTTGGCCGTCTCGGTCGTGCCCACGAGATCCGTGGTGTTGCCGTCTGGCTTGCCTCGAGCGCCTCGTCGTTCTGCAACGGCTCCGACATCATCGTCTCGGGTGGTCACAACATTTGGTAAATTGCTCGTTTGCTAAACATCACCGGACAATTTCCCAGAACATCGACCCTTTTGAACGTTACCCCCGGCATTGGCGCATATACAAGAGTCTCGTCCGTACCTTTTCTCTCTCTAGCATCTTCATGTATATAATTAGGGCATCATACAACAGCATCTTTTTGCATCTCTTCATTTTTTGTGTTTGTCTGCAGTGCTTTTCGATGCTTTAGTCAGTGCATTTCACTCATGAGGCAAAGGTCGGACTAGGATTCCGAGAGCTTCGCCAATGTGCGAGTCTTTCCGATCAACATAAGCCGCACAGACACACATGAGGGTGTATGACGGACGCAGAGACACGCCCGGCAGCTCTGATGACAGCTCTGCCTGTACTCCGAAGTCGAGTCACTTCACAAGCGAGCATCTGCTCTATCGCACTATTCTAGTTGAGCCAAAGACGCCGTCAATGGTTTATGAACTTTATGATGTGGTTTGTGCAGCACATTCCGTTGATTTCGGTCCTACTGCGCTGAAAGAACAAGGTTCGAGCGCAATTGAAGGTGGTGACGCTGGACGGGCGAATGTGAGGTGGAGGCTTATCGGCATGGGCGGCGCCATGTGTGCTCTGTGCACGGTCCGCTTAGATTTTCTTCGGTGTAAGTCTAATGTTGAACGCCGAGGCGGATATTTCTTCCACTCGCACGAATCACTTTCCTGCAAATGTGTGTGATCGTGTTAGTGTGAACAGTTGCTATGCCTGACTCATTTTGTTGAGAAGAATCCGAAAGCCGTACTTAGGCAGCTGCTGACAGTTTGAGTTCTTTTGAGCTGAGCCAATCTCGCATACTGTCTTTTGCTGGTAGGCTTTCTTCTGAGACCCTGATCTGCTCACCGCCCCTTCACCTCCTTCATCACTATTATCATCATTCACTACATAAGGAGCTTCATTCAACGATGGTCGCGGGCCTCTCCACACGAAGCGCTCTCTCGGCGGCCACGCACCTCTTGCGCAGACAAACCATCCTTACCGCAACTAAAACCCTCTCTGCCGCCGCTAGCCTCCCCCGCACCCGGTTGCCCTCCTCCTCTTCTCCATCACCCTCCCGCTTCTTCTCGACTTCGACCCCCAAGTTGCACGGCGGCATCACGCGTCCAGCGCCCGGAACAGGCGTGAAAATTCATTTTGTCGACCCTAAAGGCGAGCCGCTCAAATCCGTCGAAGCCAACCCGGGCGATGACCTACTCAGTATCGCCCACGAATACGATATCGACCTCGAAGGCGCGTGCGAAGGCTCAATAGCCTGCTCCACCTGCCACGTTATCCTCGAACCCGACGTCTACGACTCTCTCGAAGAACCATGTGATGACGAGAATGATATGCTGGACTTGGCATTCGGATTGACAGATACGAGCAGACTGGGATGCCAGGTCAAGGTTACGAAGGAGCAGGACGGCATGAAGGTGCAGCTCCCCGCGGCGACGAGAAACATGTATGTCGATGGTGAGTAGCCTGTACAACCAGACGAATAGATAAAGGGTAGAGAGACAGGGAGAGAGAGCAGAAACTGATGTGGTTTCGTTTGAATTGCTTCGGGTATTTCAGGTCATAAAGCAGGTCACCACTAAACTTTGAAGACGACGACAATAATAACTCCTGGATTTGAGGACTACCGACTCTGTACTTTACCTTGAACACAAAAAACACACCTCCGACACCTTTTCTCACCAACACAGCATCTCAGTGAGGAAAGCACCTGATCAGCGTGACAAGTAGCAATTGCGAAAACGGACACGATTGCTGTCTCTACATTTCTTGAGCACCACATCCAACACCTGCAGCGACCGCCGCTTAATACGAGCGACCAAACATGGTCCATCGTTTCGCGTCGATGCCACACTGGGGGCACTTTTTGCCCTTGATATCTCCGAACTGAGCCTGGTCAAAGGGAATGCAGAGCGACTTGGCGCCCATGCTCGGGGCTCTCTCGTCCTCCGCCTCGCCTGCGACCGCCTGCCTAGCACTGCGCTTCTTGATCTCGTCCTCGCACGCCTCGACTTCGCACCAGGGGATGACCACGTGGCACTTGTCGTTGAGGATGTGCGTGAAATCGTCCCACTGCTCGCACACCTTCCTGCGCGAACGGTACTCGGCGTCGGCCTTGGCGAACATGTCGTTGTGGATCTGGTCGAGCAGCGTAGCAATCGAGTTGGAGAGGCCTTCGGCGGCTAGGGGAGCCTTGGCCTTGTTGTCACGACGCACAGAGACGACGGATTTCTTCTCGAGGTCCTTAGGTCCGATCTCGAGGCGCACGGGCACACCACGCATCTCCCAATCGTTGAACTTGAAGCCGGGGCTGTAGTTGTCTCGCAAGTCGGCCTTGGCGCGTATGCCGGCAGCCTGGAGGTCCTTGGCGGTCTTGTCACAAGCGTCCATAATGGCTTCCTTCTCGGCAGGAGTGGTCTTGACACCGATACCGCAGGGGATAATGATAACCTGGACTTGAGCAACACGGGGAGGCATGACGAGACCGTCGTCGTCACCGTGCACCATGACCATGACACCAATGGTGCGTGTCGAGAGACCCCACGAGTTCTGCCAGACGTGCAGCTTGCCCTCCTCCTTGCCACGGAACTCCTCGGGAGCCTTGGGGTCCTCTACAGTGATGTTGAACATCTTGGAGAAGTTCTGCCCCAAGCAATGCGAGGTACCACCCTGGATACCACGGCCAGTAGTGGGGACGAAACCTTCAACAGTGGTGGTGTAGTAACCACCGGCGAACTTCTCCTTCTCGGACTTGACACCGGGGACGACGGGGACGGCGAGGAGCTTCTCGTAGACCTGGCGGTAGAGGTCGAGGATGTGCATGACCTCCTTGTCGGCTTCCTCGAGCGAGATGTGGGCGGTGTGGCCCTCCTGCCAGAGGAATTCACGCGTTCGGAGGAAGGGCTGCGGGTGTTTGAACTCCCATCGGACGACGCTGTTCCACTGGTTGAGCTTGAGCGGAAGGTCACGGTGACTCTGGATCCACTTGGCGTAGTAGGGGTACATGACGGTCTCCGAGGTGGGTCGGATGGCGACGGGACGTTCGAGGTCGCTGCTACCGGCCTTAGTAACCCAAGCGACCTCGGGAGCGAAGCCCTCGATGTGGTCCTTTTCGCGCTCGAGGACATCGGCAGAGACGAACATGGGGAAGTAGCAGTTCTCGACGCCAATCTTCTTGATCTCGGAATCGAAGAAGTTCTGAATCGACTGCCAGACAAAGTAGGACCATGGCTTGAGAATGTAGCACCCGGAAACATCGTAGTAGTCGAGCATGTCACCCTTGCGCAGAACCTGAGTGTACCACTCGGGGAAGTCACCTGCCTTGCGGACTGTGATACCGATCTGCTCGGCGTCGGGGATCTTGGCGGCCTCAGCGGCCTTGGCCTTGCTGGAAGCGGCGATGGGACCCTGTGTGGAGCCAGGAGCGGAGGCGGAGCTGGTGGAGGGGGCGGATGCCTTGGCGACAGGAGTAGCAGCCTCAACCTTGAGCTTGGCAAAATTGACAATCTCGAGCTTGACACCGGTGCTCTGGAGGTATTTGGCAATCTCGGCACCGGTCATGAAGAGGGTCTCTTCGGAGCTGGCGGCGTGGACGGCAAAGTGGTCGGTGCTAGTGGCAAGGCTAGCATCGAGGACGGCGATGAGCTGTGATGCGTTCTCCTTTGTGATGCTGAGCGCGGAGACGTCGTCCTTGGTTGCGTTCAGGAATTCCTTGAGCACCTCGGGAGCGGCCAAACGCATCTCCTTCTGGCCAATGTGCTTTGCGACAGCGCCAGTGTTGTATTCGGAGTCATCCTTGGCAATGAGCACGACAGGAGTGGGGGTGGCAGACTTGGCGGTCTTGGGCTTGAAGACAACGGTCTTGGTATAGTTCTGGGTGGAAAGGCCGAGGGTCGAGGCGGCCTCGGAGACGGCAGACCTCCAGCTTTCGGGGCTGTTGGCAGCGGCGTGCTTGACCACCTTTTCGGTCTGAATGGAAAGCGCAGAGAGCGCTGACGAGATGGCCTCCATGTTGAGCTTGCTCGCTATGGAAGCGTGTATGGGGATGTTAGGAGGCTGATGGTGGGGAAGGCGAAGCAGAAAGGGTCCGAACGTGTGTGTCCATCTGTCGCTGGGCGTGTCGCTTGGCCGTTCGAGTGTGCGTGACTGCTGCTGCTGCTGCTGCTGCTGCTGCTGCTGCTTTGTGCTGAAATGCGAAGACTATATTTTTTTCAATTTGGCCATAACTTAGGGCTTGCCTGAGAACTCGCGTGCCGAAGTGTCACTTTGGCTTTCATAGCTTCGCTTCTTATTCTGACTCGTGCGACCCACAATGACTCGCGAAAATGCTGACTCAGCATGACACAATTCAGTCTGAAGATGGAAAGCCCTCACACACGACATCCAGACGATGCAAGTCTTCCCTTTCCGACTGTGAAATTATTATTATTATTATTTTTCTGATTGTTTTGGCACACGCGACATGGGAGGGGACAATTGGTCAGTTAACTACTTTGGCCCATTTTTTGCTGCTCCATTGCGCAGTTGGTCCCAGTGCCAGCCGCGGCACTTTGGCCCGCCACACTTAAGTCGTGATCAGGGCGTTGAGACCTTCTGTGAGCGCGCAGTCGTGGCCCAGCTCAAGACCCTACTTGCATAGCGCCGTTCCTCCTCCCTTCTCTACCATCAACTCTTTTTCATACATCTCTTCAAAATGTCTTTCAACCGTACCTGCTTCAAGTGAGTACTTGGTCTTTCAACAAAGCTTGCAGGGCGGCTCGGTTCCTCTTGAACACCGCCCAAGCCAATAAAGACCATGACCGTTAAGATCCGCTGACATGTGCTCTCCTCATTTTCCTTTATCCCGATTGCAATCGCTAACAGCTGCGGCCAGCGTTAGTATTCCCTCCGTCCATAGTACCTCTCGCTATGCCTTGGCGCTGACGCCGTTGCTGCAGTCAAATCGGCTCAAGCTAGCGATCGTATACGTGCTAGGTCTCCGCAAGCGGCTTACGGCCTCTCTGAGACCCCAGCAAGTCAGCTTTGGCCTTGCTGCTCGACCTCAGGCCAGATTCCTCCCACGGGCTGACATCAAGCACCTTTAGATCGAGCAGCAGGGCTGTGCTACTATTAGACTTCTTTAGATAGAGAGAGGTGCGCGAGAGAAGTTGACGAAAGAGAGAAGAGAGAGCGCTGACGACGAGAAGATGACGTCCCTGTCATATACCTTCGCTTTGATACCCCGATTCCTGGAATCAATTTTATACCCTCCTACCCTTTTGCTGTTCATGCGTTCTCTGCCATGCTTGTCCATCCTTGACCTACCGCACCGACCACCGTGCCATGCTATCCCGTAATCCTTGCTTCTCTCTCGGCTTCCCTCGCCTTGGTTCTCCATTGTTCTATCCTCTCTATGATACGCTTGACGCTCTGCAGCCGGCCACAACGCCGCTGGCTGCCCTACCGCTGGCAACCCCTCTTGGTACGTAGCCTCAGCTTTCCTTTGCTGCCAAGGCTCTCCGAACTGTTTCCCTGACATTTGACATTTGACACTTGTATCCCAACGCACGCTCCACTTGTTGCATCGCCATCACATACCTTCCCCGCTTCTCCTCACAGCTACAGTAAGTATCCGTCTCTTTAGCATCTGTTTGCACGTCAAGCTCAACGATCCTTAAGCTGACCATCGTTCGCCAACACTCACTTCTGCCTCGTCAATTAGACTGCGGCCAGCAGGGTCACATCTCGTCCCAGTGCGGCATGGAGGCTCAGCCCAAGACTTGCTACAAGTGCAACGAGACCGGCCACATCGTGAGTGATGCTCTCTTCCAACTAATCTTTCTCTCTGATCAGCTATGTTGCTCACAATCGAATGTTTCTCTTTCCTTTGTAGAGCCGTGATTGCCCTTCGAACCCCGCCCCTGCCGCTGGTGGCCCCGGTGGCGAATGCTACAAGTGCGGTCAGCACGGCCACATCGCCCGCGCCTGCCCCACTGCTGGTCCCGGCGCCCGTGGTGGCTTCGGTGGCGCCCGTGGTGGCCGCAGCTGCTATAACTGCGGCGGTGTCGGTCATTTTTCCCGTGACTGCACCTCGCCCGCCGGCGCTGGTGCTGGCTTCGGTGGACAGCGATGCTACAACTGCAACGAGTCTGGCCACATCAGCCGCGAGTGCCCCAAGCCCCAGACCAAGAGCTGCTACGTAAGTCCTTACTCCCCCTCCCTCTTTCATTTTGCAGATCTTTCTGTGAACAACTCCTGACCAGCATTGTCGCTTCATTGTCCTTTGTCCATACAGCGATGCGGTGATGAGGGTCATCTCTCGGCTGCTTGCCCACAGCTTGCTGCCTAAACATCAGGTTGCAGTCTCTCGGTTTTCTTCGCTCTGGCACATCTGAAGGCCGGTTAGCGCTTGGGGGTTTCAACAGCGCTCATCGGGTTCTATCAATGTAAAATGATGAAATCAAAAATGTCTCTGTTGTGGCACATCTCATCGATCGGTCTGAGCATACTTTGACTGGACCTGGACCTTTTTTTGGAAAGATGATGGAGTATGCACGGTTGATGAAGTTCAGGTGAATCGGTTGAGAGTGTAGATCTGATGAGCGAAGCCGACGTGTAGTGATGGCGCCTTCCGCGATCCAATACCTTTCAAAGCTGATCGAGCAGAAGTGTCCTCTCCCGTCCAAGGCCGAGTTGGCGCCAAACGTCGCCCGAGAACAGCAACTAGAGGATGTCGAGATTGGCGCAGCATAGCTCCTGCTTGTGCTTCCATCCCCGACAAAGGATCAACTCCAGTTTTTAAAGCCTATCCCCACCCAAGTAAGGACAAGAACAACTTCCCTCCACATCTTGGCCACAAGCCGCGTCCATAGCTTTGCATTAAGGTGTGGCCAGATACTGCTCAAGAAAGTTGTCGCGAGATGGTGTCAAAGGTTGGCTGGGGATAGTAGAGAAGACAGGCGCTCTGAGAAGGGAGGATTGGCGAAAGATCCTTGTAAAAAGCACGGTCGTGATCAGCCGCGCACACGATCGTTGACGGTGAACAAGTGAATTTAGATGCCCGTCAGAAAGCATGGTCACAGAATAAGCTGGAGACAGCGCAGTGTGATTGGTGCAGTAGAAGGGGGAGGGAAAGGGTGCAATTGAGAGCGCCGAAGAGGTTCTTTGATCATATTCTTGCGACGCCACGACTTGGGTCCGAGCGGCAACCTTGAATTGAAGAAACGGCGCCATATTGCTCACGCCAGAGGCAAGGGGCAAAAGTGAAGGAGCTGGTGGCAAATAAATGTGCATTACAGCGGATTTGACGAGAACGAGGACGGATGAATGCGGCCACGGCATCGGCCGTGGCAATGTATCGATACAGCAAGAGTCCAAAAGAGTGTGTATGTGAGAGAATGGAGCATATCCTAGAGAGCATGCGGTACTGCAATGCGGAAGTGAGTCTATGAGTTTATGAAAGCTGGATCAAGTGCAGGCAAGTGATGATGACGGGAGAAGCGATGCCCTAGCCGAACTTCGAGGAGGCGGGAGGGAGAGCTCACGCTCACACTCAGCACTGACCGAGCATCGAGTTTCCAGGGAACTTCTGATTGTATCCGCCTCTGTCGCTCGGCTCCGTCCACGTCGTCAAGTTCGCATTGTAATATGCCTCCTTATGCTTCTCAATGTACGCCGCTGTGGGCGCGTTCTCCGGATCGCACCCGACATTCTCCTCGCCTTCGACCTGCCACACCCTGACGTAATCCACCAGCATCGTTGCTGGCCACGTCAGATGCCGCCAATCCACCGTGGTGAAGCTGGCCGAGATACCCAAGTTGAGCAGGATATACATGGGCTCGTACGGGATCAGCCTCTGCCCGATCTGCGTGCCCGCATCAGGGCCGAGTGCGGCCGAGTTGAGCCTCCACATCGGGTTGCCGTTGAGCGTCCAGAGGATGTACGAGTCGGGGTCCGAGCCCGGGTTGTACTCGTAGCCGTAGGACGAGAATTGCGCTTGGGTGTCCTGATACGCGGCGCGCTCGGTGTACACGAGACCGGACGCGGCCTGTTGGTAGACAGAGCCGGTGTATGTGTTGAGCGACGCGTCGGGTGAGAAGAACTCGGTGGTTCCTGGGCCGTTCGAGAGGTTATAACCGGTGTTGAAGGGCGCGATCTGGGCCGACATTGACGCAAAACCGCGCGAACCACGCACGTGCGAAGCGGCAGCTTCGATAATGTCGATCTCGGGTGCAGAACGTCCAACCCAGGTGCCATCGGCGTGTCTGGGTCCCGGGTGGTCGTCCGAGCTGTTGCACGTGCATCGACTGAGTCGCTGGCCGGGAAGGTACGAGAGATAAGGGCCGTATTTTTGGACGTAGACACCTGTCGTTTGCGCGGCGATAGGGCCGGTGCCGTTGGCATAGGTCTGGTTGGGGAGCGTTCCGACATCGCATGAGTCGTACGTGTACGGCCACATGCCATCCGTAGTAGCACCGTATCCGGCACGGCCGAGGTTGCCCATCGTCCACGCTGCTGGCCACAATCCAGCAATGTCCGGCGCTCCGGGAAGTACCATGGAGACTTCGATATAGCCACCGGTAAAGCAGAACTGGTTCCAAGACTGCAGCATTCCACCCCTGAAGTTCAGGTTGTGCGTGGGGATCTGATCCAGCGTGATCACAAGGGATCCGTTGGCGGTAGTGATTGCGCTCGGATCGTACCATTCGTAGTTTTCTGTTCCCCAGTAATGCAGGTCCATCGCAGTCCAGAACGGATCGTCACCAGGGTAGAAGCTCCGCCCGTCCCGGTTGAACTCGTCGCTGAAGACCAGATTCATCTTCCTCCCTGTGCCGTCAAGCGTTTGACGCGTCTTGACGTTATCGGGCGTGTCAGGATCCACGAGGCTCCTGCCCACGTTCAGATCAGCCACCTGACCCGTCGCGTTGATCCCGCCCAGATTGAATCCGCCCTTGGTCGACACCTTCGACCTGGACTGCCACGAGATGACCGGATATCCGCCGAACAACGCCAGCAGCCCCAACCCGATAATCGCAAGCGTACCGATATTCAGGATGCCGCGCGGGGAGAGGATGCCCTTGGCCGAGTCCTTGCGGTCCTGCTCTGCGTCTGGCTCGTGAAGGTAGTCGTCGGGTTCAGACTCGGCATCGTAGTCGCCCCACATCTTGATGTCGTGCGGTATGGCGGCATCGCGTATCGAGGGCGACAGCGGAACGGGCGAGTTGGTGCTCGGTGCCCATGCGCCGAGCTTCTTCTCGTCAAAGTAGGACGAGATGGGCGAGGCGGTGGCAGACAGCGGCGTGCGCGGTCCGTTCGTGAAGCTTCCCGGTGCATATGGTCGACGCAGGCTCGAAGACGAATAGATGGAGCTGGACGAGTCGTCGATGTTCAAGACTGGAACGAGGCCTATGGAGAATGCGTCCGATTGGGTAGCGGGATATTTTTCGCCCTCGTGCGACATTAGGCTCGACGATGAGCTCAGACCCTGCGTATCGCTCACGCCCAGCCCACCGATGAGATGGTGCGCGGAGGGCGCCTTATAGTCCAGCCCAGGGGAAACAAAGGGGCTTCCTCCCGCTGACCTTGGCTTTTGTGACCGACCAAGACCGAGGTCGCTACCGTTCGCAGCGCTGTTGGTGGCGGCTTGTGCGGAGTCGTTCATGGGGATGGAAGTCTCGATACGGAGACCTTTGGTGTTAGGCGAGCCCTTCAAGCTGAGATGACTCTTGCGCTTCGAGGCTGCGCCGAACAGACCGAGGCCGTGGAGGACCCTGGAGTAGCGGTTGCTGGGCGCCTTGGCGTCCCGATCCGGCGACGCGGAAGAGGAAGCTGCGAGGGCGACGAGGCTCTGTTCTTCCTGTTCTTGCCTAAATGCGCTGGTTCCGGGGACAGTGATGGAGATGTCTGGGCTGTTGTAGGGCGAGCTCGACCTGATCGCACCGCGATCTACAATGGGCGAACCTTCAACAACTTCCTTGGCTGGCTCTGACGAGGACAAGGTCGACGCGTGGAGGTGTGCGAGCGAGGGCGAGTCGAACGGTCCCGGGGCCAACCGAGGCGAGGCTGTGGGCAGCTTTGACAATCTCGACGACGCAGCTGGCTGTGCCGATTCCATCTTTTCCTTGTCCGGGACCTCGTTGTTGCGAGATGGTGCGATGGAAGGGAGTGAATCTAGGTAGGGCAGGAAGCTGTCGTGAGCCACCTGTGGTTCCTGATAAAGTTCGAGGATCTCGGTGGACGATACGGACGACGAGAAAGAAAGGGAGATGGGAATGGCTATCGAGCTAGCGTCCGACGTGGGTCGCTGACCTCCTTGTTGCGCTGGTGGTTGTGGTTGTGGTTGTGGTTGTGACTGCGAGTCTGAAAAGCCTTGTTCTGGGCGAGGCGAGAGCGACATGGCTGACGTGCCTTGTCGGACAAGGAAGTAAGCTGAGCAAGATGAAGGTTTCGTGGCGCTCTGAACAGAGTAGGAAGGGAAGAGGGACGGGAAGGAGAACAGACGAGTTGAGAGGCCAAGAGATTGATATACTCAAACCAAGACAACGACGCCGAAAAGGCCAAGCGATTGTGCGCGGTCGGCGTTTGCAAAGTATGGGATCCGCGCTCAGAGAGTCATCCGGTGGTGGGTCGCAGGTGCACAGATACCAACTCCGGACAGAAAGCAGCAGCAGCGCTATCATGAGACAGCTTCCACGCTAGCGGCTGCAGAGATACGATTCGGAGGGCAGAAAAGGACGAGGTGCAAAGGCGGCGGCGGCGAGCGGTCAATCCCACATTAAGCTAGGAGTGCTGCATCCGAGGTGCTGCACGATCGTGGGCTTTTCACATACCCACCATCACAGTGAGCGAGAGTGTGATTACAGACAACAAGCTAGCGGACGAAAGGGAGGGAGCATGGCTGCAGTCGACATGAACTGCTTATTTGCGCCAAGGAAGAAGGCACTTGTCAAGAGAGTCGTAGTTTTGGAGGGGGGAAGTGATCTGCACAATGCTCCTACTCCTGCTGCTGGGATAAGTCAAACCACGGAGTGGATTCTATCCCTGCTCCCTACCTAGCATTCATCGAGCAAAGCCAAAAGGCATGGGAGGGATAAGGAGGCATGCCACGGTCCTAGTCTGGCCCGAGACAGTGTTGCAGGCTATAGAGTGTTGGCGCGGGGCGGAGTGTCAAAGAATGCATCTCAGCGACTTTGCTGACTCTCTGGCGCGTCGTGATAGCTTGGCGTTCGGTTGGTCTCGCTTCGGGATAATGATCGTCGAGTTGCGGCTTTTGTGGACAGGCGACTGTTCTAGTGCCTGCAGCGTCACAGTTTCCTGTTTTACGCGCCTACAAAGGAGCGACATACCTCCGTTACTGTCTCACAGTCTAGGAGAAGCAGGCGGAGAAGGGGAACAGGTGCTGCTGACAGCTTGCAGCGGAGAAGGATGCATGCCCCGAGACGATTCGAATCCAAATTAGATGTGTGCAGGAATGTGGCTGCATCGCGTGGCCTGCACCTTGACCGCCGGTCAAGTAGACCAACTCCTGGAGCAGCAGCAGCAGCAGCAGCATCAGTAGCAGCGGCGCCCGATCGAATAGGGACTGCCTGTTTGCACCACCGCTCAGTCGAGAGAGAAGAACGGAGTCCATTCCGAGCGCAGACATGTGCGTTGCAGTCAAAGGAACGGAGCAGTTACCGAGAGAGGGACATTCCTGAGGTTGATGGGAGTGTGCCCGTGTATCCGTGGCTCTGGCCTGATGCCAAGCCCGTCTGTAACTGTTGGCATGTTCCTGTCGACAGGAAAAGAAGAGATAGTGACAAGCAGCGAGGCATACATAGCGTGGGTAAGCTGTTAAATCCTCGTCTATGTAAGGGCGGAAATCGGCTAATTTCAAGACTGTGCGACAACGGTGGCACCATTGAGGAGGGTGGAGCAGCGTAGTGGGACAGTGGCGTGTTTCAAGGCAAGATCTTTGTGAGTGGGTCAGCAAACATGCAACCCTTCTCGCTCTGTTGCCAAGTACCACCGGTTGTGCATCTTGCAAGCAATTGGCTTCATGTTCGCACAGGGCGACCCCACCGCAGCGACAAGAAAGGTGGCTACTTTCTGGTCATGGGCGAGGTTGTCAGCCCGGCTCATGTCATACATAAAGAGACCAAAGTCCTGAAGACCGGACGTCTTACTTCCCGTCCATACATCCCTTCTGCAAGCATGTGGAGAGGCTTGTTCTATAGATCGTGCTTTGCATTGGCTCTCAGCGCCCTTGTTGGCTTCAGCTCTTTTGCTGCACCA
Organism: Ustilago lituana; assembly: GCA_928869825.1. Classification (NCBI taxonomy): domain Eukaryota; kingdom Fungi; phylum Basidiomycota; class Ustilaginomycetes; order Ustilaginales; family Ustilaginaceae; genus Ustilago; species Ustilago lituana. The sequence continues at coordinate 730,202 of CAKMYA010000002.1, forward strand.
CGACCTGCAGGTGAACATGATTGGACAGTCGGATCGCTACCAACCCAGGGGCTTGAAGTGCCAAGCTCATCAGATCATGATCTTCAATGGCATGATCACTTGCTTCACAACTGGGCCTCGGAGTCTCTACCGTCTTCTCTCGGTGATACTTATGGTGGTCACTTTCCGACCATCCCTCCGAGGCCTCCGCTCGAGCAGCCATCGAGTTCTTTGGGCAGACATGATCTTCCAAATGACAACATACCAAACATTAATCTAAGGCCCCTCAGTGGCCCACCAACGACACTGCCTCGTTATGCAGTAAGGCCTGTCGGTCCCGTAGGGGTGCTCTTTCTTCCATTCGGCACGCGGCCTTCGGAACACGCACCTCACACACCGCTGTTGCCGTCCTCGCAGGGTATTTCTTCCTCTGCAGATGTACCGCCAGTCGCGCCCGCCATCCGTGAATCGGAGCCCATCGTTGGCTCTACCGCCCCAATGACAAACCAAGACCCAGCCAGACTGTTCAACGGGAAGCTCTTGAGTGACTGGGAAGACACCATTCGATCTGCGATTGGCAATCCAAACCTGCAATTCAGCAGCGCGGACGGGCACGTAAGCAGTTCACGAGTGTTTGTCGCCAAGGACAGCTTTTCCCAGCAAGTTCACGACCCGACCACTGCGTCTCAAGAACACTTGTCACAGCAAGTTCACGACCCGACCACTGCGCCGCCAGAACACTTGTCAACGCCTTCCAAAAAAAGGGTCTACCACTTCATCAATGACCTTCTCAAAGTACAAGAGCCCAACCTGAACACCTTGCCTACTGGTCATTACTCAACACGCACCTTCGTCTACCTCAACAGCCGCTTCAACATCGACTACCTCAACCACGAATACTTTCACAACCAGCTGCACTTCTTCTCACTCGACCCACACAAACTCGAGTGGGACCGGCTCAACAAGCTCCTGGGCTACAAAAAGATCATGCTGCCTCCGATGGCAAAGAATGGGCTGCCTTTGCTGCTGGTGAAGCACGACAGTAGGTCGATAGGGATAGACGATATTGAGAGGATGAGGGGTGGGTGGCGTGGGGATAAGGAGCAGGTGGTCTCGCTGTGGTCGCCAGTGCTGCATGAGAACGGCAGGACGACGATTGTGCTGTACGGAATAGCGCAGATGGATGTGAAGAATAGCAAGGACACGCTTGGCCGCCTCAAATCCATGGCGAAGGGGTGGAAAGAGGGGCCGTGGGATGTGGCCTACTATCTCGTTCAGGACTTTCCACGCGGTTTGGCTCACAGAGCATAGATACTACTCTTGTCACATTCAAGCATTAATGTTATTTGATTCTGATCGTGAAAGCAGCCCCGCCGCAGCCGACGACTTTGCACTCTGGTAGTCCGCCGCCGTCTGCGGCGGATTGGCTGTGTTTGCTGTGCTACCCCCATCTGTGTACAGTCTCAGCGACTCGACCTCCCAATAACTCTGGTTGAAGCTCGACCCATTGTACCCGACCTGATAGCTGCACGCTGGGTACTGCTGGTTGCATCCACTAATGTTGTACGTGTTGCCCGCCCAATCGCCACACAGCGTGATATCCAACACGACCTTGTGTGGCTCGAAATCGGCTGCATCTATCGATGACGCTTCGTGCCAGCACGATTCCTACCACTGCTCTCTGATGCTGCCACCGCCGCTACGGATGACGGTTGAATACTGCCTTCCTCTTCCTCGCTCTCGGCAGCAGCTGCTACCTCACCCTCTTCGGTCCTCTGTCTCTTCCTCGGCGTATTGCTGTTCGATGCGGGGGCTGTGCTGCTCGATCCGTCTCCTACTTCTCCCTCCTCATCAGACGCTGTGACGGCGGTCGAATCGCGCTTTTTCCTCGTCGCGCTGCTCGCACTCGCCGTTGGGCGGAACGTCGGTGCAGAAGGGTTCAGCACCGCTGCTGCCTCTTCCGTAACCGCTCTGCGCGGTGTCGAGCTTCCACTGCGGCTGGCAGCTGCACTGTGCTCTCCTTGCTCGCCTTCTTCTTCCTCTTCACCTTCCTCGGGCTCTTCGCCAGATGTTTTTCGGATACGTCTCTTCCGACCGCTTTCCGAAGCATCGTCTCCGGCCCCAGCTGCCGTACCTGCTGCGTCGGCGACGTCAGCCTCTGCATCGCCATCCGCCCTCTCCACTTCCCTCCTCTCCGTCTCCCCCACTTCAAATCCAACATCGTTCCGCAGCGCGTCCAGCCCGCGAATCACCATGCCCATCCGCTCCGCTGCATCCCGCGACATATCTACATACTTCTCCCTCTCCGCCCGAACGCCCTCTAGCCCGTCGCTTAGCCTGCCCAAACTCTCCTCCAGCTCTTGCCTCGTAGGCAACTTGACAATCTCCCCCGCGACCACATCGTACTCGAGCTTGTTCTTCCGCTCCCGTCTCACGTCCTCCAACCTCTGCTTCAACGCATGGATCCGCTCCTGGGTGCGTTGCTGCTCTTCCTCAATCTCCACAAGTTCTTCGGTGTAGCTGTGGATCTCTGTCTCGCAAGTGCCATGCGCGATCGAGGACAGCCGGAAGAGCTGCAGCCGGAACGCTTCCAGGTCGGCTTTGAACGAGAGACGAGAGGAGGAGACGGACTCGGCGTTTCTGCTGGCAAGGAGGAGACCGAGTTTCTTGACGAGGCGACGGAGCGATCGTTCGTCGACTTGCATGCGTTGTTTGATGATGGTTTCCTGCTGCTCGCCTGTCAACGGCTGCAGTTGGGTGCGCGAGGAGGACGCCATCGTAACCTTGTTCCCTCTGGACGCGAGGCGTTTGAAGGATGTATAAGCGACGCTGCCGCTTCGCAAAACAGTCTTGCGCTACACTAACGGGCGAGTTGGAAGCGAATGCCGTGAAACGTGCGGTTCGGGATCCCGTAGTTGTTGCCTGGGATGTGGTGGGATTGATGATGTTGTAACGAATGCGTGAGTGTGGAACTGGCGCAACGTGCAGTCGTGCAGTTCCGACTTCCGTGCTCGCATTTTTCTCAATTTGTTAGGTCTAGTTTACATCTTTGATTTGTCGAAAAAGGTCGACGCTTTGTCTCTTTACTCCTTCCCTTTGTCCGCCCTTTATTCGCCTTCGCCGTGTCTGACAGCGCCCACCCACACAGTGCCGGCTCTGCAGGCGAAATCAACTTCTGACAACGTTGTCGAACACGAATGCTCCCCTTTGTCTGAGTAGTCGTGGACCCCTTGCCTTTCTCTTTCAGGCTTAACGCGGTCGTGACGGCATGGTCGGCGTGCGACCCTTGTCGACACAAAGGCCCGGAGGGCTGCAGCCGGCGGTCTCAACTCAGACCCTCTACTCAGTAGCGCTGCAAAAGACGCCGCCCTCTACAGCTCGATAGAGGATGGCTCTTTGTCCTTCTCCTATTCTAACTCTGATCTCGTCTACTCTTGCTCACCTTCTACCACCAACAAAGTCGTCTCCTCTATCACCATACAAAGTCGTTTCCTCCATCACCATCGCCGACGGCCTTATACAGCAGACTCGCATACTTGTCCGCATCGCGAGTCGGTACGTCTCGTCGCTCACCATAGTACCGAGTGAAAGGCTCTCCGTCTTCGTCAGCTACAATTTCGACATTCTACAGGTAGAAACGACCGCATAAGCCAAGATGCTCCTTCCACCCTTCCTCCAGCGCTGGATCCTACTCAACGTCATCCGTCTCCTCACCATCGTCTCCTGCGCCCTCGTCATTGGCGCTACCATCCGTACCCTCAAGCTCAACTTTGATCATTACCCCCCGCCCCTCTCTGCCTCCCTCTCCTCCTCCTCTGATTCCGCTTACTACCCGTCAACCGACATCCCGACCACCTTCCTAGGCGTTTTCTGGTCCACCCTGCACCATGTCTCCCTCACCCTTGTCCTGTTTACCGTCATCCTCTCCGAGCTCTCCCTCCCCATCCCCCTCTTGCACCGCTTGTTCAAAAATACGCTCCCCTTCCTGGGCCCGAACTGGGGCACGGGGTTTCTCGGGGTCCTCCTCATCCTCGTTGCCGGAGATGGGCTCAGCAGGGGGGCAGTCGGGGGGAGGTTTGCAGAGGTGAGCTGTTGGGCGTTGGCGAGTTTAGGGGTGGCGAATGTGGTGGTGGGGGTGGTGTGGAGGGCGAAGGCAAAGGTGGTGAGGAGTCCGATGGGGTGGAGGAAGGATGTGGCGGAGAGAATGGAGAAGTTGGCCGAGGCAAAGGCGAATGCGGAGCGTGTGGTCGATGGTTTACCCTTGCCAACTTCGTTTAAGAGCAAGGGGCAGAACGAGGAGCAGGGAAGCAGTGGGATGAAGGGGCTGAAAGGGCTGGCCGGAAAGTTGATGGCGAGTAAGCTCGAGAAGAGCAAGCAGAACAAAGCGGAACAGAGCAAGGCAATGGAGGAGAAGGATCTGGAGAAGGCTCAGTCTCAAGTTAACGGATCCCCAGCCCCAGCTCCAACAACAGCTCCGGCGATGGCGATCTTCGCCCCGCCCCTTCCTTCCGCCATCATTGCCTCTCGACCCACCGAACCGCTCGCAACGCAAGCAGCCCCGCCGGCTTCGACTGGACTCGATCCGTATTCTTCCTCCTCCGCCTCTGGTTCTACCACAACACTCGATGCACCTCCAGCTGCTGCTGCTACTGCACAACCACGTCTCCCACCACGAACCCTCCTTCACACCCGCACCCCTTCCACAACCACCATCTCCTCCATCGCATCCAGCTACACCCTCGACATACCCCCACCCTCCACCCAACCCTTCGCCCGAACCCCAAGCACCACCGACACCCGCAACACCCCCTCCTCCCCCACCCGCTCCCACCTCACTTGCACCTAAGAACCCCAAATCACCACCACCAACAATCAAGACCGTTCGCTTCTTTCCCTCCCCCACTCCGAAAGTGCAGCATCTCAGCAGATCCATCGACTCGCACCACGCTCAGCCGGAAGAGGTGGGTGTGGGCGGGTCCAAGTTCCTCCTCCTCCCCAGTTTGGCGGAAAGCGATAAAGTGGGGCTGTTGGAGGGCGAGCGCTCGCCGTCTGTGCTGGCGAGTCTCAAGGCGGCGATGCTGGAAGCGGAGGCGAAGGCGAGAGCGAAGCCAAGCAAGAAGTCGATTTATCTCGGCAGTAACAAGTGGCTTGCTGAGTACACTGGTGCAGCCGAGGAGGGGGTCGAGAAGGAAGAGAGCAAGGAGGAGCAGGAGAGCAATGCGGAAAAGAAAGCGGATAAAGCGCCAACTCGACCATATAACTTCTTGTGAACACACGCACGAACACACACAAGTCTCTTTGTATAATAAACTCGTGAGATGCTGCTTACGATATATTGCAATCTAGTCTTCCTGCATCGCGATGCACGCTTGCGATAATCAAAGCCGCTCATAGAAAAGCATGTACGCCTTAGCCTTAAGCACCTCATCAATCGTCGCTGCCCTCACAATCGTGTCCGAGGTATAAACCCACCGCCTACCATCATCTCTCGTCCTCGGATCCACATCATCATCATCGTCTTCCAAGCCCTTGTCCACCTTCACTTCGTCCACCTTCACTTCGTCCACATGCCGATGCGCATTGCTGTTGTGACTCGCCACTGTCGGCACCGCTGGCGTTGGTTCGAGCGGCATCGTCGGCGTAGCAGCCCCAGTAGCCTGGGCATGCGACTGCTCGAGCTCATCCAAGCTGTCCCAGGACGTCATCGGTTTGAGCTGGGGGCGTGGGCGGATGAGTTTCGGACCTGAAGGGGCGGAGTCACTCCCGCTGCCATAGGCGGCGGGTGAGGTAGTGGAGCGCTGGCTAGCGTCCGTGTCGATGGACGAGTTGGATGTCTGTGGTGCAATGTCGTGCGAAGACGCCCCCGAAACGCTGCTGGTGGAGGGCACACTCGTTATTGCAACGGATGATGCAGGGGCTGCCGAGGCTGGCCTGATCGGCACCAGTGCTGACGAAGCCGTATTGCGGGGAGGCCTGTTTCCGCCGAGGAAGAACTGGCCCAGTCCACCTCCGTCTTTACCATTGGTTGTTGGCATAGCGTTGGCGTTGCTGGTCGGTGGAGCAGGAGTGTTGGTTCGGCTAGTCGGCGCAGAACGAGCGACCATCTCCTTTTGCCCTTCCTTGAGCTTGATCCTATCCGACAGCACGTATGCCGTGTAGTGCCCGGCGGATAGCGAGCCCTGGTGCACGATGACCGCATATAGCCTGTACTCTGTCTTGGGTCTGCGAATCGCCGACGGCACAATCTCCTGTCCGCTCGAAGTGCGCACCTTGGGACCTTCCGAATCTCCACCGCTCGCAGCAGCATCAGCACCGTGACGGTGATCGCCAAGATGCCATGACCACATACCATGCTTCCGTCCCCTCCGATCTCCGCGGTGCCCACTCTTGCGGTGTCCCTTTCCATGCATACCAGAAACCTCGACCTGGACACGGCTTGCATCGACACCGGCATTGATCGCCTCCTCCTCGGCCCGGCGTCGTATGGCCAGCGGATCACTCGAGGCCTTGAGTCGTCCGCGTCGGTCGTACTCCTCCCTCGGGGGCGCGAGCCATGGTGTGATGTCTAGATACTCCGGAAACGTCACCTGGTCGTCGATCTTCTTAAATCCGGCCAGGCCAGAAACGAAACCGCGACCCGTAGCCTGGAATCGCTTCAGATGAAAGATGAGAACTGGCGGAGCAGAGGCAATCAAATAGCGCTTGAGTGCACGACGAGGCAGACTCTGAGCGGATCGCTTTGGCCCGCTTCGCTCAGATGTCGAAGGATTCCTGTTGCCTTCGCCCTCGGCTTCCGTGTCAGTGCCTTCACCCGTGGAGGCGTTCGACTCGGCCATGCCCGTCGAGAAACCAGACATGTCGGTCTCAGTGCCTGTCTCGTACCCATTGTGGGGAGCAGGACGATTGCAGTTGTGCCCTGCTGCTGCTGTTGCTGCTTCGACACTGCTTAGGCTAGACTCGGATCCCATCTTCTGTTGCATAACCGCACCATTGCTGCTGTTCGGGGACATCGACGCTGCTGCAGCTGGCGATCCAGCATAGTCCCTAGCAACCACGTTGCCTCCATTGCAGCTGTTGCTGCGAGACCTCTGCATCTTCAGGTCGATGTCGCCCATCGATGCATCTGCAGAGGTCATCGAGATGGTGGGAATTTCGGATCGTTGTTGCGATGGATGCGAGGCGCTAGAACCGGTCAGAATCGAGTCGACGCTGCTGCTCGCCAGCGTGCTGTGACTGGTCGAATTTGACTTGCCGTTGATCATGGGTTGGCTCGTCAGAGTCTCGTCGCCTGCAGTGGGAACGACGCACTTGGCCTTCTGCTTGTCGTTCTCGTGATCCGACTCGCCCTCCGAGCTACTGGGCTCGCTCCCCTCGTCATCGTCCACCTCGGCCGCGGCAACGCCTCTGCGTCTGCGTCTCCTACGGATCTGCTCGCGTTCCTGCGCGTTGGGCGGGTTCGCCAGCCTCCAGCAGTTCTTGCAAGCAAAGCTGTTCTCGCCATCGAGCACTTCGACGCTGGTAAATTGTCGGAGAGAAGCAATCAAACCGGTTGCTGATTGCTCCTCGCGGATCTTCTGACGTCGCTTGGCGCCCTGCGACCTCGGATCCGGCTCAAAATCGGCACAGGGATCTCTAGTGCGTGCTCCCGTGCCGGCAGAACGGAAGAAGCCATTCACTGGCTTGCCCTGCGCCGAAGTAGCGGCAGCGACCGCGTTAAACAGAGGTGAAGGCGTGCCAGCCTTGCGGGGAACACCCGGATTGGCGGTGCCCGCAGGATCATCGGCTAGGATGCGAGCGATGTATGCTGATTGGTGGGAGGTCGACTTGGCGGCCTGGAGTGGCGGGCGCATGCCAGCAGCGAGGGATGGCGCAGCGGCACGGTCGCCAGTCGACGGGTTGGGACTCGTCTCGCGACTGCTAGCATCCGCTGCGGTACTGAGATTGCCGAGCATCCTGGCTACCCTAGACCCTGTCCGCGCGTCGCCATCGTCCTCACCGGCTGAGGCAGGCGCTGAGTCGACGTAGGGACGCGACCCCGTGCTTGGCGCGAGTGACAGCGAGGCCATGTCCGGAAAATCGGGCTCCAACTCGCTACCCGACGTAGCTCCGAGCTTCTCATGTCGTCCGGCATTCCTCCTTAAGTTCCGTGTACGAAGCTGGAATCGACCACGCCCGCCCTCGTCTGGCGAGAGGAAGCCTGCCGACTTCTTGAGCTGGAGCGCGTTCGAGTCTGCGTCGCTCGCCTCGGTCTCGCTGTACCGAGGTGTGCCTACGGGGGTGATCGAGTTGGAAGCAGCTGCGGTGGCAGCTGCGGCCGACTTGCGGTCCATGATGGTGCGTCCCTGCGTAGCGCGCCTCCACCGGTCGGCCATGCTGCGTAGCCGATCTCGTTTGCGCGACTTTGGACTGGTTGCATCATCGCGCAGACTGAGGCTGATGTCATAGAAGTCCTCATAAGTGTGCGAGACCTTCTTGCATCCTTCGCAGACCACCATGCTCGCGAGCTTGCCGCAGAAGAGTAGATCGAGGAATGGTATCAGTTGCTCCTCTGGCGTCGCTGCGCTGACGCCGTTTGCTTCGACAGCAGCAGAGGCTGCGGGATGCGAGGCGATCTGACCATTCTCCATATCGGCCGGGGTGAGCTGATTGACTGGCGACGCGGTTGCTGCTGATGCTGGTGTGGTTGCGTGGTCGATCTTGGCCTTCTTCTGACGCATCTTCTTGATGACATCGAGTTCTTCCATACGACAGGCGTCGAGGAGGTGACGCATGAGCTCGTGACCGTCCTGCTGCCCATACTCGAGATACTGATCGTACTTTTTTCCGATCTGGTTAAGAAGGCGTTTGGGATTGATGTTGACCGAGCTGCGAGTCTTGTGGCCATCGGTCCAAAACTTTTCGAGAACGTGGCGAAAGGCCGTATTGAGCGGAAGATCGAGCACGTCAGGTTCGTAGACGTTGGTGGACGGTTCTGAACGGCCAGAAGCGGGGGCAGCGCCGTTCTGGTGAGGCCGAGAAGCAGAGTTGGGCAAAGGCAGCTCGCCAGGCTTGATGGTGGCTACTGGGCCATGCGCAGGGAGCGTATCGAGCGAGGCTAGGGAAGAGTCAAGGCTGCCGTTGGGATTTGGCGGGTGGTCGATCCGGCGTCCATGTTCGTTGTCGCTAACACGAAGGGCAGGGCTCTGCGAACGGTTGGGCCACTGATTGTGCCGAGGCGGCGTCAGGAAAGTAGTTGGCGTTGGTGTCTCATCTGAGTAGGAAGCCGAGACGGGAGGTCCCTGTATGAGCAGGCGAAAGTCACGAGTGTTTCCGATGGCCTGAACGACCGAGTTAAGAAAGCAGGTGTTTCCAAGGTTGAGAATGCCCGGATGAAAGGATGGATCGTACTCGTTGGCTGACTTGGGGTTTTTGGAGCTAGAAACGGCAAAGGAGCCGCCAAGGAGGCCAGGGATGGAAGATGAGGAGGTCGATGAGGTGGATGAAGAAGCGGCAGCGGACCGCGAGCCGTTGCCTGGATAAAGCGGATTGCCCATGTCGGCAGTCGGGCCGATCAGCCCGATGAACGGCAGCGATACAGGAAAATGTCTTTGCGTAGATCGAAAGCTTGCTGAACTCGGATGAAGGTTTCAAGGATCGACACCAAGAGCTTCAACTCTCCATTCCGTCCGTCAGCGAGTCGCAGATCTGCGAAGGAGTGAGAGGCGGGAGAGGCGCACGGATGCAGGGAGGTGTGGGAAAACGACTTCGTTGGGACCAAGCAAAGGAGACGAGCCGAGCTAAGAAGCGTGAAGGTCAAGTTCAGAAACAATGGCTTGCATATGCGAGGCTGATGCTTCGACCGACCGATGCTGTTCAGCTATCGCTATCGATAGATTGAGAATGTACGGTCCAAGATGCTCGGAAAGAGCTGGAGGTGACGTGTGAGTGAATCCTGAGTCGACGAGGTTCCAGAAGATGAGGAGGCGATGCAGAAAAGATACTGAGTCCTGTCAGTTGCTGAGTCACTCTCCTGAGAAGTGTGTATGTAAGAATGAAGCGAAGATCGAAGGATGCCGGATGGGAGAGATGCCGAAAGGAGTTGCGGAAAGAACGAGCGGGGAACTGTGCAGCTGTCCGTGTGGGGTTGAACCAAGTGACGGAGGCAAACACCGAGAAGCTGAAGAAAAGGTAGTGGCAGGAGGTGGAAGTGAGAAGAGAGATGGAGGAAGCCAGAAAGAAAATAAGAAGCCTGAAAGGCCGAAGAAGGAAGGAGGAGGAGGACTGAGCGGAGCGAGCAGTATCGAGCGTTAGGCGGGGTCCACGCAATTGCCAAATTGGCAGCGGAATGGAATTGCAACGAGTGTGATTGAGCCCGAGTGTCGGTAAAGAACAAGCAGTGAAATTAGCCCCAGAAAGTGCAGCAACAAACAAGCGGTCACTCGGTGGCGGAGGTCGGCCACCTACATGTTGCCAAAGGAAACGAAATTGAAACGAGTTGTTGATTAAGACTCAGCAAGGTCCAGCCATTCAGCCAGCTTGGCCCTTGAAATGCAATCGGAATCCGTTGCGAGCTGCAAACTGGGAGCTGTAGTCAGCGCAGTCGAGGCGAGGGATGGAATAGGAGGCGAGGCGAGGCGAGTGCTGGGGCAATGCAATGCGCACGAGGTCAACCTCGCTTCTTCTGTCCCTTTTCTCAAGATGCCGCCGTTACTGTGCTCAATGTCAGAGTGCCAGCTGGACTCTGTGCGCAGCAGCAGTAACATCATCCATACACCAATACACCACTCCGCAGAAAACACGTTTCCAAGAACTCGTGTTGCCACCTCTGCCTTCGCAATCACCTCCGGAGAGATATCGCTCTTCTTCCACTTGTTTATTGGAGCTTACCCACACCGCACGTTCAGACTGCTTTCCGCGGAGGGCAACACGCGCTGAGTCAATGCTCATCAGTAGTGACGGCTGCTGAAGCTCGGCCCGCTCGTCGAATGTTGACGTTAAAAAGGTACACGCAATCGCTCTTCTGGCTGTGCTGTACTGTGCTTTGCTGAGTTGGCTTTGAGCACAGCAACAGAGTGAGCTCTCACCCAATACGTGTCGCTTTGTGCTTTAAAGTTGAAGCGATGTCGTGTCACGTTGGTTGCCTTGTGGCACTGAGTAAAAACCTGCAGCCCAAGCAACGTCGTCATCACCCACACCGAGAGGCGGGAGCGCGACCACTTTTGTGGGCGCTTCTAGAGTTTGTCCCTCTCCTTGGCATCGTTCCGACTTTTTGCTGTTTTCTTTTTTTCTTCTTCTTCTCACCGTGCAGTTCCGCCAATCTCACAACCTAAAATGTGGCCGCCTGAACACTTCACCCTTCGTGTGTTCCTTTCCAGTACAGAGAGCTAGTGGAAGGTACCCACTGTGCTTCGTGCTTCGGCTGGCACAGACGTGCTAACAGTCTGCCTGACAAGACAGTCACATTCACGAACATACCACGCATGGATCAGGAGAATGGAAAGATGTTGGTTGTGATTTTTGGGTTCCCCCTCGTTCTGAAAGGAGCAAGAAAGATCATAATACATGACGAAGGATGAGAACGATGAAGAACCAAGCCCACCTCACATCTATCTCGCACGCTCGGGTTGTTATCGGCTGGCTTCCTCGGATGTTCGACTGCGAATGCAGAGAAAAAGGTCACCCGGACTGACCAGATACGAGGGGGAAAAACAAACAGTGCGCGGGTCGTCGATCATGCTGAAAGTCGCCTAGCTGAAGAGGATGCGAGGAAGAGGCGGCCGGGTTCAACATCGTTTTAGGGTTGTATGTGGGAATGCTGCAATGGGAACACAAACCGAGCCAAGTAAGAGACACTACGCTAAAACGCAAATTTAAGCGGAGGCCTTCTTGGTGGCGGGCGAGAGCACGTTGCGGCGCTGCTTCTTGAGGAGCATGACGTTGAATCGGTCAAAGTCCGAGAGCGAGCGGCGCGTCTTGATGGCAGCGCGCTTCTTGGCCCAGCCAGATTGCTCCCACTTCTCGACGACACCAGCCTTGTCGAAGAACTTCTTGACGATGGGCGAGCTGGCACCACGCGGAAGACCGGGCACGGTGAGCTTGGTCAGAGTCAGGTGCTTGAAGGCGAAAGGCTGGCGGGCAACACCGGTCGAGGGCGAGTCAATGATGGCCTGTTGTGAAGCAAATAGATCAAGTCAAAGTCAGTGTCTGCTGTTCCCGGTCCAGGGGTGCAGCGTCTGCTGCAACATCGGATGCCCTATCAAGTTGCGTCAAGGCGTCCACAATCTGGTCCATCTTAACATTCCAGCACGTATCCAACGGAACTCTTGGTACCGCTTGAACAGACACAGGATGCTGTACTGCGACAACAGTAACAGATGCGCTCGCTTGCTTCGCCAATCCGTTTCAGTATCTAGATCTTCTGTTCCTCCATGTTGTTGACACGGCATTTGCACTTCCAGCAATATCTAGACCGACCGTGCTTGTTCCCCGGCCGCGATAACCCTGGCAAGCGATGCGACGCGAGATGCCTGGATGCGTGGGCAACAACAGTTACTGCTTGCCTGATTCACCTGTACCGTCCTGCAATCCGATCTCGACCTCTTCCGCTTGCATATCTATCCAATGCGACTGCTCTTTTCCCAATCGATTCTGCTGTGCGTGGTGCAAACGTGGTTGCTGCCCTTGCTGGTGGTATGCGATGTCGATGTTGTGTGCTGCTAGAAACGTACCCTGTTGTGGTCGATGATCTCGACAATGACGGCGAGCTGGCCGGCGGAGGGGCCGTTCTCGACGAGAACAACGCGGCCAACCTCAACGTAACGCTTGAAAGAAGCAGGCATTGTGTAGAATCTGATGGGGTCGAAAGGCAAGATTGGTACGGACAGAAATCGTCGAATGGTCAGCCAGGCTGTTTTCGGACCTTTGTGGAGCGGATTGCTGCATCATCTATTGCATCCGCATCGTCTGGATACGCTGAAGAATAGTTCGAGTTGAAATATTGTCTTATGACATGTGGGGCAGTTTTCCTTCCATGCTAGCGTCTTTGTTGACGCTGCCTTCCATTCCTGAGCCCTCTGTGCTGGCAACGTTGTTGGTTCCATTGATGCAATGGTGAAAGTTCACTGTGCAACTAACACTTGACCCGACCATGTTGTTGGAATAGCCTGTTCGCCCGCAACTTCGGCTGCATAGACCTTGCTACATGCTGTGCAATTGATCCACAGCATCCTTCCGCTGACCTTTGGCTGAAAGTCCCGATACCACCGTTCGGTCAACTACCTGGTCCCCTTCACTTTTCCTAGTATAATCCATGAAGGTGTTACGATGCGGTGACGAGAGCACTACGATCCTCGTGCCTGATGGAATGTGCGGCTGACTGCGAATGCACGAACCCTTCAATGTTGCAAACTTGCGAGTGTGGGTTGGAGGTTGGAAACGACGGTCGGGGACTGCGCATCCATCTGCGATGTCGGGTACAACGTCGAATACGGATGCTGATGATGATGATGCTGTTGTTGCTATGCTGTCGGTATCTACTTACGTTCTTGAGATGATGGTGATGGGCGTGGCAGAGATCGAGAGGAGAGCGGCAACAATCAAGCTCCTCGCTCACTCACTCCTCACTACAGTACGCTGGCTTGGCTTAGCGTGGCTTCGCTCGACTGAACCGAAAGACTGTGTGTCGGTGTCGGCTGTTCGTTCTTTCCTCACACAAAACTCAAGACTGCGCTGTGCAGACTGACTTGTTTGCTTGGCCAACCTTTGGTAACGGATCTCAACCCTCGAATTTGTCAATAGCTTGTAGGCCAGTCTCGTCCGCTGGTGACCTATAGCACAGATCGAATCTCACCGATTTCTGTGCTGCCAAATGAAGAGTGCTGCACAAGTCGATTTTCAATTGAAATGGATTCAACAGGATTTCAACATCATGCACGTGATGCTCAACTCTTTAGAATTGCGTATAGTAGACGCCTTCCTCTGACAACTTGCCATCCTCTCATCGCCCTTTCGCTGGTGAAGAGGACTTGATGTTGCAGACGTAGCTCTTCATAACATATTGATGGTGTAGTAGGCATGTACGATGTTAACACGGGGGTAATCGATGAGGAAAGAGCAACGCAAAAGAGTTATAAAGTGTGAGAGGAAAGCTCGGCCGAACCAACACGTGATGCTCAGTGTAATTCAGAAATCAACTTCTGTTGCGCGCAAGTTTGAATTGGCTTCTCGAGTCGTAGTACGGGCTGTTGCGCAAAACAGGCAGCAGCTGGCGATCTTGGACCGTAGTCAACCCCAACGGTCCAGCCCAAACGAGCCAATTCCAACGGCAGAGCGCACGATGCTAATCAAATCTTGGAGCTGGCAACTCTCGAGGCACGAGACAGGCGGTTGTGCAGATCTAGCGGCTGGCTGACCGAACATTGGCTCTCTCTCTGGGCTGGCTCAGCAACTGCGAGAAGCGCAGCGCAGTGTGCAGCGAGCTCGCCATCATCCGGAACGTGTGGACGCTACCACTCGGTTGACCTTTCTCCACCAATCCTCAAGTCACCACTAAATAGCGTAAGTATTCAGCACCTGTCGACGTTGCACGACCTACAATCGCGACGCTACGACCACCGTCACAGCGCACACGAGCCGCACATCCAGCATCTCGCATTCGACTTTTGCCAAAAACTTGGACTAGGGTTGGCATTTGTAGTCACGGCAAACTCGATCAGCACATACCACGTAGATTCATTACCTCGAACCCGTCCTAATTCCACCTCTCTCTCTACCTTGCACTCCGCCATCATCATCATCGTCTCATCACCTCTTTACATTCTATAGAAAAATGGTCAACGTTCCCAAGACGCGCAGGACTTACTGCAAGGGCAAGCCCTGCAAGAAGCACACGTGAGTATTCACCAACAACAAATCGGCAGCAGCGACCACCGACACTTTGCAGCAAACATCATACAGCAGGAATACCGCGCCATTGGCATCAGGGAAGGATCAGGATACAGGTTCAGCACTTGACGGAACACAGCTGCAGTCGGATATACACGAGCTTGGTGGCCAACTCAAACACTGGCGTTTGGTAGAAGCTGGACAATATCTCGTAATGAGAGCATGCATCGCGACGGTTACTTTAGCAGGCATGTTGTCGTGAGAGGTTAGCAGATCTAGGAAAGGCAGCTCGGACACTCATCACCACTTTACGGGGAGGGCATGACAGAGGACGGAGACATTCTGATTAGCAGTGGGTGCCATCTGCAAGACACGATGTGTCCAGACATACTGCGTCACCGGTGGCTGATGCTGCGTTCTAGGAGGAATGGACGGTAATTTCAGGTGGCACGGCTGATGCGTGCATTGCATTGCAGTGGATAGGAGGATCGGCATCCCTATGTATGAACGCTGCAAAGCAGTCATTGGCAGCTACCGTTGCTGGACGCCCACCCTTAAGACGGAGCAAACGACTTACCCTCGATTCCATCTCATCATTGTTGATCGACACCAACAGCCCTCACAAGATCACCCAGTACAAGACTGGTAAGGCTTCGCTCTACGCTCAGGGTAAGCGTCGTTACGACAGGAAGCAGAAGGGTTACGGTGGTCAGACCAAGCCCGTCTTCCACAAGAAGGCCAAGACCACCAAGAAGGTCGTTCTCCGTCTCGAGTGCACCCAGTGCAAGTACCGATCGCACGTCGCCCTCAAGCGATGCAAGCACTTCGAGCTCGGTGGTGACAAGAAGCAGAAGAACGCCGCCCTTGTCTTCTAAAATCGTCATTTCCTCATCCTCCCTCCCTCTCCTCCGTCTTTCTCATTTATTCATTCTTTGGAGTTCGCGCTGGATTGTCGGTGGTGGTATCTTTGGACAATGCATTCATAATGGATTGTCGAGATCGCTGCTGCGCCTAGTGTCTTCATAACTTCCGGTTGATGGAAGCGTCGGATGCGATGCTTTCTAGAAAGTTGATCGGGGGCATTCAGTTGTTTCCCGTCGACGCTGTACTTTTTTCACACTCATGCCTGCGTCTCGTTTCTCGATGGCGCATCACTATCACCAAAAGAGGCGGCGGATCTTTCAGTAGACCCCATCTCTCTCACACACACCACACGCAAAATAAGCATCTTCTCTGAACCCAAAAGATCTCGTCTGTTCATCGCCGTGTGCATGTCTGTCAGACTCAGCTTGCAACTTGATCGAACAGCACAGCATCAGAACTTGGCCGGAAGGACATCTTCGCAAGAGAGTGCAGGATGGGAAAGGTATTGGCATCTATGGATTGAGGGCTGACACACTGTGCGACTGACATACTAATGTGCAGGACAACGATCGATCTATCAATGCAGGTGTGAGATTAAGCAAAAGCGGAGGTCTCGATACCAGCAGCCTTGGCAGCGTTGACAAATTCAGCCTTGACAGCGTCGGCACCGGAAGCGGCCTCGGCCTTCTTCCTGTATTCGGCGAGCTTGGTAGCCTCGAACTTGTCGCAGAGGGCGTCGAGCTCGTTGAGCTGGGCCTCGATGACCTGAGGAGTAGGAGCGGCGGCCTGGAAGTAATTGTTGTCGGTGATGAGCTTGTTGAGCGCCTTCTTCTCTTTCTTGATAGCCTTCTTGGCGGCCTCCTTGGCCTTCTTGGCGTCAGCCTTGGCAGCCTTCTCCTGTTCAGCGGCCTTGGCCTCCTCTTCCGCTTTGCGCTTGGCCTCCTCCTCGGCCTTCTTCTTGTCCTCAGCAGCCTTGCGCGGGTCTACGGCAGCAGTGCCGTTGGCACCGGGACGGCCCTTGTTCTTCTTGGCCTCACGAGCCGCCTTGTCCTCAGCCTTGAACTGCTTGATGCGTGGATCGACCGAGAGCGCCTTGTCGACGAGGTTGCGCAAGCGGGCGTTGTCCTCCTTCTTTCTGCGGGCACGCTCGTTGCGGTTCTTCTTCTCAGTGTATCGCTTGTCGTCACGGTTGTCGGAGCCCTCGTTGATCTCCTTGTCGAGGTACTCGAACGAACGCCACGAGTCAAAGTTGTACCAAAAGTCGTAGAACTCGTTGACCTGCTCGCGAGTCGAGTTGGCATCGCCGAGCTGGGGAACGGGCCCGTTCTTGGGCTCGGAGAAGCGCGACTCGCGCTCAAAGACAGGGCCCCAGAGAGCGTAGAATTGGTCAGCGGGTTCCTTGCCGGTGGGGACGGCGTCGTCATCGATGGCTTCGTCAACAGAGTCGAACTGACGACGCTTCTCGGGGTTGCTCAAGATCTCGTGAGCCTTGGCAATGCACTTGAAGAACGAGTCGTCGGAGGTGAGACCGGAGGAGCCGGCCTTCTTGTCCGGGTGGTGCTTGAGCACCTTTTTGCGGTGAGCAATCTTGATCTGCTCCTGGGTGGCCTTCCAACGGAGGGAAGAGAGACCGAGAACAGCGTAGTGGTCCTGGGTCTTCCACTCCTTGGGGTCGCGGGCGAGAAGCTCCTCGGATTCGTCCTCGTCACCGACACCAGCATCGTCATCTCCATTGGCAGCGGCAGCAGCGGCGGCTGCAGCGAGCGAGTCAGCAATGATCTTGTCATCGTCAGCAAACGAGAGTTTGTTGAGCTCGCGTCGCTTGTGGGCGAGGAAAGCGGGGCCAACAGGCTGAAGAACGTGAGTAGCAGGAGCCGAGAGAGTGGTGGCGGACGACTGGCCGGGCTTGAAGCCGGCGGGAGCAGCCGAGAGCTCGAAAGGCAAGTCGATGAAAACAGACATGGTGACGACAATTGAACCGATGGAAGGTAAGGTGGTGGTAACAACTCAAGCAGTCAAGAGGTTGGAGACTTTGCGATAACCTGGACTCTACAACCTGACTGACCAGCACTAGCGCAGTGTGCAATCTGTGGCTGCCAACGAGCAAATTGTCGAAGTCGCTTCGCGTTTCTTCCAAAGTGGCAGAAGATCGACCAAATGTGCGTCTCTGCCAAACCAAAATTTTCGATTTGAAAAATCATCTTGAAAATGTTAGTTGAAAGCAGCACAACATTGCTCGAGCATGCGCAACAAGTGCGGCTTTGGAAGAACGCTTGGATACCCAAAAGTGCAGGTGAGTTTTGCACTGTCGGTGGGCGACAGCTGTGTGTGTATGTGTGTGTATATAGCAGATTTTGACTCGAAAAGAGCTCTGTGAACAGATTAGACCAACACCTCTCTCGCTCTTGCTCTTGTTCTTCACCACGCATCTTCCCTTTGCACACACATCCATACAGCATGATCGACCTTCTCCTCCTTCAGCCCGACAAGGGTGGAAACCCGCAGCTCGTCAAGGACTCGCAAAAGAAGCGAAACGCCTCCGAGGAGCTCGTCGACGAAGTCCTCTCCCTCTACAAGAACTGGGTCACCCTCCAAAAGGACCTCGATGTTGCCCGTCGAGATGTCAACGTCGTCCAGGCCGAGATCACCAAGCTCCGCAAAGCCAAGGAGAACGCCGACGAGCAGATGGCCAAGAAGAAGGAGCTCGATGCCAAGGTCAACGACCTCAAGCCTAGCGTCGTCCAGGCCGAGCAGGAGATGAAGTCTAAAGCCATGCAGATCGGCAACATTGTCGGCGACAAGGTGCCCATTTCCAACACCGAGGACGACAACGCCGAGATTCGCAAGTGGCACCCAGATGGCCCCAACGCACAGGTCGAGAAGAAGGACGGCATCCTCAGCCACCACGAAGTCATGTACCGTCTCGAGCTTTTCGACACGGAGCGCGGCACCAAGATCTCGGGCCACCGTGGTTTCTTCCTCACCGGTGACGGTGTTGACCTCAATCAGGCGCTCATCAACTACGGTCTTGACTTCCTCCGCAAGAAGAACTACAAAAAGATCATGACCCCCTTCATGATGCGCAAGGAGGTGATGGCCAAGACCGCCCAGCTCGACCAATTCGACGAGGAACTCTACAAGGTCACTGGTGACGAGGACGACAAGTACCTCATCGCCACCTCGGAGCAGCCCATCTCCGCCCTCCACTCTGACGAGGTCTTTACCGAGCCCGCCAAGCAGCTTCCCATCCGATACGCCGGTTACTCGACCTGTTTCCGCAAGGAGGCCGGTTCGCACGGCAAGGACACATGGGGCATCTTCCGCGTCCACCAATTCGAAAAGGTCGAGCAATTCTGCATCACAGACCCCGCCTCGTCGTGGGACATGCTCGAACAGATGCTCACCAACTCGGAAGAGTTCTACCAGTCCCTCCAGCTTCCCTACCACGTCGTCGCCATCGTCTCGGGCGCGCTCAACAACGCAGCTGCCATGAAGTACGATCTTGAAGCATGGTTCCCCTTCCAGGGAGAGTACAAGGAGCTCGTCTCGTGCTCCAACTGCACAGACTACCAGTCCAGACGTCTCGATGTCCGATGTGGCTTCAAGAAGCCAGGCGACACAAAGCAGACGTTTGTCCACATGCTCAACGGTACCCTGTGTGCCACCGAGAGGGCGCTCTGCTGCATCGTCGAGAACTGGCAGACACCAGAGGGCCTCAAGATCCCTCCTCCGCTTCAGCCATACATGGGCGGAAGGGACTTTTTGCCTTACACCAGGGAGTTGCCCAAGAACACCACCAGCCAGAAGAAGAAGTAGATGTTCAGCGTTCCGGCCACCCTGCATCGTTTTGCCATTGTTCATGTACACGAGGGTTCTCCAGGTTCAAGTGCAATATCCCATCGCAGCGCCAAGTGACGCATGTGTCTCGTGTCTGTTGGACGACAGAGTGCGCCATAGGTGGAGGAGAGTCGAAAGTGAATGTCCATTTCAGTGCTGAGATCCTATGCAGCCAGTTCGTTGCCATCCTCCAATGTATCCTCCTCGCTTGGTTCTATGCGATCTTACAGCCATTCGCGCGCATGACTAGCCTGTTCGGCGATCAAGATATCGATCGTATCGCCAAAGTAACTCGCACCCTGACTATCCAATGCCCTCATGCACTGCTGGTGGCCCTCTCCATCCCCCAGCACATGGCACAGGTACCCCACCGGCGCGATGAACGCCTTATCCGAGTAGTCCACTAGCGCCTTTGCCTCTCCCTGCACTTTCACGCCTGCGGGGATATAGGGGAAGTTGAACGCCCTATTTCCCCTTGCCGAGCTGTGCGCGTGCTGGAGGAGCGGCAGGATGGAGGTGTCTCCTGTGACGGCGAGATAGTGTGCCAGGCGCCAAGGTGTGCGGCATGCGTTCCAGTGGAGTGCGCCGTCGTGTTCCGATTCCAACAGCTGGCCTTTTGCTGGGTGCCAAGTGTGCGAGGAGGAATCGTATTGAAGAAAGTCGGGGAGGAAACCCGTGCTTCCGCCGCAGCAAAGTGCGACTCGTTTGGTCGATTCCAACACCCACCCCCATCTCTGCCGCTCTTCCTGGCTCGAATGGTACCGGCTGAACAGCGCGAATGCCGACAGGATAAAGTCGCTCGTCCTTGTCGAGTCGTACAGCTTCTTCCCCTCCGCTGAGTCCCTGTTTGCCCAGTCACCTAGCAACGGCGTACCTAGCTCTGGATGAATAGTGTGCTTCAAGATCTGGCTAGTAAGCCTATCCGCTTCCACCCTGTACCTTGCCTCGCCATCCCCAAACACTTTTGCTGCAAGATAGAGCGCGGAAGCAATATCAATGTCGCCGTCGGTCGCCGATGTCTTTCCATCCTCCTCTACATACGGCTGCACCGGCCCTGCGCTCGAAGACGGCTGGTGAGGCGAACGGATCTGCCAGCACATCAGCCCATTCGGGTTGCGAAAGTTAAGAAAGAAGGACAAAAGACCATCAAAGTCAGGCTTATTTCGATGTAAGACGGAGATGAGCATCGCATAGCCGTGCGCTTCCGAGCAGGTGATGGCGTTGCCATTGTCCCCGCGGCCGTTGTAGTAGCAGTAGAGGCCGGCAGGTGAGGAGCGCAGATAGGTGTCGCGCCACGAGACGTATTTTGCTTCCATCGTAGCTAGCAAAACAACGGCGATGGAGGGAGAGAAGGGAGGTGGAGGAAGGTGGAAGGCAAGTGACAAGAAGGGAAGGGAGAGGAGCAAGTGGGTTACGTCGACAAAGGGTTTTCGGAAGAAGCAAGTGTTGGTTCCACACACGGACCATCACGCACAACCGAAGCTTCTTTTTCCAGGCACAGGCCACGCCGCAATTCATGCATAGTTATAGCCTAGACCGCCGGACACCTCGGAAGATATCGATCTTTGATCATATCATCCTCACCCTCTCGTCTCCTGCTCACTCGCTACCCTCTCACGTGGCCGCAGGCACGTCATTACCGAAGAGTAGCTGTCTGAAAATATCGATTTGATTGATATGCGTCGGAGGGAATGCATGGGGATGGAGGGAGGGGGGTCGACATAATGTACAACGACAGTCGCTATATATGTGGTGTGCGTGTGTGTGTGAATACCAGAGCCGTTTCCTTGATCCCTTATGGCGGCAATTCTCCTTCCGAGCTACAGCCATTCATGCACTGTGGGCATGTTGGGGGAGTACGACACTGGGGCTGGACACCATGCTTTCGGATAAGTTGGGTTCAGCACAGGGGAAAGATGGGACGGTTCTCTTCGTGAAAAGATCACGGAATGATTTTGGGGGGGTAGTACATTGGAGAGATGCGCTTAGTAGAAGAAGCCGAGGATCTTGCCGGCAACGTGCTTGCGACGAGCCTCCTCGTGGTCCATGATACCGGCCGAGGTGGTGAGAACGACGTAACCGAACGAACGGGCGGGGAGGAGCTGCTGAACCCAGTTCTCGATCTGGCCGAGCTGGACGTTGAAGCGGGGCGAGATGACACCGCACTTGTTGATACGGCCGTTGAGCTGGATAACAACCTTGCCGGAGCGGTGGTCGTCGACCTCCTCGAACTCGCCGATGTAGCCTAGCATCATTAAAGTGCCAAAAGAAATTACAACGCAATATCGAATCAGTAACTTGTGCCTCTCAAGGATGAACGAGGAACATGCCCAGCAACAGCAAAGGAAACGAAAGGGAGATGGGGAGAAGAAGACCAAGGGTAGAATGTAGCACGCCGAAAATTTGCGCAGATTGAGGTGGGGTGTAGGCCCCTCCACGCGGTAAGCATAGCAATTGCAGTTTTGCTCTCCCGGAGCCTTAAAGATGAACGCTGGTATGTACATCCCCATCTGCTGGGCAGGGAGGATGTAAGCCAGATGCCCATTAGTTATAACTCCGGAGAATCCTGTCCTGCTTTCTTGTTCCACCGTTCCCAACTTCTGCCGGATGATTATCATGCATGACCTCCACGGTGCTCCAACGCTTTATCCTTTTCAACTGATCTACCACATCTGATCCTCCGCTGGGAATGCTAGCCATGCGCTTCCTTCAAAGTTGTTATGACGTCGATGGGGTCTGGAAGAGGTAGGTGTGGATGTTGCTGTGCTGGGCGACGGTGACGCAAGAAACTTACCGTGCTTCTGCATGACGGAAAGGAACTTGATGACGACCTTGGACGAAGGTCGGATAAGAACCTGACGCTTGCCCTTGCGCTCAGCGTTGACGATGCTGTTAAGAGCGTCGTTCTATTGATACCCGATCGTAATGTTGATGTCAGCGAATGTACTCGGAGGCCTTTGCTATGAAGTCGCCTAGCTGGTGACAATGGCCGAAGATGAGAGTTGAACTTACGAGAACGGAAATGCGAACCATGGCGGGCGATTATGTGATCTACTGGGCAGGTACAGGCAAAAAGGGGATGGTGATGGTTGGTGGTTAGCGGGGACCTGTTCTGCACCAGTCGTAACTACTAATGACGTTCCCAAGAGAGCCGAGGTGACACAGGGGTTGCCAAGAGATGGATCTGGAGAGGTACAGGTCGACTACGTAGTGTGTGCGTATAGGTTGGCGCACAAGTTGGTCGGGGCAAGTCGAGTTGAAATTGAAGACAAGATGTGTCGGTGCCGCTGTCGGGGGACTAATAACGCAAGCCTTCCGAGGGTTGTAGATGACTGCTACGTCAAACTGCGGTGCTGCGCGCCCACAAAGCTAGGGTGATGCTATGTGAGCGACGGTCGACCTTGTCCAGAGAATCCAGCGCTTTGCTGCATTGGAGAAGCTACTATGTAGGCGGACGAATTGTAGTCGTAGATATTATCGATGTGGAGTTGATTCAACAATGAAAGCGTGTCTCGCTGGGCATCACCCAGTGTCAAGATGATGCGTGGATAGTGTGGGTACTAGAGTCGGCATGATGTTGTTGCAACCTGATCGGTAGAGATGCGTGCTGGTCTATTGAGGGTCTTGAGGTTTGTCGAACCGTCGGTAGGTGGACTCCCTGTGTCGTGGGTCGCGCATGGGAAGATGCTGGTGCTGCTACTAACCTTGAAGAGGTGGCGAAAAGTGACCGGTTGATGAAAGATGGAGTAGAAGAGAAGAGGGTTCAGGATGATGACGACGACGAGCACAACCCTCCAACTTCCAACTCGGCATCAAACAAACTGACACGCGCGACAGCACACACACACACACACACACACCCAATCCTACTGCCGGCAATCTTGCTGGACGCTTGCTCCTAGACAAACTCACTTGTACTTAGACGAGGCGACACATTCTTCACAAATTATCGCAGAGCCAGGAGCAGTGTAGCGCTCTGCTGCCTTATTCTTGTTCTTTGCGAATCCAGAAACTGGCATCAGGCAGTAGCGCAGCGCAACTTCAACATTTGTGAATCTCTCAAATTCGATTCTGGCCGGATTGTCGCTGCCAAATAGAAAATCACGTGTACATGCTCGGCCGAGCTCTGCCCAAATTCAAACAAAAATGAGAGACAGCAGTTGGCGTGGGTCTGCCAAGTCGCTGCCAACTGAGGGCTGCTCGACGGTAGCAGCCAGAAATCCAGAAGCGCTGGCTTGCAGAGAGAGGGGGAGACGGTGAGACGGTGTGAGACGGTGCGACTCGATTTGAGACCGCGAGCGAGAGAGGCAAGATAGTGAATCTGTAACCGGGTTAGTTCTGGAAGCCAGTCTCCCTGACAGCCAGGGCCGCCAGAGTGAGCGCGAGAGAGTGTGTGTGAGTGGGAACGAAGCGCACTCTCCTCGTCAACACCTTCTTCCTCACGATCACACTTCACCGTCACCTTATTCTAACCTCAAGAATCTGCCAACATGGTAAGCATCGCCATCCAGCAACATAATACGGCGCTCGACATACGGCTTCAGCTACAGCAACACCGGCATCACCAACAACAAAGAGACCAATATGAATGCATCAACAATGGGACATCACCAGAACAGCGACTTTCTTGGACGGCCATGTCATGCATGCCAAACGATAGCAACGACCCTAGCATGCGCTTCAGCGCCAGCACAGATCTTAGCATCAAGGGGTAGTATGACGCAGGAACAAGATGGTAGAAGTAACATTAAAGGGCGCGAGTGTACTTGTCGAGGTACGATTCGCAAAGATGGAGGAACTGCTACTACGGACGCGTCCCGTCGCTTTGGCATGATCATGATGCAGACACGTTAATCTACGGAGCAGAAAGCACCTTCATGGATGTCAAGGGCAAGGGTCGATGGAGTTCTAGAGACAGATCGTTGGAGACACGCCGAGATCTCGATGGGCAGCACGTCCAAGTCATTCGCCCATCGACTTGGCGGTCGCAGTACTGTCTAGGATAGCTTCATGCTCTCAACCTCATGTGCTCGCAATCGACCCTCGCTGTCATTAAAGCTCTCGACCGATTTGATCTTGCTGGTACAGCACACAACCAGCACGCCTTGGGGCCGAGCATCACGCACCATCTCCAGCCACACGAAGACGCATCTAGACGCGTCAGAACCGCGCCCTTTTGCTTTCATCAACTATGCATTCGTAGCAGTTGCTTTCGATCCGACCGTCCCGCCAATTGCTGTAGCTGCTTCCAGAAGTCGTGACTGCCGCTCGAACAAGCACCGTGTCGTGCTGCTTGTTTATTCCCCTTTCATCTCCGCGCCACATAATGCTGACCTTTTCAAACTCGGTTGCCTTCCTTGCCGTCGACTTTGCTTTCACTTGAATAGGGTCGCGTTCGTACCAAGACTACCAAGCGTGCCTCGCGCGTGCTCATCGAGAAGTACTACCCCCGTCTCTCGAACGTCGACTTCCACCAGAACAAGCGCGTCATCGATGAGGTTGCCATCATCCCCTCCAAGCGTCTCCGCAACAAGATCGCTGGTTTCACCACCCACCTCATGAAGCGTATCCAGCGTGGTCCCGTCCGCGGTATCTCGTTCAAGCTCCAGGAGGAGGAGCGTGAGCGCAAGGACCAGTACGTTCCCGAGGTCTCTGCCCTCGACACCTCGGCTACTGGCGGCCTCGAGGTTGACCCCGACACCAAGGACATGCTCCGCTCGTTCGGCTTCGACAGCCTCCCCGTCACCGTCACTGCCCCCGTCACCGCCTACCAGGCCCCCGAGCGACGTGGCCGCCACGTCCCCGGTGCCGGCCGCCGATAAGCGCATCGCTGCTTTATCGTCGTCTTGCTCGGCTCCGATGTCCTCGAATCCTATCTGCGCAACTCTAAAGCTGGTATCAGCAGTAGCAGGGTTGTGTGAGTCGGAATCGACGGATATGTACTACCATCCATTCGCATCGCTGATCCTAGCGTAGGCTTGCAGTTCGTGTCAGTCTATCGTTGGAGTCATTTACTTTCACTCATACGCACATACACTCATCCCATGGTTGCCGGCCTACGCTGCACCATGTGTTATTCCTCTTGTTGTACTGCAACTTTTCCCGCATACGGGAACGCACTCGACCCCAAAATCAAACGGATCTCTCGCAGAAGAGGGTTCTTTTAGGCTCCGAAAGATGATGCAGAAGTGCCCAGTGTGTGTCTTGTCAACCACCGCAAGTCATGTTGTGTCGGACTTCAGAACGGGCAGCGACCAGACAATGAGTTTGTCCCTGCCCTTGCAAGCTGCGCCTATTCCTCGACGGGGTCACCTGCAATTTGCAGCGCTCCCTTCATGACTAGTCTGCATCGCCGGAGAGCCTCGAAGGCGACAAGGCGGGCCCGACTCTTCTGCTGTGAGAAAGCGGCCGTCTAACAGCGCAAAGATGGTGGCTAGGCGCGTGAGCGTGTCGGAGAGCGAATCGCGCGGAAATTCTCACTCGGACCCTTTCTTTAAATTTTGAGCTTCCGGCAGGATCTGTTTCCTAATCAACTCCTTGCACCTTGATCACTTCCACAGACCATATTGCCTCGCATCTCACCATTATGGACTTACTCTTTGGTCGCTGATCAACTCTTTCACTCAATAGATTGCGAACAACGCGAGCCATGAAGCTAGCAGCATGTCTGCGAACCCGTTCCATCATCACCCAGCAATATGCTCGCCTCAACCTCGTGTCACATAGCACCCGATTCCCTATAGCTCCAAAACTACCTCAAGCCCAGCGGAGCTATCACGGCAAGAGCTTTTCAGGATTGGAGCTCAAGTGGTCCTTGGACTTACTAGACGAGATGCGTTCCGGCGCGGGGGAGGCCAGAAAGAAGCAGCCCAAGACATGGGGTTCGACACACACTGCCAAGTCGCGCCAGGATCCGCAAGGCTCGACGACAGGAAGAGGTCGATCGACGTACAAAGTCTACATGCCAAAGCTGACCGCAGCGCAGGAAGCGAAAGAAGCAAAGCTGCAGGAGCTCGAGCGTGGGCTGCAAGTCTACACGCATACCACACCGGCTGGACCGCCGCACGCTGCTGGGTCGAGCTTCTTGCTCCCCCGCTGCAAGTCTCCCTCCTCCTCGAACCCCACGCCCAGCAGCACCGATCCGAGCGATGCAGAAGCTAGGTTGAAGCCTCCAATGCTGGCATACACGGCAGACTACGACGAAGCCAATGACCTGCTCTCCTGTCTTGGTCCTGGGCCGATGGGTCTGGATCTCGAGTGGAACTTTTCCCGCTTCCAAGGCGCCCGTCGCACCGCGCTACTCCAGATTTGCAGCCCCTCCCTCATCCTCATCATCCACATGTCCGCCATGTCCCATCGCGTCCCTCCACTCCTCAAAACCATCCTCCAAAACCCGACCATCATCAAAACCGGCGTCGCTATCAAAAACGACGCGCTCAAACTCCAACGCGACTATGCCATCCATACTCGCAACGTCCTCGAGCTCGGCAACCTCGTCAAGCTCGCCGAACCCGCAAAGTGGGCCGGAATCAATAGGCTTATCAGCTTGAGAGACTTGACAAGGATCTATCTGGGGAGGAGGCTGAGGAAGGACAGCGTGAGGGTGAGCGATTGGGAGCGGTTCCCGCTGGAGGCGGAGCAGATCGAGTATGCGGCTAGTGACACGTTTGCGAGCTTGGAGGTGCTGAGGGCTGTAGCGGAGTATTTCAGGCCCACAGAGCGTGGGGAAGGTGGAAGTTTGTTGCAGCAGTTGGACCGGCTCAACACCACGGCTGCTGCTGCTCCTATGGATCTTGACCAGGCGCTGAGGTTGAGCGCCTACGATCTGTACCAAGAGCGCATTCAGCTCGACGCGGCTGAGAAGCAAAAACAGAACCTACGCACAGCTCTTCACGAGATCCGGCCTCCACTACAACCACCACAAGCACAACCACAACCACAAGCACAACCACAAGCACAACCACAAGCACAAGCTCTTACGCCCCCGCCACCATCCAAGCCCATCCTTGCAAACACCAATGCTAAACCCAGCAGGGACGCCGATGACGATGGAATCACCGTAACCCGCGTCCTCCTCGCCCACGACCGCGCTATGAACCGCTGGCTCTACTCCCAACAAACGCTCGCCCAAGTCGCCCTCGCGGCCAACATCAAAGTCAACACCGTGGCGCGGTACCTCCTCAAAGTGTTGCTTAACGAGAAAGACAATGCGAAACATGAAGGAGGAGGAGAAAGAGGGATACTCGACGACTTTACAAGCGAAGATAGGGTGCGTTTGGAGCGAGAGTTGAAGGAGGCGGGGCCGTCGTGTTTGGTGTCGAGACATCGTTATAGGGTGCTGGCTAAGAAAATGGGGTGGATCGAGGTAGCGTGGGCGAGTGGGAGTGCGAGTGAAGGCGAGAGCGAGTTGGATAAGCGGACCTACTCAGGCGCTGCCAGGGACGCTGCGATTACGAGTGGGAAGGGGGGAGCATCACGGAAATGGGCCCGTGAGTTCGTTGGTACTGAAGAGGGGAGCAATACAGGAGCACGAAAATGGTCAGAGAGTGCGGACAGCCCAAGCACAGCCAGGAAGGCTGCTGCTCACAAGGATGCGACTAGGACAATGCTGGATAACCGGATCTCTTCACCACAATCCACAACGCGTAAACGGACCTCTCCGCCGATCGTTGTCGACGTGAGCGACGATGTCGATGTTGTTGATACCTCTCGTTAGAACCACCTTCTCTCGCGCAGTAGTAGGATTCAGGATTACCTCCCACACCGCTCCTTGAACATCACATTCCCGTTTTTCGCACAGGGCGGTCCGAGTAGAAGAACGTTGCTTACTTGGAAACACTGTTGTACAACATCAAAACCGATCCTCGACATCCTTGTGTGCGCCTGTGCGAAGAGATCTTCCGGTCTAGGCCGAGACAGCAGGTGCCGATGCCCCCACTGCTGCCGCCTCTTGCTGTGCCTTTGTCTGGAGTGCCACAATCTGTTCGCCCAAGCACAAGGTTAGAGTACTTCTGTCAGCCTCGACCCTTTTGCGCGTGTCGTTGCGGGATGATGACTTACCTCGACCTTCTTCTTCTCCGACTTTTCGGTCAAGTCTTTCAGCTGCGATTCCACCCTCGCACTACGCTCGCCCAGCAACGACAAAAGCAGAACCAGTCAGCTCGACCGTACTCCACAACAGGCGATAGAAAGGTCAAGTGTAGAGAGAACAGGGCTGTGGTGAAGGATACGTACATTTCGCTTTTGATAAACTCGATCCTCTTATCTACATTCGTTTTTGCCTCGACCTGGTCCTGCTTCACCAGCACCGGTCCGATGAGCTTGTAGACTTGATTGTTGGCCGTGAGCTTGCCGAACTCTTTCGCGACCTGTTCGTTCTCGCGCAGCTGCGAGTCGAGCTGCTGGCGCGCCTCGACCGCCGTTTGGAACGCTATCCTCGCACCATCATCGAGAAAAGTAAGGCAACGTTAGCTACGACTTCAACGACTTGAATTTTGAGCAGGGACTAGTGGATGGCCTACAAGCTTGGAGCTTCTGGTACTCTGTTACCGCTGCCTCCATTGTGTGCCTTGTAGCAGAAAAGTTGTGGTGATGAAGAGGAGGACTGGGAGATGGACATTGCGCAGGTGGAGTCCAACACCAACAGGTTTGATCCTTGTTCTTCCTTCGCGCCCAACAGTGTTTGTGATCTAACAAGTCCGAAAAAATCACGTGGAGATGGGAAAGTCACCGAAATTTCGAATGCACGCTGCTGAACCCTGAGAAGAACACCAAAAGTGGAGGAACATCAGCTTTCCTTGTCTCTTGTCTTCTTCTCACCACTTCCACACCATTAGCATCCCTTTGAGCTACAATGACAGCAGCAGATCCGGCAAGCACACCGCCGATAGGGGCTGAAAACGGCGACGCAGTGGCACAGAAGGTGCCCAACAGCCCTTCCACCGCCTTTGCTGCACTTTCCCTCGCCGATGACCCTTCATCTTCACCCTTGTCCCCGGCTTCCACGTCGATCTTCACACAAGCACATTTGGACGAGTTGGATGCATCCACCCGCCTCGTCTCCGCCCTTGATGCTGCACGAAAGCAGACCAAGCCTCTCATCCGATCCACTGGCCACCTTGTCTCCGGCTCTGGCTCCAAACACCATCTGCTGTCGTGGAAAGTGGCCGAGTTCGCTTATCGCAAATCGACCTCTGTGGGGTCAGAACTGCCCACCCTGGCACGAGGACTCTTCACCGAACGCATAGATGTCGGATCATCGTCATCAGAAGCAGAAAAGCACAGGATTGTGGTGAGGGGCTACGACAAGTTCTTCAACCTCGGCGAGATGGCGTGGACCAAGCCCGAGTCCATCGCCCAGTACACCACCGCGCCGTACGTCCTCACATTCAAGGAGAACGGGTGTATTATCTTTATCGCAGCTCTCTCCCCAACGCAGCTGGTGGTGACGTCGAAGCATTCGCTGGGATCGATCGAGGGAACAGAGGTGACGCATGCGCAGAAAGGCCACGAGTGGCTACTCAAGCATCTGGCCTCCGTCGGTCGAACAGAACAGGATTTAGCCAGGGAGCTGTGGGAGCGAAACGAGACCGCGGTGTTCGAGCTGTGCGATGACTCTTTCGAAGAACACGTCCTTGCCTACTCCGCTGCGCGGTCTGGACTGCATCTGCACGGTCTCAACAGCAACTCTGCACACTTTTCCACACGCTCCATGCCCGATGTCGACGCGTTTGCGAAGGCGTGGGGGTTCATCCCTACCCGCTGGATCCAGATCTCCTCCCTGGCAGAGGTGCAAAAAGTGACATCCGAGATCGAGCAAACCGGCGCGTGGGAGGGAGAGCCCATCGAGGGCTTTGTCATCCGCACCCATATGCCGAGCCAAGCAGAGATGGAGAGGCTCAAGAAGGAGAGAGAGGGAAGCGTGATCAGCCCACCGTATGCACCCGGCCAAGCATGGTTCTACAAGGTCAAGTTTGACGAGCCCTACCTCATGTATAGGGACTGGAGGGAGTTGGCGAGGAAGATGGTGAAAGAGAAGGCGGAGTGGGAGGCCAAACTCGCTGCCCATTCATCCTCGGCCGTCGAAGTTGTTCCTCCTCCCGAAGAGAACGCTGTAGAAGCAAACGAAGCGCAAGAGCCCCTCCCCGAGAAGAAGAGCGAGAGTGCGGAGGGTGAGGGGAAGGGGGAGGAAAAATCGAAAGCAGCCCTCAAACGGGAACGCAAGAAGCTCGCCAAACAATCCGCAAAAGCCTCCTCTGCCGCCCTCCTCGCCGCACGCCAAGCCGGGATCCTCCCTCCCGCCCCGCCGCAACCGCGCTCCAAGCGCCCCGAAACGCTCCTTTTCATCCAATGGTGCTACGACCGCCTGTACGGCAACCCTGTCCTCAACCTCAAACCCCAACCGGGTCTC
The DNA here is from genome assembly GCA_928869825.1 of Ustilago lituana. NCBI lineage: Eukaryota > Fungi > Basidiomycota > Ustilaginomycetes > Ustilaginales > Ustilaginaceae > Ustilago > Ustilago lituana. The sequence goes on from CAKMYA010000002.1 coordinate 761,154, forward strand.
TTTGCCGGCTTGGCGCAGAATAAAGGAATCATTGCTATGCGAGAGGCCTTCCTCGCCCACCTCGCCTCCTCTTCTCCGGCATCCAAAGAGGATAGGAAGGAGGAGGACAAGAAGAGGGAGGAGGATACGAGGGAATTCAGCAAGACGATTCTTGCTCCCGTCGCGGTGCCAGGGTGTGGAAAGACGGTCCTTGCTGTAGCCTTACAAGATTTGTTTGGCGTGGGACATGTGCAGTCGGATGACTTCAAGGCGAAGAAAGGGTTCCTCGCCGCTTTGGAGAAGGATTTGCGCATGCATGCGGCCGAGGAAGGATATGTTGTGTTTGCGGATAAAAACAACCACCTTTTCCAGCATCGAGACGAGCTCACGGATCTCGCCTTGAGCCTCTCCCAACCACCCGCTCCTCCCAAGGGCAAAAAGGACAAGCCACAACCGCCCATCGGCCGAATCCGAACAGTAGCGCTGGCATGGGACTTGGACTCGCTCCCCCTCAACACGCTCCACCGCATCTGTTCCGCCCGGGTCGAGCAGCGGGGTGACAACCATCAAACCCTGGTCGCGGACACAAACCAAGCGGCTATTACAGGGTTAAAATCGCACGAGACTGTGCTGTGGCGCTTCCTCGAGGCATTGCAACCGTTTGGCTCGGCAGAAGGCAAGGGAGAGGGTGCCGAGGGGTATGGGGATAGCTCATTCCACCATGTGGTGAGGCTGAGTGTGCATGCGAGTGCGGAGGAGAATTTGAGGAGGGTGATTGGCGAGCTGGGCGCAGTGCTTGGGTGGAAGATGCCGAGTGGAGAGAGGATCAAGAGGGCGATGGAAAAGGCGTTTGGGTGGAAAGTGGTCAAGAAGCAGGGTGCGGGGGAGAACAAGAAGAAGAAGGAGGAGGAGGAGGAGGAGGAGAAGGAGGGGGAGAAGAAGGAGGGGGAGAAGAAGGAGGGGGAGAAGAAGGAGGGGAGAAGAAGGAGGGGAGAAGAAGGAGGGGGAGAAGAAGGAGGGGGAGAAGAAGGAGGGGGAGAAGAAGGAGGGGGAGAAGAAGGAGGGGAGAAGAAGGAGGGGAGAAGAAGGAGGGGGAGAAGAAGGAGGGGGAGAAGAAGGAGGGGGAGAAGAAGGGGGAGAAGAAGGAGGGGGAGAAGAAGGAGGGGGAGAAGAAGGAGGGGGAGAAGAAGGAGAGAGAAGATGCGAAGGTGCGGTACTTTGGGTTGGCGGTGGAATTGGATGTTCGCGGTTTGCTCGACTCGCTTCTTCTCCCCGTCGATGGCTCGGATACGGCCATCGCTGGTGTAGACGATGACATTCGCGAGTTCTACACTTCAGTCCGCTCGAATGCGCGGTTAAACCTTCGCCCCCACATTACCTTGGTCCACCACTCCAACCTCTCCCCCCCCCTCCCCCCCTAACGATGCGGACAAACAATGGGCCTTCTACACCAACCTCCTCAACTCCCCCACCCGCTCAGAATCCCCCTTGTTCCGCATAACCCTCAGCCACCTCCTCTACGAACACGCCACGCTGCTCACCTTCCCCATCGACACCCTCTCCCCCCCTCCCCCCCTCGCATCCACATTCTGGTCGCTCCACAACCCCACCTGGACCCCGCACATAACCCTCGCAACCCGCAATCCCGACGTCAAACCGTACGAAGCCAACCGCGTCATCTCCACCTGGCTCGCCGCAGACAAACGCCCAACCGACCGCATCAAAGTGCTCCGCCTCCCCAACCCCATCACCGTCGAAGCGAGAGTGGTTGGAATGACCTAATCCTCCAGGCCATATAGAGAAAGAGAGAGAGGATAAAGTGGGGGAGAATCACAAACACTCACCAAAACAATCAAGAGTGCAGAGTGTGAACCGAGAAGCATCTGCATTGAGGGATGAATTGATCCGTGACATGAACATAACTCAGGTAACTGATGGGACCAGCGCGGCTGGATGGGAACCCTTGACTACTACGGAGAGGAAAGAAAATAACATGCGGTTGCGAGCGGGAAATTCGAGACTAGAGAGGAAAGAGAAGAGGTAAGAATAAGGTATCATACAACCCGCTTCTAAAGCAGATTGCATCGTTTCGAGGATCGTAAAATGTTTGAGCAAACTCGAGTTGTAAGCAAAGCGGGAGAGGGCGGGACAATCTAGGCATCAAAATAGAAGAGCTTCTTGCGGTGCGGCTGGGGCTGGAATCCCTTCTGCACCGTGCTACCCTCAGCACCGCCAGCCGCTGTCGCCGCATCTTTGTCAGCAGCACCTGGTTCACGGCTGCTTCGTGGCGTTCGAGCGATGACGTTGTCTCCGCCCTGCCCAAGATGTTTTGCGAGTCCACCGGCGTCGAGCCCCCACGCTGGGTCGTACACGTCGTGCGTCTCGCGATCCGGTAGCTGGAGGATCGGGTATGTCTTTAAGCCGGGAAGGTGGTCGTAGCTCCAGGTGCGTGGCGGTTCTTCATGATGTTGAAGCACCTGTGGGCCAGCCTGTGCATGCGATGCAGGCGCGACTGCAGCCTCAGTCGAGGTGAGGGGCTGCATACGGTGATGCGTCGAGTGCGTGCCGAGCGAAGAGCGTGATCGTGGCGGAGGCATCAACGACGTGCGGTGGTGGCGTCGGCCATTCTGCCCAGCCATCGCCGAGTTGGGTCGGATGACAAAGTCGCCCGAGGTGAGATCCTGAGACGACATCTCACCGCCGTCTTCAGGCACACTCGGTGTGGGACTGCGATGCAGCGCGGGCATGGTCGAATGACGTCCCAGTACCGGCTGATCCATGCTGTTGGGAGGCGCACCGAAATTCACCACATGGCCGACAGCAGCACGCTCAGCGCCTTTGTTGTTAGCACCGTGCTGTCCTGACATCAACGACATCGACGCGCTGTGCCCGTGACCGTGCTGATGATGTCCGCGATGATGGTGCTGATGGTGCTGGTGGTGCTGATAGGCATGTTGATGTTGTCCCCTCTGCGCCTGGTTGACGCATTGACGACTGGAGAGGGCAGCAGCATGTCCGTAGCTGATGCTCTGGCGATGGTGACCATGGTGTGGGAAAGCCGAGGTCGTGGTAGAAGCAGGAGGCGAAGCGATTGTAGTCAATGCACCCCAGCCAAGCCCTTTGGCTCGAGGCGACGTGCCAGCGCTATACGGTAGCGAATGGTATCCAGCAACGCTGTTTGGTCTCGATGGAGACAGTGCAGCGTGTGCAGCATCCTGCGCCAGCGCAAAGCTGCTGTTGTAAGGGCTTCGCGTCAGCGTCGGTGAAGGCGGTGGCTGACCATAAGGACCAGCAGCCATGTGTTGGCGGGACGAACCGGCACTGCCGACAAACATCTGCGGTGTGTTGGCGGCAGTCCAGGCTCGACCGGTCGAGTAGGCTCTCGCGCTCCTCGGCATCTGGGCGTAGAGGTTGGTGCTGCTGCCAGAACGGCTGATAGGTGCGAGGAGCGGCGGAAGCACCGAGATGTCGCGACTCCTTCGCTTATTGGCCTTCCTCTGTACATCTGCCTCGGTCACACGAGAGGAGCTGTCGACACGAGCGCGTTGCAAACGCTTGGCGGGGTCCTCGATAGCAGCAGCATCTTCCGACTTGGCGTCGGCAGGCGAAGAGTCGCCTGGAATGTCCCCCTGACCAATCTCCCGCACATAGGCAGGCACATGGCCACGTCGGATGGTTGGCTTGGCTATCAGGCTTTGCGTCGGCGTGATGCGGTCCTCCGATTGATGTCGCGTCATTTCGACAGAAGACAGTGAATTGTTTTGACCCAATGAGCCAGACATGCTGAGATGTCTCACCGACGAAGCTCGCTTCTGAGCGTAGGGCATTTTATGGTGACTACTGCTTCGCGAAGCGCTGCTCTCGCGTCGACGTGACTGTCCCGAATCGTGTGAAGGCCACTCGTCGCTTTCGTTGGTGGATTGGAAAACGTCCGAGTCGCCTTGCATGGGAGCGGGAGAGGCGGTAGAGCGCCAATTCAGCCAGGCCGAAGACAAGGAACGAAGCCAACCGCTGGTGGTAGACCCCGAACCGGAGCTCGAAATCGAGACAGCATTGGAGTTGCGTCGTGCGGGGACGCCCGCTACGCCGAACAGAGAGAGGCGCTGCAAGTGAGATGGCCTCGTCTCTGATACATCGGTTCCACGCCGCAAGCTTGTGGCAAGCGGGCCAGAAGCACGAGACTGAGCCAACTTGAGACTGCCAACCACCATGCTGAGCCCATCGTCGCTGGGAGGCGTCTGGGAACTTTGATCGAGCTGGGAAGGATCCGAGAAGCTCTGCGATAGGGCGGACTGTCGCCTAGCCGGAGTGTCGTGGCGAGACTCCTGCGATCCTTGTCGCACCGATTGCGTTCCGTCAAAGTAGGAACGCTCATGCATCGAGGAAGATACGGGTGCAGCCGGCTGATTGGTGAGCGTGATGCCGCTGGCACCCATGAGAGTGTGTTCGCTGGCAAGACTGCGCGAGAGCAGCGAGCCTCTGGCGCTCGGGCTGCCGACATGGTCGCTGAACAGATCGACAGAGGGGGCAGCATGGTGCTGGCTGCCTTTGTCGAGCAGCTTGAGCGGACTAGTTGCTCGGAGAGACGACCTCTTTGCGCTAGAGTCAGGACGCTGCGAGAGCGTGGCAGCGGGCGATGTAGCGTGATGTGCGTGGATCTGTTGTCGCGACTCCTCGTCGACTTCATGAGTAGGGGCGAAGCCAGGCACGGAGAGACGGTGGGAGGCTCTGGCGCTGTACGAAGTGGATGGTGAGGGTACGAGCATGGACTGCCTCGGCGTGATAGCAGGCGTAGCTGTGTTGGTGGAAAGCACAGAGGCGGTGCCGCCGGCGTTCATCTCGACAGAATGACCGTTGCGCAGGGCGCTGCGAGCACCATTACCGCTCCTCACGCCGGAATTGGAACGCGGCTTCATTCGGGGCTCCCACAGGCTGCTACTACTTTCCGAGCTGAGGACGCTGCCTTCCGTGCCGGCTGTGCTTGCCTTGCCACCGCTAGCAGCTGAGGAAGAGCGAGGCGGCGGCACCGATGTGACGCGGCCTCCATCTGCAAATTGCGCAAGATCGGCTGGGCGCACTCTGGGGCTGTTGTGTGCTGCTGGGGTCATGGTAGTATATTGAGGAAAGTAACCTTCGCTGTCAGCGCCGGGAGCGTGCAAACCGAGCGGAGTGATGAGTCGACCACTGGCGGTGCGTGGCTTTTGAGCGGCGCCGCGACCATAGACGTAGCCGCTGGAGCTTTCTGTGGCTGTGTCGCTGGCGCCGCTCGGGATGGCTGCACCACTGGCGCTGCTACCATCGGCATACTTGTCCATGCATTCAGGGCAGAGACATTCGCTTTCGGGAGTGTTGGCGGCCATCATGGGCATGGGCATGGGCATGGACGAGACGCTGGCGGAACTCGGCCAATTGTGTGGTGGCGCTGGCGCCCATGCTGCGCTGGTAGAAGGCACGAGCGGTTGAGAGAGGTACTGCGCCAGCTCGCCAAGACCCGAAGAGCGTCGCTCATCAATCAAGCGACAGCGTTCGGAGCAGTAGAGAGGAGTTGGTGCCTTGCGCTTAGCAGCGAGCTCGGCTTCCTGTTGCTTCAAGGCGGCTGGAGTGAGACCGAGACCACCGAGAAAACCGCGTCTTCGGGTACGAGCTTGGCCATCGGCGCTGGTGTGTATGTTGGCACCGGCAGTAGCTTCGTTCGACTTGAACGAGGATGGGCCGCTGCTGTTGGAGTGGGATCGATTGCTGGCAGCGGAACCTGGTCGGAAAGCGGCAGGGCTCTTGCGACCGTGAGGACCGGATGCTTCGCGAGTGGATGCTTTGCCCTTGCCCTTGTCATCGTGCAGCTTGGTGGTGGGTCGGAGCTCGCTGAGCGCATGCAGGCGGCTGCCAGCGCTGCCGGTGCGCTTGTGAGGACCTAGTGGACCACCTCCAGCCTTGGCATGCAGGCGGCCGGCAGAGTGCGTCCTCTTGAGTGCGGTGGAGGACTGCTGGGTAGCAGCCGCAGCTTTTCCGTCGTCCGAGGTTGGCGGCGCGGGCTCGGATGTGTTGAAGGCGCGGCCCTTGATGGTACCTGAACGGCTTTTGAGCGTGGTGTGTGCGATAGGAGAGGCGGAAGGTTCGGTGGAGCTGGCTGCTTTGGCAATGCCCTCGCCAGGCTCGATGAGACAATCGCAGGTAGCACAGTAGGTTTGTGTCCAGAGCTCCTGGCCATCCATCTCAAAGGCGGCCTCTTCGTCGCTGCTGTCGTCTGTGGTGGTCTCTTCATCGTCGTCATTGTCGTCGTTGTGGTTGGATCGATTGCGGACGAGCTTGGCGTTGGGCTTGGAGGACGGAGCAGCATGACCCGAGCCGTTCTTTGGTTTGGCAACTGCGCCTGGTGGGCGTGCGCCTGCCGGCCCAGCAGCTAGTGGCATGATGTTGAGAAAGGCGAAAGCCGGGAGGTGAAAAAGACGGACGACGAGACTAGGAGCGCATGTGTCGGTGTGAGCTTGGATTCCTTGTATATGGCGGTAGGCGTTGAATTGAGCAGATGCAGATCAAGAACTGTGCAGCAGAATCGGTTGCAAACGGAGCGATGAAAAGGGTGAGGTGCGTCAAAGTCACAAAACAGTGCAACTCGAGGACATGCTTTATAGGTATGGCCGAGCAGGTGGACAGTCTAGAGGGCTGAAAAGCTGGTTTGCAGACAGTACGGGCGTGGTGGAGGATGCCGAATGTAATTTGGCACGAACAGGGACGCTGACAATGGGAGGGCGTGAAGGATCAGATGTGGGTGATGAGCATGGGTTTGTGAAGTAGATCAGAGGAGTGCACCAGATTTGTCGTGTATGCGGTCGACTGGCGCGTTGACGATTTGCGAACGGGATGGGCGAGCAACAGAGCCGATCGCTATTGCGTGGATACGAAACAAAGCAGCAACACTAGGTGGCGGATGAAGGTCGGTTGGGAGAGGATGTGGACGAAAGAAATGAAGAAGGAGGAGACGATGGTGAAGTGAAGGCGGTGGGATGTCAAGTTCCTGTGCTAGCTGCTCTCCGAAAGAGACCGAAATGAGAAACGTCGAGGTTCGGCGACCGAAGCAAAGAAAAGCGGAGAGACAGGGAGAGCCAGTGGGGGGGCGGGAGTAGAGAGTAGCAACGTGATACGTTTCAACGAACAAAAGAGAAAGTGTTGAGCAAAAGGAGACAGCGAGGTAGGCCGAACCTTTGCCGGCGATGGCTATCTCTCTTTGGCTTTGGCTTTGGCTTTGGCTTTGGCTTTTTCTCTCGCTCTTTCTCTCTTTCTCCTTTCTCCGATACAGTACAAGCGAACTGCAGAAAGCAGGAAACGAGGCGTCAAAGACACGTTTGAAATTGGGTGGCATGCGTGCGCATACCTTTCTCCCGCAAAAGCGAAAAAGAAAGAAAAGGAACAGACCGCGATTTTGGCAGCATGGCAATGGTGGGGAAGAAAAGGGGGAGGCCTGTTTCGAAATTTGGCGTTTGCATTCGTTCGCGTTGCCTTCTCTGGAGGGAGAGGAGCAGCCGACACAGCACAGTGGACAGGCAGGCACGCGCTCTTTTTCCCCCAACAAAGCGACGCCTGCTCAAACAGACGCAAAGTGAAATGTGACACAGTTCAGAAGCGGAAACTGCAGGTGGGCGCGCTCTCGCGTCCAACCTATGGACAAGGCAGACGCATAGCTATCTCGGTACCGTATCGAGGCTTGTCGGTCGAGTCCACCGACGGGCCACGATGATCGCCACGGTCTCGCTAGCTCCAAAGAAGCCAGGGTGCTTATGGAACGATAGCACTGATTCGGCTGTGCTGTCCCAAACAAAAGAAGGACAACAGCAGGTTGTGACGGCACAGAGGTAGAGGCAGCGGCAGCGGCCAAGGGGCTCCGTCAACATATCATAACTCGAATCGGCTCAACGTGGCGGACACTGACAACCCGTTTCCTTACGCGTTGCGGCAATCTCGACGTCGGCATGCTGGCAAGGTGATCAACTAGCTCGCCAAACAGAGAAAAGGGCTGCCAGCTTTGCACCGTCTCAATTCGCCGGACCTCTGTTGCCGACGAGCGGAGTTCATGACAGCTCACTCTACGTCTACTCGCTGGTAACCAAGGCTGTAGCAGACGTCGCAGTGCGCTGTGCCGATGCACATGTCACTGTACTCCGCGTTTAGTTGCCGTGCAAGGACACGCTCATGGTTGAGAGCAATGTGGCTGTGGGACCCCAAATTACAGTAGCTTGGCCAACTTGCCGCTCTCATTGTCACGTTATGAGCCAAGAGCGCCCTTGTTCTGGACCTGTCAAGCGGCCCATTGCAGATGCCAGACGCCAGGCGGCGGTGGCTTGGCAGCACGTCTTTCCAACATGGTCATGTTACAAGAATGCGCTCCCGCGAGAACGGCTGCAGCGCATACGGACCTCCTTCGAGCTGCAGCGCTGCGTGGCGGTGAGAGAGTTTCTATTATTATTTGCAACTCTTGCCCCTTCCATGCGGTCTGATGCCACAAAACTTGCGCTTATTCCGCTGCAGTCACCTTCTGCCCTTTCTGTCAGGGGCTTTCCGGTGGCCGCGCTGCAACCGCGTTCGGCACACAACCACGTTCGCGTCCAACTTTGTTACCACCACCCTGGGCTTTTCGAATTCTCTTTCCCTGCTCGTTGGCAACCCCTCTGTGCCGCTGTGTGCATTCGCCAACCAGGACACGTTCAGCTTTTCCATTTCATCATACTGTTAATGTGATATCGACATCCCAGTGTGTTGTGGTGGAGATTGTGATGAACAATGCCTCGGCCACCGATGGTCATCATCGCGCGTTGCAGTGCGGCGACATTGGAATGCTGTGTGGCTATCCAGAGGAATCTCGGTACTACGGACGAACTCTTCCGCTGCCAAAATCAGAGCCAGCGCGGGAGTGTGCATGATTTTCCCATTTCTCCATTCAGTGTCGGTCGATGGCAATGGACAGTCGACCTCGCTCTAAATGCCTTTCTAGCCAGTGACGCGACGATCGCCCCTCCCCCTGAAGTCAGCCTCTTTTCTTCCTCCTTCCACCCCTCTCACTTTCCTCGCACATCGCCAAGCTCTGCCGTGGTTGTACTGTTCTTCTCCGTAAAGCGCCTGCTGGATCTGTTGTCACGGTCGACAATATCGGCAACGGTGACCATGCACCCTCCTTCAAGCCACTGCGTCGCACTGAGCAACCAAAGATGTAATTCGAAGACCGCACCATGCAAAGCAAGCGCGGGTCGCCGATGTCATGTATCCACAGGAACAAGCTTTGTTATCATACAATCCAATGCATGGTCGCTTGCATATCGACAAGCTTTCGGGATTGGCGCGTTGGCTCTGCGGTAATCTTGCTGCCGACAAGCGAGGCAGGGACCGATTTGCCGGGTATGCTCGTTGGCTAGGTGACCGGGTGGGTTGCTTATTGTTCAGGTAAGCTAGAGCATGGTGGTGACGCGGAAGAGCCTGTTTTGTTCGGCGTTCAAGTGCAATGGCTCGAGTGGCCGGCGGTTGCTGCAGACACGGTGAACTGGCCCTTTTTGATTTGATTTGATTTGATTTGATTTTTTTTTTCCCCCCTTGATTCAATTTTGAAATTAAGCTTGGCTCGGCCTCCGTGTCGGCGTCAAGAGATTGCCGCAAGCGAGCGAGCTGTCCCTTTCATGGCCGGCCATCTTGGTCCCACAAGCAACTGCCCTGACGTTGAATTGCAACCGCGCCGAACGAGATGGCTGCGCCGACGTGGACTTCCGACGTGGACTTCCGACGTGGACTTGCGTCTACTTTCATTATTTGTGCCAGTTGCCATGTTCGAGTTGTAACCGATCGAGAGCCGGGCAGTGGGTCGGATGAGGGGCTCCGATCGCAGCTTCGATTCATCAGTGGAGACAGAGTGCACGGCACCGGGAGAAGAGAGCGTCGCTTTCCCATGTTCTTGCCGCCTCTTGAGGCGCAAGTACTGTATGCAGATGTGAAAACGAGTCCAAAGGTCCCGGCAGAGCCACACACCTTTTCCCGGGCTGACCGTTCCGGGAGGGTGGGGAGAGCGGGAAAGACTGATACCTGTGAATGGCTAGCTCGCAGGTGGATTTCACGCGGCAGACGAGCGGGGGCCCCAGAGCCAAGAGATGCCGTTCGAAGCAGCAGCAGCAGCAACGCGACGGCAGAAAGTGGCGTGCTGCATCTGTTGAATTCCCTTCCGAACCAAGGCGAAGATCGGAACGTCAGACCGCCAAAGATTCGGTGTTAGACTCACTGGTAAAGATGAAATTTTACCTCTGGAGCAATCGGGTTACGATCCTGAACTAAACACGAGATTCGGCGACCCCGCGGTCTCGCCTCACGTTTTTGTGGTGAGAGACCAACTCAGTACTGTAGTCGCTTCTGAGCACACTGGTCTCTTCACCCTGTTCTCCTCAACATTCTAGTTGTTACGAGAAATGCTTCTACCTCCTCATCCTCTTCTGAATGTGCGTGGCAGGCCGATGAGATGCATACCAGTGTGAGCTGAAACGAGGACCGTTCTGGTGAGCATTGTTAATATAGACTGGGGATAAAGATGGAAAAGAGCTTTTTTTTGGCGGTTGCAGCTCAGTCTGTTATCAAATTGTCCGAACGGATCACTCCGCACTCTTTCATTATTGGCCCGCCATGGTCGAGATTCCTTTTTTTGGATTGGTCTGATTAAACCACAAAATCAGAAGCTCGCAAATGGCGAAATCAATATGCATCAACGAGTCACAGACAGTCGTCTCTGTCCTTCGCATCAGGCTCGATCTTCCAGATCAACACCTCATCACCTCCTCCTCCTCCTCCTCACACCTCGCTCGCACCATCTCCACTCCCTTCAACACCATCTTCAAGCAAACATACACCTGATTCCCTCCTCCGGGTCCCTGCAAACATGCCTCCCACCACACATCTTAGAGGACCTCCCGATGACCCTAACGCGGAATGGATCATCCAAAAATACGGTGGTACCAGTGTTGGCAAATTCCTCGACACCATCGCAGAGCAGATTGTCCCTTCCTATCTCGCCGGGAATAAGGTTGCCATCGTCTGTTCGGCTCGCTCCGGCCAGACCAAAGCACTTGGCACCACCAATCTTTTGCTTCAGGCGGCCAGCGAGGCGCTGGACGAGGCGCACACCCCAGCAGCATCCCTCTCCAACTCGGTCGCATCTCTCGCCAATGGCGCACAGACGCCCGTTCACCGTCCCGGCTCCGCCTTTTCTCGCAAATCCAGCTCTCGCGGCACCCCCATCGGCCGCATCGAGCCCCTGAGCAGCAATGTGCTTGATAGCAAGCTCGAGCAGCTCCAACTCAACGGCACCGGCACCGAGGCTTCGTCTGCGGGTAAGGCAGCCAATACTGCCAAGAGCGATGCTGGTTCCGACTCGGACCCTGAGATTGCCATCGGATTCAATGCTACTGTCGACCGCATCCTCTCGGACCACCTCGCGTCCGCACGCAAGGCCGTCACCAAGGACAAGGCATTGCTCGCCCAAATCGAAAACGATATCGTCGATGACTGCGACCGTCTGCGCGACTTTCTCCTCGCCGCCAAGATCATCGAAGAGATCTCGCCCAAGTCTAAGGACATTATCATCGGGGTCGGTGAGCGTCTGTCCTGTCGTATCGCCGTTGGCGCGCTCCGCGATGCCGGCGTCGAAGCTGAGCTCGTCACGCTCGAAAGCATTGTCGACCCTTCCTTCTCGGCCCATGCGGTGCAGGACTCGCAGGGAGAGTTCACACTTGACCAGGCCTTTTACGACGCGCTCAGCGAGGCGTTGGGCGAGCGACTCAAGGCGTGCACTGGTGTGCCTGTGGTGACGGGATATTTTGGAAACGTGCCCGGCTCGTTGCTGTCGCAGATTGGACGTGGGTATACTGATCTCTGCGCCGCCTTGTGTGCCGTGGGAGTGCGTGCCAAGGAGCTGCAGATCTGGAAGGAAGTGGATGGTGTCTTCACCGCCGACCCGCGCAAGGTGCCCACCGCGCGCCTCATCCCCGCTATCACCCCCGAGGAAGCCGCCGAGCTCACCTACTACGGCAGCGAAGTCATCCACCCCTTCACCATGGAACAAGCCATCAAAAAAGCCATCCCCATCCGCATCAAGAACGTCGAAAACCCAGTCGGCCAAGGCACCGTCATCTTCCCCGACGTCCCCGAGGGCCACGATACGTCTGAGGATAAACTCGTCGATGGCCACGTTGACCAGCCCCGCCCACCCATGACCCCCTCCGCCAGCAAATCCAACTTCTCCGCCTGGGGCACCTCCTCCAAGACCGACGCATCCGTTCCCGTCATGGGCGAGCGCAAGCTCCCCACCGCCGTCACGATCAAGGACAACGTGCTCGTGCTCAACGTCCACTCCAACCGCAAGACCGTCTCCCACGGTTTCTTCGCCAAGATCTTCGGCACGCTCGACAAGTACGGCGTCGTCGTAGACCTCATCTCCACCTCGGAGGTACACGTCTCGATGGCCATGACGGCTGCTCTGCGACCGAGGACGCTGGAGAGAGTCAAGGTGGATCTGCAAAAAGTGGGCACCGTGAGCGTGCTCCGCGACATGGCTATCTTGAGTCTGGTGGGCAAGCATATGCGCAACATGGTGGGTGTGGCGGGGAGGATGTTTACCGTGTTGGCGGAGGGCAATGTCAACATTGAAATGATCAGCCAGGGCGCGAGCGAGATCAACATTTCGTGCGTGCTCCACGAAAAGTTGGCAGTCAAGGCGCTGAATCTGATTCACTATTCGGTGCTCGAGGTGAGCCCAAAGCCGAGCAACTCCGAGGCGGGCGCTTTCGGACGCTCCTTCTTCTAGATTGCGCCAACCTAAAAAAATAAGGATTTGAAGATGGAAAACGCTCCAACAGCGCACACCATCCTTTGGAGGTTCTCCCATGTCGCATCGGACGACGTTCTCCCTTGCCCGAAAACGTTCCTCGGGTTTCAGTTGTTTTGTATCTCTTTTCATTTGGTCCACTCCAAAAGCATCCCGACACACTGCATTCGATGTACTTGTATCCGCTTCTCTCATATCAATGTCCAACACATTCTAGCTCTTGGCTCTGCAACCAGATGCGAATGACAAGGACGAGCGATGGTGGAGGTGGCGCGTGCCATGCGGCGGGGATGAGGTGATGATCTGGGCCCGTTGTGGATGGGGGATTTTTTTTGGAAAAAGTGTTAAAGTGTGTAATTCCGGCTGGCGGGAGCATGAACGGCGAGACATGTCATTTACTGCCATGCATTCGTTCGTGCATGCTTCTATGAGACTTTACTGCGCAGTTGTCACGTTCGTTCGTCCGTTCAGTCGATTCTCTTAGTCTCCTGAGATGCCCATGGTAAGCGAATCGGTGACAGAATGTATTCGACCAAGACGTGATTCCATTGCAGCGATGAGAGAATAGGAGGCTAGCTTGAACAGGCAACCTGGAGCTTTGCGGTCCATTCTATTGCCCAATCATATATTTTGACCTTGGGTCAGGTAGCGGTTCAATAGCCTCCGCCAGAGGCTGAGTGGGAAGAGCGAGCTTTGCTGATGTAGTCTCTACGTCCCCTCCTCCCTTTCGCTTTCGGTTCCTGCGCTTTCGCCAGGCTGGTGAGGATGCTTCCCGTACCCCTGTCCTGCGCCCTCTCCCGTAGTGAGCGGGGAGGTGGCGCCTTCTTCATCCCTCCGTGTCACCGAGCTTGCTTCCGCTCCTCCATCCTCTTGTCTCTCATCGACCGGGATCACTACTTTTCCCTTCTTTCTTCCGAGGACCGGCTCCTCTCTTTGTTCTTTTCATCTTCTCCTTCAAGCAGTCTTTGTATCAGCCGGTCTGATAGCAACCTTCGCCTTCGCTTTTCTGCTCGAAGCAGCAGGGTTGAGCGCCCACCACCCAAACGCCAGAGACTTTTACCATATCTCTTTTCTTTTTTTTTTTTTGTTTCGTTCAGCAAGACACCTCAAGACTCCGTTCGAGACTAGTAGTAGAGCAGCCAGGGTGCGACAAGCCGGTATTGTCTCCCTTTCCCTCAAGAACCCTCCGCCTACTTCAAGATGACACGCTTCAAGAATCCTGGAGTTTTAAGCAAGTTGTTCGTGGTCTGGCTTGCTGTATTTGTAGCGGCGGGAGATGTACAAGCGAGAGCGGTTGGCTCTCCATCTTCGACCATGGTAGGAAGGAAGGGCGGAGAGTTGGACAAACCGCGTGACCTGTTTGATCAGATGGTCCAGAGTTTGGCGGGGAAATACCTGCCAGGATATAGGATGGGCGGGGAGGGGATGCAGTGGAGCGTCCACCCGCTTCCTCGGCGAGGTTTGGGGATGGGGCTGGAGGAGAGGCAAAATTTCAATGCTGCTTCGCCGATCTCTATGGCCCCTACAACTGCCAACAGCAACAATAATGACAACGAAGACGATGGTGCGGCTGCTCCTGCGGCCCTTGCTGGGCAGACCGGGGCTGGGGCTGGGGCTGCCAACGCAATCCCAGCATCGATCTTGGCCGCTGCTGCATCGCCTTCTCAGACCCAGGCGAGCGGTGGAGATGCTAGCAGCGCTAGTAGTAGTCCTAGCGCGGTTTCTCCGGCAAGCGCGACAGCTAGCTCGAACCGTTCTTCGGCCTTCTCCTCCCCCTCTTCGGCCTCAAGTAGCGGCGCTCCTCCTCCTCCTCCATCTACCTCTTCTGCTTCGGCAACACCCCTCTCCAGGTCCAATACGAGCAGCGCTTCCTCCTCCCCCTTCCCCTCCCCCTCCTCTTCTTCTCCTACCTCTGCCTCAACTTCGAGCGCAAGCGCAACCCCGACCAGCCAGCGGCAGCAATCCGACTCCCCTAATGCCTCCCCCTCTTTGCTGTCTCCCAAAAATCATCTCTTCCCGCTCGTCATCGCCGGTATTGCCGCCGGCAGCCTGCTCGCCCTCATGCTCCTCATCGCCGTCGCTCGCGCCATAGCCCACGACCAACTTCGCCGCGACAATCTCAAGAAATCTTACTCTTTCGACGACCCACTCAACCCCTCCTCCTCCAAGAAAGGGGGCTCCCCAGACCGGTTCACCAGCGCCGCGCCTGGCATGTCCGCTGCACGATCTCTCCGTCGCGCAATGACAAAGAAGAAACTAGGTAGCTTCGCACGGCGCACCCAAGATGGCAGCGTGCTCATCGAGGTCGGTGACGAAGTGTTCGCCGTTCCCCCGCATCTTGCGGATTCGTACCGGGAAAAGATACTAAGGGAGAGGCGGTCCAGGTCGGAAATGAGCGCAGGAAGCAAGGATGATTTGTTCGGAGGCATCAAGCCAAAGTATTTGAGCGATGGCGGGCCGGATGGGGATCCGGAGGTGGCGAGGATTGCGTATGATAGTATGCTCGATGGGAGGAAGGAGGGTGGACCAGTGAGGAGCTTGAGTCAGAGACTTGCTGAGCGGTTGCGATCGCTTACCACCGCCGCCGGGGGTGCGGGGGTGGGTGCGATGCCGGCTGTGATGGAGACAAGGACCCCCATGGCAGAGCGCAGCGCGTATTCGTTTTCCACCCAGCACCAAGCCCCCGGTGCGATCCGCCAAACAAACCTCGCAACCTCCAAGCCGGTGCTCACACAAGGCAGCTCAGAATGGACCATCCAGCAACGCCCTGGACCCCAACCTCTCGTTTCGCGTCCTCCTCAAAGCCGCCCTAAACCCACCACCCGCACTGCCACCGACACTCCCCAATTTGGCACAGCCAAAATCACCCAGCGCAGCTCCTCCATCAAGCCCCCCCGCCGCAAGCCACCGCCGAAACTCGAGCTGACGCTGCTCACTGAGAAGCTGGCGGATCTAGAGAAACAAACCGCATCCTCCCAGTCGACTGAAGCTTCTTCACGCGGAGCAAGGCTGCCTAAAGAAGCGAGTTTAAGTTCAGCCGATTCGGCCAATGGCACGTTTGGCGGAAGTCAAACGTCAGCCTCCACCGGATCGCCTCCGGCAGCAACGTTGCCAGGGGCCTTCCCGGAACGAACCAAATCGTTGCACCACACCGCGGCTAGGGCTAGGTCGATCAAGCCACTCATCCTCTCGATCGATACGCCCAACTCCGAGTCCGCTCGAGAGGTAGGAGGATATCGCCATCGCCAGGCGGACCCAGCTCATCGCTCGAAGACCACTCTGCACAGTAGAAAAGAGGAGCGCGGTGAGCGCGGGATCAGCAGAAAATCGACTGTTGTAGGCAGTGTGGGGCTGGCGAGCCCGACGAGGTTCACCCACGAGACTTCGGGGAGGGTGGTAGTGCATCCGGCGAGGCCCGAAACTGCAGCGGCGGCGGGGGTGGGTTTCAGGCCTCTGCCTGTGCCGCCGCCGTTCAACCTTCCCAAGTGAAGACTCCCTCTCCCTCTTCTTGTCCTTTGCCCATTTTTTGTATGTAGTTACCCCACTCACAAACGCACACGTTCCCTTCAGATGCAATAAAAGAAGATTCGTGCTCCTCAGAAGTCCATAAGAAGAGTAACGTTACAGTACCTCGGATATACTTGGGCAGATTGAGTGATGCGGGAACGTTCAGGCAGCGAGACTCTTGAAATCGAAACTCGACCCTTTGCTCGCGCCACTCGGATATCTATGCTGAGAGGCGCTGGACGCGTTAAACCCGCGAGGCGGGGGGAAGTTGCTGCTCGGAGAAAAGCTTAGTGAGCCTGAGCTGAGGGGTGGAGATGGGATCCTGCTGATCCCCGCTCCCGTCCCTGCTTCGGGAGTAGCGGGACCATTAGGGCGTGCGAGAGTGGAGCTGGCCGTGCGGATGGGTGGCGCAGCGACGGGAGGCGGGGGCACGCGCGACGGCGGCGCAGCCGGTGTAGCCGGTGCAGACCCCGAGGGCATGCGGATGGCTGGTGCTGCTCGACCTGGGGGGGGAGGGGGTGGAGCAGATGGAGCTGCAGCGGATGAGCTGGTTCTGGAGTGGCCACCGGCAGGGGGAGGGGGAGGGGGAGGAGGTGCTGCGGAACGTCGAGGCGGTGTAGGAGCTGGTGACGCTGGAGCTGGAGGTGGAACCGGGACGGTTCGCGAAGGTGGTGCGCTGGATCCGCCGGCGGGAGGCGGCGGAGGAGGGGGAGGAACGCCGGAAGGCCTGGTTGGTGTAGGTGGTGCAGGAGGTGTTGCATTAGCTGCTGCTGGACTGGGTCTGGAAGGGGGAGGGGGTGCAGCAGCACTGGGACGTCCTGGTGGAGGCGGAGGGGGAGGCGCACTGGGCGCACTGCTTCCGGGCCTACCAGGCGGCGGAGGTGGAGGAGGCGGTGCAGCACCTCCCGGTCTTTTAGGCGGGGCAGGAGCTGATGAGGCAGGCGGTGCAGGCGGCGGAGGAGGAGGCGGAGCGGCTGCTGCTGGTGGCGACGGTCTGCTGGGTGGAGGCGGTACGCCTCTAGAAGGTAATGAAGGCGCGGCAGCTGATGGAGGAGGCGGTGGTCCCCGAGGTGGCACAGGACGGGATGCTCCTCCCGGAGGAGGCGGCGGGGGTGGTGCTGCTGGCGATGATGGTGTTGGGGGCGGTGGAGGAGCGCTCGAACCTGGTCGTGCAGGCGGTTTGCCAAGACTCGTGTTGATGGTCGAACCGGGACCGCCGCTGGGTTTGAGCTTGGGCATGCCACCAGCGAACAGACCACCTAGACCTGGTGGGCCGCCGAGAGCCGGTCCACCACCGCCGGACGAAGCATCGCCAGAGCGAGTGATTCCTCCTCCGCCCCCGCCGCCGCCCCCTCCGCCGCCGCTCTTGGAATCGATCTGCGGTGCGGAACGATCATTTGTGACAGTCTCTGATGTCGGTAAGCAACACAAAGTGGATAAAGGTGAGTCAGATAAGCTGCAGCATCATTATGGTATGAGCGATTGTCTAGAGTGCACTCACTCTTCAGGCCCTTGCCCTTCTGAATCGACTGCAGAAGTTCTGCGTTCATCTTGAGAAGTTACCCGGTAGCGGGTGCTCAAGTATGGAGTGTAATGGAGTCGAGAGTGGAAGGATGCGGGGTCGCAGGTTCAATGCATCGAGAGCTTGGTGCTGTAGCGCTGCTTGATGTCGACCAGAAGTGCAAGCTTGATGTCGAGAAGAAAGGGACGGAGTCTCAGTATTGAGTTTGATGGCCGAGCATCGTGTGGAGGAGTGTAGGGGCTGTGCTGGTGCCGGGAGTCAAGGCCCGAGGACGCCTGCTCAGTGTCTCGTGGTCCGTGACACGCAACGACGGTTCCGAATGAGAAATGCTGACATGTCTGGGCTTTCCGGATCGCTAGCTGCTTGACCCGATCTCAACTCGATTTTCTGTCCAGAACTGTCTCCAACTTCGATGTAACATTTCTATACATCGTGGCCCAAGGCCGTTTAGGCACAGTCCATCCTCTACGACTTGCTCTGCGCAAGATGTTAATAACATTCTCTGCCGCCTCGAGACCACCTCCCCAGTTGTTGAGTCACAGTGCGGGGGGAGAGAGACTCTCGGGTGCTCATCTGCGGTCAAACCCCCGACCTAAAAGCAGGGTTGCGGGGTAAGCGAGCCGAAGAAACACTAGCTCCTCGCTACGGCGATTTTAGCGCCAATTCGCCAAGCTTAAGCGCGACATCTCGAGCCCCGAGCGCATCGGATGACACTTTGTTGCTGTTCGGACCCCGTTAAACACGATTGCACAATTGTACAATATGTGTGCTGAGCTGGACAGCTGATTACCCGCTGTGCGTGTGCTGTCACGCGCTCGACCCATGAGCTTCTCACACTACTTGACAGCAGGTTGGAAAGTGTAGGTGGCTTAGGAGGCAAAGTCAATCGGTTGTAGCTTTTCGCATCCTTCGCAATGCAAGGAGGAGGGTGCTAGTGTGGGCTGAGGCCGGGGTCAGAGCGTTTGTGCGGCAATGCACACTTCCCCAAAGCCTCGATGGAATAGAGATGGTGCGGTAAGCGTTGGGTGCGGCCACTGGCACTTAAGCTGACAATGTGTTGCTCGGTCGCGACCAGGAGCTGGTCGGTGCATCAGTGAAGGACAAAGGCCGTTTGCTCCCGACGGAAAAGCTCAGCCATGGCAAGAACCTCGAAACTCCATAGCGATTCATCCAACAAGGTCGAACATTGAAACGTAACGTTCCCTTCCAACGCAATCTGCGGTGTATAAGCGGACCGTGTGGATTTTCTTCGCTGACCATCAGTCGACGATCCTATCGATGGACCGACGTGCGAGAGGTGAGATTTTTGCCAGGCACTGACAAGGTGCGACAATATTTCGGTGCACGCAAGGCAACAGAGACTGGGAGGAAGACCGCAAGTGCTACTTTGGAAGGGCGCTCCACGGCGGCTCAGACAGGGGCTACTGGTTTGAGGTTGAGCGCCATCTTTTCTCGCCTTTGTCTCACGCTGGTCAAAGAGCGGCAAATCGATTGACCGCACGGCTGGTGAAGCGATACCAATTCTCCGCCTTTCTTCCTCCCGCAAGCCGCATAAGTCAGGCTCCTGTCGCTTGTGACGGCCTCGCTCTGCTGCCTTTGTTGTACGAGAAAAGTAGCATGAAGGCGTGCCTTTATGTCATGCTGAACCGCTGCGGCCAAGAGCAATGGAAGCCCATGGCTATGCATTGCCCACATTGCAGTGGTTGAATGCAATATCTACAATAGCACATCACACCGAGACCGTGGAGAAGGAGAGCGCCGGGAGAGAGGAGAGTCAAAGACGAACGACGTCGTAACGCGTTGAATTTCGTGGCGGAGTGCGAATATTGAACAAAAAAAAAAAAAAAAAAGCAGCGCATCGTATCGAAGCCAAGTGCCGTTGCAAAGGGATCCGACCGCAACCATAGACGATGTTTGAACCATGCCGTCGCAGTTAGGAGTGCTTTTTTCGAATCTTGACCGCACTTTGTCACCACCCCACGATGAGTCGCCTCAGCCTGTTCGTTTGCGCAGTACAACGGTTGAAAGAAGCGATTGCCGGTCGCTTACGAAGCCTGCAGTTGTTCGTTGGAACGTTGGTTCGCTTGGTTGTTCAGGGTGTTGCTGAGTGCGCACTGGTCAGTAACTCCAAGTCGCTTGAGGACGCAGAAATGCGACTGATTGAAGGGCAAGAGCCGTCGGCATCACTCATACACGAGACAGACACTTGTTGGACACACAGACAGGGAGCAGGCAGGAACAAGGGGAAAGATGATGGTTGCCTAACTCGTAGAGTGAGTCGCTGGCGAGCTCCCAGCCGTGGCCGTAAGGGGCACGGACGGTCGAGCGTCGCATGAGAGCAAGGCGGAGTGCACGCGAGAACGGATACAGGAAATGCAATGCCAAACAGGATAAACAAGGGGGGAGGGAAGGGAGGGTGAAAACTGGATCACAAGGACGTGATCCGTGAGTGAGATGATGATGGTAGTGCCGCAGGAAGAGCAACTGCAGCACTGACCGAAACTAGAGCTGTGACACGTGTCCAACGAGTGCTTTTCTCGCACGAGTGAAGCTAGCGCTCGTAAACAAGCGCTCTGCATCACTCATACACGAGACAGACACTTGTTGGACACACAGACAGGGAGCAGGCAGGAACAAGGGGAAAGATGATGGTTGCCTAACTCGTAGAGTGAGTCGCTGGCGAGCTCCCAGCCGTGGCCACAAGGTGTGTGAGCAGCGTACCGCATGGTGTGACGGTTGCGAGCTGAAGGCTGGAGAGTAGCGAGAGACGATCCCACAGAGAGAGACAAGGGACTAGATGTCGCGCCAGGCCGAGAGAGTGAGGTCAAGCGGACAGTCGGTGTTGACATACAGAGCAGCTTTGGTGGTGGCAGCTCGGTCTGCTGCTGACCGATCGACATAGCGGCGGAAGCAGTCACCACGCCATCGACCAAGGGCCTGGATGGTGGCATCGTCGACACCGTTGGAGGCAGCCCAGGTAGCTGCGCCACGACGGAACGAGTGGCCAGAGTATGCAGACGGTGAGACCCCACACTGTTGGAGGCAGAGGCGGAGCATGGTGACAAAGGAGTTTCTGCTGAAGGGTTGATGGCCCTCGAGGATGAAGAGAGGCTCAGATGGGGGGCGTGACCAGCACACCACTTCGAGAGCAGTGACGGCGCAAGTGCTGAGCGGGACGGCCGGCGCCGTGAGGGTCGCACCCTGCCGAAAGGGGTCAGTCTTGCTGGTTGGGATGGTGATGGTCGCAAAGGACTTGTCATTGGCGAAGGAGACAGACCCGACTGTGAGCATGTTGTCGGCACCTTGCGCTTCCCAAGTGAGCTCACCGGAGCGAAGGAAGCAGGCGAAGGCAAGGCAGAAGGCAGCACGGAACATCCTACGGTTGTGCTGCGAGGGACAGACTGCAGGGAGAGTCCGGAGCAGCTGGCGAAGGAGTGGCAGGGTGATGGGGAGCTTGGCGACAGGGAGGGGGACGCCAATAGCTCGCTTGTATCCTCGAACGACGCGAGCCAGGCGCTCGGAGTCGAAAACGGCAGTGGAGAGGCCAAGATCGATGTGCCAGGACTTAATGACAGCGAGGTCACGTTTGACTGTGCTATAGGACTTGCCAGCAGAGTGTTGAGCGGCAACCCACTCGATGAGAAGGGTCTCCGACGCTGGGAAGGCCGAGAGTCGCAGGGAGGTGGCGTAGGAGGCGAAGGCAGTGCAGACAGTGCTGGACCTGGCACGTGTGCTGCTGGCGAGGCCATTCCAGAGAAGGAAGCTGGCTGAGGGTGAGAGCTGCGTGGAAGCAACGAAGGTGGGGGGTGGCTGTGAACCATGTTGCCGTTGAATCGCAACAGGGAGTAAGCCTGTGGATACTGCTGTTGAAGAAAGGTAAAACGGCGGCGGGACAAAGCGTCAGCGAGGATGTTAGCCTCGGAGCTCACTCGGATGGGAAACAAGGTCGATGTGGAGCTGGAGGCAGAGGGCAAAGATGGCACGAAAGAGTGTCTGAGTGGCAGGGTCTCGGATGGAGCCCTTCCGGAGGCCGTGCTCGACATTCTCGTTGTCAACATGGATCACAACACGTCGAGGACCTGACCAGGAAGGCGAGAAGCGACGCAGGGCCTCGAGGACTGCCAAGGCCTCAAGGAAGCGAATGTCCTTTCGGCGATGGCGACGAGAGAGCTCACGGCTGAAAGCGGCGACTGGAGCATCCATCACACCAAGGTGTGCACCGATGCCACGTGTTGAGGCATCTGTCCAGATGTGCTCGACTAAGAGCGGTGAGGGTTGAAGGAGGGAAACCCCATCCCAGGAACACAGGGTTGCCACCCACCAAGTGAGCTCGTCGCGAGTCGCTCGGCTGATGCGACGGCCGAAGGGTGCCCTGTAGTGAGCCTTGACTGCATCATAGAGGCGACGCAGGAAAGCTCGGCCGTGAGGTGCAACCCGCGTGATGAACTGGAGGTGACCTGCAACCTGCTGTAGCTCAAGCAGGGAGGCCCGACCCCGTTCAAGTATGCGCCGACAGAGCCGCAGAGTACGTTGGCGGCGCTGGGTGGTGACGGAGGCAGTTTGGGCCACCGAGTCCAGCTCGATGCCCAGTATCTCGAGGCGGGTGGAATTCCAGACGGTCTTCTTGCGACTCAGTCTGAAACCCAGAGCCGCTGCTGACAGACTCAGCGCCTGCACTGGAGTGTTGGGATTGGCAGTGCTGTCGGAGGCGCCAAAGAAGTCGTCGAGATAGTGTGAGACGTCGGAATGGTCCGTCGACGTCGTGGATACCGACTGCAAGGCAAAGGAGGAGAGCCAGTGCAGGAATTCTGCAA
Source organism: Ustilago lituana (assembly GCA_928869825.1). NCBI lineage: Eukaryota > Fungi > Basidiomycota > Ustilaginomycetes > Ustilaginales > Ustilaginaceae > Ustilago > Ustilago lituana. The sequence continues at coordinate 783,823 of CAKMYA010000002.1, forward strand.
AGAGGTTGAAGAGGAACGGTGAGGAGCGGCCACCGAAGGCCAGTGCGCACTCCTGGTAGTACCTGTCCTCGAAGCGAATACCCATGAGGCGGGCATCGCTGGCTGCGACGATGACATGCCTAAAGGCATCTTCAAGGTCGGCCTTCCAGAGAGAGGCGCTAGGATGTTCACGGATGAAATCCATGACGGCGTCCAGACTCTCATATCGGATGGCGACGAAAGCTGGGTCAATGCCCTCATTGATCGAAGGCAGACGCGTGCCTGGCTTGCGAGGGTGCGAGAGGTGGTAGATGGTGCGGCGCTTGTCACTATGTGGCTTGGGCACCACACCCACCGGCGAACAAACCAGGTTGATGGCGACGGGGTCAGCCACCGGTCGGAGCCGTCCTTCGAGGACGCGTGCCTCGATCTCGCGTCGCAAATGCTCAATGTCTGGAGCGTCCATGGGCAAGTTGGCGATCTCCAGCCTTGATGCTTGGCGGAGCGGGCCCGAGTAGCCGAGCTTGACGCCGTGCTGGAGAGCTCCGCGCAGTTGTGCGGCGAAGGCTTGGTCAGGGTAGAGGTCGAGGAATCGAGACCAGTACCGTAGGTTGAGCGTACCGAGTGTGGCTGGCACATCAGTAGCGTCGAAGATGTCTCGCTCGCAATGTGTGTTGGGGCGAGGAGAAGGGGGTGGACCTGTGAGGAGAGATGCAAGTAACGTCGAGGCATGGTCAGGCGACATGTCGACGATACCATCAGGGGCGAAGAAGTCCAGAGAAGGCGTCGCGATTGGCAGCTGCGGGGGCTGTGGCGCTATTGGCAGCGGCGCGAGCTGTGACGCTATTGGCAGCGGCGTGAGCTGTGACGCTATTTGCAGCGGCGTGAGCTGTGCCAAGTGAGATGGCAGAGGAGGAGGGGGGGGGACGCTGTTGGCAGCCGCGTGTGCTGTGGCGCTATTGGCAGCGGCGCGAGCTGTGACGCTATTAGCAGCGGCGTGAGCTGTGGCGCTATTGTGCAGCGGCGCGAGCTGTTGGCGATGACGAGCGGTGTCGCCTGAGTGAGTGGGCGTACTCACCATGTCAGTTTGCCCGTTTGAGGTTGATGTTGTTGGCCCCGCTGGCCTTGGAGGAACCAGCGAAGGCTGAGCACTTGTGCAGACCGTGTGGGCCGCGGCAGTGAATGCAAGTGTGGCTGCGGGGACAACTGGCCTTGGTGCAGAGACCCGCGTTAAACCGTTTGCAGGGCTCGTTGTCGGAGGAGTCTGCCGTGCGTGTGGCGCGAGAGACGCGGCCTGAGTTGACATGACGAGACGACCCTTCGTTGCGCAGAGGCAAGGACGAGGCGAAGCCGGAGGCCTTCGGGAAGGGGGCCAGTACCCGACTGTGAAGCTGCTGGTCCGCTACGGCCCACTCCTGCACGGCCCCAGTGCCAAAACGAAGTCGACAGACCGCCAGATGGTAGTCAACGACGGCGCGCCACGAGTAGAGACTGTCGTAATCGATCAAGTTCTCCAAGTGAGCCAGGAGAGCGACTGTGAGCTCCGTGTTGCCCGTGGAGCGGCACCTGATGGCCGTATAAGCCAACCAGACTTGGGTGAGCGCGGCGAGGTTGGGGATAGCCTTAAGAAAGGCCGAGGTACGCGACTCCGAGGAGTCGTCGGCGATGGTGAAATGGCCGTCTTCGAAAACGAACCCAGCAGTGCGCGGCGGATCGCGAGTGACGCGCGATTCCGGGTTGCGGAGCTTGACTAAGTGTTCCGGCCTGAGCTTGTCCTGCGCCACCAGGTCGACGATGTCTGCAGCAACCCAGGCGAAGGAGCGGGAGGGGGGAGGAAGATTCGACTCACCGACCTGAGGGATGGGCTGACCAGTGGTGGCGAGCACAGGGTTGGGCTGCGCAACGGAGGGGAGCGACGGCAGGGGCGGAGGGGGAGGCTGCTGTCGGCCGGGTTGGGCGAGCGAGGCCTGGACCGCAGCGAGCAGCCGACCGACTTGGTCACCGATTTGACCGACTTGACTGCCAAGACGGTCGAACCTGCCTTCGAGTGCGCGAACCGAGGAAGCCGAGGCGTAAGAGTCTGAGTCTCGGCGAGGGCGAGGGGTGGTTGTTGTGAAGCGAGGCGGGGAGGGTGAGCGCGAGCGGGAGCACCGAGGGGAGTGTTGTGCAGAGGGGGTGCGGACGCTGGGGGTGTCGCTAGGCCTGGGCGAGGGAGGGGGTCCAGGCGCGGTACCGCGACAGCCAGCACAGGATTTGATCACCCCTCCGCGTTTCCCAATGAAGTGATGGAGAGCGAAGGAGTGTTTGCAACGGATGCAAGTCCTGTGTGGCGCCATGGAGGAAAGCAAACTCTGGAAAGCGAGCGTGGAGGCGTGCCAAAGCCAACACACAGGGTCGCAGAGCAAGTCGACCAGCGACGGAGAGAGAAGAACTCTGGAGCGCAAGTGCGACGCAGCCTGCCAGAGCCAGGTCGACACAGGATCGCAGAGTGAAGACTGTGGAGAGCTTGCGAGGGCTTGCCAGGCCTCAGCACAAGGTGCACAGTCTGTCAACGGCGACCGAAGTCAACACGTCCGCTCAGTCGGACCACCTCTTGATGTCGCTGAGCTACGACGGTGGGGTCCCTCGCAGAGTCGGCGAGGTTTGTCGCTACTCGAGCGTCGTCCTGCTGCGAGCAGATGAACCGATGTGTTTGAGCACACCGAGCCCCTGCCGAACCAAGTCTTGAGCGTTGCCAGGGCCCCAACGCAGGTCGTTCGCCGTGAATGCTGACGGCGCTTTGGTGGAACCACGGGCTGTGAGAATGCCTGTGCTGCTCTGTCGATGTCCCACTCGTCGGATGCCGTCGAGCCCAGCAGTGGTAAGACGTGAGCAATCACACTACGCCGGTATGGCACGGCGCCACCACACGAGGATGAGTCTGGGTCGTCAGCCCAGGTGTGAGTTACCCGGTGTAGGGCCTGTTGACCGCCGCCGGAGATCAAGCAGGTGGGCGGCGGGGTCGTGTCGGGCTGCACGAGAAACGGAGATAGCAGCAAAACCGGGGGCGACCAAACCACCACGGCGCAACACTGGTTGAGGCCTGGAGCACCAATCCAGGACTGCCCCTCGAGAGTCGGAGGGGTTGTCGAAATCGCCTGTGGTGGAGGCACGAGCTCCTGCGGCCACGTCGATCCGGCGATATGAGTAGCGGTCGCAGGAAGGAAAAGGAAGGGGGGGGGGAATTGCCGTTACCTGCCACTGAGAGTGTGACCGGCGTGAAGGGGGAAAATCGAAGTGCTGAAGAGCAGCAGCGACGACTGAGCGGGCCAACGATATGAACAAGGCTTGAGGCCTAAGAAGAGATGAGCGCGACGGAGGGCGTGGCGTCGGCCAGGAAAGGAAGACAACCGTGCGAGGAACGTGCAACGGCGACGTCTCCGAGGCCCCGGGAAGAAGCACGACGAAACCCTGGCGTCGGCGAAGAGGAAGGGCGTCAGCCGTGCGAAGAGTGTGCGGCGGCGACGAGTCTTGAGGCCCAAAGGGAAAGTGCAATGAGACCTTGACGTCGATGGAGAGGAAATGCGCTCAAGCCAGGGCGGCGAGCAAGGACTTGAGGGTCAGCCGAGCAAGGGAAGGCAGCGGCGACAGTGAAACGAAAACTGGATCACAAGGACGTGATCCGTGAGTGAGATGATGATGGTAGTGCCGCAGGAAGAGCAACTGCAGCACTGACCGAAACTAGAGCTGTGACACGTGTCCAACGAGTGCTTTTCTCGCACGAGTGAAGCTAGCGCTCGTAAACAAGCGCTCTGCATGGCCGGAGGAGGAGGAGGCTTGTGATGACAGGAGTCGAAAAAAGGTGCGCTGTTTGTAGAGGCCTTGTGCTGCTGCCCTCCAAAAGAGGAAGGAGCAAACACCTTCCGGTTCGGGTGAGAGAGGCTTTTGCAGCACCTCGCGTGTGGATCGTCCAGCTGCAGCACTTGCAGCACCCCCCCTTCCCCCTTCCCCCTTCCTGCCTCGCTCCCTGTGGTCTCCTGCCTCGCTGAGATTCGTCGCTATTACATTTATTTTTATCGTAGCGCGTCTAAGCGAGACCAACACTTGTGGCCTTGTTTGGCAGTCTTGTAGATCAGCCGCCCAACGTTTCGTGGCAGCTCATGTTCACCCGCTTGTCTGATCGGCCCAGCTGCACACCGTCCAGCCGCCTGGCCACAAGAGAGGTGCTTCAGACTGCTTGTCGAAAGGGAAGGACTTGCACAAGTAGGGGGGCGAATCACGACAGGCAAGCGTTTCAAACTGCAATAGCGCATTGCCTGTCATGCATCTATTGCTGCAGTAAGTTAGAACAAGATGCGCAATATCCCACTACAACCTGTCATTTTCAGGTCCAGTAGACACTTTGGGATGTTTTCGCTTTCTTTGCTCTCAAAGCGTCCAGTTGAGTTTCGAGTGTGGTCGAGTGCAACAACAACAAGAGGACCAATTGTAGCGTGGTGTAGTGAGGTACGAGCTTCGGTCCCAAGCTTGGCCAGTCTAGTGAGTGGCGCAGCGCAGAAGAACCTCTGTAAAAACCAAGACGCACGTCGAGGTTCTGTGACTATCCACCGCAACATTGTCTCTGGTCGTAAAACGCCGGGTTCCATCGCAACCCTTTCGACACTCTTCCTCTGCACCCCCTTCTCTTTGTCGGTTCATCCGGCGTTTTGAGTTGCCCTCGATAGAGGTCACATTCCCACGCAGCAGATCCAGGCGAAAGTGTTTTGTCGCCTCTGAAAGCCCTCGAGTCCAGATCGATGTTCGCATCCAGCGGCCCCGGACTATGAATCATTCGATTGCGATCGATGACAGCTCGACCCGAACGAAAGCCAAAGCAATGCATCGTCAAACGCAGCGTTGCATGCCAATGTGGCGGCGATTGTAAGCGTGGTCCTCCGCCAAGCGCTTGGGCAAAAGCACCGTGGCTGCTCTACCAACTTTCGACGATGCGCCTTGAGCCGTTCTCCGCCACATACGTTCGTTTGCAGTCAGTTCTAGTGCATTCATCCTCGTTGCTCAGCTCGACCTTCCAGTCTCGTTCCCCCCACCGCAATATGCCAAGCCAAAGCCAGACAGACAACCAAACTCCATCTCTCCTATTGTCCAGCGCCGTTGGCTTTCTTCTGAACCGTCTCCGGACGTTTTTTGATTTGAGTTGCCGTATCCTCCGATTGAGTTGTCAAGCAAGACATCACCAGCTCTCTCTGCATTTGATGTGACGTCCAAGGGTCAACGGTTTGTCGTTTGGCTCGTCATGCATCAACCTCATTCAGGGACCAGATCCACACGTTGATTTTGCTGCTCCGACACGCACTGCCATGCTTGGCATCAACTTCTGTGTAGAGCCTTGTTTCACCGCTCCTTACTTGTTGTCCAGCTGACATGGCCCCTGAGTCCTGGTCCATGAGTCGCGCACGCTCTCTCAAACAGTGCTTCTGCTAAGCGCTGCAACCTCTAGACTTTGAGTCTTTCGCTCACAACGAGCCGAGCCAGGAAACCGAGCTTCTCTTTTTCCTGCCGAGCTCCCGCTTCAAACTGACAGACGTTCGCCAATTGACTGCATCTGCTCCTCCTCTGCTCCGTGCGACGTAGAGCCTAGTCCGGTTACCGCTCAGTGTTGCATTCTAGCTTGCCTCCAGCATTGCACTGAATGGTTGGACAGCGTCTGACCTCGAATTTCCCTCGACTCCGCACCCGCTTCCTTGTACCTCCTCCGTCCGCTCGTCCCCCCGTGCTGTAGCGGTCGATCCCTGTATCTTCTACAAGTGACCAGCTTGCTATAAAAACGACAACCCGTTTCTTCTTGTTCTCCGCTCCCTTCTTCCTCTCTCTTCTACATCAGTTGCAGCTCTAGCCGCAATTACCCATTGCTCTCTCTCTCTCCTCTCGCTCCAAACGCTCTTCCCTTTCCCCCAAACCATTCCCATTCCCTTTCCATTCCTTTTCACTTACCAATTCTACTCCGTTCAGGGGACCCAGCCAGATCTTCACCTCATACGCCATTGTCTGGAACATCGGTATCGCATTGCGTCTTCAGTGATCAGAGACCGACACGGCCGCTTCTTTCGCCCCAACTTATCTAGTTCAGTAGCAGCACTGCCAGCAGTAAAGCTGCCATCCTCATAGAGCAGCACAACAAAGATGAAGATCACTTCGTTTGGTCTGGCGGCCATCGCCCTCGCCTTGATGGCAGACAACACCGAGGCGCTTCCCGCCATTCGCAAATACAAGGGTGTTTCTCCATACGCAGCACGCAACACAGTCAACCCACCCATGCCGGCCATGAAGGACCCTCGTTCCGTCTCTGGAGCTAGACGCATGCGTCTCACTTCCAACGAACACCTCGAGGAGACCTATCTCGATGAGCTGCACTACATCCCCGCCTACCGAGAGCCCGAATCATCGTCGAGCCAGCAGTTCTGGAACAATGTGCAACACCGACTAGAGTCGGCCATCGACAGACTCGACAAGGCCACCTCGATGCTCGGCATGGGCAACGTTGTGTCGCCCTACAAGGCCGCTAACGTCGTCAAGAGCGCCGCCAAGTCGCTCGGCTTTTCCTTCACCCTTAACAGCCACAACAACGCTCACAGTGCTGCTTCGCCCGAGTTCACCTTCAACTTTAACGTCTCGGAGCCACTGTCGTGGGGTGAAGAGGCCGGCCTCTCCTCGGCCACGCGAGAGGGGGGTATGATTGAGGGAAAGGCGCTTCCCAACCTCCCTCAGGACTCGGGCTTCGACTACACGAACGATAAGGTCCGTGGTGTCAACATCGGCAACTGGCTTCTCTTTGAGGGCTGGATGGACAGCAAGTTGATGAAGGCACTCAACGATCACGCCATCAACGCACCTTACCCCAACCCCATCATCGACGAGTGGACTGCTGGTCTCTACTCGGACAAGGGCTGGGCATCGTACGTGCTGCAGAAGCACTTTGACGACTGGATGACCGAGGATGACTGGAAGCAGATTGCTGCAGCTGGTCTCAACCACGTGCGGATCCCCGTGCCTTATTTCATGTTCCGCGAGGCTGTCGGTCCCAACGCGCCCTACCTCACGCTCAACCGATTCGCCAAGCTCAAGGAAGGTGTGTTGCTCGCCAAGAAGTACGGCCTCAAGGTGTGGATCGACCTACACAGTGTGCCTGGTTCGCAGAACGGGTTCGACAACTCGGGCCGTGCCGGTCCGATCCACTGGCCCAACAACCCGTCGTACTACACCCAGACTCAGTACGCCTTCAACCGTCTCGTCACCGAGTTTACCCAGTCTGACTACAATGGTGTCGTCACGGCCATCGAGGCGGTCAACGAGCCCAAGGGGAATACGGTGCCCAGCGTGCAGGACCTGCTGAACAAGTACTACCCGTGGGCACGCAACAAGGTCGCCATCCCCGACGGCTGGAACACATACTCAAACATGCTTCTCGCCATTCACGATGCGTTCCAGGGCCTGCAGTACTGGCAGAACTTCTGGACGGGCCGTGCTCGTCACCGTGTCTTGCTCGACACTCATCCGTACTTTGTCTACAGCGACTGGGAGCATCAGGCGACGGATACGCAGCGACTTCAGGAAGCCTGTAACTTGGTCGGCAGCTTCCAGAAGTCACAGCAGTACTACCCTTCGATCGCTGGTGAGTGGGGCATCAATGGCCCCAATGGAGACCGAGCGCAGGACCGCGACCTCCCCGTTGGACCCGTCAAGTTCCCCCCCGGCCCCAACTACCCATACTCGGTCAAGTACATGGCGTTCATGGCGAGGAACTTCCGCACACAGCAGTGGATCTATGAGCAGGGCGGCGGATGGATCATGTGGGCGTGGCGCAACGACAACAACCCCGACTGGTCGTACAAGACGGGTCTCGAATACGGTTGGGTTCCTAAGGACCTGGATGCTCAGCCATACGGTGCCAACCCTTGCGCGAACATCCCGAGCTTGATCGAGGCTGCTCAGAATGGTACTGCCAAGGCAACATGGGCTGAACTCGAGGAGAAGGAGGGCCTCTACTAAGGTCCTACCTCTTTCGGTGCCAGGACAGCTCGCGGACACTTGCAACCTTTGACGCTACTTCTAGAGGTATGCTGTCGACGCCGCACAGATACCCCCTGCTTCCGCTTGAAGCGTTCCGGCTTGCCCTCTGCTCACATGATCGATGGCCGTATTTGCTATTCGCCTCCGCTCGCCTCTTATGTCCTCCGCTGTTCCAAGGCTTGCTGTATGTCTCTTTGCATTTTATGATCGTGCCGTCCTGTGCCTGGATTCGCTCTCGCTCCCCAACACTCCGACACTCTCAGCATCACGACCGACCGACACGTTTTTGCATGGCCCTCCATCACCGACACCGACAATGTTGCGTACGACTCTTGTTTCCGATCTTGACGTCTCCGATGGATAGCTCATGATCCTAATACCAGTATGAATATTCCTTGCTTCTTCTGCTCGATATGTGCTTGCAGTCTCTGTTTCAAATTGAGATCTTGATCGACCGTTACCGTCGCTATCGAGACCTGTAAAGATGAGCGTCGATGGCTGACCTGCCTTTCGGCACCTTCCGACACATATCGAAGGAGAGTTCTTCGGTTCGAACCTATTCGTGGGAAAGGGTAGCGAGCTCTACGCTGTTGTTCTTCGGAGAGGTTCTGCGGAGAGGTTCTGCGGAGAGGTTCTTCGGATAGGGTCTGATCGACGTGCATCCGAAACCGCGAAATTCTCTCTGTGTGACTTGGACTGTGGCTGTGTTGCCTGCTAACCTAACCCTAATCCTCACTTTGAGGGTCCTTTTCTTCCCCCCCCACATCTTCATCACGTTCACCTGCATCACGCTCTGGTCGCTGGTCACTTATAAATCGAGCACATCAACGGCCAAATCTTTACTCTGTTCTCCATCACGATCACCATTCCTATCCCGCATTTCAAGACCCCTAATACAGAACTCGGCAAGTTCCCGATCATCGTTCTGGCCAACCGTCGTCGTCATGGCTTGCCCAGTAAACCACCCAGCTTTCCACGCGTTCGTCTTCCTCATCGGCGTGCTCATCATGTTTGGCAAATACATCAAGACTTGAACAACCGCCCGAATCCCAACACCGGCCTCTGCCAAAGAGGCTCATCGCAGAAACACCCACATGCATGATGCCCGAGAGTCCGATCAGATAGCCGGTGATGGAACAAGCAGTTGAGAGGCCACACCCCTCTGCACTAGCTCTAGGGCCATTATTCTCCACCATGAGCTGAGCCCTCTAGATCGCTCCGGTCATTGCCCGCGCACTCGCGGATCGATGCGGCAAGGAAACCGCGCTGCCTACAGATCAGCGCAGGAAATCAAGGCTCCGTCTTTCTAAGCAACCCAGATTGGGACAAGCACAGAGGCGCACACACTCTTGATACAGCCGTCAGATCGATCCAGGCAGTCAAAGATGCGCCACTCATCAAGGCAGCGAGTCGAGTCTCGCTCAAGATATCTGTGGGCCGAAATTTAGGTTGCCGCCGACTTTCATCATAAGCATCCCCCGCACACGGACTTTCACAAGCTCAAGCGCTGTTCACATGCTCATTCGCACCGTTTCCGTCCATCTGCAATTGATTTCGAAGCAACGCTCAGATTGCAAGCTGTTACTCCCAGCTCTCGCAGCATATCAAAGTCGCTCGCTGAGCCTGCACAAATAATTTCTCTTGATACTATAATTCCGTGTTGTTCCATAGCAATGCTCAAATAACTAATTGCTTTTCGTGTGCTGATGCTTGGCTCAAGACCAGGAGTAGGTCTGGCGGTCGAGTCTCCAGACGGCCTTTCTGGTTGTGGCGGCACTATCGGATGCTGTCCCGTCCGGGTTTTGGAGGCGGAGATGTGCGGTCATGGTGTAGGAGCGTTGGTCGTTGACCTTGCAGTGCACGCTTCCGGAGATCTTCTGGCCGCGGTTAACGGCGAGCGGTTCGGGGAGGAGGAAGCGCACTTGTTGCCAGTGCGTTGGTTCGGCGTAAGGGCTCGTTGTCATAAAGTTGCCCGCGTTTGTGGGTTCAATCGTGGGCAGAGTTGTAAGGACAGCGTCGATCGAAGTGCTGCCGTTCGAGCTCGACCCCGACCCCAAGCCCAAGCCCGAGCCCTGAGCAGAGGCCGAGGCAGATTTGAGCGTGTCAAGCGCAGCTTTGAGCGACATGCCGTTGGCGTCTTTCATAGTCGTATCCGCATCCCCTGCTGCCGCTCCTGACATGGACTGCGAGTTGAAATGCAAATCAAACCACCCGCCAAGCCCATGCACGATCGCCGCACTCGAAAACGTCCACTCGACCGGCACGGTGAACTCCTTCAGCTCGTCCTTGCTGATCGTCGCAAAATCGATCACATAGTCGCTCGAGACACTCAGCAGACACTGGGGCGCGAAGACCCCCACCACAGTGCTCGTAAAGTTCTCTTCAAATGCCAGTGCGGCAAAGGGGGAAACGTCGACGCCGTAAAAGTTGCTGTTGAGCCACCACTTGGCTTTGTTCGCCGTGTCGTTCCACAGTTGCTTGTCTTCGAAGGGGGCGAGGCAGATGGTTCCGGCAGAGGGGAAGACAGAGCCCCCGGGCGCGAGGTAGCGATCTCTTGCGTCTAGGAAGGATTCGCACATGCGTTCATGCACCAGCAGAACGCCAAGACACTCGGATACAATCGTGTCGACGTGGGTATGCCCTTCGAGATGTTCTGGCGTTACGTCCTCCACCTTGGAGTGCACCGGCACAAGCCTCCCCTGCAACCACGCATTCCTTGGCTCGCGCGGGTTCGTCGTTGCCCCTACACCATTCTCGCTCGCACCCATCAACTCCAGCGCCTCCTTCTCTCTCGCCACTTCAGCATCCTCTGTGTTCCCCTTGGCTGCATCCACAACCTTTTGCAGACACTCGACCATGTTAGACGCCTCAATTGCATAAACCTTTTTCGCGCCGGCTTGCGCCGAAAAGAAGCTCAGGATGCCGTTGCCCGCTCCGACATCCATGACAACCTTGTCGTGGAAATCGCGCGGCGCGTTGTTCAGGATCGCGCGTTGATATGCGGCAGTGCGCACCGTGTCTTGCAGCATCTGGGCTTGGTGCGAGAGCATGCTGTAGTAGCCAAAGTAGGCTTCGTCCTTTTGCTCATAGAAGTCGGTTGTGGTTGCTGGGGCTGTGAGCGTGGCTGAGCTTGATGGCGCGGTGCCGCTGTGATTATGGGTTGCGCTTGTCGTCATCTTGAATGTATGCGGTGAAGATGGGTATATGCAAGGTGGCTGCTCGAGTTTGGTCCAGTAGTGTCGAAGCTGCTTTCCAATGAATCGTATGGTCGGAAGAGATGCTGTTGAGGATGGCAATGGGTTGGGGTTGAGCAGCGATAGTGAAAGTGTGCCGAGAAGCGAAGGCTCTGTTCAGAAGCAGTGCAAGTGTGTTTGTCGTTGCATCTCCGGATCCAGATTGAGAGCTTCTTAAAGATGGCTGTCGGAAGATCCCACCTTTCCAAAACTGACCCAGAATTCCGATTCAATACGTTCACTCAAGCCAGTGCATCGGGGACGCACTGCTGAATCGGGGAGTGATTTCAACGCGTTACCTGTCTCGCTTTCTAGAATTCCGCTTCGAGGTGTCCATCGACATGTCCACAATCTACCATCACCATTTCGACCACCTGCATTCCATCCGACCCGCAACGGAGCCCGCACGGCCGCGCATCTCGCCCTAGCACACTGTTGGGATTTGGCAGTCAGCGAGCCAGCTCCAAGCAAGCTGCTTCAGCATCTGCACCCACATCAATCCGGCCAGCCCACTACCGGCCTCCGGATCGCTTTGGGCCAGGCAGATGCCGATCAACAGCAATACAGTGCTGGCACGCTAAACTGCTCGCTTCCAATACAGACCATCCTTGCTCTTAACCTCAGCGCATCTTGGCCACAATGAACCCGATGATCCCCTCCCCACACGCACTACAGCCTTCGGCGCTTGCCAAGCTCTCGCTCCGCGACAAGCTCCTTCTCGCGCAAGCCGTGCACGAAATCGGCACCTCTCCACCCGACTGGGGCCGCGTCTCCGCCCTTCTTTTAGCTCACCCGCTTATCCGCCAACAATCTCGTCTCGAACAAGCTGCCAATGCTGGTCTTACGCTCGGCCGCATCTTTGGCACGCGCGAATGTGAGCGTGCCTGGACCGCCCTTATGCGCCAACGCGGCCTCGTCCTCGGCAAAGACGAAGTTCCACCAGAACCGGCCACGTCAACGACGCCAAAGCCGAAAGAAGCACGTGGGCTGCAACCGAGGACAGATCGCCGGTCGCAGCTCGCACTCGCACAGCTGCTCTACGCGGAACGCATGGAGGAGTTGAAAGAGCAGATCAGGGAGAAGGAGGAACAGTTCAAGAGGTTGGTCAAAGAGATTGACGAGATCAAGTCCGGAAAAGCGGATGCGAGGCTGGAGATGGAGCTGAGGATCGAGATGGAGAACTTGGCCAATGGCCCACCGCTACCACCATCTACACCGGGTAGTGCGGCTCCATCCGTGGCCGGCCCAACGACGCCCGGTTCAACTGCATCCACCACCCCTAAGAGCGCGGCAAAGACAAAGGGCCGCACAAGAGCCGAAAGCTTGGTCACCACGCCGGGAGGAGACCTCTCCAAGATGTCGCCCACAGGCACAGGCTCCGCGCCCAACAGCGCAGGTAAGAAGCTCGACGCAGCCAAGGCAAAGAAAGCAGGGGACAGGAGTGCAAGCATCGACGACTCGCCGACAAAGCTGGTTCCCGGTCCGACGGCGCTCCCCAGCACACCATCTATCACTCTACCCCTCCCGAAGCCTGCCGCTGTATCGACGGGCGCGGCTGATGCCACATCCGCTGCGACAGAAGCGGTAGCTGTGACCGAAGGCGACAAGACAGCTGCAGGCATGACGACGGAAGAAGCGGAACAAGCAGTCGCAACAGCAGCCACAGAAGCGGCGGTCAAGGCGTTGCAAGACGAAAAGGCGGCGAGCAAGGCACTTCAGGCCCAAGTGGATCAGGCAGCGGACAAGGTCGTTGAGACCGAGACGAATCTGGAGCTTTCCGCGCAGGCCGAGGGCAGCTCTACCACCACCGAGCCTGCTCTTAAGGGCCAGACTGCTTCTTCAGAGGTGGACGCAGCGAAGAGCGCAGAACCATCTTCAGACGCAGCAGCAGCAGCAGCAGCAACAGCAACAGCAGCAACAGCGGCGGTGGAGGGTGCCAAGCCGACCGAAGCGCCGGCAGCAGAAGTGGTGGTCAAGGAAAAGGAGCAGCCACCAGCCGCAGAATCGACAGCCAGTACAACTGCGCCCGCCGAGCCCGAGACTTCTGTTGTTGCGAGCAACAAGCGCAAACGCGACGACGAGGAGAAAGCAGAAGCTGAGCAACAAAGGGACAAGACCATGGCAGAAGCGGCGGTCGAGGGAGAAGCACAAACGGAGTCGCCTGTCAAGAAAGCTCGCACAGAATCAGCAGCACCAGCGGCGGATGCAGAGAAAGTGCCTTCGTCGGATGAGATGGACGGCGAAGACGAAGCTGAAGCTGCGGTTGGCGTGGATGACGGTGAGGCTGCTACCGGTGAGGTAGATGAGAAGAAGGATGAAGCAGTCGAGGTGACAGAGAAGGAGAAGCCGGCTGAAGCAGAAACAGAAACAGAAACAGCTCAGGCCGAGGCCAGTGAAGCCAAGGTTAATGCACAGCAGAAGGAGGTAGCGATGGACGAAGATGAGGAGGAGGAAGACGAGGAAGAAGACGAGGCAGAGGATCAGGTCAAATCGGTCGAGTCACCTCGCAAGCGCACGCCTGCCCAGGAGGTAGAAGAGGCTGCTGCAACCACGGATTCTGCCACCGCCCCTGCTGCTGAGGCTAGCGACAAGTCCAACTCTGCTGAACCAGCTCCAGAATCCGGCAAACAGAAGCCCTCCTCCGAGGAAGAAGTGGACGACGACGAAGACGACGAGGCCGACGCCGCCGTTGTTGGCTCAGGCGACGAATCCGACACGCGCAAGTCTTCCCCCGCCACACGCCCCGCCCGCCGCTCCAAAACCCCCCACCTCCCCCGCTCTTCCTCCTCCCGCACCCCGCACCCTCCCCCCGCCTCTACTCTTTCCGACCGCGAACAAGCCGCTGCCAAACGCAAAACGGCCCAAGTGCTTTCCATGCTCCTCACCGAAGTCTCGAACCACACGCACGGCAACCTCTTCCACGCACCGATCAAGGAACAAGACGCACCCGACTACTACACTCTCATCAAGCAGCCGCTCGACATTAAGACGATCAAGGCGCGCATAAAGGAAGGGAGCATTTCGAGCGCAAAGCAGCTGAGGAGGGCGTTGGGGTTGATGTTTACCAACAGTCTGATGTATAATAGGCCAGGGACGGAGGTGCATAGGATGGCGAGTGAGATGTTTGCGGCGAGCGAGGAGATTTTTAGGCGGTTTGAGGGGACGCAGAGGTTTTAGAACGACAGCATAGCAATCGCAGTAGTGCACACTGGAAGTGGGGGATTTGCTGTTGTGGTTTGCATGTATTGTGTTTGATGATGAAGGAGAGTTGAGTGTGATATGGTGTGGGTGGTGATGGTGTGGTGTGTGCGTTCTGCAGTGGAGGGTGGTAGGGGGTTCGGGAAGATCGTACGACTTGTAAGAAACATGCATGTGCGAGAGAAGCCGAAGCGACAGAAGGATCTGCAGGCGTTGCTGTACTTTTTCCAAACGCCGGCTTGGCTTGGTGCGTCCACTGACGCAATAGAAGCCGTCATGCACGCTTGAGACCTGACGCGAAAAAGTGGGCTGATAGAAATGTGAGCACACCATCAAGGGTCTTTTTTTTGTACAGTACACCAGGCTACACTAGATAGAGAAGTTGCTCTTTTCCGTCGAGGTGTTTGCTACCTTTTTCTCCTTCGTGTCTATCCCGTTCGACAACGACGCCGAGTTGCTGTACCTGCGAGTTGCAGGGTAGCACTTTTCAAGGTCGTAAAGCAACCGCTCGGTTCCAAACGCGCACACTTGCGTTCTTGAGCATTACTATCGCTGCCAACCCAATTGTGTCACTCGAATACTAGCACGCGTGCAGCGTCGACATCAAGATGGCGTCCTATACCAGCATACTGATGGACATGCTCCGTCCACAGTCTTCTGCCACCACCTCCTCGCAGAAGGAACATTGGGAACCGACATGCTCCATGCGCTTACTTGCAGGGTATATCGTCGTCCTCACCGGTCCCACTTCGGGGATAGGCTACGAAACTCTCCGCCAACTCGTCCTCTCCTCAGCACATGTCTACCTCTTCGGTCGGTCTATCCCCAAACTCGAGCACACGCGCGATACGATTCTCTCCGACTGCACAGTTGCGCTTTCCCCTGGCGAGGGCGGGGAGTACAAGGCTGGGGATATCCGGTTTGGAGCAGAGGTGGGAAGGATGACCCTCATCCGATGCGATCTCTCCTCGTTGGCTAGCATCAAGCAGGCCGCGCGAGAGTTTCTGAGCTTGGAGGATAGGGTCGATTTGGTGTTTGGCAATGCGGGGGTGATGGAAGGAGGCAAGACGGCGGATGGGTATGAAATGATGTTCGGCACCAACGTGCTCGGCCACCATGCGCTCCTCAAACTCCTACTCCCTGCCCTCCTCCAATCCGCAAAATACCGAAACAGCAAGCTGACCGGACAAACAAGAGTCATCCTCACAGCATCCAACACGCACCGCTGGGTCACCTCCCCCACCAACCGCACGCTCGGCCACATCCACCTCTACGGCCGCAGCAAGCTAGCCAACATCTACACGGCGGAGAAACTCGCGCAGCTCTTTTCCCAGAATGGATGGGGTATTATCGTGTGCTCGGTGCATCCGGGTGGGGTCAAGTCTCGGCTGGGTTCGAGTAACGGGTTGTTGACGAGGGTGAAGAATTGGTTTTTGATTCCGGCGGCGTTGGGCGCGGTGACGCAGTTGTGGGGGGGTGTAGGCGCCGAGGGGGGGGCAGGTGAATGGGAGGTATTTGGTGCCGTATGCGAGGGTAGGCGAGGAGAGCAAGCTAGCGAAAAATACAGAGGTGAGGGATGCGGTGTGGGACTGGTGTGAGGAGCAGTGTGTCAAGCATGGAGTGACGGTAGAGGGGGAGGAAGAGGTAGAGGAGGTAGCGGCGTAGGCAAAGCTTGCTTGCTCAAGAAGAGAGGAGAGGGGGAGAAGGGGATATACCCGCATCAATCGCATGCGTCAAGGAGCGTTCACATAGACCTGGGTTTTGCTTTCACTTAATCTTATCCGTAAAGTCACCACCTGACCATGATCAAAGTGTGCTGTGCAGTAAACCGGGTCGCCTTTTCCATTCGCTTACATGGCATCACACACACTCTGTGGAAGCCTCGTCAGAACAGCAAGGTGCATTCTAAACGCTTGTGGAGGTCTACACAACCGGTCTTCTATCCAAGAATCCCAACATCAAGCTTGGCCCTCTTCTCCGCGGCTGCCCCCTCGTGCTGCTCTCTCTCCACGCTCTCCGACCTCTGCCTGGCCATCTTCGCCTCTCCATCCGTCTGCACATCCTTAATCTCCACCACCTTCTCCCCCTTCTCTGCCTCCTTTTCCCCGTCGTTTCCCTTTCCCTTCTTCGCGCCCTCCTCTCCCGGCACCAGCGGCGGCCTAAAGTACGGCTGCGCCAGCCAATGCGGCACATACGCTGGCCTATTCTCATCCGGCTTTGTCAAATACGACACCGATCCTGGCAGCGGTGGATCGGGCTGCTTCTCCCATTTCGCATCCTTCTTGTCTTCCTCCAGCCTCTTCTCGAGCTCGTTAACAAACTCGCGGTATGTCGCGATCTTGGCAGCTCCCACCGCCTTGTCGTCGAACCTTGCTTTGCCCAGACTCTCGCGCAGGTCGCGATGCACTTCGAGCGCGGGACGGCAGAGGCGGAAGAGGTGCGCTTTGATCGCGGACGATTGGGTCGGGGTGCGAAGCGTGGTGACGATGTCGAGGTATTCGTGCGCCATCGCCGTCAGCAATGGGAAGGGCAATAATGGGGCGTTTGGGAACATGGTGCTTGGCTCCTTTGGAAGAGTACGCATGAAGATCGCCGGATTGTAGAGGTTCCCCTCCGCGCTCATGATGCCGTCAGCGCCGGTGGCAGCGAGCGCATCGTGGAAGTCCTGCGGGTAGAGCACATTGCCGTTCGCAAACACCGGCACGCTCACCGCCTCCTTCACCGCCCTGATCTTGCTCCAATCCGCCAACCCGGTATGGTGGCCCTTCATGTTCCTCGTCCTCCCGTGTACCGTGATAATCTGCGCTCCAGCCCGCTCGAGCAGCTTGGCATAGGCGACAGTCTTCTCCATCGACTCGTACACCCTCATCTTTGCCGTGACCGGAATCTTGAGATTCAAATGCAAAATATTGATCAGCGAAAAGATCAACGGCCAATCCTCCATCAGATAGCTCCCATAATGCCCCCTCCTCGCGATGTGCTGCGGACACCCGAGATTGAGGTCCACCGCATCGCACCTATCCTCCACCACCTGCGCCGCCTTGAGCAATGTGGCGGGGTCGTTGCCGCAGAACTGCACGAACAGCGCTCGGTCCGTGTCTTTCGACGAGCCTGCCTGAGAGTGGGATGGAGAGAGAGATGGGAGAGAGGTGGCGCCTTCCTCAGCAAACTCTTTGTTGAAGTTGACTTCCTGGTACTTGATCTTTTTCTTTTTCGAAGTTTCGTCAACGAAGAGCTTGGCGTTGATCATGGGCGTATAGACGAGGTCTGCACCATACCGACGGGAAAGGACGCGCCAAGGGAGCTCGGACTGGTCGACCATGGGTGCGACCACGCGTTGCGGGGAGCCGATGGAGCGGTAAAAGTCCCATGAGGCGAGTTTGACATGCTTGGGTGTGCCGGTGGGTGGGAAAGAGTCGAGATCGGGGATGAGAACGGGGCCCACCTCCGAGAAGGTGACAGCAGCAGTTGGTGGGACCGCCTCCAGCATCTTGTGAAACTTGGAGGAGGAGGAGCGTATAGACCAGTATGCGCTTGGCAGCTGCCGAGGGAGGATAGGTGTGACGGTCCTGACGAGTACGAGTGGCGAGTGGAGGGCTCGCCAGGAGCGCCAGATGGGGGCGTGTATGGTGTGAGCTATTGTGATGGCCCGTCAGTAAGATTTGACGGGGTTTCGAACAATAATGATGATATGTGATCCCGTGATAGCGGACGGTAGGGAAGGGTTGCGTTCTGATGGGAAAGCAGGGAGGTGAAGCTTGGAGCTGAGAGAGTACAACTGCTTGAGCCGCTGTGACTTCTCAGAATTTTGGAGCGCCTCGCTGAAACCTGAATTTTTCTCGGCTTTCGCCGTTCAGTCTCTGCCGAAAATCGGGTGGCGATCGGGATTATTGCCCCGATTCGATCGACAGTACGGTTGTATATAAGCTTCACCTGTACAACTTGATCCTCATCTCAGTATCTGAGCCTGATGAGAAAGTCTACTCAGCTTCTGTCCCGCACCGTTCTACACAAGAGCATCTCGTCTTACTGTCTTGCGACAATACCAGGATCAAGAAAACCACACAAGATTTAATACAGTGCCTGGCAAAGAAAAGCAAAACACACGCCAAGAAACCAAAAAGAAACACCGCTATGTGGGGATCGAAAAAAAAAAAGCAAAAAAGAAAGGAATGGAAACACAGGGGATCGAACCCCGGACCTTCGCTTTTCCGGACCGCGAACTTGGATGAATCCGTAGGTATGCGGAAGCGACGTCATACCACTAGACCATATTCCCTTGTTGTGTTCGGCTGGATTTGGAAGTATCCTATGTCCCGTCTCCCTTTAGGGCCAACTGCCCGGTTCAGCGTGCTCCCTTCCTTCCACCACCACTAACGGACGAACGACGAACACGCACACAACGTCCGAAAAAGTCAGCGAGTATATGATGACAATTGACCAGAGGAGGGAAGAAGAGAGAGAGAGAGAGAGAGAGAGAGAGAGGCCCAAATGCGATGATCATGTGCTCCAGAGACGGTGTATAAGAGTACAGTTGCATGGTATCGATCGGAAGGAGAAGGGAGAGAGGAGGGGGGGAGGCGGCAGAGTGTCATAGACCGTATATGCGAAAACGTGCGCCGAGATGCGTGAGAGACATGCGAATACAGTGAGTGTGTGGGAAAGAACATTAGAGACGAACAACAACTAGATGCGGTGCGAGTATAACAGCAGAGTGTGTTGGCTGGGTACTAAAAGGGGAGATCTCTTCTTCGCCTTCTGGATGGGAAAAGGTGGAGTAGGATGCCTTTGGGGACCAACGGTATACGAGTATCTTGACCGTATGATACACAGGGAGGATACAAGAGTGACTTTGATGGAGGGAATCGAGGCAACCAAACCGTGACAGCATAATGGTCGGAAAAGTGTACCAATGCCGTGCCTCCTAGCACGGCCTCAGTAGGAACGCAGCGAAATTGCCGAGATGGTCGTCGCGTGGGACGGGAAAAGGTTGAAAGAGTGTTACAAATCATGAGGTGCGCCTCCCTAAGCAGGCGAGTCATTCATCTTCATCGCTCGCTGCTTGGGCTGCTCGAGACTTCTGTGGGTCCGCATGCTTTCTCGTCTTGGTGCTGTCTATGGGCGCAACGGAATGAAGACGATTCCATTCTTCCAGCAACTGTCGTCCGACACCAGGTTCCAGTTCGGTACCATCGCGCGAGACCTTGACCTGACGGTTGTCACGCCACGGATTGCGAAGCTTCTTGACCCTCTGGAACGGAAGTGGGTCGGTGCGGATCCATTCCACGCGGAAGGGCTTGCCCCACGAGTCGGAAGATGATTGGCGTGGCGGCGTTCGTTCATCGCCATCCTGTGCACCAATCTCGGATCCTTTGGCGGTGACGGTGGCATCGGTATCATTCGACGAGGATCGAAGCTGGTTTTCGAGCAGCTCGGCCTTGCCACGCGACTCCATCTCATCGAGACGGAGGTTGTGAATCACCGCGCGCAGCGCGATCTGCTCAGCCATTCGTGGATCGGCCGACGACCACGAAGCCGAGTCGCTAGGCGCTAGAGACGGCTGGTCGCTCTGACTCGAAACGGTCTGAGCCGATTCCGTCTCCATATCCATGCGACGCACGCCATACTCGTCCGGCTCAGCGGTAACAGGAGGGGCCGGGCCATCTGCCGAAAGCGTCGAAGCCAGTTTGGGGCGATCGCCTGCATTGGCTTCACTCGCACTGCTCCTGGTCGACGTGTAGGGCCAGGTGTTGGACTGTGCAATGGAGCCGGTCATGCGCGGAGTAATCGTATCGTTGCGTTGAGGCGACAATGCGTTCTCGTGGCCGACCTCCTCTACAGAGGGCGAGAGCGGTTGTGGTGACGTCATGGGAAGAGCGTGAGGCGCCTCGCCTATACCGTCAATGGACAAAGTGCCGAACAGCCCCCTTGCAGCATCGATGTCGCGTCTATCGAGCACGGGGTGCGAAGGCCCCGAGCCGGACTCAGATACGGCGCTCGTCCCGGACAGAGGCGTCGGGCCCAGATCGTCCGCGCTCTCATCGGCAGACTCGTGGATGGTGGCCGGAGGAACGCTGCTGGATGAGGTGGAGACGACAGAGGAGAGACTGGCTCGACGACGTTGCTCGTCTTTGCCTTTGCCATCGTTCGTCGATGTGTGGATAGGCCCAGCCATCTTGGCGTAACCGTGGAATCGACCCGTCTGGTTGACACCAAAGATCAAAAAGACGGTTTCGCTGTTGCGATAAGCCTGGTCGAGCACATTCTCATTATGTGGTTGTGTGGCCCAGTAGCCGGTTTCGATCGACCTGTCAAGGTCGTCGCTGCGCAAACTCTTGAGGATGAAGAAGCGATGGCGAAAGGCGGGATGTCGGAACAGAGACGAGTTGGTCGATGTGTAGGATGCAGATCCACTCGAGCTGTACGAGCCTGCCGAGGTGAGTCCAGCAGCGGCCGGGGTTGAGTCTTTGCGTGGTGGAGAGAGAGGCTCTGACGAGTGCTGCGACGCAGAATCGAGCGACACGGCGCCGGAAGGCTGTGCGCTGCTGGACTCGTTCTGCGCTCGCTCGAGTTCTCGCTGCTGCTTCAGCCATGCGACGTGGATTCCACGGCCACGTTGACCAGCAACACCAGCCTGCGCCTCGTCGTCCTTCTTGCGCACGCGACATACGAGCTTGGGACATCTAGGGTCACGAGGCCGCACCTGCTTTCCGTGGAAGTACTTGACCGCACGGTCAAGATGGGCCGGGCTCGCGTAGTTGACGAATGCGCAATTGCTACGCGAGATGATGAAGATGGACAACACACCGTGGCCCTCGACGTCGGGATCCGACAGCTCGCCGACTTGCTCTTGTGCTTCAGATGAGGCTAGCCAATCGCGGTACACGTCCGGGGTAAGGCGCGAGAAGACCTCCCAGAGCTCTTCGACCGTAGCATCTTGCGGCACATTGCCACACCACAATACAAAGTCGGACCGAGGACCTTGCTGTGGATGATAGTGTGGTCGCAGACCACTTCCTGGAACCCGCTCGGCGCTCGTCATGTCACTGGGAGCATCAGCATCAGCGTTTACGTCCGCTTCGCATGCTGACCCCGAGTTGCCGAGGTCCGCATCGTCTTGCCGAGCTTCTTTGCCAACCAGATCGAGTTGCTGCATTTGCAGAGAATCCGGGTCTGCATTGTCAACCTGGACCCCCGGAGGATCGAGAGGTGCAGCCTGAGGACGATGAGGCAAAGCGGAAGAGCCGGGATGGGGCGAACTTTGCTGCCCAGAAGAGTTGGAGCTGGTCCTTCGCGCGACGTTTCCCGAGCGACCAGACTGGGTGGGCTGTCGGCGGCTGCCGCCTCCAGGAACATTGTCTCTTGTTGCGCCAGTGGGCTGCAAGCCGCCTTGCGATGACCCAGACCACTGATTTCGAGCCGGTGCGACAACATGCGTGTGTGCGTTGTGGCCTGGAGGAGGCCCGTAGGAACCTGGATGCAAGTGGTACGGGAAAGAGGGCGTGTAGTTCGGCGAGGCTTGCACGCCGTACGGAGGCGAGGCTTGGACGGACCCTTCGCTGCCGTATGGTTGTTGATACGAGGATGAAGCGGTGGACGTGGCCGAGGCTGCAGGAGAAGGGTAGAAAGGTCCAGGATACGGTGCGTACTGCAAATGGGCATCATCTGGAAGATGAGCTTGCGGAACCTCGATCGGAACCCACGCCCACCTCGTGCGTCCCGAGTGGCCAACGGAGGGGTTTGAACTCACAGCAGAGAACGAGGTGGAAAAGTGAGGCGTGTAGTGCGAGCCGGCCACGACGTCGTGTGGAGAAGCAGCGCTGCCCGAACCAGAGCTCTGGGACTGGGTGCGACTAGGCAGCCGCGCATAGGGGTGCGAATCGACATTGTGACGACCGGGGTGGAAGGGCGGACCTACGTAGCCGTAGCCATCGACAGGTGCTGGATTGGCATACGACGGGTAAGCTGAACCAGTCTGCTGGCCTGGGTGGGGGTGATGGTGCGAATGAAGGGGTGGCGGTACAGCATGATAGCCAGCTGAGTAATTTGCATACTGCCCTGGCGGAGGACTAGCAACATGCCGCGACGCCTGCTGTGCAGCGCTAGCCGAGCTCGACGCACGACGATCTGCATCAGAGCCTGTCGGTTTGCGTGGCGGATCACCGCGCGATGGTCGTTGGGAACTGGCTGGGTTCTGTGACATGGCCAGACGGAGGCACCTGTAGGGAGTATAGAGGGTCGCTGTGGATTGTGCCGAGTGTTCAAGGTCCGGAAGATCCGAATCTTGATGTTACTGGCGTGTTTGGATCGAAAGTAATCAATGTAGTGAGGCCTCGTCAATAGACGAGAGGTTACCGGAAGGTTGAACGACTCTCACAACTGAATCGAAGCGGCTATGAAGAATGCATGCAAGGAATTTGCTGCTGAGAAGCTCTCAGTTGCCCGTGGAAAATGATGGTGCTGTGCTGCTTGCCGAACGAGCGATGGTGCTTTGGCGACGATGCTGTGGGCGGGGATTGAGATGGCGAGGAATCGTAAACGTATGAGGATGATGTGCGTCCAGGGATGGTCGTGACGATGAAAACGCAGGATAATGGTAAAAGTGTCGTTCCCAAGGTATCGTGATGAGTGGCGATGAGTCCAATAGGCGAGTAACTGAGCATGTGTGGCAATCGGAAGAGGCGAGCGTCAAACGTGGTCAGTATCGAGCATCTTCTAAAACGATATCGAACAATCGAGAGTGGGGGGAGAATCACGAAAGGCTGGGCGCTGTGGCGATTGAACAGCCGGAACACGATGCTGAGCCGACCCGGAAATTGAGTTTGGGTTCCTAGAATAGAAATTCGGATTGCCAAGGTTCAAGCATTCACTTCTCCTGAGCCGGATCGGCATGGCGCACACGCAGCAAGCGTGATGTAGATTGCAAACACTACACCATATAAGGCGACGAAGCTCCAACTCCCGGACCACCAGTCTTTTAGGTTGCCTTTGAGCTGGGATCTGAACTGAGTTCACCAAATACTTGCAGCATCGCAATACAACGATGTACACGTTATGGTCAGCAGAAACCCGCAAAGAATTGCTGACCTCACGCATCAGCATGTCAGCACCTTGTTCTGCACAATGATGTGAAGTGCAAGGATGAACATACGAGCCGACGAACTTCGGATTAGAAGTCCGAACGGCACAGCTGGATCTAGTCGGGACAGACCATCTTCCGGCGAATTGAACCGAACTGCGTGGACTGCGTGGAAAACCGTGAGGCGCCTGGGACCACGACGTCTGACGTGAATGAAGCGTAGTGACACGTGCTGTGAAGTTTTCGACAGGGTCGACAAAGAACAGAGCTCGGTCTGGAAGCAGGATCGGCTTCGAGATAAGTGCTATGACACCATTGCACATCGCGGCGAACCCGGAAGTGCCAGAAGACGCAAACGGTGCCATCACGTGTAACCCGATTCAGGCAGAATCGGGTGGCGATGATGGCTCGCCAAATTCACGCGAAGCACGAGCACAACCGCCACACGGACTTGTCTGATCCTAGATGTTTCGGATCTGGGCCATTGAAGCCATCTGCCGGTATGCCATGCCTATCGAATGCGGCGCAAATCGCATGCATCGTGGATTGGTACCAGAGAAGACGTGGAGAGACTGATCACCCAGTGGAAGGAGAGAGAGAAACGATCGATCGACGACGAGCAGTGGGTGATAGGGAAGATTGCAACTTACCTTTCAAGAAGGATGGTCACTGATTCGGTTGAGGCGGAGAGGCGACAGCGAGAATAACTGGAAGCGGCTCGCTGATGG
This sequence comes from Ustilago lituana, assembly GCA_928869825.1. Lineage (NCBI taxonomy): Eukaryota > Fungi > Basidiomycota > Ustilaginomycetes > Ustilaginales > Ustilaginaceae > Ustilago > Ustilago lituana. The sequence goes on from CAKMYA010000002.1 coordinate 808,086, forward strand.
CTCTGCTGCAGAATCTGTTCCCCTGTGGCTAAGATCGGAAGAAGTCAAAGGCAGTGTTCTGACTGCCCACTAACGAAAAGAGGGGGAACTGTTGTTAGCCAGTGATTTGGCTGAGATGACAATCACGACTGCACTCGAAGCCGAGATGAGCGCTGTCAGATGGGGTTTGAGTGGGTGGGTGGGTGAGTGGAACCGAGGCGACAACAAGTCGTGGCAAAGACCGGTTTGCTGATGCTGAACGCCTGGCAGGCGATGAAAGGAGACGCTGTATGCCGCGTCGAGCGATATTGACTGGAACGACTGTAGATGATGGTGATCGAAAGGATGGAAAAGAACGCACTCGGCAACGCACTCGGCTGATTAGGAGAAGGGGATGCGAAAAGACGGAGAGGACAAGTGAGGATGAGGAAGAGGAAGAGGATGAGGATGAGGATAAGGATAAGAGAGCGTATATAGGGGTCAGAGCCAAGAGCTAAAAGAGCCGCGACTTGCAGGCCTACTTCCCACCGGCTCTAGGAAGAGCGATTGAAAGACAAGCAGAGCCAACAGGCCCCGAGGGAAAGGATGATGAAGGGAGGAGAAGGAATCGGAACGAGAAGAAGCGAAGCTGAAGGAAGCGGTGAGGAATAGGAACGAGGAACCGGGCCAAGACGGCTGGTTCAAATCAGGTGTGTGGCAAATGCTAAAGATGTCCAAACTCTTTTCTCAACTGAGCGCAGCAGCGTAACGCAGCGCTGGCTGGACAAAAAAGGACAAACGCGAAGGAAGCTCAAATTCATGGCCACCACGCACTAGCCACCAAAATGGCCAGTCGAGCTAAGACATCGCTGAGCAGCAGGGGAACAACAGGAAAAAAAAAAAAAAAAAAAAAAAAAAGGAAAAGAAATTCCAAAAAACGTCAGAGCAGCGCTAGCGAGGGAAGGGTCTCGACGAAGATCCGATTGCAACACACCCAAGCTGGGGCCCGACAGTCCATCGGCAAGGTGCTCCTCCCTCTCTCTGCTCACATTGCCATCTGATCGGATGCGCCGTTCGCTTTGTTGCAGGGTCCTGTCTGAGATCAACCCAGTGCAGTCTTCTGCAGAGTCCGACGAGGCAATACAGCTCGTGTTTCTGTCACGAAGGATTGCCATCTCAACACGACAGCTGCGAGCCGGACACAGACAGCGCTAGGCTGAAAGCTAGAAAGCTTTAAAACAAATTTTCAGTGGTACCGGGATCGGATTGGCGTCGGTGTGCGGAAACCATTCGCTTCGCAGGCATCCGGTTCTAGCGTACCGCTCCAACATTGTATCACAGACAGCCTCGATTCCAAGTACCAGACTGAGCACAAATCGTCCGCTCGGGCGCCAATCAGATTGGCCCGCGTTCGTCCTCACAAAGGCTTGATCAGTGTCGAGCCGTTCTTGTTCCTTTCGTGTCTGCAAAGCGGGAGCAATTTGCAAACACCCGTTCCAAATGGTGGCGCTACAAGGCTAGATTGTTTGCTCCCATGAGTCACAGTTCGTTCTCGTCCCGCTCTTTGCCTTTAAAACTGTGGCTGGGCTGGTCATATTTGCCTTTCGTAAATTCGGCTACTTCTCCGGAAAAGCCGGCGCAGAGTCCCAATAGAGTTGCTCCTCTCTCCGCCGCTCTGCCCCCGAGCGCCAAGGCTTTGACTAGGCCCAACTTTGAGGATCGCAAGACTTGAACACGCTGCGGCTCACTCTCAATTTGGAGAGGGGAGACCACCCGGCACATCCGACACAGACACAGGAAACGAGAAGAGAGAGACGGATTAGATTCAAACGAGCCAAAAGAATGTGGTGCATGCAGCGCTAGAGCGCAGGAATGCGATACAACTAGATAACAGCAGTGCAACGGCAACGGGAAACCGACTCGAATGCTCACACAGAGTGTGGCAGAGTCAACACGACAGACAGTCAAAGGTATTTTCGGGAAAAGGCAGAGGTGACAAAGTTCCGATGGATCCACCCATACATCCAGGGCAAGGTGGGTGATAGCGACAGCGAGTTGACTACTCCTTGCGCCTCACCTTTTCCATCCTCTTGGCGCCAGGAAGCGGCAGGCCGATAAAGTCGATCAGCTCCTGAGCAGCCGCCTTGGCCGGCGGGCCTGCACCGGGGAACAAGCTGTAGCTGGGCAGGTTCAAGGCACGCTTGGTCTGCACCTCACCGTGCTTGGTATACATGTTCTTGACAAACTCTCCCGCAGCGTTGTCAGCCTTGTCCTTAACGTCGAGGATCGCGTCGCGGACACTGTCGCTCGTGTCGAGCACAGCTTGGACGGCCGGGTTTTGGTCACGCTTGACGGGCACGCCAGCCACCCAACCGTGGTTGTCGAGCAGGCCGTTAGCGAAAGGGTCCTTGTCGCCAAGAGCACGAGCGTGGGGAAGCGCAGGGATGGGGAGGTCTTTGGTCACACCGCTGGCGGCGCCCTGAACAGTACCCTGGCAGTTGAACGAGGTGCAAAGAGCGTTGGCCGTCTTGATGGCCTCGACAGCGGGGCTGACTGCTTGCTTGATGGGCGTCAGAGCGACGGGTACCGCATCCTTGGTCGCCTGTTCAGCAGCAGCCGCACCGAGCTTCTTGACGCTGCTAAGGTCGACGTTGTTGGGCGAAATCGTGTCGCGCTTCTTTTTGGCCTGGTAACTCTTCAGGAACTCGTCAAAGCGGTCGACGTTGGCAGCAAAGTGGCTCAGGTATGTTGTGACTGTGTCGGTGTCCAGAGGGCTACCATCGCGCTTCTGCCCAGCCAGAAGATCAGTGAAGAACTCCCTGGCGCGCTCCAAGTCCTGCTCGTTGCCCGTGTGCAGACCCAGTTCGACAGGATCCACCGGGGCATCACGCCTGAAGGGGAGGATACTCTTCAGAAGCGACTTAGCAGAGTCAAGGTCCTGCTTGTTGCCCGTCTGTAGGCCGAGGTCGATGGGGCTATCATCACGCTTGGAGCCGGGGAGGGTGATAGGGTTCAGAGGAATGTCCTCACCAAACAAGTTGAGACCCGAGTTTGTCTCTGCTCGCTTGCGGCCAGGCAACGTGGGGAGCAGGTCGGGAAGGCTCTGGCCCAAGACGTTGACGTTGATCGGGTCGTCAGCACGTCGGTTGAGAGGGTGAGGAGTGCGCTGTCCCAGTTCCTGATGGTTCTCGGGCATAAACTGGGTTCCCTCGGAAGGCTCGAGCGACTTGAGCGCGTCGAGCAGGCGCTTCTGGGCGGCAGGACCGGGGACGACGTTGGTGTGGTCGCCCTCGTTGTCAAGCGTGCCCAAGATGGGAAGCGAGGGGATCAGGCTGTGGCCAAGCTCACCACGAATCGAGAGACCCTGGCTGGTGAATTGTTCGACCACGGGCTGCAGCTGGTCCTTGGCGCCAGGAAGCAGGCGCTTCTCGTGGAGCATGGGCGGAGGCGTCGTGATCTTTTTGGCCGCACTGGAGAGCTCCTGGGAAGCTGGCTCAAGGTTGAGATAGGTGAGCGGCGTGACGGGAACGCCCTTGTCGTCAACGCGGGTGAGGCCCAAAGGACTCTCGACGGAGTCGGCTTGCGCCTGCCCAAGGCAGAGCGCAATGACGACGGCACTAGAGAGTGCCGCGAACGAGGAAGTCAGCTTCATGGAGACTAAGATACCGAAGTTGAAAAGAGCGTGGTTCAAGGAGGAGCAAGCACCGTGAGGAAGGGGGAAGAGAAAGTATAGGGGAAGGAGTGGAGAGGGGAGTGAAGATGATGGAGGAAGAGGAAGAGAAGGTGTGATGGGCTCGAAAGGACAATGGTAGTCAAGTAGCTTTTGGGTCGACCAGAGGATCGGATCAACACTAGGAGAACGGTAGGCTTGCCTCAGCAGCAGATCAAACGCCTCCCAACGAGGCACGAAGCCAAAACCAGGCCCATCCCAGTTGGGCGCGGCCAACAATGATCGTGTTGGACACAAGCGGCTATAGGTCGAAACCCGTCAACAAACCGCCGAGATCAGACCGCGACACGACGACCAGAGGAGAGGGGCGCAAACTCGTCCCGGTATGCACATATGCACGAGCTCCAATGCACAACGACGGTACAGTGTTGCATAAGCAATGTCCGGGACCGCCTCTCCAATAGCGTCGTGTCGAAATCACAAGAGGTGGCGCCAGGCTGTTATGATGAGACACCGACGCGGTAGACTCGGCAGCAGCCGCTGCACTGGACGCTGTGATGAGAAGCATTTGACTGGAATCCGTTCGCCAGAACCTTCTGAGGAGGCGGAGGCTGTCAAACGCAGAATGTCACGAGCGTCTGCCAATCATGGTTCGCGGGAGGAGAAAGCTGAGCTGGCAGCGGGTGAGACGAGCCAAACAGTAGACCATCAACTAGAGCAAGGGAGAGAGAGGGGGCTGAGCAAGTCGTTCTTTGCTGGATTTCCCCTAGGAATGGAAGCAGCATCACAATGGACGGGATGCATCATCGCGTCCAGTACTGCAGCCAGTACTCTCTCGATTCGCAGGTGGCAGAGGTGTTGGTCTATGCTGTTGGCCGGCGCCGGGCTTGTTGGCATGCGCGTTGCACAGAGAGAGGCATCTGATTTTCTTGAAATTTCATAAATTTCGCACTCTGCAGCAGCAGCAGAGATCGAGCCGCGGAGAAAGCCAACCAAGCTCGCGGTACAGGACCTCCTGGATCTGCAGTTGTTTGGGCAGGAATGCCACACGCGCCTCGCTTCGACATTGATGCTCGTTCAGCTCGACACATTTCACTCCAGCATCAGGTGCGGCTTGCGCTGAAAGCGATCGCCTGCGCATCTTTATCCGATCCTATACGATCCCAATCAAGCAGCTTGCGATAAGGCCAAAGTCCGCACGGCTCCGAAAGCAATTCTAAGCCTTGTAAAAAACTGCCAAAGCAAGCTTTGTTGTCCTCCTGCCCGATCCAAGAACCCGATGTGACAAGATCCGGCGTCAGATCACTGTTTCTTCCCGGCCCATTTTGGGCTGCGAACCTCCACTCGGCCTACTTTTTGTGCCCGAGGTTGAGTCCTTCCTGTCCTTCCCGCAATCGACACGAGACTATATGGAGTGACGGGCAGTTGCCATCATACTAGCCAGAGCCGTCGCTGCTATGAAAGGGACACCTCAGCTTCGACACGCGCTAGGCTGTGCAATCAGCATGGCCTACACCGCCGGCCCATCACGACCCTTGGCTCGCTCTCTCGCTCACGCTGCCACATCACGCCGTCCACTTGTCGCCCTTTCAAACGTCCTCCCAGCCATCTCTCGAAGCAACCCAACACCAACACGACACTTGAGCTCCACCTCTCACCGCCGCTCCGAGCGCTCCGAGCGCTACGAGGAGTACACCGACACACCTGAAGGCTACACCAAACCCACCTCTTCCAAATCCCAAAAACCCTGGTACCGCTCTCCCACCACCCTCGTCCTCGGCTTCATCCCCATCTTCACCTTCGGCCTGGGCTACTGGCAGATCAAGCGTCTCAAATGGAAAGTCTCGCTCATCGAAGAACTTGAAGACAAACTCTCGCGCGAGCCTCTCCGCCTTCCGCGCAATATCAACCTCGATGTGCTGCCCGAATTCGACTTTCGCCTCGTCTCGGTCAGGGGCACGTTTGACCACGCGCGGACCATGTTTGTGGGGCCACGCGTGAGGGATGGCGTGATGGGGTATCATGTGGTTGTGCCGTTGAGGAGGAGGGAGGGGGGTGGGATGGTGTTGATCAACCGGGGGTTTGTGAGCGAGAAGGAGATTGTGGGGTCGGGAGAGGGGAGGAGGTTGAAGCAGGAGGCGATGCCGGAAGGGGAGGTGGAGTTCGTGGCGTTGTTGCCGAGGATTTACCCAGCGAATACCTTTACTCCGGACAATGTGCCGGAGAAGGGGAGTTGGTTCCATGTGAACCCGTCGCAGATGGCGCAGTGGGCGTCGAACAAGGCGGGCGTGCAGGCGCTCTCTCTCGCTCCCTCTGAGCAGAAGGGGACCAATAGCGATAGCTACACGCCTAGTGCGGGCGTGGCGGAGAGCGTCAGGGGCATGCTTAGCAGTAGCAGCTCGAACGAGGCAGAGCGCGTGTTGCCTGTCTATCTCGAAGAAGTGTTTGGTAAGTTACATCCCCTCCAACATTCGAAACGTCGATCGAGTGTCTGCTTACTGACATTATGGATCCATTCATCATTCTCGCTTTGGTCGGTCTCACAGATGGCAACGTGGGCGAAGCGGCCATGCGCGTCTCCCAAGGTATCCCCGTCGGAAGGGCGCCCACCATCGAACTGCGCAACCAACACGCCGTGTACGCTGCTACTTGGTAAGTTTTCTTTCCCTCAACCCTTTCCTTGCTTTCTTTCTCTCGCCGACTTGATCACTGATCACTGCTTTTTCGGTCTCCTTCTATGTATGCTGCGGTGTACAGGTTCTCACTGAGCGCATGCACAGCTATCATGTTTGGCCTTCTTGTTCGTCGAGGTCGCTCCTAACCAAGCCCCCCATTTTTCACAGTGGAATACTCTTAACACCCCTCCTGAACTCTTTTGCCATGGTGTACTGCCTTATCCATTGCCGTCTAACCCTAGTTTTACATGAGTGTCGTGTCATCTATCCTGTCTAATCTTCCTTCTTCACCTGCTTGACCGGCTTGGACACGGAATACCCAATCGTACCCGCCAGCACCGCCGCGGCACCACCCCACAGCCCCACCGTCCCCATTGACCGCTGCACCACCATCACGCTCACCATCAAACTCACCGCCTTGCGCACCACCAATACGAGCGTCACTGACAGCGAGCTTACTTTCGACGTCAGCCGGTTGACGCCGTTGATGCACAGCAGTTGAGTGGCCACATTGAGCAGGAGGGGTGGGTAGAAAGAGGGAATCCACACGCCGGTTCCCGCTCGTTTCCAGGTGTGGCCGAGGATGAGCGTGGACAAGTCGTAGATGCGGGGTTGCGTCGGGTCTGGTTTGAGCGTTTTTCGGAGGGTGGGTGGGGAGAGTAGGGCGAGAAGGTTGCCTAGCAAACCTGCTTTCCCGTTTGCGGGCGAGGGAGGGGAGGGTGGGGGGCCGAATCCGAACCACCAGGGCGTGGTGGCGTTTGCATTGTGAATGTCGGTCACGAGATTTGCAGGTCTGAGCGCAAAGATGGGCAGGCTGAGAAGGTGCGAGTAGAACATGCTCTCTCTCCAGTTTTGATTCCCATACAACCGAAACGTTTTCTCCTGCCACAGACCCATAAACCCAGTCAGGACCAGCGCGGAGAAGAGTAGCAGCACGCCTGTCGCGTACTGTCCCGCATCCCCCGCTTCCATCTCTTTTGGTGATGCAGCATCATGTGTTGAATAGAGCGTGCTCGATACGACTCCCAGGGTCACCAACACCACCGAGCCCACTTGCAAAGGTGAGTACCTTGTCCCCTGCACAACGTACCCCAGCACCATATTCACCACGAGCCCACCGGAGCGAAACACAATATGCACGGGCATCGGCACATGATACGCAAACGCCATATTGTTGAGCAGACTCGTCGAGAGATAGAACGCCACCTGCACGATCCACCTGTACAGCGGCACCTTTCTCTCTTTCAAGCGCACCCATGGGAACCGCGAGCTGAAAGCGAGAAAGTAGGGCAGCGATGAGAGCGTGGTGACGAGAAACTGGGCGAATGTTATCAGGGTGCCTGCAGAGGGGAGCTGGCGGGTGGCCAGTTCGAGTGTGTAGGCGTTGGAGCAGCAGCCACCGAAGATGAGCGTTAGGATCAGGAGCCATTCCGATGCAGTGGTTGCAAGGACTGCGCGTACGGTGGAGGTTTGGGAAGATGTAGCGGGTCGGGTGGGTTTAGTGGAGGTGCGATGCCGCAGTTTGGAGTTTGCCATGGTGGCAGGCTGGCGTGTGCGTTGAGGGCGTGATGTGTGGTGGTGAGGAAGAACGAGTGTTGCGGCTGTATGGAGAAAGGGAGGGAGTGCGCAAAAAGTCACGTCAGCGTTTCTTCGCGGCCAAGCTTTGAGCTTTTTTTTGCTTTCACAAAAAGATCAACACCCGCAATTCACAATTGACACCCTGAACGCGTCAACGAGCCCTCCTCCTCTTTCATCCTCACCTCTCTCCCTCAACGTACTCCCAGTCAACCATGAAGCAATCACCCGCAACCAGGTAGCTCTCCTACCCTCTCCGCACTCACGCGTCGATGCTGCACTGTAACCTCTACCTCTTCTGCCACCCTGGCCACAAGCAGTTCCGACCCCATCCATGTCGCGACCATCCCCCGCGCTCATCCTCCCCATCTCCGACCTCCTCCTCTCCCGCGACGCTGGCTCCAAACTGCGCCTTGCCGGCATCGTCACAGCCATCTCTCCCACCTGCTCCTCGCTGATCACCCTCACCTCCCCCTCTCCCACTCCCGCCAATCCCCCTGCCTCTCTCCTGGTCGACCTCAGCCTGTGCACGTCCCTCGATGCAGCTAGCTGGAAGAACAAAGGCCCGCAGATTGTGCCGCCGGAGCTCAAAACAAAGATCATGGTCATTGGCGACCTGGTCAAGCGCGATACAGCGGTGGATATAGGCTGGCTACACGACCGCGCAGCTGCGGTGGAGCTGGGAGAGCCACAAGTGCCTTCGGTGACAGGGCGGTTGCGCGAGAACGAGGACTTGCTCCCGAACAGGTTCTTCGTCCTAGAAGCCATTCTGGTCAAGCCGTTGGATCACACCTTCGATCTCGCATTGTGGGACCACACCGCGCGGCTCCGCTCGCACCACGACTGGTCGCTCCACCACCACGAATCGCAGTCTCAAGCAAAGGGCAAGCGCAAAGCCGCAGACTAATCCACCATCAAACCACTGTATACTCTCCTGTACTCCAGTCATGGCCGTAATGTATTTATATCATCTGCAGCAAAAGAGAACGAGCGGATGGGAGTCTAGGGCGTGTACCCGCTCTCTGAATAAATCCTCCTTTTGAACCGCTTCCACAGTTTCTTATCCACCATCAGCCTCCTTGCCAAATCCATCATCTCGCCTACCGTGACCGAGGGAAGCGAATAGTCGGTCAACTTCCGCAGTGGCTTTGCCAGCTTCCTTCCACCCTTGCTCGTCTTCACTTCCACATCATCGCTGGAAACCTCGTAGGGATGCTTTAGACCAGCCCGCTTGAGCTCCTTTTCCAGCAATTGTTTCGGCACTGGCCCTGGAAGAGAAGCGGTGGAGGCATCGGGGCTGAATTCGCACCACAGCACTTTGGGCGGGTAAGTGGCGTATTCGAGCCGGTAGCTGACTTGTAACTTTTCCGCTTTTTCTTTGCGCCTCTTCCTCTCCTCTTCCCTATCTTTGTCATGCTTCACTTCCTTCTTCTTCCCATCTTTCCCCAACATCACCTCACCCACAGTACCGAGAGTAGCCCTTGTATTGGGATGGAGAATCCTCTCAACCGCCTCGTTCTGCTCATCAATATCCATCACCCACTGGCTGTACCCGAGCAAGCTCAGATAGGTATTTGTCCTTGATGGCGAGTCTGGGCTCGCGTGGCGGGGGAGCTTCTTGTGTTTCTTCTTCCTATGCTTTTTCCCTTTGCGTTTCTTCGGCGGTGCTGGGCGGTGGTGGTGTCTCGAAAGTGGCTCTACCTCTTCCCTATCCCCCCACTCCTCCTCGTCATCGACAAGGGAGAAAGAAGTGGGGGAAGCTTGCGAAATATATCGTGCTTCTTCCGTAGTATTGTACGTCCAGAGCCGCATTGAAGGATAAAACGTCGGGATGATGCTGGGTGCAATGTAGAAGATCGAGTACAAGTCTTCGTTCGTTCTGCCCTTCCCCGGCAGCGTCGAGTAGTCCTGCTTCAGGTCGCCGGGCAGACCTTGCTCTTCCACACGCACCACTTCCTTTGTCCTCACTTGCACATCCGCTCCCTCTTCTTCAACAGAAGCAGCGACAGCCTCCGCGTCCTCCTGGATGAAAAACGCATCCGTATTCATATGTCCAAAGTGCTGCGCCACCACCGTGTCCTGAAACCGCAACACTATATCCGTATACCTCCTATAGCACCTCTTAAAGTAGTTCCCCGCCGTCGGCGGCACATGTCCCAGCAGGTGCACCTGCATCCCCCTCCCCCTAAACAGATCCAACTGCACCTCCAACCAGTCCAGTTGCGCCGTCCCTGGGTCCACCTTTTCGCCCTTCTTCTTCGTGCGCACACACCCATCGACCGCCCTGTTATTGTCGTAAAAATACAGCGTGTTCAGACTCATCGCTGCGAGCCGATTCGGAATGATCTCCTTGACATAGTACCCGCCTTGTTCGAACGTGTGGAATTCGTACTCGGGAATGTGGTCGCGCCAGATCTGCACGTATTCTTTCGTGACCGCGTTGGGGCCCGGGAAGAGGATGTTGTGCGGGAAGATGTCGTTGTTGCCGACGGTAGGGATGAGCGGGACGCCTGGGAAGGCGGTTTCGAGTTGGGAGAGCGTCCAGCGGTTCAGTTCGAAGATCTCTTTGTTGGAACGTGGAAGTTTGTTGTCGTTGTCGTGCCGCGCAGAGTCGCCAGTCCAGATGATAAAGTCCAGCCCCAATGCATCGGCTGCTGTGATGTTCCCCTGATCACTCTTGGAGCCGGACTGGACAAGGTTCTGCGCCGCCCAAGCGAGCGACGACTCGACTAGGCGAGGGGGGGAATCGCAGTCGCTGAGAGCAGACCCCCACCATCCAGCACGCTCCTTGCCCTCTGGCTTCTTTGGCTTCGGCTTTTTGTGGTGACATGCGGCACTGACAGCAGAGCCGTGCTTGTAGTGCGGGTCAGGATGCAGATCCGTGATATGAAGAAAGCGGCCAAAAGGTTTCCTCGAGTTTGCAACGTGACTGGATGAGGTGGCTGGCAGGAGTAAATCCGCTTGGAAGACTGCTTGCGCCGGAAACCAAGAGGCGGACGAAGACGATGAGGGAAGCAGGGTGTGCGTCAGCAGCAGAGCCACTGCCGAGACTGCGACTGTGGATGAGCGCATGCTGGTAGCGAAAGTGTATGTGACGGTAAGCTGGATGGCTATCTATCCTCTTCCGAGATACTATAGTCTAAATCCGTCTAAAAGGGTCCAAGGGAATCGCGCCGATGTGGAGCGCCAAGCAATCATGCAAGCATCGTATCTATATCGTACCAAAGTTCCGCTGGTGAGAGGTGATGATGGATGAACATTGTCAAGCACGATGAACGATCCCCCTTCTAACTTTCCTCCACACACTTGGGTGAATGCGGCACGTTCACCGTCATTGTCCGATCTAAGCGAGAAGTGGCACCAGCCTGGCCCGATTCGTTGCAGATCCCAACCTCAAAATCAAAAACCAAAAATCGCGGAAATTCAACTGCACAGCACTTTCCCCTTTAAGGTGATTGCAGCAGCAAAGTGAATCATATCGCATCGACATCGGGGCTGCCCGTAAGCAAGTGTGGTCGATGATAGTCCAACTCAAGACGAAATTCGGTTTCGTGTGTGCCTGCGACCCTCTTATAACGCACGAGAAGGGGGTCATGGTGGTGTCGATGATGCAGACCTAACACCTCTGCATCCTTAAAGAGGGTCAATTCAGTTGGATCAAGGCCCGGTCGGTCCAATGCACGAGACCTGCATACTCGATGCCATTTAGGAAGCACAGTCTGCATTGTCGAGCACAGATCATCACAATGCTGACCATGGTTGTGGCCTATATATGGCATCGTCCAACACAGATCATCATGACGCCATTCAAGGCCCCTGCCAAGCTTGGAACAAGTTGTTGAGTGGTGTCCTGAGGCTGACACCACTCAGCGAGACTTCAAGTTTCTCATTGCATGTTGTCTGGACAAGGTTTGTACCATAGTCAACTGTTATCATAATCTATTCTTTTCACCATCACTCTCAACCTGATCGAAGCCGGCCAACACCAGCAATCATGCCCTCCAAGACTCTCCAACAGTGCAGATGTGTACAGTGCATGTCCAACATGAGGGGCTTCACCATGGTCCCATATCACACTTGGCATTACCACAACCAGGAGTGGCCTTTATACCTCACTTGACCCACACCATCACTCTCTGTATGAGCACCAGCAATGCAATCTGAATCTCATCCCAACAACGCTAGTGCTACAGTGTGTGCTGATGAGCATGCAGTCGATGACCAGTACACCATCCTGTTCGGTCAAGCAGAAGGTGGTGAGGTCAATGAGGCTGGAGAAGTTCAGTCTGTGGATGTTCAGGACAACATGCTGGAGGAGACAGACTCAATCGTGGCAGATTCCAGCATTGCTGCAACATTCTCAGACTTTGGCAATGACTCAATGGCAGCATCAGAGGCAGGTGTCAGCTCCGGATGGACCTTCGATGACCAAGCACCTTCAGATGATGGCGTTGGAGCAGCAGATGAGGCCAGCGAGGGTGGCATCGAAGACATCGACATGCTGGCCATGCCACCTTCACCAGCAGAGATGTCTATCCTGCCATGCGACAAGACTCCTGTGCCCTGCAACAACATCGCTCCATGGACAAGGCAGCTCTACATCCTCATCCTCTTTCTCATCACCTTCAGGGGCATTTCGAACAGGCTTGCCATGCTCATTGTCACAGTCATGAGCGCCATCATCAACTCTGCTCTCGAACACAAAGCACAACGGTTCAGTGGATCACTCAATCATGATGTCTTCATGCAGTCAGCTTCATGCAGGGTATTGGTCACACCAGCTAGCATTTGAAAGCAAGTAGGAATATGAGATGACTTCAATCGGTATGCTGTCTGTCCTGGCTGTGCAAGACTCGATCTGTGGAATGATGATCTGGACCTTCTTCGTGAGCGCTGCCTTCAATGTGGGCAAGGGATGCTTCGAGGCCAGCGACCTGCCCTCATATATGCTCACCATCTGCTCACTGCTATCCTCAAGGCTGTCTTGCAGGAGAAGCAGAATGAGGACGATATCGAGGCCTGGAAGGACCACATCATCAGCAGCAAGGCCACCAGCAAGCAGACCTATGGTACTCTTTGGTCTGGTGAAGCTTGGTGAGCTGACTGCCATAATGCCACATGCGAAACACCATGCCACTGATGCCACATCTCCTTTGTCAATGTCCCAGTGAACATCAAGATCACCTTGAACATCGACTGGTTTGGCGCATTCAAGAGCCAGCACATAGGCTACCATTCAAGCGGTGCAATCCTCATGCACATCGACAACATCCTGCAGAATCTCACCTCACTGGACCAGAGGTGTGCAGGCATACATGTGGTCAGTATCCTTCCTGGACCAAACGAACTGAAGGCTCTGCAGCTCACAGCCTACCTCAAGCTGATCACAGATGAGCTCAAGAAGCTCTTCATCAATGGAGTCAACATCAAGACAGCATGCCATCCTGAAGGTAAGTATCTTGCACCATCCACGAACACATGAAGCTCGAGCTCATACTGACTCAGATCATTTGGAGGAACTCGAATTGCATTGGCGATCTTCTCATCTGCAGATCCACAGGCTGGACAGTCAAGGTGAAGCTTGGAATGATCATTGCAGACAGTCCAGCAAGGGCCAAGGTTGGAGGTATCACTGCACACTTCTACGAGAAGAAAGGATGTCCATACTGCTTGTATGACCTCGATGGACTCAGCAGTGCAGATGCCACTCCAACCAAGTGGTGGGGTGACTCGCACCACCAGCAAACGCTGGAATGCCAAAGCCAGGCAGGCCAGGAGAGGCATAATGATGCTGGAGTACAGTACAGCATTCTGAACGAGCTGCCATACTTCTCGACACCCTACATGTGCCTGCTGGATTACATGCACACCATACACCTCAGGCTGTGCAAGCGCTTCTTCCACTTGTTCCTCATCAATGGTTGCAATGAGGTTGGAAAACGGCTCGGTGCTTTGCAGCAGGTGATGAGCAAGACCCTGCTGCCTTCAACCACCTCGAGGCTGGACCATCGCATCGGAAGCCCTAGCAGTGGTAGTCCAACCGCTGCTCAATGGCTCACACTCTTTTGGCACCAGCTCATCTTCAGCCTCATGGAGATCTGGGCTCCATCACTCAGCAGCACTGCACAACTTCAGTTGGTGTTCGAGCCCATGGTCACAAGCATCAGGTGTGAGGTTCTTCGAGGAAGCAAGGCTGTCGAGGATGTGTTCAAGGCTGCCGTTCTACTCATGGCAATAGTTGACTACATGGAATGAGAGCTTAGTGAGACCGACATGCAATGCCTCGAGGAGCTGATCAAGCGCTTCAACAGGCAACAAGCAAATCTGCTGGGACCAGGATGGTTGACTTACAACAGTCACATTGCCGAACACATCCCTGAGTTCATCAGAAAGTATGGTTCTGGTAAGTACATCATTTTGCACAGTCTTTTGTTTGCTCATGATGCATGCTGACATTGACATGAACTTATATTGCATGTGGTGGTGTTTTGGATGCAGATGACAGCAAGGAACTTCTCGTGCTATGCGTTCGAGAGCTATAATGGTGTTCTGGTATGTATGTGCAAGATGAAGCAGAAAGGTGGTGCTCTAGAGGACAGTCTGATGAGGATGGCAAGTCTGCAAGCTGGAGTGGAATGGGAGCTGAAGGCAATGGTGCCAGAGTCGATGAGGATGGAGCTGGAAAGATTTGCAAAGGGAACGAGCAGGAGGATCGGTGACATCACTGAGATGAGCATGGCGAAGACAACTATGGATGACGAGACAAAGTGGCTCCTCATCAAGCATCTCAATGGACCGTGAAAGATGATTCCAGGTGTCTACAAGTCTTCGTTTGATCTGACATTGGCCTCAGGAGATGTGGGAATCACTTCAAGAGCCCAGCACTTCCACAGTCTGGTGAAGGAGTGGTTTCCACATCCCATTTGCTACTCAGCAGCCAAGCAGGGCAGTTGTGTCAATGTTGGAAACACTTTCATTGTGGTGTGCGATGATGAGCAACACTTGTTGGTGGGACAAGTGCTTTGGCTCTTCAGGAAGCTCATTCAGACAGGCACGAATCGCGAGAACAGCAAGGATGAGTACTTTGCACATGTGCATGAGCTGGAGCTGGTGGATTCGGTGGTGGCGCTGGGACCAAACCACCCATGTGTGGACCTGATGGTGGAGATCAGCATCAGGTTTGCCAAGCTGGACACCTTTGGTGCTGAGAAGGTGCTCTCGTTCAGTGCTATTTGCTCGCAGTTGTTGGTCTGCACCTTCATGACCATCAATGGCACATTCTGGGGGCTAAAGACCATTTGATGTAGCTCATCTTGTATGTATTATCACTTGCTGTGGCTAGGGTATCAATGCTAGCATGACCAGGACCATGAATATGAAGACTCTAGTGAACATTGCCAAGTTCTGAGCTTTTTCACACAAGGCTAGAAATGTGCACACAGCACACATTTTCTCTTACTTGAATACCATCATCATCTCTCCCATTTTTTCACCTATTCACTCATTTGCAACATTTATCGCTTCTCTACCTATTTATTATCGACCTTCACTGCCTATGTGCCTTGGATACCGACAGCTCCTCGGATCGGTTCCCATGCACAAGATGCCTGGCAGATGCCACACGTGAGATCAATTGGCAGCCCATGCCGATTTGGCCAACCTCTCGCCAACAGAGCTACTCTCCAGATTCATCATATCAGGTCACATGCCATCGGCCATTGCAGGTCCTGGGCTGGCCAATGTCCAGTTCCAGCACACTTTCATCGATGCATGGTGGGTCGATTCCTTGTCAGCTTATGACACAGTACAGGCCCTATGAACCGAGAAGAGGTCCAACAGTCAGGAAATGCCAGCAGCAGCATCTATCCATCCGACACCTCCCAGTGCTGAAGACATGTTGACATAGCGCTCATCGGAGAGGAGGAGCGCCGGCCTGATGCACCTTAAGCTGCCTTCTAACGGCTGAGTCTTGGCATCTGACCACAGCCCTCAAGTATGCTGACTCAGTCCTACAATCCCACGCTCCACATTTTACTTTCTCCGCATTCTGCACTTCTTCCCTTCCACCTCTCCACCTCCCAGCATTCCTACCAACAAATGCTCTATTGTCTACTCCTATCGATAACATCAACCCTCATCTTCTACTTGATTGTTCCATTATACACTTGCAGCTCGATCATTACAACACTAACATCTTTTCATGCTGCCCACAGTCAGCATGCATTCATATCTTGCACGGTGCTGCAGTATCTCACTACTCGAATCCCTTTATCGCTCAGGAGAGATGCTCCAATAGCTCTCTTGATCAACCACAAATCATGCCACTTCAGTACATTTGAGATCTCCTAGTCACACTCTGGGCAGAGGTAAGGCTCGATGTAGTCCTCATGCTGTTGACCTTCTCTATCATGCATCTCCCATCGCAACTTGAGCTGAGGATCTGCATTCTCGAGGCTGATGCACCTGCAGTCCCCATGGTGGGCCTACTCCCTCTCCTTGTTTGTCCCCTTGGATGCTACCAGATCACGGTCTGCCTCCACCATATCTGAGCATTGAGATATCGATCCCATTTGGAGGCACCAAAGCACACTACCATCAAGATTCGACGTCCCTCTCATAGCTCCTAACGACCATTCCTCCCACAACCACTGATGATTGAGCTCATTGCTCATGATGCTGGTGCACCAGCGATTCATCTTGTAGGTGTCATCTTCATGCTGAGTCACCCTCCGTGCACTTACCAAATCATGTTTGTCCTCCATCATTCCTGAGCGCTGCTCCTCAAGACCTCAAATGAGCACCCTATGCGCTGGTGCTGCAGCTGGCCTCAAGACTTGTCAAGTATCGATTCCATCAAGATTTGTCAAGTACCTTCTCATACACCTTCTCATACAACATGTTCTCCACTTCTACATTCACTAGCACTGTTGCAGGCCTTTGTAATTAGCTGAGTTCCAAGCTTTTCCATACAAGGCTAGAAATGCATGCTGCACATGCATTTCCTCTCATCATAATACCATCATCATCTTTCTCCTTTTTTAGCCTGATCACTCGTTTGCAACGTTTGTTGTTTCTGTCTCTTCCTCTAACCCTAAGCTCATTACAACAGATCATGATGAGGGACTTGGCACTCCTTGTCCCCCTGACCATGTTGAGCATCCCACACACAGATCGGTTTGAATTTGGGTAAGTCTTGCTTGCATGTGCTATGTTGGCACCACTTGCTGCTCAAGAAGGATACTGACCTGAAACCATCTGCCAAGATTGGGTCTAACATTTCTATCGAAGAACTTTGCCACCAAGTCACTCGCTCAAGGTTTGTCACACCACCTGCTGGCAATTGAGGATGATGCTGCCACTCCACTCAATGACAACAGTCACACATTCGTTAATGCGATTTTGGATGACAGCGAGGAAGCTCAACTCGAACAGGCACAGCACTATTTGGAGCTTGACAAACATTCTGGCCTGCTGCTTAAGCGATTTGAAGGAGACGAGCTCGAACTGCTTTTGCGCTTCCTGCTCCTTCTCGAGCAACCCGAATTGCAAGTTCTTTGTGACAAGGTATGGTGGCAGCCCTTGTACATCATCCATGATGGCAAGCTATGTTACATTCAGGACGACCAGCTACTTCAA
Source organism: Ustilago lituana (assembly GCA_928869825.1). Classification (NCBI taxonomy): domain Eukaryota; kingdom Fungi; phylum Basidiomycota; class Ustilaginomycetes; order Ustilaginales; family Ustilaginaceae; genus Ustilago; species Ustilago lituana. The sequence continues at coordinate 825,600 of CAKMYA010000002.1, forward strand.
GGTCTACCATGCAAGGAAGCTTGCTCTTCTGCTCAGATGATTCACACACACAGCCACACAGGAATTAGGATCACGATCATGATCAATATACTTCGATTGCAAGAGAGCAGGATGTGTGGTGGGATGTGCAGCAGGATGTGCAAGATGTGGTGAGATGTTGTCAGATGTGTCAGCAGTTCGAAAGTCATATATCACTCGAAGTCTCATCAGCGGATGAGAGGAGCAGGTGCATCGAGATCAGCTGAAGCTGTACTGGCCCAATCCGACTCCTGAGCTCACCACCCCTGACAAGTAACCTTAACGTTCCACCTCCTCATCGACAAAGTCCATAGCGAATAGCCCAACATTTCATCTTCCTGATCTCGACAAGCTTCGTTCCTACCACCACCAACCTCTTTCGCTAGTACCACATCTCGAAATCTCCCAACTCCCATCCCATCAGTTCTTGCTGCAATACATCTCCACCTTCCACATCCTTCTTCTGTTACCACCGCTCCCTCAGCCATCCATCAGCAGTGATGGACATCATAACAGCTCGAGAACCTTAGTGGTGCACACCGCTGCATGACAATGTGCTGACAGCGATCATGAGCTCATCTACTTGCAGAAGGTTGCAGAAGACTGCATGCGCAAATGCAATTGTGCTCAAAGGGGTGTGCGCAGCTTGCACTCCTTCGTTCCTTCTTTCTCATCCTTACCCAGTGCCCTTCTCTCTGACTTTCCCAACTTTGTTCCTTCCTTCCTTGTCATCCTTCCCCATCATCGAAACCTCTGTCATAATGACAATCATTTTAATATGTGCTTCTTTCCCCACCTCTCAGCTTGGTTCAGTCACCAGTATGAACCTACCGACTCTCCGCAGTTGTCAGTCAACACTTCATCCACCACTGACATGCAACATTCTGATGACCAGCCCAACCAAACAGTGTCCAAGATGGCCAGCGACCCTGGCTTCGGCCCAGATGGTCTTAGCTTCGATGAATACTTTGATGCTTTCAGGGCTATGGTGTTCACGCAGCTGATCTTGAACACATTCAGTGTGTCGCTCTATGACCCGATGACTTGCCTACCATGATATAGCCTTGTGCACTACTGCACCATCCATCCCCTTCCCAGAGCTCTGCCTGGCAATCGTGGCTGCACCATCAAGATGGACATCCATATTCCGAGTCTCATTCATCCCAGCACTAACAACATGAAAGGTATGGGATACAATCGAGGCCATCAGGTCAGTTCTGGAGACATAACCTGCATCGTCAACCTGCTCATCGATCCAGCATACCCCCTTGCGCTGCACAAGTTACTTGCCATATACTACAAACATCAGTCAATGTACCATGAGGTCCAATGCGTAAAGCAACAAGGACGAGATCAAGAGGACCTCGCTAGGGCAACAGCTCGTGTTGAAGATATCATCCGATGCAAGGTAGATGCTTTTGCAACAATGATCCAGTGGATGACTTTAGCTGCTGTCATTCCATTCAGCATTTTCGCTCGCCCATTCTGTTCGAAACTTGTAGTTGCCAGCATGACCATGTTAGCTGGCATGCTACTGGCTCAACGCTTCATCCGTTCCCTTTTCCTGCCCATCATGACCACCAAGCGCAAATGCATCCCCAAATGCCTCCTCACTCACCAAACCGCACTCCATGAGGCATATGATGTATCGAACTGCACTCTGCAGTATGGCGAGCATTGTAACAATGCTTTTGTGAGTCACATCGAGAACATCGTCTGTGGCATCATCGACAAGAGAGCTGGTGGTGGACACACACATGTTTACACGATCCCTTACTTCAAGCCTATCAAGTGTCTGGAGACCAGTAGCAGGTGCTCATTCCACAAACATCGACATGAACTCCGAATCACAGCTCTCAAATGCAAAGACAGCGGTTACATTTGGGTCCTGACACATTGGTTCAAGGTCATCCTGGCATACAACCAGTCATGGGCTGCCCAGCGAATGCTGCAAGATCTCATCACATATGGGAGCAAACAACCTATTGATCTGAAATGTACTTTCGATCCCAGCATCGAAACCTGTGACATCCCTGCCAAGCCCATGCTCATGGGCTGGGAGGTCATCTCGTATCTGAACAGCCCCATCAACAACTGCACTCTTCAATTCGATGATCTGATGCATCATACCCTCGAAGACATGATGCGCATCACAGGGATCTTCTTCCCTGAGGGAAGCGAAAGAGTCTTGCACCTCACTTCGTTCATCAGCAATGGCATTATCACTCTGAACATGCCTCAAGCCGCTATTGACAAATGTCAAGGTTGCAACTGCCCCGACTATGACAGTAAGTGCTTCAAGCACATGCCAGCAAACTCGCCACTTTAACATCCACTGACATTCCATCACGCTATCCTAGCACCATCTCTAGTTCTGTGATTCTGGTTCCGTTTCACCTCATTTCATCTTAGTGTTGTCCAATACAATCCATTGTGTCTAGCATGCCTGTTTGTGTGAGCGTGAGCATGAGCATGAGCATGAGCGTGAGCATGAGCGTGAGCATGAGTGTGAGCATGAGTGTGAGCAAGAGCATGAGACGAAGTGGGGTAATCTATGTCAACAGTTTCTTAGTACTAATATACAGACTGTGTGTTAGCTCATGTGTTAGCCATTTCACAGAAGAGTTTTTATGATGTGAGTCATTGTTCCAAGGCTCACAAGAGTTGTTTCAATGCAAATCTGGATTCAAATGACTACATACAGGCTGGAATCATGTGAAATGAGACTGCTACCATCATATCTGAGCTTGTCTGATGGCAATGACACAATGTGGTCACCACCAATGGTGTTGAGCGAGGCTCTGTTACATTGTCAAGCAAGCACACTACCACCATCTGAGTCAGTTTCATTCGGTTAAACATACCAGCCGGAAAATTAATTATGCTGGAGTAGCACTTGGCACATGCACGAGCACACACACGTTGAGCAGATGGATTTCTTCAACTCAGCTTTTTTTGAATCTGTCCTTCTCTCCACCACCATCCATCCACAACCTCTGCGACCATACCTCCAACACTGGCCAAGTCGACACCAGGTGCATGTCCTGGTTGGCCTCCTCACCCTGCTATGGATGGATCCACTCTGCACTGCTGCTTGTGTTGTGGTTGGCTGCCTACTGTCTCGGATCTGCATGCTCTGCATGCTCTGCAGTGCTGAGTGCAGTGTCTCTTTGCGAGACCTGAACTAAGCATTGAGGAAGCATGGGTCCAGACAATCGTCTTGCACAGTTGAGCAGCTGACTCCAGATCCATTTGCAGCCATGCCAGCTCCACCACCATCGACAATGAGCTCGAATGAGGGGTCCTGACCCCATTGGCTTGGAAGATGGACAACACTGTCTTGACTGTTGGTCTCAGTAAGTTCCCTGTTCTGCTGGACCACTGCAACTGCTGCCAACCACTGACATTGATATCTCTCTGCCACCATCCATCTGAATGCTGTCTCAGGAACAGGTTGCACATCACAAGCATCAGCAGGCACATCGACAATGGCTGGATGGATAAGGGTATGCAAGCGCCTTGCATTATGACCTTGTCTCTCGATGATTTGGTGGTCCAAAGCCTCGATGGCCTCTTCGAGTTTGTGTGATCACCACAGCACACAGCGAATACGGCCTATATCCCTCAACCCTGGAGTGACTGTTGTGCCACATTGTCTGGTAAGTTCCTTGTCATCTGTGGTCTCATCCTCCAACATTGCTTCCCATGGCAGGAAGTTGTGATCGCTGTACCTTGCTCGAATGTCTGCACTCTCGCACCAGGTGTTCCTCCTTGCATCCCATTTGTGGTGCCTTCGCTGACATCTCCTCCTCTTCCTTTTCTCTTCCTCCTCTTCTTCTTCAGTGATCCTGCTTTGCACTCTGTAGGTTTGAACAAGGCGCCTCAATGATTCATGGCATATACAACATGCCACACCAACTCCGACTTGCTCGACATATTGCTTTACAGCCTTGTCCTCATCCAGCTCAGGTGAGGCTAGATACTGGGTGATGACAGGTGAGTTTGTGGCCGAAGGAAGGGGCCAACTCCAGTTGATGTGCAAGAGGGGTACACCATCACTGGTGATTGGGGCTGGATCAGTGAAGGGAGGCAGGTGGTCATGGCTGCTCACTCCCATTGCTAATCAGACATACCTCACAAACACATGATGGAGCAGCATGTGGGACTTAGAGCCACCACTGCCTCAGCGTGTGGGCAAGGATGATGGTAAGTCTTCTGTTTCAGCTGGATCTCTTGTGTTGTGATTGCTGCTGCTCCCCACCGCTGGGAGTGGTGCTGGTTGCTGTACTTGTTTGAGTGCTGACTCCATTGCTGACATCCTTGCTTCCCTTTGTTCCTCGTTCCTCTGCAGCTGCTGGACCGCAACTCGGTCATGATTGAGCTGAGCCTGCATCTCATCAAGGTGGCATTGCAGCTCACAGTTCTCCTCATGCAGTGTATGAAGCGCTGTCACACACACAGGCAGTTTGTTCAGTAAGTCTCTTTTGATCGACTCTTGTGATCGTGGTTCACTGCTTGTATCACTCGAAGGAGACATGATACTGACCTTGCACTTCTACCCTCTCTGGCATGAATGAGACCCTAACCTGAGTCTCCATCATGATGTCTTTGTGCTCAAGGAGCCAATCGAGGCCATGCTCTTCAACCTGAAGATGTTCTTTGAGGTAAGTGATTGTCAGATGGACTGGAGCAGTAGGAGGTGGATGGTCCTGGAGATAGCATGCAACGAGGGTTGGGATGAGGTTGTGGAGCTGGATGATGTCCTCTTGGACATTGTGGAGGGTTACCTGACTTGGATGTGGGGTGTGCTGGATCATTGTGCTGGTGCTTGTGGCAACAACAGCATGCTGACTTGCTTTGTTGCCTTCTCTTTGACTCTGCTTGCCCACTTCACCCCCACCACATGATGGTGCAACATCCTCACCAGTCCTTGATGCACTCAACACTGCTCCACCTGCTGCATCTGCATCGCCCGCTCGATCTCCACTTGCTGCACTGACACTTGCATCTGCTGCACCAACACTCGCATCTACCACACCACACTCTCTCTGTGCCATCATCTCATCCACAGCTCAACACTTCGAACCTCTTCCGCCTCTGCCCCCACTTGCTGGTCTTTGTTGATGACCAGACATGAATGGTTCTGCTTGGATGGTAAGTTGCAGATGGTATGGATGGATGCAAGAGGGATCCTCAGTGCTGACACTAACCCTATCCTCTTATACCTTCTCTTTTGCTTGCTTTGTGCTTGGTTCTGCTCATGGCTGCCGATGACACATGATGCTTAACCATACTGACACCTCTCTTTTTGGACTCTGATTGCACTGGCTTGCACCAACAACAGAACTTCTCATGCAATGTGGATGGCAGTGGCCTTGGCCAGCATGGCTAGTTGTGATGGCTAGTGGATGGATCGGATTGTGCAAAGGTAAGTCATGGTCTCATTCGCATTCAGATGTGATGGTGCTTGGACCTTGTTGTGCTGACAACGGGGCCTCCCATACATGATAGCTTCTGTTTATTTAGTGTATATATATATCATTCGCAATGCTATTATATGACAATACAAGCTAGATGAGGGCAGTGTGTGGTATATAAGATGGATCAGCCTGATTGGATGAGATGGGTGGTGCTGTAACCTGTGTCAACAGCTGACACCTTTTCTTGACACGCAATTCATCTGTTGTTTAAGCGGGACAGGCCATGACTCACGATCGCTGTGCCTAAAAGTGCGTCGCAAGCACACATCAAATGGAATTTCGTCTTGACTCTTACCGCGCTCAAACTGGTCTTGCGACATGGTGCAGCCTCACTCCAACATGCTTTATCATTCAGTTCAGTCACAGTTGATAGTCATGCTCCCTTGTCGAGTAAAAGTACAGTACAAGTGGTAACATCGGAATGCTGGAAAGCGTCGATTAGGTAGATACATAGCCATTGAGCCCGTCAGGTCCCGAGCCAAAGATCTCGTCAAACACTTCGCGGCCTGGCACCTGCAGCTCGCCAAGGTCGCCGACAAAGGCGCCCTCTTCGTCCGTTACTATGTTTTCATGCTGCCCTTTCTCCCCAGCCAGACGCTCGCGCAACTTGCGGCGTCGATCGCGTTCCGTCTCCCAGATCTCTTCGAAGCTGGCCGCCAAGTTCTTAAGCCCGAATAGGTATCCGCTGTCCGGTCCGTTGACCAGCTTGGGCGGGAAGCGGGCGAGGGGCAGTCTCGCCGTCTCTTCAGTATCGTCTCTGCTGTCAGAGCCGTCGGGGCTAAAGTAGTAGTCATGACCGGTGGTGCAGTGCGCAAAGTCGATGATGCGAATGTTGATCTCGCCGCGTCGTCGCCGACGTCGAAGCGCCGGTTCTGCATGCGTACCGCCAACGGGACCAAGCAAAGGGCTCGAGCCAATGCTGTAGCTCGCCCCGCCCTCCACCAAATCTGCAGCGCTGTGCTCGTCCGCTTTGGTAAGCGACGATGATGCCGACGAAGGCAACGCACCGGAATCCAAGATCATCCGGCTTGGAGCTACTGTGCCGCCCAAGCCTTGCAAGCATCGTCGATCAAACTCTTGCTCGAGCTTGCGCTGCGTTTCGCAGTCACCGTCATAGATGAAAAGGAGACTGCTTGCGTAGAAGCGGTAGCCACGCAGGCCCCAGATGATCCTAGCCAGATGGTAAATCTTCTGTAGGATCAACGGAACATGGTGCATGAGGATCTTGTTGCCATCAAAGAAGAATCGAGCAAGGGCACTTGGGAACTCGGCGGGCAAAACTTTGCGACCGTAGTACTTGTCCTGGAAGATAAACGTATCATGTGCGCAATCGTACACCTGCATTCCGCAGATACGTACACCGTGGCTGCGTGAGGTCGTCTTGTTGCATTTCTTGGTCTGGCTCTTCTTCTTGGCGTCGGTGGCATCAAGGCCGTACTGCCTCGTTCCCATCTTGAGATCGAGCACGCAAGGCGATTTGAGTCGTCCTGTCAGATCTTCCATCAGCAGAAACTGCTCCTGTCGTGTCTGGCCCGCGCTGTCGGACGATATCTGAACTCCAGCATCTTTCGTCTCCTTGACACCAGCGGCCGAGGTCATGGGTGCTGAACCATCCTTGCCTGTCTCTCCGGACTGGGCGTCCGCCGGATACGCAGCAGCGGGCACGCCTTGACCTTCACTGATTGGCGCTGGCTCATCCGAGAGCGTGAGCGTTCCCATTTCTCCATCAATATCTGTCGACTGTGCTGCAGCCTGTGTCGGCTCTGCGGATGCCTGCTCGATAACAGCCTGCGACACCAGATTGCCGCGCCGAGGAGCGGCTGTCTTTGGCTTCAGCGCCAGCGAGACGTCACTAAGCACACGTCGTGGATGCTGGGTCAAGGCCTCTGACTTGGCCGCACCGGATAGCGCGACACTCGGTGAGCTGCGTTCAACGGTAGAAGCAAGCTTTGACGACGCGGACGACGATGCCGTCATGCTGCTGGGTCCAAAAGGCGGGGTGCGGGGAGGCGTCGATGGGTGGCGTGCCTGACCTCGGTAGTGGATGGGCGAGGATGCTGCGGTGGGTGTGAACTCGCTGGCGACGCTCATTCTGCCGCTGCTTGCAGGGTCAGGTGTGCACAGTTCGCTTCGAAGCGGCGCTGCGGCCAGTGTGTCCCTCGCCCTTTGCGCCGGCCCAGAATTCCGTGTGACACGAAGCCTCTCTCCTTCTTCGCTCTCTTCCCACGCTTTGGCGAGTCGTCGTCGATTCTTGCGAGCGTTGCGTTTGGCGCTCGATCCGTATCGCGGCTCGAGACCATCCTTGAGCATAGGACTGCTGAACACTTCACGCAACACCTGCTCCTGCAGCTTGCGGTTTACCGTGGTGATGCCCCGTCCGTGAATTCCGTTGGAAGTCTGCGCGTTGCAAACGTTGTTGCTGGATGGCTGTGACATTTGCGAGACCTGGGAAGGCGTGCGGCTCGTCATGCTGAGAGCGCTAGCGGCAGGGCTGCGCGAACGAGCCAGCGGACCCAAGCCCGAGCTCGCGCGACCGAAGCTGGACGAATGCAACCTGTCCAAGTCGTGATCTTTGGCGCGTCCGCCCCAATCGGTTCCATGTCCCATCGAACGGGTCGATCTGGGTGATCCATCAGGAGAGATGGCCGGCGTGAGTGGACTTGAGCTTAGATCCTTGCCTATGCTCTGCGAAGATGATGTCGGACGTTGAGCTACGTATCTCGAAGCACGCTCGTATGAAGCGAGCGGAGAGAATGCGTCGCGATCCGGTTGGCCATCTGCGGTATTGCTAGCGAGAGAGACACCTTTGACTCGGTCCAGCGAGGATGCCGCACGGCGGAGTCGGGACGTTCCAGATTCTCGGCTGCGTGAGCGGCTGCCGCTGCGCGATCCACGGCCTCGGGCGGCATCGGTCTGTTCGGGCGTCTTTGGCGCGAGTTTGCATCGACGAAGGATCCATTCGGGCACAATGTGTCGATTCAGATCCAGCGAAACCTCAGGAATCTCCTTACCCCATTCTTCCTGACCTTCGAACACCTTACGTCGGACGCGACCGCCGCCTGAACCGCTTCTTTGAGGTACTGCGCGCTTCACCTCCGCTCCGTTGTGCTCGCTTGTACGAATAGCAGTGTCTTTGATGCTTGGTTCTTTGCTGTCCTCATCCTTCTGCTCGAATGCAGGCTCAGACTGTGACGCCACATTGGTATCGTCTATCGATGCTGGGTCTGCATTGCCATGTTGCTGATCCGCATCGACATGCCGGTACGTGACATTGAGGACGCCCAAGTACTGCGGAATGAAGGCGAGCAGGACCGGGTGTTCCCTCTCGACAGCCTCGTAGAACTCGTTCTCTCTGCCAACGAGCGGTTTGCATACAGCTCGTTTGGAGAACTGAAAGATCGAGTTGTGACCGCCCACCTGATTGTGATACGGCTGAAGCTGAACAACAGCAGGAGGTTCTTGGGAAGATTTCGTGCGTGATCGCTGCGAGGGTCGTGGAGGGCGAGATGCTGCGTTTGCACGGAGCTGTGCTGCGGCTGCGCCCATCTTAGATGAGGCAGAAAAGGGTTTGCCAGCTTCCCATTCGGAGCCACTCATCTGCAGATCATCCTCATCGGCAGCGTCGTGATCGTAAGCAATCTTGTCTTCGTCTTCCGAACTGGTGAATTCGACGAAAGCGTCAGTGCCTTCTCCGTCAAACATATCGTCGTCATGCTGGACCATGTCGAAGGAATCGTCGAAACTGTCATTGCCTTCCTCCTCGTAATCGGAGGAGCTCTGGACCATCTCGTTGAGACTGCGCCTGCGCGTCATCGCCAACTTGCCTGGCCAGCCGGCGCCCGTCCATTCTGTTTCGGGTACTGAAGAGTGGCGTTGAAGATTGGACGGGACAGAGGCAGACTCTACTGGCATATTAGGAAGACCCTCTTCAGCATCAACAGAAGCGTCTTTGCGACCGGCGGTAAGCCTGCTCGGACTGAGAAGACCTCTTGCGGGCGAAGCCCCTAGCTTGGGAGCGGTGTTCGGGCGCACTATTGGGATGGGACGAGAATCGAGCGGTTCGAGTGAAGACGGGTCGAGCAAGTACTGTGAGCCGATATCAGCAGCTACGTTCTCTGGCGATGCGAGTGTCTGTGAACGGCGGGGTAGCTGCGCGCGTGACGGGATGGTTGAAAGCTCTGCAGCGAGTACCGGTGCGCTGGCGGTCGAAACAGTTTCGACATCTCCTTGCGAGAAATAGCTTTTTGCTCTGTCATCCCCTTGCGCCAAGAGCAAAGAGGGTGTTGCTGGACGGTGTGCTGCTGATGCAACGTCCTTGCTCGGGAGCAACCCTGAAGCCGAGGACGATGGGTAAGAGTCGTGCGAGAGTTCCTTCCTCTGCCAGCTGCTGGAAGATGCAGACGGTGGATGGTGCTGAGCAGGCGGCGGAAGCATCGTGCTGGAACGGAAAGACTTGCGACCGTTCGATCCATCGTGCAAGTCGTTACGCAAGCGCGAAGAGGCGCTTTCTTCGATTGCAGGGCGATCTCGGCTCGTTGCAAGAGCGACGTGGGAGGGCTTCGAAGAAGTCTCTTTAAAGAGATGGAGACTGACGCTAGCCTTGCGACCAGAGCTGAGCATGGCTGGAGGGAGACTCAGCTCAAACTCATTGCGCGAGGCATCCGCAAATTCGCGTGCCAAGACGTCATCCTGATGCACAGTCAGTGAGCGTCCTGGAGTGCTTCTTGCACTCTTGGTTCCTGGACTGTCGCGCTTGACGGGCGGACGACTGTAAGTGTAGGTCTCGGGCGGGAAAAATGGAGCATTGGGGTTGAACGGTGCTGCCGGAAGTAAGGTGGAGGGTAGCTGAGAGTGGGAGCTCGTTGCTTTGGTCGGAGAAGTACCGTTGTTGCTGGTGGTGGCGCTGAGGGATGAACGATCTATCGAGGAAGACGACGTGGCGTTGGCAGCGAGGTTGGCAGCCGACCTGAGGGAGCTGCTTTCTGGTGGAAGCGCAGGCGATAGCAGCTGAGAAATCGATGGACTGGTCAAGGGGTTGACGACGGTGGTGTTGGAGACATTCCTGCTCGAAGGCGGAGAGAAGGAGGTCTGAACAGGTTGTGGAAAGTTGGGAGGGAGTGAGACGTGCAAGGATGCTGTGCCGAGCTGCGCCTGTATTGTTGGTGAGAGCGGTGCAGACTTGGACGATGTCGCTGAGGTGCCAATGCTCTTGGATGGGGGCGGTATCAAGGAAGCTTGGTCAACGGATGTCCTGCGTGCACTGGTTGAAGCTGACCTAGCCGACTCTGCGGAAGGCTGGCTTAGTATCATCCTTGCAGCATCATCCGGCGTTACCATACCAGCCTCTACTTTGTCGTCACTCGACATGGCGATGATGTGTACGCAAAAGAGCTGTCAATGTGGACCGAGTTGACGCGCCCCGCCCTAGAGCGATGCGGAAACGCCGAGTAATGCTGCTGACAGGTTGCAGCGGGTTACGCAGAGACCATCTTTGGGGATTGAAAAGGCTATAGCTTTCAAGCTGAGTGCGAACAGCGAGAATGGCGCTTTGGTAGGGTTCGTCGTTCCTGCTGCCAATCGATCGGGTCGGTGTGGGGGTTGTTTCAGAGTCTGTCACAGCCAGCTGTGCGAATGTGGCGGTGACGAGGGTGAAAAGAATGTCGTGAGCGCGTGCGATACGCGTAGAAGTTCAGGAAAGAGGTGACAGGGTGGTGGGGACGATGATGGTGGGGACGATGATGGTGGGGACTATGATGGTGGTGATGATGGTGGTGATGATGGTGGTGATGATGGTGGTGATGATGGTGGAGGAAGAGAACAGCACAGATAGCGAGCGCGCAGCTGTGCTTTCTGAAGCCTCAATTTCATGGAACTGGTGAAATGGATTGATTGACTGAATGTGGGTGCAGGCGTTGTGAATCAAGTCAAGTGGAATGAGCGCATCTGCAAGGGCTGCCGCGCAAGTGCACTTTATCACTCAGTGACAAGATTACTCTTGTCTCGGCCACGACCCTGAATACTGTACACACTTAAGCACCCTCTCGCTCGTGCCGGGCAATCCACCGAATCCACCCAAATCGCAGCGCGCCTGCTCGAAAAGCTGCCGATTCTGAAAGATAAGAAATGGGCCAAAAAACAATACAGCACGGACAGTACGAAATTCAGAAAATATAAAACGAATAGTGCAGCAGCAGCATCGCAGGCAGGATCGGCAGGATCGCAGCGGTGGCTCTCTTGCGCGATGCTTGCTTCCTGCTGCGTTGCAGTTCCCGAGTGTAGCTAAAGACGTCCCTGAAATAGAGAATCGGGCCGCTTATCCTGACAAGTTCTTCAGGGTTAATCACCGGTACGGTCACCGATGGTCCACAACAGAAACGTCAATAGCAGTGCCCGGCAGTGTGCGGGGTCAACGGCAGCAACGTCAAAATTCGAAGCCGAGTTCATCGACCAGCTTTGGCTGAGCTGCACAACACTGCCTACAGTATCTCGACTGCTCGTGGTTCAACCTCTGCACACATTGACGCTCACCTATGTCAAATGCAAAGGTAGGAGCGCTTGCGTGAATCACATATAGCTACCAGCAGGTTACAGACGGGCACGATCTTCGGACGAGACAAACTTGAGGCACGCATGCTCTACGAACAGACTTCATAGACGAGCGCGACTTCTTTGAGCATGTGTGTCACGCAAGAGCTGTTTCCTGGCTATCTCAGTGTCATTTGGCTTCATCTACTGGCCCGCAAGGTGTTGTGGTGCAGGGAAAGGACGAGCGACGCATGTCCCACGTGCCCTCCCTCCCTCCTACTCACATCCTCGGATCGGCCATTATCCTTTTTTTTTCCTCTCTCAAGAAATCAATTCTTGCTTAACGTGCACATATAGTTGGGAACGTGGACGACCTCCAGTCCATCACTGAGGCGCCTCCGAGTAGGGTAAATTCGTGTGCACAGTGCACAAGTCACTCCATCCGTGTTCTCAAGAGCCTTCTTGCCGCACTTCACTTGAGCTGTTCATCACGTCAAAGCCCGTCGCTCCGGGCAAGGCTCTGCCTAGAGCTAATCCAGCGTGTAACCAGAGACTGTCTGTTCGCTTGTACTGTACCACTCCTCATGTCCGTATCGCTGCGCTCGCGGTTTCCGAACAAGTGCCGACCACCGCCTTTGCCGGCCATGTGCCTCCTCTCTGTCTTCAGACTCTACAAACGAGTCTTGCTCGATTTCAAGCAGTGGTAGAATCGGGTAAATGGTATATTGTTACTGCTCGATCGTGCCCGATCTTTGAAGAGGCTGCACGATTTTACTGTCTCTGGCCAACGTGTGTAGAGGGAAGAAGCCAGAACATCCTTCTGTGGCAAAATCTAGGACGCCAAACGCGTCTTGGCAGAGCTTCGTCCGCTCAGCGAACTGACGCTGCGGTTGCTCTTGGGCATAGTCTTAAGACTCGGAACGCTCATCATTGGTGGAGGCGCGCTGAACCAAGGACTGGCAGTCGTCGCCGTTGTGACCGACCATTCACCCTTCTTGACGGGGGCAGTCGTAGCTGGTGATCGAGGGCTGTAAGCCGTTCGCAGACTGCTGCTGGTCTGTGGGCTTGCGGTGCTGGTGCCAGAACGCGAGTCTGAAGGTTCCGAAGATTGGCGCGATGAAGATGGGCCCGTCGAGGCACCACCTCCTGCTTGCGTCCCAGCCGTGTACATGGCAAAGTCGCTCGAAGCAGGCGCCTGCGTTGGGCCTGCACTGCCCTTGACCCCGAACACGGCCTCAGCCGCAAGCCGCTTGTACTCGGCCCTTTCGGCCTTCTTGCGCTGCTTCTCCTCCTTCTCGAGACGCTTGCGCTCCTCCTTCTCCAGCTTGGCGATCTCTTTGGGCGACAAGTGCGACACGTCTCTCGACATCTCGATCCCTGTGACGGGTGTAGAGACGTGATGACGGCTGGCGCCCGAATCGCTTCGATGCAGACTGTTAGTGGCAGCGCTCGTGTCCGTCGAGATGCTGTGCTGCGAAGCCGAGCGCGACACTTGCTCTTGCTCCGATCTGGGTCCGTACGAGTTGACGGCGAACTGCTCGCTCGAGGGAGACGAAGCCGTGAGTTCCTGCAAATGTCGTCGCTTAGGATCCATTGTCAGTGCGGGTGAGTTGAGCGCCGACGATGCTGCACTAGCGGCAGTCATATCGCGCGACGCAACAGAATGGCGAGGAAGCTTGAAGCGACTCGACCAATCATCACTCGCCAACTGCGGCGACGAGAGCTGGCTCGAGCTGGCTCCAACGTTAGCAGCAGCGCTCGCACGGCGGTCCAGCAGCGAAGCATTCAGCTGTTCCGGCACTTGCATCCTGACGGTGTCATCGCCGATCGAGACGCCTTCGAAGCCAAGAGAGCTGCCTGCACGCGGCGGAACAAACGTAGGTGCCTCTGGGAGGCTCCGCGTGTTGGAGGTGGTGTTGCGGCCAAATAGACTGAAGCGTTTGCGAGACGTCGTCGAACTGAGCGCTTCCGCTCCGTCGAGCTCGCTTGCTGCTGCGACCACCGTCGAAAGGTTTGCGAGCACGCTGTGGCTCGTTGATTCCTGAGCTGTCACAGCAGCGCCTGCGTACTTGTCCATCCTGCTGCTAGGGAAGCCCTGGACGGAAGGCAGCTTGCGGAAGTCGGGGCTTTGCTGGTCATCGAGCGATTCCACCTCATCGAGGTAGACGAGAGCACTGCGGTTGGAAGGAGGCGCGTCGGTCGAAGACGAGAAGGAATCGCCCCGACGGTCAAGGAAGCTTTGAAAGATTGAGTTCGGAGTCAGTGGACCTTGAGAGCTGGCAGTGTCCGATCCAGCCCGCGACATGGATGGCACGGGTGATGGCATCGGAAGCAGTGGCGACGGCGCAGCGCTGAGCATGCTGCCGGCAGCTGCGCGGTAGTTGGAGCCCGATCCGGCGCGGTGTTGACTGGATGCCGAGTGACCGGGGCCAGCACCGTTGCTGCCACCGCCATAGTGAGAGGTTGAGCCCGAACGGTCGCGCGAAGGACCATCGCCTCGACCCTGGCCCTGCTTTTCGATGCCCGCAGCGCTTCCACCGCCCGAGCCTGGGCCGGCACCGTGCTTCTGCAGCCATCGAGCGATGGCCATGACGACTCTCAACGCGCGGATCTGCAGGCCTTCGCAGCCGCAGAGCGAAGCGGCTTCGTACAAGCAGACTGCAAGGCGATGTCGCTCTTCCGGATGCAGCCCTAGCGACTCTGCTGGACGGAAGAGCTCCAGACCGCTGCTCTCGGAGCTGTCGATGACGTGCGTGGTGGACGACGACGGGGACAGAGTATCGCCGGGACGCGTCGACGGAGAGGTCTTGGGATTGAGATCGTCAGCCAGCGCTACGTGGGCAGCATGACGTGCCCAGAATGCGAGGTCCTCCATGTTGTACGTTCTCGCCAGCACCATGAGGGCGCAAACCACAGCAGGATGCCTCTGGAGTGCGGTACAAATTCGCAGCGTGTAGACAAATTGGAGAAACGCAAGTACGACGGGAGACGGCTCCGAAATTTGTAGGTGGCGGGGCTGGAAGCGGGGATCTCTGAGCTTCTGCTTCCCACCC
The DNA here is from genome assembly GCA_928869825.1 of Ustilago lituana. Classification (NCBI taxonomy): domain Eukaryota; kingdom Fungi; phylum Basidiomycota; class Ustilaginomycetes; order Ustilaginales; family Ustilaginaceae; genus Ustilago; species Ustilago lituana. The sequence goes on from CAKMYA010000002.1 coordinate 840,676, forward strand.
TGCGATCCATCTTTGACGCTGGAGGGGTTAACGTGAGGGTCGACCGTCTCCTCGTCTTCGTCCTCTTCTGCCAGGAACTCGGCGATATCCTCAGGGATGATGCCGAGACCGAACTGTTCATGCGCCGTTGGGTATGCGATCCGGAGGGTGCGTCGTGCCTTTTTGCGGAACTCGTCCATCTTGGCCTTGAACCAGGGCCAGCGCGCTTCGAGGATCGCGCGGTCGCAGCCGATCCTGAGACCGTCGGAGCAAACGATCTCGAAGTCGCCGCGACAGCCAAGATCAAGCGCTTCCATCTCTTGTTCGAGGGTGCCTTCCGCATCGGTAGCTGAGGAAGTAGCCGCCTCGTCGTCCGCCAACGGCTTGCCAGCGCTACGTGCAAGCGCCTGAGCTGACGCCATCGCGGAGGGGGCAGTCGCTGCGAGCTTGTCGAGTCCAAGCTGGACTGCCGCATCGGAAAGCATCGAGAAGGGAGGCTGGTAGATGCCCCATGCTTCGAGCTCGAGCACCACAACGTGATCCCAGTTGGTCTGGCGGTGGTTGTAGTCGCTAACCAGGTCCCTCTCTTTGTGGCCCACAACCACAAGACGATTCTTTCCCGGCCACAAGAGAGCTCGATTCCAGCTTCCGGTCGAGAGGGCCGAGCCAGACTCGATTCGGGACCAGACCATGCTGGGCAAATGCAGGGCCCAGATGGAAAAGCTTTGTGTTGCGTTGGCAAGGTAGGTGCCCGAGATGAGCAGGTACGGCCCGAGGAGCGCGCCTGTTGGGAAACGAAGTCCAGGAGGCAAGGTCACCCCGCCCATATGATGCGAGCGGTCCTCCATAGAGACAAAAGGACCGGAGGAGGACGTCGCAGCTGCTTGCGAGGGAGTGAGAGGCCCCTCCACGTCCAGTGCGGATTCTTGCGATGCGTTCGAGGCGCTGCGAGCGCGTTGCTGGACCTTGTCGGCTTCGGTGGTTGCGGCAGACTCGTTGTTGTCGCCTCGTAGAGTGAGCACTTCAAGCTCCCTTCGAACGTCTGTAAAGTTGTAGTTGGAGTACAGGTAGACTGGCAAAGACTGATTGGACTCGGGTTGGTAGTTCATCGGGAGAGGATTCTGCTCGACCTTGCCCGCCCCTTCACTTGCATCGCCATTCTGAGCCGGAGCGCCATTGTTGGTTGGGGCACCCGCGCTCGAGATGGGGGTGCTGGCTGCGCCATCTGCTCCGTTCAGTGGATCTTTGGCACGAGGATAGCACTTGGCCTTCTCGCCGTCTTTGTAGAGACTTTTGGCTCCCACTGCGAGCGAACGATAGCTGCCGCACTGTTTGCGGAAGCGCTGAGCACCGATCCATTTGTTCTGCGAAAGGCTGAAAAGGTTGATGGACTCGACGTACTGGTTGGCGAGGTTCTGACCGCCAATGATGGAAAGCGTGTTGCCGGACAAGGATGACAGATGAGCATATCGAGGGGCGGGACGCAGCGTGTCGGCCTGAGAGCTGGATGCTGTGTCCTGTTCCGTTGCGGGACGGTGCGAAGCCACATCGAAGCAGTAGTCCCACTGCTGAGTGGCGAGATCAAAGGCGAGCAATTCGTCAAGCACACACAGCTCTTCGGCCACAACTCCAGCGTTGGTCTCTGATGGACGCTGCGAGTAGCCCATGCCGCCAAAGAATAAGATCTTGTCTTGCCACAGGTCCGCAGAGTGAAAGTAGCGTGGCTGCGGCTGTTCTGATGCATCGGATGAGCCGTGCTTGGGTTTGGTGCCGGGAGTGAGCTTGGACCACTTCATCTCGTCCAGGTCGAGGCGATAGAGCGTGTTGACCATTCGTCGGCTGCTGACGAGTCGACCTCCAAAGAGATAGATCTGAGCGCCTTTCACGATGCCATTGTGAGTTGGCTCGACGAGCGTGGCCGACGCGCCAACGAGCGGTGGCGGCACCTCACCCGAGCAGAGGTGAAGGCGCGAAGACAAGTTTGCGATGGAGGGATGCATTTCGGCGACGTTCCGATCCCTTTCGCTTTTGGAATTGTAATGTGGTGTATTCAAGACGCTACTTGCTTGAGCAGGATGTCAGTGTGGACTGAGCCGGTCGCTGCTGGTCGAAAGAGTTGTTCGCCAGTCTGCAAGCGGTCGCTGCTGTCTTGTCGTAAGCGTCGCCGTTCGAGCGTGATGCACCTGCCCTTGGCGCCCTTGATGGATCCCAGCTGTGGTGCAATTTAGGAGCGCATCACCGGCCGTCACGAAATGAGAGTCTGGCTGGGATGAACCAGCGGATTTGCCTCGTCGTTTGGAAAGCTACAAGCGGCTACGATTAAGCGTGCCGAATCTAAGAATGTGAGCGGCTGAGAAGATGAGGCGTGGGACGAGCTCGGATGGGCCGAGGAAAGGTACTGCTGCTAGACGATATGGTCGAGATGACAGGTGGCAGGTCCGAAAGATGAGAGGTGAGAGGCTACCCAAAAGTAGCAGTGGCAGAAAGGAGCGTAGGAAAAGGAAGGTGCTGAGGGAAAATACAGCCACGTCCGTCGTCTGAAAGAAACCGTGTGATGATCAAGAAGGGAGGCGGTAGAGAGAGAGTCAAGAAGGCTCAAAGAGGAAGGTGTGGGAGCTTGGGCGACAGAGAATCTGGCGGAAGCATCCGATGGATTGTGGTGAGCGCTTCGAAGTGTCTTTGCTTGTGACTAAAAAAAATGGGTGAACCCGAGAAAAGAAGGGCTAGTGTCCCCATCGTTGCTTCTCTTGCGGACCGTGTCGTTCTGTGCACAGTTGCAGTGAGTTTTGCAGCCAAACGCCCGTGTGCAGTCGAATGACATGCGAAAACTGGCCGCCCCTAACGTGTGGGAGACACAGGAAAGGGTCCTTTTCATCACGCTCTAAAGGCGCAAGCGACACCTAGCACTGACACAGTGTAGCCGCTGATAAAACTCAATTCTAAAACGTGTTTTATTTTTATTTTAGAAAAACTGGCGCTTAATGCTCTTTTTTTTTTTTTTTTTTTTTTTTTTTTTCCTTTGTCTTTTTTGCTCAACTTGGTACAAGGTGGGTCTCCTGGATATTGTTCTCTGATTTGGTATCCCACTCGTCTGGTTGTTTGGCTGATGTTGACAGATGAAGCTGAACAATGCAACCTGCACAGAAAAGTATGCATCGGAGTATGTTCATCCCCTTATGTAGCATGACAACCGAAGAAGCGTGGTCAGCGACGACCAAAGTCACTTTGCTGCTTCAGATGATACTGTATGAAGGCAGCATCGGTCATAGCACTCTATTATTGCCCTAGTGGGAGCACTTGCCAACCCGAGTGATCTTTCGAACATGATCTTTAGGTCGCAGCAGTGACATCGATCAGAGGTCTGCTTCGAGCAGGACAACGAAGGACAGCTCCGGAGAGAAAACAAGAAAGGTCGCTGTGCAGTAGCTACAATAGCCGAGTTGCTCCTTCTCAGATTTTTTTCACACTTTCGCTCAAACTGTTTTTGGAGGCCAGCTTCTCATGAATGCACGCAGCTGCAGCTCGCTTCTATCAGACGAGGTCCGCTTTATCAGACGAATTCCCTCCGTTGATTCCGAGCCCTTGCTTCAGGCTTTGGACCGACGACGCTTGGACGAGTTGGATCTATGAGATCCGGTCAGATAAGCGCTAATGCGACGTCGTGAGAAAACCTTGCCAACACTGCTTGTACAGTACAACCTGCTCAATCTTGTCCACCCTCAATTTCAATTCGCTGTCATGACAGGCTGGCAACAAGCTTGATCGGTCGATAGCTCGCAACCAGTGCTTCGGCCCTGCGCCGCCGACGCTGTGGTTTGTAGCTCGCATTCCTTTCTCGTCTCCACACAGCATTAGCGTGCTGCAGAGCCTGCTTTTCCGTTGTACTTGCACTGCAGCGCCATTGTGCGAACCCTAACAATCGCAACAGTTCGTTGATGCACATCTATGCCGACGGTTATGCGTACTTTCACAGAGCTCTTCTCTGTCGCGGCTCGCCGCGAGTTGCCAGGTGCGCGGATAGAATCGGACCTCGGTGACTGGGTCGCGGTCGAAGCTAGCGTTATGTTGGCTTCAATGGTAGAGTGCGGTCGGTCGCAGCTCGGTGGTGTCGGATGCAGAGGGACTCGATCAGTCCAAAGCGGGCAGCCGCTAAAAGAGATAGAGTAGGGCTACTGCTTCGGCTCCTGTCGCTCATTGCACTAAGAGTCGGTGAGTCGGTGCTGGCAGGGCCGTGCGAGTCCCTGCCTGCGAGATCAGCGATGGTCGGACATTTTGAGGAGAGTACTGGCGCATTCATCCCGTTGTATCTTTCGTTTCGGAGCGATGCTTCGTCTAACTTTCTGCAAGATCTGGTTCGAGATTGCTATGCTTTGGCGCTGACGACAATTCCACGCTGCACACTTTGTTGCGGTGGAGCCCCCAAGCTAGCCACTATGCTGCCTTTGGAAGCCCTCCGCAACATCCGATGTTAGCAGCGCAGAGCATTGGGGCGCACACGGCTGCTCCGACGTGGGAAATAGAGTTTCTCTTTCACCTTCTCTCTTTCCTTCGCTGGATGCAACCGAAGTGGCGATTGCGTCGGAGCGCATGGCACCGCTTCACGGGGTAAAAAGGGAACGACGTTCGAAGAAAGTAAGGAAATCATGCAAAATTTTGTACGGGTGCTCGATTTATGCACTCTCCACGACATCTTCCTCTGGGCACTGTCGTCACTTTCTCTGTCACTGCCCTCGTCCCGCTTAGACGCTAACCGCGATGCTATAGAAGTGATGCTCTGAGACTAGAACAAAAAGGTTGGGCGATAGCACCGCAAGGCCACGCACTGCGGCGTAGAGAAAGTATGCGCAAAAGCATGGGTTGGGGCCGTTTGACTGCTACGCGAGACAAAGACCGATGGCTCCCACTTGACCGGGATGCTTATCTTTGATATGTCTGCTCGTCGTCAAATCCATTGTGGCCAGCTTGAAAGTGCAGCCGCGGGACTTGCAAGAATCGTCCAGGTCGGTGGGGGGAAGGCAGCCGCCTCAGGTTGTCTGACCTTGCTCAAGACAAACAGGCCGTTAGTCTTACATGATCATGCCCGTTAGAGTGTGCAGGAAGACAAATTCATCCATGCGGCTGCAGCTTAAGCGAGACCGCAAAGTAGTTGGTCGCACCTCCAAAATTTCATGTTGACGAGGCAAATGGCCACACCCCAAATTCTTTGGTTTTATTTTTATTTTTATTTATTTTTATTTATTTTATTTTTATTTTTATTTTTTTTTCTTCCTTCGGTCCACGCAGTGCAGTGTTGATATAGCTGCTGTGTTTCGTGTCTCAGATTTTGAGACGAGAAAAACAGCCGCCGCATTGAACCAGTTGGACAGCGATAAGACAGTATGGCACGATAGCACCATGGCAGCGCCTATTAGATTCCGACGGGAGACAGAGGGTCCTGTCAGTTGTCAGCTGAGGAGCCTTTGTCTGACCGATTGCAATTCCTTCTCTAGAACGCCCCTGCTACACCGAAGCCTGGGAGAACATCAACGAATATCATGAATCTCCTACGACAGTCCCCTTACCTTAGCTTCCGACAAGGCTTTTTGCATACTGCAAGTACAAGCCTATCCGCCGTCGCATGACGACCGGTTGCTCGTTGCGTGGCAATGGTTCTGCGTCTAAACAAGGCTTGGTTTCAGCGCTTATGCCCTCGTTGAGACCTCACGCTTGGTGGCCAAACATGCGCCGGTGGACGCAATCATCTCTGGCGCGCGCGCCAAGGCAACCGGTCAATTCGGCCCGCACACACGACTCGACTTAAGCCTAGCTGTGCTACGTTGTGGAGCTGCTGGCAAGACTGGGCTAGCAATGCGCTTGCTTCTAGCTCGAGTATTTGTAGATGGACAGCTTTCTGTAGCTTCCTCTATCAGACTGCAAAGTCTGTTGCAGCTTGCATCGGGAAACCCCAGCAAGCCTGACTTGTGGTTCTGTCGAGCTCGTCAACGGACGGATATGCAGCTTGTCCTTGTTTGCACACCTTTTAATGGTCGACATCGCTGCTGGTGTTTGTAGGCGCGAGAGTAGATGTGCTTTACGGACAGGGAGGCTTTCGGCATGACAAGGTTAATTACTCGACTCAGCGTGGCTCGAATTTGTGGAATTAGTGCGAACAGTGTTGAGTTCGATGTTTGCTCGTATGTGTCTGTCTAGCTCTCCATTGTGCTCGGATGGTAGCTACCACCACTGCCGGAAATCTGCAAACCATTTCCCCAACGAGCGACTTTATCACTCGGCTATCTCTCGAATTCGGTCATCTCAAGCATGCATCAGGCTTTGCACCGTCAGCTTCTTGCTTAGCTCAGACTCTTAGCACTCGTCGCCTTCCCACGTCTTCTCGTCGATTCATGCTGACTCTGGATCCATCAAACCTCGCTTGTGAGTCTGCGCCATACCTGTTCACAATTGCCGTTCCCCCGGTTCTTTCTCGTCGTCGGGCCGACCGCAATGAAATGACCGGCGGGACACAGCTCTCAGCCGGACACTACCAGCTAGGCTTGCAACGTCAAGAGTTGACAGCCCTGTCGCCGACTTACCTCTCGATATTCCGCTTGAGGTAGAAAGTGGTGGCAAGCTTGGGGAAGCTTCCATTCAAGTACTACCTTATGTATACAATGCCAGTCCCGACGATTATGAAGCGGGCCAATCGTATAGTGGCTTATTATGCTGTCTTAGGGCGATCACCTCCTTATAAGAGGTTGCACTAAGTTGACAGAGGTCCCCGGTTCGATTCCGGGTTGGCCCCTTCCTTTTTCATTCTTTTTCGCCCCCGACCGCAGAATTTTTGACACCTACGAACGCGGACAAGCGAGGGGAGTTCCCTCATCAAATTTCGAACAAGATCGATCAGGAAATGGAGGAGTAATGGTCCAAAAAGGGTTTTGCGATGATGGTTTCTCGCCTCCTGTCAAGTACTGCATGGCAAACCCTCCAACACCCTCGACATAGCACCTCTTCGCCTCCAATCCAAGCTTTCCGCCACTGCACAGCGCATGCCACCATCCAACTCTCGGGTTCGTAGCCCCCCAACTCGCCATTCTACATTGACATCGACCTTTCTCCAACCACGACCTTGCTAGCTCGACCGAATCTTGACCAAACCGACCCGCTGCTTCGACCAGCACCTACTTAGTGATGCTGGGGAGCCCTCGACCTTGTCAACGGCAAAACCAGCACCTCTTTTCGCTCCATTCACAACTATCTTGGTTAGCATCGAGCTGCTGATCGCGACAGGCACCCTTCTCGTCCGGAGGCCCAAGCGTTCCACATGCAGGCCATGTCGCTCTTCACCCCTCAAAGAGCGATCCATGCATGCAAGTCATTCTCAGCCCAGATCTCCCCTCTTCTCGATCAATGAACTGCCAGCTGCCTTGCAGCCCAACTTAGTGATTCGAATCTGCCCCACCTCAGTAGAGCTTCGCACCACCACCAACACCAACCAACTTTTGACGCAATCCAATTTCTCCTCCAACCCCTCGCAACTCTAGCCCAATGCCTCCTGTCCGCAACAGCGCCAACAATGGGCCCAACAGCACTCTTCCCTCCAACTCCAACCTGCCTCAGGAGGCTGCTGCCGAGACTGCTGAGCCCAGCCAATCCGACATTGTGCCCATCTACACTGGCCATCACCTTTGGTCCACCGTTCGACCCACGCCACCCGCCACCCTCTCGCCCCCTCTTGTGGCTTACGAAGAGCTCCCCTTCCCCAAGAGCGACCACGCTAAGCTGCCTCCGTGCACTGTCCGCTGGCAGTTCACTGGTAGGTTCAGCCTTAACCGCGCACGCTGAATTCGACATCTTTGACACGGTCGTTTCAACCGTATCTCTGCAAGAAGAATTACACGGTCTTTTGGACCCTGCACCTGCAGGCTCTTCGCGGTACCTTGGACCCTGCCTCCCTCTTTCCACGCTCTGTTACCTTCTCGGAGGGATTCATTCCTGCTTATTCTAGTTCCTGACCGGTTTCCTTCTCCTTGAGTGGGGGGATCGGAGAGTATCATGGTGCGGCTATCCCACTTTCACTGAGATGCCACCTCGATACAATCGAGGCTGCGACACTAGCTGGTCCTTTCCAGTTGGAGTCTTGGGCACGGCCTAGGAACTCTTTGTATATATTTCTTCTCTTGTCGTGGTCTGCAATCATAACTAGGCCGTAGACAGCCTGTTATAAAAAAAAAAAAAAAAAAATTCCTTCCAATTTTTTTTCTTGTTTCTTTTTCTTTTTTTATTTTGGCCCTCTTTGTCGATGACATATGTCACAGGACATAAAATCGAACTCGAATTGAGATTGACGTTAAACACATCTTACAGTCGATCTCAGATGAAATCAACATTAAGCAGGCCTTATCATCGATTTTGCCTACAGGGCTGTACAACACTGTGGAACAAACACAACAAGCAATGACTATGATGACACCATCCCAAATGGGTCACAGGAGACCAGTGATGGAGTCAGCAGTGTCTGGAGGATGCTGCTGATGACCTGGGCCAACCAGTAATGGCTGGGTAAGGTGCAGGGGGCCCCTGCATAGATAGTGGGACCTGCAGGAAGGGAGGATGAGCTTGACACTGGCTCGAGGCTGTGGAGCTAGCGAAGAGGTGCTGGTTGGAGACCAGTGACAAGTCTCAAGGACAGCAGGGTAGGCCCTGACACTGGCCAGATGCTGGCAATGGGATGCTCCAGAGCAACTGCTGCCCACATACACACATATATATATACACACATTCCTTGTGTGAGTGGAGAGGTGGGGCCTCATCCACTCTATCATTCATTTTACTTGTCAGTATGTTAGTATCACTACACTCACACTCATTGTCTTGTAGAGTAGCAATCTTAGTCATTGCTACTACTCAGTGTGCCTCCATTCAAGTTGGAGAACATATAGACAGCAGTCAGAACCACCACTGGTGCCACAGGCCTCACCTGTGCAGGCAGAACCTACACCACAGTCCTGGAACCTCCACCAGTACCATTATTATACAATGATGCTGACTATCAGCATCATACAGCCTCAAGCATCAACTCCAATGATGGTGGCACAGTTCATCCACACTGCATACCTACATGAGGACAGTTAGCCCACTCCTGTCAAGTGTAGGACACACAACCAGCTACCACAAATGTGCCACATTACCTCTGAATGGAGTGGCAATGGTGGTCAGTCGACATCAAGCATAAGATGCAGTTAACATCGATCTCAAGTGAAATCAACATTTACTGGCTGTTAACCTTGAACTCAAATGAAATCGATGTTTATCTCGAGTTAACATCGATTTCACATGTCTGGCATGCAACTGCTGACATTAGAGTGGATCGTTCAAGCAGTGCCCCACATTCACTATGGCACCTGATGATCAATCTGAGGAGCACCTCAGGGCTGTTGACCTTGGGTCGGTGGTAGCCATGCTCCAGCAGATGATGGAGCAACAGCAACAAGAGGCTGAAGCTAACTGAGAATGGCAGTGAGCCATGCTAGGTAACTGCTGGCTGTACCAAGGTGAGGAGCTGACTACACCATCACCAGTAGGCCACACAAGGTCAGCACCTCCTCTCAGTGAATCAATGACAGCTCAGACCAGGTGTCACAGGACATAAAATCGAACTCGAATTGAGATCGACATTAAACGCATCTTACAGTCGATCTCAGATGAAATCGATGTTAAGCAGGCCTTATTGTCGATTTCGCCTACAGGGCCATACAATGCTGTGGAATGAAAATGACAAGCAATGACTATGACTGCACCATCCCAAAGGGGTTGAGGGTGATCAGCGATGATGTTGGCAGCACCTGGAGGATGCTGTTGACAACCCTAGGCCAACCAGTAATGGCCAGGTGAGGTGCAGGGGCCCATGCGAAGATAGGGGGAGCCTGCAGGAAGGAAGGAGAGTCCAACACTGGCTCAAGGCTGTGGAGCCAGTGAAGAGGTAGTGGCTGGAGGCCAGTGGCGAGTCTCGAGGACAGAAAGGGAAGGCCCTGACACTGGCCTGATGCTGGTGGTGGGATGCTCTGGAGCAACCACTGCCAGCATACACACATGCATATATATATATACACTCCCTGTATGAGTGGAGAGGTGGGGCCTCATCCACTCTATCATTCATTAACTTGTCAGTACATTTAGTATCTCTATACTCACACTCATTGTCTCATAGGGTAGCAATCTTAGTCATTGCTACTACTCAGTGTGCCTCCATTCGAGTCAGAGAACATATAGACAGCAGTCAGAACCACCACTGGTGCCACAGGCCTCACCTGTGCAGGCGGAACCTACACCGCAGTCCTGGAACCTCCACCAGTACCATTACTACATGATGATGCTGACTACCGGCATCATACAGCCTCAAGCATCATCACTGATGACAGCAGTGCAGTTCATCAGCACTGCATACCTACATGAGGACAGTTAGCCCACTCCTGTCAAGTGCAGGACACACACTAGCCTACCATGAACATGCTGCATTACCTCTGGATGGAGTGGCAACAGTGGTCAGCTGACATCAAGCATAAGAGGCAGTTAACATTGATCTCAAGTGAAATCGACATTTACTGGCTGTTAACCTCGAACTCAAACGAGATCGATGTTTACCTCGAGTTAACATCAATTTCGCATGTCTGGTGTGCGACCGCTGACACCAGGTTTGCTCAAGTAGAGGGTCCTCAAACCCCAACACCCAGGTCAATGGCAAAGGCATGGCCTGCAGAGTTCAGCAATGTGTCAGCAGTCACACGCCAGACACATGAAATCGATGTTAACTCGAGGTAAATGTCGATTTCATTTGAATTCGAGGTTAATGGCCAGTAAACGTCGATTTCACTTGAGATCGACATTAACTGCCTCTTATGCTCGATGTTGGCTGACTGCCATTGCCACTCCATCCAGAGGTAATGCGGCACATTCATGGTAGCCTAGTGGGTGTCCTACACTTGACAGGAGTGGGCTAACTGTCCTCATGTAGGTATGCAGTGCTGATGAACTGCACCGCTGTCATCAGGAATGATGCTCAAAGCTGTACATCACTGGTAGTCAGCATCATCATATAGTAATGGTACTGGTGGAGGTTCCAGGACCACAGTGTAGGTTCCACCTGCACAGGTGAGGCCTGTGGTGCCAGTGGTGGTTCTGACTGCTGTCTATATGTTCTCCAACTCGAACGGAGGCACACTGAGTAGTAGCAATGCCTAAGATTGCTACTCTATGAGACAATGAGTGTGAGTATAGAGATACTAAACATACTGACAAGTTAATGAATGATAGAGTGGATGAGGCCCCACCTCTCCACTCGTACAGGGAGTGTGTGTATATATATGTGCATGTGTGTATGCTGGCAGCGGTTGCTCCAGAGTGTCCTGCCACCAGCATCAGGCCAGTGTCAGGGCCTGCCCCTTCTGTCCTAGAGACTCGCCACTGGCCTCCAGCCACTACCTCTTTGCTGGCTCCATGGCCTCGAGCTAGTGTCAGACTCTCCTTCCTTCCTGCAGGCTCCCCCTATCTTCGCATGGGCCCCTGCGCCTCACCCGGCTGTTACTGGTTAGCCTAGGGTCATCAACAGCATCCTCCAGGTGCTGCCAACCTCATCGCTGATCACCCTCAACCCCTTTGGAGAGGTGCAGTCATAGTCATTGCTTGTCATTTTCGTTCCACAGCGTTGTACAGCCCTGTGGGCAAAATCGATGATAAGGCCTGCTTAATGTCAATTTCATCTGAGATTGACCATAAGACACGTTTAATGTCGATCTCAATTCGAGTTCGATTTTATGTCCCGTGACACCCATCCTCCTCCCTCCTGCCTCTCCCTTCTCAATCCCTACCACCATCCTTCCACTACCATGTCTTGAACAGAGCAGGATTCTGTCATCCTAAACACACCTTTAACTTCTCAAAGCTGACCTGTTTGACAGCTGCAAAACACCAACATCTTCCCATTTAGCAGGAGTTCCAGCCTCAAAGTGACAAGTAGACTTGACAACGGACCTGTCACAGGACATAAAATCGAACTCGAATTGAGATTGACATTAAACGCATCTTACGGTCGATCTCAGATGAAATCGACATTAAGCAGGCCTTATCATCGATTTTGCCTACAGGGCTGTATGATGCTGTGGAACAAAAATGACAAGCAACGACTATGACTGCACCTCTCCAAAGGGGTTGAGGGTGATCAGCGATGAGGTTGGCAGCACCTGGAGGATGCTGTTGACAACCCTAGGCCAACCAGTAATGGCCAGGTAAGGTGCAGGGGCCCCTGCATAGATAGGGGGACCTGCAGGAAGGGAGGAAGAGCTCAACACTGGCTTGAGGCCATGGAGCTAGCTAGGGGCCACTGGTTAGACACCAGTGACACAAGTCCCAAGGACAGCAGGGCAGGCCCAGACACTGGCCTGATGCTGGTGGTGGGATGCTCTGGAGCAACCACCACCAGCATACACACATGCATATATATATACACATTCCCTGTACAAGTGGAGAGGCAGGGCCTCATCCACTCTATCATTCATTTTACTTGTCAGTACATTAGTATCTTTACTCTCACACTCTTTGTCTCATAGAGTAGCAATCTTAGTCATTGCTACTACTCAGTGTGCCTCCATTTGAGTCAGAGTACATATAGACATCAGTCAGAACCACCACTGGCACCACAGGCCTCACCTGTGCAGGTGGAACCTACACTGTGGTCCTGGAACCTCCACCAGTACCATTACTATACAATGATGCTGACTATTGGCATTGTACAGCCTTGAGCATCATCTCCAACAATGGTGGCACAGTTCATCCATGCTGCATACCTACATGAGGACAGTTAGCCCACTCCTGTCAAGTGTAGGATACACACCAGGCTACCATGAATGTGCCACATTACCTCTGAATGGAGTGGCAATGGCAGTCAGTCGACATCGAGTGTAAGATGCAGTTAATGTCGATCTCAAGTGAAATCAACATTTACTGGCTGTTAACCTCAAACTCAAATGAAATCGATGTTTATCTCGAGTTAACTTCGATTTCACATGTCTGGTGCACAACTGCTGACAGGACCCTGCTGGCAAGCTCAGTGATGGTCTTGGTGGCCATGATGGCGATCTCAACAACCTTGGCCATGCCCATCAAGAAGCGACTGTAAGCATCCATCCATCACCCTGATAGGCCCAGAAAAACCATGCAGGATCACTGACATGGCTTTTGTCTCATGTTTTGTACCATACACAATCAGACTGATGGCACTGTCTCTCCAAGCCTCACCCACAATCCTGCAGATCAACCTGGGTGAACTTATACCTGTTGGAAATAACGGTCCTTTGCCATCATCATTGGGACCAACCTCCAATGTAGGGAATTTAGCTCCCAAAATTGGTTGACCACATGCAGTCATTTCCCCATTCCCCCTTTTCCCATTTCTCTTCTGGCACAATTTCCTTGCACAATTTCTAACAAATTGTGGATGCATATTTCAGCAAAGGTATGTGTAGGTAACAGGGAGGACACTGCTGCCTCTCTCACAGCATCAGCTGACACTGGAGCAGTCCACTCCAACCTTGGGAAACCAATAGTTTTGCTGAGAGTTCTTCACCAGAGAAACTCGATGGAGTTATCTGACAGAACCAATCATGGCAGCTGGAGACTGTCAATGGTACAGCCACTGTCAATGGAAGAAGGGCATACACAATGCCCTTGGAGGAGTCCAACACTCCACTGCATGAAGGACACCCATAGCTGTCTAAGCATATATATGTTTTACCCCTTGTATGTAGATTCATGTGTTCACTTAATTGAATCATCTCTCAATCTTTGTATCATAAAGTCTGCCCCTTCACCTCTACATCCTTTTTGATAGCAGCAGTGCTGTTCCTATATCAGAACTTGCTCCTCAACACTGACTGCATCTATGTTGCTGAATCTCTGATTATTCAGGCAGTATCTAGGCTGAAATATCCTCAGACCTAGCTCTACATGCCTCCTGAAATTGGAAGTCTTAGTTGCAATATAGCTAGTTGCATCTACTTTTTTGATAAATGCCAGACATTTATTTTCCTGGCAATGGTATCACCAAGGTAGCTCTGACAGTGAATCACTGTTTCCAATAATACCCACCCCCACCATTCCACCTATTGCAGGTGAGATTGAAAGCATCATCACCTCTGTCATTGGCAGCATCATGAGCCTGATCCTGACCATGATCCCTTTGCCCATGCTCCCTGCTCAAGTCATGTCCCTGCTTCCCAACATCACCATGGCTGCTGCTGTCTCCATCCCCATCCCCACCCCACCCCCTGAGGCTGAGGTGCTGGGCCAGCTCATGCAAGGTGTGCTCAATGCATTCCCCTCCATGCTTATGAAGAACCTTGCAGAGATCCAAAGCATGGCCAGCTCTGCTATCACTGCCACTGCCACCCCCACCCTCACTCCAGTGGTGTATGTCATGACAGAAGATGGCAAGGAGTACACAAAGACCTCCATCCCACCTACACCAATGTTTGCAATGACAGGTGTGAACAATCTGCTCTCGATCCTTGCCAATGCACTGCCTAACCCAACCAGCATGATGCAGGAGGTGACTTCAGTGGTGGGAGGTGTGATGTCTGTGTTGATGCTTCCTGCTCTGCCACTTCCAATGGGTCTGTTGCCAATGCTGGGAAGCACGGAGCTGCCACAGATCGATATTCCAGGGTTGTTGGGTGACAAGCAGAATGTGTGCATCAAGGATGCCAATGGGAATCAGATCAGGCTTTGTGGAAGTGGGCCCCTCATTAATGATGGCAAGATGATTGCTCTCTAGTCCCAATCATGGAATTGCCCCAGCACATTTCATAGACAGCAAAGCATCACTTGCTGCAGGTCTGACAATGGAACACATGGCAATGGCTTCCTATACACACTCTCCATGCTCTTTAAGGATACCCCACCTTTCAGCACATAGTGCTTGGGGCATCAAACTTGGACCATGATTCTCAATATCAGAGACTAAGGCCCATTCCACACTTGTTTACTTTCTCTCGCTATGGGTACTTTATTCAATCTCACTTTGCTTTGTATAATTGATAGCTTGACCCTCCTCCAGTGGCAGCAGGGCATGTGCATTTACGAAAAGAGGACACAGTTGAAGAAAACATGGCAGTTAGGTGGTGAGTTGTGAAGTTGGCCAAGCAGAGTAAGGAAGGCCCTGAGAACAATTGTCATTGTCAGCAGAGACTTGTCACATATTAGACAGGCCATCAATCTAACCTCCTTAAGTGCACACAGCACTGTTTGTGGGGAAAGACATGTGCATTGTGCAGGCCATTGCAAGTTGTAGCATGCCTTGCATCTCTCAAGTTTTGGGTATGTTTCAGTGATCCACCACAGCACAGTGCTCTAGCAGGCGCTCCTAAGAGCCCGTGCAGCCACCTTGTTCATAGCCTGCATTGTGAGCTGTTCGAAGGCTGTTGATACTTCTATCTACATCATTGCTCCTGTGTATTCTGTCAGTCAGCACCGCAAAAAATCAATATTGAGCAATGATAGGCCTCATGTGACACTACTTTTCCAATGCTAGCCTTTTTCCCTGAGACACTTGATGGAGTGGCCTGCATGGATAACTATGTGAGAAAGAAGTCAGAGTGCTCGGCTGATGCTTTGCCGAATGCCGGTGAGTATAGAAACCGCTCCCCCGCATTTCTCTTTTTGGGTTCAGAACGTCGCTTGGGCTTTGTGTGCTCGGGCTATGCAAAACACGCGGTGTGGGCTCATCGATTTGGCAAAAATTCATTTGCCTTCTCCCCACAAAATCAGATTTGCTTGAGTTGGATCGCACTCTCCTAAGACTGGCTCAAGTCATGACGGCCTCGTCATGCAACAGCCGGCAATCGTCTAATTCAGTACAACAGCTTTATTGCGCAGCTCAAGTGCTCCCATAACACATCGCCTTCCTCGCGGAAACAAGCGCTTCAGCCATAACGAGCCAATAAGGGCCTCCTAGAGCGGCAGTCATGAGGGATGCGCGAGGTGCTCTACCGCACAGCACGGCTCAATGGACCAACCAGTTTGCCGGTAAACGCCTCGCCCTCCCTTGTGGCCGTTTTGCCTTGCTTGTCTTGTACGGACATTGTTGCCGACTCTCCGTGTCTGCCTGATTGTCTTGGCGACCAGTTTCCGCGCCCCCCGACGACCTAGTCGAAGCACCGAATTCTACCTCTCCGATTGTGACTCTCTACTTTCTCCAGTGGCGCATCGTGGCTTGTCATGTATCGGCCCCTGCGCCAGCGTTCGGCAGTTCTCCATCCGTTACAGTGTGCACTTATAATAGCTTCCCATCCTCTTCCTTGTTCCCATCATCCTCAACTACATTAGGATCCTCGACGAAACTCGGGCCACAGCCTTCCTCGTTGCTCGATCTGCAACATAGACAACAAAGCTCATCAATAGATCCCCGTTCGAGGCGCTAGCTTTCTCACAACATGAGCGCCAATACAGGCACTCCTTTCGGCGCTCCCGCCAAGAGGACCATGCTTACAGACTTTAAAGGCGACGTGGATGCCCCCAAGCTCGTGCCCTTCGACAAGGTCGATGCGCTTCTTACCGCCAAGGACAGCCTGCTTGAGACCGAAGTGAGATTCATCAACGGCAGGCTGACGACGGTATGGAAGCACCTTCCCAAGTCGGTTCGTGACATTTGGCTCTTTGCCGTTACTGTAAGTGATCACCCCTTTCTTCTCTACGGTCCTCTGCGATTGTGACCCTTTCGCTGACATATCTTCTCTGTGTCACGATCTGGATTCTGACTGAATAGAGCTTCGGCTCGCGACCCTTCGTCGTTGCTGAGGGCGAATCGCACACCTATGCAGAGGTCCACAAGCGCGCACACCTCGCTGCTACCTGGCTGTCGCGCCAGTTCAACGTGCAAAAGGGCGACCGGGTTGCCATTGTGGCGCGAAATCACGTCGAGTTCGTCATCGGCTTCTTGGCAGTCCACCTCCTCGGCGCAGTTCCTGCACTCGTCAATGCCTTCCTGCCCGGTCTGGCTATCTACGAATGCATCCGCGACGTAGGCTGCAAAGCCGTTCTCTTCGACGTCGAAAGGTTTAGTCGTTTGCGCGATGCAGAGACTAACTTTATCAGCAAGCTTTTCGGTCCCGCCGGCCCAGACTGCATCGATGATTTCAACTGCACGCCTGGTGCTCACGGTGGGCTGAGCGGCGTCGCTGTGTTCCCTCGTGCATTTGTGGGGATCGTGCCGGAGAAGGAGCGCGAATGGGCGGGAGGCAAGGCAGGTGAGAAGGTGTTTGATGCACACGAGCTCGACCGCAAATATGCTTCTGTCGCTCAGGAAGCTGATGCTATTCCCAAGATTGACTGTGAGCCCGAAGATATCGCTTCGGTGCTGTACACTTCGGGCACTACGGGCAAACCAAAGGGTGTCGCCGCGACGCAGCGTCAATTCCTCTCTGCAGGTCCTAATGCCGGCTTCAGTGTAGCACGGGCTTACGTCCGTCGAGGAATGGCACCGCCCACACCGCAGCCTGACGATGAGCAAGGGTCGGTCATCATATTGATCCCACTCTTCCACTCGACCGGTATTCAGTCGGCTCTAGTCCCAAACATGGCGCGCGGCAACAAGATCTGCTTGCTGCCCAAGTACGACGTCGACAACGCAGCTCGTCTCATCCAACAGCACAAGATCCAGGTCGCCGTCGGCATCGGCTTCATGGTACGAGAGCTTGTGCTCAGCAAGCACGACCTCTCCTCTCTCCAAGGTGTCTCTCACGGTGGTGCCTCAGCAGCCAAAGAGATTCCCGAAGAATCGCGTGCCAAGATCCCCAACATGCTCGTCGGCCAAGGCTACGGAAGCACTGAGGTCAACGGTGCAGCCACCGGTTTGGCAAGCGACGACTACCGCCTGCGACCCACTTCGGCGGGAAAAGCGCCCCCCACGATCGACATCCGCATCATCGACCCGGATACGCTGCTCGAGGTGGCCAACGGCCAGTTGGGCGAACTCTGGGTCCGCGGTCCCAACGTCGCGCTCGGCTACTGGGGTAAACACAAAGCTACCGCGGAAGCTTTCACCAAAGACGGCTACTTCCGAACCGGCGATCTGGGACGCAAGGACGACGATGGATTCATCTACATCATGGACCGCTCCAAGCACATTATCATCCGCGGCGGCGAGAACATCAGTGGAACCGAGGTCGAGACGGCTATCTACTCGGAGCGCAGGATCATCGACTGTGCGGCTGTGCCCATTCCGGATGACCGATTTGGCGAGACGGTGGGTGTGGTGTGCGTGCCGAGGGTGGAGTTCCAGAAGCAGAACAGGCCGACAGAAGAGGATGTGCTGGCGGTGGCGCGTAAGCTGCTGCCCAAGCACGAGGTGCCCGAATTTGTGTGGATCCGAGACGAGCCACTGGAGAGGAATGCGAATGGGAAAGTGGACAAGGCGATCGTCAAGGAAGCCGCTAGGAAGCGACACGCTGAGCTCAAGGCTGCCAACGCAAAGCCCAAGCTCTAGGATTCTATCAACTTTTCTCGGAACAGTCTGTAAGGATAAACAACACACGGAATGCTACAGAATGGAATTGCAGAGATATGTGAACATTCTGTGAAAACGTTGCGTCATTTGGGTGGCGCGGTGTGATAGTGCGATGTGGATGAGATCAGCCATTGTTGAACTGTCGGCACGACCAGTCGATGGTACAAGCCAACTTCAGACGCACAGACTCGAGCGTGTGCACACAACAAAGATACAACGTGTGCGCCAATGGCTGAAAACGTTTCGGTACAAGTACATAGGGTGGGCGATGGTTACAGGTCGAAAGGTTGTGTATGGATGTTGATGTATGGTTCCAGGGATGGCTACCCATGCGGATCTTGAGCACAAGGCTTTGCCGGTCTCCCGATCACATGAGCATCATATCATCCCGACTGTTGTCTTCTTCATCTTGATCTCCCTCGTTGATTGCAGTGGCAGACTCGACCGTCTTCCCCGTCATAGCCTGAACCAGTGTCTTTGTACGATCCCTCACGGCCAGCTCCATCTCGTTGTGCAATACCGCGGCTGCCTCGATCGCCAAAGTAAAGATCTGCTCGAAGCGTTCCACGTGTAATCTTGTTTCGAGCGACGCAAGCGTGACTTGCTTTGTGCGCGGAAGCACTGCAACGGTGACGTGGGGCAAATCCATCTCTTCTGTATTAGACAGGTCGAGCATGGCTGATGTCGAGTGGATGCCGCACGAGACCGAAGCGACAAAGTCTTGCATAGCGATCCCTGCGTCGAGCAGCGCTAGCGTTGACGCGTTGATGGCGGCAGGAAGTACGCCTCCGTCCTGCTGCTGGACCTGTACAAAGATGTCGATCTGCGAACGTGGGTAGAGGTGGGTATGAATGACGGGTTCAAATGTGGACTTGATCGAGCTGGCGAATTCGAGCAGGCGTCTGTCACCCCGATTCCGTCTCCTACGCTCCATAGAGCCCCAGGGTGCAAGAGACACCTCGACGTTGACTGATGCGCGGTCGTGGATAATATTGGCTCCTGATCTTGCTTCTCGTGGACCAAAGACGGTTGCGGATACGATGGTGAGACCTTGGGTGATTTGTGCAGAGCCGTCTGCAGCTCTATCTTGCGAGCCTCCGAGTTGGATAGCGATGGATCTCAGCTCGTACTGCTTTCGTCCATCGACGCGGAAGCCTCCCGCATTGAGGAGCTCCACCCGCGACTACAAGTCGTTCCCAAGAACAGGAGGTGAAGGCAGCGTCAGCACGAGAACGGTCCTTTTCTGCCTGACTGTTCCTGAGCCCAGTGCTTCCTCCGGGAAGGCTTGGGCCATGGTTATACTTACCATTTCTGCAAGTGTATAGACAGTTACGACGGTGCTGTTCCAGGTGGACCAGGTGTGTCGAAAGGAAGAAGGTTGGTATACACCTCGAGGTGGAGTAAGTTTGGTCAATTTGCTGCTTTGCTGCTTTGCTGCTTCCCAAGATTTTTCGATCGGGCCCGATTTGACCACACTCACCTCCCACGCGCGTCACGGTCTAGAGTGTTGCTCTCGTTACATCAACACTTTAGGGAACCACGTCAAGCTGCTTCCCTTCTCCTTTGCCTTCAGCATCGTCACAGGCAAAGTGAAGCCGGCTCAACTCTCTCTGGGCCATGTCGCTCGTACGGGCTTGGCAGCAAGCTCTGCAGAGCTTGACTGCCGGGAATAGTGGCCCGTCCGCACCAAGCTCGTCGACCGCTCAGCTTCCCTCCTTAGAAGCCTACACGATCCTCACACAGTATCTCAAGCCATCTGCTACTGCGACTTGCCGGTTCTTTCACGCAGCGACGGGATCATTCGTCCTTGATGCGAGCGCCAGCAAGGCTCTTGCCACACTGCTGGGCAGTGATGTTTCTATTCCCTCCAGCTCGAAGCACGACCTCTCCACACCCAGTCCCGTGATTATCGCCCTCTCAAACCACTACGTCGACCGATGTCTGCAAGCATTCCACAAAGTAGCCGCAGAATGCGGCGTTGCTGCTATAGATGAAGATGGAGAGACTTACTCGACGCTAGGCGAGGACATGCCTGGAACTCTCGCCAACGTGTCTGCTTTGTTTCAAGCCTGGCTATCCCCTTACAATGATGGCTCGATCTTCCACGGCATGTCCGACCAACGGGACGAGCTGCTCCAGTCACTTCAAGCACGCGTTAAAACCTACTTTGACCGTCGAGCTGCCGAGGCGCTCGAACAGCATCTGGCTCGACTTGTCATTGAACAAAGCAACACGGACCTCCAAACCAGATTCGTCGCCCATCTCAACACGGCTGGACTATCGGGCACGGCATTGACGCTATTGGCTCGAGTCATGCACTCGGAGATATCGCGCAAAGTACGAGCTGTGGTGGATGCTGTAGACATGCGACCCCAAGACAACGTTCTGCCGCTCGAGTCCGCCGCCCGTCCCATCCTTCAACAATGGCTGGACGACGAGGTCAAGCCACGCTTTGCAGCGATCCGCGACTTGTGCCTTTATCAAGATACTCGCGTGGGATCTGGCCGAAATGCTACTTCATCCAACGAGGACATGGTCGGGGACGGGTTTGCGGACCAAACAAGCTGGCAGCACCAATTCGACTATCAGCTTGACAAAGCGCTGTGCTTGACACGGGCTGGACAGCTGTTCGATCTGGTCGCCATGTATCCCGACTCCTCAGCCGCACTTGATGATCTTCGCTTGTGCTTGCAAACTGCCGATCAGAGGTTAAACGTAGCCACGACCTTGTCGAGCTCGCTGCAGATGCGGCTGCTTCATCCCGGCGCCCACACGCGTGACATCATCCAGATGTACGTCCACCTCGTGCGGGCACTCCGGGAGATGGATCCTACTGGTGTCATTCTCTCGCATGTCGTCTCTCCACTACGAAGATACCTGCGCGGGAGGAGGGATACAGTGCAGGTGATTGTAGCGTCTATGCTCGGGGATGATCCAGACTTTACGTTGCTCAAGGACGAGCTGGAGCGCGCAGATCAGGAGGAACAAGAGCAGGAGGAGCAAGGTACCAGCAAGCGGAAGCGACGGCCTCGCCGCTCTCTACAGACGGCATCGGCTCCAGCAGGAGCCAAGAACAGCAACAAACGCAACAGCAAACGTCGCCTTGCCAACCCTCGACGTGGTGCAGCCAATGCAGACGTATCGGACAGCGACGCTTCATCAGAAGAAGACTGGGACGACCCCAACTGGGTCCCCAAGCCTGTCGAGGCAGGCAGTGGATATCGCATGTCGACGTCGAAAGATATCATCTCGATGCTCACCAGCATCTTTGACGACCGTAGCGGCTTCATCGCCGCGCTCGAAAAGAGTATGGCCGATCAGCTGGTCCAGGTGAAAGGGTACAAGGCCATGAAGGAGTACCGCAACAACATGATCCTCAAGAAGCGGTTTGGGGAGAAGAACATGGGCAAGTGCGACGTCATGCTCGGGGACGTCACCGACTCGCGTCGCATTGATAGCGAGGTGCATCAGCGCAGGCGGAACATGACCCAACCAGGCATGTCGGCGTCGGCGGTGGAAGGGATGGTCTCGCGTCTGCACCCGTTGATTGTTTCGCGGCAGTTCTGGCCTGAGCATACCACCAAGCCCGGCACGGGTGGTGCTGCTGGTACTGCAGCGAGCGCGACTGCTGGAAGTGCTGGACCTACAGGCGCTGGAGGAAGCGTAGCTGAATTCACCCTTCCTCCGCTGTTCCGCCATGCACAGGACGAGTACAGTAAGACCTAC
Organism: Ustilago lituana; assembly: GCA_928869825.1. NCBI lineage: Eukaryota > Fungi > Basidiomycota > Ustilaginomycetes > Ustilaginales > Ustilaginaceae > Ustilago > Ustilago lituana. The sequence continues at coordinate 862,916 of CAKMYA010000002.1, forward strand.
TCTCAAGCAAAGGCCATGCGCAAGCTGCACTGGCTCAACCATCTTGGCACGGTTGAACTCGACGTCGAGCTCGACTCCGGTGACACTGTCGCTGTTGAGTGTAGTCTGATCCAAGCATCGACACTGGAGGTCATCTCGCGGTGCAAGGGACGTAGCGAGCGCGTGGAAGCGGCAGCGACAGAGGCGGTGGCAGGAGCAGCGGCCAATGTGGTCACGCTAACAGATGTAATGGAGGAGCTCAACTTGCAGAGGGAGAAGGACGGGAGAGATGCGCTCGAGTTCTGGGTCCAGCACGGGCTGCTGAAACCAGTCGACGGGTTGGCCGACGCGTTTATCGTCCAGTCTAGCTTGCCTACACAACCCTCTGCGGCAGGGGAGGACGATGAGGCAGATGCAGAAACACTCTAATGCCCGGCCTCTCCACACTCACTGAGACGTTGCTCGTCTCGTCCTTTCTCTACTCCCGTGTTCAGCTGTGCACCAAGCAGAGGTCCACGAATTGCAGCCGATCTGGATCGATCTGGATGACACAGACAGGTCACAAAAGATCAACAGGACCGGACGAGTATGAAACGAAGATTGGTATTGCTACAGCAGACAGAAGAAGTGCATCGCTCCGACCTGTGAGAACGGTCGAAGATCTTGAAAGCAAGTGCGAGAGTGAAGATGGCAAGCGATTCTCTTAATCCTTCTTGAGCTCCCTCCTGATGACCATCACAGCGCCCTCCTGCTGCTCGTCCTCACCGCCCACCGCCTCGGCGACGCTGAACGGCACATCCGACGGGATTGCGGTGAGATCCACCGCTGCAGCCCCCGTAGCCGCCTTCGCCTCTCCACCCTCGCCTGCAGCTGCAGCCGGTGTTCGCACCACAAACACCTCCAGCCCGTCACCGACCTCAATGTGGCGCTCCGTAGCAGAGGTGAAAGAGTCAACCACGATCTTGAGCACCTCTGGCAGTGTCATTTGGCCTGGAGTGGGGACCGTGTGTTCCGGTGTGGAAGTTTGGTTGCGGAACATGATCTGGTTGTCAAAGAACGGCTGGATGAGCGACTGCGCTGCACCAGCAGCACGGCAAAACTCCCTCTCGTAGCTTCCGACTGGGTCGAACGAGTAGACCGCACCCTTGCCCTCCTCGTCGAGCCCACCGAGGATGTTATAGACGTAGTAAGGGAAGAAGCGCTTGCCGTAGAGGATGGTGGAGAGCATACGTGCGATCGAGTGGAGCGGCATCGAACGGCCGTGTGCATGGCGGTACATCTCGAGCCTCTGGCGAACACGCGAGACAAGAGCCTCGGCATCGGCAGCGAAGCCGTTGGTAGCGAGAGTCGCCTTGTCGTTGAGTCGGAACACTTTGGGCTTGTAGCGAGTTTGAATGTTGTAACCAGTGCTTTGACGTGTGTCGGATGCGATGACGCAAAAGTCGGTACCGCAGACAGCGGCAATGCTTCCACCGTTAGAGTCGTATGGGGAGAATTGGTGGCCGACCATGTGATCCTTGGGCGCAGCTGCATGTGCTGGCCCACGCGATGAGCCAGGGAAAGTACCGAAGAGTGACATTGTGACGAGGAAGAGACTGCGCTACCGTCGGTGACGTTTGCGTTTGGTGTGAGGCGGACTGATCGAGGCTTGCCAAAGGAGTGTAGTAGCGGTCTGCAGCGATCTTTGTGAGTGAGTTGAGCTGCTTGATGGTAAGGTGTTGAGCAACGAATAAACGTTGAGATGGAGGTGTTGGAGCATCCAAAGCCGCGTCAGTGTGAGTTCTGAAAAGGTCCAAGCGGCAGTCGTCAGCTCCACACACGCACTCCGATTTTCCGTGCTCACGTGCTGCGCAACCGCACAGACCGATCAGCGCTAAATACCGTTAATGTTACATTTACCACGAAAAAACAATCAGTGCCAAGAGCGACTCCATAGAGCATGCTCTAAGAATTTGTTTCGAGTCAGCTGCGCTGCTCGAAAGCAACGAGGGCCTCGACGATGTACTTCATCAGCCCAAGATACTCGTGTACCTTGTTTGTATCCCAGACCACTGCATCGTGGCCAAGCTCCAGATTCAGCTGGCCACGGAAGGTGAACGAGGTGCCGAAAGCTTCGCCTGCTCGCGTGCGTACGCCAAACATCAGATCCTCTCCCACCTCCAGCTTTGCTTCAGTGCTGTTGACCGTCACAAAGGGAAGATCAAGCACGGATGGAACGATGGGGTCCAATAGACCGACCATGCTAAAGTTGAGCGATGATCCAGGTCCTTGCATGTTCTTCTTGGTGAGGCCGGGGCGGCGCTCATCCTCGCCCACGACGCTGGCAGATTCTTGTTGCTGCTCCTCCTCAACTCCCTTGAACACCTGGAAGACGTCCTTGACGCCATTGTTGCGAAAGCGCAACTCACGCTCCAAGCCCGTGAGGAAGCCATCTGCATGCATGAAGCGAGGCTCAGCAAAGATGCCGTTTAACTGCTTTTGCACTTGCCTCGCCGTCTGCCACAGCTGTGCCACCTGAAACGGAGACAATCCCTTGACATCGCTTGATGGCATCGATGGAAGCGAGAACAGCTCTGCAGGTGGTAGAGCTACACCGTTGAAGCTGAGCTTGACGCCAAGGCTTGAGGGAGGCAGGAGGGGGTCTTGGGTGCCTGCGGGCTGAAAGGTGTCGAATGGCGCACGAGCGTCCAGGTATTTCCGTGTAGAGAAGGGGAAACCCATAATTGTTGTTGTAGGTCCTTGGCTGCGACTACCTGGCGGGGTACGAGCTTTCTCGAGCGTGTTGAGGGCGCAGGCAGCCACGGCGTAGAGGAGCGATCCTACCCTGACTCTTTTGTGCTTCGCCAGCTGCGTGAGGGCAGAGGTGTCTTGCGGGGAGAGGCGTACCACCGACCACCTTGTTTGCGCTCCCCACCATGGCTCCTTGACTGCTTTGTCTGTTCGAGTTGCTTTGAAGTCGGATAACACTGCCTTTTCGGCCTTGGCGGCGCGAATCTGGCAGATGACGCGACGGATGGTCCAGAACCACCTCACTCTTGCGAGCCGTGAGGTGGACAAAGAGGACTCGTTCGCTACTGTTGTGGGTGGCGTCGGAAGCAGCTCGGGGTATGTAGCCTCTATCGCCGGAGGTAGAAGCGGCACAAAGTGGTGAAGCTCCATGCTATTGTCGTTGTTTGTTGGGTCGTCAGACAGGCTGGGACTGAGAAGGCCACTCAGCAGCGCCTGCTTCATGTCCCGAGTGACGGAAGTGTAGCGCGCTAATGTCGCACCTGGGACGTCCGACGCTGTCTCAGCCTGATGGGCCAGCTCAGGAAGTTCCACAGGAAGCTGTGGCGAAGCGAGGATCTGCAAGAGCTCACCGGCGAGACTCGAAACGCTGAGACCGTCGGAAATGCAGTGAGCGGTGCAAAGGATCAGGTCGAAGCTGGCCTCGCTCGTGTTGCTGATCGAAGGTGAGGGTGGTAGCAGAATGAGCCTTGCTAGGCCGTATGCAGTATGCTGGTTTAGGAAGCGTCGCTTGCCGTTCCAAACGTAGCGATCCAGCCAACTCACTGCCGCATTATTGCGCGAAGAGGCCGAACCCGCCTCAATATTAAGGCGCCATGTGTCAGGGACCCAAAGTACTCGCTGCGAGGCACACTCGAGCAACCCCGAAGCAGAGTCGGGCAGGTTGAACAAGAAATGAGGCTCAAACGAGCTCGAAGCATCCTCTGCCGCCTCGCCGGCGTGTCGTCTTGAAGCAGCTTCTTGAGGATTGAGCGGAGTGCCGTCCGGTGTCAGAGTCTCGACGTAGGCGCTGAGCAATGGGTGTCGACGGCACAGGAGAGCCCAAGCCAGTGGAAGACGGCGCACGACCTGTTCGTAGGCAGCAGCAGAACAGCTGAGAGGTATGCGGTAAAAGATGTCGGTCCTACCTTCGTGCAGCGTGGCCATGGTATTGAAAAAAGTCTCTACCACGCCCATCCTGCGCACATAACGTCGAGCGCTCTTGGCGCAAGGCTTCCATGCGAACGGGGAAGGCTTGGTGCGATCCACATCGTACAGGCTTCTGTGGAACCTAGTCTCCGAGGGCGAAGGCACAGCGAGCATGGTGGCCGCGGCTTCGTTGGTTTGTCTGGCTTGTCTGTCAGGATGGATATCGTGTGGCTACTATTATATCAGCATGATAGGGCTCGCTATGCGCTGGAGCGGTGGTTGGGAGTGATGGTGCAATGAGTCACCGAATGTCACAGGAGGAGGAAGTGCGTACGACAAGAACTTGCCAAAGCTTCCCTACTCCCATAAGAGCCCACCACTGCCCAGTCTCGACTGACCACCGAGAATGCCTCTTCTACACGAGCCCATCCGGTGAAATCTCCTTTCGCTCGATGGCAAGACGGCATCAAAATGGGCCGTACGGATTTTGAGCGCAATGTTCCGGTTGGTACTGGGGGGGAACCACCTTTCAACGGTCCTTCTAACCGTAAAAGCTACGGTACACAGAGGATAAGTCAACTGCTTGGAAATCTATGCCCGATCGAAGGAGAATTCCCCATCCGATCGTTCACGATGGCTATCGCTGTTCAGTTCCCCCCCCCACACTGCTTTTTGAGCTGAGCTGCAGCAGAGCCGAAGCCCCTCTGGCATTGCGCCTCTCTAATTTTACGCCGGTGCTCTCGCTGCCTGCAAATGAATAGTCCCTGCATCCATCGATCTTGACCTCTCTTATCCGAAAGACTGCGTTTCATACTCACTCTGCTCCACTTGTCAGCTCAGCTTGTATCAAAACTCTCAGTAGCATCTACCACAACGTTATCGACAACTATTGGCCAGCCATCGACATCCGTTCATCGAGTGCTGCACACAGGTCCTCGAAGGTTGGCACCCTTTCAAAAAGTCTCTCAAACAGATATTGAGCTCGACGCACAACATCTCGGATCCGTTCCTTTCTTGGCGTCAGTGGGCGAATTGGTTACCCACAAGGTTGATCTGGCTCAATGGCAGAAGAAGCGACCAAGAAAAGCCCGGGCCCAGTCCAAACGCAGGATTCGGCTGTGGCAAAATCAAACACTGCGCGACCAGCTCAGGACGCAACACCTTCTCCTCCTCTTGAGAGACGCATCTCATCCTCGCAGCAGCCTCTGCGCCATGGCAGGAAACCCATCTATCCCGATAGCGATGCGGAAGCCGAGGGACTCGATGCCGATGTAGACGACGAAGAGCTCGAGACCGGTCTTCCACCCGGTCAAGGCGATCATGAACGAAGCTCGCTCCTAGGCGGCTCCACACGCAACGGCCATGGCACCGCAGCTACCGGTCCTGTGGATCGGGTTTGGCTTAAGATCGCCAAGCTTTGGGGAGGCGACAAGGCGTATTCGGCAAAGCTCATGCGACGCCGCAAGCAGCGAAGAAGCGCTGCTGCATCGGCATCCCGCAGAAACTCAAGATCCATCCACACCTCGTCGGCTGCTTCTTTCGCCGCATGGAGGCACGAACATCCCTACATCATGCGCTCGCTCTACACTGTCGCCGCGCTTCTCCTCGCTCTACTCATTCTCATCGTTGTGGCCGTATCCCATCTCTACCTGGCCACTCTCAAATCTCCATCTCCCGAGGCTCAGTCGCGCATCCTCGACGAGTCGCTCCTGCTCAAAGGCCCGGATCGTCTGCAGCTGCTCAACATCTCAGATCAAGGCATCCTCGTCCGCGTCGATGCTCGTCTTGGTCTCGACCCGGATCATGCGCTCGATCTCTGGCTTGGAGAGCGTGGCAAGCAGGGCTGGTGGAAGAACAAGGAACGCAAGCTTGTTGAGTGGGCTATGGGTAAGGTGGCGGGTGTCCAAGTCGATGTTGGTGAAGTCCGCCTGTCAGAGATCGGTGCAGCTTGGGATCAACAAGTACTACCACCCGCTGTCTTGGGCTCCGCTGAGTTTGACCCTCGCGACATGCTCGCCTTCCACCTAGACCCTCTCGTTTTGCCCTTGCCCGCCTTGAACCGCAAGATGGATGGAGGTAGCCACAAAGACAGGGACGCTCTCCGTCCACCTATTCTCGGCAACCATAGCACGCCAGCAGCACAGCAAAACATGAGTCCACTCAACCTCACTGTTCTGCTCACTCCCGTCGTACCTGCCCCTTATATTATGGACTATGCTCAACACGCTATCAAGAAGGGTGTCGCTCAGCTTGACGTCAAGATCGCTGGTTTGCGTGTCCGTGGTCTCGCCAAGTCCGAGATCCATGGCATCAATCACGGTCGCAAAGCTGGCTTCTTCGACGTTCCCCGTCGCATCGACATTGCTCAGCAGCGCATTCGAAGCCCGGTGCGAGAGAAAATACCAAAGCTCAGCAACGATACCAACCCTGATGACATGCTCAAGCTCGACGGCTACGAGTTCTTTGAGATCGGCAAGGACGATGATGATGACGATGAGGACGGTGATAAAGACAGCTTCTTCACGTCGATGGTCATACGCGCGCTCGGCATCAAGGCCAAAGCACAGGCAAAGAACCCTCTAGGCAAGATGCTGCAAGGCAACGTCCGCTACAGCCTGCCGTTCGGCATCTTTTTGCCCATCGATGGTATTTCTCCCCCTCCCAAGCATCCCAAAAATGGCAAGCTCAAAGCCACAGACGCTCCTGAGGACGGAGAGGACGCTTCTGTCTTGATGGCCGCTGTCGCCACGGAACCGTTCCAGCTTACTGGACAGAAGGTGATCGATCTCGAGCTGCTCGGTCGCGTTGTGCCGCCTCCGCAAGAAGAAGCCATCCGAACCGTTGGAACATCGTACGAAGAGCAAATGTCGCTCAGTGCCTGCTCTGACTGCCTTGACGCCAGCTACACCTCGCAAAAGCAGGCTGTGCATGGTTCTGCATTCGGCGACTCACCTCAACAAGCGGCGCTGAGCAACTTCCTCAGTCGCTTCCTCCGCGGCGAGGCCAATACGGTCTACGTTCGAGGTGGTTCGCCCTTCCGTGCTGCAAAGGGCTCGCAGCCTCCTGACAGCTCCGAGCTCGTGGCTAATGCTAAAGCTGCCGATGAGATCCCAGGCGACGGATCGGAATTGCCTGACTGGATGGACTCTGCGCTGCGTCTTGTCAACATACCTATCTCGTTCCCTGGCGCCAAAGTGACCGAGCTGATCAAGAACGTGACGATCGACGACCTCAAGATCACACCGCATCCCTTCGAGCAGGACAAGCTGCTCTGCAGTGGCACTGTGATGGGCGAGATGAACATGCCCGGTCAGCTGAGCAGTATCGATGTCAAGATTACGCATCTCTGGCCGGATATCTTGGTCTATGATGGTTTGCCACCGAGCATGCGCAAGGGTGTTGCGGTCGATGGAGGTGTTCGTCCAGGGAGCCGGGTTACGCTACTCAGTGGCGCACTGGATAATCTCAAGCGACTCGCCTTCCTCGGCAGCTCGGATGTTGTTGGAGACGACGAGGCGGCACTTGCAGATGGCCCGAAGGAGCCCAAGCCTGAACCTGCACCGCCGCTTCCCGACCCGCTGCCAGAGAAAGCCTTCGGCCGCGTTCGTCCATACGACTTTGCCCCCGCCGAAACCTTTGTCGATCCAACCGACCCCAAGGGTGAACGGAAATTGCTGCGTGCAGTGCTCAAAGACGTCCCCTTCACCGTGCTCCCCGGCCGCAGCTCCATCTTCCGATCGTTCACCTGGAAGCTCGTTACAGGCCAAGGTGCGCTGGTAGGAATCGAGGGTACGAGCAGGGCCAAGATCTGGAACTCGGGTCTGGGGTCACTGCAGCTGCGCAACCTCCCTGTCAAGGGCGCATTCATGCTTGGAAAGCGTGACTGAAACCTCCGCCTTCTTTGAGGATATTTTGGCTGATCATGCTCAGGATATGGAAAGTTAGTTTATTAGTCCGAGGTGCTACTTTGTTCTGCATTGTTGTGTGCTGTGGTTGCTTTGTTCAATCTTTGCATCTCTGTTTGGCTTCGTCTCGTCAGCAGTACATTGCGAACGATGGGTGTGGTGGTTGACAGGTTGAAGATCGCTCTTACGGCCGACAGAGAAAGCTCCATCGACATGTATCCGCTGGTCCATGGCGGTTTCGGTTGCGGTGCTGGAAGGGTGGGTTGGAAAGGTGACGTATGAGGAGCCCCGACACCACGCGCAGCACCCACCACTGCAACCCGAACGGGAAGCTGGAAAGACCTGCTACCTGCATCACCGACTCGCAGTAGTTTGCTGCGCTCTGATTGTTCAAGGCGGGGGGAGGACGGGGGTTGCCTCGTGTATGCCTGTCGATCTCTCACCCCAGACTTGGACTTGGGCAGAGCAGGCGAGGGGAAATTTCGAAATGCGGAGAAGAGCGTGCTGAGTCGTGAGCCGTTGCAGTGTGTGGCTTGACTGGTGCTTCATTCGGCTCTCTTCAGGCTGGAAAAGAGACACGAAAAGGGACGTGAAAGCGGAGGTTAAAAATGGGAGCTGAGGCAAAGTCAGCCAACTGACTAAGTTAAAGTCGTCGTCCAGCCTGCCCTGTGCTGGGTCAGCTCAAAAATGTGCGCATGCAGCATCGACCGTCTTATACCTGGATCACAGTGTTACAAGGGATAGGGAACAGGCTTTCACTGCCACGCGCAAGTGTGGGTCTCGTCTTGGGTCAAAACGGCGGCCATGGTTGCAGAACTGAATTCGATTGGGCTTGAACCTAAGGCCAAAAGAAGCTCGCAATGAACCTGCCGTACCACGGGACTCGACATGAGCCAAGAAATAGCTCCAACCTAGCAGACCAGGGGGTCGCACCTTCATCAGCGTTGCAGGGTCGTTCCTGTCTGTGTGGGGTGATGAAGTGTTGATTCGTTCTGGAATCTTTTGTGCAATAGAGCTTTCTTTTAGTCTTGTTTGCCTCTTCCTTGCGTTCAAGGCCGACACCAAGTCTAGCCCACGGCGTTTCCCCTGCTCTACAAAGAGCAATGGAAGGCATAGTCAAGGAGCTCAGAGCGGGTACCTCAACGCGGGGCAAAGTTGGAGGCAACCTTGCTTGGCGTAACGAAGAGGTGAGCGAGGTGCATATTCCCATGAAAGTTTGCAAGTGAGCTTGACGCGCAGCTTGGATGGGGGCTCGACGCCATCTTCTTCTGGCCGGAGTCGAGTTAAGCGAGGCTGGCTCTGCAGACAGCATCTTTTCGCTGTTTCGCCGTTTATCGGTAGACGGGGTGCACGGCCTGGTCTTGGTTGGCATTGCGACGGCTTCTCTCTTCTACTTGTCCTTTTCCAGATTCTCTAGCTGACATTTTGTCCAGCGTTTGAGGTATGAGGACGAATGGGAACAAGGCAGAGGAGTGTTCGTTTGTACTGTATGGATAATCAATTGAAACACGGTTGGTCCCTTTTTCGCGACAACCAAGCTGCTAAGCGAGGCTAGAAAACATGTCATGGCAGGTCCAGTCGTCAGTTGGTAGACACGGACGAAAGGAGTGAGTGGTGAGCGAGTGAGCAGAGGAGCTGTAATGTCGATCCCCAAATCAGGCTCATTTTGCAAACCCAGCTCGCGCCCCGACCTCCTCGCGTAGCAATTTCTCACCTCGCAGCAGCATCAGCAGCAGCAACAACTGGGCATTTTTTTATTTTTTTTTTCCCAGGAGAGTGCACATCATCTGTGCTGTACGCGACACTTTGTGATTGGTTCAATCCGTGCTGCACGCCGCGCAGGTCCAGTTGCCCCCGCATTCATCGAATCCTATCGTTCCCTCCATCCTTGGGTGCAAAGAGGCGTATGTAACTTTGACACAGATACGAACGAATTGGGCTTGCTGGGCTTTCTTTCACGCCAAGTTAACAACGTTGGTTCGACAATGCACTCTCGAGAGGATCGGATGCCTGGTCTCTCTGCACTACCGGTGCCAGTGTTGGAAGCGAACCCGACCCCTCTCAAGGAAAGCTGAACGCCTTGGCACTTTTGCTAATCTAAAGTCCACGTCCGCATTGTGCTGTTCAAGATCCCTCCGCTTTCTTTACTTCTGGCCACTGATGGATGAACCGAATGGTCGAATCAAGATCCGAGCGGGGGGGTTGTCAAGTTGGATGAGCCGTATTGACGATGCACGACCCCATTTGCAGCCAAAAGGACAGGTCTTTCTCAGAGAACTGCCACGCAGGCCTGTTGCTCCAGAAGGGGGGGCTGTGTTTCTGTTTGTCGTTCAATGTGCCGTCTTTGCTCGAAAGGCGCATCACGAGCTCGAGTGTCTAAAGAGCGCGGCGTTCGAATTTGCACTGCAGCTGACCAGGAGAGGACGAGACGGAAAAATCCACACAAACATACAGTATGCAAGGCAACCTTTGCACGATTTGCACTGCAGCGCTGTGCCGTGTCGCCACGAATGGGAAACCACTAAGTGCTTGTCGATTGGATTTTTTTCTAATTTTACATGTGCTGAATTTTGGTTCGACACTTGCTCCACTGGATTCTGTCCATCGTGCGGTCCTGTCTGTGCAACTGTCGAAAGCGTAGGATCATCACTCCTTCGTGCCAGCTTCGAGATTGACTTTCTAAACAGAGGCAGAGGCAGAGGCAGAGGCAGAGGCAGAGGCAGATCGGTAGTATGTATAGAGAAGAGTTGGAACAGCTCTGCGAGGTTGATCAACCCTTTTTGTGAGTTGAGAATAATAATAAAAAAGAGACAGCGAAACTTCCTCTTCCGTCTTGGCTTAAGGAGGTTTGCAGCTGTGATTGGGCTTTTGGCGCCGACACTGTGCCTCGAGCCTCGCTTGTTGCACTCCATACTCCGCACTTGCAAAGTGACGGCTCAGGTGGCACAGAGTTTTTCCCTTTTGGCCGGATTGGCTTCCCCGCTGCCCCAATCAGCAGCTGTGTCTCTCTTTCTCGCCAGAATTCGGCTTTTCTCCCAAGTCTCTTCCGCTTCAGGACAGCATTGGCGTTCAAACCCCTTCTCTGCTATCCTCTGTTGTGCTCCACTGGCGATCCGAGACCCTCGTACTGTACAGCGCCCAGCCAGGCTGCAGCAGCTTTTCGCCTAGCTGAGTCCCATTTCACAAGCCTTTATTACAGTGCAGATGCCTCGTCATGTCGCCTTTTCCTTCTTTCGCTCTCGCGTTTGGATGGTGCTTTCGCCTGCGCCCGCACCGTCTGCATGGCCTGCAACTAATCGAGCCAAAACTTGCCAGACCTAGCTTAGCCGCCGTTCCGCGCAGATGCTCAATTTTGCCCCGCTCGCTTTTGTTGCATGGTTCATGGACGGATGGATCGCCAGAGTCGCTTGTTTCCTCTCTCTCTCTCTGCCTTGGTTTGACCTTGTAGCTTGACACTAGCTCCTTCGGCAGTGTTCGAGCCTGGGCCGTCTTGTTCCTGCTGTCCGCTTTCTGCCTCTGCCTCTGCCTCTGCCTCCGCCGCCGCCTCCTCCTCCTCAATATGTACTGTCTCACTTTGACCTGTCCTAGCTTCCTAGCACACCTTCCGGCGCTTGTCGCTGTGCCAACGGAATTCGAATCGGCCCCTTCTCGTCCCTCTCCATACCTTAACCCTTCTGGGCCCTTTCTGTCTGCACCCCAGATCCCTTGGCTATGGACTGCCTGCCCGCCTGCCTCTTCCCAGTCAGCGAGCGGCACTTCTGTCAACGCCATCCTCACCCCTGCTTGTGACGTTGACGCCACCATCCTTCGATTCGCACCCCACTCCTTTCTCCTCGTCACCATCATCATCACCAACGACATCCGCCGTCGTCGACGTCTCTTCCCGCCCTCTCCCCTTCTCTGTGGCCCGTGTACCACCGAGCTCTTGGTTCTCTCTCCTCTCAATACCTCCATCTCCTAGACTCGTCAATCTCGTGTCTCGCTCTTTATTGGACTCGCAGACGACGAATCCCAGAAAAGGGAGTCATCTCACGTGGCCATTCAGCTTCAATCTCATCGTCACCCAGACCTTACAGAACTCATCATCAGTTCTCGACGTCGACAAGCCTCGTCACCACCATTCACGCGAGCTGCGACTTTCGGTTGACCTCAACATCAGCTCTCGTTTGCTCAAACAGTCTCGCCTCTTTACCGACCGCCCCATCTCTCCTCACCACCGCCTCGCCACCCGTTGCTCGGGAGCTGAGTCCCCTTCATTATGGCGGACGACGCTTACGGCTCCCGCGAGAACCTCCGTCGACGTTCCGCTGCCCAGCAGAGCGTCGACTCGGTCGCTCCCGCCGGCGCTGGCTTCTACCAGCCTGGTCAACCTATCGGTTTCATTCGCGCGCGTGGCACACCCTACGAGAAAAAGTACTTCTCTAGGAAGCTCGGCTACTGCTGTCTCTTTGTCGCTCCCCCTGTTCTCCTCGTTACCTTGGCCATCACCCTCCTCCCCGTCCTCTACGCCGTAGCCAACCATGCTCTTCACACCGCTGTGCTCCACGTCTACCAGTCCAACATCACCGCACCTGGCAACACTTCCTTCCCGCTCACCCTCGAGGGTCAGACCAAAAAGGTCGGCATCTTCCCTGCCCACCTTTACTTCCGGGAGCCTGTTCAGGTCTACTGGGTCCTGCCGCCCAAGCCCGGTCAGGTCGCCTCGCCCGAGACCTTGACCGAAGTCAACCTCGGTCAATTCCGACTCGACTACATTGGCGCCGCTGCTGGTCACGCCCGCATCAAGCAGGTATGTGTCTTCCTCTCCCTTTCGCTCCAACATTTTTCACCTCTGTTTTTATACCACCTAAAGCTGACATTCTTCCTTCCCCCCTCTTTCACAATAGGCCACCAACTTCGAGATTCACGACGTCGACGGATTTGGGGAATTTGCCAAGTACCTCATCTCCCAACCCCAGTTCACATGGAAGATCAACTGCTCTAGCGTCCATGTCGAGGCCTTCTCCTTCTTGCCCACCTACAAGAACCTCGTCTTCAACAAACACATCATCATCAATGGCTTCAACAACTTTGAAGATGTCGAAATCTTGGACTTCCAGCTCCCTGGCGATGACCCTGCAGGTGGTATCTCGCTTTCCGTCACCACCTCGCTCGTCAATCCTTCGCCTTTCGGTGTTCAACTTGGCACGCTCGACGTTGGTCTCTACTACCAGGGCATGTTCCTCGGCCCTGCTAGCACCACCAACCTCAACGTTACAACCGGACGCAACATCATCACGCTCAACGGCCGACTCGTTCCCCAAAACGACAACGCCACCGCGCTCGAGTTACTCGGACAGGTCTTTACCGGCTACATTAATGGAGAGACCCTCCCCACTCAGGCTCGAGGTGTCTCGGTCCGCCAGGCTAACGGCGAAAACATTGGATGGCTTAGCAGTGGTATTAGCGCCCTCGAGCTCGCTGTACCTCTCAAAGCGCCTGCGCCCATCAACCCGATCAAGAGCATCAGCATCGGCTCCTTGGCTTTGGTGTACACCCCTCAGACCGCCTACGACCCTACAGCCTTCTCGAGCGCCCTCTCGGCCGTACTTGGCCTTCCCTTCGGTTTCTCGCTCTCCATCGTTGACACGGCCAACACCTTCACCATCCTCTTCGAGGGTGCACAGGTGGCTACCATCAATTCGGCCTACTCTAACACCACCACCCAGCTCTCGCTCGTCAGCGCTGGCCAGACCGCAGGTACTCTCAACTTGACGCTCCCACCCTCGACGCTGACGCTCGCAAACAACACTGCGGCGGCGCGCAAGGAGCTCGAGAACTTCCAGACCTACCTCACCCTCAGCAACGGTACAGCTATCCGTCTGCAGGGTGCTGCCAAGGCCGTGACCGATACGCCTGTGGGTCGTGTCTTGCTCGATGGTATCATCTTCGATGTTGACAGTGGTCTTCTGGGTCTACAGGGACTCAACGCTTACCCTACCCTCATCACCAGCGTTGATGTGACCGGCGGAACTCGGGACGGTATCCTTCTCTCCGTCGGAACCACACTTGTCAACCCATCCAACTTGAACCTCACCATCGGCGACAGCTCCTTCCAGCTCGTCAACCACGACGTGCTCGGCACCGTCACCATTCCTGGTCTCAACCTCATGACCGGTAGGAACGATGTCAACGCCACGTCCGTGTTCGACCCCAATTTAAGCCCTTACGGACTCGAGACTCTCAACCGCTTCATCTCGGGCCAGGACACCGATCTCGGCATCAACGGTTTCTCGGGCTCTACTCAGGTTGCGTCGCTGCAGCCGGCTCTCTCGCAGATCCGTCTCAAGTCGACGCTGCCAGGTCTCAAGTCGACTCTTGTCAAATCTGCCAACTTGACCGTCTTGGACACCACGGGTATCACCAACAACATTGCTAACTCGACCGTCTACCTCGCCAACCCCTTCTCGTCGTCGCTCACCATCACGCACATTCGATCCAATGTAACCTCGCATGGTATCTTTGTCGCCAGCATCGACACCCCGCTCAACTTTGTTGCCCAGGGCCGCGCTGTCACCCAGTCGCCTCCGATCGCTCTCGGCCTCAACCTGTACCCTCCCGACATTTTCGCCCTGGTGCGTGCACTTGCGATTCAGAGCGGTCAGAACCCTGCCTACATCGATGGTGTCGTCCAACTCGGTGGCTACACCCTGTCGCCCACTACCTCCGCCAACTCGCGCCGTTCGCTCAACTCGGATGACGAGGACACCTACGACTACGAGGAGGACAACGAGCTGGCCCACGCCATGATGGACGGGGTCAACAACGTCGAGACGCTCGCCAATGTTGCTGATTGGGCCGAGCGCGACGAGCCTCACGCGGTCGAGGAGGCTGGTACGCTCAAGAAGCGCGCCAACATCTACACAGGTTTCGACTTGCCCAGCTACATTGACCGTGCCTTCCAATCGGCTACCGCCAATCTTGAGATCGTCTCGGAGGCCACCATCGGTGACTATACCACCACGCTCACCTTTGCGCAGCAAAACGTGCCGCTCGGTACCGATGTCACGCTCAACAAGCTTCTCCCGGTTCTCGCTGGCCCCATCGTGCAGAAGATCGTCGACAACTCCATCCTCAACATTGACCGGGTCACAATTCTGAACCCCCAGCAGAACTCGTTCCAGACCGCTCTGCAGGGTACCATCACCAACTCGGGTCCCTTCGACGCTACGATTGAGTTCACCAACGGCCTCAACGTCACCTGGAACGGTCGTCTCCTTGGTCAGATTGCGATGCCCAACGTCTCGCTTGCCGGAGATGTTGGTGCCACGCTCGAGATCCTGGCTCAGTTCGTTGTTGCCGATGTCGGCTACCTAACCGAGTTCACCCGATACCTGCTCACCGAACAGAGCTTCGTATGGAACATTGCTGGTGACGGTCTCCGCGTTGCTGCCCTTGGCATCGAGGTGAACGACATCTCGATCTCCAAGAACGTCATCCTTAGTGCTTTCAACGGTCTCAGGAACAGCGTCATCATCAACTCGTTCGACTTGCCATCGAACGACCCCGCTGGTGGTATTCACCTCACTGCAGCGACGACCATCTACAACCCGTCACAGGTCGGTGTGCAGCTCTCGCGCTTCGGTGTCAACCTGGACCGCAACAGCACCTTCATCGGTCCTTCGGCCGCACAGGATCCCTTCGTGCTGCAGGCCTTGGCGGTCACCACCCTGCCGCTGGTGGGTCGACTGGTCCCGCAGACCACCGATCAAGGTCTCGCTGTGCTCTCCGAGATCTTCACGCGCTTCGTTGCCAACATGAACACCGAAGTTACGGTCTTGGGTGACTATGCTGGTCCCGACAGCGTCACCTGGCTCAACGATGGTATCAAGGCGCTTTCCGTCCAGGTCTCGCTGCCCTCGCAGAAGTTCACCGTCATTCGTACCATCTCGATCAATCAGATCTCGCTCTTCTTCACCCAGCAGACCGCCTGGGCCCCGCCGACCAGCTCGAACAACACGCAGTCGCTATTCTTCCTTCCCTTCGCCTTCCCTGTGGACATTCAGCAAGTCGGTGGTGGCTTCATTGCCAACTACCAGAACAAAAACATGGCTGTGCTCAACATTCCCCTCTCGCCCTCGATCACGGATGTTACTACGCGAATCTTGACGTTGATGTTCAGCAATGTCCCCTTCTCGGTCTACGGCAACCAGCACAATACGTTCTCACAGTTCCTTGCTGACACCACCGCCAACCAGCAGGTCACCTTCAACCTCAACGGTCAGGCCAACACCAAGGCGAACACCGCTGCCGGTCTCGTGTCCATCGACAACGTTCCGTTCAACGTGGACACAAACCTGTTGGGTCTGCAAGGCCTCAACGCGCGTCCCGCCAACGTGTCTAACCTGGATGTCTACCACGGTTATCCGTCGTACCTCCAGATCAACGTCGACACGACCCTGTTCAACCCCTCGGACATCACCATCGGTACCGGCGACGTTACCTTTGACGTCTACTTTATGGGCCGACCGATCGGTACCGCTGTCATCAATGGTCTGGTGCTCGTGCCGGGTACCAACATCGTCCCCACCCAGGTACGTTACTCGCCGCAGGGTGCCCAGAACACGCAAGCTGGTCAGACCCTGCTCGAGAACTACGTGCAAGGCATTGTCTCGGACACTATCATTCAGGGAACCCGAGACACTACCCCGATCGATTCACTGAAGCAGGCGCTCTCCGAGATCCGCCTCAACGCGGCTATTCCGCCGCTCAGACAGCTCTTGATCACCGTTGCGAGGTTGACGATCCCTCCCAACATCGCGCAAACTGGTATCGCTCAGGCCAACTTTGACCTGCGCAATCCCTTCACTGCTTCGATCAACCTTCTCAGAGTTAAGGCTGACGCGTCATACCAGGGCATCTTCCTTGGCGAGATCAACCAGGACCTGTCCAGCAACCCCATTCGAGCGCCGGGTCACACCACCATCACGTCGCGCTACCTGCCCTTCGCGTTCGACCTAGACCCGAAGAACCTGATTCGCTTCGTCCAGGCCGCTGCCGCTGCTACGAACACAGATTTGGGTCCTCTGCCGCCGCTGTTTGCTCAGGTGCTGGCACAGGCTTCGACTCAGACCACCATCAGCCCGTACCCCGACTTCAACCCTCCTAACTGCCATTCCGGACAGCAGTTCGATGTACTCGGTGCCGTTCTCCGACTCCTACAGGGTCTCACCTCTAGGCTCGACGTGCAGTCGAGCGACAAGCTGGACGACTACGCCACCAACCTCAATTTTGTTCAGCAGCCCGTGCCCACCGAGACCGACCGCACTGCCCTCTACTTGCTTGGTCCCGCTGGTGCGCCCATCGTGCAGAACATTGTCAACGAAGCCGTGCTCACTGTCAGCATTGCCAACGTCACCAGCGTCACCAACACTGGCTTCGATGTCTCGCTCTCTGGTTCGCTCACGGGTACTGGTCCTTTCGATGCGCTCATCGAGTTCACCGAGCCGCTCACCGTTACGTGGCAGGGCAGGAACATCGCCACGCTCTCGCTTCCATCCATCTGTGCTTTTGCCAACGTCGGCGTTCCCAACCTGGTCACGAGCGGTCACCTGACTATCACCAACCTGGGCGCATTCACCGACTTTGCCACGTATATCTTGCACAACCCGACGTTCCAGTGGACCGTATCGTCTCAGCACCTGACCGTCCGCGCTCTGCAAATCATCTACAGCGACGTCATCATCTCGAAGAACATCGATTTCAAGGCGTTCAACGGCCTTCCTGGCGTCACTACTTCCAACTTTGACGTCTACGGCGAGACGAGCAACTCGCTGCTCATCCGCACCGGTTCCTCGATCCCAAGCCCGGCTACGTTAGGTATTCAGCTCGACACCGCCAACTTCGAGATCTTCTTTATGGGTACCGACATTGGTCCTATCCACTCGACCAACCTGTTCCTGGCCGCACTTACCACCACAGACACAACGCTCGAGGGCTCCATCACGGCCAAGTCTGGACGCGACCTGCAGAACACTGGTATCCTCTTCACCAACTTCTTGCAGGGCAGGACCCAGACCTTGCAGGTCCAGGGTGTTTCGGTTGTCACGCAGGCCAATGGCAACCGGCCGGTCAACTGGCTCAGTGCTGCCTTCAAAACGCTCACACTCAATGTGGCGCTTCCTGGTCACATCTACCAGATCATCTTTTCCATCACGCTATCGGATCTTACCGTGTACGTCAACGGCGACCCCGCCAGCTCATACGTGGTGCCCTCCAGCTCCAACTCGACCATCGCCACGTTCGCCAATCCATTCACGTTCAGCTTGCAGCCCATCGAGGCCTCGCCGCACATCAATATGTCGTACGCCAACGGAGACACGGCCTACCTCGACTTGCCTCTGGCCAACGTTCAGGCTGGCACGTCGCGCGGTCCTACCGACTTCCAGGCATTGCAGCTCATGTGGCGACGACAGAACATCGTGGCTGTTGACCGACCGAACTTCCAAGCGTTCTTCGCACAGCTTACCGACACGGCACGAGGTACGTTTGAACTGCGCGGTGGCACCGACGTTGTCGCCAAGACTGTGATCGGAAACATCCCCATCGGTGGTATCCCCTTCAACGTCACCACGTCGCTTGCGGGTATCAACAGTTTCGGCGGTGTCACCACTGTGTCCGATGTGCACGTCAGCAGTGGTACGGCAGCCTTCCTCTGGGTGCCGCTCAAGGTGGCGCTCAACAACCCGTCGAACCTTACCGTGTTTACCAACGAGGTATTCCTGCCGGTCGTCTTCTCTGGAACGTTTGTTGGTCGAGCCGAGATCCCCGTGCTCGGTCTTATTCCCGGAAACAACCTGGTACAGTCGTACTTCTACTATTCGCCCGCCAACGCCAACGACTCGACCGCACAGCACCTGCTCCAGCTCTACGTTCAGCCGTCGATGTCGGACGGTACATCGCCACAGACGGCTCCACTCACCATCGATGGCACGCAGGGTCCTCAGACCAACCTCACGCCGTATGACTCGCTTCGACCTGCTCTTGCTGGCGTCAAGCTGACTACTACGCTTGAAGGTATCGGTTCGCGCATTGTCACACAGATCAACGTCTACCTCACGGCGCAGACACTGCTCACTGGTATTCCCAACCTGTTGGGTATCCCGGGTGCTGTGCCTTACGTCGAGATCGACCTCACGGCCCAGAACGCGCTGGATACCAACTTGTACATTGTCGCCCTGCAAACCTCGGCAAAGGTTGCTGGTGAACAGCCTCAGGATGCTTCGAACCCAGACGCGGCAGTCAGTTACACGTTCCCCACTCCCTTCGGCGTCCCATCTAAGGGTAGTGCCAAGTCGTCGCGTGTTCCCAACGTCGCCTTGCCCAAGGGCCTTCTCGCCTCGCTTGGTACCATTGGCAAGAATCTCGACATCTACAACAACCTGCCCATCCGACTAGGTCCCTCGG
This sequence comes from Ustilago lituana, assembly GCA_928869825.1. NCBI lineage: Eukaryota > Fungi > Basidiomycota > Ustilaginomycetes > Ustilaginales > Ustilaginaceae > Ustilago > Ustilago lituana. Next base: position 882,160 of record CAKMYA010000002.1, read on the forward strand.
CGGGCGACAGCTACCTTGCGCCTGGTCTTAACTACAACGAGCTCAACGTCCCGACCAGCTACTTTATCGACTTGGGAGGTGTCCCGATTCCTTTGTCCCCGGTAACATCGCTCACTGATCTCCTCGGGCAGCTGGCCAATGCAGGTGCCGATCTCACCCAGGTCCTCGGCGGCTTGCTCGGCAATCTGGCACAGGGCAATGTCATCGGTGGTCTGACGGACGCAGCCAAGGGGACCGTCTGCGAATTGACCGGCCTCACGAACGGTCTTACTGCTGGTCTGCTCGACGGAATTCTCACGCAGGCCAACTGTCCCAACCGACCATCGTCGTCGTCCGGTGCCATCTCGTCGACTTCGGCGGCCAATCCGGCGTCGATCCTCGCCTCGGGCGCTTCGGCAGCCACGAGCGCGCTGGCATCGGGAGCGAGCGCCGCGACCAGTGCAGCGGGCGGTGTTGTCGGTGGCTTGACCTCTGCTGCTGGGAACCTTTTGCCTACGGGCGCATCGTCGACTCCAGCGGCAGCAGCAACGTCCCCCCGCCCAGCCAGCTCGAGTGGCGGTGGGGGTTTGAATCTCGGCTCGCTGATCCCGCGAGCTGAGCCAACATCGCTTCGCATGCACCAGCTGTGAGAGCGAGATGGGGTTCCGTGTTGCTCTGGTCCCGTAGATATACCCCCCACCCGTTGTTGATGAGTGGAAGGGAAGGTGATGTGGAGAAGAAGGGCTACGTGCTTTCTTTGTGCTCCCTCCCTGCCCCTTTGCTCCACTGTCTCTTGTCCCCTCTCCCCTCTCCATGGCTTCCTCAGTCCCTTCCCAACGTGGGGAGAAGGAGGCTGCACATTCACTTACCCTCCGGTTACCTACCCCCCTTTTAGCTCGCTTGCCCACACACTCGCTTAACGTTATACTCTTATTGCTTTCCCCTCTGCTCGCTGCTCTATCTTGCCATCCTTTTCTTGTTCTTGGAAATGTGGATTTCTTTTTGGTTCAAGCGTCGCTCGGTCGGTCAGTCCGTGCAGGGTGAGCGTGCATCACGTTTATGGTCGGGGGGAAGCAAGCAAGTTAGACTGCTGCGCTTCTGTTCCATCAACAACTGAGGTGGGGTGTGAGTGAGTGGTCACGCTCTGCCCAACGCTGGGTGACAAGGCCAAGCTCAAGCTCACCTCAACCTCACCTCAACCTCACAAAAAACAAGACAATTTAATCCTGCGCATCTCCACTCAATCTCACTTAGATCGACCTCGCAAGCATCCACAATGGATCAAGCGACTCGACACAAACAAGCCCGGCTTGCTCACACGAGAACAGACCTAGATGTAGCCTAAAGAGCAAACTAGATTGAGCCGAAACAAGCAAGACACAGGAGAGGGGAATAAGAAAGAGCATCATGAACGGTATAACCAACCAAGTCGATTCAACTACTAGACAAGGGAGTGTGAGGATTACTCGTCTTGTAACTGATCGCCCTCTTCCTCGTCCTTAGCAGCCGCAGCCGCAGCCGGTGCAGCCCCCTTGTTCTTCTCCGCAGGAGACCGCTCGCGCGACTCGACCTTATCCTCTGTCGCATCAGCAGCAGCAGCATCACCAACAGCAGCATATGGCTTGGCCGCCGCGTTAGCGTTCGCCGCCTGCTTGGAAGCAGCTTCGGCCGTGCGAGTCACTTCGTCGTCGTAACCCGAGCTACCCGTCTTGGCCTCCAACTCGCGCACGCGTGCTTCCAGACCTCTCACACGGCCTTCCCACAGCACGCGTTCCTCGCGGACGCGTCGCTCGACTGTCTCCTCAAGCACGCGACGGCTCGATTGGAGCGTCTGGAGCAAAGTGTTGGATCGCTTGATCTGGTCCTCGAGCGTCGCTTTCAAGGTCCTGCTGTCGTAGAGCGAGTCGTAAAAGTCGGAGAACAACGAAAGAAAGTGCGCCTTGGACGAAGGCGGCGAGCGCAGGTGCTCTGGCAACCGGGCTGTCGGCGGTGGGTTGTATGCCTGACGTCCGCCAGGGTGACCTCGTGCAAACTGAGTGGTGTGGTAAGCTGGCGAAGGGAGCGTTGCTGTCTGGGGAACATGACCACCAGGCAAGCGTGTCGATGGGCCTTGGCGTGCGAGTGGGTTGGCAGTGTGAGGCACTTCGGGGATGCGGCCCTCGCGAAGACCGAGCATGTCTTCGCGCTCATCGCGGCGAAACGATTCTGAGGCCTCTGCTGGACGCGAGCCAGAGACGAGACGCTGCTGCTCGCCGCGCGGGTGTGCCAAAGGCTGCGAGACTTGCAAGGAATGGTTAGGTCGAAGGCTGTTTTCGCGAAAAGCCTGATCTTGAGGCAGTGGGTTGTCTCGACTGTCAAAGCCAAAGGACAGCTTTTGAGGCGGTGCGCTCTTGGCAATGCCGGCCGGCGACTTGGCATTTGCAGCGGCTTCGAACGCTGAGCCAGAACCCGTGTCAATGTGCAGTCGACTCGCCTTTGCCTGTGCGGCGTCGCCTCTTCGGCGAGCGAGACCAGGCATGGCCGAGCCGTGATCAAGGCCATCGTCGTAACTCGAGGAGGAGAGCACAGAGGGTCGATGACCATCCTGCATGGGCGGCAATGGAACGCCTCCGGATGCGGGACTGTGTACTGCTGGCCTTTCCAAGGGTGAGAGGCGACCGTTGGACCTGTTTGCGTAGGGTGCGTTCAAGGGCGAACGCAAATCGTCTGCATAGGCGTCCCTCTCGTCGAGGAATCGCTGTGCGGAGAGGGGAGCGCCATCAGCTCTTCGGAAGGGAGGCGATCGACCGCCGCTGCCAGGTTCGTCGCGCCTTCGGTCATCGCGGTCGAGACCATCGCCAAGACGTCTGCGCTTGAGAGCGCTCGTTGCGGAATCTTCGCGCATGGCTGTGTCTTCGTCAGAGGCAGAAGCGCTGGGAGGGAGCTGAGATGGCGCGCTGTCGGCGTGGCGCGCGCTGGAAGGGCGGAGGCTGGAAGGGCGGAGGCTGGAAGGGGGTAGCTGTGAGTACCTTGGATCGTGCATAGGCTGGCGAGGCGGACTGTATCGGCTGGAGCCTTCGTGGTTGGATCTGTAGCGGGCGTCGAGCAATTCGTCCCTCCGAGCGGCTTCCTCTTGCTCGTATCTGCGTTTTCTCTCAATCCAGAGGTCGCGGGAGCGGTCGATTGGCTCTTCGTGCATGCTCTGCAGATGTGGTGAGAGCGTCCGTGTGGAGTGCGAGAGAGTCTAGGCAAAACACGTGACCGTCGTGCGTGAGAAGAAGTTGCACCTGGGAGGAAAAAACGTGTTTTGGAACGCTGTCGTGGTAGTGGTCGCCAATCAAGACCAGCGGAAAGCTTTGCGCGATGGAATAGTGGCGATGACTGTCTTGCGCAGAGGCGGATCTCGTGAGGGTGGCGCCTGCGAGGGTCCAGAGGAGGGGTGGGTGAATCGATGATCGTCGTGAGAGACAGGTAAGGTGTGACCAGTCGATGGTGACGCAAAGAAAAGGAAAGGTTGTGGCTTGCTAGACAGACTAGCGAGGACAGAAATGAGAGTGGACTTCCGGCGGCGAGACGAATGTGGATGGAAGACTTGAAAAAAAGATGGCTAGTGCTTCCACCGAACGAGGCGAGATAAGCGAAAGAAAGATGGGATGTTTGGGAGGATCTCAGGATAGGAAAGTGGGTGAGATGGAGCGGAGGAGGCTTGAAGACGAGCGATGGAGGTAGCCAAGATGGGCTGCATGGACAAGCAAGGGACGAAGAAGGAAGAGAAGGAAGAGCAGGCAGAGCAGAAGAGGTGCAAAGATGAACAGCAAAGGGGCACCGAGCAATGAAGGCGCGAGCGCTCGAGCAGCAGCAGTACGAGGCACTGGCTATACTAGGCAGCTTGGTCAAGGGAAAGCCGAGTGACAGACACAATGGGCGGCTGCTGCGGCTGCTGCTGCTGCTGCTGCTGCTGTTGCTGCTCGGTGTAGAGTGAGGCGCCACAGAAAAGTGTTGGGACCCTCTCCGGAGTTGGTTGCAGCACCCTGCACGTCGCGCAGCTAACACGGGAGCAGAGACAGAGGGAGAAGGCCTAAGCCCAAGAATTGGGAAAAAAAAATAATAATAAAAAATCCAAAAACAAAAAAGAACAATAAAGAAAAGCAAGTCAGTTCATTCAAGAGACCCACAAGCCGCCTTTGGGGAATGAAGCTGCACCGTTGCTCTTTTGGCTCTATCGGCAGGTGACCTGACGGCAGCGACCCACCAACAGCCAACCTTCAGGCCCAAACTCATCCAACGTTTTGTCCAAAATCAGTGATCAAGAGGCAAAGCAGTTTTCGAGCAGAGTCGAGCAAGCTAGCGGAGCAACAATTAGTTAAAGTTGGGAAAAAAAGGTGGGGCCAAAATCGCAACGTGTGTGCGTGTGTGTGTGTGTGTGTGTGTGTGTGTGTGTGTGCGCATTAAGGGGGGTGAGTGTGCTGTTGCCGCTGTTGCTTGTCTTGCTGCTTGCATTCGTGTGTGCATTTGGCGAACAAGATCTTTTGACCGAGTAACGCGCGGAATAGCCGAGCGCAGCCCCGAGCCTCTGGGAGCCTTGCAACGAGGAACAGAGAAACAGCCTTTCCTTCCCTTTTGACGCCGAAACAGGAATTCCGGCAATGTCTCTTTTTTCTTTTTTTTTTTTCCCTTTTTTTTTTTCTGGTTTTTGGCGTCTCAGCAGTCAAATTAGAGTCAAGCGCCGTGTGTTGTCTCTCCCACACTTTTGAATCGGAGCTCGAGTGCGGATAAGTCAAAGCCTAGGGTCACTGTGGTGTAGAGTGCTGCCGCCCTGTCCACTCTCATTCTCAGGGTGGCCAAGTGGGGCTTGCCGCTTCATTTGTGCCCGAGCCTCGGAGGAAGAGCAGTAGAAGCGGCAACGCTATGGGCTCGTGTTGAAGTGAGCCAGGCGCCATATCGCATCGCATCGAATCGGAAAGCTTGAGCTCTGTGCACGCAGCCGCTGGGTTTCGGGTGACGGACAACCCGCCTGCACCCACCAACCTTTGTTTTGCACTGTTTTGACCTTGCTTTGATCGTTGATTCATTGAACCATGGTCGATCGTTGTGCAGTCCGACGCCGCGGGTCGAGATTAGTTCCACCATGTCCGGCGTCGGTCAACTTTGATCGCCACGGTATCGCTGTATCTTGCGGACTGTCATCGAGAAAGATTACGATAGTCAAGGACGACGCCTCATCCTATCGCCGCGTACCGCTTCTCTTACCAACCTCGTTGCGATGCCAACCTGAGACGCGCGCATCATCATCTCTCTCCTTGTTGATCCTTTTAGCTTCGAGAGTTTCATGCTTTCGCATAGCTTTTGTTCCTTTGCTCGCTTTAGGCGGCCCGCTTGCGTTTGCGCTTGAATGCGAGTGCCTCGACTTTGCTCTGCATGCTCCTCTTCGCATGTGCGGTTCAGGCTCTGCACATGGGCTATTTCATGTTGGCTTGAGCTTGTGCCTTCTGCTGTCCAAGAGCAACGCGGTTGCAGCAGGCTACCCAGTTGTAATTTCTCGTTGCTGTGTCGTCGCAGTGGATGCATGTGCGGCTAGGCTTGTTCCTTTTTGGGCGGCGACAACCGCTGACCATTCATTTGGGTCATCGAGATGCTTAGCCCACCAAAGGAGCACCCAGAGATCTCACGTTCGCAGGTCTGTTAGCGTTTTGCGAGCTGTCACTGTCCACAGAAGCGAACGCAATTTTCTCACTTTGCCGGATCTGTCCAGAATCTGAGACGCAAGACAGGGTCAGCTTTTTCTCCTCTTTGACCTCCCACAGCCACCCTCGTTCTAAGTAAGACCATTTTCTGAGACACTCTAACTCTGTCTCTGACCTATTTCTATGTAACATATCTCCATCACTCGCTGCTACCGGCATTCTCCTCGCAATCTCAACATGCATCGCTATTTTCACACTGGCCACACAACCGTGAGATCTGTCAACCAGAGATGCCGCGAGTTTGAGCTGGTTGACCACTTGCAAACGCCGTGGTCTCATCAGGCTTGGTTGCAGCGTTGCAAGAAAGAACGAGTCTCGCTTCAGCCTGCTGCGTTGGTATCATAATCATGCACACAAAGTTTTGGATTGTCAAGGTTCTCTTTCATGCTGCAAAAGGATCCATGTCCGATATTATTGTCCATTACTAATATTCTGAAGGTCGTGAGTACGATGCGATTGCGCGAGTTTGTTTACTGAGGTCGAGGAGGTGGATATGCGCCATAAGGCATCGTCGCATGTGTCGAAGGGTAGGCACCGTAATGTTCCAGGCCCGGCCCCTGTTGTTCGCTCTGCATCATCACCGGTGTTGGGTAATAGTTGACGTTGGGCGTATCATACATCCTTCCTGATGGTCGTTGCGGCGCAGGCGCATAGTTAGGCGTATAAGGTGTAATTGGCAGCGCGCGTCGCTGAGGCGAACGCAGCTGACACGCTTCGAACGAGTTACCCTCCGCATTGGGGGTCGAATAATCGTCTGCTATCTCAGCGCTCCTCTTCACTGGGCTCGACACCGGTGTGCCGTAGTAGCTGTACCTCTGAGCGTCTGCTTCGGGATCCTCGTCCTCCTGTGCCGCTTCGATGTACGAGTGTCCTCGGTATGCACCTGGTCCAGGTAAATACGATCCTCCGGCTCGCGTCGAAGGCCGGCTCACCGAATGCTTGGACAGTTCGTCCATGCCCTCTTCCTCGACCGTCGCATTCAGCTGGTGGTATCTTTGGCCTTGCTTGCTTGGATTCCTTAGCAGTCGCTCGGCGATGCTTCGACTCGAGCTGCGCGACACCTTGGACGAACCTGTGGTCTGACGCTGCAACTGAGACAGGCCTGCATCCGACATGATCCCACCGCCCATCATCAGGTTCATATTGGGCTCGTTGCGGTACATGCTGGCTGGTTCGCGTTCCAGGTCCTGATATGCTGAGGCTGGCAAGTTGGCTGCTGGGCGCGCATAACCGCCGCTTGAGGGTCCGCTGAATCGAGGGTCATTGACGCCCGTCACGCCGATTGCATTGATGACGGGAGCCTTGAGATGGCGTGAGCGAACAAATGCAATAATCGCCCAAAGGGCGGCCAATCCCATGATGGCTCCTGAGATCGGCAGAGCGTACTTGAGAGCGTCGGAGGTAGAGGTCGACGAGCTGCTCGCCGAATCATCGTTCGTGGTGGTCTGTCCGTCTTGGCCATCTTTGCCGGAACTGCTGCTGGATCCTTTACCGTCCTTGCCATCTTTGCCGCCCTTGCTTCCAGAACCAGACTGGCTGCTTGTCGCGCCGTAGCCAGGGTATCCGGGATATCCGTCCGCACCAGGGTCTGCAAGGATCCTCAACGGTGCTGTGCTGGTCCCAAACACTGGCTCCAGAGTCTGTGACGAATTGGCTCCTGTGTAGACGAACGAGGTCACGTTGCCGCTGGTTCCGTTTCCAGAGACACTTGTAAGGTTGAGGCTGTCGAGACTGGCGCATTGGACGTTGAACTGCTTGATCTCTTGCGAGTAAAAACCTTGCTGCTTGTACTCGGGTGTGTCCCAGTCGATCGGCCCGCCCGCCCATTCAATCGTGCCTTCTGGGTTGGTTGCGTTTCCACCCGCCCAAGTGCTGAACTGGATCCTGGATGGAGATCTGGGGTAGCTCGTGCCTGCTTGATCGCGAGTGAGCGTACGGACAACTTGCCCATCGATAGTCCATTGGAGCTGGCTGCTGGTCCAGTTGAGACCGTAGGTATGCCAGTCGCTGACGTTGAAGTTGGGTGGGCTGACATTGGTGCCATGGTCCTGCACGGCGTTACCCATCCAAAAGTAGTTGGTCAAGCCTAGCGAAGCGTTGGCGGTTGTGAACTCCCAATCGATCTCGTCTTTTATATTACTCATAAAAATGAACGCAGCCACTAAACCTTGTCGAGCATCGTGTCGGAGCGTCGCTTCCACATAGCCATACATAAGATAGTCAGTCGTCGAAATTTTGGCCTGCTGAGCTGCCCTGAGCTGAAGCAACACGCCTTCGGGTCCAGGTCCCACAGACCCCGCGTCGAGTGTGAATGAAGAGGAAGCGTTGCCGTTGTACTCAAGGATGGGAGTGAACATGCTAGGATTATTGTAATCGCTTGGTTCGATTGTCATTTGGCGAGAGCGGCAGACGGGATTAGGAAGGCAGGACGAGGGCTTGAAGCTCGAAATGGGATCGCAGCCACCCGCACATTGCATTGCTCCGGAACCGCAGACGCCTTCAGAAGAGCAGCATGGGCTTGACTCGGGGCATGGCAAGGAGGTGCTGCAAGCAATCCTCGTCGACTGTGCCGAAACCAGAAGACCGGAGCGTGCACTGTTGCTGGAGCTTGATGGAAGGATGGAGAGTAGAGCCAATGCTCCCAACAGTATCAGGAACAGCCGTGCAGTTGTTCTTGCTTTCGACGTGGACATGATTGCCTCTCCAAGATAGTCAAGGTGGTGCCCGGGCCTCTAGGAGGACAGAAGTCGCAGCCGCTATGTGCTTATGTTGGGCGCGTGGTGAGTACGATGCGTCTCAATGAAGTATTGAGTCAGGTTAGGTGCTGATGTGGGTGCTGTTGTCGAAGTTGTGACGTGCCACGAGGTGTAAAAGAGTTACGATGTCAATGATGAGCTATATAGGAGAGAAGACAGGGGTGTATGGAAGTGCTGAAAAAGATGGAGGTGGTTCAGGTAGGTGCTAGGAAGATGAGGGATGTGTAGGTAAGGGGAAGACCAAGTTGCGCGGAGCAGACATCGAAACCATCAGCAGTGGACCCTGCCTTGCCCAAACCAACTTCAGCATGGGTCTTACTCAGGCCAACACCTCCAATGCACAGACATCGCAGCACCTCACTTTTCGACCTTTCAATCCATCATTGGCTATCGCACTCCGCAATCTGTTGGCTGGTGCCGTGGATCGTGCCGATGAACAGCCTCACGGCGGCAATCCTCCTAAGCCCCAGGGGATCGACTGCCAAGAAAGGGGGGGGCGAGACTGGGGACTAGGCTCGTGTGAAGGAGCCGAGGAGGAGTACGATGACAGTTGACACCGGCACAAACTCTACGCATAAGGCAAAAAAAGGTGGGTTGAGCGGAAGATCTGTGTTGTGTTGTTCCTCTTCACGGCAAGCGACGTCTCGGCACAGGATTTGCAGGTAAGGCTGTCAAAGTCCGCCGAATGAGACCCCTTTTTTTTCCCATTTTAGACTACTTTCTTGAGCTTACTGTGCTCCCGTCACTTTTCCGAAGCGTTGTCATCTCTTGCTGTTCGTCACTCTGCGGCCGAACTTGCCGTCTGCCGTCGCTCGGACGCACGCTACATTGAAGGCCAGCCGTCCGTTTCATCGGTGAGAATGAACCCTTCGTAAATCAGGATGCGTTGTGGGTTTGTTAACCAAACTGGTAAGCACGGCTGCCCCGGAAGTGGAAGTCAAATCGTCCTTGCAACTGGTTGATCGAAGTGCATCGCTCAGAGAGATTATCAATTGATGTTCTACACATCTCTCGTCTCGTTTGAGGGGAGCTTGACATTTCGCAAAAGATGGGCATTTCTAAAAAAGACACCGAAATCACATTCACAGACAGAAAAACAAAACCCCAAAAAAATGATTTTTTTTTTTTTTTTATAACAGGCCGTCTACGGCCTAGTTACGATTGCAGACCACGACAAGAGAAGAAATATATACAAAGAGTTCCTAGGCCGTGCCCGAGACTCCAACTGGAAAGGACCGGCTAGTGTCGCAGCCTCGATTGTATCGAGGTGGTGTCTCAGTGAAAGTGGGATAGCCGCACCACGATACTCTCCGATCCCCCCACTCAAGGAGAAGGAAACCGGTCAGGAACTAGAATAAGCGGGAATGAATCCCTCCGAGAAGGTAACAGAGCGTGGAAAGAGGGAGGCAGGGTCCAAGGTACCGCGAAGAGCCTGCAGGTGCAGGGTCCAAAAGACCGCAGAATTCTTCTTGCAGAGATACGGTCGAAACGACCGTGTCAAAGATGTCGAATTCAGCATGCGCGGTTAAGGCTGAACCTACCAGTGAACTGCCAGCGGACAGTGCATGGAGGCAGCTTAGCGCGGTCGCTCTTGGGGAAGGGGAGCTCTTCGTAAGCCACAAGAGGGGGCGAGAGGGTGGCGGGTGGCGTGGGTCGAACAGCGGACCAAAGGTGATGGCCAGTGTAGATGGGCACAATGTCGGATTGGCTGGGCTCAGCAGTCTCGGCGGCAGCCTCCTGAGGCAGGTTGGAGTTGGAGGGAAGAGTGCTGTTGGGCCCATTGTTGGCGCTGTTGCAGACAGGAGGCATTGGGCTAGAGTTGCGAGGGGTTGGAGGAGAAATTGGATTGCGTCAAAAGTTGGTTGGTGTTGGTGGTGGTGCGAAGCTCTACTGAGGTGGGGCAGATTCGAATCACTAAGTTGGGCTGCAAGGCAGCCGGCAGTTCATCGATCGAGAAGAGGGGAGATCTGGGCCGAGAATGATTTGCATGCACGGATCGCTCTTTGAGGGGTGAAGAGCGATGTGGCCTGCGTGTGGAACGCTTGGGCCTCCGGACGAGAAGGGTGCTTGTCGCGATCAGCGGCTCAATGCTAACCAAGATAGTCGTGAATGGAGCGAAAAGAGGTGCCGGTTTTGCCATTGACAAGGTCGAGGGCTCCCCGGCGTCGCTAAGTAGGCGCTGGTCGAAGCAGCAGGTCGGTTTGGTCAAGATTCGGTCGGGCTAGCAAGGTCGTGGTTGGAAAAAGGTCGATGTCGACGTAGAATGGCGAGTTGGGGGGCTACGAACCCGAGAGTTGGATGGTGGCATGCGCTGTGCAGTGGCGGAAAGCTTGGATTGGAGGCGAAGAGGTGCTATGTTGAGGGTGTTGGAGGGTTTGCCATGCAGTACTTGACAGGAGGCGAGAAACCATCATCGCAAAACCCTTGTTGGACCATTACTCCTCCATTTCCTGATCGATCTTGTTCGAAATTTGATGAGGGAACTCCCCTCGCTTGTCCACGTTCGTAGGTGTCAAAAATTCTGCGGTCGGGGGCGAAAAAGAATGAAAAAGGAAGGGGGCCAACCCGGAATCGAACCGGGGACCTCTGTCAACTTAGTGCAACCTCTTATAAGGAGGTGATCGCCCTAAGACAGCATAATAAGCCACTATACGATTGGCCCACTTCGTGTTCGCTCGGGGCAACTTTGCCAATATATAGAACCCTATTGTAATCTGGGTCATCGTGAATGAAAGTACAATGCGCCCTCCACCTCGGCACGCTCTGTCGGCTGCCGTCTCGCACAGGTCATCCTCTCATCTCTCAGCTATGTCGTGCATGTTCTTGGCAGCCGAACACGGCTACACCACCCGCACCATAAACGCATCTGCACCGCATCTTCCGCTTCCTTCCCCTTCGCATCGGCATCAAGAGCCCTGAGCAGGCTTTCCAACAAGCCGCTACCTACCCTCCCATTTAGGGTCCCTTTTCCACGTTCGCAGAGCAAGTCGGCACGATCGACTCGGGGACTCCGGCGCCATGCCGTGGGACGACTGGCGCAAAGACTTTAACAAGAAGCTCGATGATTTTGGCGAGGATGCGATGAGCAAACTCCGTCAACAGCGCGAGGCCAATGCTGGTGGTGCGTCTGGTGGCAAGGTCGGGCTGCAGGATCGGATGAACATGCTCAAGGGCGACAATCCGAGGTGGAATCGTGATGTTGAGTCGAGAGCATCGACAGCCGGGGGAGCGGAACACAGCTCGACCGTGGTACCAGAAAGGAGCAGGGTTCCGCCTGCACCATCTTCATCGTTGAGCCGGGCACGTCCTCCGCCGCCTCCGTCACGTCATTCCGGCTCAGGAGCAGCGGCATCGGCTGCGTCGGGTCCAGCATTACCACCACGCATGCAGAACGAAGACGGGACCAACAACCCACCTCCGCCGTATCCTCCAGCACAGTACGCTTACCCGACAAGTGAGGGAGCAGGGTACATCGAGTTCTCGCGATTCACACGAGAGGACAAGGACGCCTTCTTTGCACTTCTTGACGAAGTGAGTATCATTCTTTGTAGCTTTATTGGTCCTCCGAGCGTCGATGCAGCATACTGACCTTTAATTTTCATTCCTTTGCTTCTGTTGCGACCCGACTTTAGTATTTTGATCAACGAGAGCGTGGCTTGCGCTGAAGCGTCCGTGCACGCCGACCAGCACCTCTTCAGCATTTCTCACCCAGATTCCGCTACTGTCCTGCCAGATTCATCTCACCGCCCTGCTCTCTCACTCTGCCCTTTACGTTGCCCGGTCCGTTACTCTCAATTCGCACGTGAAAAGATTCAGACAGCTCAGCATGTCGATGGTGCGGTTTTGCATGGCGGGATGCTCATACGGACAATGCGTAAGTTTTGTAGAAATTTGACACGAAACATGGAACGAATGCAATTGAGAGGTCTGAACCGTGTAAAAGGGGAAACGGGGGGACGGATGGATGCGATGCGGCTACGCCTCATTTGTTGGCGAAGGAGCGAGTTTGCGCTGGCGAGTCGATGCTCTTTGGCGAAACAGGCGAGGTGATGTCGTTGGCGAGCTTTTCCAAATGCTTGTCGTCTGCTGTGTCGGTGCCTTCGAGCGCTTCGCGAATCATGCTGACCGTCGACTCTAGCGAACGACGACGGTTCGAGGGACTGGACATTGTAGTGCCGAGACTGCTCGTTCTCGAGTGGCCGCGACGATGGCCACCGGAGATTGGCGAGCTTGGCGTAACAGGCGACGACGGACTGCCGGGTGAGGCCATTTCCTCGAAAGCAGGTGACGAGACCCGTGCTCCATCGGCAGGCGAGGCAGGACCAGCCTCATCGGCATCGATGAGGTCGGGCGGAAGGCGCTCGTTCTCGATATCCACCTTTCGAGCGTCGTCGAAGTTGGCAATGGCATCCTTGATCCCCTCTGAACCTAGCACCAGCGTTCCGTACGGTAATTTGGCGCTGCCTTGTGATGACTTGAGCTCGGACACGCGTTCTGCTTCCTCTCGCAGGAGCGCAAAGACGCGAGACATTCTGCCGACAGCGAGGATCTTGTTCTTGATGATGGTTCTGCGCTCGGCCGTATCTTCTTCCGCTGTCGAGGTGGGGGTGATGGGGATCTCGTCCTCCTCTTCCTCCTCTTCGAGCTCCTCCTTGCTGCAGACGTTGAGAATGGCAATGAGCATATCGGTGATCTTTTCACCGACAAAGGGCAGACTCCAGGTAAAGACGTCCATGAAGTTGGGCAGCCAGTATGGATGCGGTGTGCAGTTGAACTGTCGAATGTTCATGACGTTGTTCTCGTACTTGAGCACGGCTGCCTTGTTATTGTAGACGTCGAGGTAGTTGGGTGCAGAAAAGATGGTCATGACGGAAGGGAAGCCGGTGGTCTTTGTCTTGCGGTACATGCGGTATCCAGCATCCTGGGCTTCATGCGCTCGAATGATGGAGAGCAGATTATTGCGCTCGAGGAATTGACAGGCAGCATTGTAGGTGAAAAAGTAGGAGCAACCTCGAACGTGATTGTGGATGAAGCTTTCGTTGGTCTTTTCTGAACCGAAATCTTCGAGCGGATCGGCCCAGAGGATGTCGCACATGATGCCGTGTGTGGGGGGCTCGCGGAAGCGGTCGATACTTCGAAGGTCGTCGAGGGTCTGGAGCTCGGGAGAAAGGCCGCCATGGATGCAAAGGAACTGCTTGTTCATGACGGCAGCAAGGGGAAGGGTGCAGAAAGACTCCATGCAGAGGTCGTAGATCTCCTCGGAGTACTTGTGCTTGCATTCGAGCTTGAAGGTGAAGTAGTCGGTCAAATGGCGACACTCGTGGTTGCCACGAAGAAGGAAGAGGGTATCGGGGTACCAGATCTTGAGCGCCCAAAGGTAGAGAACACATTCGATGGAAAAGTAGCCACGGTCGACGTAGTCCCCCAGAAAGAGGTAACGGGTGTCGGCGGGGTTGCCACCAACTTCAAAGAGCTTCATGAGATCGTAGTATTGGCCGTGAATGTCACCGCACACGGTGATGGGAGCGTCGACTTCGAGAAGGTTGGGTTCTTGACGCAGGATCTCGGTGGCACGGGTGAGAATGAATCGAGCCTGGTCATCGGTAAGACGGCCCTCGCGATAAAAGTGATTCTTGAGGAAAGCAATGTCGGGTTTGGAGGGGTCCTTTTGACTGAAGAACTGCTCGTCGGTAGGCTTGTGGAATGCTGGTGCTTGGACATCCTTGATGACACGTTCTTGGGTGCTGACCTGAGTTCCGTCGTCGGTGGTATGGATGGTGAAATCGATTTCTGGAGGCGCTGGCTTGTTGGTGATCTGGCCAATGGCTTTGACCAGCCTTTGCTGGCGTTCGGCTTGAGAGGGAGCCGCCATGATGTACCGATGAAGAGGAGCCCGTGGAGCGGTACAAGTGCGGATCAGTATGGAGCAGTACCGGATAAGAACTCTGGCGAATCGAGGCGTGTCTGCGATGGGGTTGGTGGTCCAAGGCAGTGCAACACGCGGAGAGATGGTCAGAAAGATCTGAGAGTGGCGATCGGATATGCAGCGAGAGAATGGGTAGGGCGAACGAGCACACAGCAGAGAGAGCAGAAAATCCGACGTCAGGTCAGCTCCTGCGTGCAGTTGCGGCGATGAGAGCAATCGAATGCAGCGAGATTCGCAATCTGAAAGCCGACTCGTGCCACGTACCTATTACAAAACCGACGCAGGCTTGCAAAAGCGAAAAGAGAAGGTTGCAGGCGAGTCTTGAGGGTATGGTAGCGTAGTCGCAGATTGTAGGTGACGAGGAGACGAAGATGCAATCACGAAATTTGACGCTTGCTAGAACCCGATGCAGCGTTCGATGGCGTAAGAAGGATGCGGTTGGTGGAGCCGAGTAGCAGGTTAAACGCAAGCGGACCGTTTGTTGCTTTTGTCGATCAAGAGTGTTGAGGAAGCAGGGGAGACGACGACGGCGACGGACGGAAAGGACGAAGGCGTCTATGCGAAGAAGTCCGCGAACTCGAGGCAGGAAGATGCACGACGATTTGGGCTTGCACAGTTAACTAAGCGTGGCTTGAGCAAGTGGTTGCGTTCGTGTGGTTCGAGCCAATGGCCAATGGCTCGCACTGTCGGAGCGTGTGTGCGTGCGACTGAGTGAGTTGCGCTTGCGTGTGGTTCTTTTCGCTTCAGACTGCAGAGAGTGAGCGGTTTGGCGCGCTACAGCTTTGCAGGCGGGTGAAAAAAAGAAACAGTCGTCTCCCACAGACCGACGTACATCTCATCGTGAGCTTGCAGCAAGCTTGCAGCAAGCTTGGAGGCGCGTGCGCTGTCAATTGTAACACACCCTCACGCACACTTGCCTTCTTTGAGCCGAGTCCTCGAATCGCGTCGCTTGATTTCAATACTGCGAGGCCAACTTGCGCTCGCCCGGGCTCGGCGTATTCAACTTTTCGTGGCGTACGCGCTGGCGCTAGACTGACAAAATTCGTGTTTCGAGTTTCGAGTGGGGCGGGTCCCTTGCTGCCAATCCAACATTTGGCTTGAGCTCGGCGGGGTATCAAGGTCCCACTCGCGTCTGTGACAAACCGAAAAGGGGCACCGAAAGACTCTCATGTTGATCCTAGCCCCTCTGCCTAATGTGTGATGCTGTTCAGAGATCAGCATTGTTTCACTTTGCCTTACTCTTGAAGCCTCACAGTCTGGTGCATGCAGTCAGAGAGGGGCCAGTGTAGACATTCAGGTATAAATGCAGAAATGATTGTTCATGCTAAGATGCTGTGTGAAGTGCGACGAGTGCGAGTACGATATCGGGAAAGGGTGGAACACATGCTTGCTTCTCACGCCAATGCTTCTGGTGTGACCACGTTTGCTGACACCTTATTCTCGTAGCTCCCCTCGCCGCCATGCTCGAAAGCTTGGGCGATCAGCTGAGACACTGCGCCCAAGTAGCCATCGTTGGGCTCGTTGCGGAAAAAGAAGAGGAGCGACTCGCTCAGACGCAGCACCTCGTCCTTGGTCAGAGAGGGCCGTCCGTCGGAATGCAGCTCAAAGACCCATTGAATGTTGGCCATCACGTCGTCCTGATTGAACATGATCGCGTCCAAGCCCGTCACAATGTCCTGCAGCGACAAAGTGCCGCGCTTCTCCTTGTCCCAAAATCGGAACAGCCGTGCCACTGTCTCATGCTCCGGCACCCGCCTCTCCACTCGCTCCTGGAACCCGTTTGACACAATGTACTCGTCTCGTGCCCACGTCGCCACCTCGCCCAGGAAGAGTCGGAACGTCTTGAGGTCGATTCGCATCTCCTTGTAGTCATTGAGCGTCTCCTCTCCGCTTTCCTTGTTCCTCTCCCGCGCCAGCGCCTTCTCCATCACCTCCTTGGGATCGTTGGCCACGATGCCGGCGTTCGGATTCGTTTTGGGGTCATTCGTCGCTCCAGGTGCATGCCGAGCTCGGTAGATGGATTCGACCACCTGATCATAAATGAGCCCGATCTGCTCCTTTGAGAATCGGCCATGGTTTTTGAGGTTACGGATGGCGCTGCGCTTGGCAAACAGCTCGATCTCCTGCACAATCTCTTGTCGGAATCGGCGACGCTCGCTTGCAATCGTCTCGTCGGTGATAATGCCAAACTCACGGAACGCGACCACGAGCAACTCCTGGAAGTTGGTGATCTGTCGGTGACGAGGGTTGGTGCTGTTGGGGTGCGCGCTGTCTCCCAAGGTTCGGAAGTAGCCCTTGATCAGGTTGATGAATGCTCCATCGTCGGTCACCTGCAACAGCTCTTCGCCGTTAATCTTGAGGATGGCAAGCCCCACCTGGAAGAGCACCTTGGGACCCATGGCCATGAAGCAATCTACAATGCGGAACGCAAAGATCATGGGCATCGAATTGATGTAAAGCGACAAGAACCACGGTAGCGACGCCACGCTCAGCTGGATGTCGGTCTTGACAAAGTGCTCGTGAATCATGGGCAGTGTACGCTGTACGAGGTTCTCAAACACCTTTTGGTCGAGCAAGGTACCTGACATGGACTGTGTGTAGTAGCCAGGCAGCAGCCTCTCGCAGAGCGTATCAAGCAGCCAGAAGCATTGCTCCTCGCTCATGTAGATCAAGATGGCAGCCACTACAATGTTCATGGCCTGACAGTAGCCCAGTTCTGGGTTCTTCCAGCTGTATGCTACGAGCACTCTACGCAGTGTCTCGATGCCTTCTGGCGTCTGATAGGCGGGGTACTCGGGCAGACTTCGAGTGAGATCCTTCTCGATCTCCTCGGTGCTTGTGCTGGTGACGCCCTCGTACCGTTTGAGAATCGCATGGTACTCGCCGGCGTGTGCGAATCGGTTGTAGATGGATCCGCTGGTGAGCTCCCAGATCTCTCCACGAAGTCGATTTGGAAGACCAACTTGGACAAGACGAAGGAATTGCGGATAGCGGAGCAATGTGAGGTTGCGACCGTGGGCCATAAAGTAGTCTCGCCAGAGCTTGAGCTTGCTCTTCTCCCGCAACTTGCGTGCATCTCCAGGAAAGCCGAAGGTTGCGCCGAGCCCAGCCTGATACTTGGGAGGCTCCTTGTCCGCAGGCGGGTCGAGTTCAGCTGCTCCTGAGGCTGCGCTAGACGCATCGGCGGAGGCAAGCTTGGATGATTCGTCCGCTTCGGATGCCGGTGTGAGGGAGGCATCCGGGGCGGCACGCTTGCCCTTCGGGTCGGACAGTTCGTCTGAGATGAGGAACTCGCTGTAGCAGCCTGTAAGGAAAGGCTTGAGAAGCTTCATGTTGCCAAGCTGAGCGCGCAGCTGGTCGCGCAAAACGGCACAGAAGTGCTCGCATGTAGGACGCAGCGCATTGAGCTGAAGGATGATCTTCATGCCATGCCATACGACGATGCTGAGTGCGAATACGGTGCCCTTGGTGTTGAGGCGCTCGACACGGCGCACGCACCATAGCGGCAAGTTCATTCGACAGCTGCGTCCACGGTCTCCCTGGCTTGCAAAGCAGAGAAACGACTGAGTTAGGGTCAATCGTCCTGCATAGACTTGGTCTTCCTGGGGACCGTCTTTTGTCGCCGCAGAAAGCGACAAGACCGACGAAGTGATCTCTGCATCGGCGATGGGTGACTCTCCCGTAGGTAACGAGAAAGCTTGCGCGAAGAGCTGAGGGCGAGTGGGCGAGCGATAGTCGCGCAACGAGTGCGCAATCGTAGACATTTTGGACGATACCGGCTCTGCACCCTATCTCTGCTTGCTGTGCCTATGACGTTGCAAGACTTTGAGAGCGCTGTGAGGTGTTAGAGAGAGGTATCGGAAGCTAATCAATGCTGCGCACGCAGCAGGAGTCAATCTAAGGTGCACGCACGGACTTCCCCCTACGCCTCGGCTACGTGTGAGGCCGCTGGAGAACGATCTAACATCTAACACAAATGAATGATGTGAGTACATTCACCCTAACACAAAGCTTTAAATTCAGATAGGGTTGGGATCTGGCGATGTCGTCGAAGGCTAGCGAGCGAGACCCAAGATTGCATCGATGGGCAGTTGGATGGGGTGCAAGGCCATCATTGAAGCTGTCCTCGTACTTGGCCCTACGACGCCAAGTCGTTGGATTCTACATCTTCGGAAGCTACTGCTTGTCGGGTAAGTAGGTCAGCACTGCACAGTACACAGCTCTGATGCCTCAAGAAGGCGGGAAAGAAGACAAAAAGCATGCTTGCGCAGGAGTGTCTGTCTGCAGACTGCGCACGTTGACAGCCGCTTCTCCCCTTCGTCGGAAGAAGGCCGAGTTGACCAGCTGGCGCGAGCAAGTTCGGCGTGATTGCTGTGCGTCTTGCCTGTGCAGAGCAAAAGCAAAGCGTCTGCCGTGAAAGGGTTCTGAAATAACGGTGGTGCGTGCGACAGGAGCCAGAATCGTACGTGTTGCGCTGCGGCTGGGTGCAACGCTGAAAGAGAAGGGGGGGGGGGGGGAACCAACCAAAACGTTTGAAAAGATCAGTTGCAATCAGGACAAAAGCTCTGACTCAATGCAGCGCAAAGAGGGTCGGGACTCACTGATCTGATCTAGAGCCCGCACAGCGCGACACAAGGAACGCTAACTTCATCACGCCTTTCTGTCTGCATGAATAAAGTGGCAGACGACACCCGAAAACCTCTGCTGATTCGCCTGCAAATTCAAGAAGAGGAAAGATGCACTTCCGACGCTGGAAAAGGAGATCAAAAAGAAGAATAAGAGAGTGATGGACCCCCAGCGGCCCAAGCCGAGGAACAGTACATTCCTCTGAAAAAAGAGCGAGCGGAACCAATCCGACACACTGAAAAAATCTGCTCGTTTGATAATTGGACGAACGTGGATGCGACACGCACACCGACATACCGCCCACTTTTTCCTCTGCTCTTTCCGCTTGGGCCAGGTGTCAAGCGAGTGGCGAGTGTCGCCGTGTGCAACCTGTCCCAACGTCTACGATGCGTTGGCCAGCACTTTCTTCTTGTTGAGTGTGAATATGTGTTGCTACGTCTGGCCCTAGCGCGACAGTGCTCCTCCGCCCTTTTGCTCAAGAGGCCAAGCGCTCCAACGCAGCTATCGCGACCGCCTTCCCTCAATCTTCCGATTTCCTATTTCTTCTCACTTGGGCTTGCTCATCTTCCTTCCTTCCCCTCTCCTCGCACCACCCATCCATCCCTCATCCACCCTTTTCTCCATCCAACAACTCCATCGCGCTTCGTCGCAATACTATCGACTGTTTTGTTGCTCGTCCCCGCGTTCAAAAAGTATCCCTCACTAGCCCTGACTTTTTTGATCTAGGCTTTTTGTTCCTTGTTCATCATCCTCTTTCCTCATTTCGCCCGTCCGCTTCCTAGATACAAAATGGCGTAAGTTTCCACTCTCCTGTTGTCGTCCTAGCTGATCACGAAGCTTTGTCACGCTCTCATATGATGCGGCAGATCGCTGGTCTCCGCGCACGGCGCGTTCTTTTTTTTTAGCAAATAGCTGACCATCTTACCTTTGCTTCTTGCAACACTGCAGTACTTCCGCCGTTCTCGGTTACCCCCGCATTGGCCCTCAGCGTGAGGTCAAGAAGGCCCTCGAGGCCTACTGGGCTGGCAAGACCTCCCAGGAGGAGCTCCTCAAGGTCGCCAAGGAGCAGCGTCTCCAGACTTACAAGTTCATCAAGGATGCTGGTGTTGACGTCGTCCCCACCGGTACCTTCTCCCTCTACGACCACGTCCTCGATGCCTCCAACATTTTCAACCTCATCCCCGAGAACTACGCCAAGTCCGGTCTTGATGCCCTCGACACCTACTTCGCCATGGCCCGCGGCCACCAGAAGAACAGCGTCGATCTTCCCGCTACCGAGATGCAGAAGTGGTTCGACTCCAACTACCACTACCTCGTCCCCGAGTTGAGCGAGTCTACCGAGTTCAAGATCAACAACACCAAGCCCATCGACGACTTTGTCGAGGCCAAGGAGGCCGGCTACAACGCCCGCCCCGTCCTGGTCGGTCCCGTCACCCTCCTTGCTCTTGGTAAGCCCGGCAAGGACGCCAAAAATGCCGAGCTCGACCCCGTCTCGCTCCTCGAGAAGCTCGCCCCCGTCTACGGTGAGATGCTCGCCAAGCTCGCCGAGGCCGGTGCCGAGTGGGTCCAGATCGACGAGCCCGTCCTCGTCCTCGACCGTGCTCAGCAGTACGCTGCCGAGTTCAAGGCCGCCTACGAGACCATCGCCAAGGCTGCCCCCTCGGTCAAGATCATGATCGCCACCTACTTCAACAAGCTCGAGTCCAACCTCGAGATCGTCAAGACCCTCCCCGTCGCTGGTCTCCACATCGACCTTGACCGTGCCCCTGAGCAGCTCGACGAGGTCCTCTCGGCCTTTGCCAACACCAAGCACGTCGTCTCGCTCGGTCTCGTCTCTGGCCGTAACATCTGGAAGACCGACCTCAGCGCTGCCCTCAAGACCGCCCAGAAGGCCGTCGAGGCCCTCGGCGGCGACGCTGCCCGTGTCCAGATCGCCTCGTCCTCCTCGCTCCTCCACACCCCCATCACCATCGCCAACGAGAAGAAGCTCAAGCCCGAGGTCCTCGACTGGTTCTCGTTTGCCAACGAGAAGTGCGCCGAGATCGCCACCCTCGCTGCCGCCCTCCGTGACCCCAGCTCCGTCGCTGAGGCCCTCTCGACCAACGAGAAGAGCATCAAGGCTCGTCGTGACTTTGAAAAGAACTCGGACCCTGCCGTTCGTGAGCGCGTTGCCAACATCAAGCCCGAGGATCTTGCCCGCAAGTCACCCTTCAGCGTCCGAAAGGAGGTGCAGAAGGAGCACCTCAACCTCCCCATCTTCCCCACCACCACCATCGGCTCCTTCCCTCAGACCAAGGAGATCCGTCAGTACCGTGCCCGCTTCACCAAGTCCGAGATCACTAAGGAGGAGTACGAGAAATTCCTCGAGGACGAGATCAAGATGGTCGTTGAAAAGCAAGAGGCCCTCAACCTCGACGTCCTTGTCCACGGTGAGCCCGAGCGTAACGACATGGTCCAGTACTTTGGTGAGCTCCTCGACGGCTTCGTCTTCACCCAGAACGCCTGGGTTCAGTCGTTCGGTTCCCGATACGTGCGACCCCCCGTCGTTGTCTCGGACGTCAGCCGTCCCGCTCCCATGACCGTTCGATGGTCGTCGTACGCCCAGAGCCTCACCAAGAAGCCCATGAAGGGTATGCTTACTGGTCCCGTCACCATCCTCAACTGGTCGTTCCCCCGTGCCGACATCAGCAAGGAGGTTCAGTCCAAGCAGATCGCCCTTGCTCTCCGCGACGAGGTCATCGACCTCGAGAAGGCTGGTGTTCGCGCCGTCCAGGTTGACGAGCCCGCTATCCGTGAGGGTCTCCCTCTCCGCCAGAAGGACTGGGCTGGCTACCTCCGATGGGCCGTTGACTCTTTCCGTCTCTCGACCTCGGGCTGCTCGGACGCCATGAACATTGCTTCGCACTTCTGCTACTCAGACTTCTCGCTCATCATGAAGTCGATCATTGAGCTTGACGCCGACATGATCTCGATCGAGCACTCCAAGTCCGGCGAGCACCTCCTCGGTGCCTTCAAGAAGGTCGGCTACCCTTCGCACATCGGCCCCGGTGTCTTCGACATCCACTCCCCCCGTGTCCCCAGCAAGGACGAGATGGTCGGCCGTATCAAGGCCATGGCCGAGGTCCTCCCCAAGGACTCGATCTGGGTCAACCCTGACTGTGGTCTCAAGACCCGTACCTGGGAGGAGTGCACTGCCCAGCTCACCAACATGGTTGCGGCTGCCGAGGAGTGCCGCAAGACGCTTGCCTAAACATTTCCTTTCCCCTGCTCTCTGAGCTCTTCTTGCCCATGGATCCAGCATCAACTGCTCTGGTCCGGGCTGGAGCCTCATCCCTCCCCTCCTTTCCCATAGTTAAAAGCCTAGGTTCCCAGTATTGTCGTCATTGTCTTTCGCATCTGTTCCTTACCTGTATTCTGTACCCATTCAACATGATATCCCGCTCCCAAAAGCATTCAACATGATCCCAGTCCAATTCCAGCATTTCAACATGGACTCACATATATACTCGGCTGTGCATGATTGTGGAGGTCAAATGAAAGCTGTTTGTGAAGACGCGTTGCGGAGCCTCTTTTTTTTTTTTCTGTTTCAACTGCCACTCGACGCGTCACGCTACCATCATCGATGGATGCTCAACGCAAAGCGAGGCTGCTATGGCGAAGCGACTTGATCCTCGTCGATGGCACTCGCCTTCCAGGCATCGCCGTCGTTTCGTATGCGAACCCATTCGGCGGTCCAGGACAGGATGATGCTCGTATCAATATGCACGAGGCGGAAGCCGACTTGTGTCTGGCACTCGAGATGCTCCGCAACCAGCCACTCCACATCGCCTCAGTGGCGATCGACCGTGGACCCGCACCAGACGTGACTGTTTCGGGACACAAACAGACTCACTGGGCCGCAAGCGGTGACGTGCGTGTATACATTGATCCGCGCGAGGCGGCCACCTGGAGCTTCTTCCAACGCATCTTTTGTTTCGATGCCGACTTCGTTCGAGGATCGGGTGTGGTTGCGGACACGGGTGCCCAGCGGTCCGCACAAGTGATCACAGTCTCGCTTCAGCCAACGCTGCTCGCCCACACGGTCGACTCGGATCCTTTCGCCGTTGTCAACACGGCTAGCACACCTCACTCAGAGTTCGCCATCTTTGCACAACCCGTACCCGCTTCGGAGCTCGACGATGCAGCAACTGGTCCTGATTCCGTGCCGATCCGCCTCGTCGTTGGGCGCAGAGTCGCAGTTCAGACGAGGAGAGCGGGCGCAAGCAAGGAGCTCGCCAGGTCAAGCAGCTTCCATAGACAGCCGAGCGTCGGCTCACAGACCCTTCACGACGTCTTCAGCCAAGCAGGACTCTCGCTGCCCACATTCGGTGGCATCTCCACATTGCCTTCGAACACTGCACCGCGTCCAGATGATCCGCTTCCGCGCGGCTCCATCTCCGCATTGCTCCAGGCGCGGTCGAAACGCAAACCTAACCACACAGAGCGCAACACAGGTACATCGCCAGTCGGATTGTCTAGCCTCGACGTACGTCCACCACTAGACACGCGTACTCCGGGCCGCAGAGGAGAGAAACGACGAGCGGACCGCAAGGTGGGCGGCACTCCAGGTCTTGCTGACAGAGTTCAGGAGGGGATCGATAACAGCCTTGCCAGTTCGCCAACTAAGGCGATCAAGCATCGCGCGGACCGCATCCTTTCCGACCTGCCTCGCCTAAATCTTGGAAAACAGCCAACACGCGCCGTCGTGACCAGCACGCAAGGCCGCACACAGCTGCTCGACGTCAAGCACGTCAAAGTAGAGTCTGTCTCACCTGAACCCTTCCTGCTGGATCTCAAGGACGCCGACGCGAGCGAACCCATGGACAAAATCAACCGAAACATCATCAAGAAGGTCGTGCACACCTTGCTCGTTCGCGAACACGGTCTGACAAAGTCAGACGCCGACTACATTGCAACATACAATCAGACGTGTTCAGGCACCTGGTGCACCTTCCGCAACATCGCATCCACCAAACGTCTCTCCAAGGACGCTGTCGAAGACGTCGTTCGCATTCATCTATCCTTGTACTTGTATTCTATCAAAACTTGATCAACATTCAAGATAAACATACGGAACTGAGAGCTGCATCCTGGGCTAGTTAGCATTCGATTCAAGTTGCAGCGACAGTGGCTTGGCGCAGTCGCTCTTCCAACTGCTCGATCTCTTGCTTGAGCTTGTCGACGTCTTCCTGGCTCTGCGTGAGGAATTGGACTTCCAGCTTGGCGTTGTGAAGATCGCGTCGAACGTTCTCGAGCTCGTTGCGCTCGGATCGACGCTCGGCTAGTATTCGCTCGAGCTGCTCGTGATGCTGGTTGGATAGGAGGGCGACCTTTTCCGTGTGCGCAGCGTGGAGACGCTCCAGATCGCTCATCTCCTGGTTCTCTTTGCCTTGCCCATCCAGCAGGCTTTCGGCCGTACTGGGAGCTGTCGCTGCAACCTTGGACGCCATCATCTCCAGTTCCTTCTTGGCTGAATCACGAGCACGCTCCGCCTCGTCGAGTTTGTCTTGCAGGTCCATTAGCTTCTCGAGATCCTGAAGACCCTTTTCGCGCAACGGCACGAGTGCTTCCTCATGCTTCCGGGTGAGCTGGCCGATTTCGTCGACGTGCTTCTGCACAAGTGCTTCCTTGTCGGCAGCGTGCTTCGTTGCGATCGCCTCGAACTGCTCGACGAATGCCGTTTGCGATTGATTGTGGGTGTTGAGGACCTCGGAGAGTTGCTGTTCCAGTTGCTCGACCTGCGAGCGAAGAGCAGCCGTTTCAGACGAGCTAGCAGCCGCGGAGTCAGAGGCGGCCCGCTTGGCTTCGTCAGAAGCGGAAGCCAGCTCAGCCTCCAGCGATCGGATGCGCGCATCGCTAGCATCCTTCTCGCTTTGCAGCTGAGCGAGCGTGTCCCGGATTTTCTTCAGATCGCCCTGTGCGGCGCTAAGCTCTAACTGCACCCGCTTGAGCTCGCTAGTGTGACGCTCATCAGCTTCAGACAGGGCTGCGGCATGCGCGGCTTGAACAGCGTCGAGCTCATCGGCGTGCGACTTGCGCATTTGCTCGATGGTCTTGGACGACTGCTCCCTGAGACTCTGCAAGTCTGCCGAGTGGTTGTCACCCGCCTCAGCACGAGCTTTCTCAAAGGCATCCACCACCTTTTGGTCGTGCTCGGCCTTGACCTCGGCTACCTGCGTGGCGTACTTGGCCTCCTGGCCAGCAAGTTCGGCCTTGACTTGCTCCAAGGTCTGCTGCAACTCCTTGATGCGCTCTTCGGCTGCATCGTTGCGGGAAGCGAGCTCCGAAGCATGTTCATCGCGGGCCTGGGAAAGCGCTGCGTCGTGCGCCGCGGCCAACCTGGACAACTCTTCAGCGTGGCGCGAGGCACTTGCAGCGTGTGCCTCTTCAAGAGCGACCTGGTGATCTTTTTGCAGCGAAGCGCGAATCTGTTCTTCTGTCTCGCGCCGAGCTGCGTCCAGCTCGCTTGCTTTCTGTTCCGCATGCTTCGTTTTTGATTCCTCGAGCGCGCGATCGAGGTGCTTGGCATGCTCGGCTGACAGCTCACGACGAGCAGTGCTGATGGCATCTTCAAGAATGGCTGCATGCTTCTGCTCTGCCTCCGCAAGTGCTTGCTCGACCGCCTGTGTGATCGAGTCTGCGTGTTGCGTCTCGGCGGCGGCTCGCTCTTCCTGCAGTTCGTCATGCGCTTTTGCGAGCGCAGCAGCCTTGGCGGTGGCGACAGCTTCAGCGAGCCTGTTTTCGAAAGCTGAGGAGTTGCTCTCGATCTGTTCTTGGAGGGCCTCATTACGCTCCTTCAGTTCGCGGACTTCCGAGATCTGCATTTCGAGCTGTTCGTTGCGTTTCTTGACGGCGACAAGCTCATCCACCTTGTTTTGGAGGTTTTTGTTTTGCTCTCGAAGGGAGACAAGCTCGGCTGCCTGGGTTTGCATCTCCTCATTGCGCTGCTGGAGAGAGGAAAGCTCGGACGTCTGCTCATTACGCTCTTTGAGAACCTCGAGTTCAGCCGCCTGCTTCTGCAGCTCCTCGTTGCGCTTCCTCAGAGAGACGAGCTCGGCTTCTTTGTCAGCTAAGGCCGAGGCACCCTGTTCGTCAGCCGCGCTCGCGTCAGATGCCTCCTTCTGCACCTCCACCAGCCGGGACTTGAGTTCGTTGAGCTCAGCCCGCAGCTTCTCGTTCTGAGAGAACAGGGCCGCTTCTGTTTCGCTGGCCTCCTTGGCAGCAACCGCAGCCGCGGCCACCGCCGACTCGTGGGCTTCGCGTTGTCCGGCGAGCTGCTTGGAGAATTCGCTATCGCTGGCAGCCACCTTTTGCTCGTGGTCGAGATTGAGCTCTTCGATGCGGCGCTCGAGTTCAGCGATCCTCTTTTTGGCAACGTCGGCTTCGTCACGGGCTTGCTGTGTGCCGAGCTGATGCTCTTCAATTTGCTTGAGGCTAGCATTGAGGCGCTCTTGAAGGTCTGCCAGGGCGACGGCTTGAGTCTGGTCGTTCTCTTTGGCGCCTGCATCTTGGGCAGCAGAGGCGTTCGCCAGCGCGGAACGCGCTTCCGTCAACTTGGCCTCGAGATCCTCAATCTTGCTCTGTGCTGCTGCGTTAGCTTCCTCCTTCTCGACGAGGACCGCCTCGTACTTCGAAGCTTGATCGGTGCGCTGATCATCAGAAGAGCCGACGTGAGCCTTGAGCCTCTCGACCTCGGCTTGCAATTCCTCGATACGGGTGTTGGAAGACTCGGTGGTGGTAGCGACTTCCTTGGCATCCGCTAGCTTGGCCTCGGCTGCAGAGAGGCTTACAGTTTTGGCCTGAAGCTCTTCATCCTTGGTCTCCAAGTCGGACTTGAGTTGATCGAGCTGATCGCTTTGTTCGGCTAGCTCGGCCTCCAGCTTGGTCACTTTGTCCTGCAGATCTTTTACCGCGGAGGTCGCAGCAGCTCCGGTCGGCGCCAGGCTCCTGCGCGCGGCGTTTGCCGAGGAAGTAGTGGTGCTTGTAGCGGTTGGTCGTGCCGTTGGAGCCAGACTCGACCGAGCCGCCGATGCCGGGCGAGCTGCAGCTGGTGTGGCGCTGGTTTCGTTGCTTGTGATGGAGGCGCGTCGAGCCGCAGCGGTGGTTGCAGAGGGCGTGCCGCCAGACGATGCGGTCGATCCGGCCACAGAGGTCCTATTGGCTGCAAGAGTGGATGCAGCAGCCGTTGATGATACGGGTGGACGTCGGGCTGTAGCCGTGGTGGCTGGCACAGGAGCAGAGGTGGTACCAGCGGGTCTGCGTACAGGGGCAGCGCCGGTCGCAGTGCCGGGAGCGGCGGTGGAGGTTGCTGCCACCGGCCTGCGCCCAGCTGTAGCGCCAGTGGCACTCACTGCAGAGCGAGCAGGTGAGGGAGGCACAGTGGAGACGCGTCGTGCACTTGCTGTGGTTGCTGCCCCGGGCGCCGTAGGTCTAGCTGTGGGCGCTGCAGCAGTAGGCCTAGCTGTGGCAGGGGCCGTTCGTGCAGCGGTGGAGCCTTCCGCACTGCTCGGTGCTAAGCTGGCGCGACCAGCCACACCTGTGCGAGTGGTTGCGGTGCCAGCACTAGTCGGTGGTGGTCTAGCTGTGGGGGCGGCTGCGGAAGTGCTTCTAGCCGTGGTGACGCTGGGACGTCCCGCGACAGGTGTGCGAGCGGAACTTCCAGCAGTTGTGGTTGTCGCTGTCTTAGCAGCGGCCGCACCTGTCGTCGAGGGCCTTGCACCGGCCACTGTTCGACGAGCTGCAGTGGTAGCAGCAGAACCAGTAGCGGCAGCACCAGCAGCTCCGATTGGCTTTCGTGTCGGGAGGGGTGCGGCACCAACTTTCGAGGCACGCGCAGCACGTACGGCGGCTGTGGAAGGAGTTGACGGGGTCGAGACTTGCTTTTCGGAGTCGATTGGGCTCGTCATGGCTTGAGCTTCGTCGTCTTGGATCTTGTTGGTTTCCGGTTCCGATTGACCTGCATCATCGACCGTGTCCTCATCCGCAACCTGTTCTCCACCCTCCTTTTCAGAGGAGGTGCGGTCGCTTTCAGCCACAGCGTCATCCATGGAGACTTCACCGTTAGCAGAGGCTTGTTCTGGCTGATCGCTGCGTTCAAAGTCGTCGTGGTGCAAAGGCTCGTCAGCGACGGAAACGTCTTCGGTATCGACATGGTCTTTGGCGTCTGACATGATTGCGGTGGCGTCACACAAATGAGATGAATGTCGAATGTAAAGGAAGCGGGGAAGAAGGGCGGTCGAAAATGATACACAGTAGACCGAGAGATGCCCCTGCTGAGTGCAAGGTAGCGCAGCGTTTTATACGCTGTATTGTGTTGGGCTGGTGTCATGCGTGTGTGCACAAAGAACGTGTGTGTGTGTGTGCGTGTGCGTGTGTGTGTTTCAAATCGCATGTGATTTCTGCAAAGTGTCACTTTCTAATCACAGAAAGCGTTGATCTATCTTCGCGTACGAGAAGCCTTATTTTTTTTTTAATTATTTATTTTAGTTACTTTATTTCTCATTTGAGCTCACACATCAGAACCAGCATCGCTCTCATCCACCTTACCGTTCAGCTCGCTACTGGGCGTCCTTTGGGCTCACAAGCTGCAATGTCGAAGAGAGCTTCGATTGCCAAGTTGACGGGCATCGCATCAAACGGACAGCGGCTGCTCCACTCCGAAGCCATTGTCGGGCTGGCACAGCACTTGTTGGAGGCCATTAGCTCGGCTACTGATGGCAAGAGGACGAGACCTCGGCGCTCAGCTTGCGCCCAGCTCGCATTGCAGGTGCTTGTCGTAGCTGCAGGACTCCGAAGAGCGGCACTAGTGGACGCACTAGGTCTGACTGTGGCGCAAGCGTCTGCCGTCAGCTTGAGACTGGATTCCCTCAGCAAGCAAAAGCAATTGCCCGAAAGTGATGTCCTGCAGTATGTGCGATTGCTTTATCATGCTCCCACCGCGCAGACGTTCCTTTTGAGCAGGCGCCAAAGCCTCTGGACCGACGTCGCTACATTCTCCGGTGGAGCTACGCCACGACAACACGAGTATCAAGTTCTTTGGGTGGATGGCCGTCATACTCGGAATCACCCTGCGCCAACCCTCTCACTGCCAGACCCTCACATCACGAGTCTCATCGTCTCAGTTCACGAAGCGATCAGCAGAGATGTTTCGAACGGCCTCCTCATCGCATCATACCCTCTTACAGATCGGTCTAAGTCTAATGCTGAAGCTCAGATCGAGGCTCGGCTGGTGGGTGTGGCGTTAGCAGGTTTCCTACTAGAGTATGGTGCCATCTACTGTCTACATGACAACTCCCCCATAGTAACCGCCGCAAGGCACCGCTACAATGTTCAACCGCTTAGCGCTGCAGCAAGCGAGATCCCTGAGGCGAACCTTGGAGCCTCTCCGGCCAATTGCCTCGGATCACAGTCTCTCTCAGTGTACAGAATTCTGTGGTCTGATCCTCGCAGTGACAGCATCGAATTGCTCTCCTTCTCCATTCCACGGTGCTTGAGCACCGACCACGATCTCGAACGCCTTCGTCAGACATTGATCACCGCCTATCAAAGCCGACTCGCCGGCATCAGCGCAACAAGATTGTTCGGGTGCGGTCACATTGCTGTTGAGGTTGCTTCGGTAACACTCCATCAGGTAGCATTATAGGAATGCATGATGATCGTGGATTGTGAAAGACCAATTTGGTGCAGACAACGGTGTCCTGCACCGCTCGAGTTCATATGGCTATGCTCGTCAACATGAGCGAATCTTCTCGGCGACAGCTCGCTCTGACATTCCACGCAGCAGCCTCACTATATTGCAATCAGGAAAGCGGCGCATCATCGTATAGTAATGCTATCAGGGTATCATTTTCAAAAAGAACACCATCGCATCATCCTTGACTGGAACGCTGCAGACGGTCAAGCTCACGCTGCGCACGTAGCATGGCGTTTTCTTCTCGCAGGCGCTCCATCTCAGCACGAAGCACCTTGACTTCTGCTTTGAGCTCGAGGACGGTCTCGCTCTGTTCGGACTCCTCGGCTTTTTTGATCTGACGTCGCATGCGCTGGTATTCAACATTGCGCTGCGCACGCCGACGCTGTGCTTCGCCTGGTTCAAGGACCGGCTTTCGGCCTCTTTTGCGAGGCATGCTTGACTCTGCGTCCGCCTGATGTGCGAGTGGCGCTGCTGCGATGGCTTCAGTGTCATCTGCGCGCGCTCGCGTGGTTTGAGAAGCCAGGCTCGGAGAGCCTTGTCGCTTGCGTGAGGTTCTGACAGAGCGGCCGGATGGCGAGAAAAGCATGTCGGAAGGGATGTGACGACTCTCTTCTGGCGCAGCAGTCGACGAGGCCGTAGTAGGCACATGTCTCGATGAGCTCCAGCGAACATTAGCTTCCACAGTGTTACCCGGAGTGATAGAAGCCGCATGAATCCTAGACGGTGATTGTGCGAGCGAGGCTCGTCGGTACGGCTGTGCCGCCTGCTCCTCCAATGAAGTGCGACGAGCCTCCGGGCCTCGTGAGGATGTGTGCACTGGCGAGCGGCCGGACGAGTGCAGTTGGTTTGCTCCATATGTGTCCTGCTGACGTGCATCTGCTGGTGTCTGAGCACCCGAAGGTGTGCCAGAGTGCGAAGCTGCAACAGCTGCAGCTGCAGCTCGTGACCTTTCTGAGGCAACCACGTCCCGCACTGCAAGCGACCATGCCGAAGGAAGAGGAAGGTCCGGGTTCAGGTCGGGATTGAAATCGGGATCGTCTTCGTCCTCATCCTCGAAATCGAGGTCGGCGAAATGAAGTGTTTGATATGCATTATGCGCAGGGGCGGAATAAGGAGCGCTTCCTTGGTCGAAGTGGTGGGAGGATCGGGCAGAAGACACATGTGTCAGCGAACTTGGTTGCGTAAGGGTCTGATTGGTTGTTGAGTAGGCGTCTGCGGGTGGATCTGACACATTTTGCTTGTGGACCTGCTGTTCCTGCTGTCGCTGTTGCTGCTCCATCAAAGTTTGCAACAGCGCAGTGAGATCTTGCTCACCAACTGGACGGCGAGCAAGCTGTTGATCTTTACCAAGTCGAGCGATGAGTGCTTGGATGAGTGGCTGGAGTGCCGACAGTTCCGATTTGTTATTGTTGGCGCCTGAGCAAGAGGACACGGAGAGCGATCCGGCAGCAGGGTTCGGCGTGTGTGCAGGACTGCTGTACGCATGTCCAAATGGTGACGGAGCGAGCTGTGACGCAGGAGTGGGTTGATTCGGCCAAGAGAAGGAGTCGGAGGATCCCAAGACATGCGTGAGCATCTGGATCATGGCACCATAAAACTCCGCATCTTCTGCCCCTGCTGCGGGAGTGCGACCATCACCACCATCTCGATTAGCCAATGGTGCCGGCAGTGTTGCTGACGAATGCGACCTGCGGTTCAGCCAATTAGGATCGAGCCGTTCCAAGAACTTGAAAGGAGAATCATCTTCATCCTCTTCACCCTCTCCAGTTCCATCCTCGTCATCCTCGTCGTCGTCGTCGTCATCCTCATCTTCGTCTTCGTCTTCCTCGTCTGCCTCCCTGCCAGCGTCGTCACCGTTGCCATCGTTGTCGTCACCGTCTTCATGGTTGTCATCGTGATCGCCGCGCTGTCCATCCTTCCTGCCTGGACCGTCCTGGCATCCATGGTCGGATCTGCTCCCTGCGCTCCGCTGCTCTACTTTGCGACCGCGGTCTTGATGGCCATAGTCATTGCTGTTGATGTTGCGCCTTCGCCTTGTGCCGCTGACGGCCGACATGGGTGGTGTGAATGATCATGTGAGCGTAGGTCGACTTTGATGATGGCGAAGAAGAGCGCTCTACTGGGCTCAGTTCAACACGCAACCTTGGTTAAGCAATTAACGCGCCGAGTCGCGTCGCAAAGCATTCAAGTCGGAGTGTTAGACTGTGCAGCACTCCGAGATTATCTTTGCGATTGCCAAGCGTTCCGAGCGAGCCGAGGTCGCATTGCCGGACATGAGGATCCGCAGTCTGTTATCCACCATCTTCCTTGCCATCTCCCGTCTCTCACGTCTTCCTTGCCTGCATGGTTCAGGCGCTTGAGGCTCACCATGCCGCCCAAATCCAAGGTCGCTCGCTTGGATGCGACACATTCTGCTTCTCCAGCTTCCGCAGCGTCACCACCAAGGTACGCTAACACATCCGCTTCGAGTGGTATCAATCGGGAAGCTTCATCATCATCGTTGGCGTCTCTTCCCCATATCGAAGTTAAACCGCAGAAGGCTTGCGTCTTGTGTCGTCGCTCCAAGGTCAAGTGTATCCACGATGGTGCTCCTCCATGCAAGCGCTGCAAAGACACCAATCAAGAGGCACAATGCAAATTCCGGCTCCGAGCTGATGACGAAACGTGGCGAGAGCGTACGGACGAAGTACTCAGCAAACTTGGTGAGAGCGTAGAGTGGCTCGTACAACAACAACAACAACAGCAGCAGCAGCAGCAACAACAACAACAACAACAACGCAATGACCACCGGCGCTCCGATACAGCACCGTCTAGTAGCTCTCCGATGTCTGCCCCTTCGCCACGAAAGGCGCAGTCGAATGCCAGCGCCCATCGACCGCCACTGCCTCCTGCAAGAACATCTGCAAACGCATGGCAACCACACTCACATGCTTCCGTAGCGCATGGTGATCATATACCCCCATCCGATCCCTTGCTGGCCCACAACGCATCCGTGGCTCATGGTCGTCCTTCGTCTACCACCTACTTGGGTTTTGACGGTGCCGCGGGTCTCCTCAGTCCGGGTGACTCACATGTCCGCTCTGTTTCCTCACCAACGGCCACCATGTCCTCGGCTCAAAGACACTATCGCTCCCCATCCTCAGCCTCACACTTCCGGCCGCTCCATAATCCTCGCTTACCGCCTCCGCCGCTTCCCCCGCCTGCACCGCACCACCCGCCGTTCGCCAACTCTGCAGTCATCCCAGCGTCCATCTCGGCACTTCCGCCATCATCCTCGCATCGCATTACTTCTGCTACATCGCCTCCAGCTACGTGCGTAAGGCGTCCCGCTCATCCGTACCAACCCCAACAAGGGCCTAGTCTCGAGCCTGGTCAGAGTCGCCCATCTTCCATCATCTACGCTGCGCATGTGCCATACAGCCACGCTGGAGAGCCTACCAGGTCTTTCACACCGGCCACCAGACTCTCTCCCGCTTCACCCTATGCTAGGCCGACTCACTGTATTGGTCGCAAGGACCCTCGACTAACCGTCATCTCGATGGGCCTGGTGTCCATGGATCACGCGCGGCATCTCTTCAAGTTCTTCGCACGGTACTTGCAACCACACTGTTTTGGCTTTCCTGCCTACCCTGCCAACGAGCACATGACACCGTTGATTATCGCATGCATCCTAATGGTCTCGTCCATGCACGAGCCCAATTCACGCCAGCTGTTCGAGCGCTTTCGCCACGAAGCATTCTCTTCGCCTCTTTTGCTCGACCAGCCTATCGACCGCCACGCACCCCTTGACCCAGAACTGGGCATTGGTGTTGAAGAGATCACGGGAGCTTGCATTGCAGCTTGCTGGCTAGGTGGCCAAACTGCTCTTTCCATCGCACGTTTGGCTCGCTACTGGGCCATTGGCTATCTTGAGCATTTCGAGGTGCGCTCGGCCCAAACCCTCGGCGAGTGGATGACAATCTTGCCGCCGTTCCGTCAAATTGACCTGGTAGGCAAGCTGCGGATCTGGCTCATGTCGTACATTACAGAAGCGCAGCAGGCTGTCATCAACGACGAGCCTAGCCTGTTTCCAGAGAGCCAACCCGCCCACTACTGCCAAGGTCTCCTCAACGCCAGCAGCCACAGTGCAGAGCTAGCCGAGACTTTTGTTCAGAGCGAGGGGGCTGGCAAGACATCCGAGGCAATGGACACTGTCGTTGGCACTCCCAACTCGTCCCACTCCCACTCTACAGCAGCACTGCCAACGTCCACTGACGGAGCTGGCGGTATCGGCTCTTTTGCATCGGACCGCCAGCTGGTTGCGCATGCCCGAATGATGTCCATTCTTTTAGCTGCTCAGGACCTGCACCGTTCAGCGCGCGCTGCTACGGCCTCGGCCAAATCCACGCCACCGGATCAGCAGACAGGTAACCCGAGATCTGCCGCAGCACAAGGACACCGAGAGTCTAGATTGTACGAAGCATCCCACTTGGCAGAACGATGGCGTGAGTGGCTAGAAGAGCTCAACAGATGGCGTTTGCTTACTTCGCAGCATTCTGATCTGTCCGACAACTCTCTCGAGTCGGTCGACCTGTCGCTGCTCTACCACCTCTCGCGCACATTCCTCGCTTCGCACCCTTTGGACCCCGAGCTTGGTATCCTGGACGAGACGCAGCATGCTCTCAAAGCCGCATCGAATGCCAATCCGCCCGACTTTTCGCGCTTAGCTGTTGCGCAGCTTCGCACCATCTCTACCGCCAAGCATTCCGCCCTTTTTGCACTCAAGCTTGCGACCACCGAGTTTGGCGAGAGACTCTCTTATCTCCCACAGTTCTACCACTGGCTGCTTGGACACGCTGCCGGCTTGCTTCTGCTCCTCATTCAGCGCAGAGAAATCTTCCTTATGGCAAAAGAGGCAGAGTCGCTGCTCGAAGTCACGGAGAAGTTTGTCCAGCTCTACGTCTTTCGCATCACGAGCCACTCTTTCCATTCGGCTTCTTCTGACAACGGCGAAAGCTCAAGCTCACAGCGAACAGGGATCAAGCGATCCGCCTCAGATGCTGATTTGCAAGACGGAAATGCGGAGGAGTCGGAACGAAGGCGGCAGCAGAGCAGTAGTAATGCGGAGCCGGATCGTGGCACCAATGGCAACAGCGACCCGCTCAACTTCCAGTGGCCCTTTATGTCTGGCTTTCCTACAACAGCAGCCCAAGGCTCTAACGCGACGTCCGGTCCCGCAGCAGCAACGGTCCATCCGATCGCACAACAGCAGCTTGCTCATGGAAACCCTGCAGAGAAGCACCCCGCGCTAGCCAATGCTCAAGCGCTGGCTCGCGCGCTGTACCTCGTCAAGATGCAGGTGCAGTCGCTTGATGTACAGCTCTGAGGCAGGCGAATCATCTCTTGCACAGTTCAAGCAATGAAAGTGTATAGCCAAAGTTTTGGCGTTGTATCGTGATGATTGAGCTATGCATACTTGTCACTCTTGAGCTTACTACGACGGTTAAGCATCTCTTCGGCTAGTCTTCCCTCCTTTTGAGCTCTTCGGAGCGCTTTCCGCTCCTCTTTGGACAAGCTTGATTCGTAATCCGCTGGAAGGTACTGTGAGCCGGCACGGGATCTGAAGGTTTCAAGCTCCTGTGCCAAGACTTGATCGCGCGTGCCAAGTGGAACTGCTGTAGGGTCGTTTGCCTTCGAGCGATATGTTGCCTTTGCATCAGCAGAGTAGCGTGCGGCATGTCGGTGCTTCCACTGAACTTTGAGGCTCCATGAAGCAGTCTCGTCATGTGGTCCTTCCGCATCCGCTCGGACGACCGTCTTGCCTCCTGCAACTTGGTCCAGGGCCAGGTATCGATTGTGGACAGAACGCAGCATCCACTTGCCGCTGCCAGATGCCTCCAGTATCCATTCTTCCTGAGGGCCCCTAGCTTCCATGGATGTTCTCAACAGCCCGTCCTTGCCGGCTCCCAAAAACTTGCCTTCCGCACTTTTGAAGGTGAAGCGCGTCGGAGAGGAGCTACCGGGTACTTGTGTGGCCACCCACACCTGGTATACCGACTGCGGATTCACCGTGCTCGTATCTACGCCCGCTGATTCCACGATCTCGGCACCATCTAGCTCTTCCGCTAGCTTCGGGTTGGATGCCAGTAGTGCGATCTGATCCTCTTCTGTCGTCGTTGCATCAGATTCTGGGTGAATCGGCGCCGCTTCCACGCTCTGAAGCGTCGGCTGGAACGCGACACAGTGCACTGCAGTCGGCTGCTCCGACCGTGGCCGCTGAAAGATGAAGCAGGGTCCGCTCAGGTCGAGCTCAGACTCAACAGCGACCCAGGCCTGCTCGTTGCCATCCACATCTTCGACATCCGAAACGTTGTGGCCACCGGCTTTCCGCTTTCGAGAACTTGAAGACGATTCGCCGTGGCCGTGCC
The DNA here is from genome assembly GCA_928869825.1 of Ustilago lituana. Taxonomy (NCBI): domain Eukaryota; kingdom Fungi; phylum Basidiomycota; class Ustilaginomycetes; order Ustilaginales; family Ustilaginaceae; genus Ustilago; species Ustilago lituana. The sequence goes on from CAKMYA010000002.1 coordinate 918,309, forward strand.
TATCTCCACTCCTCTTTCGCTTCTTTGGCTTGTCACCTTTGAAGCTGAGTCGTAGACTCTTTCCGTTCGGTGCACCCATTGCTTGCTCGTGAAACAGGGAGAGGATGTGAGGGTAAGGCGATGCTCGACGCAGCAGCCGAGTGATGTGACCTGTACACGCTTCGACTCCACATGATGCGAAACTGACGTCTGAGAAGGCGAATGATCTCAAACGTCGATAAGGGGAGCAACCTGTGAGCACTCTTATCTAGAAGGGGTCTTTAGCTCAGCAGTAGAGCGGCAGACTTCGGTTTCCAATCGAAGGAATTCCTAACCTATCGGGATTCTGCAGGTCGCGGGTTCAATCCCCGTAGGACTCTTTCCTTCTTTTTTTCGGGTTCCGGGTTGTCTTTGGTCCCTTTCTGTTGTTCTGTCAAGAAGGCACGTCACGACGGGAGCTGCAAAGGTAGAGGATTTTTAAGGTGCTTCAAGTTAGAAGGGAACTGTCCTTCCTTCCACCACCTACCAACTCGACTTTGTTCGTCACCATCACAGGTCAACATCATTCGCTCAATAACTTGGTCTGATCCGCACATCCGTCAACCCGCTCGTCGCTTCGACACATCCGTGGGACGCTGTCAGAGTGTGCTTTCGTCGTCACTGTGTCTCCGTTCTCGCCGTTCGTTTCTTGGCTCTCTCCCTGCTCCTTTGCTCCGTCTGCTCTCTCCCCACCCTCTCTTTGAGTCATCTGCCCTTATAATAGAGTCCATCAGATGCTTCCTACATCTTATGTGACGGGACAACCTGGGCTACAGCAGCGAAACACATGACTTTTGTCGTTGCATCAACCTTGTCATAACTATCCGGCTCGTCCGTTTGTAGGTGGACGACTCGGCTGAACGACCTGGAACATCTCTTCTTGTCATTCGCTATGATCTGTCTCGTGCCATTCGTTGCCAATGTGAAATTGTCTTATACCATGCTTCGTCCAAATGTCGTCCGACGCATTGTCTTTCGCTGGGATACAGCATCGTGAGGAATCTTTGCGCTCTGTTTCGCAACCGGTTGTGTCTAGTATGAACAATGGAACGGTCCTCTCAAACACGCGAGCGTTGCATTCCGAGACTAGCTCCAGCTCCTTCCTCAGTCGGAGACGTCCGGACAGGAAACGCATCCAGTCCTCTCGAGGCATCGGTTCGCAGCTGTGAGCAGACTCGACTGTGCAGCCGCTTACTGTGCGGAAAGTGGCCACAGAGAGTGACTGAGTCGGGCTCTGGCACTGAAGGGAAAACTATACGCTTGGCGTGCTGGACAGCGCACTCCGCGCTCTTTGTTGACATTGAAGTGGTTGCGGCGCTGCCTACTCGCGATGTTGACCTGGCTTGACTCCCGCAAGGACTTTGCTTTGCTCACGCCAAAGCAGAACCATTCGAACACACAGTATTGTCATGTTCTCCCCTTTCCGCGCCTCACATTGCTGCTTGACATCCGCTGTTCCGCTGCTTCCCTCCGGCCAAGTTACTGTCAGTCTGAACCTTAACCTCAAGCCACAAGCCTCGGCCACGCGATGGAACCGTCTCGACTCGAAGACCGACAAACGCAAGTCCAACACCCGCTGCTCACTTGAGCCTCGATCCGGGCCACAGAAGCGTTCTCACAAAGACGCCATCAGCGGCATCACGATGACCTTGTCTTCGAGCGGGACAACAACGAGGATCTGCGGACGAACGATGCGACACAGCGAGAGTACTGTAGTAATTGTCACACCCCCGCCAGCACTCCTTCCCTATCTCGGTTCGACTTTTGCAACTTAAGAGAGGACCCCAATCGCAGGTCGTGACACGCGCTGACACAAAAGTTTCATCTCGATCGCTCACTCAAGTCGTATCACGCAGTAGAAGAGAATGGGGGGTAATTTTTGCGTCTGCAATTCGAATCCAACGTCGTAAGACAGGTAAGAGAGGAAAATACAGACGAGAGACGACTTTCAAAAACAAGGGGAGGTTTACATTTGACTCCGCGTTGAAACCATTTAGAAAAAAACGCGGGCAGAAAAAATTGGCGACTCCATCATATCGACGAGGTCTGAAGACAACAGTGTCGAGCACCATTTACTTCTTCTTGCTGGCCTTCTCGGCAGCCTTGGTGGTCTTGCCGCCCTTCGACGTCACCTTGGAAACGTTTTTTATCACGCCTACAGCGACGGTCTGACGCATGTCACGGACGGCGAAGCGGCCAAGAGGGGGGTACTCCTGGAAGGACTCGACGCACATGGGCTTGGTGGGGACCATGTTGACGAGGGCGGCGTCACCCGACTTGATGAACTTGGGGTTGTTCTCGATGGACTTGCCAGTTCGGCGGTCGATCTTCTCGGTGATCTCGGCGAACTTGCAGGCAATGTGGGCGGTGTGGCAGTCGAGGACGGGGGCGTAGCCGTTGCCGATCTGGCCGGGGTGGTTCATGACGATGACCTGGGCGAGGAAAGACTCGGCCTCCATGGCGGGGTCGTTCTTGGAGTCAGAGCAGACATTGCCACGTCGGATGTCCTTGACAGAGACGTTCTTGACGTTGAAGCCGACGTTGTCACCGGGGAGGCCCTCGGCGAGGGTCTCGTGGTGCATCTCGACGGACTTGACCTCGGTGGTGACGTTGGAGGGGGCAAAGGTGACGACCATGCCGCCCTTGATGATACCGGTCTCGACACGGCCGACGGGCACGGTTCCGATACCGCCGATCTTGTAGACGTCCTGGAGGGGGAGACGGAGGGGCTTGTCGGTGGGACGCGAGGGGGGCTCGATGGCGTCGATGGCGTCGAGGAGGGTCTTACCGGTGACCTTGCCGGTCTTGGTCTCGCGCTCCCATCCCTTGTACCAGGGCATCTCCTTGGTGACCTCGATCATGTTGTCGCCGTGCCAGCCAGAGATGGGGACGAAGGCGACGGTCTTGGGGTTGTAGCCGACCTTCTTGATAAAGTTGGAGGTCTCCTTGACGATCTCGTTGAATCGGTCCTCGGAGTACTTGGTGGTGTCCATCTTGTTGACGGCGACGATGAGCTGACGAACGCCGAGGGTGAACGAGAGGAGGGCGTGCTCACGGGTCTGGCCGTCCTTGGAGATACCAGCCTCGAACTCACCAGTACCACCGGCGATGATGAGGATGGCGCAGTCAGCCTGCGAGGTACCGGTGATCATGTTCTTGATAAAGTCACGGTGACCAGGAGCGTCGATGACGGTAACCATGTACTTGGGGGTCTCGAACTTCCAGAGAGCAATGTCGATGGTGATACCACGCTCACGCTCAGCCTTGAGCTTGTCAAGAACCCAAGCGTACTTGAAGGAACCCTTACCGAGCTCGGCAGCCTCCTTCTCGAACTTTTCGACCGTTCGCTTGTCGATACCACCGCACTTGTAGATAAGGTGACCGGTGGTGGTCGACTTACCGGAGTCGACGTGTCCGATGACAACGACGTTAACCTGTTGTTCATTGTAGGCACATGTTATTCAACAGATAAAGTCAGAAACGGTTCCAGATACTACCAGGGGTAAGATATGGACATGCCCTAGGTCCGCAAGCCAATCGGCCGCCACCGAGATCCGTTTCAGCTGACGACGATGAGGATGAGGATGAGGATGAGGATGGCAGACGATGGGCATGGCAATGAAGACAGTAGATGTGTAGAGAGCGTCGTGAACTTACGTGAGCCTTCTCCTTTCCCATTGTGAAAGATTGTTTTGGTGTATGATATGATACGAGGTATGAGGGAAGAAGGAAAGATAGTGACGAAAGCTCACGGCCTTTATTCAGTTGGCCCGCTGGCGCGCACACACTGCGACGGGCGGGAAGCGTGGCTGGAAAGGGGGGCCAAATCCGCTATGTCGCTGCGCGCAGGCAGAGAAAATTTTTCTTGCGCCTCAACTTCCAGCTTCCTCTGCTTTTGCGCCTCGTTCATTGGACAATCACTGCTCGAAGCTTTGCTGAATTCGGAAGAATGGCAAGGACCAGTCCAGGCGGTGAACTGCGCAGGAGCTCAGCCCGCTGAACAGAATTTCGTTGAATAAGTTTGCTAACACTGTTGTAGTGCTGCTATCTCGCTGCATCTCAAACTTCCAAATTCACCCACTTCGAGAAAAGTAATCTCTCAGCTACTTGCTTTCCATTCGTACGCTTACAGTCGTTCTAGGCAATACAAGTGGGTTTGAATTTGAGTATACAGCCACTTTCCGACTGAATGCGCCGAGTGATTGCGCTCTTCAATCCATTTCAGTTTCCACGGGCAGAGTTGCGTCTATCAATACTGTGGCCGCCGCACTTAGCGGTTCTTGGGGGCAAAGTTGCTCGTGTGGCCACCAAGACGTCGTTTTAGGGCCAAAGGAGCTTGCGCACGTTCCTCTTCTTCGATGAGGAACCGGCAAAGCACCCATTGATCGCCCTACTCAGCAGATCTCGCGCCACTTCTTGACATCCTTCTCGAGCTGGAAGTACCTTTGGGCTTGACCGTCGTGACTGCGTTCCTGTGGCGTTTACCGCGGGAAGTGACGGATCAACAAAGGCGAGGGATTCAATTGAAAAAGTTCAAAAGCACGGGCACTTGGCCATGCACGACCTGGTATTCGACTGCGGCAAAGGAATTTGGTCTAATTCTGGACATCGATCTCACCGGGGCACTGAGACGAGGCACAATGACTGCACGGTCAATTCCAAGGCGCAACGTTTGCAGATTCGACTCAAGAATTCAAATCTCGCTCTTTTCTGACGTGGACCTATCCAAAAGTAGACTTTCAAAATGTATGTCGCAAGTTGAAGTTCCTTGTGCTTGCTCGATGCAACTGGTTTCGAGACTAGGGGGTTTCATGGATTTTTGAGTTTTTAAAAACGCAGGTTTTTGAAAACATGGACTTTTGTTGTTTTGACACCCCAATTTAGTCCTGCCCAAAACTCGAATTTTGTGCATTCAATTCCGTGTTCCGAAGAGCTAAACCGGCCGAAAGAGCAAATATTTCCGTGTTCCGAAGAACTAAACCGGCCGAAAGAGCAAATATTTCCGTGTTCCGAAGAACTAAACCAGCCGAAAGAGCAAATTTCAGGTCTTGAAAAGTGGAGGCAGCACGTGCACAACATGCACGTGACTTAAAAGTGGAAAACCCAGCAAAAATCCAAAATGCAGAAACTCGATGGTCAAACTACGGTCACGGTGACCGTAGTTTTGAAAACTCAGAGTTTTGACCATTTGGCAGAGCTTACGTAAGATTTTTGAGTTTTTGAAAATCCAAAATTTCCCAAAACTCACGTGTAAAAATTTCCCCGGACGAATGAAACCCCCTACTGGAGGTTCGGGTTCACTGAGAGTGTCACTGTACCAGCGAAAAGTCAGGGAACCGATTGGAAAACGAGCAGCGACACGATCTTGACGAGAGCAGTGCCAGATGGAGCTAGGATATTGGATCCCTACCTCCTTCCATCCAAAGATCTAGACTATTGGTCGCTTCTGAGCAGACACTCTGACTGAACATTGGCTGAGAAAGCCGGCATGGGGGTGCGAGCATCGTTCGATCGATGCTGGGCCGATCCCGTCGATGAATGGGGGCATCATCGTGCACATTTGAGCTTTCTTCGCTCGCTCTTCCCGCACACGCACTTTTTCACATGTACTTTCGAGCAACTGTCTCGATTGCAGGGATGGTTGCATCTGATAGACAGTGGACTAGGACGCCTCTGCAGCGCTGCCCGTACTTGCCGTGAACTGAAGCTCCTTCTCGTATCTACCCAAAGTATCCTTTGGAAATTTGGACCGGCACGTCAAGCAGAACGGCCTTGGCTGGCAGAACAGACTCAAGCAAACGCTGCAGATGTATCCAATATCCACGATCCTCCGGTGGCAGAAGCAGGCCGCCCTGAAATCAATCTCCTCGAGCGTGGGCAGATTCATCACTCCCCGCATCGACCTCGACGGTAAATACGTTGTCAGCAGTGTCTGTACCAGACTCGATCGCATGTCCGTGGCTCCCTCCTTCTCGTCGCTAGATTGGTCGTCGGCAAGGCGAAAGTACGTTCCCGAGGTAAGGTAAGACGCTTGCTGGAGAAAGACGGTGTCGTTGCCAAAGAGCTTGCAGACGTCGATGGTGATGCCTTTCTTCTGCGCTGCAAAGATGCAGTTCATCATCGGGATGTACTGTGTCGAGGCGTCTGGTGTCACGCTGAGAATCAAAATGCGCGATTTGAAGCTTCCCATACTGCCAGAACCGCCGCCGCCACCTGCTCCCGAAGCAACATTATTTGCGCCACCTGCTCTTGTCTGTGCTGTGGCGGCAATACCTTTACCAGCAGTGGCTGCATCCGTAGCATCACTGAGCCCAAGCCGATTAAGGTGGCACAGCGCCTGTGAGAGTGCCGAGACGATACCGACATTGACCGAGCGCGCCAGTGCCGCATGCTTTGCTGCCTCGTTTCCCTCATTTGCCGCAATCGCTTCTTGCGCCTGCTTTGCACGGTCAAACATCGACTTGCATGTATCCCGAACACCCCGCTCCAGATTATCGTCAACCAGCTTGAAGTGCTGATACGTGTTCGCATCTGGCTTGTGCGCTCGAGAAGAGGCCGCCGCGCTCACCGCTCCTGCGCCAGATACTTTGGCTGAGAAGGACGCCGTGGAATAGAGGAGCTGCGCGGTACCTGTTCCTGCTGCTGCATAGATAGCTACCCCGTTCTCGTGTTGCATTGCCATGTGCGCATTGAGCAGAATCATAATCGCGGACAACGCATCTTCCAGCGCTACATCACTCGACACTGACTTTTCCTTGCCCTTTCCGAAGGCTTCGGAACGTCGTGTCCATGCCAGAGGGTTGATGTCGAGCACGAGCACCAGAAAGTCGGGCGAGGTGCGTACCGAGCTGGTCTGGGACGACTGGATATGCGAGAAGCCTGCGTTGGCGATTTCGGTGGTCGACTTGGCTTGTACTATCGCCGACGGCATCTTTCAGCGCCCCTCAAGGTTGAGTCAGAATGCCGCGGTGTTTGAGCATGTGTGGTCGACGTGAGGGAACCATGTGCCTCGTAGCGAACGCTGAACAAGGGTCGTGGTCACTATGTAGCATGTGCTTGGATGTGGAGTAGGCTGCGCGGAATGACAAATGTAGTGTCAGCTTGGTTAGACCGACTTCCGAATTTCGCTGGGAATTTTTCGTAGAGGGTGCTTTTTGGCTCAAGGGTTCAGCAAGCTGCTCCACACTCTGGCCGACTCGCTATTGCTCCTCCTTCAGCCATTTCTATCAGACCTTCACTCCCTTTTGGCTTCCGGGATCCTGCCGTTCGAGGGCCGCCTCTAGAGAATAACTCCGCATGTTCTCGATCAAGCGCTTCGACGCTTTCGGAGCGTCTTCCTCCTCAGGAACCAAAGACGACTCTGTGGATACGGCCAAGCTCGATGCTCTCAACGAGCGTATCTTAAAGAAGCGCAAGCTCGTCCAGGGCGAAACACCCGTGGCAGCTTCACGAACATCCACCGCTGCTCCTGGCACTCCCTTGTCGGCATCGTCTTCCTCTCTCAATACTGGTCCTTCCGCAGCATCTGCCACGCCGGCCGCAAGACCTACTCTCAATATCCATCCCTCTCGCTTGAACGCAGCACCATTGCTCCGACAATCGGTCAAGAAGGCGCAGACAGGACCCAAGGAAAAGACAAAGGCCAAGCAAAGATACCTCAAAGCCAAAAAAGAGCGTCGCAAGGCAAGACAACGTGCTGCGCCAAAGAAACCCAAATCGAATGCTGAGCGAGCGACAGCGGTGGAGGACAATTCCATCGTCGCCCAACTGCCAGAAGAAGAGGATTTGCAGCATCTGGAAGCAGCAAAGAAGAAGGGAACTCAGCGAGAGGTACATTCTCATGCCTCGTCCAGCTCAGATTCCGACTCGAAAGCAGATTCCGACTCGGATAAAGACTCGAGCTCTGACTCCGATGCAGATCACTCCCAGTCAGCATCTTCTTCAGTTTCTGCGGCTGCTGCGCTAAATGATGGTGCCGATGATGCGAGCGTCGATGCAGGATCTGGAAAGGAGGAGCAAATTGCTAAGGGCAAAGAAGTGAAAGCGCTAGAGCGATTCCCACTTGCGGGAGTCAAGAAGGCCGTCGACCTCAAGCTGATAGGCTCGCTCGGTTTACCGGAAGGATTGTCGAACCGTACTGTCGTGGACCCCACCCTCTCCCGACCTCTTCCACACCAAACACTGCCCAGCAAAGCCGCAGCATCCACCAGGAAAGGGCCTCTCCCAGTGGCCAGCGGCGAAACAACCACGATCGATGAGTATTTGACCGAGATCCGTTCCGAAGACGACCAGTCAGCAACCATCTCTTCTCGTAGCAACAACGACGATTTCGGCAAGGTAGCGCTGAGCGATACTGTGCGCTCTCGACTCGAGGCTCTTGGCGTCAGCGAATGGTTTGCAGTCCAAGTGTCGGTGATTCCATGCTTGCTCGCTCAGCCACAAAGCCGATCGCTATACCGACCTTTTGCACCACCGCGCGACTTGTGTGTCTCCGCTCCCACAGGAAGTGGAAAGACGCTTGCATACACGGTACCTATCGTGGAGGTGCTCCGCACACGACAGATTGTTCGCCTTCGTGCACTCATCGTTCTTCCGACCCGAGATCTCGTCTCGCAAGTCCGGAGCACACTCGAGCTGGTAGCGAAAGGATCAGGGCTGCGCATTGGCACGGCGACGGGTCAACACAGCTTTGTGCAAGAACAGAATCTGCTTGTCGGGACATCAGCTGCGGGGGGCGATGCCGAAGAGGATGCGCAGAGGGAGTCCAAGGTAGATGTCTTGATCGCTACACCCGGTCGTTTGATCGATCACCTGGATTCGACGCCAGGTTTCACGCTGGCTCACTTGCGATTCTTGGTGATTGATGAGGCCGATCGCCTTCTCAACCAGTCGTTCCAGGAGTGGCTCCGACGAGTGCTGGCTGCTACTGAAGGCAAGGCGTCCGCAGCAGCTACCTCAACGAGCCAGAAAGAAGAAATGGCGGCAAGTTTGCAGCGAGGCTCAGCACAGGCACCGTACGAACTCTTTTCGGGCGGGGCGTCAAGCCTTGGAGCAGCAGCATGGTCCACGTTGCAAGAGGAAGCCGTTCCTTCGGTACAAAAACTTCTCTTCTCTGCGACACTTACTCGGGATCCTGCGAAGATCGCTGCTCTTGGCTTGCGAAATCCGCACTACATTACCGTGCAAGACAGTCATTCTGCAGGAGAAGAAGAGCCTCGGCGAACGAACGGCGGACAGCAACACGAGCGATTCTCGCTCCCACACTCGCTACGTGAGCACATGCTCGTCACAACGTCGGCGGACAAACCCTTCCACTTGCTCTACTTGCTTCATCGTCCTGACGACGTGGACAATGCAAGTCGAATCCGCAAGGCGCTCTGCTTCACAAAGTCGGTCGAGTCAGCCACGCGGCTTGTCAAGCTCATCGAGCTCTTTGAAGAGGTCAGAAGCGAGAGCGGGCCCATTCCGCACGGTGGACGACATCTAGCTGTCAAGAACTACTCTTCCGAACTTAAACCTTCCGACCGCCAACAAATCCTCACGCAATTTGGACAAGGCGAACTCGACCTCCTTGTGTGTTCGGATCTCATCTCGCGTGGTATCGATCTTCCCTCTGTCGAGCATGTGGTGTCCTATGATGCTCCGATCGATCCGGCCAAGTACGTTCACCGAGTTGGTCGAACTGCGCGTGCCGGTAAACATGGTGACGCCTGGACGCTCGTTGAAGAACAGGAAGCACGCCACTTTAAGAAGATGGTTCGCTCCGTCGTTCGTCAGACTCCCATCGCCAAGATCAAGCCTAAGGTGCTCAAGGACCGAGACGAGCCGGTTGACTACGTGAACGACGACGCTGTGACGCGCGAGCTGAGGAAGCTGCGTGAAGCGTATGAAGAGGCGCTCGGCAGGATGGCCAAGTTCTATCGTAATCAGTAAAGTGCGGATGCGTGGGCTGCTCACATCTCAGTAGTTCAGAGCTCAGTGGTTTGGCGACGCCAATCTCAGCCAGACTTCGGCAAGATAAGCTTTGTGTGTATATGCAGAATACTGCGAGTGTGTGTGTGTGACTTTGGTGAAGGATAGTGGAGCTTGAGCAACTTTGCTCCGTTCTTCATTTGTCCGCTCCTCAACTTGCATGTCACTAAGCTAGTCTTTTGCTCCTACAAAGCATTGAGACATTCTTTGCGATCCGGTCACTGTCTGAGAGAGAAAAGTCTGGATTTGCAGCTGAACAAGGTTTGAGTCTGTAGAAGTTGCAAGTTCTAGGTAGGACGCTTTCCGCTCTGCTGCGGAAGTATCGTTTGTGAATGTGTCGATTCCCTCATCTACGGCGGTCTCTCGTCTCTGTCGATTCTCTCGTCTCTGTTGTTCTCTCTTCTCTTTGCTCGTGTCTCTCGCCGCCGTCCTCTCGTGCTGTCCGTGGCAAAATGGTCGTCCCACAGGAACTGCGGAAATGTTTGGTGGCAAAAGTCAGATGCTCAGACAGCGCCAACAATATGCAGTGCGGGCGCCCACTAGCCCCAGACTGGCAAGCGTAAGGCATCGTCTACAAATAATGACGGTCTACAAAGCTTGTGGCGGTCAATCCCTCCTTTTTCCTTTTGTTCTTCCGGCCCTTGGGTTGCATCTCCTTCCGCAGTCCTTCCCGCTCTTATAACTCGCCTGCTGCTTCGAGCGTGCCATGGCCGCCTTCAAAGGAGGACCTGCCCTTCCCAAGCGAGCCGAAAACATGACCTCTAGCACCATCAGCCCCCCCGCAACGCCTACCAAGCGCAAGCGCCGCACCACCGACCTCCTCGCTAACTTTCCCAATGAGCAGGGCGATGACCTCGGCGATGATTCCACGGTCTTCGACAGCGATGTGGACGAGGACACCAAGCCTGCCATGATAGTCAATGGAGGAGCAACGGCTGTACCGATGTCGGACATGAGGTCGCCTTCCCACAAGACTGGACCCACGCCCAAGTTGGAAATCGATGACGACGCTGATGGCATGCCGTCAGGCAAGTTCCGTAAGGTTCTCGAGGCCATGGCCGACGTGAAGGCTGCTATTCAGCCCAGCACCCCCAAGAAAGCTGGGCGTGCCAATGCAGCCGCTTCGTCGAGCAAGGACGTGATGAAGACCCCGACGAAGAAGGGTGCCAGCGCCACGCCCAGTGGCCCGTCCACTCCAAACACCCCTAGGGAACAAGCTCCTCTAGCCAATGTCGGTATCTCATCTTGGTCCACACAGTAAGGCTCGCTGTAGAAGAAAATGACACTAACGTCTAGGTCTGCTTTCTGCTTCGTATGGAAATAGGCTTGGCAGCCCGAACACTGGAACGACCTCAACTTTGCCATCCTCAAGGTCGTGCACGACCATGTAAGTCATCCCTCGCCCGCCACTTGTCCCACAACCGCTCGATCAGATCTCACTGGCGTTTTTCTCGCGACGTCAAGAAAGAATATGAGCTGACCGCTGTTCGATCGTCTCTCTCACTGTCACATGCATCACGCAGGCTTCCGAGCTTTACGACGCTAGCCCTAGCCTTGCTCCTTGGAAGATCAAAGGTCGACTGCTCGTCAAGGTAAGATACTCGCCTCCCATCCTCCTGGCAGACTCAACCTTCCTTGAACCGGCTCGCTGACCACCAATTACGCGCATTCATTTACACACTGTCCTGGCAACAGCTCCGACAGCTGCTGAAGGAGGCCAACGGTGGCGACGTGGCAAGCAAACGCTGGGACGTGGAACTCAAGCCGACCCGCGCCAAGGCCTCGCCCAAGAAGCAGCCGCAGTAAAGACTTTCCGACCCGACCCGACTTGCCCCTGCTTCGTGTACCCGTGCAACGACATCAGCACAGCGTCGGCCGGCATTCGACGTAGAGCAGGCGCAAGATGCTGCAAGATCGCACAAGAAGTGTGAAAATGTATTTGCCTCAAATGAACAAAGTTGACCGTTACACTTCTAACCGAGCGTTCAATCATCCCACGGCATCCCCAATAAAAAGCTCTTCTGAATGTGCATCACCGCCGCCACGAAGGCCTCCAGATGGAAGATCACCTTCGACCCCGTCCTCGTCCTCAATTCGTAGAACGCTGCCTTTTGCACGATGGGCGCCTTGACCTGCGCATCGACCTTTTTCACCAAGTTATCCGTCAGGTGCTTGAGGATGAGTGTTGGTGGGATCGCGTGGACGAGGAGTTCGTAGAGCTTCGATCGAACTGCGAGGAGGTTATGCGGTGATGGGTCGGAGAGGATCAAGTCGGCTGTTTTGGCGATATAGATCTCCCAGTCTGGTTTCGCGATGCCGATGCCGCCGGACAGGTCGGGGGACTGCATGCGGAGCGCTTCGAGTACGAGCATCGCTTTGCGCAGATTGCCGTTGCAGTCGTCGCAGATCTGGGTTTGAACTGTCTCGGGGATGCTGAAGCGTTCTTTCTTTGCGACGTGGGTGAGCACCGTCTTGATCTGTTCGGTCAACGGATTAGGTTGAGAGATCGTTAGTACTTCAGCAAAGGTGCAACAATGGAGTTGGTGGATTTGGTGTGTAGCGTAAAGGTGCTTACCTCTTCGTCGCTTGGCGCACCCACTCGTAGCAGGAGACATCGCGACCTGATAGGCCCAATGATCTTGCTCGTGCTCGTTGCACACAGAACCAACCTCAGATTGCCCATGTACTTTTCCATCGTCCTACGCAGCGCGCTCTGTGCATCCCTACTCAACGAATCCGCCTCGTTGATCACCACCACCTTGAACCTGTGTTTCGCATTCAAATCCACGTTCTGAGTCTGCGCGATCTCCTTCAAAATGTCCTGGATGACGAGTCTGTCGTAGTTCCCTGCGTCCGACGGTGTGAGTTCGATGTGATAGTTGGACGAAACAATGTTAACGTCAATCTTGCGGTTGGATGGCGTGACGAAGACCCGTTGGTCGATTTTCAGCTTCGAACAGGCAAGACAGAAGGAGGAAGAGCTCCGTCAGATGAAGGCTACGCGACGAAAGCTATAAGGAAGGAACGTGGGAATGTTGGCGTACCTTGTAAGTTCCAGGGCCGTAAAGTTCGCGTAACAGACAGGCAATGCGGGTCTTCTTGCCGGCTCCCGAAGGACCGTACATCAGAATGTGAGGAAAGTCTTCATGGTCGGCGAGCGAGGAAAGACGTTTAGACAGATCTTGATGGTAGTGAAGCTCCGACAGAGCTTTTGGCCTGTACTTGTCGACGAACAGCATTGTGCTTGTTGCGAGATGGACGATGGTAAGCGAAGGCGAGGCGGTGGGGTTGCGAAGATGTGTGTGCATTCGAGTTGGAATGCTGGCTCAGCGCAAAATTGCGCAGCGCTGGCACACACGCGCGACCAACGCGCCGGTTTGTCACTTTACGCGCTACTCGGCCCTCCACACCAACTCGTGTCACGCTCAACTCAACCCGCCTGTCAACACTTCAGCACAGCACCACAGACCCAAAAGTCAACAACACATCTTCTGGTACTAGTCGACGTAGATCGCTGAGAGCGTTTGCAAACAAGGAGAAACCGTGAGAAACCGCGATAGCGCATATGACTAACCGAGGCGAGCATTACGCTCGAGCCGCGATGCCACGAGATCGATGTCCTCAGAAGAGGAGGATGCATCTGTCTTGCTCGTCCCGACCGACATGGTCGGGCTCAATGCGGCATCGGCATTCGTGTCCGCTTTCTTCGGCGTGCTGCGCGCGGCTGCTGATGTCTGTGATGACCTCGCTACGCTGAATGTGAAGGGCATCGGAGTCAAGGACTCACTGCCGTTGCTGTTGTCGTTGTCCTCGCGCAGCCGCCATCTCTCATGAAGCTCGTTCCCGCCCATCAGACCTGTGACGCGACCAGTTTCGACGCCGTCAATCATGTCCTCCACCATAGCTGCCTCTTCTTGGAGCATTCGAGCTTGGCTACGCTTCGCCCTCCTCGCTCTCTTCTTTTTCTCCCTGCGCAGCACTTGGGCAGCTTGCTTGGCTAGTTCCCGCTGTTGGGCTGCTGCTTCTTCCTCGAGCTTCCATGGCTCCTTCGGCGCTGCTTCAGTACCGATGGATGGAGATCCACGCAATCCGTAGCCGTCAGCTTCCATGTCCGAAAGCACATCCTGCGAGATACACAGGTCGAGGATCAGCGGCGCGTCTTCCAGTCGCATGCTGGAAGTTTCGCCAGATCTGCTCCGAGTAAGGAGACCGATAGCGCTCTCCATCTCCCTTCGCCATCTCTCAATTGAATTGATCTTGATGTTTCGCGAGGTATTCCGATCAACAATGAATGGATCCTGGACCACAAGCTCGTCATCCGCCCACACATCTGCTTGTTCATCGCGCAACGCCGCCCGCCCTTCGGCGTCCCGGGATGCAAGTTGCGGAGGCGTTGAGGGTTCGACACGATCGCCGCCGGATTTGGAGCCGCCATCTTCGCTTGCTGGATCAACCATGACATGTCGTGGCTTCGGAGCACGTCGGCGTTGCAACGGAGCACCGTTGACCACAGAGATGGCTTGTGCATGTCGATCGAGCTGCACATAGAAGCGCACAAACGATACGAGCATCCTCCCGAGCAATCGATCCGCGCTGGAATCCTGGGCGCGCGCAGATGTTGCTGAAGCACCGCCGCTGGCGATCCCGAGCGCCTTCTTCTTGTACGCGTCAGCCAAGACGACCTGGTTGGACGCAAAGGTGACATTGTACTTCTTAGGCCGTATAACGTCCACGACCAAATCTCGTCGCCCGTTGTTGCCACGTATCGGTCGCGGTGGGCGCAAGTAAAGGAACTTCGGTCGAATCTTCAGACTGTTGAGTAGTTCTGGGCTCTGCAGGTTGGGAAGTACGCCTTCCACCTGAAGTACTTGTAGCGCCATTAGAGCGATAGTGTAGCTGCTGAATGTCGGCGACCCTCGCTTTCCGGCAGGATCGTTGAGGTCGCGTTGCGAGAACCAGTGCTTGAGGAAGAAGATCAGCGGGCGCACAAGGTCCGGTTGCAGGTCGGCATAAGCGGAGATTAGCCGAGAGTTGAACAGGCCGAAGCGGTCGTTGACGTTGAGATCGGCTGGAATGTTGTGCTTGCGATGAACCATCTTGACGATGGGGACGCTGGCACCTCTGATAGCGACGACGCTGTGAAACATACCTGAGTTGCGAATGGCCTTGGCTATCTGTTGAACGCTGTACCACTCTGGTATGCCGTCAGAATGGTTGACAAGCTCATTAGGTTGGCGGCATAGCTCTGAAGGGGTGCCGACACCGTGTGGGCGGGTCGGATCGAGCAAAACCAGATCCAGATCTGATGAACCGGCCGCGAGACCCGTCACGCTGGAGCCAAAGGCGGCCACTTGCAGGCCTTGGCCGGACCACCTGCGAGTGATGGCACGTTGCACGTCGGCAATGACCTCGTCGCGCTGCGCTTGACTTGATGCAGCTGGACGAGAATCTTGCCAGAAACCTCGCAGTTGACGGCCAATTGCCACATATACATCGACGCGTTTGGAGGGAGGGAACGACTGTCCAGGCCGCAGGCGGGCAATCCACCTTCGGCAGACGTTTCGCTTTGCTTCGACATGAGCACGCTCGCGTTCTTTCTCGTGTTCTTTCTGCAGCTTGATAGCCTTGATTCCGTCCTCTACCTGCTTCTGCATGGCCAGCCTCCTCTTGACCTTTTCTTCCGCTCGCAGCTTGATGCATAGCTCTACCTCAGCTGTGCGATGCGCCGCTCCGTCCTTGTCCACCTTAAGGGCAGCCATGCCATCGTCGATCTCTTTTTGTATGGCCAACGTGCTTCGCTCCTTCTCTTCCTCTCCATAGTCTGTTCTGCGTGCAGCCTCTTCGCTTCGATGCCCGCGGTTGATAAATTCTGCTTGGATCTCTGTCTGAGGCACACTGTCAGGACAACGATTGGCGAGTGTGGCTGGTTGGGAGGAGACCACATGGGTGGTGGTGTGGAGCTTCTCGTCAACACCACTGGACAGTTGGATGCCAGGGGGCGCATCCACGTCGCTGGAGCCGGTTGCAGAGGGCTGGTGGCGGCCGATAGGGCGATCTCCGAGCTTGCTGACAGGATCGAGGTCTGAAATGGTACTGTTTGGAGACAAGGGATTCGTGTCACGTCCGTGATTGTATGCACCCAGAGATTGAGCATGGTCAGAGATGTAAGCACGGGTTGGTGAGCGTGAACCTTGAAGATTTGCGAAGTAAGCTTGAGATGCATTGAAATCGATCGTCTGGAGCTGACGCGGTTCGTCCGTGCTGGAAAGCCCTGATGCTATGTGTGGCTGGCCAAAGTTGGTTTCGCTGAACGAGACGTCAGCAAAAGAAGATGAGCCGGCCATGCTGTCTGCGGTGCAGCTCGCGAGCGCTGTGGAACAGGCAGCTTCGGAGCGCGGTGTTGGATCGTGGACGCGTCGACAGAAGCTGTCGATGGTCGTGAGGGTGGCAGTATGGAGACTTTGCGTCGAGAGGTATGTATCTGGAGCCTCGTAACCTAAGCTTAGGTTCGCAGCTGGAGGACTATCGACGGAGTGCAGTGCCTGGACATTTTTATCACACTGAAGCAAAAAGCGTGTGTCGCCGCTGGCGTCTCGCTCTAAACGATAGGCTTCTTGAACAGAGTGGTACGAGAAAGAGTCGATGCTACGGCGGTTGTTGTTGGGTGTAAGGGTAAATGGAGCATTTGATTGCATGGGTATTAAGTAGGTTTCTGACACATTGAAGCAAAATGGCGCGGTCTGCGCAGCGTGATAGCAATTGGCCTCTGAGCTCAGCTTGCAGATCACCAATTGACACCCTTCCTCCACACTTTTCGCCAGATACGTCAAAAAAGCCCGCACCAGAACGCAGTTCAAACAAATGGCTACAGGAAATTCGGACACAAAAAAGAGCACTTTTAATCACACCGCAGAAGTAAAAACCAAAGGTTCGGGAGTTGGGTTCGTATTCAGGGTCTATCTCGACTCCCTCAGCTCCGTCTTTTGCTTCACCGCTCACAGCTTCGATAAAGTCATGGCTACACAACGGCCCATGTTTGCATCGTCATAGCCTCACTGGCAGCAGAGAGGTGCAGCCATTCATTGCGACACAGGAAGCACCTGGATTGACCCACGGGATTTTACGTCCTCAGCTACAAATCGTGATTCTTCAGCTCATGCCGAGTCAACAGTAGCATATCTCTTGCTTGCACCGCTAGCCCAGGACAAGGCCGAAACACGCACTCAACTCTGCAGCAAGGCAGACCTCGATATTGAGATGGAGGAGTCAATAGAGGAGCAAGGCGCCATTGCCACGTCCAAGTTCAAACCCTCAAAAGCATCTCTCGCAGCGCGGCACCGACAAAAGGAGAGCGACGTAGTCGACGACTGGGACGCTGACAGTAGCGACGACGACGGGCCCACCGACAACGGAAAGACGGTCGAGTCAAGTCGGAACCGAATAGATGTCTTTCGTGCTTCCAAGGACCAGTGGACAGAAGCGTAAGTACTATTTTGGCCACCTGCCGTGTTCACAATCTACGTCCAGGTGCTCATAGTCACGATCTTGTCCGAGTATCTCTCCCGCCGACACACTCATCCTACATGATGCCATTCAAACATCTGTACTTCCCGGCAATTTGGGTACTTGTAGCAATTCGCAGGCTCCCTCAGCTGTTCCCATCCTTGCATCTGGCCACGGTCGCAGCCTACCCGGGTCCGCTTTTGGCCAACACTTGGAAGTCAATGGCAGTCAGCCGACGAGGGGAGTCCATGCATCTACATCGAAGCCACATGGCGGGGTAACGATTGCGGCAACACCGCCGCGCATTCTTCAACGTCCCAAGGAGGCTGCTGCCGGCATGCGAAGCGATGGTACTTCGGCCAGCGCCTCCAACTCGGCATTACAGGAGCGCAAAACGATAGAGCAGCGTCAGGAAGAATATCGTCTGGCGCGCGAGAGAATCTTTGGTCCTTTCGCCAAGACGTCAACAGGCAAGAGCGGCTCATTGAAGAGACAGTAGCGTCCAGCTGGCGTATCGGCCTGCCCTCCTCCGGACCCCCCTCACGTGTAGCACGCTCATCGCGTCACCACGTAGTAGAGATCAACACACGCAAATATACCCTAATGTACGTTCAGACGGTGAAGTTGTTCTTGACGCACCCTGGAGCGTCCATGTATAACATACATTTGCCATCACCCCGAAAACAAGGATAGAAATGCACTGGCGTTCTAGCATCGACGATAGCGGGCCACCTGCAAGAGTGAATTGAGTCTGATTGTTACATCGTTTGCAATCAACACGGAAGTCTTTTTGCACCTCGTCGCTCAGGGTTGGCGCCGGCCACATCACGCTTTCACTTCAGTGGCTACCAGCCGTGATGGCTGGTACGTTGAACAAGACGAAGACAGAGGGAACACCTACGATAGCACGAGGATCGAATGCGACGCCCCCCCCGGCAAACTCGTACTGGAGAGGGATCGGCACTCTCCTGGCAAAAGGCCACGGAAGAGAGTGAGGATATGGAGAAGGCGCGATTCGGAAGCTTGCGATTGTTGTCAAACGAGCGTCATCGAGGTTCGCAAATCCCGCCCGCTCGGACCGTCGCTGCATCTGAAGGCGGGTCCAGCAGCTCCGCAATGAGTCTGGCAGCCGGTTGATAAGAACTTCGTCTGCTTGCAAACTTAGGCGTACGGTTCTCTCACCAAGTTTATATGCCGTCCTACCGATTGGAGAGGGGAAGGGGAAATCACCTGCAATGCAATAAGCTGCTCGGTGCGGCTGCAAATCTTCTCTGACCGCAACACCACACCGCTCGCTGTCTGCACAAATCTCGGTGGTCTGCACTCGGACCCGAAGACGTAGGAGAGGAAGAGCTGTGGTTCGAAATCGAATACAAGCCGCAGCGTTCCGGCCACTTCCATTGAAGTTGAAACTCGCTATGGACATCGAGAGGATTCCTTCTGCAATTCAAAATTCGAAAACGTTTGTATTCACAATTGGTTAACTCGCGCCAGGTTGTCGATTTCTTCCGACCAGGCCTTTTAGAGCACTTATCTCGGGTTTGAGCTCTGCGCGCACGCTGGACAGCAATAGCGAGAAAAAAAAAAAAAAAAAAGGTTTCTTCTCGCCTCCGCCTCAACTCTTTCGGTGCTCCGTGCTACCCACACCGGTCAGTGCGGCCGTATATTCGAAGGTGGGGTCCGATCGCTTCGCTCGCTGGATCTTCTGAATGCACCCCCGGCAGCTGAAAGAGCGTGTGGACAGGCGAAACGGAACTGTGCAAGCGCTCCAGTGCCCAAGTTCAACTCTACCCTTACAGGTCAAAAAGTTGCGACCAGAGAATCGAACCGGACGGGCCAGCAAGGCAGCACGCAGGCACTGCACTTGGTTCGAAATTTTGTCTGCTCCGGTCTGTCCCTATCCTGTTCTCGATCTTCCTGTTCCCTCAGGCGTTGCGCCAGTGTCAATCAACTTTCGATGGCCGATTTTTTTTTTTCTGTCTTTTTCCCATCTTCCTGCCCGCCCGCTCGCTTGCTCTCTCACTCGATGACCCTGCCGTTGAGCTGATCCGAGAGCTAGCCATCGCGCAATTCGCTTCGGTCTGTCCACCCATCCAATCATTCGTCGCTCTTCCGCCCGCTCTCACCCCTGGCCCTTGCCCGCGCGGATCCCTTCAAAAATACCTTTCTTCCGTCGTCACTCTCCTTCCTACCTTTTCCCACCTATCTACCACCTCTCACTCCGTAGTACAGGTAAGCATCCGCTCCGTTCATCGTCCATGCTCCCAGGCAATCAACCTCTTCTTTGGCATGCACAAACGTGAAGGCAACCTCTATGTCGACCGGCGTTGTCGCGATTGTCATCGAGCTCGACAGCGATCGTGGGCATGGTTGCGCCATTGGATCAAGGCACGGTCATGGTCCATGTGCTGCTCGATCTAGCACAGCATCATGCCTGATGCCTGATCTTGCGATCGCCAGCTGGAGTCGTTCACACGATTCTGTCTCGTCGCCCCCTCTGCTTTGATCAACGGACTGGACTTCGTCGTCGGCGAAAGCTCTGGGCCCATGTCCCAGAGCACATGGTAGCGCGTAGTTCTGATCTCTGTGTCGCCTGTGGAACGTCGCTATAGTCCAGTTTAGGACTGCTTTCTTCCAGACGTTCTTTGCCATCGGATGACATTGTCGCTGCCTGCGTTGTCTTCTGTTATCCATCTCCCAGTTGCTGACCCGCTCCTCTCTCCTTCCTTCGCTTGTTCCACTCTCTCCTCCTGCAGTCAAAAATGGGTACCGTTGCCGACCCCGCCAAGACCAAGAAGTCTCTCAGTGGCTTTGCCACTGATTTCCTCATGGGTGGTGTCTCCGCCGCTGTCTCCAAGACCGCTGCTGCCCCCATCGAGCGAATCAAGCTTCTCATCCAGAACCAGGATGAGATGATCAAGCAGGGCCGTCTCGCCGCCCCCTACAAGGGCATTGGCGACTGCTTCGTCCGCACCTACCAGCAGGAGGGTCTCGTTTCCCTCTGGCGTGGTAACACTGCTAACGTCATTCGTTACTTCCCCACTCAGGCTCTTAACTTTGCCTTCAAGGACTTCTTCAAGTCGCTCTTCGCCGTCCCCAAGTCCGCTCCTTACTGGAAGTCGCTCTCGGCCAACCTTGCCTCCGGTGGTGCCGCCGGTGCCTCGTCGCTCCTCTTCGTCTACTCGCTTGACTACGCCCGTACCCGTCTTGCCAACGACGCCAAGTCGGCTGCCAAGGGCGGAGGAGAACGTCAGTTCAACGGTCTCATTGACGTTTACCGCAAGACCCTCGCCTCGGACGGTGTTGCCGGTCTCTACCGTGGTTTCGTCCCCTCGGTCGTCGGTATCGTTGTCTACCGCGGTCTCTACTTCGGCATGTACGACTCGCTCAAGCCCGTCCTCCTTACTGGTACGCTCTCCAACAACTTCCTCGCCTCGTTCCTTCTCGGTTGGGGTGTTACCACTGGTGCTGGTCTTGCTTCTTACCCTCTCGACACCATCCGTCGACGAATGATGATGACCTCGGGTGGCAAGGTCCACTACAAGAACATGTTCGACGCCGGCCGATCCATCATCGCCGCCGAGGGTGTTCCTTCGCTCTTCAAGGGTGCCGGTGCCAACATTCTCCGTGGTATCGCCGGTGCTGGTGTGCTCTCCGGTTACGACAAGCTCCAGGAGATCCTCTTCGGCAAGGTCTACAAGGGTGGCTCTGGTTAAACAGCCCCTCAAACGTCCTTCCTCGTTCCCCTTCTGTGCAGTTGGCTATGTTCTTAGTCGACCTTCACGGAGTGAAAATTCAGCCCTTAGATCTGATCATCCTATCTCTTGACGTATGACATGTGTGCGTTGGTGTGAGTGAGGAAAGAGAGAGGTGCGTTGCTCGCTACCAAAGGTGTGCGGGTTTCTCCGCGTTGAAATCTCGCGCTTGACGGTGCGGAGGCGCCAAATCCAAGACCTGCATGCAGAACCGCTCGGGCCGTTTTGCACTGCAACATCCGCATTGGATGTCACATATGCTGTGCTCCTCACCTCCATCTCCATTACCATGTTTACTAAAAAAGAACGAAGACAGCCAGCGCCATCGTCACTTGACCTGTCCTCTCTGCAATCCTACTCTCCAAGCTGGTCGCCGCATCTTCGATTGGCCACCTGCATCTCGATCAAGTATGCTGTGCAACGCCATATAGAGCGTGCTGCTGCTCTAGCTCAGAATGCAGGTCCAGCCGCTCCGCTGCCTGCTTCAGGTCTTTCGCCTCACTCACTTGCACAGGAGTGGACTGATTATGGGGAAAAGTTTCTAACAGCGACATGCCAGCATCTGGGCATACCCGAGGTATCGCTGCCTCCAAATCCAATCAGTCTCGAAGATGTCCTCTCGGCTGCTCAGGGTCGTCTCAAGCATGCAGATACCCATGATCCCATCTGCAATAACGAGCCAGAGTTCGAATCAGGGTCAGACCATGCTCGCCGCTACCCCAACCTCGATCTCCCCATCGACGACTCTAGCAAGACTGACTCTGACAATCAACAACGCCAGGAAGGGCAGATGCAAAGCTCTTCTGTCAGCGGCCAGAACGACGAAGCCTTTGAACCTTCAGCGGCCCTCGAGAGCCTGCATTTGGATCCGTCCGCTGCTTCCTCTTCGCAGGGCTCTGATCATGGTTCTGACAGCTTCCCATACGACCAAGATGCGCAAGTGCTCCCCGACTACTTTCACAGCCAAGCCGATCCATCGTCGTCGTCACAGTCGGTCAGTGCTGAGCGCAGCCGCCAGCAGAGGGCTCGAGCCCTGTCGCAAGACATTCTGGCACCCGTTCCTCCTAAACGAATGGAGGGTGCCATCGATCCGATGTCCGGCCAGGACATCGAGGTCGCTCATGAGTTGCTTCTGATCGCCCTGGGCTTGGGTCAGTTCCGGGCTCAAGACGGCTCGTCCACCATCTTTGAACAAGACTTTCTCTTTGGCGAAACCCAGCTTGATCTACCTCGTTCCGTCCCACAAGATGCAAAGGCGCGAGCAGGACCGAGCCCTACCCCGACACGTGACGGCCGACCTTCGAACACAGCATCAGCTTCTGAAAAGGCGCCTTCTCCCAAATCTGCTTCCGCGGCTGGTCCTGGAAGCGCCACGGACGACGCGTTGTCAGAGGCTGGAAGGATGATCGGAAACGCATCGAAGAATGCTTTTACGTCGCTCAAAACAGGCACGCTGTCTGGCTGGAGCAAGCTTTCGTCTGCGAGCAAGGAGCTTGTGACCTCCCAACCATCCACAAAATCTGCAGTCAAGCCCGCCGGCAACAATTCTAAACCGCCAGTCAAGCCCAACGAGGTGTGCCACTATGACGCACGAGCACGCTCGCTGATCTTTGTTGCTGTCACCGCCATGGGCATCGCAGCCCGACAGGTATGGATGGCTGAGAAGCTCATGGCCCAAACCATCTACTTTATCATGAGCGAAGGCGATAAAGCCTCGGCATCGAAGAACGGCAAGGGCATCGTCGAGCAGCTGCCGGCAGGCGCCTCGCTTGATGCACGCACTGGCTCCATCACTCACGTTTCTCAACGGTCAGAGTACATGAACCAGCACTCGGGCACGGTAGTGCAGCGAGAGCGAGAGAAGGTGACGTGGGGGAAATGGGCTGCTATGGGAGGCGGATTTATAGCAGGAGGCTTAGTGATTGGCTTGACAGGTGGACTGGCTGCACCCCTCATCGCGCCAGCCCTCGTAGGTCTCACCGGTGCTTCCTTCCTGGCCACCTCTGGAGGCATCATCATGCTTGGAACGCTGTTTGGCTTGGGCGGCGGCGGCCTAGCAGGTTACCGCGTCGAACGACGCCTCCGAGGAGTGTCTTCGTTTTCGTTTGCCGAGCTGGTCACTGAAGCACGCAAGGCGGGTGTTGCGATTCCGAGCCTGCACGCCACCATCTGTTCCAGCGGACTCATCCTGGAGACCGAGCAACAGATTGCGCCATGGACGCGGATCTTTGAGCGTGCCAAGGACGGCCGCGATGCATTTGCAATCGAATGCGAGGCAGACATGATGAAAGAAGCGGGACAAGGTCTGCGGTCATACATGCGCGACAACTTGATCCGCACCGGCGGAACGAAAGCAGCTGAAGAGGTGGTCAAGAAGACGGCACTTGCAGGCATCGCTGCCATCACTCTTCCCCTGACCGTCTTCAACGCAGCTTCAGCTACACTTGATGGCGTCTTTGTGCGCGCAAAGACCAAGTCGTATAAAGCAGGCCTCATCCTTGCCGAGACATTGAGGAACGAGGTGCAAGGCCACCGGCCTGTCGTCCTCATCGGAACTTCGTTGGGCGCAGCAACCATCTTGACCGCATTGACTGAACTCGCCAAGGACCCAGAGTACACGTCTCACCTGGTGGATTCGGTCATCCTCATCTCGGCACCAATCACTCCCTCTGCAACAACGCTGCGAAAGGTACGGTCGATCGTTCAGCGGCGCTTTGTAAACGTGTTTTCTTCCAAGGACATGGTGTGCGGTATTGCTGCATGGCTTGGCTCCGGCATCTCGGTGGAAGAGCTGAGGGCGGGTAAGCTGCCTCGTGTGGTTGGAAGCCGCGCAATTTATGATGTGCCAGGGATTGAAAACATCAATGTGTCGGACATCATCTCGAGCCACTTTGAGGTCAACGATGCCGACAAGCTATCTGCCATTCTTACTCGCTGCGGAGCCTTGGAAAATTGAGTGCCATAGGATCGCTGCAGACAGACATATTGCAAATGTGAATTGGACAACGCTCCTCTGGTTCAACCGACTTAGAGAACCTGTGTCGTCGTGATATCGAGAAGTCGTAAGATACAGGTTCGTGTCATCGAGCTCCAGCTCTGCAGTGCGAACAGTCACATCGAAATTAGGTGTAAACTGCGGTGGCGACCCGCTTCTAACACATGATGCCTGTGTTAGAACAGCATCCATGGCGCAGGTCTAACAGCTCGGCATCCTAAGAGGGGGTCATCGGCAATGGATCATGCTAATTTCGATGTGAGTGAGGCCGGTGTCGAGTCGCGGCGTGTCTCGCGCGAAAATGTTCACCAAAACGATGATCAAAGCATTGCAATTGCGCACTGACGCATGTCCGACCACCGAAGCTCGTGTGTGTGCTCAGCAGAAACTCCACATGCTGCGCAGCGGGCCATACATCCTTCCCGCAACCATCCACACCACCCACACTGCAGATATGGCCGATGCAACTGACGCGGCATCGCCGCTCAAGATCAACATCAAGGGACCCTCGGATCTGAAGCTGAGCATCGACATCACTTCGGATCAGACGGTCCGCCAACTCAAGGAGGCGATTGAGAAGCAGAAGCCCGATGTTCCTGCTGATGCCCAGAGACTCATCTACGCCGGCAAGGTCCTCAAGGACGAAGAGGCGCTTTCGGTGTACAAGATCAAGGACGGAAACACGGTGCACATGGTCAAGTCCGCGGCTCGATCCGCACCCACGACGGGTAACCCATCCGTCCCCGGAACCGCACCATCGGGTGCCGGGGCTTCCAGCAACGCGGCCTCTTCACATTCGCAAGGCGTGCCGTCCAATTTCTCGGCAGGTCAAAACTTCACCAACAACCCGCTTTCTGTTCTCAACCGGGCCGACTACGCAGGCCCTCACATGGCTAGACTGCTTAATGAGAGCGGTGGCGCATTTGGCGGCATGGGACTGAATCCGCGTGATCCAAACATGATGATGGGTCTGATGCAGAACCCAGAGGTGCAACGACAGATGAGGGACATGATGTCCCGTCCCGAGTTCATCGATCAGATGATCGCGATGAACCCGCAACTGCAAGGCATGGCCCCACAGATGCGCGAGATGATGCGTTCAGAGCAGTTCCGCGAGATGATCACGAACCCAGAAACCATGCAACGAATGGCACAGATGTCGCAGCTGATGGAGAATGCTGGTATGGGTGGCATGGGTGACTTCGGTGGACTTGGTGGTGCAGCATTCGGGGGCAACCACGGTGGCAGCGGTCAGTGGCCTCCTCCGGGCGCCTTCGGCGACAGCGGAAACAATGGCAGCGGCAACGACAACACCAATGGACGCAACAATGGCCGGGCCAACACTGGCATGTTCAGTGGCAACTTCAACGGCATCGGAAACACGGGAGGAGATGGAGCGAGTGGACAGGCACCACCGAATCCATTTGCAGACCCGTCTTTCCTCCAGCAGATGTTCGGAGGAGGTGGTGCAGGCGGTCTTGGTGGGCTTGGAGGACTCGGCGGGCTTGGAGGGTTCGGTGGTGGAGGAGCAGCAGCGTCGCGAGACCCACGCCCTCCTGAGGAGCGATTCTCTTCTCAGTTAGAGCAGATGCAGGCGATGGGCTTCTACGACGGCCAGGCCAATGTCAGAGCGCTACTTATGGCTGGAGGTAGCGTAGAGGGTGCCATTGGCATTCTGCTCGATAATCCGAATCCACCAGCGCCAGGTAACTGAGGCCAACTTCCCAACATTATGCTTCACCGCCTCGCTCGTAGGCTATGCGACGGCTTTTCCCGCTTCGTTCCAATACTAGGATCGCGCCCCGATGCAATTCAGTTACGCAGACAACTTATCCGCTGCCTGCTACGCGGTTCCTGGTTGATTGTGAATAACGTCTCGAGAGTCAGTGAGGCGCACAGGATGGATCCTTCGTGGCTGGGCAACGATACAGCACGATGATGGTTGGCCGGTCAACTGTGAAAGCTTCCAAAACAATCGTTCTCGTGCATACGAAATGAAGCGCTGGTAAAGCCGAAAATACGCGGAGCTTGTACCTTCTCCACATGAACCAAAGCGATTTCAGGGTCGGTTGCATGCAGCACAGCCCTCATCCTGTGCGACTTTTGGCATCTTCCGCACAACGTGTCTCTCGAGCACGATCTTCAGCGTCTAAGCCTCACGATTTGTGCAAGCTTTCAGTGCTTTCGATGGATAGACTTGGCTCCATCAATCATCAGAACCTGCTGCATATGAAGACATGGTGAACCGCTGATTGTCAAGAACGGTTCGAAGCAACATGCGACCTACAGCACAGCCCCATGAACGGAGCTACCGCCAAGAAAACTGGCAATTGCAAGCACCGTATACGTCGGCCAGGCCAGGTCCGGCTTCGTCCCCATTGCATACGTATGTCACCTACGTTCCGCTGCCTCCTGCTGCACCCGCACTGCCTCCTCCGCAACCCACTTGCTCGGACGCTGCATTTCTGCCAAACCCTCACACGGCAGCGTCACCTCATCCACCGCAGCACAATGCGAATGCATCGAGGCTACCGGCCGGCCCCCAAACTCATGCTTATGGATCCCACATTCGGACTCGTTCAAGCACGCAACAAACGCTCGCTTGCTCTCCTCCACATGCGTCACCGTCTCCGCTCCCGCATCGTTTGGTGAATCCGTACGAACAGAGACAGCAATCCCTGGCCTCAAATGGTGCTCCGATGCATCACACCCCAATACCCAGTAATGCCACCAGGCTCAGCTTTGGTCCAGGCGACCCGCTTTCCTCAGATTACCGCCCATCCGACGCATACCCTCCCGGTCAAAACCCGCAGTCTGTGTCGTCACCGAGGTCGTGTCGCGGGAACAGCGTCTCTCCAACGCCTTTACCCTCCACACCGCGGCCGAGGATAGCGCAACAAATAATGTCAAGCTCTTCGACTCACTACAGAACACCAGATGGTGCAGTGAGGAACGACAAACAGGCCTCGTCGCATTGTACATCTACACATGAATTTGACAATTGTCCCGGCTGTCGTGCTGAGATGGACGATGCCATCAAAGCTTCCTTGCTGTCCGCTCGGCAAGAGGATGAGCAACGACGCCGCGAGCTTCGGGAACAGGACGAACTCAACCGTATCTATGCCGTAAATCTTGAAGAGAACGAACGACAGCGTCGCTTGGCCCGGGAGGAAGAGCAGCTCCTGCAAAAGGCCATTGAAGACAGCCGCCGGGAAGCCGAAAGGCAGCTACAGCGCAGCACGCAAGACGAACACCTTCTGCTCGAAGAGTCACGTCAATATGCCCTTCGTCAACGAGAACAAGACGCTAGGTTAGAAGCAGAGATGCTCGAAGCCGCCAAGCTGGCTTCCACAACACTTGAAGAGCAAAGGCAGCAAGAGCTTGATGCGATGCACGATGCTGAGAAGAGGGCGCTTCAGCTCAGCCTGCAAGAGCAAGAAGAAGAGTGGGGTCGCCGCGAGAGTGCAGAGCGCTCTCTACTCGAGTTTCTCGATCAGAGGGGGGCCTTCGAACGCTCCGCTACCCTGCTGTCACCGGATGTTCAGACCCAGCCAGGTACAGCGTGCCACTCATCTACGCAGCAAGCACCTCTTCTCCGACATACGCCATCATCAACAAGCATGTCCAAGGCCAATGATCTCGAGGCCGAATACTGGCGCTTTGCAGGTCATGACGTGGCCTATCAGCTCGCGCTGCAGATGCATCAGGCCTCGATCGCCGACTCCAGTCAACACACTCAGTCTGGCCCTTCGACCGCGCTTTCACGTAGGCCCCTGCCACAGACACCTCAGATGTCGGGGGGAAGCAATGGTTTCGGTGAACACACGGCCGGTTCCGCATGCAAAGGCGATCGTCACCCCAGCTCATCGCAGCCAGCGACTCTCCATGCTTCCGAGGACGCTCCTCCAGCTTACGCCGAGCCATTATCGCCCTTCGAGAGCCAACCCAACGCTGGCAAGCATCAGGCTGGGGCGTCGAGGCAAGCCTTTCACCTGACCGACAGCACATCACCCACTTCCGCCAATGCGGAGAAGGTATCGTCACCTCGTTACGACTCGGCTGCACTCCAGAGCCTTAGCCAGCCAGTTCTGCAGCAGCTGTCGTCTTCATCCAGCTCGGGTCGTAGCCAATTGGATGAAAGTCTCACGCCGCTTTCCTCTGGGACACATCTCGGAGCTATGCCAAGTCTGCCGGACCCATTTTCGACGCTCTCGGGCTCGGAAGAGGCATCACCTGCTCCGCATAATACTACAGCCTCGCCTCCCATTCTGGATCGTGGGAGCTCACATACCAGGCTGCCGTCCAAGCGTTCCAGCACTTCCGCAAGCAGCCTGGCTCCCGAACATAGAGGACAGCGAGCGCTGGCAGGCATCGACTTTGGCTACTGTAGCCTACCGTTTGCATCCAAACTTGACAAGAGTAGTTTGCCTACTGCTCAATCATCCGCAGCAAAAGTGCTCTTCCCAGCATCCATTCAGCTGACGAGTGTCTCGAAAGCTCACGCTCAATCGGCGTCTGGTAGCCACGTACACGATGGCGATGGCCATACTTCACAGAGCTGCAATTTCTTTGTCATCCGAGCCCATTCTTGGAAGAGCCTGCTACGGGCCATCGCTTGGTATGGCAACTGCCGTGTCGAAGCTGCACCCGCGGAGGTCGCCTCTGCGAGCGATACACAATCGCACTGCTTGCTGCGTGTTGAGGTTGAGTTCGTCACGCCCATGAGGGTCGATCTCGGATTTGGCGCCGGCGAGTACGCCAAAGCTGCTCAAACCACGGGCAGCATGCCGAAGAATCCTTCGCCAGCACATGTAGCCCTATGCCTCTCCCTTTTACCGATCGCGTCGTCAAAGTCGTCCGCTGGCGAAGCAAGCGCGTGGCTCAAGTCGGAAGAGTATCAAGTGATCAAGCGCGAGTCGAGACGGCTCGATGCTTGGTATGCGGGAAGGGGCTCCACGAGACGTCTTATACAGCTTGCGCGCCAGCCGCCTGCGCTACCGGTGCCCCTAGTCGATGTTGCCCAGCTGCTACATGCCTCGCACACCTTCAGTGCTGCCTGCCCGTCATCGAGCTCAAGTGCACGCCACTCGCCGAGGGATCTACACCACGCAATCGAGAGGCACGACGAAGGCTTTGTGCAAAAGCAAAAGGCGATGCTAGCTGCTGGCTCCGCCTTGGCGTCTCAATCCGGCCTAGCGTCCACTGCATCGCGTGCATCTTCAAATCCGCACCTGAGCATGCAGGGACGCAGTCCGACTTCCGCCTCGACCGACTTGAACAGAGAGGGGGACGACGATGAAGACATTGATGATGACGGCGAGGAACTCGACTTTAACGACTTCAGCCTGCTCGAGCACGGCTTGGCAGCCGACGGCTCGTTTGACGCCCAAGACAAGATGCTCATGGGCAAGCGCCAGAGGCTGAAAGCCAAGGTCAAGCGTCGTCTTGCCAAACGCAATCCGGATGGCAGAATTGTCGATGAGGATCTCGCTACGTGGATCACCCCTTTCGACCTTTCGGAGCACGGCTGAATGATCCAACTTTCACAACAGCGTAGCCAGACATATACACACACAATAGGAGTTTCGTTTAATCATCTGATGCTTGCAGTGGTTTTTTGAGTCCTATGAATGCGGGAAGAGGACTTGAGGTGGGTGTACCGTTCGTTTGCCGAACGGACGCGGGGAGAGTATGTAATACACGGTGGCGGGCAGTGAAGAATCGTGGACATGGATCGTCCAGATTCGTGAAAGTGACAGGATGGGCCGTCACGCACGTTTGGTGGAGGTCGAGAATGCGTGCAGCTTTTCATCACACGCCCCATCCCTCTAACAAACTTGCGCCCGAAAGAGGAATGAAACATGCAAAGCAGGAAACCAAGAGGACTTGAACGACCAGAAACGGAAGAAGCCGGACAAGAGACCTTGGTGGTATCGTCGAAATAACCAGCGCCGACATTGCAAAGTGGATAACCTCGCCTCTACAACACCTACGACTGGTGACGCCTCTCTGGGAGCGAAACCGCTTAGTAACCGTACGAAGCAAGCTGGGCGTTGACGTTCTTGAGCTTGTCGGCGGTGGCGGTCTGGGCGGCGGCGCGCTTCTTGGAGGCAGCGACCTGGCGCTCGTGGTAAGCGGCCTGCTTGACTTTGCGCTTGGCCTCGAGCTTGTCGACGGTCTCCATGTGGTTCCAGCCGACCTCGTGCGAGATACGCTTGATGGTGGCGAACTTACGGCCGGGCTTAAGACGGAGAACACGGAGGGCGGCGGGAATGACCATGAGCTTCTTGCGGTCGTAGGGAGGGGGAACACCCTCGTAGACCTTCAATCGCTGGAGAGCAGCGGCACCACGAGCGGTCTTGTGGGGAAGCATGCCTCGGATGGCCTTGTAGAGGATGCGCGAGGGAGCACGGTGGTGGAAGGGACCGGCCTTCTTAGGGTTGACCAAGTGGCGCTTGTGGAGGTAGGCGTGGTACTTCAGCTTGTTGCGGAAGAACGAACCGGAGACGTTGATGAGCTCGGATCGGACCACGACAACCTTCTGGCCGGAGAGGAGCTCCTTGGCCAGGGTGGCGGCGAGACGACCGAGGAGGTGTCCCTTGCCGTCAACGATGTATGGGTTTGCCTGCTGGAGGGACATCTGCGAGTTGATGATGGCGATGCAACAGATCGAGGGAGAATCAAGAAATGGAATCACAAATCAGCCTAATTGCCCTTCTGACTGCAATGCGAATCAACTGCACCGGACCCGGGGGATCTCGACATAATTCCTCCGCTCAGCTGTCCGAGTCGAGCTACGCCAGCAATTCCAGTCTGCTGATCCTACTTGTCGCCGATCATGCTTCGTCGACATGCTCCTGCTAGTCGCGGCGCTGATGTGTGTCTAGTCCTATCTGTTTCCTAAATAATCCGTGCTCTTCGAGCATCCATTGCCGTTTGTGAAGGTGCGTCTACTGGCGAAGGCGGAGACAGATTCCGAACCGCTGCAAACATGTCCTGTATCCTAATGAGCCGTGACTATTGATTGGCCCCCCGTTTAAGGACCGTCTAAGATCGTATGGCCCAGGCGAATGGCAATGGTTTCCGATGCGCAAAGCTGGTGCATGTTGTAGAGGTAATCCCGGACACGCCCTCTCGGCACTGTGCCTCCGTGCGAACGTATTCTCTGGGATGCACTACACTCCTGCTCCGGATGCATTGCCAGTCATCGATGGTATGGTCGTGCTCTTCCAACTTCTCTGAGTCATGCATGTCGGTACTCTGAGTTGGAACCGAACTGCGAATCGTACCGTGTCGAATGCGAATGCTGCGTGCTGTCCTACCAGTATGCGTCGAGACGGTCGGGTAGCAGTGTAGAAGATGATGCAAATACGAACCTTGACAAAATGATTCTTGACGGGTGTGGTGGTGTCGAGGGTGATGACGTGCTGCTCTGCTTTGGGCTTTACACTTCACGAGCCTTGAGCCTTGAGCCTTGAGCCCTGAGCCTTGAGCTTTGAGCCTCCTCCCGCACAACGCCAACATTGATTTGCATTTCGACTGCAACTCGCAATCTTCGCGCCAACTGACTCCAAACGACAGCCTACATGTCAGGCCTGCTCGAATGCGCTGATTCCAATTTTGAGGCCACAACGACGCTCAAGCGGAAAATTGCGTCATGTGACCTCGGCCGAGGCTACCTTGGCCACACTAACACGAATTTCGCGAGCTGTTAAATCCACCCCTCAATCTCAGCGAGTTTGTCGGCTGCTCGATTGAATTTCGAAACGGAACAGAGAGCCTCAGTCTCGAGATTCCTCAAAGAAGACTTTGGCTAGCTTTACTGCGTTGAAAGGTAACTCGCTCAGCGCAACAGCGGCTCTAAGCAGCAGTGAGGCAGGTAGTGCCAGTCAGTCCGTGAATCTGGGGACTCGAAGCTGCTCGCCATCATCTTGGATCACCACCATCCTCACCCGTCAAGAAAGGTAAGTGTTGCCGCCCGTACTTGTCAAAAGTCTTTCGCTGCCCGCCAGACACATTTACGAGGAGGGAGAATGGAATTGCGAGAGGCGTAGACTACGATCCAAGTAAAACTCAGCAGCGTCTAATTCAATATACCGACTTTTTCTTGCTGCTCCTTTCTTCTCCTCCTCCACCTGTCCACATCTTCAGATCGTCAAGATGGCCGCCAGCTCCATCCCCATCGTCAAGAAGCGCACCAAGGCCTTCAAGCGCCACCACTCTGACCGATACCACCGTGTCGGCGAGTCGTGGCGCAAGCCCAAGGGTATCGACAGCGCTGTCCGCCGTCGTTTCCGCGGCACTGTTCGCATGCCCAAGATCGGCTACGGTTCCAACAAGAAGACCCGTCACCTGATGCCCAACGGCTACCGCCGCCTTGTGGTCTCCAACGTCCGTGACGTCGAGCTTCTCCTCATGCACAACGGCTCGTACGCTGCCGAGATCGCCCACAACGTCTCGTCCAAGAAGCGCATCGACATCCTCGAGAAGGCCAAGGCTCTCGGTGTCAAGGTCACCAACGCCAACGCCCGCGTTCGTGCTCAGGAGGCATAGATCATCCCGCCGTCTCCTCTCCTCACACTGGATCCGTAGTCACCTTTACCGCCCTCGACGATTGGTGCCAGCCAGATCCGTCTACATCGTGATGTCCTAGTCCGCCTCTCGCTCGCATCTTCATGTACAAACACCACATTACTCTTTCTTCATGCGGGCGCCTTGACCGGCCCTCGTGCAAAATATAAATCGCCTCCTAGCGCGGGCCCGATCGAACGACCTTTTCCCTGACGTGATATGGATGCGCTTGAGTCCCAAGTGTGCAAACAATAGCAGTGTTTGTCGTCTTAGCAACTGTCGTCTGAGCCCCCATTGCATAGGCGGGTTCGAAAAGACAAATAGGCCTTCGTGGAAGGTGGTTAGGAGGCAAGACCACCGAGGCCGCCGGTCATCTTGTCATGATTCATGTCGAGCGATGATGATATGCAGACGCAAAATCCATCCCCCCCTCACTCGGTCCTGATGTTGCGAACTGTCTGTGCGATTGCTGAGCTGCTATTGATTGATGGAGTGACTGGAGTGAGCGAGCGACTAAAGTGACTAAAGTTACCAAAGCAAAAACCCACCCCCTTTCCTCGGTTCTGATGGTGAATATGTGTGTCATTGCTGAGCGACCGACTGACCGAGTGACCGAGCGAGGGACTGAGTTGCACGGGCGAGCGTGGGGAACGGCTGCCGGCCAATATAGTCGTGGGTGAGACCGATGGCAGCCATCTTGTGTACATGTTCTGAGCCCGTGGTCGCTTTTTCAAGTGGTCTCTACGTGTGCTCTTGTTCTACTGTCATGATGCGCTGATTGTACGCTCGTTCTGCACCCGTTGTGGTGCAAGATGTATACCAGTGTTTGACAAAACGAGGCGGAACAGTTCTTTGTGATTTGCCAAACTACAAAAGCATGATGGGCAGTATAGCGAGCACACACCAGAATGAGCCAAAAGAAACGGTGTTTGTCTTATGGCGGAGACCATAGCTTAGCCAATGATCGTGTTTAGCCATGTGATATCGTGCAGCTTGCATCCTATGTCACTGGATGGACACTATCATTTCGGTCTGCCGTGAGCTGCTGAGACTCGTACCGAGAGAACCTCAGCCCTGCCACTTGGGCTTGGGGATTGTGATTGTTAAATTTTATGAAATACCAGAAACTGTTTGCAACATTTGGGCAATCTCACAGCCACCTTGCAAACAGGAAGAGTCACCATGCCTTCTCAGAGTGTCAAGCAGCATTTCAAAGAGCCACAGTGTGATCTTGAAGTCACATTGTAAATTTAAAGTCACATACATGGTGCTTGAGCTGCTGCTTTGCCCCATTTTGTACAGCATATCTTGTCTTTGCAAACATGTCTTCTGCTTGGTTCTCATGCCAGCAAGGATCTCACAATCAATCTAAGCTCAAATTTTACTACTGTTTGCTTTACCATACCAACCATTTCCACTGCTTCAGCTATCTCCACCATCTGTACCATCATGACCATTTCAACTCTTTCAACTCTTGTGACTTTGGCATTTCTTTCTTATGACACCATGGAGTCCTTGCCACAGTGGGTCAGAATAGCTAAGATTGCTCTATTCCTTTCAGTTTCTGCTCAAATTAATTAATATGCTTGGGATGCAGGTCAGGTCTGAGCAGCTGACAGTGAGATTTCAAGTTTGAAGCTTGAGTTCAGGGAAATTATTCAAAGCCACATGTTGACAGGTGAGGCACAGTTAGACACCACACCTTGCAGCCCCCACATTTGGAATCTCTTGTCAGACAAGTGTTCCTGAATGTATGCACTCTGCATGAAGCTGAAAACTTTTGTTTGCTGAGCCATCTATGCCTTGATTGGCTTGCATGTACACAGTGATAGCCAGGAAGAAGAAGTTTGCAAAGGCCCTGTGCAAAAGAAGTGTATGCGGCTCTATTGGGTGTCACAGGACATAAAATCGAACTCAAATTGAGATCGATGTTAAATGCATCTTATGGTTGATCTCAGATGAAATCGATGTTAAGCAGGCCTTATCGTCAATTTCGCCTACAGGGCTGTACAACACTGTGGAACGAAATGACAAGCAACAGCTATGATGACACCTTCCCCAAATGGGTCAGGGTGATCAGCGATGATGTCAGCAGCACCTGGAGGATGCTGTTGACAACCCTAGGCCAACCAGTAACAGCCAGGTGAGGTGCAGGGGCCCCTGCAAAGATAGGGGGGACCTGCAGGAAGGGAAAGGGAGCCTGACACTGGCTCAAGGCCATGGAGCCACCAAAGAGGTATTGGTTGGAGGCCAGTGATGAGTCTCTAGGACAGTAGGGGCAGGCCCTGACACTGGCCTGACACTGGTGGAGGGATGCTCTGGAGCAACCACCACCAGCATACATATATACACATGCCTTGTGCAAGTGGAGAGGTGGGGCCTCATCCACTCTATCATTCATTAACTTGTCAGTACATTTAGTATCAC
Organism: Ustilago lituana; assembly: GCA_928869825.1. Lineage (NCBI taxonomy): Eukaryota > Fungi > Basidiomycota > Ustilaginomycetes > Ustilaginales > Ustilaginaceae > Ustilago > Ustilago lituana. Next base: position 953,550 of record CAKMYA010000002.1, read on the forward strand.
TATACTCCCACTCATTGTCTCATAGAGTAGCAATCTTAGGCATTGCTACTACTCAGTGTGCCTCTGTTCGAGTCAGAGAACATATAGACAGCAGTCAGAACCACCACTGGTGCCACAGGCCTCACCTGTGCAGGTGGAACCTACACTGTGGTCCTGGAACCTCCACCAGTACCATTACTATACGACAATGCTGACTATCGGCATTGTACAGCCTCAAGCATCATCATCCCTGATGATGGCAGTGCAGTTCATCCATGCTGCATACCTACACAAGGACAGTTAGCCCACTCCTGTCAAGTGTAGGACACACACCTGGCTACCATGAACATGCTGCATTACCTCTGAATGGAGTGGCAATGGTGGTCAGTCAACATCAAGTGTAAGATGTGGTTAACATCGATCTCAAGTGAAATCAATGTTTACTGGCTGTTAACCTTGAACTCAAACGAAATTGACATTTACCTTGAGTTAACTTTGATTTCACATGTCTGGTGTGTGACTGCTGACATTGGGCCTGTTGAAACTGTTTCTTTCTGACACCATATCATTACTCCCAGCTTCAAGATCATCAAGCATCACAAACACCAGACTGAAATCTTATGCAATCACTAGTGAGTAGGAGACTTCCAGAGCTTGCACCAAGTTTGAAGATAACAATGTTAATAACTAGAAGGAATCTGCCTTCCTTGCATTGCAGTGACAAACACTTTGAAGTTCTTCAGCTCCATTCCCTGCCACAATGTTGTCAAGGTCAAGACCCTTCACAAGGCAGTGCCTTCTATGGAAGAGACTCTGACTGTTGAGAACACCATCACTTGCAATGCTTACACAGCTAAGAAAGCCAAGCAGGACAAGAAAATTGAACAGCACAAGAAAACTGAGCAGTGCAAGAAAACCAAGCAGCACAAGAAAGCCAAGCAGCACAACAACTCCCCTTCAGCCTTGTCTTTCTTGAGGTGTGGCCCTATGCACACCACTGCTGCTGCATCCACCATCACCACCACCTCTGCCATTACCAGCAATAGTGCTAGCACCATCACCACCAAGGAGGTGGCCCTGGATGCCTTTGCAGCCTTGCTTTACAACCTTGGACTGATATGCTGCTGCCCCTGCTCCAGGTAAAGCTGCTACTTGTTGCTTCTGCCACTCCTGTCACTATCAGAGACAGAGCAGCACATCTCCCTTCCTCATCACCACTTCCCATCACCCACCAGAGCCACCACCTCCCCTCCTCTCCCAGCTCTTCACCATTGCCTGCACCTGCAGTTGTGCCTCTGCCTCCACTTTGCTGCCTGTCACAGGACATAAAAGTCGAAATCGATTTGAGATCAATGTTAAACATGTGTTACAGTTGATCTCAGATGAAGTCAACATTAAGCAGGCCTTATTGTCGATTTTGCCTACAGAGCCATATGATGCTGTGGAATGACCATGACAAGCAACAACTATGATGACAGCATCCCAAATGGGTTGCAGGTGATCAGCAATGATGTCAGCAGCACCTGGAGGATGCTGTTGATGACCCTAGGCCAACCAGTAATGGCCAGGTAAGGCACAGGGGCCCCTGCATAGATAGGGGGACCTGCAGGAAGGGAGGAAGAGCTCGACACTGGCTCAAGGCTGTGGAGCTAGCTAGGGGCCACTGGTTAGACACCAGTGACACAAGTCCCAAGGACAGCAGGGCAGGCCCTGACACTGGCCTGACGCTGGTGGAGGGATGCTCTGGAGCATCTGCTGCCAGCATACATATATACACATGCCTTGTGCAAGTGGAGAGGTGGGGCCTCATCCACTCTATCATTCATTAACTTGTCAGTACATTTAGTATCACTATACTCCCACTCATTGTCTCATAGAGTAGCAATCTTAGGCATTGCTACTACTCAGTGTGCCTCCATTCAAGTTGGAGAACATATAGACATCAGTCAGAACCACCACTGGTGCCACAGGCCTCACCTGTGCAGGCAGAACCTACACCGCAGTCCTGGAACCTTCACCAGTACCATTACTATATGACAATGCTGACTCTCAGCATTGTACAGCCTCAAGCATCATCTCCAATGATGGCAGTGCAGTTCAACCATGCTGCATACCTACACAAGGACAGTTAGCCCACTCCTGTCAAGTGTAGGACACACACCTGGCTACCATGGATGTGCCACATTACCTCTGAACAGAGTGGCAATGGTGGTCAGTCAACATCGAGCATAAGACACAGTTAACATCGATCTCAAGTGAAATTGATGTTTACTGGCTGTTAACCTCGAACTCAAACAAAATCGACATTTACCTCAAGTTAACATCGATTTCACATGTCTGGCATGCAACCGCTGACACCCTGCTGTCCTTGAGACTCATCACTGGTTTCCAACCAGTACCTCTTCACTAGCTCCATGGCCTCAAGCCAGTGTCAAGCTCTTCTTCCCTTCCTGCAGGTCCCCCTATCTATGCAGGGGCCCCTGTGCCTTACCTGGCCATTACTGGTTGGCCTAGGGTCATCAACAGCATCCTCCAGGTGCTGCTGACATCATTGCTGATCACCTGCAACCCATTTGGGATGCTGTCATCATAGTTGTTGCTTGTCATTTTCATTCCACAGCATTGTACAGCCCTGTAGGCAAAATCGACAATAAGGCCTGCTTAATGTCGATTTCATCTGAGATTGACCGTAAGATGTGTTTAATGTCAATCTCAATTCGAGTTCGATTTTATGTCCTGTGACATCCAGTATCTGCCAAGAGATCTGAAATGAGTAGCTAGCTCACTAAAGTCTTCCTGATGGCAGAATTGCATGTAGAGCTCAGTCTGAGGATATTTCAGCTTAGTTACATTCCATAACCACTGAGTATGATGATAAAGGACTTGCAGAGGGCCAAGGGGGAACCACTGATGGCAGTACAACACTTGCCTAGATGGCAGAAGGAATAGGACAGACAGAATATGAAGGGGTCTGGTAATGTAAAGAATGATTCAATTGAGTAAAAGATTATGGAACTGCTGTAAGGGTGATCCATATATAGGGAATGCCTTGCCTACATTGCACACATGGTGACAGCATAGGGAGATACTAAGATACAAGGCAAGATCAGAAGATGGAAACACAGAAAGACTGTGAAGTAGTTGTATAACCATGAGACTGGAACCTAAAGAGAGTGTGTTTTGATATATATGTCCCATCATCTGGTACCCATCACAACATGGGAGGACTTGTCACTATGTATGGCACTATGCATGGAAGAGTCATCCCGAAGACTTGAGCATGGCATTGGAATGGGCACAGCATTGGCCACCAAGAGTGGCCAATACTGATGTCAGCAAATATTGCCAACAGAAAAACTGCAGATCTCTCCATGTGGGAAAACATGGGAGATAAGTGTGTGTGGTCATGTTAGAGCTCCTGGACCAGCAGGGCAGGGAGTATCACCAAGGTGAAGGAAGACTGTTTTCCAACATTTCAGTCAAGCTTGATGTGTTTAGATGACAACACAAGATGGCTGCCATCGGTCTCACTTAAAAAAAAAAAAAAAAAAAAAAAAACTTACATGACAGTGTCACCGGATCGCTTAGGCATTGTATGCATATCGGCGATTCAGTGATTAGTCACTTTATGGCTGAGAAGTACATTTAGCTGAGTGCGATGCTACAAAGCTCACTCAGCCGATCCGATCCACTTCTCTCAGCAATACCATGATCTTTTCACCTTGCATCTCGCATAGCTGTGGTTCAAGCTCCGACTTTAGCATTTCTTATGGCCAAGGGCAGCAAGACCACCAAGGCTGCCGAGAAGGCTGGTAAGAAGAAGATCTTGCAGCGAGGGAAATAAAGGCGAGGATAGGAGATGCAGGTTTTGAGGAATGCGTGAAACATCAGCGGAACGGAACTCCAAGCGAAGCGATGGCAACTGGTGTGGTAAATGAAGAGATATGCAAGGAGGCGTGGTCACGAGGTATGCGCCTTGCACGCGTGTCAATATGTTTCTTGTCCTCTGCTATGCTGTACCAACACGATTGGTTTGAGCACCGACCATCTGATCCCTGCAATGCAATGTAGTATGTAAACTCCTAGCGCCCAGCAATGCAGCCAAAATCTGGGGTTGAGTTGTCTGAAGTTGGAGAGGACGCTAATTGTGCGGCTAGGTTAGCATGGCTTTTGCGACGTCGGAGCCCATTCCTTTTTTCCGTCTGTCAGTGCCAGCTTCCGTGTTGTACTCGACCGCGAGGCTCACTTGGTCAATATGTAGCCTCTAAGCTTGACGAGAGGATGGATGGATGTGTTGACACAAATTGAAAGCCTGTTTCAATGTGTTCTGCGCAGCGCAAGGATTGGACAGCGGAGCTCCAAGGCGAGCGTTCCGTTCAGTCGAGCTCCAGTGGATCCACTTGGATGGTCAAGTCAGCGCTTAGAGACATTGGCACTTGGCGCTTACTCGGCTATGCAACGCGAACATTTCTCGCAACGCGTTCCTTTCCCCTCCACACCTCCCTCTAAGTTACCCCTTATTGCAGCCTGTCTGCCGTTTGGCTTCACACTCGCAGTGTCCGTCATCAACATGGTGCTCAGGTACGCGAAACGAGTGCGCAGTGCCAACATGATTTCAGAGGCCGATGTAAGGACGCTCAGGCGAGACCGACACGACACGTAAAGTCTCTACGCTCTTTGCGTGGTGGTGGTCGAACCGGGCTCAATGGATCGGCTACATCACATATCGTTCTCCCCGCTGCCAACTGGCTCTGCTATTTCCTGCCCTGAAGGTTCATGCGTCGCTGCAAACCGCACACTCGAGGCTGACTGAGAGCAGCATCAACTCGCAACGGCTCGAAGACGATGGGCAACCCGAAATCAAGCTCGAGTAAATTCCGCCTGCCCATTTCTGCTTTGCAGGAAAAACTCGATTACACCGACAAGCCTCGTAGTCGACACGTTTGAATCTCGAAAGCGAGAACGACGTTGAACGTTAGATACGAGTGTCAGCGCACAGCACAGCACTACACTGAAGCGGCTGACATGGAGAGGGGGCTTTGACGGATGGACCGGGCGCTCTCAACGTACCCGGCTGCAGAGTTGGATGCAGTGCTGTTTGTCGCTCTTGGTGTAGGCGTGTGCTTGCAGAGAGATTGTGCGAGTTGATGCATGCATGTAACTCCGAAATGCTGCAAAGGGAGCTGATACACGCACGCATACTATGAAGGAGGGAGATATTTCATGCTCCAAGCTGTCACATCACTCTTGTCAACGCCATGTCAAGCCCCCTTACCCTCGCTTCCCTGTCCTTGCTCTTCCGCTTCCTATGTCGTCCTCCAAGTAGCCAAAATCTCCAGCCACTGTGGATCTCCACAAAGGAATCAATTCTCTTCGGCAAGCCGTCTCCAAAACCATTGGCGAGACGAGGTGAGCCGTCGAGTCGACTGAACTCTACCGTTCTGATCACCCTCGCTTCGTCTGCCGAGTCGAATTAATAGTTCGCTGTGCCTGATCCAACAGACACATAGTCAGATCTGTGCATTTTCCGTTGCTTCAGTCCAGCGCGCGGTTCATCATCATGTCTCGGCATGTTCGATATGCGAGAGCTGTCCGTTACAATGCCTTCCTTCCACAAGGTCGAAAAGCCTTCTGTCTCATCTGCGGCGCAGCAGTGTATCGTGCATCGTGTTTATCTTGAGTATGTCGTAAAGGCCAGCTCGAGCGTCGAGCTTGAGTCGCTCACCGTGAACAAGTTTCTGCCGTGGCTCTTCGGCTGTCCATATGGAGCCTGCTGCAGTTCAAAACCAGCTAAGCTGAGGCTAGCCAGACCTCTCGTACCAATACTTTGGCAGAGAAGGACACACCGACAGGGTTCATCATCCTGCTCCTCCTTCTGCACTGGTATCTCCTCTGCTTCCAGAGGTACCGGCTGTAACAGGTTCACAAACGACTCCTTATTGTATCCCATCCTCCTCACCCATCGTATCGTTCTGTTCCTATTTGCTCTCCACCACCGTCCCCCTCCCCTTCTCGACCGTAGGCCCCTATCCCTTTCTCGTCCTGGCTCACTATACTTTCTTCACCCTTTGCTTCTTCTGTTCCCGAACCACACTCTTTTGTCAAGAAGCAGCATACAGCGCACGTCGACAGATTACACACTCTTTCCTGTTCCCAGGGTCCGACGCACACCTTCAATCCCAAAGATAGACACCACCAAAGCGACACGTATTGCAGTAAAAGCTTCAGCGGACCTTCCATTCTTTTTGATAGTGGCACAGTAACGATGGCCGTCTCGACTCAAATAATGATGCTCAAGGGCGTGGTCCTCGGCGCCCTTCTCATGATTGGCACGGGTAGCGGCGTTTCTGCGGGCAAGGCTGGCACCATGGAAGTCGTCGGTAACTCCGGCGTCTCTGCCCAGATGATGTTCCTCGGCACAGAGCAGAAGGTTTACATTCTTGACAAGACCGAGAACAACCCTGTACACGTCAACGGCCACCCGGCTTGGGCCGTCGAGTACGACATCAACTCGAACAAGTTCCGCCCGATGGAGGTGCGTTCCAACACCTTCTGCGCCGGAGGTATGACGCTCGCGGATGGCAGGTGGCTCGTCACGGGTGGTAACAAGGCTGTGACCACCAACGGAGCTACTGCCAAGGCGGGTCAGGGTTATGGCGCATATAATGGCGGTAGAGCCCTGCGATTCTTGTCGCCCTGCGACAATCAGCAGTGCCAGTGGGACGACCAAGCCAGCAATCAGCTCAACACCGAAAGGTGGTACCCAACCGTTGAACCCCTTGCCGATGGACACAACATCATCTTGGGAGGCATGCGCGATGGAGGCTTTGTACCCAGCCAAGGATCCAACAACCCGACCTACGAGTTCTACCCTCCCAAGGGCGATGGTGCTAGCCGTCACCTTCCCATCCTTCAGCGCACTGTACCGCTCTCGTTGTTCCCCATCTCCTACCTCATGTCATCCGGCGAAGTATTCGTTCAAGCCGGAAGGGAGGCCATCCTCTGGGACTACCAGAAGCAGAGCGAGCGATCGCTTCCTACCATCCCTGGCGCACCTCGTGTATACCCTGCTTCGGGTGGATCCGCCATGCTCCCACTCACTCCTGCTGACGGCTACAAGGAGACGATCCTCTTCTGTGGCGGTATGAGTCTCGGCAAAACCTCCAACTGGGGCAACGAAGGTGGTCCCACCATTGCCGTGTCCGAACTTCCTGCCTCCACATCCTGCGAGCAGATCACCCCTCTCCAAGGCGGCGCCTCGTGGGAGGCTGTCGACGACCTTCCCCAAGGCCGATCCATGGGTCAGTTCATTCAGCTTCCCGACGGTAAATTCTGGTTCGGCAACGGTGTCACCACTGGCGTTGCTGGCTACAACACTAACCCAAAGGCTGTTGGCCATCCCATTGGCGAATCCTACGGCGACAACCCCTCCTACCAGCCTCTCGTCTATGACCCCAAAGCAAGCAAGGGTAATCGCTGGAAGCGCGTCGGCAGCACCAACATCGGCCGACTCTACCATTCATCCGCTACCCTCCTCCCCGACTCCTCGATCCTTGTCTCTGGCTCCAATCCCAACGCAGACTACAACGTCAACACCAAGTGGAAGACCGAATACCGCGTCGAGCGCTGGTACCCCGAGTTCTACGACGCTCCCCGACCCTCCAACGCCGGCCTCCCACGCACCTTCTCTTATGGTGGCGATGCGTTCACTATTACCCTCCCCTCGGCCGCACAGGCGCAGAAGGCCAAGGTCGTCGTCATCCGCACCGGCTTCTCCACGCACGGCATGAACATGGGTCAGCGCATGATCGAGCTCAAATCCACCCGCCAGGGAAACAAGCTTAGCGTGGCGCAGCTGCCGCCCAACCCGAACCTCTTTGCGCCCGGCCCTGCGCTCGCCTTCGTCGTAGTCGACGGCGTGCCGAGTCAAGGAAAGAGGGTCATGGTCGGCAACGGAGAGATTGGAACGCAACCTGTTGCGGCTGAGACCAACCTGCCCGCGGCGACGGGTAGGCGTGATGAGGTTGTTGAGCCACGCAACGCCTCGCACTTTGAGCGCGACATCGGATCGAGCGTGGGCGGTCATGACGATGTGCTCCGTCGAAGCGACTTGCATGCTCGCCACCACAAGAGCTCGATTGACCGTCTTTGAGCATCGGCTTTAAGAACCTGTCGCGGACACTCGATGTCTTACTTCCGTTCCTTGTTCCCCGAGGGGGGCCCTGTAATCCTCGGTGTCCGTCTGCTTCGCACCCTCGAAGATGGGACGCACCTTGTAGCTTAGATCCTATGCCTCTCGTTGTCCTTCTTTGTTTTTCTCGTCTTTCGCCTTCTTTTCTACTTAGGCTCCTGTGATGGTCTGAATGCTGCGGAATCCTACTTATCTTCTCGTTCGGTCTCGAATAGTCTGTGTTGTGGAGCACACGGTGGTCGCAGAGACGATCGATAGAGGCGGGAGCTGTCACAGCACGCGCTGACTTTTTTGGCTGTGTCAGACCTACGAAGAAGACATTCAAGCGAAACTTCGACACGTGACGATTGGATTATGGAGAAAGAGAGCTGCAGATGAGCGAGTTCCGAGATCATTTTGCTTCTCTCACGATTCACACTCCTCACGCGATCCGAATCATCCTTTCTCGTCCAACACCCTCGTTTCGTACCCATACTCTGAATGATAGGAAGGCAAAAAAGATGTTCGCAAGACTCACAACGGCCGTCTTGGCCTCTGCGCAACCCTCTTCGTCTCGAATGATCACAACAGCCGCAGCATTCAAGCCCATTCCAAAGCGTCAAGGTAAGACCGCTCGCTCTCAAACCTGGCATTATCCGATAGCCGCGCTGACAATACTCCTTTTCTTCATCCTACATCTCCTGCCAAATTCATTCTCTTAGGCGCGATCTCCGACCCAGCAACGTTCCTCAGCTCGATCTCCCGCCCACGCCGCGATCTAGCCTCGAACTCTTCCCTCGCCTCGGCAATCGGCGACAAGTGGTCCAACATCTTTACCGTTCGCTCCGAACAGCTCAAGGAAGCAGGTGTCACAACAAAGGATAGGCGATACTTCTTGTGGGCGAGGGAGAAATTCCGACAGGGTGCTGACCCGGATACATTTGTAATTGATGCTAAGCCCAAGAAGAAGGTCCGAGGGTAAGTTGGAACACACACACACACACAAGCTCCTTCATGTCAAGGTTCCACTGAGGTGGGATACTGACAATCTACTTGTTTCTTTTCGTTGCCGCTTTTCGGGCCGATGCTTTCTTCATCGGACGCACAGATGGGGTCCAAGAGTGCAGACGGCTGAACGAATCCGAGTGCGCGGCGTTAGGAGGCCTGGCGAGAAGTAACTCCTTCGCTGCTCTCTCGTGCACCACTTTCTCTCATCTGTATCAGTACCATGTACTCAATGCACAGCACCGCTTTCGACCCAAATTCAAGGAAGACTCATACATGCAAGTTTGTGCATCCGAAATTGCAATGCGACCGCATGACTGGAGCAAAGGGTGCATGCGGTGTTGGATAGAGGTGGTGACAGAAGGAAGCGACTATCTTCGTTGTCGAAGAAGCTGCTGTTTTCGGGCCGCCTTGACGACTTCTGATCGACGGTCGAGGACGGCTAGGATCGAGTTCTGAAGCAGCGTGTAGATACCTGAGGACAGCCAGTAGATCACCAGCACCTGAATGTTCCGCATCAAGAAGTCCGATGTCAGTGTATAGTCAAGAGCGAGAATCATGGGGGAACGTTGGGTTAGCACTTACACCTGGAGCTTGGCACGCGATAGGGATGAAAGCAATCGCCAGCACACGCAAAGCATTTGTGATGATCCTCACCCTCCTCGGCTCTTCCTCCTCCTCTGCCTTTACCGCCCCCTTGCTTCCGTCAGCTAGCAGCTTGTCTGCTGTCATGGTAGCCGCATCCGTCTCGCCCGAAGTAACCGCTCGGATCTTGGCAATGCTCCTCCTGCTCCAGCTGTTCAGCTCTGTATTCGCAAGTGTCAACATGCCAAAGCACACTGGCCCGATCATAGTCGAGTCCTTGTCGACGAGAGTGGGGCCGCCCATTGTGCCTTTCAGCTTGGCAATGGCGGCTTCGTCGAAGCCGCGGTCGGCGAGGATGGCGGTGGATGACTTGAATTGTTGCACGAGTTCTGGCGAGGGAGACCACCAAGGAAGGACTTCCGAGGTGAAAGGGGAGACAGGGTCGAGTGCGGATTGGCGAAGGAGTGCGGTCATGAGGAGGAAGACGGGGATGCTGACCGTCGCTGGACCGATGAATGCTGGGAGCGGCGAGGCGTTGTGTTTGCGGAGTAACTCGGCAAGCTTGGCCTTGAGCTGTCATCTCAGAAAGCAAAGCGTGCAAACATGGGTCAGTAGTCCATACTAGCATTGATTGCGAGGCTTGGCAGCGCATCTGGGAATCGGGTGCTTACTTCTTTCTGGGCTTCGATCTCAAACTGTTCATACGACATACCCGCCCTTCTGCATCTTGCGCGCACCGCGAGAGGGATCTGTTGCTTCATGACCTCCCATTCAGGTAGCACGTTCTCGGTGAGCTTTCTTGTCTTGCTCCTCTGCCACAGCGTGACGGGTAATGTGACTGCGGTTCGGACGGCAAAAGCGAGCACAAAGATGGATAGGGCGTGTGCATGAGGCCCGCTCAGGTGGAGTGTGTCGGCGAGATTGTGGATGGTGGGGACCCATGGCTCGAGGAACTCGAAGCCGCCGGATACAACATCGGTGTTGACAGTGGCTTGCGTGACTGTTGAAGCTGACTCTATTGATGACGATGCTGCAGAGGCTGCATCGGTAGCGACTATTGGCGATGTCGATGTAGAGGGGGCAGAGGAAGGAGCCGCCGAGAAAGCCGCTGTCGATGATGCAAAGCCACGTTGAGTACGTGGCTGGACACGATGTGGAAGAGAGCTGCGAGGCAAGGTGATGCTGGCTGTTGGTAGCACAGCTGCTCGTATTCGCATGCCAGTCACAGCCATGCGAAAGATTCCAGTAGTCGCCATTGCTATTGTTCGGGGGCCAGGCTGGCAGCAACTACCTTGGTAAATGGGCCTGGTTGTCACCTTCGAAGACCAGTTCTAGGTCCTGCACCCGTGTCCGCAAAGAGGAGCTTGATTGTGTAGAGCTGATGAAGAGGTATAAGCCAGCTTGTCGAGGCGGTTGAAAGCAGATGCATGTCACACACAGACATCCGGCGCTGCATCGGCGAAGACAGGCCATTGATCGCCGATCTGTTTCTATCCAGCGTGAGTCTGTGCAGCCCTTTTACGCGACGGGAGAGCGCGTTGGAGGCGCTGAGAGCTCTGGGAAAATGCAGCGTGGAGGTGTTGGTTTCTGTTTGGTTTCCAAGATTGCGATAGGCACACAAGGCTGAGTTGCTCCGCCGCCACCAAAAGCAGCAATACCAGCAGCAGCGGAAGGAAGAGCAGAGGCACTTCGGGTAGCTTCCGAATCTTCCAACGCTACGCACATGCAATTTCTCCATCATCACATTGCTGGCAGCATACCTGCAACGGCGCTGCCGAAAAAGACAGATAGAATCGGAACCCTGTGTGATCACACTCCACTTTGAGGCGGAAGTGTGACACTCGGTCACCCGCTCTTACGCATCCTCCTCCTCCAACCTTTCTCTTGAGCTGTCTTCCGCATCTACCCTTCCGCCTTTCGGGATAGCGCAGCAACAGACATGGGCACGTCTTTCTTTCTCACTTCCACCACATCATCCGAGACCTAACTTAGCCCTGTTACGTTCGCACAAGCATCATCGAAGAAAAGGCTCTAGCATCGCAATCCTCAGCGCTTCGTTGCCAAGATGGCAAACCCGTCAGACGAGCTTGACGATATCGACGAGTTCGACGACTTTGGTATCGATGACTTGGATGATTCGGCGCTCCTGCAACTCGATCAGATCGAGAACAAGCTCGTCATCAATGTTTCTTCGCAGCCGCCTGCTCAGCGCTCACATACAGCAAGCGATGCGGCCGCGTCGTCGTCGCACATCCAGAGACACTCATCGATCTCAAGCGGTAATACACGTCCCGCACAAGGCGTAGCACGGCTGCAATTCCCCGCTACGAAAGGTTCTTCGTCGTGCACGGATAGATCTGGCCTAGCAGCGGTAGCGTCTACGTCCGCAAGGCCACTACAGCGGGTCTCCTCCACGGGCTCCAATACATCGACTCAGCCCGCATCTTCAGGAGCTGCTCGTCAGATGACTCTCTTCGGCAAGCCGGCTACCCCTAGTCAGCCTCGTGCCGCCAAAGTGGTCTCTTCGAGTCCGGGGCACATCACCATCTCCTCCCAGTCGGCCTCTACCGCCGCCAACGGTAGCATGGACAACGCAGGCAACGCATCGAGCTCGCGTCCTCCGTGGCAGAACAAACTGGGAGCCAAGACCTGGGACAGAGAAGCGTATCTGCATCGAGAGAATGCCAGGAATCGTGAAAAGGACGAGTTCGGCGAACCGATCGATGTTGATGCCCTTGCCTTTGATGATGTCTTCAGCGGAATGAGCTCGACGGGCAAGGGCAAGGGCAAGGGCAACAAGGACTGGGATGCAGACAGCAAGTATGTCAACGTTCTCCCGCCTCCGCCACCGGATACCAGGCGCATCCTTCCGCCGCCACAGCCGCCAAAGTGCAAAATCGATCTGGAAGCTGCAAAGACGTGGATCTACCCCACCAACATGGAAAAGCGTGACTACCAATACAACATCGTCCAAAAGGCTCTTTTCAACAATGTTCTCGTTGCGCTCCCCACTGGCCTCGGCAAGACGTTTATCGCAGCTGTCGTCATTCTCAACTTCTTTCGATGGTTCCCGGACGGCAAGATTGTCTTTTTGGCCCCTTCGCGCCCGCTCGTCGACCAGCAAAAGACAGCATGCCACCGCATCTGCGGTCTGCCTTGGGATTGTGCGATCGACTTGACCGGTAGCACTGCCAGCTCTCGACGTGGCGACTACTGGCAGACCAAGCGCATCTTCTACATGACTCCCCAAACACTGGAAAACGACATTCGCAAGGGCAGCTGCGATCCACGCGACATTGTCTGTATCGTCGTCGACGAGGCGCACAGGGCGCGCGGTCGCTACGCGTACGGCAATGTCATCGGTCTCCTCATGGAGGTCAATCCTCACTTTCGCGTGCTCGCGCTGTCCGCCACTCCGGGTAAGGACTCTGACAGCGTGCAGCAGGTGGTCGACCAGCTTCACATCAATCAGATCGAGATCCGCACCGAAGAAGCAATCGACGTACAACGCTACGTGTTCCGAAAGCGCGAGGAGATCGTCAATGTCTCTCTCGGCAAGGACCTCAACAAGATCAAAGACAAATGGGCCAAGCTTATGCAGACCCAGATGGATCCACTCATGAAGGCCGGTCTGATCCGCAATCAGGACCCCGTCTTCCTTCACCCTTTCGCCATCAATGCCATCGCCAAGGATCGAAGCCGCGCCAACATACTGGCGGGCAAGCCTTGGCTGCGATCCAACATCGCTGAACTTGGGGCCATGGCCCTCTCTATGCAATACCTCATGGAACAATCGCCAACCATGTTCTACAACCGCCTCAAGGAGCGCTCAATGGGCCATAACTCTAAAGGCAACAAAACGTCGACCTCCAAACAGCAAATCTATGCAAATAGCAATACAACCTTTGCAGAAATCATGCGTGAGCTCGAGCTCATGCAGGACGGGAAGGGCCGCATCCTCCATCCAAAGATGATCAAGCTCCGCAATGTGCTCATCGAACACTTTGACGATTACAAAGCCGAGCAGGTGCACAATGCCGAAGCGTATGCGGAGAGCGGTCATGACGTGTTCGGCAACACGCCCAAATCGGGCGAGCTGGCCAACTTCAGCAGCTCCTCGCAGGCAGATACAAGAGTCATGGTGTTCTGCTCGTATCGCGAGTGTTGTAACGAGATCGTCAGCTTTCTCAATGATTCCGGATTCAGGGCGACCGAGTTCGTCGGGCAGAGCAAGGCAAAGAGCGGCAAGAAGGGCATGTCACAGAAGGACCAGGAGCGCGTCATCACCGACTTCAAAGCAGGCAGATACAACGTTCTCGTCGCTACATCAATCGGAGAAGAAGGCCTCGACATCGGAGCGGTGGATCTCACAGCCTGTTACGAAGCGGTGAAAGATTCGATCCGCATGCTGCAGCGCATCGGTAGAACGGGTCGAAAGCGCGAAGGCAAGATCGTGGTCCTCATCTCAGAAGGACGTGAGCAGTACAATTGGCAACACTCCAAGGACAACTACAAGGCAGTCCAAAAGGAAGTCGACTCGCGTCTGTTTGTCGAGCTATTCGACGACGTGGATCGCATGGTGCCGGACGGCATTTCACCTCGACCTGTTCTCAAAGAAGTCGAGCAGCCCGAGTTTGAGCCCTCCATGGTGTCCGAGGGCAGGATCGCAGCTAAGACAACCCGGACAAAGAAGGATTCGAAACCCAAGAAAGATCCCAGACGAAACATGCGTGCAGGTGGTAGCCTCATCGAAGGCTTTCGTAAGGCGTCCACCTTGACCAAACGTAAGCTGCGCTCTAGCAGCGATGAGGACTCAGACCAAAGCGACATCAACAAGCCGCCATCGAACGAAACGCACAGCCAGAAAGTGCGCCGTCTCCTCGATGCCGCCTCTGACAAGCTCGAGGCCGATTTTGAGAAGGAGAACTTCTCGCTCAGTGTGCGCACTGCTAAAGACAGAAGCAAGGTAGCAGACAAGCGTATCGCTTCTTCTCCACCGAACTCGCTTGACATTTCTCCACCGTGTACAGGGAGAAGGACGACCCCCGGACCAATCGCTGATCTAGCCATCGACACACCTTCCGTGCTGTCGGACGGAATCAGGACCCCGCCCTTGCCGAGCACGTCCTCATCTTCACGACCCTTGGCGGCAGGTATTACGGCCACGCGCGGGAAGAAGCTCGGCGTAGGTCTCCGAAACTCGGGACGCACATCGACCAGCTTGGGCACACTTTTGCTGCGGAAGAGCGAAGAAGCTGACGACTCAAGCAACAAGGGCCCGAATAGCATTACAAGCAATGATCTCCTCGATGCCAAGTCACCGTGCAGCCGAGTCATTGCCTCCGCAGTCGTGTTGGACGAAGACGAAGACGAATTTGGAGACGATCTGGCGATGGACATGTCGATGGAAAATGCACTCGCCCGCCTCGAAGCAGAAGCAGCGGCCAAAGCTCAAGTTGCGAGAGAGTCGCGAATTGATGAGAGGTTGCTGAATTCCCCTATCAAGACCACTGCCTCTGACAAGGAAGACGACAATCGCTTGCAGTCGATTTTGCTAACCCCACCCCCGGCGTCGCCCAAACCGGCGGCGGGTAGGGTCAAGCCGCACTTTATCATGGAGGCATTGGTCGCGGAAGAGGTTGGGAAAGAAAGGGCAGAACAAGAAAGAAGGCGAGCTTCGACCTCTGTCGCGTCGCGATCGACACAGAAGGTGCAAGAATCGCCAATGAAAAGCTCAATGGGTCCGCCTGACTCGGTCCCGCGTCGTGCGGGTGGTGCTCGAGCTAAAAGAGTCATCCTCGAATCTCCTGATACAGCATCAAGCGCTCTCAAACCTGCGCTCCCGCTGGTACCGGACGTTGATCACGATCCGATGTCTTCGTCACCCATAAAAGCACCCGTCAAGCGCCGCGGAAGGCTGCAGAAAGCCTCGTCCATCCCCACCAAATCCGTTGCGGGAGATACGGACACCAGTCCCACCGCAGCAAAGGGCAAATCTCGCGCTCGCGCTCGCATTCGCGTGGGCATCGCAGGCGATGAGGAGGACGACGCAGAGGATGCGAAAGGCGACGATACGTGCGGTCCGTCCAAGGCCAAGGCTACGACAAAGAGTCGAACAGGTGAGAAGGCTGTGGCTGGGGGAGGGAGGAAGAAGCGAAAGATCACAAACTCACCTACATCTCGAGCGCTATTTCAGTACGAAGCGGATCGGTCTACGGACGAGGAAGTGCACGGGGAGCGGGACGAGAATGACTCCGGACTCGGCTCTTCTGACGAAGACGATTCGGATCGGGAAGCGGTGGGCGATTTCATGCCGACACAAGCGCCAAGGGGATATAATCAGCAAAGCGTGTATATGCAGTCGATGCTGTCGCAACGTGCACCGCCAGAGTTCTCGCGGACGCGACATGCACCGTTTCCGGGGTTGGGGGGCAGGTTCGGTGTGCCGGTAACGCCAAGGAGGAGAGGTGAGGTGAGGAGGGTGCAAGTGCCGTCGAGCGAATCGAGGAAGGGGATGGGGTCGGAGGATCGGTACTCGGAGGACTCGTTCGTTGTGAACGACGAGGACGAGATTGTGTACAACTCGGACTCGGATGGGCTGCCTGACAGTAGTCAGTTCTGAACTTTGCGGGTCGACACTAAGTGATGCCGACAATAATTAACTAAACGACGCAATGGTATCGTGCCATATCCTGCTGACCAAAGTCCGACACCGCACCAGGCGAAAAAAGGGAGGTGAATGAGACAAGATTGCGAAAATAGAAGCGATACAAGTACATCTGGACAGCCGAACGACGGATAGAGCCTCGCATGAAGCGGAAAAACGAAAAGCGCAGCAATGGTCAACAGCGGGGAGATCAAAGGGCAAGATTGGACCTTGGCCTTTGCAAGGCCATCCTCAGCCCCAACTCGCTGTGCGAAGCAGCCATGGTCCACCAAGGATGGCAGGGCGGAAGCGTCGGGTGGGATGAAGGTGCTCTAAGAGTCATCCATCATGATCTGGATGAACTCATTTTCGTTGATCTCTCCGTCTTGATCTAGATCAAACTCGTCGATCATTGCTTGCAGTTCGTCATCGTCCAATGTCTCTCCAAGCTCCTTTGCTACACGCTTGAGATTCCTCAACGAGATCTTGCCGGTGCCATCATCGTCGAAGAGCGCAAACGCTTTGCGGATCTCCTCCATCGGATCCCTCGATGCGATCTTTTCCGACACTGCACAACCCACGACAAACGACAAGCCACCTTGTAAGTACATCCTGTTCGGATTCTCCAGTTAGACAGAAAGCAGAGAGGAGGGGGAGGGGTGACGACACTTACTGATCTTGTTAAAGTCATCCCACTCGAGAAGGCCAGAGTTTGTCTTGTCGTGGTCTCTTAGCAATTTCAGGACCTCTGCTTTCTTGAGATCGAATCCGAGTGCGCGCATTGCGACTTTGAGTTCGTGGTAGTCGATAGCTCCATCTTTGTCTGTGTCGAATAGCTCGAAGGCCTCCTTGATCTCTTGTCGCTGTTCGTCAGTGAGGGCGGCATCGATGTGGTGGTGCGCATTGACGTTGCGAGAGGACGACGAGGCGGAGAGGTGATTAGGGGTGGAGGTGTGGTTGCTGCCAGAGGCGCCGAGGTTGGCCGCCCGACGTTTGGCTGCCTTTGAGGAAGGTGTATACAGCGACATGCTTGATGCAACAGAAATGGTAGAAGTGGAGAAGATTCAAGAGAGGCGGTCGACGTTGAAGGTGAAGATGACGGGCAGGCCGGGAAGAGAAGAGAGTGTGGAGTGCACAGACAACCTAGCTGTGAGTTCATTTCGGCGAAAGCTGAAGCCAAAAGCTAGACCAACACTTTTTCCCAACACTTTTTCCAATGCTTCCAATGCTTCTTGCTGTGTGACTTGACGCGTGACAGCTTTCCTCACGAAACCCAAGCTCAGCTAACTTACGCTGTATGCTATCCGAATCGAACTTTGCTGCCATACAGACAGACCTCTTTACGCGCTTTTTACGTCCCTCCCCGGCTGATCAGCACTTTGCCCTCTCTGGCCGAACAGACGCGTCTCAGCAACACCTTAAGATTGCGAGAGGCGCTCAATGTTGGATCGACAGGAACTACAGCTTCGGTCTTCGTTCGGCGACTTTTTCTGACAAGAGTTGGGCCGCGTGCTGACTTTGACTTGTCGAAAAGCTCAGCAGCTGCTCCACTTTGTCTGAAGCGTTGAATTCTTCGGGTGGCGTGTCACGGATCTCTGTTCGGCTGCTGCACGTTGGCTGAGCAAACGCACGAAACCCTGTCAAGACAAGTCGAACGTTGCCAGCTCGGATTCCCTCCTCCTTCGTTCGGAAGGCTGAGTCGAAACCCAATCCAATCTGGGCTTCCTTCTCAACATCACAACATCAAAGCATCAGTTGCTCGCTCAATCTACTTTGACTAGCATCGAGGCTCCCGTTCACGAGCTCAGGCGACAACACACGCACCGACGATAGCCAGCGAGCCAGCCCTGCAATACAGCACTTTAGGCTCCATCCTAGCTCAGCCACTCCGCTGCAGAACGGCACACATAGTTTATACGGTCCGATCGTCAAAGAAGCCTGACATACCTATGGGAAAGAAGGGGCATAGCGGACGCGGTGGCGGCGGTGGTCCTCCAAATCGTGGTCGTGGCGGTGGTCGCGGTCGCGGTCGCGGCAGAGGTCGGGGAGGTGGTGGCGGCTTCCAGCCTTTCGGTGGTACCGGACACCTTCTCGGCGGAGCACCTGTCTCTGGCTCGCCTTCCGGCTATGGCTCGCCACGTGGTGGCCCTTCCAACCGCAGGCCTTTTCGAGGTCGAGGGAGGGGAGGCCATCTCTCAGTACAGGGACAGAACCGCGTCGGCTTTGACTACTCTGCTTTATCACGCGGTCGTCGCGACGACTACGGCGATGATGACAACGAGGAAAACGAGGACGATGCCGAAGACTTTTCGATAGAGCCTCCAGCAGGTTACAAACATAAAGTCAAGCCACATCTTGAGACCGATGTCCACGCCGATCTCGAAGACGATGCTCTCAAGACGCAGAGCTCACAGCAGCAAAGTGTTCCTTCCGGCTCGGCGACACCACAGCGTAACTTCAACGCCCCTTTGAATCCAGCAAGCACATCCAAGCCGCGCTTCACTCAGCGCTCCAACGCACCTGCCAACTTCCCCGAGTTCTACACCAGCAGAGGTGTCTCTGGAGGTTCCAAGTTCCGTCCACCGGAGGAGACCGAGGACTCGAGATACCTCGCAGGTATCCCTGGATTACGCAGACCGGAGAGAAGAGAGCGCAACGCATCTCGCTTCGGTGATCCCGCTGACCAGGCACAGAGCACGTTCAGAGTTCCTATCACTTTTGTCAAGGCGACCGGCGAGTTTGGTGATCCGCTCAAGGGCCGCCTCCCACCCAAGGATCTCAACGATGCACAGAATCATCCAGCAGCAATACCCTCACAGTTGACAGATGCACGTCAGCAGCCTGGTGACACCTTCGCTACGCGTCATGCTGGTCTTGGGTTCTCGAATCGTCCTACAAAGCCGTCCGTACCGGGAGCAGCAGAGAACGCGAAGGCGCCAGCTTCGAGTTCGCAGCCAGCAGCAATTCCGTATGCGCCTCCTCGTGCTTCTTCTGCGTTCCAGGATACTTCTGCGAACGCATTCGATTTCGACCACCCAGCTGACGATGGAGAAGATCAGGACGAAGTGGACGCTTTGCTGGCCGCATTCCCAGGTTCCAGGGAGCTCGCGCCTGGAGAGTCCATGCTCGAGGACGACGCTTCCACATTATGGACATTGCCAGTGTTCCAGCCCGAGGTTGCCGGCACAACGAGAACGACGCCACTGGCTACCGAACGCAACACCGTTATCAGCCGTGGGCTCCCGGAGCATGCCCCACTCTCATCAGCACCCAAGACCACAAAGCCAGTAGCTACAGCAAAGCCAGCCTCACGCATCTCAGTCACTTCGTCAGATGAGGATGAGGAGATCATTCACGTCCCCGCGCAAACTCGCACCTCGCACACGACGCCATCACCCACCGTTCAACCTATCACAGAGGCCGTCGCTGCACCTGCAGCAAACATCGAAGCCGATGTCGACGTTGTCGAAGAGACGGATCTTGGCTTCGTCATCGACCTTGAAGGCGAAGATGCAGCGACACCATCCGATCACGCTATTGTGACTACCTCGTCATCACATCGCGTAGCACTCGGCGATGCTGCACCGACAGCCGCCAGACACTCTCGCAAGAAGCAGTCTTCCAAGCCGGGCAAGCCTCGGCGCATTCCACGTGAAGGCGACTCTGACCTTGACTGGGGAAGTGACGGCCCGCCAAGCGTCACTGACGAGGGTGTCGCTGATGAAAACGATCTGGCAGCAGCTGCTGCCGGCATCTCCGTTACGCGCAGCAAGCACACCGAGATCATCACGGATCCTATCCTGGCCAAAGCGATCCGCGCTGATCGACACGAGTGGGAGTCTGCAGACGATGACGACGACATCACTATGGGTATCGCAAAGCCTTCGAGGCGTCGTGGAGGCCAGCGGGCCAAGCGTTCGCTCGCCAACCGTGCCGCCGAGTCGCGCAACGCTGCCCAGCTTGCGCGTAGTCGTAGAGCGGATCAAGACGCCATCATCGCTGACTACATGCAAAACATCCTCAACCAGACCGCCGGCACTTCTGACGAAGATGAGGATGCTGCAGATAAGGCAGGCCTCTTTTCGAATGATGACATGGTGGTCGAGACCGTCGGCGGCGATCTGCCTGCCGATTCATCCGTAAAGGGAAAGAACAAGGCTCACCGACTCTCCAGCAAGCTCGACGACAAGACTGACCTCGACGCTACGATCCGCTTCATGCACGGCATGGATCCGCAAAAGGGTGGCCGCCAACTCGGATCTGGCGACATCGAGGACGAGACCCACATGGATGAGGTCAAGGAGTGGCTGACCGAAAGCGATGCCGATAACGATGAGGATGAAGATGCAGATGACAGCAAAGTAATTGTTGTCGACGTCGACGAGTCAATTGTCGACACGCCAATTTCCCAGGACGCTGAGACACAACGAAGCTCAGACGATGACGAGGGTCTGGCTGAACAGCTCCGCATCATCCTGCAAGACGAAGACGACGAAGAGAGCAGTGAAATCTTCAGCGAAGACTCTGACTCCGAAGACGATGATGATGATGAAGACGACGATTCCGACTCTGATGACGACGATGACGACGATGAGGGCATGTTCCGGGGCAAATACTCGTGGGCCGACGAGGACGAAGACTTTATTCGCGCTCTGTCGTCGCAAGTCGGTGGCGCTGGCATCGGTAGCCGTTCCAACGCCGCTCCCTCTTCGAAGCGTACTCAGAAGAAGCTCTTCCACGCCATCTCTCGCGGCGACTTCTCTGACCTCATGGACCTTGCTTCCGCCGAGAACGAGATTGACTCGGACGATCCAGCCTACGGCATAGGCTCGATTCCGACTGCTCGCAATGGCAAGCGCAAGGGTCGCAAGTTCACCTCGGACAATCTTTGGGCCGAGGAGCTCCAGCAGCAGTGGGACAAGGATCGCGTCAGCAAGGCCACCAAGAAGCAGCAGCGGCTTGCCGAGCGCCAGGCCGCGGCACTCAATCCGTTCCCAAACACGCACGGCAAAGCTGGAAGCGGAAAGTCGAAATCGACCAAGAAAGCTGCCAAGCTGGCTCGCAAGGCGGAGAAGCGAGAGATGCGTGCAAGCCTCAGAGCTCATTCGAACCATGTGGTCTCTGCGATCAACGCGGCTGGGTCTATCGATGCAGTCGATCAGTCTCTGCTCACTTTTGGCGGCAAGTCTGTGCCTGGGGACGTCTTGTCGTTGGGCTTGGACAAGCGGTTCGCATTCAACATGGACGAGCTCAACCAGCAGATCCAGCTGTTTCTCTCTGAAAAGGGCCGCAACACGATGCGCTGCCAACCAATGGACAAATTTGCGCGTGCAGAGGTCCACGCCCTCGCCAGTGCTTACAATCTGCAGTCCAAGTCGAAGGGAAAGGGTCGTGATCGCTTCCCCACCCTGATCAAGACGAGCAAAAGTGGGCTCAATGTGGACTACAGGAAGGTCAAACGCATCGTGTATTCCAACGCTGGAGCGACGTTCGGCAATGACGCGGGGAGAAGCGATTTCAAGGATAAGGGCAGAACCAAGAAGGGCAACGGCGGCGCGAGTGGCCGCATGTACGGCGTCGGAGGAGGAACCGTGCCCAAAAACAGGGACGGAGAAGAGGTCGGATTCGGAGCGGACAAGATTGGAGCGGACAACATCGGACACAAGTTGCTGGCCGCGATGGGTTGGACCGAGGGAAGCGGTATCGGAAGCTCGCAGGGTATGGCTAACCCGGTCTCGGCGACGGTCAAGATTTCGCGTGGCGGTCTCGGATTTTGATTGCCGCACCCGTACCTCCTCTTCACTCAGTGTTATGGTGCAGTCAATATGACAGACGATGATCGTTGCGCTTTCTCACTCGGCTGGGTTGTCGTGATTGTGTGGCTGTTGCATGAGGATGTGCAATCGTCCAGCTGCCGCGTCTGGGCTTGAGCTTGTCTAACGCATCACTTTGCCGTGTTCGATCCGGCACACAAATGTGAAAGCCGAGCTGCCGTGTCGACGATCTAAATCGCAGCCTATATACATAACAATACAAAGCGTTGTTGCATCTGCTGTGCAGTTGCGTAAGGCTAGAGCTCCGTCTTGGCCGTGTTAGCGATCATCTGCTTGACCTTGTTCAGGTTGCTAATGAGCCTATCCACAACCTCGGGATTGCTGTCCTGGGCGGCCTTTTCTGGATCCAAGCTTGCCCAAAGCTGGTTGCTTGACGCGATGAGCTTCTCTAGTACACCGTCTCCTGCTGCTGCACCTGCAGCTGCAGGTGCTGTTGTTGCATTGTTGGTAACAGCAGCTGCCAGTTGGGGAGGAGGCGAGTTTCCGTAGACATAGTAGAGCACGCGTGTGGCAACCTGCTGCGCGTGGCGCGGAAAGTAAAAGTACAGCGAGTACCAAAGCAGGAGGGTGAGGACGACACACACGGCGATGACGAGGAGAACTTCCCAGGCTTCGAGCATGGAGAGGACAAACGTAGCTTCGACGTTCCAATACGCGCGGAAGAACTTGCGCTCGATGAGCTTGATGGGGTTCCATGTCCAGCCGTTGTGGACGTGAGGGGCAGTGCGGGGATCGGCAGGGGCTTTGATCGGAATGTGCGTGGTGCCGTTCACAGTGGATGCGGTCGAGGAGGAGGAAGAGGCAGCGCCAGCTTTGGGCTTGGCAGCGGCGGCGGAGGAGGGGTGAAGGTGAGCTGAAGAGGAGGAGGAGGCGACGGCAGCGGCCTTGGAGGCGTTTCGTGTCTTGGGCGGCATGTTGGACGATGAGGTGCAGTTCAAGAGGGCTGCGTCGAGAAGTTTGTCGGTGAGGTAGTGACGATGGTGTTGGCGGATGTTGACACTGTGGTAGACATGCGAGGGCGGGAGAGAGGAAAGGGTACAGTACATTTAAATTTAGGCTGCCACACGGCGCTAGCTAAGTTTAAGCAGTTGATTTTCTCGCTTGATTCCACAAATTTCTCAAGCCAACACCGCCGACCCATGCAGCGCTGCCAACACGCATCGAAAAGTCGCACAGTCCCGGCTTTAAAATTCCGCTCTCCGAATGACACGCGCTTTCGCCGACTTTTGAAACTGTTACATCCAACTCACTGACAGGCGGGTACATTGTCGCGAGCTTGCAACATGTGGAGAAGTCAGCAGCAATCGTTGCGCGCTCAGTCCAAGTTGCAAAAGTGACACTCCAATCTTCATACATCCTACTCATCAACCCTTCGATACCACTGCCACCCGCCCAAGCCTGGACTTCGCTACGGGCATTGGCTCTTCAAGATGGCGATCACAGTTCTCACTGGTATCGAGGACACCCTCGCCCTCATTCTCGATTGCGCAAATGACTTGGCTCGAATCGAGACTACACTTCTCCCAGCTCTCCGCAAGCTTTGTTCTAACTCCTCCTCCGATGCCGAGACCTCTCGCAATGCCCCCAACTCGAGCCGCAGCCAGCACAGCTCTTCCACAGAGTCTGTCCTCTGCAATCCTATTCAAGGTCATGTTGATCCACTCTCTGCGCTCGATCCCGCCGTGCACTCCGTCGGAATGCTGTACATTCTAGCAGCCAGAACCACGCATTCGGCAAACTCGGCAGAGGATGCGACGATCCTCCTACCTCACATCACGGCTTTTGTGCAAAGGTTCGATGCAGCACAGGTGCAGCTGGCGGGAGACAAGGTCACACAACTGGCCGCGACCTTCACGGCGTTGGGGGATAGGGTAACGAATCCGGAATCGGCACTACAGTTGTTGCAAGGGTTGGCGTCGAGATTTGTGACGCGGCCAGAGAGCATCACGACTTTGCATCCAATGCTAGCATATGTGAGTGCCACGCTCGGCTCGATACAAGTCCAGTCAAGATAATAGCTGACTTAGACGCTTGCAATCCGATTTTGCGGTTGGAATCGGACAGCAATACCTCAAGGCAGCACGCTACGCAGAGGCAGCGACCATGCTCCTCGACCTGCCCATCATCAGCGCAGACACCACCGTCACCCCACTCACCCATTCTGACGTTCTGCAATACTTTTACTATGCCGCACTTATCTATATCAAACTCGACCGCTTGCAAGATGCGGTTGACGCGCTCGAGACCGTAAGTCGTCATCTACCGAGCCCTCTTCATGTAAGATTCGTTCTCACACGCAATGATTCCGCCACATTTCTGTCTAACAGTGCATCTCAAGCCCCGCAGTCGCGGTGAGCGCAATCCACATGGACGCATACAAGAAGCTCGTCCTCGTTCAGCTCCTCGCGGATGGCAAGACCTCACCGGTGCCAAAGTACACCCCCCAAGTGGTCACCAGGACATTCAAGCAGCTGGCACAGCCCTACCTTGCATTCGTCGCCGCGTACGAGAGCAGAGACTCCAACAGCGCCAACGAGCTGCAGCGCGTGGTCGAGGAGAAGCGAGATGCGTTTCAAAAGGTATGTCATCGTCCCCGTTCTTGTCTTGTCTGAAAATGTTGAACGACGGGCGTGCTGACACAGCTGCTTGGTGTGTTGGCGGACTACAGGATCGCAACACGGGGCTGGTAAGGCGATGCTTGGCACTGCACAGGCAGAGAAAGATCCAGAGACTGGGCGAGGTGTACAGCGCACTCTCGCTCGAAAGGATCGCCCGATTGGTCGGTGTTGAAGGACCAGATGTGGTTCCGGCGATTCAGGCTGATGTGCAAGAGATCGTAAGTCCATCGTCCCTCCCCTTTATTTCTCCCTTTACGATCGGCAGACTTGACAACTGACCTTTCGCCCATTTGTTCGCATTGTGATTGCGAGCACAGGTTCGTAAAAGATGGATTCACGCCACCTTTTCCGCACCTTCCTCCGCCGCTTCTTCCTCTGGTAGTGTGGGGGGAGACTGGGTCGTCAGCTTTGACCCCTTGGGCGGAGACTCCTACGCCTCTGCTTCGTCCATCTCTCTGCTCGAGCAAAAGATCCAGACAGCGAAACAATGGCAAACGCTGCTGCAGCAGAGGGACAGGCAGCTCGAAAAGAGTCCGACCTACTTGACGCGGGTGAGTCCTTTGACGCCTTCTTGCGCATTCGATTGAAGGTGAATGTCGTACTGACTCTGACGTTGCATCTGTTTCTCACTCTGGCATCAATGCCAAACTTTGTCGTGATGCAGGGGCTAAAGATTCGCGATGCAAGGACAGCCGGCGCCGACGCATATTCCGGTACCGATGACTTTGATGATACCGACTACTGAAGTCATCCTTGATTGCTCGACTCTTCACACGGTCGCAATGGCAATTAAGCTCGGTTCGATTGCCAGAAGTGTGAGCTGTGACGTGTGCTAATAATGCCCGCTGGCTGGCCAAAGAGTATGTACACAAATTTAACGTCAGTATGCCTGTCTAAGAAACCATAGTTTCAATACGCAGCGGTGAGGCCCTGACTCCATGCACTGTCCCGCATCTGCTCTTCGGTGTCCATCCCCACGTTGTGCGGGGGGACATGAGCACCAAATGCAGTAGCCACCGGCCGTTTCCATTAGCGCGAATTTTGTCGGCCGATAGAATCCTTCAGCATATCTCCACAGCTGCATTCCGCTGCAACCTGGCCCGCACTCTCCTCACCTCAGCACCTTTACTCTGCCTCATCTCGAACCAACTCGACTTCCTCGACGCATCACCAGGCTCGAGCTCGACATAAGGCAAGGCAAGATGGTGAAGCGATCAGCGCAGTGCAAGTTTCCGGTGGCGCGGATCAAGAAGATCATGCAAGCCGACGAAGATGTAGGCAAAGTTGCCCAAGCTACGCCCGTTCTCATCTGTAAGTCTCCTTTCCGCTCGGTCACACTCTGCTCTTGTTGAGAGAGCACAGCATGGAAATTGAAATAGTGATGGAAGGATTGCTGACAAGATGCATGTGTTGTTTGGTTTGTACAGCAAAAGCGTTGGAGCTGTTCATGGCGAGCATTGTGGAAGAGACAGTCAAGGAGACACGCAGCCGCGGGGCCAAGAAGATGTCACCATACCATGTGTAAGTCGATCCACTTCCCTCACCTTGTGCGCCCTCGCTATTGTCTGGTGGTAGTACGGACAGGCTGACTTGTGAAAAAAAACATGCTCGCCCTTCATATAACGGATACGCCCTGATGCGGCGTCGAATGCGGAACGCACAGTAAGAGGACAGTGCACACAAACGAAACGTTCGATTTCCTCAAGGACATTGTGGCCAAGGTGCCAGATCCGGTCGAGACGGACAGCAACACCACAGCGGCAGCAGGCGACAACCGTGGCGGCAAGCGTAGAAAGACAGCCAAGAACGCCGACGAGTCCGACTGATCGCCATACAACAGACCGTGTTCCAAATCGTCGTCCTTGCATCTGGTCGCTCGTCTCTCTCAGCGGATTGCGAAGAGGGGCTGCGAAAGGGCACGGCTACTCCAAACACCACCGCCAGATGTTCCATTTGTTACCCTTCCGAACTGCTCAGCCTCCATCGCTGCTCTCCAGCCTTTGGCTTGCAACTCTATGCCCAGCGCAACGCACTGTACTTTTAAAGCTTCATCTCTTCGTTTGCAACTACGATTCCCCTGCTCAGAACAGCAAGCTTTGATCGTCTCCAGGGTCGAATATCGGACAAGGAGATGCTATGTTGCGAAGGTTTTTTTTCGCTGTTAGAGCGTAACAGAGTTTGCTTCATAAAGTGATCTAAGCGCTGTGAAACGTGGGCGGATGAGGGCGACTGGATCAGAGAGCGTACTGTAATCTCAAAACTCGCCTCGACCCCTTGCCTGGATCTTGGCTCAGGGCCAAATTTCGAGGCAATCGCAGTGTGCCGTGTGTCTGTGTGTGTCTCTCTCTCGCCTTTGGGCTGCTGTTGCTGCTGCGCCACCGTTTTCCCGCACGGCACCCAACTCCACACGCTGCACACTCAACTGCACTGCACACGGCAGCTGCTCTCAGTTGACACAATTGACACAGGTCGCAGCTCTGCTTTCAACTTGCCATCACCATCCTAATCACCCTGACGACCCCTTTCCTCGCGACTCTTGAATCAAACCTCGACATCCTCCTGCGACTGACTCGCAGATCCCCATTCAGCACGGATCTTCGCACGTCACTCTAGCAGCGCCAGAACTAGGTTACACGACTGAGCCCTCATCCATCTTATCAATCCATAGCGTTGGTGTCGACAGCTTCGACCTACATATCAGCGGCAGCGCTTAGTCTATCAGGCCACCACGCACAGCCACTTCACGACGACATACATCTTCCTTTACAAACATCGCACATATCATGTCCGCTCAAGCCTCCAACAACGCCGCTGGCGAGGCAGGTGCCACTGCCGCTCCTGCTCCCGCTGCTCCTCAGAAGCCGTTCCAGACTAAGCTTGTTCTTCTTGGTACGTAAGGTTGATGACAGCTCGTATCGCGTTCAATAACAGCATCCGTACTAACGCATCTCTACCTCTTCCCCTGTCAACGTTCGTTCCTACAACCTCGATCGGTATTGTGCTTTCTTGCCCTATTACTACAACTTGCTGCGACCTTATTGTTTATACTTTCGCTTGCTGCGAACAGGTGAAGCCGCTGTGGGCAAATCCTCCGTGGTGCTTCGTTTTGTGCAGAACGACTTTCAGGAGAACAAGGAGCCTACCATTGGTGCAGCCTTCCTCACTGTAAGTCTTGCTCCTCAGCCTCACACGAGCTCGTGCTTCCTCGCGTGGTCACTTTTCTGATCATTGATCCAGCCTCGACTGACACCTTGTTACTCGCCTTTTATTCCCGTTTGACAGCAAAAATGCCGCCTTGAAGACCGTCTGATCAAGTTTGAGATCTGGGACACGGCAGGACAGGAACGCTTCCATTCGCTCGCACCCATGTACTACCGCAACGCGCAGGCCTCCGCAGTCATTTACGACGTCACAAAAGCCAGCTCTTTCGAGAAGGCCAAATCGTGGGTCAAGGAACTCCAGCGCCAGGCAAA
Organism: Ustilago lituana; assembly: GCA_928869825.1. Classification (NCBI taxonomy): domain Eukaryota; kingdom Fungi; phylum Basidiomycota; class Ustilaginomycetes; order Ustilaginales; family Ustilaginaceae; genus Ustilago; species Ustilago lituana. The sequence continues at coordinate 981,860 of CAKMYA010000002.1, forward strand.
CCCCAACATTGTCATTGCACTCGTTGGCAACAAGATCGATCTGCTCAACGAGTCCTCTTCCTCATCCGGTAACGAGGAGAACGACGATGACGACGAGACAGCTACGACCACATTGGAAGCAGCAGACGGAGAGTCGTTGAGGGCCGTGCCGAAAGACGAGGCTGAGGCGTATGCGAAGGAAGCCGGTTTGCTGTTCTTCGAGACCTCCGCCAAGACGGGCGAGGGTGTGGTCGAGGTGTTTACAGAGATTGCCAAGAAGATTCCCATCGACTTGCACCTCGCGAGGAACGCGGCGACTGCGGCGGCGGGTGCGGGTAACGGCGGAAGGCAAGCGAGCGGTGGACAGGCAGGAGGTGTCGATCTGCAGAATAATCAGCAGAGCAACCGCAAGGAGGCTTGCAACTGTTAGACGCGCTCCCGGACTCTCCCTTGAGACCCACAGCGCTCGTTTCTGTCCGCTAGGATAGCTCAGGTCACTTCGCTCGCACCTCGGATGCTTTGCAAAGCCTTCAATCACGGCGCTTGCCCTGATCGCTAGGACTCGCTCTGTACATATACCACCCTCCTTGCTTTCTCTCAGTTACTGTATGCTCGCTAGTCGCAACTGCTTTTCCACTGTATTTTGAGGTGGTTCCTTCCAGCCTGTACATGCGACTTTGTTGGCAATGTCTTGCTGAACAGTCGGTTCGCAGGTGCAGAGACAGATTAAGCATCGAGCGGATAGTTGAATTGGTTAGTATTCGAGATGGGACACGGATGTGCTTGGCGGGAAATGCGAAAGCGGAGTTCTGTGAATTTCGGTCGCCTCGCACGAACCCGCAAATTGTGTGTTGGGTGCACGTCAGCGCATCAAAGTGGACACGTAGCAAGTGCATTTCCACATTCAACCAGAGCCGCTGCCGCTTCCATGCAATTCTTCCAGCCAGGCCAAAGACAAAGACCAACACCGAGCGAGCAACCAACTAGGCTTCAGCCCAGCGTCCTTCTCTCTCTTCTCTGCTATCATTCTCTTTATTGACCTCCCCGGTGCTTACGTCGAGACAAGGCAGGTCCTTTGATATCAACGCTACAACACGCGGCTGCCGCCTTTAGTCTTTTTTCCTACAACACCACTTTGAGGCTATAGAGAGAAGTCGCTGCGCCTCGACCAAAGATGCGGTTTTCGACCGGCAGCGGCTTCGGCCGTATCAACACAGCTTTCGGCATGCTGTTCGTGCTGGCACTGCTCACCGTCACCTTGCTGTCGGCACCAGCGAGCGCGATGGGCGTGGTCGCATTCGACTACGGCACCGAGTGGATGAAAGTCTCCCTGGTCAAGCCCGGTTTGCCGTTCGACGTGGTGCTCGACCGCGACTCGAAGCGCAAGATCCAATCTGCCGTTTCCTTCAAAAAGTGGGGTCTCGATGAAGAGATCCTCTTCGGTACCAACGCCTACAACCACGCTACCCGCGAACCTAAGCAGTCCTTCTACGGTCTCAAGACGCTTCTCGGCCGCACGACCAACGAGGAGGACAAGGAATACGTCGATCTGTACAGCTCCATCTTTGGCAACGACGTGGTCAGCTCGGACCGCGCAACATGCTCGCTCAAGAGGCCATATGAAACCGATCCCAAGGTGTCTTCGCTGCCAGTGCTGTCTGTCGAGGAGCTGGTTGGCATGCAGTTGGAGTACGCCAAGAAGCTGGCGGAGGAAACTGCGGGCGAGCGCGTCAGCCCTTCCCTCCCTGCCGGTTTCAACATTGGCTCGTTTGGAGGTCTCGATGCCGTCGTCACCGTTCCAGCATTCTTCAACGCGCAGGAGCGACAGGCTATCGTCGACTCGGCCATCCTCGCCGGGTTCCGTCCCAGACTCGTCTCGGACGGTGCCGCGGCTGCGGTCAATTACGCGCAGACACGTACCTTCCCCCAACCCGAAAAGCATCTCTTCTTCGACGTCGGTTCCGGTTCTGTTCGTGCGACGGTGGTCGAGTTCAGCACCAAGCCGGTGGTGATCGACTCGATCCTGTCGGTGGGCAAGGCGCAGAAGGAGGCGACCATTGTCGACGTCAAGGGTGTCGGTTGGGAGCGCAACGTCGGTGGGCTCAGGCTGGATCTCATCCTTCGGGACAAGCTTGCGGATGAGTTCGACGCCAAGCACGGCGCACAGATTGGCGGCTCGATCAGGACCAACCTTCGCGCCATGGCGAGGTTGCTCAAGGAGGCGAACCGTGTCAAGCACATTCTCAGCGCCAACGATGCCGCTCGATGCAGCGTCGAGAGCCTGATCGACGACATTGACTTCCGAACCATGATTCAGCGTCAAGACTTTGAGGACGCTGTCTCGGCAGCTGGGCTCGTGCCCAAATTCACCTCGCCCATCAACCAGGCGCTCGACAATGCCGGGCTCAAGCTCAGCGACATCAACTCGATCGTCCTCGTCGGTGGCAGCACGCGAGTACCCCTCGTTCAGAACGCACTTCGCGAAGCAGGGATCCCTGATTCGAAGCTCGCTCAGAACGTCAACGCCGACGAGGCGGCTGTCATGGGCGCAGCCTTCTACGGCGCCAGCTTCAACCCGCAGTTCCGCATGAAGGAGATTCGCGCCTACGATCTCATCCCCTACGCCGTAAACCTCAAGGACGCCGATGGCAAGTCCGAGACCATCTTCCCCGCCGCGTCGTACAAGAGCGAGCAGGTGCTGCGCCAGTACGACAATGTCAAGGACGACTTCATCTTTGAGCTCGAGTACGATGCCGCCTCGCAGAAGGCGCTGGGTACGAGCACGGACCGGGCGATCTCGATGGTCGAGATTAGTGGTATTGACGAGGCGTTGAAGGACATCAAGGCGAGCGGGCAGCTGGATCAGGTGGAGACGCAGGTGAACTTGACAGTGGTCAGTAGGCCGTTGGGAACGTATGCGGTGGAAAATATTGTGATGGTGGTCAAGCCTAAGGCGGGTGGCATTGCAGGCGCGCTCAAATCGTTCTTTGGTGTATCTGCTCCCAAGAAGGCTGCCACCAACGCCACTGCGACCAACGCCACTTCTTCGGCCAACAGCACATCAGCCGATAATGCCGATGCTGAAGAGGCTGCAGGGGGCGAAGGAGACGAGACTCTCACTTCTGTCCCAGCCAAAGACAAGATTGTCAAGCTCACCGCTCGAACCATCCCACAAAACGACCAGGTGCGCCCCATGTCTGGCGAAGAGATCAAGAAGAGCAAGGACAAGCTGTGGACCATGTCGCAAGCGGCCACCCGCAAAGCACAGCGCGAAGAAGCGCGCAACGCGATCGAATCTTACCTCTACCGCGTGCGCGACATGGTCGACGACCCCACCTTCGCCTCTGTCTCGAAAGACGCCGAGCGCTCCGCCATCTCTGCCAAGACCGAAGAGCTCTCCGCTTGGCTTAGCGACGAAGGCGAAACCGCCGACACGCCCACTCTCAAATCGAAGCGTGCATCGCTCGAGTCGCTGATCAAGCCGCTTGAAACGCGACTCGAGCAGAGCAAGCTGCGCACCGCCGCCTTCGCCGAATTCGAAACTTCCCTCGCCGAGGCGCGCGAGTTCGTCGCCGAGGCAAGAGCGAACTTGACAGCTGCGATCGAGGCTAACGAGTCGAGCAAGTATAGTGTCACCGAGCTGGATGCGCTGCAGGTGACGATCGAGAAGGATGGGGAGTGGTTTGCGAAAGGCAAGGCGTTGCAGGAGAAGAAGGGGCCGAGCGATGACCCGGCCTTGTTGAGTACCGAGGTGGACGCGAGGAGGAGGAAGTTGAACGAGACAATTGGCAAGATTAAAAAGAGGAGAATTGCAAAGACGAAGCCGCAGAAGAAGAAGGAGGACAAGAAGAAGGAGGACAAGAAGGAGGAGGAGAAGGAAGAGAAGAAGGAAGAGAAGAAGGAAGAGAAGAAAGACAAGAAGGAGGAGGCGCCTCGACACGAAGAGCTCTGATCGCTGTTTCGTCTCATGCTTAACCGTCTTGCAGCGCTGTCTACAGTTCCTAGCCTAATCCTGAATCAGACTAGACCTACAATAAAGCTTCTTCGTTCCGTTGTGTGCTGAGTGAGTCGGAAGCAATGAACTGGCCTGAACATCTGATAGACGTCAACGCCTGAGAAAGCGCGCTCTAATAAATTTAATCAATTTGCGAAAGGCAGACGGACCGAGCGCGTATCTCGACCGGCGTCTCGTGCAATAGACGCACATAGAGAGTGAGAGCCTGTCAGGCGGAGGAAGGGTCTAAAATCAAAATCCAAACGAGCGTGAGGCCGGTAAATCAAGGGTTGGACACACGAGCTCATACAGGCATCCGTTGCGAAAGTGGAGTGTCGTCTCGGCAGGCGAGCGAGAAGATTACACTTTCTGCGATAACTTGCTTCTCACGACACAATTCGCTCACAACTCGCTCGCCTTAGACGTCGGCTCCTTGCCCAAGCTCGTAGAGACTAAAACCTTCACCTACTGGAACCTTCCTGGTCGGATAGCAAGCGCACCTGGATAAAGAACGGTCGGCCGCACCGAGCTCACAGCAAGTCGTGTGCAGGAGCAAGTGCGGGTAACATTGCCACTGATCAGCCGTTTAGGCCACACTAAATCGTTGCGGGCTGGCTCTCATAGAAAGGGCAGGACCAGCATCCTCACCGTATTATAGAGCTGTCGTAAACTTTGCAAACCACCCAACTTCCGCACACGCGATCAGCAACGACGCGACCATGCCATCGTCGACCAACTCTTCACCGACCAAGCTCGGCGGGTGGAATTCTTCGCAGCGTTCCAACGGTGGCTCTGTTTCCCCAACCAAGCCTTCCTCGCGTGCGGCCACACCGATCTCCTCCGCCCCCGCTTCGAAACAGAGCACCAGCAGCGCGGTCTCAACGCGCCACATCCCGCCAGGCTGCCACCACCTCAGCTCGCTACTCCACCTCGGAGCGCCATCGTCCAGGCCATCATCGCCGAGCAAGATCAAGTCTGAAGATGGAGATGACGCCAGGACGTCGAGCTTCGAGACGCTGCCGCCGACGACCAAGTCGTATCTGAAGCGGTACATCGCAGGGCTGAGGTGGGGCGCACAGATCAGGACGGGATATGTGAAGATGATGGACAAAGAGGAGAAGGAGGCAGAGCTGCAAAAGTGGAACGAGGAGGTGGCAAAGGCGAACAAGCAGGGGAGGCAGGGTAAGAAGCGGAGAAAGGTAAGTTCTGCACCCACACTGACACCAAATACGGATGCAAGCTCGCTGTTGCAACATGCTGACTTACACGTTGTCTCGTCTTCATTGAACAGCTCGACTATCCACAATGCCATACGTGCAAGGCGGACATGCTGCGACCTTTCATCTGCCTGGAATGTGCATTCACAGGCTGTTTCTCACCACCGGTCGACGACGATCCGACCGCAGTCACCCGCACCGCCGCCGACAGCCACATGATCCAGCACCTGCGCACACAAAAACACACTTTCGCCTTCGACCTCCTCTACGGCCACATCTATTGCGCAGACTGCAAAGACTTCATCCACGACCCGCTCCTCGAATCCATCCAGCGCCACGAGACATGCCGCGTCAACCCGCGCGTGGTCGGCCAACAGTTCGGTCCGTCCAAAACCACCATCGAAGCTCTCTTCCCCCCCTCCTTTGCTTCAACAGAGGCAGCAGCAATGAGCAGATTTTACGAGACCAACTCTTCAAGTGTCACCTGCCGCGTGCCGAGGGGGTTAAGGAACATGGGCGCGACGTGCTTTATGAACGTGATCATTCAGGCGTTCCTGCACAATCCGCTGCTGAGGAACTACTTTCTCTCGGACCGCCACAACCCGGCGTTGTGCATTGGGGCGAAGACGTGCCTGGCATGCGAGATGGACAAGATCTTTGCCGAGTTCTACTCGACCGATCCGGGTGCGCTTCCGGCTGCGTCGGGCTCGTCAGCGGCCGTGACGGCGGGTGCAACGAGCACAGCGCCAGGTGCAATTGTGGCTGGTGTTGCCGAAGGAGGCGAGAACGGGACGAGTGGAGCGGTGGCAAAGGGCCCACATGGCCCAACGTCGTTCCTGTACTGCTTGTGGATCGACCACGCGAGCAGCGAGCTGGGCCAGGCAGGGCAGCATGATGCACACGAACTGTTCATTTCGGCGCTCAACTCGATCCACACGGCCCTCACGAGCCGCGCGCTGGAACGCTCCTCCCTCCCCTCTTTCGCGTATGAGCATTCCGACGCGCTCAATCTGCTCTTTGACCACTACGAAGGCGGAACTGGATCGGGCAACCAGTCCGAAGACGAAGGTATGGGCGGTGGAGGAGGTAGCATGCCGATGGGTCTCGGCGCAGGTGGTAGCGGGGGAGTGGCTGGATGCCCTTGTGTGGTGCACAGGACGTTTGCAGGGCAGCTGCAGTCGGACGTGACCTGCCAGCGATGCGGTAAGGTCAACACGACGAGGGATCCGATGCTCGATCTCAGTCTGGATGTGCGGCCGGAGTCGATGCGTCGTAAAGACGGTTCTCTGGGCAGTGCGGCCAACGGCAGCTTCAACAGCAAGTCCAAGCTGGGCAATGGCAAGCTCTCGGCACTCAACGGCAACGAGGGGCTCCATGGAGAAGGAGAGGAGGAACAACATCTGACCATCTGCCTTCAGCGGTACTGCTCGGAAGAGAAGCTGGGCAACAATGATTATTCGTGCACAGCTTGCGGAGGCAGCGCTTCGGCGACGAAGCAGCTCAGTCTGTATAGGCTCCCGCCGGTTTTGTGTATTCAACTCAAGGTAAGTCCCTCTCTCTCTCAGGTCAAAGTGAATGGTGAAGAAAGGGAAGGATTGACAGGAGATCCTTTTTATTTTCCCCGGGATATCATCCGACACCACAGCGATTCGAGCATACTTCGGCGGCGGCCAAGATCGATACCAAAGTCAGGTTCCCGCTTGTCCTCGACGTGCGTCAGTTCTCCACAGCAGAAATCAGAGCGCCGGACGAAAACGGCCCTCTGCCCATCACCAACGGGAGCACTCCGTCGAGCAAGGACAGCGGCCTCATCGCCAACCCCGATCCAGAGTTTGTAGGCCCAACCCCCTATCAACCCCTTTTGGCTCAGCAACGATGTCACTGACATGCATCTACTTTTTACTTGTATCGTTGACGTGCAGGGCGTACCTCTACGACTTGTTCACTGTAGTTGTGCACGAAGGCTCGATGAACACGGGCCACTACACCAATTACTGCAAGTGGCGGGGCAACTGGTATCGGTTCGACGACGACAAGGTGCATCCGACCACCGAGGCGCATGTGCTGCAGGCGAGGGCGTATCAGCTGTGCTATAGGAGGAGACTGTTGAAGAATGTCACCAATTCACGGTCGCAGACTCATTCGTAGAGCTGGGCAGGGGAGATGACGGGATAGATGATTGATGTCGGATTTAAAGATTACATGCGACTCTATAGGCTCGCGCAACAAAGCGTTGGGTGTGTGTGATCTGTCGAATGTTCGAGACAGCAGCTTGAGGGCATTCGGTGCTGGACCGAATCAGCCCATACACTCATGTCTAGTTAACAGCAGAACGCTCCCTGCGAATTTCATTGTCGTTCTTGGAGGACATGCTATTCCTCGGAAGCAGGCCGAGATGGTGACTTGAATTCCCACGCCATTTCCTGACACTGCCACGCACACGCTTGGATCGCTCTTGGCGACAGCTAGCGTCTGTCGACTCAGTAACGTTAGCATTGCAGTCTTCTCCTCGCCATGGTCTTTTGTTCGCTTGCGGCTTGCCAAGCTGTGGGCTGTCGAGAACAACCTTGGTATACCAGACTGCATTGTGAGTGTTACAGAGGAGAGAGGTCGATGCTCAAGTTCGGGATCGCTCTCTTTTGCTGCAGTGTGAAGGTGAAACAGATGTAAGTCAACTGTATCCGAGAGGAACGCTCGAGAGAATCGCGTGACTTTCCATTTATGCAGCTCCAAGGTGAAACGGCAAGATGACGCCAGCGTACTGGGAAAGTCCCCACCACTTGGACGGCCGTGCGCCCGTCTCCGCAAAAGTTCACAATGGCCTGGAGCTGCAGGGTGCATTATCGCTTACTCGGCCTGACCTTGTTGATGCGCCGAGATTTGGAACACCGTCCACTTGGCTCTCCTTGGTTGTGTGGCCGGTCTGACCGAGACCACAAGATGCTCAGCCCGCCCCAGATTTGAGTTGATTTCCAACAGGTTCGCTCAGCTGCGTTTGCAGTTTGCTGTTAAGCTTACTCGACACCTCTCTGGTCGAAATACGAGACCCTTGCAACCTTCCCCCTGGACCCACCTTCACCTGAATCGCTCCTGTCTCTCGTCACCACCATCACCCGCCAACCTCATCACGGACTCGTCACCTGCTCATTGTTAACCCACCGCACTGCTTCAGTGAAGATAAAACGACGTCTGATTCGCATTAGGACTTTCCCTATCAACAGACTCTCGTCTGGTTGCTTTGTCTACGCCACGCATAGACCCCTGAACGGAAAAACAAACATAAACTGTCTCAACAGACTCGCTTCGGGCAGAGACTCAGGCAGGAGATAGTATCGAGTACATCGACCAAGTGCACGACGTATCCTCGGCTGACATTTTGTCGTCTTCGAGCAAGCTCCAAACAAGCAGCTGGATCGCATCATCCTGTTACAAGTCCTCCTCGAGCCAGATCAACATTGCTTTGCATGAACTTAGCGTCAGAGCCATAGACTATGGGCGACCATCGTCCTTCGCCGCCGGACTCGTCCAAGAGCGCCGACCATTCCGCCTTGCCATCCACGCAAGCAATACGACACTCGGCTTCCGAGCCTGCCGACCATGGCTCCTCATCCTTCACGGATGCGCTTCAAGCATCAGCAGCACCAGATCACCCTAGCGAGCGCCGCGATGACCATAAAGAAACAGATTCGACAGCTGCAGCTCCTTTGAGCCTCGAGCCATCGAGCCCGCATCGCAATTCCCACCCTTCACCGCCTTCTGTTCCGAGTACAGACCATGAAGCCTTCACATTGCTGCATCTCTTTGCATCCTCTCAGGAACGAGAGGTCGCCACCTACACCGCCGCTGCCGCCGCTAGGGTCCGTAGCATGGACCAACAGGGCAACTTTGAAGCTGAGTTTGACCCAAATCGTACTTCATCCATCTCTTCAGCCGCCAAAAACCTACCCGATGCTGCTCACAAAACGTTCATTACTACCCTCGCTGCTCCTGCCCGTACCCTCGACTCCATCAAAGCCAAGCTTCAGTCGCCGAGCATCGAGCAAAAGAGCAAGAGTGACATTCCGCACTCTTTGGAACAGGTCGAGCATGACATGCGTCACAACCGCGATGCACCTGGCAATCTCAGTCCAGAGCCGACTGCCCCGGAAGCAGCCAAAGGCAGATCAACAAGTGATGCGCAGCATGCCAAATCCGACTCCTCAAACTCTCTGCTAGGCGGCAAGTCGAAACGCTCCAACCCGGTCTCTGCGTTGATGCAGCGTGGACCTAGAAAGTCGGATTCCACGTCTCGTTCGGGCTCTGCTCTTTCGCCACGCGCTTCGTCTTTGCGCACTACTGTCCCGCGACGCAAGGCGAGTGCAATTCAGGAGGATGCAGATGAAGAGTGGGGTGGTTATAATGGACCAAGAGAGGAGGAGGATGAAGAGGATGAAGAGATCGTCCGTCAAAGAATCAAAGATCAACAAAAGCGTCTCGAAGAACTAGATGAGGCGCAGACCGTTGGTCTTCTTCGTACGCAGCAGGAGGCAGGTATCGAGCCGCCTCAATCCCCGGCATCACCGTCAAAGTCATCTTGGCTTGTGGGACTGCCGCTCTTCGGTTCCGGCTCTGGCTCTGGCAAAGCTCATCAAGGTTCTACCGAGAGCGCAGAGGGCAGCTCATCCAGAAGGAGCAGTTTCGGGCGCAACGGGAGTCAAAGGACTTTCCGTGCAGACGATATCGAAGAGGTAGTGTCCGACGATGATGATCGTACAACGACGCGTACAGATGGGCCACGTCGCACCAACTCGGAAAAGCTGAAAGGCCTTCCGAAGCGAACCCAAAGCCGTGGTCGACGGAGCTCTGCAAGATCTGCTCCTGCGTCACGCGCGGCACGCAGTAGAAGCAGACCTCGCGAAGACGGCAAAGACGGAACCCCCCGCCGCCGCGGAAGTGGCTTCTTGAGCCCGCCCCGACGCCATTCGACCACATGGACCTCTAGGTTGAGAACCAAGATTCCCGTCAAAGAGTTCCCACTTCAGGGTAGCGGTCGCGAATCCGAGTTCAATCAAGAGTGCCCCCTGTGGGCTCGACAGCCTTGGAAGTACTTGTATTTTTCCTATTTTGGGCTCAGCGTCGGCCTCTTCCATCTCCCTCGCTGGGCTATCTGTTCGGCCTTTCCTTCAAAACGTGGTCGTCCAGACTGGAGCTGGAAAAAGGCTACGATGGTAAGGCTCTTCCGCCATGGCACTCAGCTTACCTTTCGCACACGAACCAGTCTCGGCCGCGACCTGCAGAAAGAAGTGCCGCATAGCAAGACGGTACGATGCAAGTTTACCTGGGTGAACCCCGTCGCCGACGACGAAGTGCGCGGCGAATTGCGACGAGCCATGCTGATTCAGAAGGTGCATCCTCAGCGCACTTGCGGATTCTGGTACGGTGATGTAGCCGACCAGTCCAAAAGCGGAAAACATCGCCATGGTTCAAGGCTTCGCCACCACAGCCGCCACAGCCAGGATGAGCAGCGCCAAGCGAACCAGGCGTCGGCAAGTGTTGTCACCGTCACTACGCCTGATCAGGAGGATGTGGATCCTCTGACAGGGTCTACGGCCAGTCTCGGTGCGGGTTCGCAGAGGGAAGCTGTCGGAGGTGTGGGTCGCCCTGCCGAGCCAGGTGAGAAGGTGCTCTACCACCTTCATGGAGGAGCTTACTGGATTGGTACAGCTCACGAGAAAGACGTGACGGCTGCCGTCAACACGGAGAGCCTTCGCTACATGGCCGAAATCTACAAGAGGAGGGAAGAGCAGCAGAAAGATGCTTCCAATAGCGCATTTTCCGTAGACAGCCACGGCCGCAATGGTGCCAACGGTGCCTCGTCTTCGTCATCGACGTCAGGCTCTGGCTCTTCATCTGCAGCTGCCTCGTCGCCGTACAATGGCAAGTTGCTGCGTTCGTTCAGCCTCGACTACAGGTTGTGTGTTCCCGGCCGGCCTCGCGCAGGTTCTTACCCTGCTGCATTGCTCGACGCGCTCAGTGGATATCTCTACCTGGTGCGCGACCTTGGCTTCAAGCCGGAAAATATCATCATTGCCGGTGATAGCGCAGGCGGCAACTTGGCTTTGTCCCTGTGTCGATATCTGCGTGACGAGCGCGAAGAAATCGCCAAGCAGCCCGGGGCTTTGCTGCTAATGTCACCATGGGTCGACGTCTCGCGATCGCACTCGGGACCGACCGGTGCGCCCAATCTCGACTCGACCGTCTACACGAATCAAAAATCGGACATAATCAGCAGTATGCTTGAGTTCCGCAACACTGCCGTGTCGGCTTTCCTCGGCGACTTGCCTGCGCGAGAGACGTATCGCAACCCCTACATCTCGCCCGTGTCGTTGCAGCTTCCTCTGGAGCGTGGCGGTAGAGCACCGCACTACGGCTTTCACGGCTTCCCAAAGAAGATCTACATCACGACAGGGTCGGCCGAGATCTCGTACGATCAACATTTAACGCTGGCTCATCGACTCGCTTCAGGTACGCGTAGAGGCAGACCTATCTACTCAGGTGATCGACTGTCGGCAGGCTGTAATGCTCGAGAGATGGCTGAAAGGAGGAACCGCCCTCGACCCAAAGAAATGCTGGATGCAGACCAGAATGCTATCTCGGTGACGCCGCTCGATGAGCTACAAGAGATGGGCTTCCCCGCCGCTGAATCTGCTTCGCCTGTGCCAGACCAGCAAGCCAGCGATGAAATCGCTCAGTACGCGACACAGAACAACGATGGTGAGCCAAGACCGAGTTCGCATCAGCCCGGCTCCGACAGCGCACCGGATCAGGAAAGCAGAGACACAACCCTCGGTGGAAAGTCTCCAGGTCAGAACACGCAGAATCAGCCTCAAAACCTGGACAGCGGCGGTGTGAACGGTGCTGCTGCGTCATCAGCGGGCAGGAAACGCCTGTTTGCGTCGCCTCCACCCGAGCCGGCGGAAAAGGAAGACCGAGAAGTGATCTTGGACGAGGTCAAGGACGCGATTCACGATTACCTGCTGTTCAAGTGGTTCGAACCAGAGCGCTCGTGCACCTGGCGAAGGATCGCACAGTGGATCGACGAATCTTAGATGCCTCTTTCGCCGAAAGATTAGACTGCATGCTCCAGCTAATTTACTCGAATCTAATCCAATGTCATTGGCGTGGAATGCGTGGGTATGAATGATGGTGTTGTACAAATGCAAACAACGAACACGTATGAGCTGATTGAGAGAGGGGAGAAAGGTTACGGTGTGCGCCAGTCATCCGTCTCGTCATCCCACTCGGCGGCCAACGCGCCGTAGTAGGCAGTGAGACTGGAGAGCTTGCTCCCGTAATTGACGTACTGGTACTCGACCTTGACGCTATCCGCATCTGCGCTTTGGCATTGTTTCGCGCCAGGGAGTGCGGTGAGCAGGGTGGAAAGGGAGGCGAGTTGGTCGAGGGAAGTGTTGCGGGGGAGGTAGTAAGCGATGTTGCGGGTGCGGAATGCGGTGTGGACTCGAGTGAAGAGGGTGGTGCCGTCGACGGGGAGGATGGAGGATAGGGAGTAGGTGGGAGTCGATGCTGGAACGGGTGAGTTGGGATGCGTGGTGGTGGGGTGGAGTTGGGCGTAGTCGACGCCTCCCCAGGGTGGGGAGAGGAAGACAGCTTCTACCAGTGCCAGGTCGGCGCTTGTGATACCTTTCCAGACTTGCTCCTCGCCTTCCCCCTCACCGTGTCCTCCCTTTCCCTGTCTACCTTCTCTCCACACCTCTATGCTCTTTAGAAACTCCAAACTATCCCCCTCGACAAAGACAATCCTCTCCTCCACGCCGTACACTTTGGCATTCCATCGCGCAAGTCTCACCTTTAGGGGATCCACCTCTACGGCGATCACCTTCGCACACGTCATGGCAAACTGGATCGCGTTCCCCCCCGCCCCGGAAAACAGGTCCACCACCACCCCATCGCTCGCACACCTCTTCGCTATGCGAAACGCAACGCTTTCCGGAGTGACAGAGTACCAGGATTGCTCGTCGAGCAGGCAGCCGGAAGAGTAGAGGGAGAAGAGGGAGAAGCGGTGACGCCAGTACTTGCGCATGTTGGGCGGGAAGGTGGAGGGGTGGACCAGGCAGTGCGGTAGGAGAGAGTGGTACTCGGAAGAAGAAGCGCTGGATGGGTCGAGGTCCGGGTGGTAGGCGCCGAGATTGAGGTTGTGGGGAGCAGAGTCGACATGATGAGAAGAAGAGGGGTTGAGGTGTTGGACGAACGAGGCGATGGAGGTGGAGGTGCGCTTGCGTTTCTTGGTCATGCTTGCCTTGAGCGCCGAGTATGCAGACTGTGTATCGGTACGTGTTGTGGTAGAGACTCGGGCCGATATGGGTAGGTTGTGCGAAGACGAGGAGAAGGGAAGGACAGAATAAGGTTCGGTAAGAAAGAACGAGTAGTGAGTTTTCGGCGCGTCGTCGTCCACCATGATCTCGACCTTCGGCTACGATGCTTCGTGCACGAGGTGCATTAGCCGGTTAAGCTAGATCCCGACGACTTTGTGAGCGTCGTTGACATGAAGAACATGTATTGAGCTCATCGAGACAAACTCGTTGAGGTGATTTCAGGGTCTTTTGTTCGGCTCCGAGTAATTTGAAGCATGTTTGGCTTTTTCCACACCCGATTGCCAGCAGAAAGTATTCAGCATTTAAAACACGTCACGTGGTTCCAAAACACTTTCACAAAGTTCAGTCGGGTCCGCAAACTGGTTATGGAGACGACTGGGCGTCGTAACGACTCTCCGAACAACCACCATCTCTCCACCATCGCACACATCTCGGTTGGAATTCTCCTCGTGCCGACGACGACGACGCGCCGAAAACACCCTACTGGGGAGTATCGTCACCACCGAGCCGATGGTCATGAACAAGGTCGAGGCTGACTTTGCCTGATTCCCATGCCCTTCTCTCGCTCTCCTCTTCCTCTTTCTACCGCCAAATCGGGTCAGGGGGTCCCACTTACCCTCAACTGTCTTCATAATCCTCGTACGTCGTTGCTTTACCGAATCCTAACAACATAACAACCTCATCGGCCACCGCATCGCCGATGGGCGTTTGGAGCTTGTCTCCGTCCTTGGACTTAGTGCTGTCTGGCTCGCTCGCGACCTCCACTAGCACCAGGGGCATTAAACCTCCACCTCTTCTCACCGTGCTTCCGCCTCGCTGCTCGCTGCCAAAGACGGCCACGCCTCTGGCTACTATGCCGTCAAGTGTCTCAACAAAGTCGGCCTCGACTCTCGTCAGCGTGCCTTCCAGCATCGCGAGATCATGCTTCACACCATGGCTTCCAGTCACCCCAATGTGGTTACCCTTCACCGCGTCATCGACGACCCACAAGACCCCTGCGTCTATGTTGTCCTCGACTACTGGCCAGACGGCGACCTGTTCAGCATGATCACCGAGACCTAGCTCTACATGTTGCCAAGCTCAGCCTCGCGCGCCGCCGAGGAGCAAGGAGTCGACGTCGCTTTCTCTCCGGATCGTCTCAAGATGGATGCTCTCATTCGTGATGTATTCGACCAGATCCTCGACGCTGTCGAGTTCTGCAACCAGATGGGTATCTACCACCGTGGCCTCAAGCCTGAGAACATCCTCTGCCTGCGTGGAGGTGCCAAGGTCGTTCTCACCGACTTCGGTCTCGCTACCGGCGACAGGAGCAGCGCAGACTTTGGATGTGGCAGCACCTTCTACATGGGCCCTGAATGCCAAGATGGCATCACCCGTCGCCTCATCAGCTACAACACTGCTGCCAACGATGTGTGCGACCACTCCCGATACGCCTCGCACGCCGATGCTGCCGTAGCCAATGCCGCCTCGTACGATAGCTACTCGGACTTGGAGCTCGACAGCAGCAGCTGCGAAGGTGACGGCTCCTTCTCGCCTTCGGATGCTCCTGATGCCTCGACGGAGGGTCGTCTGTTTTACGAGCAGAACAATGTCGACTGGTCGTGCCACCCCATCGCAAGGCCTACCGACGGTCATCTCAAGCACCGCAGTGCTTCCAACCACACGAGCATGAGCGATGTCCACGTGCCTCGGACACCTTGCCTCAGAACCGATGGGATCAGGACGCGGTTGCTCTGGCTGGCATCGCGCAACCGCCATCTTCCTCCAAAATTCAGGAAGCACAGGTGGGATGGGCGCACGCAGGCGGTGCGAGACAGTCTGCGAGTGCTCTCCACCAGGGCACACGCCATGCACATGCTCACCAGGTCAGTCCTCGCAACGCCATGCCTTCATACAGGAGCAATGCCTCGCTCGCTGCTACTCAGCAGTACATCGCTGAGGCAGCCCGATACTCGCAACACCAATAGACTTCCCCTTTTACCGATCTGTTATACACGGTCCCTCTGTGTTGTCCCCTCCTCGGAGTCTCGATCTTTTATAGCTTGGACCGCTCTCCACTCCCTCTATATAGACCCACCCGACCCAGCACCGTCGCCTATGTTTCTCCTCCCTCCTCTTCCGCACGCACCTAAGCACACTCAGCACCCGCGCACACGCAGCACTGTTTTGGCTATCGTTCTTTTCCTCTCCCCTCGCAGCACTCTCTCACTCTTGCTCTCTGCTTGATGTTTGCTCGCTCTCCCGTCCATGCAAGGGGTGTGAAGCGTGGTGTCAAGCAGCACGCTGGACGAGGCTTCCGTGGCTTGGCACTCTGGCGAGTCACGCAACCATATTCGATTTCCAACAGACTGAGACACACCACAGGCAAGCTGAAGAGGGTGCGGGAGTCGGATGTAACAATAGAAAGTGGAGGACCGTGAGCGACGCTTTTTCTGCCGCATCGTGTTTGTGTGAGCTGCAAATCTGACACCGACGATGTTAGGCTCGAATAGGCAGGTTCTCCATCGACGCCCCATCTTTGAGGCGGTGTAAGTTAACTACGCTCTACTGCGCGCATCAACTGGCATCAACCTCGGTGCCAGCAAATCCACCCTCTCCGCGCACCGTTTCGCTCACTACCAGCCAAGCAAGAAACATTCTCCCTAGATCCGCTCTTGATGCTACTCGGTCGTTGTTTCTTTGTGGCAGAGGGGACCCTGAGCGAACTGCAAACTGCTCCAAGGGCTCAGCACGAAAATGTAAAGTGCTCTTGTCACACTTTGATTTCGAGCAGAGCACACGCCCAGAGAAAGTGTGGTGTGTGTTTTATGAAACTAATGAAACTCGAGCAGTGCGATCTCGCGCCGTGGTTGACAGTCTCTCTACGCAGCAGCAGCAGTGTTGAATGAAATTGGGCAAATCCAGTACAGTACGGTGCGCAAAGCTCCTATTTTGGCAACACTCGCTGCACTTCCCCTGAGGCTGCGCGCATGCATACATACACAACAGCGCAGCAACCCAAGCAAAGCAAAGCAATTGCAGCCCCTTAAACAGCCGAATCCAACACTCAACACTCGCTCCCCCTCGCTCCCTCTGTCTATCTCACTCTTTCCAGCTGATTCCTCTCATCGTCCAGCTGCATCCTCCAACACGTTGCTTACCTTTGGCGCATAGCGATAGCTTTGGAAGCTCTATCCGGAAGCATTCCTCACTCCAGGCGTACCGCTGGGATAACAGGTCCGACAACGACAACGACGACGCTATCGCATCCGGCAATCGAGCATACAACACGCCTCCTCGCCGGACTCACGACTCACGGTGGAGCATCCGCCCACACTGCGGCAGTTCAAACACACACATATACATACATCGTCCGTCGTTTGGGAGCGCACATCCCGGCGTGCAAATGGCCCCGATGAACTTTATCTTCAAGTCCAAGTCGCGCACTCCGCAGGAACTCGTCCGTCATCTGCGCGACACCATCCTCCGACTCGACAACACCTCCCCACTCGGCGGGAGCAACTCGTCCAACTCGCTGCATACAAACTACACCGGTGCTTCTTCCTCCTCCTCCTCATCTGCTGCTTCCGCCGGCGGGCCTTCCTCCACGCTCATCTCTTCTGGCTCCTCCGCTGGCGGTTCTTCTGCAGAGGCAAGGCGGAAGGCGGTGGATGAGATCTCCAAGACCTTGTGTCAGGTCAAGACCATCTTGTTTGGCGAAGGCGATGCGGATCCGCAGCCCGAGCTGGTTGCTCAGCTCGCACAGGAAGTCTATTCTCACGATGTCCTTCAGCTCCTCGTAGCGCATATTGCCAAATTCGAGTTCGAAGCCAAAAAGGACGTCTCGCAGATCTTCAACGTCCTGCTTCGTCGCCAGATCGGCAGTCGTTCCCCCACCGTCGAGTATCTCGCTACCAAGCCCGACGTTGTCTTCCTCGCTCTCCGCGGCTACGAGAACCCAGATGTGGCGCTCAATACCGGTATGATCCTGCGCGAAATGCTGCGCCACGAACCGCTCGCCAAAATCCTCCTCTACTCGGAAAACTTCTACACCTTCCCCGACTACATCGAAACCACCACCTTCGGCATCTCCTGCGACGCCTTTTCCAACTTCAAAGAAACCCTCACCCGCCACAAACCCACAGTCGCCTCCTACCTCGAATCCCACTACGACCGCTTCTTCACCACATACACCACCCTCCTCCTCTCCCCCAACTACGTCACCAAACGCCAATCCCTCAAACTCCTCGGCGAAATCCTCCTCGACCGCACAAACTTCACCATCATGACACGCTACATCTCGTCCGAAGAAAACCTCAAACTCATGATGAACCTCCTCCGCGACCGCAGCAAAAACATCCAATTCGAAGCCTTCCACGTCTTCAAAGTCTTTGTTGCCAACCCAAAGAAGCCACCCCAGATCGAAAACATCTTACGACGCAACAGAGAACGTCTCGTCAAGTTCCTATCAGACTTTCACAATGATAAGGATGACGAACAGTTTGTAGACGAGAAACAGTACGTGTTGCAGATTATAGAGGCAACGGGCAAGTCGCAGAGCGCTCAGGCCAAGGCAGATAATACAAAAGGCGGCGGCCCAGCAATAGGCGCAAATTAACCATCAATCATCCCCTGTTGCTCCTCCCCGACGCATAACAGGCGCATGCATCGCCCCCACCTTCCATCCTGTTTCAGCCATGCAGTCTTGCTTTAGAACTCGCCTCGGCAATCGTTAGGCTCACTCTGTACAGTTTACACACCTGTTCTTAGCTTGATGCGCCCACTCAATCTGATAAACTCACGTTGCACAGCGTCTAATCAATCCCTGAACTCTTTCAGCCCTTTTGACGTCGAGCTCCCAAAGATACCATTGCGAGGTGCTCTCTTTCATGGCGTGCATGAGGATACATTCAGGGGGCCGAATCATCACCCGCTCGCAATCAACGCATACAACTCATCCCCCAGCACCCCATCCAACTCGTTGGTCCCCAAAATCTCCACCACCCCCTCCTCCTCGCTCAGCAACAACCCAACCTGCTTCTTCCCCACACTCGCGCTTGCACTCGCACTCGCATCCGCGAACCCGAAGCCTAACAACGCCGGCGCACCAAACATGTCCTGCCCATCCGAGATCAGCCGCAGCGCCTCCACCAGACGCCTGCAGAGCACCGAGAAGGGGTTTCGCGAGAACTCGGGTGTCGCGCGCGCCAGCTTCTTGACAATGCGCAGTACCATGCCTGAGAGCCCCGGGATGCGGCGCAGTCGGAGTTTGACAGAGCGAGGAGCGAGGAAGGCGAGGTTGTAAAGGCACATCGAGAGACGCTCGCAGTAGCCCAGCCGGTGTTCGGTGTTGAGCACCTTGAAGTCGGCTTCGGTCATGGGCAGCATGCGGATCATCTCGCTGACCAGTCGTTCGACGTCGCGGCCATCGATCAGGTCGCCTAGCACTTCGCGGTTGTCGTCCGGCAACGCGAGCTTGGACAGCGCATCAAGCGCTAAATCGGCGTGGTAGGGGATGCGGCGGATCACAGGCGGCGCACTGGCTCCCGGCGGCAGCGTTGCAGCGAGTTCGGCGATCTCGGCAGCGTGGTCCATCTCCTCCACCGCGCCAGCTTCCAAGATGAACGAGGCGAGCAGCTCAAACAGAGCCCGCACCGTCTCGCGGTCCTGATTGCGCAACGCGAGCGCCTCGCCCGCCAAGTTGGACACGATCACCAGCACCTCTTTGCGCACCCGCAAGGCTTCCAGTGTCGTGAATACCGTTCCTTCGCCATCCTCTAATCCATCTCTATCGTCCGCATCGTCACCGTCTTGGGCAGCGCGAACTCGCTCGGCATCGGTCTGACACAACTTGGCCAGCACCTGGAGTAGTCTTGGGGTATTGTTGAAAAAGTAAATGTTCTCCGGCATTGTGCTAAAGTTTTTGAGGACCGTCAAGATTGTCAATGCCAGAGTTGCCTTCTTCTCTGTCGACCGCTCGTGCTCGGACTGTACGCCATTGGTCGAGATGGTCTCATCCAGAAAATCATGGCTGGACGCTGCGGATGAGGTCGCAAACGAGTCGATCTCGCTTCCTCCGTTGAGCACGCTTCCTGCTGTCGATCGTGAGCGAGCGGCTTTTCTGCGTGTCCAGATCTTGAGCTCCGCCTCCTCCTCGGCTGCAGCGGCGATCCAATCGCGGTAGGTGGGCAACGCAGCGATGCCTCCTTCGCGGCGCGCGCGCTTTGTGGGTCGACGTGAGGAGCTTGCATGTGCGCCATTCTGCAGCAAGAGTCGATCCAGATTCTCCGAGGTCTTACCATCATCCGTCTTCTGGAAACTGGACTCCTCCAGCACATCGAGCAGCTCTTCCAGCAGATCCTCGCACGATGCGAGACCGAATTGGAAGCTGGGAGCAGCACCCACGCCGGCGGACAGGATCAATAGCGTGTTGAGTGCGTACGAGATTTCAAAGTCGAGACGCGAGCGTAGTGACATGATGAGCGCCTGGATGTCCACGAGACCCAACTCGCGCAAAGTCCTCGGACGACCACGCGTCAGCGCCGCCGGCGCGTACTGCGACTCTATCAATGAAAGATCCCAGCCGCCGTACGTGTGGACGTCGCGGCGGATGGGTAGGTACTCGATCTTGTGCTTCTGTGGAGGCGCAGGAGGCCCGACGGGCTGTTGCGTTCCCGGAATCACCTGCTTCTCTGGCTGAGGCGGTAGCGCGGCTGGGACGGCAGGCGCACCGATCGGTGGTGGGCCAATCGCGCCGGGACCGCTCGCTGGATCGCCAAGCTGCGGCATGGGTGGTTTTACGTCCAGACCGATGCCTGCAGGCACCGGCGTCGTCACACCAGCATCGGTCTTCTTGCGCTTCTTCTTCGATGGTTTCGGCTCCGGCTTGGTTGCGGTCGTGGGCGTCTTGGGAACGGCTCCGTTTGCGTCTTGCAACTTTGTTGGAGAGGGAGGCATGCCTGCGGGTGGCTGCGAAGGCCATTGTGGCACACTTTCAGCGCCCGGCTGACCTATAGGTGGTGGTTGCTGGAACTGTGGTTGCTGCTGCTGTTGCTGTGCAAGCATGGCAGCAGGATCGCTGAAGAGACCTGGTTGCGCTCCCGGCATCGCTCCTGGCAGACCCTGGCTCGGCGCTGGCGATGCCTGACCGGGCGTTCCGCGTGGCCCTCCTGGTGCACCCGGCTGACCAGGGATTGGCTGCCCGGGCACCCCGGGAAAGCCTTGCGGCATTCCAGGCTGTTGTTGCTGCTGAGGCTGTTGCTGGAATCCGGGCTGCTGCTGCTGCAGTTGTTGTGCCTGCAGACCATCATTCGACGAGCCAGGTTGTGGCTGGTGTTGCTGCTGTTGCTGTTGCTGCTGCTGCTTGACCATCATCTGACGTGTGGCCTGCTGCATCGCAAGGAAACGTTCACGTGCCTGCTGAGAAGTGATGCGACCCGATGCCACAAGATGTTGGAGCTGAAGCATCTGCTGGTGCAGGTTGGCGGGCAGGTTGGCAGGGGTGGTCTGTGCTGGTGCGCCAGGTCGGTTACCTGCTGTGGCTTGGCCCGAACCTGGTGTTTGCTGGCCTCCCTGCTGCTGCTGCTGTTGCTGTGGCGGCTGTTGCTGCTGTTGTAGCGTTTGCTGTTGTTGCGCCTGTTGCTGCTGCATCTGCTGCGGTTGTGCGGTATTGTTCATAGCGGCCTGGTGCGACTGTGCTGCTTGCATGTTAGGATCCTGTCCGGATGGGTTGGGACCCGAAGCAGCTGGAGAACCAGCAGCGCCACTCTGGCCGCTAGGCTGGCGTTGCGGCATCCGCGACATCCAAAATTGCTCAAAAGCCGAAAGACGGTCGCGGTAGAATGCAGAGAGACGGTCAGGCACCTCGCCTGGGCTTGGAACGGCGTCGGGAGCCGATTGCGTCCCGTCTGGTGGCCCAACCTTGAGACCGAGGCGACTTGCGATCACTGCCCAGAAGCCAGGGATTTGCGCAGCGCGCTGAGATCCTCCGGAATGGATGACAGCGGCAAACAACGCCTGCAGCTCAATGGTCTTGGTATCGCCGGGCAGGTTGGAGGACGCTGGACCGACGAAGCTGAGCGACAGTTGCGGGGGAAAGGGCGTTCCGCGTTGAAGCATAAAGTTGCGCACGGTGCCGACAAAATCTCGCTTGGCGCCGCCTGGCGCAGCCATGCCTGGCCCACCCGTAGCTTGCGCTGATGGACTTGCTGCTGACAATTGAGCCGGATTGAAGCCTTGCTGTGGAGGTTGAGGTTGTGATGGCGGCATCTGTTGCGACTGCATGGACGGGTGACCGAAAGGCGACTGCTGTTGTGATTGTTGCTGTTGCTGCAATTGACCGAGATCATTCTGTTGTGACGCTGCAAAGTTGGGATCCATTGCAAGACCATTCATACCTTGTTGAGGTTGCATCTGTCCCAGGTTAGCTGGATTCAATCCCTGTATCAGGGGGTTCTGCTGCTGCTGTTGCTGTTGTTGCTGCGGTGGCATGCCCATCTGTCCCGGCTGCTGAGGCTGATTGAGCTGCGCGCCCGGCGGGATATGGGCTCCCATAGATTGGATCGCTGACTGCTCCATCATCTGTAAACGCTTGAGTTGCGACGCAAGGTGTTGCTGCGCGTTGGTCTTGGTGGGTCCGTCCGGCTGACTGGAGATGACGGCCCATTGCCGTTGAAGCGCAGCGATGTTGCCTCGTATTGACTGCAGCATGGTGGTATAGGCAAATGCGAGGGTTTAATGACGCGTCCGAGTGCCAGAACGGCGAGTGCAGGCGAGGCAAGAGGGGGTCGTAACGATCGAGGTCAGCGTCCAATCACGATTCGAGCAACGAGGCCAATGTCACGGGTCCACCAGGGACTGTAGGCATCAATGCACGGAAAAAGAGGGGGTGAAGTCCAGGCTGTTGCGAATGAAAGTCGAGCGCGACAGCAGCGCAGCGGCAAGCTGATTACGATGGCGTCAACAACCAGCCTTAGCGATGGCGAAGCACGCTAGACCTGACGATTCGGAGGTCAGGACGCGATCGCGATCACTGCCGCGACGATGTTTCTCGACGACACGACCACGCTGCAACTGCGCAAGACGGCTGGGGAAGGGTGAGAAGGGAATGGCTGCGTGCCCGATGCGCCGACAGGATGCGGCCCAGGTAGACGTGTGTCGAGTCGGGGCGCAGACGAGGGCAGAGGCAGAGGGCAAGGAGACGAGGTGGGCACAAGAAGGAGTGTGGAGAGGCCTCGGCGGCTAGAAGACCGAAGATGCGTGCGATATGATGGGTGCAAGAGCAACGGGCGAGAGGCGACAGACGAGACGCGCGACGGTTGTCGAAGCCGATCCGCGATTCCATTATTGCTCTTCCCTGTGTGTACGTGGCTGAAAGCGTCCGATTCGAATTTCCAGAATAGCACGATTCCAGATCAAATTCGGACGTTCCAGACAGAAATCGGCGTGATCGGGTGCGCTCGAATCTGACCACGCTCGACGTCGCCCCGATCGCTACGTACTCTCCTGACCTTTCTGCCTTACACTATGCCCTGAAGCGCGGTTGATGGAAGGATTCGGAGTGCTGGTGAAACTTACTTGTATCATTTGAGCTGCGTTCTGCACTTGGGCGCTCATATTAGATGTGTCGCTGACGGCGGGCACGCCTATCTGTCCCGAAGGAGCAGAGATGGCGTTAGGCTGGACGCCAGCATTGAAGTTTTGCTGTTGAGCCTGTGGAAAGCCAAGAGGTAGTTGCAAGCTCTGCGGATTCATCCTTGACCGAGAGAGCCAGGCCACGACGGTCGTTCGACGTCGCGTGCACCTTTTTGGCGAGCTCGGCGCCTCGAATGTGCCAGTGTGGCAGCTATGAAGACGTGATGAGAACAGTCGAGAAGCGTGTCAACGAAGGCTGATCTTGTCGGATGCATTAGTAGTAGAAAACGGAAGCGCGAACAAACGACGACCGAGAGACGGTTCGCGAAACACGTAATGGAGGACGAGGAGGCAAATATGAGGACGACAAGA
This sequence comes from Ustilago lituana, assembly GCA_928869825.1. NCBI lineage: Eukaryota > Fungi > Basidiomycota > Ustilaginomycetes > Ustilaginales > Ustilaginaceae > Ustilago > Ustilago lituana. The sequence goes on from CAKMYA010000002.1 coordinate 1,005,406, forward strand.
TGGGTCCCGCTGCTGCCGCGCAACTGCCCTAAGAGCCTTCAAGAGGTTGGGAGAGGAACAGCTTTTCTGTGCCTGAGTACAAGAGCGATCCCAGGTCGAAGAGCATCATCAGAGACTGGAACTCCGACACCTATGTCTGCCTCGACAGCATCGCGATGACAAGTGCGATGCTACACGCTTCCTTGGGAAGACTTGGAGACGATGGCTCTGAGATGATCGTGATGCAGACGCCGTCCAGCGATGGGAGGGAACGCAGATTGAGGTGGAGATTTGCATAGTCACGAGGACCAGGACAATTTGCGATACTTCCGTGGCTCAGCCGGAAGGGAGCCGGCATCTACATCGAGGGAAGGGCAAGAGAGCGACACTACCCTGATAGACGGAGAGGCAGGGCTCATCGTGCCATTTGCCACGTGCTCGTCCATAAATATAACAACATGGAAACGATCGATGCGAAAGTGGCGGTGAGAACAAGCATCGTGGTGGGGAAGTAGGGTGCGCAAGCTGGAACATCAGGACAGAAGGCGAAACGGAAGCTAAAACATCATGCGTGGGCGAAAAGAAAGAGAAGGGGAGGGGAGGGGAGGGGAGACAAGACATGTGCGATGACCGCCGGCGAACACGGCCAGGTCGATGGTGAGCTCGACAGGACCAAGCAATCGCTGCGACGGCGGCATCCGCGAACAGACGCAATGGAAGGGCGGGGATGTGGGGGAACAGGGTCCAGGCGGACAGGAGGACAGAGGCAAGCAACGTCGACGCCAAGGACTGCCTGCACGCAGGCACAAACAGCGGCGACTAAGGACAGGGACGGGCGAACGACATGGCGCAGTGCGGGTCCGGGACTGGAGCCAACATCGAGCAAGGGAATGCATACGAGCGCAGGCAGGAACAGAAACACGAGGAGGACAATGCATGGCAAGGGCTCCCCAAGATGCGGCGCCATGTGGGTTGCATGGGCGGAAGAGCGGGCGGGCAGACGGCAATCGCTCACGAAGGGAGGGGTCGGCTGCAAGGGAAGCAGGGACATTGGATGGAGGGAGGGACCGGACGGACGGACGGAAGGACGATCATGGAATATGCAAGCGAGCCAAACATAGCTTTTGGATGACGGAGGTATACGTACCTGAGGAGGACAAGAGGTGCAGCCACACCAATCACGAGAGCGAGGCGAGCTGGAGATATCCCTGAATGCCGGGGTCTTGGTGAGAAAGGGAGGGGAGCAGATTGAGTTGGTTGGATACGGTACAGAGCGGTCGAGATGGCGATGAACTTTTTTGGGTTTGTGCGGCGGCGGCGGCGGCGAGGAAAAGAGACGAAAGAGTAAACGAGATGAGATGATGCGGACTCGATGGGCACTGCGTGCGCGCGCGGCTGAGCCAAGGAGACTCTCCTCCTTTTCTGCACTGTCACTGGACAGGTGACTGCGTGTGATTGCGTGTGGCTGCGTGACTGCGAGTGGAACGCAACGTCGGCCATTATTCAGAACCTGGTTTGCTGGCTTGCTGGCTTGCTGGCTTGCTGGCTTGCTGGCTTGCTGGTTTGCTGGCTTGAGGCGGGAGGACAGAGGCACACGCGCTTTTCCACTAAAAAAACAATTTAGCACCCAAGCCCATCACTAGAGCTGAACCAGCCAGCCAGCCGGCCAAAAGAAACCGTACCAAAACGAACGGGATCGGAGCCTTCGGAAATGGCTTAGCCGCAGGTCATCCTGCTATGACTGCAAGCTTGAACAAAGTCAAACATGCGAACGGTTCTGTGGTGGGCGACGGGACTCACGCTTAATTGATCCAACTCCTCCATCCCGGCTTGCAAGGATTGACACGGGCTCTCCGCCAGTCAGGTGCGCCCATCTGGCCGAACGGACGAGGCCCGGTGACGACAAGTGAGAAATAAGAGAAAAAAAATAAAAAGACAAAAAAAGGGACATAAAAGTAGGCTTCATGCATGGTAAACAATTGCATACCAAAGCTCGAGCTCGACGTCTTGACTGACAATGCAAGCACGCTTATCCAGATTCAATGTCAGCACAGCCGTCTCGCCATCTGGCGGTCCAAGTGCGTCGTTGCCCGAGTTTTTCATATGTATCTGCACACACAATGCAAAGCACGGTTACCGCCCAAGTGTTGCCCGAAGCTCCTGTCGAGTTTGTCAAGTGACCGGGGACTCGTTAACCTGGACGTTGTGGATACTCTACCCTCTCTTGGTCGAGGCTCGAGTTTGCTCGGCGCCTTGTCCAGTGGTCCCGTTCGAGTCTTTGTTCGTTTTGCGACCTGCGGTGGGGTGGGAAGGCCTGCGTTGAGGGGAGGCATTGCACATGGAGAGACTGCCCTCGCTCGGCTAGGACGCCTGGCAAGGGCGGTTGACGTGAGTCTAAAAACCATTGAGTTCAGTTGTCTGCGTCTAGCCTGCACCGACATCGTGGGAGCGGAATGATAGCAAGGTTCCATGTGAAGGACATATCGGGGCACTCACTGCCTCGCAGTCGACTTGACTCTCTTACGCAAAGGCACCGCCGCCCCCTTTCCACTGGTTTGCTCTACTCGTTCTGGCGTCAATGGCAACCAAAAGAGGGGACCGAAACTTGAACGTTAGTTCAAGCGGACCGGAAAGGTGGTCTGCGGATTGCATTGCAGCACGGATTAAGCAGCCGGCACATCCGAGCAGCGAAGCTGCACTTGCTTAGCGTCCATGTGTCTGCTGGTGATAGACCGCTGCGGACACGCCAAACGCTCAAGCGTGCATTCGGAGCCAAGGTGCAGGACGCCCATCTCATTCTCACTTCTTTTCCTTGTTTTTTCCGCTCTCCGTCGCTTCGACTGACATTCATGCTTCGTCTGCGGGCAACTGTTTCCTTGGTCTTCTTTTTGTCTCCTGTCGATTCATCGGATTGATGAGCGTTGCATCGGTTTCTCCAACGAAACCAGCTCATTCGACATGGCATCACAAGTTTTGGCTGCTTTGCCTGACTGCGCTCCTGGCTGCCACTTTCTCAAAGCTGATCATCCTCCGCCGAGGAATGACCCCTCCCTGTGAGACAAGAGAGGCAAGAGAGACGGCGCACGCCGACTTGACTAGATCAGAACCGATCGTCGGCAGTCCTGCGCAAAGTGGGTCAGGTGGCGATGGCCTGTTGGTTCGCTGAGAATCGCATTGTTATGGCAAAGATCGGAGCTCAGAATCGACAGGCTCTCCTTCAAGGAGCAATTCCTGCCGCGATCATGCATGAAAAGTGGGCCCTCTGCTAAAACACTGGCGGTCCATGCTTCTTTTTGTTCCCATCAGCAATTCACGTGTGAGCCTGTACGTGCTTGCCTTTGACCCTCTTCTCCCTTTCTGCCTTTCTTCCGAGGCGTTGTAGATGCGATTGCTGGCAAATAAGTGGGGGGCTATGGCCGTACAAAGGAGCAAGATCTATAGTAGCAAAGAAAAGATGGTGAGAACTTCATTTCGAGACCTTTTTTTGGTCGACGTTTCTCGGAATAATCTTTTTGGCGTGCCGAGTGACGAATCAATATTTTACTACGTCTTTCCATTGTCAGGCGAAAGGCGAAAGTAGCCGGTGCTTGTTCAGATCGTCACTGGACAGTATACCGGAATGGGGGAAGGCACCCGGTTCAGCGATGAAGAACATTGCGTGGAACGGGAGAGAGTTTTTGCTACGCAGCAATTGTCGCAAGTTCTGTGTCTCTCAAAAGTGCGGGTTACTGTCTACAGTAGGAGGGCCACAGGCTGCGAAGGAGACGGCCCGATAACGATTGCCATTTTGTTGACTGTCCCGATTCAGACAAAGTGATCTGGCAATAGGCGAGAAATCCGACACTGATTATTCCCTCTGCTGACCTGACTGGCGCTGGAAGGTGGAAAACGGCTGAGCTCAGCCGAAGATTTTCCAGAAAAAGGGCCTCGTAACGCGCCACTTGAGTACGGTAAAACACGCCTTGTCTTCTCCACCCAGCAGCAGCGGCAGCAGGAGCAGGAGCAGGAGCCAGTGCCAAGCAGAGAGAAGCTCAGCTTGCGTGAGTCAAGCGAGTCAGTTCTCGTTCAGAATCAATCCATGGCCGTCGCTACCTTCCTTTCCTCATCAACAACGTTCATCTAGATTATCGTCTATCGGAACAAATTCGGGTTCTGATACCGTGTGTTGGGCAATAAGCTCGCATCACTTCCACCGTCGTCTAGGGCGTCCAACTCGTTCTCACCGCTCCGGGCCACGACGGATCCTACTCGACCTAAGCGGCCTCGGCACGTACCGCATCTTATCCCGGACACTCGCATCTTGACGCGGCTCACACTGTTCGCCAGCCGGCCATGATGCGCTCGATTACATCCCGATCGGCGGCAGCCCGTCTCGGTCTCGCACCATCCCGTTCTGCACAGTTCTCCGCTCCCCTTCCTTCTACCTCCGCTGTCTACCGTTCTTTCGCCAATCTATCAGCATCAAGATCGCAGATTGCGTCCACATCGAAGCTTGCTCTGCCGCAGTATGTGCTCAAATTCCAGTCACGGCACTACGCGACGCCAGCTGAGGATGGCGACAAGAAGAAACGTTCCGCCAAGGAGCAGGAGGAGGACGGTCAAAAGAAGAAGGAGTTCGACGAGTCGGTAGAGCGTGGTCTCAAGGAGGCACGCCAGGGCAAGGCTGGCGGTGGCCTCCCCGAAAACCTCAAGCAGTTCTTTGAAAGTGATGACAAAAAGTCATCAGCCAGCAAGAGCGACAAGGAAAGCGAATCTCGCGAGGAGGAGGACGATGTCGCCGAAAAGAAGAAGAAGAAGAAGGCAGACAAGTCTTCTTCGGACGGCTCCGCTGGTGGCGGACCCAACGGTCTGTACACTGAGATCCGCATCAACGCCAACACCATCCTAGCGACCATTGTATCCACCTACCTCCTCTACCGGCTCACATCGCCTGACCAGCCAAGCCGCGAGATCACCTGGCAAGAGTTCCGCACCGCCTTCCTCGACAAGGGTCTCGTGGACCGTCTCGAGGTGGTCAACCGCTCCAAGGTCAAGGTCTACCTCCACTCGAACGCCACCGGCTCAATGTACCCCTCGTCCGGCAGTCCGAGCGGTTCTTCCGGCAGTGGTGGCCACGCTGCTTACTGGTTCAGCGTTGGGTCTGTCGAGGCCTTTGAGCGACGTCTTGACGAGGCCCAGCGCGAGCTCGATATCCCCGCCAACGAGAGGATTCCTGTTGCCTACCACGAGGAGATCTCGACCGCATCGACTCTGCTCCACTTTGCTCCCACCTTACTCATCGCTGGTCTTCTCTTCTGGATGTCGCGACGAGCTGCCGGCGGTGCCATGGGCGGCGGTGCCGGTGGTGGACCAGGCGGTATCTTCGGTATCGGCAAGTCGAGGGCAAAGATGTTCAACCAGGAAACTGATGTGAAGACCAAGTTCAAAAATGTTGCCGGCATGGACGAGGCCAAGGAGGAGATCATGGAGTTTGTCAACTTCCTCAAGAAGCCCGAAAAGTACGAAAAGCTCGGTGCCAAGATCCCTCGTGGTGCCATTCTCTCCGGTCCACCCGGTACTGGTAAGACTTTGCTGGCCAAGGCGACAGCCGGTGAGGCCGGTGTTCCTTTCCTCTCCGTCTCGGGTTCCGAGTTCGTCGAGATGTTTGTCGGTGTCGGTCCAAGCCGAGTGAGAGACATGTTCGCCAACGCCAAGAAGCACGCGCCCTGCATCATCTTCATCGATGAGATCGACGCTATCGGCAAGAGCCGTGGCAAGGGCGGCAACTTTGGCGGCAACGATGAGCGAGAGTCGACCCTCAACGAGCTCCTCGTCCAGATGGACGGGTTCGGTACCGAGGAGCACGTTGTAGTGCTCGCTGGTACCAACCGACCCGATGTGCTCGATGCCGCTTTGATGCGTCCTGGCCGTTTCGACCGACACATCGCCATCGACCGCCCCGATATCTCGGGCCGAAAGGACATCTTCCTTGTTCACCTCAAGCCTCTTACGCTCCACAAAGAAACCAACCGCGATCTGCTTGCAGAGAAGCTCAGCACGCTCACGCCTGGTTTCAGCGGCGCGGACGTTGCCAACGTCTGTAACGAAGCTGCGCTGATTGCCGCTCGTGGCGGTGCCGAATCGATCGAGGAGCACCACTTCGAGCAGGCCATCGAGCGTGTCATCGCCGGTCTTGAGAAGAAGTCGCGCGTTCTCTCGCCCGAGGAGAAGAAGACAGTCGCCTACCACGAGGCCGGCCACGCCGTCTGTGGTTGGTTCCTCGAGCATGCCGATCCCTTGCTCAAGGTGTCGATCATTCCGCGCGGTGTTGGCGCGCTCGGATACGCACAATATCTCCCCAAGGAGCGCTACCTCTTCTCGACCGAGCAGCTCCTCGACCGCATGTGCATGACGCTCGGTGGCCGAGTCTCGGAAGAGATCTTCTTCACCACCATCACCACCGGCGCGCAGGACGATCTCTCCAAGATCACCCGCATGGCCTTCGAGATCTGCGCTTCGTACGGCATGAACAAGGAGCTCGGCCCGATCAGTTACCGCACCGAGCAGGAGTCGATGCACAAGCCGTACTCGGAGCGCACGGGCGAGATGCTCGACTTTGAGGTGCGCAAGATGGTCGCCGAAGCGCACAAGCGCACAACCCAGCTTCTGTCGGACCACAAAGTGGATGTGGAGAAGGTGGCCAAGCTGCTGCTGGAGAAGGAAGTGATCACGCGCGAGGACATGAGGAATTTGCTGGGTCCTAGGCCGTTCAACCATGCGGACGAGGCGGATCAGTACTTGGACAAGAAGGGAAGGTTGAAGCGCAAGGGCGAGATCTCGGCTCCCCCTCCCCCGCCTGAAGACTTCCCCACGCCGGGTCTTGCATCGACAAAGGTTGAGGATCAGTCCAAACTCTAAATCTGCCTTCTTCGTCAGAAACAGCTTTGGTTTCAGTCACCACCATTCCATCCATCATTCATCTCATCCGTGTTTCTTCCCGCTTTCAAGTGCGCTTCCTGTATCCTTACAAACTCTGTCCTCATCGAACCACTCAAAACACAACTTTCCCAAAACCTTCTCAGCGTCGGAACACGGAATCAATTGCACCAGGAGAATATGCGAAACAAGAAAGAACGAGGAGAGAGAACAGCGAAAACTGATAAAGTACGAAGGAAAGGCAAGACAGAGAAAGATCGGGATGGGGAGGGTTGTCTTCAGCCGAGGTTGGAAGGTTTGTTTTCGGCGCGGGGGTGGTGGTGGTGAAGCGGTGGGGAGGGGGTGTGGGAGATGCTCATGCTTTCCCATTTTTTCACCGCTGAGCCTACCATTGGGCCTTGTCCGCCTCTACCACTTGCTGGTGTTATCACCGGTTTGTCGTGCTCGTTGTGTGCGACAGTGGGGGTGAGGGGTTGGGTAACGGCTTCGGTGAGGTGCAGGATGCGTTTGGAGGTGGATGAGGTGGGGATGCCTACTGCAAGCTCAGGAGCAGGGGAGAAGAATTGGGAGTCGAGACGACGGTGGAATGGTACGACTTCGACCTCGCGCGGCTGTTGCGGTTGCGAATCGGTATGAGGGGTTGTGGTGAAGTCCCAATATTCGCCTCCGCCTTCTGCTGCGTCAGGGGGATTGTGAGGGGAGGCGGAGGACGGGCGGGTGTTCTTGGTGGGGGAAGCAGAGGGGGTGCGGATGGCGTTGGATCTGGAGATGGTTGACGCACTAGGCGTAGCATTCGCAGTCGCGTTGGGATCGAACGAAGACCCGCGCACAGGGGCGGTGGGGGTGATAAATGCGCCAGCCAGCCCATATCCCTCAGTCGCACCACCCGTTGGAACCTTCGCCTCCGCCGCACCGGGCGGCAAATGCGCTGGCGCATGCAAATACGCTAACTCCAACGGCGGCAGCAACGGCGCCGACTTGAGCTTCGGACTCTCCAACCAATCCGTCAAGTGATACGGCAACCCAAAACCCGCCTCCTTTGCCAAACACAAAAACCGCGCCAGCTCCAAATGCGTCGTCGGGTAATAATGCTGCGATGCCCTCCTCAACGTCGCCAACACCCTCTCTATTCCTGACGCAAACAAATGCTGGTGGAACTCAACCGCCGTCATCGCCGGCCTCGGCAGCTGGTGACCTTTGAATCGCACCAGTACGCTCGCCACCGCATTAATCAGCCGCAGATGCACCGTGAGATACGCCATCGCCTCGAACTCGACTCCGCCCGTCATGCCACCCGGAACCTTGGGCGATTTGATGGAATCGATCTTGTCCTGCAGCTCGTCAAAGCGCCAGTAGAGGTTCTGGGAGTGGCAGAAGATCCAAAAGTAGTCGCGGCAGACGCAAGCGATCTCGGTGATGTACCTCTTGAACGGCCGCGGGGCGTGCGTCTGCTTGATAAAGTCGACAACCGCCTCTTTGGCTGGGTCGGACGGGTTTTGCAGGAGGGTGAGCAGATAGTTGAGGGACGAGTGAGAGTGAGACTGGGAGGCGGGCAGTTGGAGGTCGAGCAGGATGGCTAGCAATTCGATCATGAGTTTGCGGGTGGAGAGATCGCCGGGTTTCTTTTCGGAGAAGAGGAGGTCGACGAGCTGTCGGAAGGGACGGGGTGCTTGAGAGGCGAGCGCGTTGCGGCCGACCTCGGTGGTGCTGAGTGCGACAAAGCAGCGGAGAAGCTCGTGGAGAAGCATGTCGTCGTGCTGCTCCTCGCGCCATTCCATGGCAAGCAACTCGTCAAGTCGGGCTAGCATCGCATCGTAACCGCCGCACTCGAGGCCAATGAATGTAGAGATCCAGGCGGGCGACTCGGCTGCAAGAACAGCACGCATCCTCTTGACACGGGCCACATCGATTCGGCTGGCATCCGTGCACTTGAGCATCGTCGCAAAGCTCTCTGGCGTCTCTTTGCCCAAAGCAGCAGCGAAGTCCTTACCAAAGGACATGGAGCGAGGTCGAGCTGTCGTAGCTGCGCTGCTGGTGCCGCCAGTGGCCGAAGCAGCCAGAGAGAGGAAGGAGCCTCCTTGGCCGAGGTTGGGGGTGGACTTTTTCAACGCCTCTCGAACGGCGCTGCGCGAAGTACTCGCAGGCTGCTTATCGTGACCAGACCCGGAGGAGGAAGAGTCGATGGAGCCAGTAGAGACGTGTCGAGGGGGCCCGGACCGGAACAACTGGGCTGTGTTGGGGGGCGCCATCAGCTCGGCAGTGTCGCTGGGATGGTCAAGCAGCGGGGAAGACTGGTACATGGTCGAAGCGGGACGGCTGGCAGGTCGGCCTTTGAGAAGCTCTGGAATGGGCATGCGAGAGGATTTGTTGGGCGAAGAAGACAACGAAGTCGAGCCATCGTCCAGACCCAAAGCGGCCAAACTGAGCGTAGCCTGGCCTTGCAGCATGGACGCTTTGACGGTGGAGCTGAGGGAGAGCAGCTTTCGGCGCAGGTCAGGCTGCACCTGAAGCTCGTCGAGGAGGTCGAGAAAGTCGGCATCGATCTGCTCGGGTGTGCGCGTAGCGGCGTAAGACTGAGCAGCAGCAGCTTGATTGTTGAGCGAGTCGGTCTTGTCTTTGCCGAAAAGCCTGCTACGACTTCGACTGCGGCTTCGAAGACCCTTCTTTGTCGGGCTGAAGGAGGAACTCAGCTTGGATCGAGAAGACCTTTCCGCATCGTCAGGTGAGTTGCCGCGAAGACGGTACTTTGGATCGATGGCGATAGGCTGGACGGCTGCAGGGGCGCCAGTGGGCCTGCCTCTCTCGTGTTGCTGCGCCCGAGGAGAGAGAGGCTCGTTCTCCTTGCCACGAGTCGGGTCGCAAGGGGAAGACACACCGGAGTGGTGACGCGAGTATTGACCAGGTCGGATGCGGTTCGGATCGATAGGGATTGCGGCGGCCATCTTGGCAAGCTGAAGCGCCTGCGCAGTTGGAATTGTTGCCAACAAAGTCTTTTGTGTCCAAGTGTTAGCGTGATGGAAAGGTAGCCAAGAAGAAAGGTGGAAGAGCGAAAGAAGGACGATGGAGGCGGCTCGGTTTGTTGTGGACCCGTCACTAGCAGCTTGGACAGAAAAACCAGATTAGGAAAGGGCCATGGGAGAGGTGTTAGCTGTACACAAAAGCAGGGTTCGACCGGACGGGGCGCAGAACAAGGTGCTACTGCATGGATCTGTCACAGCTGGGCGTCCCAACCAACATGCGCTCTGGCCAAGACCAAGACTCGAAGTGCACAAAGGCTTTCTTCGAAGGTGCGCCAACTTGGACAGCGTTGTGTGACACAAGGGAGGCTGCCGTGCTGTGCCGCTGTTGCTTTTTCTGTTTCGGTAAAATCACACTCTACCTTCCTGAAAGACGTGTTGCGCGACATTTGCATCACGTGCGTCCAGTCCCAATTCTCTTGCGCTCTCTGACGGCCCTCAACGTTTCATGGAGCGGTCGATTGCCAGGAATTAGAAGATCATTCTGGAAGCCTCACAATGGAGCTATTCGGACGGTTCTGGTTTGGCCATGCCAAAGTGACGGCGTCGAAGCGGAAGAGAGGGAGAGAGAGGAAAGCACTGTTTGCAAACGTGTTGAATCGTCTGTATGAACACGTTCCCGCGGCGGAAAATGCCGCCACGTGAGGCGAGCAGCCGGAGCGCGCGTCTGAGCTGCAATTCCAAAGCGCAGATTTGCAGGTGTTGGAGATTGACTCAACATCAACACTTTCTGCTTTAACTGCTTCTTTGTCCTCCACAACCCTCGTTCACCTGCGCCAAAGCCTGCACCTTTCTTCTGGGCCAGCCTGTCAAAAGAAGAGCCTATACCGTTCACTCGTCACAGAGCAGCACACAATGCCAAATGAATCGACCTACTGCATCCTACACTCCGGTTCGGGGTTGACATATACTTCTACCACCACATCTATCCCCACCCGAACCCCTCCCCCGCCCACCATCACGACACCAAGCCATCCCCATCTCATAGCATTTGCATCCCCTTCGCTGCATCAGTCTTCGATCCGTCAAGCCTTATCCTGCTTCGAGCTGCACTCGAGTGCGTTGTGCAGCTTTCTCATTGTAGCCTAGCCTAGTCCGTCTCATTTCGTGTCTTTTCAGCGACAGCTGGTCTCTCGCTGTGTCCACTCCTGCAGCCTCGCTGTACCATAGCATAACGTAGCCACACACGAGACACATCACGCGAGCTCAGGGCTGCATCCCTCCCCATCATGTTCCGTTTCAGATCTTCAACTTCATCTTCTCCCTTATCTCCCCTTCCCACCGCCAAGTCGAGCCAACCTCGGCTTTCTCCAAGCAACTCAGCTTCCTCCATCCTCTCTGCTGCAGACTCGGCCCCTTCTACCGCAAGCAATAGTAGCATTCTGTCCCTGTTACAAGCCCACTCGTCCGCTTCCACTTCCTCCTCGCTCTCCGCTACACTATCTCCCGCTACAACGCTCTCTTCTCTCCCGTCAGAGCCTTGTCTCGCTGCAGAGCCCTTACCCACGGCTACCACCCACTCGTTAGAGCCGACAAAGACGACTTCTGGTCCAGCGCCACGCACCTCCACCTCTGCTCGCAAGCAGCGTCCACATGACGAGGCCACCTCTCGCAGGGCAACGCTTCTAACTTCACCACGCACCTCTAGGGCTACCACAACCATCGACGCTCAGCCTTCTCCCACCCTGGCAAGTCGCCGTACCACCATCGTCCACACCAGCTCGGAGCATCGTAGCTCCAACGTCACAGCCATGGCCAAGAAGGCCAAGGTGGGTTCCGCCGCCAAGCCCTCTCCCTTCACAAAACCTGCCTCTTCTGCATCGGCTTCGACGACCGCTTCGAATGCTGCTGCCACAAAGGAGGCCAGCTCATCGTCAAGCCAGACAGCTACGGAGACGCCAAAGATCCTAGAGACCAATGCAGACGCGAGCCTGCTGGCGGTCGCCGAGGATGAGATGGCATCATCGCCTGTATCCACTGTCTCGCCGTCCAAATCAGTAGAGGCAGCACCCTCGTCTTCAGAGTCCAAGCAGAATGTCGTTGTCTGCGTCCGCATGCGGCCTTCTCGCGCATCCTCCTCCACTTCGGACCCAGCAGTCTGGAACTGCGATCCGACAAAGAATCAGATCGTCCCAACAGAACACCATCCCGCTATTGCAAAGAGGACCACCTCGTCAGAGCGTGCAGGCGCAGCAGCATCCATCGCCGCTGCCGCCTCTACCCACGATTTCGAGAACGAAGATGCATCCACCTCCACCTACCACTTTCAGTTCGACAAGCTCATCACGGGCGAGCAGACGACGGATGACATGTATCACTCCCACATCGCCCCCGTCGTGCGTGCCGCGATGGACGGGTACAACGGCACCGTCTTTGCATACGGCCAAACAGGCAGTGGTAAGACTCATACCATGTCTGGCAGTGACAAGGAGCCAGGTGTGATCCCACGTGCAGTCCAGCAGGTCTTCCAGATGATCAAGGATGAGCCGGATCGCGAGTTTTTGCTCCGCGTCAGCTACCTCGAGATCTACAACGAGACGCTTAAGGATCTGCTGGCTCCCTTGCCGCCACTTTCTGGCTCGACGGGTGCATCGCTTCAGACAACTGACCGGCCCGCATCTCCCATCAAGGGTGGCTCCAGTCACGCCGCGGGTCAGTCGCAATCTTCGACGCTCCGCATCATCGAAGACCAGAAACAAAGCCGGGTCATTATCACCGGTTTGCGCGAAGAAATCGTCACCGATCCCGACACGGTGCTCGACCTGATCCAACGCGGTCAAGACGAGCGTCACGTCGGCGCAACAGACTGGAACGAGCGCAGCTCTCGATCGCACTGCGTATTTCAGCTCACCATCGAATCGCGCGCACGCGAGACCGCCTCCTCAGGAAAAGAGGTCCGCATTAGCCAGCTCAACCTGATCGATCTTGCCGGCTCCGAGCGTGCAGCTAGCCAAGCCGAGCGACGCAAGGAGGGCGCTTTCATCAACAAATCCCTCCTAACCCTCGGTACTGTTATTGGCAAGCTCACCGAGCCATCGGATGCCGGCGATGCGCACATTCCGTACCGCGATTCCAAGTTGACCCGTATCCTCCAAACTTCGCTCTCAGGCAACGCCCGTATCGCAGTTATCTGCACGCTCAGCCCCGACACCGAGCACGCCAACGAGACGCTGTCGACGCTCAAGTTCGGTAAGCGCTGCAAGCTCGTTGTGACTACCGCGAAGAAGGGGACTGCGATGGACGACAAGGCGCTTCTGCAAAAGTATAGGAAAGAGCTCGATGCGCTCCGTGCAAGATTGGAGGCAAATGGCCCGTCTCCGAACCCAGACAATGTGGTTGCGGCGACGGTGACGCGCGAGGTCTCGTTGGAGTCGCAGCAGAAGCTTGACGAGCTCAACCAGCAGAAGGAGGCGGCGAAGAAGGAGGTGGACGATATGCAGAAGAAGAGATCCGACCTCAAGGGGCAGATCGAACACCTTACCCGTCTCATCCTTACCAGTCGGAGCGTCGCTGCCGATGTTTCGGACGCCAATGCGGTTGCAGGTCCCAGCACACCCGTGCGCGGGCGAGGTGCACATGCCTCTGCACTGGCTCGTCGAGGTCCACGCATGAGCGACTTGCACTTTGCTACCGGTGCTGCCGGGGGCTCGCTCTACAACAGCCCTGTCGCCGGCACAGGCGCCTTTTCGAACGCCGAGACTACCACGGCAGGTGCGGCAACATTGAGCGGCGTGAAGCCATTCGAACTGGAAGCGGAGCTCGCTGCGCTCCGCCGACAGCTGCGCCAGCAGATCGAGTCGCGTCAAGCCCTCATCACGGCTCACCAGGCAGAACTGGTTGCACAAGACGCGCGACAGGCCGAGCTGCAGGAAGCCATCCGCCTCAACGAGGAGGAGCTGGACGAAGCCGAGGTCGCGTATGACAAGCTCAAAAACGAACGCGACGAGGCGCGCAAGATCGCGCTCAAAGAGCAGGAGAAGGCGAGGGAGAATCGCAAGAAACTGCTCGAGGAACAGGAGGCCAACCGGCTGCTCAAGCTTGTTGCCAAGGCTAGGGCCGGCGATGAAGATAAAGCTTTGCAGAGCCAGATCGATGCGCTGCGGGAGCAGCTGGCAGCGAAAGAAGCTGAGGCTTCGGCTGCAAGGCTGCGGTTCGAGGAGGAGATAGAGCAAGCTAGGAAAGCAGTGGAAGAGGCGAAAGCTGCGAGGGCCGAGGCTGAGGGGGTAGTCATTGAGGTCGAAAAGGCCAAGCAAGCGATGCAGGCTGAGCTGGATGCGGCGATCGCCTCTGCAGCCGAGCTCCAGGAAAAGCAGGCTGCATCTGAGCGAGGTGCTTCTGAGGAAGACGACGATGTCAAGGCCGAGTTCCGGGACCTGGTCAGAGGCAAGGGCGCCGAGCATGATAGGGACGCTAAGGCTCATCTCGAACAGCGCGAGGCGGACCTCACCGAACGAGAAGCCCAAGTCGACCGTCTCCGCGCTGAACTCGAACAGACACGCCGCGAGTTATCCGCCCAGCCTGCCCCCACCATCACGCCTGAGTCCAGCCGCGAACGCGAGATCGCCTCGCTCCGCGACGAGCTGAGCCAATCCGAAGAGGAGCGCCAAGCCCTGCAGATCGAGCTCGCCAAACTTCGCGCTGCTGCTTCTGGCCGCGAGCAGGATGCGCAGAAGATCGCTTCGCTCGACGGCGAGCTCGCTCGTGCGAACTCGAAGATCGCTGAGTTGGAGAAGGAGATGTTGGCTGAGAAGGCGAAGGCGGCTGAAGCGCTGACTACGGTGGCGAGGCCACTGCCGGTTCCGTCATCGGCGCACGAGGCAGCGACGGGTGGGTATCGTTCGGTGCCCAACTCGCCCGTAAAGGCTTTGGCTGCCGGCGCGTCGAAGCTGCGACCCGGTGCCAGCACCACACCCACTTCTTATCTAGGCGGTGGGTCTGGCTTGAACCGAGCCGGATCGGTGAAGGAGTATCGACGCTACCAAGCTGGTGCGGATCCTTCGTCTCCTGCTTCGCCGTCGCCTGCGGCGGGATCGAGGAGCGTGGTGATGGGCCATGATGCGGTGTTTGGCGGAGGCAGGTCCAGCACGATGCTCGGTTCTTCTGGCCTGCAGAGCAACAGAGCGGAGAAGGAGGAGATCGAGAGGTTGAACGCGGTCATCAACTCGCAACGCGCTATCATGGCAGACTTGGAAAAGTCGGTAGCGTCGTGGAAGACGCGCATGAAGGCGCAGGCCGAGCTGATCCAAAAGCTCGTCGTGCAGAACAACGCCGGCGCGGGCAATGGCGGCAGTGGTGGGCAATCACCGCCGACTTCGGATGCCGAGAACGAAGAGTTCGGCGGGCATTCCTACCCTTCACCGCGTCGAAAGCTCCCAGACACTGGCCACCCCGAAGGCTTCCACCATACCTTGCCACGCACTACACACCTCTCCCTAGCCCCAACCCAGAACGCAAGCAGTGAACCCTACTACGGAGCGCACACGTACAACCGCCCCCCACCCACCGTCGGGCTGGGCATGTTCCCCAACTCCCCGCAAAAAACCTTCTCCTCAGCCTTCTCCGCCAACCACACCTGGTCGGCTAGCTCCCCCTCCCCCCTCCCCCTCCCCGAGGGCGCAAGTACATCACCATCGCGTAGAAAGCCGAGGAAGACCATCGAAATGGACCTCAAGCTGCTCAAATCCAGCCCGCGCGTCGAGAGCAACAAGACCAAGTTCTCACTAGACACCTACGCGGTGGGCTCGCAAGATACGCCGACCAAGCGTAGAGGCACAAACGCTTCCGCCTACTACATCTGATCCCGCCTCTCCCCTTTCCTTTTTCCTTGTTTCGCAGTTTTACATGCATGCTTGTTCGCTTTTCCCTCCGTTCCGGTTCCGTTTCGCAGCATAACTTTGCATTTACAGTCAACTCTCACTTATCGAATATGGACGGGCAGAGACAATTTTATTCAAAATGCGAAATATTTATTTATTGAAAAAGTCAAAATCCTACTTTGCTTTGCCTTTTTAATTGAACTCAGTGGAGGTCAATACAAATTGTTCTAGTTAATTGAATTTAATTCAAGTATCTGTGTTCGTTGTAGTGATGGAATTGAATCTGCTTCTCCACATTCAAACTGGGCTTTAATACTTTAACCCAGTGCTGTATTCCATCATTTGCTTTTAAATGGCCCAGAAAAGCATGAATGCTGGTTAATTCCCTGGCTTTGAACAGTAGCAACTCATTTGTAATGTTAATTGCATATTGGTGACATGTATGAATACAATTTTCGCATGGTACATACAAAAAAGTAGCCACAATTTGTATTCTCACTTTGCTTATTCAATTTTGGAGCTGTGGCTACCCTATCCAATATCTGAAAAGCGAAAATATCCAATTTCTCACCAGCCAAAAAATGTCCAGACAGTTTTCAATCCATTTAGTGAATTATTCAACCTTCGAGTAATTCAATAACATAATTACTGTAGTACCTGAACACCTGTAGTACCTGAACGAAATTTAAAGTTAGAAAATGCATATCTCCAATGTCTGTGCCTTGCATGATCACCTTGACAACCCTGTGGTCACCATCAACTGTCCCCACCAACCCCACATTCCCCACCACAGTTGATGTTGTAACTTTCATTCACCATAATTCAAACCCCATTTCAACACCATTTTCGTGCGATTCTGTGTGACAATGCCAAGGAATGCCTCCTCGAAGTGCTCAAAACACAGTTGTACACAGTCTGTGCTAGCTTGAGACCAGCATGAGGCTCGAGTCCAGCTTGCATTGGCTGAACTCAATGCTGGGCAGCATGCCAGCATCAGTGCTGCAGCTGCAGCTCATGGAATTGCAAAAACAACATTGTATGACCATCAGAAGGGAAGGAATGCAAAGAAAGATGCTCAGACCACACAACAAGCTCTTTCGCCAGCAGCCGAGACTGCCCTGGTGGAGCACATCCATCACTGTGCTGCTGGCAGCTTTCCTCTAAATGCTGCTGATGTCCATATGTTTGCTCAGGGCCTGGCATGTGGCAATTCTGCCAGCTCAGGCATGCATAAACTTGGACATAATTGGCTCTCAGCATTTATACTCAGGCACCCATCGATCAAGTCATGCTGGTCATGGTGTCTGGAGAATGCACATGTATGGTCCACAGACAGAGAGGCAATACAGAGATGGTTTCAACAACTGCTTGACACCATCAATGAATACAATATAACATTGAACAACATCTTTAACATGGATGAAACTGGCTTCATGTTCGGTCAGGGCAGTTCTCAGCATGTGCTTGTGCCTGCAGGAGACCATGCAAGCCGATTCAAGGCACAGCCAGGCAATCAAGAGTCTGCAATGGTGATTGAATGCATTGGTAGTGGTGGTCAGGTACTACCACTGCTCATTATCACCAAAGGCCATATTCATACCATTGGCAAGCAGTGGCGAATGGAAGATATTCCACCCACATGGCACTTCTCAAAGGGACCAAGTGGGTGGACTGACAATGAACTTGCTGTACTGTGGGTCGAAAAGGTCTTCGATGCCACCACAAGGCCATCGGTGCCATCAGAATGGTGTCTGCTCATCATCGATGGACACAGATCACATGTAAGCAATGAATTCCTTGATACTCTCTGGTGGTGGTGCATTGTACCTCTGTGTTTGCCTGCACACTGTACACACATCATGCAGCTGTTGGATGTATCTATTTTCGGACCCCTAACTGCAGCATACCAGCGTTTGGTAACCGATCTGGCTCCACATGTGCCTGCAGCAGGTATTGACAAGGCCCAGTTTGGTACCTTGTATGCTCAGGCACATGCAAAGGTGCTAACCCCTGCAGCAGCAAAGAAGGCCTTCCAGGACTCTGGAATGACCATGACTCCGAGTCCTGACAAGGTTCTGAACTGCCTTGCAGGGTCAGCTTCTGCAGGTCACCAATCTGGGGCTCCACAGCCAGCAGCACTGGAATCCAAAGCCATTCTGCAGCCAAGCACACAAATCAACAACATGCTCAATGACTTCAGGAATGCTGAGACACTGAGAGAGGCATGTGGTCTCAAGAGAGCGCTTCTAGAAGCATTCCAGGCACCACACAACAAGAAGACAGCATTGCAGGCAGAAAACACGGTTTTGCGAACTCAAGAGGAAGCAAATGCCATGAAGAGAAGGAAAGCATGGCCAAGGACACTCATAGGAGATCATATGGTATTGACAAAGGATCGCATGATCAGCAGGGAGCATGCTGAGCGAGAGCTGGTAGAGAAGCAGCCAGTGATCACACAGCACCAGGAGCAGCTCAGGAGGAGGCAGGAGCAACTCGCTGCAGCAGATGATGACGATGAGCTTGATGATGACGACGAGCAGGTTTTGGCATCATTGGCCACCCCTGCTCCACTACCACAGACATTCCTCAACCTTCTCGATGATGGCGAGGCTCTCAGCACTGTTGATGATGACAACGATGCATTTCTGACCATCTTTTATGATGAGGTTCCACAGGCTAGCACATCGCACAACACACTCTAGTTCACACATTCAGTTTTGTAGTGTTGTATCTCATGATCATTGCAATGTGAGTTTCGTGACTGGTTACATTGACAAACATGCTTGGTTGTGATCACGGCGAAGTACTGACATCAAACTTTTCATTTCTCAAAATCGTTCAGGTACTACAGGCGTTCGGGTACTACAGTAATTACGTTAACCAATTGTTGACTGTAACTTTTGACTGGCGAACCTGTATTTTTGTCACCCCACCCACGAACACTTGCTTTTATCGCGTGTCATGTCCGTCGTCAGCCGTCTGGTTTCGAGCGTGTAAACGGAGCAAGAGGATGTATGAGATCGATTGGAGGCAGATCACAAACAAAAAGTACACCCACTGCGCGGGGACGATACATGATAAGTTACAGGCGGAATCGCATTAGGATAAGCGACGACAGCGGGGGGAAGGGTACAGAGGGAGCTATGACAGGAAAGTCCAGAGCTGTTTGCCAAAGGCAAAGAGGGCCAGTGGGGAATATGGATAAATTACACTAAGAGCCGAAAGAGCAAGAGAAGGGAGACAGGGCCCAGAAGAGACTAGTGTACATGCGACGCGAGCTTGCCAACGGCAGTGGAGGACGCAAAAGCTGCGTGACCTCCTTTTTTTTGGGGGGGGGAAGGGGGGGAGGGTAGAGAGGAAGACATGCATGTCGACTTTAAGATTCTGCTTGCGAAACCATGGGCTCTTCCGCACCGACACCATGCGCGATTGCAGCTTGAGCCGCCGCTCGAATCGCATCCGCTGTGAGTGCGTGGGACAGATCCAAATCTGCAGCCGTCGCTGTACCATCCGCCTCAACCGGCGCCTCCGCAGCACTGGTCACTGGAATTGAGTCTGCAGGCGGCGGCGTCTGTGGCAAACCCGGATTCACCAGCTGCTTAAACAGCGCTTCCGAAACCACCGACTCGATCGTCTTCAGTGCTGCTGCGCTGACGCTTGGGTCCAGTTCAGCCGACGCAGTGTCATCCGCCATGGGCATGGTAACATTGGGCACGTCGGAGAGGGCTTGGGAGGTGATCAGGCCACCGCCGGCAGCGCCCGCGTCGGTGCTACCGATGGTGGCGGCGATGGCGCGGTTGATCGCGTTTGAGACGGGGAGCGAGAGTGTGTCGGTGTCGAGTGATGGCACCGCGGATGTGGCGTGAGCGATAGCGTCGAGTGCGATGGAGACAGCGATGGAGTGCGCAGGATCGGTCGCTACGGTCGTAGCGGTGGTGGCTTCGGTAGTGCTCGTTCCCGCCTCAGAGGTAGTTGGGGCAAGGGCGATGGCACTACCGCCATCGACAGGCTGTTCGACCTTGACAGCAACGGGAGCAGCAACTGCTACTGCGATGTCCTGCGACGCGGAGGACTTGCCGGAATCGACCAGAGATGGGGAGGTGGACTTTGCAGCTGGTGTGGCGGGTGCAGGACTCTGCGTGGCTGAAACAGACGATGGACTCGTCGGGGAGGACGCTGGAGCGGTAGCAGGAGTCCCGTTGAGCGCTTCCGTCGATGTCGACGTCGACGTCGTCGGAGGCATCGCGGCACCCGAGGTCGCCGCCACTGTAGCAGCTGCTGCCGCTTTTGCAGCTTCTTCCTCTTTCCGCTTCTTGCTGTTCTTCCTGTGCACGCCGGGAAGACTTCCACCACCACCGCCGCGACTCTTAGGCACCACCGTCGGATCCCCCGTGGGCTCGATGAACTCGACTTGACCGTCCTTGCCCTTCTTCTTTTTACGACGGGTCAGAGAGCGGGCATATCGAAGCCCACATGCGTTGCAGAGCGTCTTGTGACCAGAAGGTCCACGTCGCCATTCAGGACTGTTGATCTTGCCACAGCCTGTGCATGCCTTGTTTTGCGAGGAGCCTGGGGAGTTGCCAACGGTAGAGGCAGTAGCATTGGTGGAGTGCCCGTTGGCGTTGCTCTGGGCTGGGGTAGCGGTGGCACGCTCCACAGCGGGACGGGCGCCGTTGGTATGAGCTGTGAGGGGCTTTGTTGGTGCGTTCGTGTACATCAGGCTGGGATTGGCCAGCGCGGCGAGACCACTTTCGTTCTTGACGGACGGCTTTGTGTACTTGGAGGCGGGCGGCTTCGTTGTGTGTCCGTTTGCCACCTTGGCGCCTGGAGTACTTACTCGTGGACGAGAGCCGTTGACCGCCGCTGAAGCTTGGTCTTGCGATTTTGGCGTCGGAGGTGGCAAGGGCGATGTCGGTACCGCCGCCGTCTTGCTTTGTGTCGCAGCAGACGCGCTTGCCGGCGCGGTCGGCTGGGCCTCAGCGCCATTCGGAAGCGTCTGAGGGGCACTGCTCGTCGCCTCGCCTTGCTCCAAAACATATTCGGTTCGCGGGCGCTTGTTGGGAGATCCTCGAGACACCTTGTCTTCCGCCTTGCGTCGCTCTGCCTGAGCCTGCAGTGTTGCACGCGCCTGCAGCACCAGCTTCGGATCAGGTGGTGGGAGTTGTTGTTGGAAAGTGGTGTGGAAGCATGCTAGGATGACGCCGCCGTAAGGAATAAGGACGCTTTCGATGCTGCGCACCTTGCCCTCGGTGGTCAAAGTGTGCTTGGCACGGAAACGTCTGGTGCAGCTCGTGTTGGCATCGGACAGCGAGGACGAGCCGGGCGCGATGGAGACGCCCTGCGCAAGGCGTGCAAAGTCGTCAGCAAAGTAGGAACCATCCTGAAAGACGGTCGTGTCAGATTGTGTTACCAGATGAGGCTCAACATCCCGCGAAAAGAGGCGAGGAGGGGGCCAGCTCAATAGCACCCTGCCATCACCGCCGGCTTCGATCACCTGGAACACATGAACAGGCCCGGTCTCTTGTGCCGGCTCCCTGGGAGTAGCCTTGACCTGCTTCCACATTAGGTCGCACTGCCGTAATGTGAAGCTGCCTGCGGGCGTGCCACACCAGTTGGTCCAGTCGGATTTGTGCTGCTCGTCGTTGTCCTCGGCCGCCTTGTCGATGATGGCGTGGAAGAAACACAGGAGCATGCCGTCACCGATCCAGTTGATCACAATGTCGATGGCCACAAAGCTGTCGTCTTCGACGTATCGATCCGCTTCTGGGTCTCGGGGCGGATTGACGGCGCCAAGCAGCTCGCGGATTCGCGGAATGCGAGAATACCGACACCGAGTGACGCTGCCGAACAAGGTGCGACTGTCCACAATCTTTTGCATGTCGTCCGAAACGCGGTCGCGCTCTTCTGGGTGGACATAATCGTAAAAGTCGGAGCCGACCATGCGTCCAGCCTGTTCGGCCATATGTTGTTGTAAGACGGGATCGAGGTATACAAAGTGAAGCTTCTCGCCTGTGGGACCGCTTCCTTGAGAGTGGTCTGCCGAGAGGAGCGCCCAGTAACATCGGGTCTTTCCAAGCTCGATGTTTGCCTCGCTGAGAGGAAGATGCTCGAGATCCTGAGCCGCTGACGGAGTATCTGCGAGGAGTTCGGCACATCCGCCCGGTGTGCGCTTGCCAATGGAGAGAGGATATGGTGCACGGTCGTCGGTGTATCTGTGGCACTGATCGTGGATTGCAGCGCGCACATCGTCTTCCTCGGAGCCGTTGACCGAAGTGCCGTTGGTGTAGACGCTGTTAGGCACAGGCGTAGCGGTCGAGTCAAAGCTGTCTTCCGACGGCGTCTTGTGTTGATCGTCGCCGTTACCGTGTTGCTGCGCATGGACTGACGCTGCTGCTGCCGCAAGTAGGTACGAATCGAGATCATCTGTGCCGTTGACAGCGTGATCCAGAACAGCCTGTTGGCTTGAGACGTCAATCCCATCTTGGGCAGCTGCAGCCATGGCAGCCGCCGCCGCAGCTAATGCAGCCTCGTCGGGCACCTGCATCGAAGGCAGAGGCGCATCGTTTTCCGCGGTTTCGTCAGGTTGCGCGTTAGGCATGGTCACGATATCGGCTGCCGGGTGCAATGGATGCGTCCCTGGCACCGAGCTAATGCCTGTGCCCAGCGTGCCGTTTGTAGGGATCAGCGAAGATGATGGCGGGGATGTCGGTAGAGATATGTCGAGCAGCATATCATCTGCAGTGTCGGTCATCATGGCAGTGTGATGCACTTGAACGGTGTTGTCACGGGTCCGTCAACCCAGAGAACTTTGGAGCGTATCGAGGTAGGGGCGTGGAGCTAGGCAACGAGGCGTGATGCCGATGCCGATGCATTCGATGCTGCTTGGTGCGCTCAATGTGCTACAGGCAGGTGGAGTGGAGGAGAGACTCGGCAATTACCGCGAAAGGATGCATTCGGGCAGCCAGCTCAGTAAATGCGTGGGCAGCTATCGTAGGCCGGTTGTGGTGATGGCGGGATGACAAGCACCTCCTGTTGCCTGGAGGTATCGAATGTATGAGGGTCGGCGATGGTCGATGCAAGGCTGCCCTGGTCCTGTTGGAGCTATGAGCCGACCGACCTTTGACACGATGAGGCCGGGGCCCGCACGCCAGCCGACGGCGAGCGAGGAGAGAGAAGGAACGGGAAGGAGAAACGGGCCGTGGATAGCGAGCCCTTTCGAAGCGAGGCAATGGAGCCTTGCTTGCGCTCGACGATCGAAGCACCCAATTTTCGCTCGCGCAGGATCGGCTCAGCTTAACGTGGGGTAAAGCTTGAGAATGCGGGGGAGTGATCGTGACGAGAGATCGAAGAGGTGATCAGCATGCCAAGGTCGCCTTTTTCGATGCTGCTAGCGTTTGCGAAGATTTGGTATATAAAACTCGCCGACTCTTCTCAGGTAACAGCAGCGGATGGAGAGAGTGAGCGAGAAAGTGAGAAAGCGAGAAAGCGAGAAAGCGAGAAAGCGACACTCTCAATAAATTTTCTTCTCAGCCTTTCCTTGCTTCTGCAAAGGCTGGCGCGGCCTGCCTCTTTATCTTTTGGTTAAAGACAGAAAGAAAAGGAGTCCTTCACGCGTCAGCCTTCCCCAGGGCGAGAATTGTGCAAAATCGGGTTCCTGTCCCTTGGAAATTCAGATTTTGGACTGGCATTGGCGAGATGCTGATCTACCGTACGAGTCTTGAATTGTTTGCTTTCGCGAGGTGTATCGGCGATTCGAAGGAATCTCGGGACTCGCTAGTGGTTGCCTGACACAAAAAGTGCGAAAGTTGGAACTTTTGGTTCGCTTCTGACAGGCACGAAGCACAAGAAGGTGGTCATCATCTTCCTCGCTCAGCAGCACATTACCTGTCCACACAAGCCACCCATCGTTTCTTATCAAAGAGAAACACAAGGAGCATCAGGGCGAACGCTCAAGCCTCAGACCTGCGCGAGACTCTTTAGCTTGGGGAAAGAGCACAACGTCGAGATGTCGTCTCTCACCTCCGCCTCCACTTTGGCGCCATCGTTGCCATCGGCCTCGGCCTCGACGCCAAGTTCGAGTTCAAGCTCTCGCAGGGGCCCAGACAGCTATGCATACATCAAGGCCGGTGATCTCGTCATTGTTTTTGCGTCGAGAGACAAGACGCCGATGCCGCTCACCGTGACGCCAGGCGAGCACGTCTCCAACATGTTCGGACACTTTCCCCACAATGACATGGTTGGCATGCCGTACGGCAGCAAGATGATCTCAAAGAATGGACGGGGATATGTTTACCTCCTCCGTCCGACACCGGAGCTTTGGACTCTGGCACTTCCTCATCGTACTCAGATCCTCTATGCGCCAGACATGTCGTTCATCTCGATGAAGCTCAACATGGGTCCAGGAAGCCGCGTCATTGAAGCTGGAACTGGATCAGGCAGCTTCAGCCATTTCATCGCCCGCACTGTGGGACGTGCAGATGCAAGGGCCAACGAGCACAGCAACGCTAAGGACAAAGCATCCGGCCTACAAGTACCTCGGAATTGGGGAGGTCTCCCGAATCACCTGCAGCAGAACCTCTCCAGAGGAAGAGGACAACCTCGCGATATGGATGATGCTGCTGATACCACTGGCACCGACGCCGATGCACCAAAGGCCGAAGTAGCAGCGGATGGATCCCCAGCGCAGCGACCCGATACGGACCCTCACGTCCCCGACGAGCACGGAAGGCTGTGGAGCTTCGAGTTCCACGAGCCGCGTGCTGACAAGGCTAGAGCCGAATTTGCCGCGCACGGCATGGACAAGGTCATAGTCCTCAACCACCGCAATGTATGCAAAGACGGGTTCGGTCTCACCAACGCTGCGGATTCTGTCTTCCTTGACCTTCCCGCCCCCTGGGAAGCCATCGGACATGCGACACAGGCATTGCGGCGAGACACGGTGACGAGGATCTGCTGCTTCTCGCCCTGCATCGAGCAGGTGCTCAAGACGGTCACTGCACTGAACGAGCATGGTTTTACGGATGTCGAGACGTTTGAATCGCTCGTGCGCACGCACGAGAGCCACTCTGCTGCCGGTCCCGAGGTCAGCATCGACGAGGCCATCAACCGTATCAAAGTGGTCGAGAAGCGCAAGGAAGCGAGACGTTTGATTCAGATCGAGAAGGCACGAAATGCCAAAGCACAGGCGGGCGGCAAGAACGGCTCTGCTGCAGCTGCAGCTCAAGCTCAAACTGAAGCTGGTGCTGACGACGATGGCGATGCTAGCATGACAGAAGAAAGTGCGTCTGTCGCTGCTGTTCTCACAGCTGATTCGGACTTGAAACGCAAGCATGACCATGACGAGGAAGACGAAGAGGAAAGCAGACAGGAAGCTGGCGAGAAGGCAGATGCATCGCAAGGCAAAGACGCAAACGGCTCGTACCAACGAGGCGTGCAGGAAGACGTGGCAGTCACCAAAAAGAAGGCTCGCATGATGCAGCAGCAAACCCATCAGAACCAGCCCATCCAAGCAGCCACCGTCTTCTCAAGACCGTACTACGAGATGAGAGGCCACACGAGCTACCTCACCTTTGCGACGCTTCTTCCGCGCGACATGACAGGCGGGCTCTAGCAGTTGATTGCTCCGGTGGTGCAGCCATGTACACACATATTTAACAATGACGTTTAACGCTTGCAACGTCGATGACGACGTCATGCCTCGGAGTATGAGGCCTCTGTTCGATTGGTAGCTGTGTCTGAGTTTGGTTCTGAAGTTGCGCGGTTGAGTAAGATGCTTACGGAGGACGACATCATTGGTGGAATAGCATGTATCGTGCTTCGACTCTTCCCGATCGGTTACCCTTGAATGGACTGGTGTTGAATGATAGGCGACCCAATTGTGAGGGCCGCCGCCGAAGAATCTCGTTCCCTATTGTGCTTGGTGCCTGGCTCCGGCATCGGTTCCACATACAAAACCAGTCTCGCATACAGTCACGACTTGGCTTGCCGGGAGATGTGATTCTAATCAAAGCTCTGCTGTCGCCCAATTCACGCGTCATCAAGGCGAGCTGGGTTGAACAAACTTGGAAAACTTGGAACTGCGGAAAAGGGGAACGCATACTCCGCTAGATAGAAGCTCGGTAAAGTTTGCGGTACCACGGCTCACCTGTGCCGCAGAAGCATTATTAAACTGTTCGGAAGAAGAAACAGTGTGTTTCTGTGCATGTCTTGATCTCGCACACGCTCTCTGCCTTTGGCGATGGTGCGTATTGTGTAGAATTCTGGGTGGCTGGGTGAGTTGAACTGATGCACCGGTGAACATGCTTTTTGAGCTTGCAGCGAAGTAGCGACCAAAGGAGCGTTCGGCGACCTTGGCAGACAGGACAAGCAAGGTGCAAGTGGGTGCTCTGGCGTGGTGCTTAACCCGACGGATCGGAATTTGCATTGTCGGCCCCCCGCAATGGAAACAAGTTCGAAGAATTCGATCCCTGCGTGGTGTTTGAGCCAGCCAAACGCATGGACGCGGAGCAGCAGCAGAAACGCCAAATCTCAAACATCAAAGCGTCTAAACACACTACATACACTAGTGAAGTGATTCGAAGCGATTTCGAACCCAGCCACGCATGAAGCTCCAAGAACACGTCTGGGGGAAATCATGCGATCTTCGAGCCTATTAGCATCGTTTAAGAATGTGGATTGCAGAGGGTGGTAAGATCCGAGGTGACGGTGTAAACGAAGTAGCACTACGGTAGCAAAGTACGTTGATGTTGAGCGAAATGAATAGTACGGATCGTTGCAGTCGTTGAACAAAGAATGCGAAACGGAGCGGGAACGAATCGATTGCGGCGAATGGTTGTGGTCGCAAAGCTAGATGCATCGGCGAATCGAGCAGCCTTTTAGCTAGCTCACGTGTCTGGCCGCTATTCGGCCGGGACGCTAAAGGACGAACTTAGGACGCGACGATGCTTCGAACTGAGACCGAATGAGACTGTCGTGCGGATGATCCGGTGACAACGGCGGATTCCGCTTGCAAAACTGCCAGAGAAGGCGGCGGACGTCAGCTGATGATTGTGCTTACGTTCATGGCAGATTTCACAGCCTCGCTTGTATGCATTGACGCTCTCGATCGAACATGCAAACGGATTCGATGCTTGCCGGTGCGGCCCGAAGAAAGGATGCAAGAGAGGCTAGCTAGTGGTGCTCAGCAGTGTTTGCGGATCCAACTCTTTGCTGCCGAGTTGCGAAGTGGAGTTGGAGGCGGTGCGGATACCAAGACCAGATTTGCGGAACTACGCCTCCTAACTGCACCTGTTTTCGGGGATAACACCCGAGGAAATGAGCTGAAGGACGGTTTAGCCTCGGTCATCTCCCAAGTGCCATGATCGATGTCTCGCCTGGGGAACGATGCCAGCAGAAACGATCTAAACGGCAAGGGAACTCACGGACAAGATGAGGAGGAATTCCATTTTACTATTCAGTACAGTACTTGGCTGCAATGACTGTACATGGTGCAGTGCGCAGCCGTAATGCGGGCCTTGGTTTGCGGTCCATGTGCCGACCGCCATGTCGGATCCATCTGTTTTCATATCAAGTGCACCGACACCCGTCATCGAGCACCGTGTGGATCATGAATAGCTTGTTTCGGGAACCTCTCCCTGCACGAGTGCGTTGGGTTTACATGATCAAATTCGATACTGCTTCTACACCCGAGGCCGTCGTGGATGACGACCACAACGGGGAGCACGGCATGCAAGTAAGGCGGTCTTCCTCAGCGGAAGACGGCTCAGCGGTCCAACGGAAGTTCAACCCTCTCCTGGGATGTAGATGCGACAACAACATTTGAGCGGAAAGTCGCCCGCTGATCCCATCTCCATCAGTGCCAACCCTCGTGCTCTCATGTCTTGTGCCGCATTCTTGGGTGTAGCATCGACCGAAGCATCACCACGTGCAGAAGGCTTCCATCATGCAAAGCGGTGGCGAGCACGAGTGCTTAACAGCCCTGCACAATTCGTAACCATGCAAGCCGGTTCACTGCCCCCACCACGTGACCGCAAACCGAGCCACCGGGAAGCGCAGCACATCCGTGCCAATCTTAATTATCAAAGCAACGCAGGTGAGACGGGGTGCGAGCGTGGGAAATCCCTGCAGCAGCTCTCCGGTTCGCTAAGCTCGCTAAGTAGGGCGAGGGGGAGCTGTTCCAAAGATTCGGGTCGGCATGCCGAGGTGCCCCGGAACTCTGCAGGCCAGCTTGCGCATGTCGACAAAAGTGAGACATACAGTAGTGGGTTTTCTGCACGCTCGCTTAGGAAACAGTGTCGGTGGTCACGGCCAGGATAGCACGGCTCTTTCGGAATCTGCGCCTTGGTTGCTTCGATGGATGGCATGTGCCCGTCTGGACGAGTTTGTGAAACCTAACCCGAGTTGAAGGTGGATGCGCCTCACTTCAGTCACTGCAGAAGAACGAGGGTATGGACACAAACATTCGGAGATCCTTCGCGCCAACTTGATTCCCTTCCTCCGGCTTGGCTCGAAAATTTGCTCTATATCAATGATAGCGTTGAATCGCTTCATGTGCGAGTTGTGCGTGAGGCACAGTGCAGTAGTGTACCGCCGAACTGCCCAGCACTAGCGTCACGAATGGATCTCATGCGCAAGCCACCAGCGTCTCTATTTTGGCATCTACCGCACACCACGCCACGCCACGCCACGTCACGCCATTGTGAAGCGCACGATAAAGCGTATAGCCTAGATCGAATTTTTCCGAGCCACGCATGCTTTAGTGGTATCTGGCGAGAAAGAACAATGTAGTGTCGCTGACGCCAAGAAGCAAAAAATGTCGACCACGCACAGAGGGGCAAATAGGCAAGAGAGCGATTTCGACTCGATGAGCAGAACGGGAAAAGGCCGACGCAAGGGCTGCAACTCATGGCACTTTCTTTTGCTCGGCATGGACAAGCTACAGAATTAGCGCTACACACAAAGAAGCAGCCATGCTCTGTTGGGAAAGAAGCAGGCGAGCCAGGTCGACGGAGACACGTGTGATCTCACTTGTGTGGTGCCGTGTTTTCTGGCGCGTGCTCCAAGACGATCGCAGCGCTCACTGCGAAAACGCGACAGCAGCATATCTACCAACAATCCATTTCGACAATGGCGATGACGCACGCGTGGGTCTCGTCGCCGAAGCGTATTTGGGTTACGTTGAGACTTTGTATGCAGGCAAGATCTCTGCGGCATCCACTGCTTCCTCCCTCTTGTGCGTGGTCCCGAGGCGGAGTGAGGAGCGCGATCGTACCTTCTGGCGGGTCCAGTCTTGTAGTGTTAGACTGCACGGCGGATGTCTCGACTGTAAGTCTGGAGCATCAAGGAAGGTTGCTTGCTGTACGCGCTGCATCGCCCGTGGAACCTCGTTTTAAAAATAGCACTAGCGCCAAATGATCAACATCAGCTCGCTCGAACCCGAATAACAACAACAACAACCACCACAAGGAGGCGGAGGGAGCGAGTCCAGAAGCTTGCTCGACGCGAAAGGGGGCTCGATCAAGCAAGCCACTTGCGTGGTTTGGCCAAGATAGTCATGCGAGGGAGAAAAGGCAAGATGCGTCTCGGAGCAAGGGACAGGAATAAAGTAGGGATAAAGTTGGAGCTGCAAAGCAAAGCAAAGCAAAGCGAAGCGAGCGTCTGTGTCTGGGTTGGAATTTGCGGCTTTTGGAGGAAAAGTGTGTACCAGAGCAAAGGGCGATCAAGGTGTGGTCTAGTCTGGTTGCAGCGCTCTGTCCAACCAGGAGGAACAAGGTAAAGCAACCCAGAATGCATGTTGCGACCAACCCAGATTGTTTTGCAGCTCGAGACTCAACTTGGCCCCCGCTATTGTGCACCGTCCTTTGGCGCTTCTTTTGGTAGCTTGTTCCGACATACCGGGAACCAGCCGCAATGAATGCGATGAGGCCAACCAACACATTCGACTTGCCCACCTTGCACCTGGTTTTGCCATCGCCATCGCCATAGACAGACCGAGGTTGGATGTTCGAGTGCAGTACGTACACAAGCCACAGCGCTATGCATCGTGTCCTAACTCCGACACACCGAGGCAAGGGTCCCAGTAGGGGCTGAGACTGGAACCGCTCCACATCCAAGCCAAATAGCGTGTCATCGAGCTAGACAGCGCTCCGCACGGACATTCAGCAAACGCCTCTGTCCGGAACGGAGCGCCACCAAATGGATGAAGTAACTTGGTTGACAAACGGAGCTACACTCCCGGCGAAAGGATCGTTCCAGGTCAATGGTTGACGTGTCACACACCTAGACTGGCACACAAGATTTTCGACCTCCTTTCCCTGCTCTTTCGCGACGGCTCTCAGTTTCAGGTGTACAGTATGTTGGTATTGTCGGTCGACAGTGGGCCCGCGGCTGCCAGAGTGGTACGAGGTGGCTCATTCGGCTGTGGCTGTGATCTTTCTTTCCTGGACTCTCACAACTCTGCATTTCAATCAGGAAGCAATGCTAGGTTCTGGATCCTCAGACTGACTGCCAATGAAAACTTTGACTGCAAGCCCACTTTGTACAGCTGTTTCGCCTTGATTAACCGAGTCAGGCTTCGGGCTATTTCGAAACTGCCTGGATTCTCCTCTCGTGCTTTGTTTTGTGCAAAGATCTTGAATTCCAGCCGTGTGATCAGATGGCCCGCAGAGTGTGACGACTGCTACTGTTGTGCACCTGATCCCTGGCTCCGCGTCTTGTGCCAGTAACCGGGTCCACTTGGCGCTCTATCATCCGCACTTGATATGATTTGGCCCAATTACTGTAAAGCTGCAGGCACTTCCCGAAATTTTTGGACAACGAATTGCGGTGGCTTTCGACGGTGCACGCACGCTTGACTTGGCCTCGACCAATTGGCTCATTTGGTCAGATCGCGTCCCAGAAAAGTGGTTCCCACGCTTTCACATGAACCCACGTTGGCGAATCTGATCCCTATGCCTGGTAAAAAGGTTGGATTTCCAATGTCTCGGTTCAAAACAGGCCACATCCTGTATCTGCTTTGGAGCGACGCAGCCCAAGCTATCGTCACCGGTCAGCGTCGGCTGATGGATTGCCGAGCTACAAAGTCCTGAGTCGCAGATCAAAACGCGTGTTGCGAGCCGCTTGGTATGCTAATTGTGCCTTTGGCTGCTACTGTACAGTAGCTAGAATCTCGATCCGCTGTACAAAGATGCAGGCAAAACTCGACAGAGCCGTGCGCAGCAGTAGCAGCGGCGGCATCGACGTCATCGTCCCCACCATCTTTGGCTCAAAATCGCACTTGATTCGATGAAATCAGCCGCTGGTCGGGGGGCGCTTAGGCTTCCCACAGCGAGATCGAACCTTGCACGACAACCCCCGCGCCGCTATTCCATCTCACTGGTAGCGTGGGAAGCCCAAGTGCCGATGAAGTGCCATCGCAACTGCTTAGCAGCCCGAGTTTCGATGCGGTGAATTGTACACCTCACATGATTGCGAGCCAACAACAAAGGAGAGGTTACCTGCATCTCTGCACAGAAAGCATACTGGATGCCCGCGCTTGCATACAGAAGAGAGTACTGTACATGATGGAGATGGCAAGTGTCTTTGCGCGTGAGCCCCCACCAAGACTGGTAGGTGGTCGTGTTTTTCCCACCTTGTCAGCCCATGTGGCGGGTGTATCGTCGCCCAACCATGCTGGGACTGTGCTCGTGCGAGCGGGTCTGATGCCATTTCTACAATCAACATTCAAGTGCGGACGTGCAGTGGTAAAGGGATCTGGCTGCGCAAGAAGGAATGCGTGGAAAGTGAAATTCTGGGTCGAGCCAAGAGTTGACGACGGATTTTGGCGGCTGGAGCAACAAAGGGCGTGAGTGATTCTCACATCTTTTCTGACAAAGTGGATGAACCCTAAAAAGGCCATTTTGACAATCAAGCTCAACCAACCAAGTTAGCGTTCTGCCTCGCTCCATCTCCACAGCAATGGTACAGTACAGGCTCCCATAGTCGAGCCCGGCGAGCCATGCAACCAGATTTCCGAGTTTCGATTTTTTTTTTTTTTTTTTTTTTTTTCGCGTTTTGCGCTGAGATGCACATCGGTCTCAAGTCACATCTCGGCAAAATGGCTGAAATTGCTTTTGCTCAGACGGCCAAAACCCACAGGCTCTGTGGCATGGCTACGCAGCCCAAGCATCAGCAGCTTCAGCAGCAGCAGCAGCAGCACTAGCAGCACTAGCAGCAGTAGCAGCAGCCATGGCTCCTTGGTTCCTTCCAGCCTTCCTACCATGCGTATGGCTCGCTCGCTCGCTCGCTCACTTTGTTGTCCAGCTCAAAGCGCTTCCAAACCCGCGGAAACGTCCTAGTCTGGCAAAGAGCAAACCAGAATTGGCTGCTGTTGCTGCTGCTGTTGCTGCTGCTGCTGCCCGTTGACGCCTACTAAGCTGACCCCGACAGCTGTCTGTTCCGTTTTCGTGTCAAGCTCAACCGCTTGATTGCAACCTGGCCAAGACAACGACCAAACTGCGAATGCCCCCCCCCCCCCCCCCCCTCTCACTCACATCTTGACAAGTTGCGACTTGCCTTTTCGCCTCTTCCCCCCTCTCCCTTCCTCTTGTACTCCACCCCACCTCGGCCTCTCGTCTTCATCTTTCTTCCTTTCACTCATCTCGCATCGCCTTTCAATCACTGTATCGACTAGCAGTCCGTTGCAGCTCCGTTGCAGCTCCGTTCCACGTCTCGGCTTTCGTCATTTTGTCCGGCTTCAGGCTGGGTAACCGTCTCTCTCACGCCTTTCGCTTCTCTCCCCACCAATCCAAGCCAACCTTCTGTTTTTGCATGGATGCTCACTTTGACCACTTTACTGTACCCCTTCAACCCCTCAGATAGCTGGCCATCCAACTGCATCCAACCTTGATTGAGGCCACGCGCCGCAGTTACAACCTCACTCACACCCACTACGAGCAGTCCTCGGCAGACAGCACCGCCGCTTCGAATCCTTGCTCAAGTCGCCAGACCATCCGAAAAGACGCCGCTCAATCACGTCTGTCTCTTCCCTCAGCTCAGCAGAGCACTTGTCCAGGCTCATCGTCCTGGGTCGTCTTCCGGACTGCTCATCGCATTATAGTTCCAGCTCGAACGAGCATGCAAAGCTAGCATCACATCACGGCATCTGCCTCTACGTTTTCCCCTCCTTGCTTGCTTGGCGCCTGATTCAGGCTCCGCAAGCTTCGACGACTTGGGCTGCTCAGACCGCAATCTACAGTCCAACCAGTCGGTCACCAGACTCACAATGAGCCACCCCGATAGTCGTGGTGCCTCCATCCCACCACCACACAGCAGCGCCATGTCGAAAACGGACGAGAGCAGCTCGAGCATGACGCCAGGAGGTGCGCCCGAAAACAGTGTTGCATATCAGTATGTCGCTGTCCAGCAGATGACGACAAACCGCGACCACATCGAGTATCAATTAACCGTTCGAGAACAGCCAAAACAATCGCGCATGTGCGGTGTGGGCGAGAAAGCCGATCGAAGACCCATCGACCCAGCACCCATCGTGCAGCTTCGTGTCATCACACACGACCGTCCCATCCGTCAAACCGATGCCGTGGACAGCGCATCCGTAGCTCCGCCCGTCGAGAGGAAACCAGGCCATGGTCCCAAGGTACCAAAGACGCCAGGCGTGAGGAGGGGCCTCCCCGTGAGCACAGCCCTTGGTGATGGCTGGGAGGACAAGGCGTGGTATCTCGAGAATCCGTACTTCTTCATGTATGCCATGCTCTGTAATGCCGACACGGACGAGGAGTTGCACTTGCTCAACGACGGAAAGACACGGTACACCAGTGGATCCTGCGTTTCTTGCCTTTATCATCTCAAAGACATTGATGGCTCGCATCAAGGCTTCTTCGTCTTTCCCGACTTGAGCATCCGAGTCGAAGGTCGTTATCGACTAAAGCTCTGCCTCTTTGAGACCATCGGACATTCGGTCCACCATTGCAAGTCGATCTACTCGGACCCCTTCCACGTCTACACCGCCAAGCGCTTTCCCGGCATGGAAGAATCGACCAAGCTTTCCAAGTCGTTCGCTGAACAGGGCCTCAAGGTCCGCGTTCGCAAACACCCACGTTCGCGTCGCAGAAGCTCCAAACGCACAAAGGACGAGAGCGACGCATCTGATAATGCTCCCATGGCTTCAGATCGCAGTCCTAAACGGCCAAGAGCGTCCGACATCCTCCCCGCATCCGCTCTCCCCATGCCGCAGCCACTTACAGCGGGAATGCCACGCTCCGTCGATTCGCATTTCCAAGTTCGCGCCGATCATGATCGAAAGCCTTTGATGGCCACTTCGCCACGCGACCTGAAGCATGCACCCATGGGCCGTCACGCCGCGTGGGAGGAGAAGGAGGCAATCCGCCTTCGCGAAGCTCGCAGTCACGACTCGGGCTTCGATCAGGGACTATACACTCGTCACGTGCGAGACGAGAGACCAGCGGAGCAGCCACTAGCACCGCGAGCTTATGTCGGAGCGCGATACGTGGACGGCTACCCTCCGCGCGAACATCTTGCAGCACCACACCACAGCATGCCGGCCAGAGGTCTACCTGAGTACGTCGAGTACGGCAGATCAGGATATCTGCGCGAAGAGCCGGCTCGGCCTCTGCTCCCTTCTCCACACCCTGCAGCCACGCCACCACCACATACTTCGCACCCATCTCTTGCGGCACGTGGTCTTGCAGAGCCTTCGACGAGCCTGCCCGGGCCGCACAGAAGTGGCTGGGCAGATCCGCCTCCTCCGCCTGCCGTCATGGTTTCCCGGCCTCCCCGTGTTCATCCGCGGTCGTTTGGACCGCCGGATCATGTTGCTCACGAGTCTTCTCGGGCGTATGACGT
This sequence comes from Ustilago lituana, assembly GCA_928869825.1. NCBI lineage: Eukaryota > Fungi > Basidiomycota > Ustilaginomycetes > Ustilaginales > Ustilaginaceae > Ustilago > Ustilago lituana. The sequence continues at coordinate 1,039,991 of CAKMYA010000002.1, forward strand.
TTACGCTGCATCGGCCCGACGCGGCCCCCGCTACAGCGCACCCTACGACCAGCGAGACGGTGCTCCCGGCCGACGTTCGCCATCGCCGCTACCTCCTGGCAGTGTTGAGTATGGCACTCGCGGAGCATTCGCATCTCCAACAGCATTCCGATGGCGTTCTGGCCCACCCAGCCCCCGCAGAGCAGCCGATCATCACGCCGCGACATCCGAACGCGAGTTTGCTTCACGCAGATCACCGCCACAGCCTCCCCGCAGGAACATCGCTACGCCACCAGCAGCCTTTGTCGGCGAATCCAGCACCTTTTCTCGTCGCGGGTATCCGCCGGCTGAAGCGGGTCGCCCACAGCAGCCGGCTGCAGCTGCGTACGACCTCGAACCCTCCGGCCGCCCCCCACCGCCGCCTGTGTCGACCATGCGTCCGCCCCCGTCGCTGGGCCCTTACGGCCAGGAGAGCGGGTTGCGACCAAGCGATCTCCCGCCCTCTGAGCGGTTGGGCTCAGGTATGGCTCTTGGTAGAGAACGACCCATGCTGCCGCCGCTGTCTGCATCCCCCTCGGTGGCCTCACGCGAGCGTGAACCAGCCTATGCAGGCCCAAACGAGAGGTATCTCGCGCCATTGGGGTACCTCGCTAGCGCTGAGCTTGCCGAGAGGGAGCGAGAGAGGGAACGCGAACGGTCAGAGCGCAACTGGGATAGAGAACGCTTGTTGATACGCGCACAACTGGGGCCACCGCCAATTCCAAAGGATGGATACGCCGCTGCGGCGCGCGAGTGGGTGCCGCCACCACCGAGGTCCAGCGATGGCCCGTCTACCAGACCACACTGAAAACGACCAATCTAGTCGCCATGCATCGTGCCGCACATCATGTTACAATACTCTTCTTTTTTCCAACTACGAGGTTGTGTTTGCCTCAATAACGTGTGGTTGTGCATCTGCTTGTGTCGAAGAAGTGCGTTTGGAAGATCGGGTTGTGTGGAGGAAGAGCGAGCGCTGAGCTTGTGGGTTGTCGGATGGTGGACGACTGGGTTGCAGGGCCCAACTTACAGGTTGTGACCTGACAAAGGAGACAGACCAGACAGGCAGACAGGCAGGGGCTGTAGATGAGAAAACACCGGGCAGAAATTCAATCACGTTCCACCTGGCACCCGTAGCGCCTTCCTCTCCCAACGTCGAAAAAGCCAGCTGTGCAGGGTACGAAGAATTTCCCCAACCACCACCAAAATGCTGCCATCGATGGGAACAGGGTAGCGAGAACGTCGTTTTCTCTTCTTGTGGCTGCCAAAAATGCGGGGAATAGGGTCCATTGCTTTGTATATTGTGCACAGAGATGCAAGGGGTGTGCGACGCGGTGTTCGAGCCTGAGCGAAAGAAGGAGGAGAAGGAGGAGGACGCAGTGGCAATTGGGCAGGTGAGCTCACACTGGCATAGCTCGAGAGAGCTAGATTGGAGTGCGGTTTAAGGGCTGTGGATTCGGCGGGGGGATGGCATGCTGCTCGCTTGCTGCTGCATGTGCCGTGGGAAAGAAAGGAAAGGGAGGCTGTTGCTGCTGGAGGACTGTGGCTGTGAGCTAGCTGAGATGCATCTGGGATTACTTTTGCAATGCGGTGATGTACATGACTGCATGTGGCCAGAGTCGAGCGATAGCAGAATGCAGTGGATTGAGAGCAGTTGATGGACGAAAGATTGGCAGATGAACGAGGAGGTGGGAAGCAGGCCAAATGCATGTGAGAGAAAGAGGCGGGGGCGGGGGCGAGGTCCCAATCGTCGAGAGCGTGCGTTGCGGTTCAAGGTCCGTCCAGGGGCCACGATTGCCAGCCGCAAGGAGGGCGGCAGCGGGGCAGTGAAAGGCGTCCAAGGCAGGAGAGGCAGAGGAAGAGGGAAACGTTGATCAGCATACACTCGCTATCTAATCCGTAATGCCCACCTCTATGCGTAAGCTCGCCAGCTACGCACCATTGTTACCTCGAATAAAAGCGTCACCATACTCATTCTTCTTGACACCGTCGACATACTCGACCGTCTGCTCGAGCGCAATGTTCATATACCCATCAAGGCACGAGAGCACACCCTGGTAATCGATACCGGAATTCAAGCGGACGTTGACACTTTTTCCAATAACGCCTTTGAGAAAGTCATTCGGGCTTCCTGCTTTCGGCTCCTGTTGCTGCTGCTGTGCCGACGACATGGCTGCGGCTGCGCGGGGGTGCGGGTTGTGCTTTGTCTGGATGTATGTGGTTTGCGTAAGCGCGGGAAACGAGGTCTGCTTGGACAACGTGATCAGGGGTGTGCTGTTTGCAGAAGGGCGCGGGCGCTTCGAGTTTGCGGGTGGACGAGCGGTGTTGTTGTGGTCGTAAGGATGTATGCTAGCCCAGCATTTGGCGACGATTTCAGACCGAGGATTCAAGCTGCGTCCATGCAGTTCACAGCACCGGATCTAAACGCAACTCCACTTTACGCGAAATCGCTCAGAGCTGCGCGTGCGTGCGTGCGTGCGTCTCTCGCCGTCTGCAGCTGCACAACTTGCGCTCTCTTGAAGCGTGATCGAATTCGAGATTTACCAAGAGTAACACTTTTCCAAGAAATTACTTTTTTTTAGCCCGACTTCCGAACTTGAAAGCGCATTCTTCTTGGCCATCAAGTATCCACTACCAACTACATACAAGCTGCATCCACTGCTCGTCTATTCACTTTGCAGGAGCTTTCGAATCTATCCTGACGCACTCCGCAGGTATCTAAGCTGGTCAACTGCATAGCAAGCGCCTCGTTGTCGGCTCGGCGCTCCACGGTTCACAGGGTCAAACGCTCAGGATTCTGCAGGAGGCTACTCGCATCGCATCGCATCCCCGTTGCCCCCGTCCTCTGCAAAGCCACTTTAGGTTTGGATCGGACTATCAACTCGAACCGCTCCTCCTCGTCCCTTTCACACGGCCTTCCGGATTTGGCCCCTCTCGACGACGACGGAACGAAACTGCGAACCGCGTACAGCAGCTCGGTGCTCCCCCGCTACTGCGTCGTGGCATTCGAACGGATTTTTCTTATCGCAAACCAAGGCCTCCTCCGCCCCCCACCCTCCTGCTCGTCGACGACTGATCTCGAGCTCTTTCTTGCGCTAGTCAAGGCACTTTTGCTGAGCACGGAGTTTTTCCAACCACACTTCCGCAGGCACTGCACGGCGCCATGTCCAGACCTGCCAAGCTCACGTTGGCCGCCTCGGTCCTCGTCTCGGGACTGACCGTGTGGGGGGTGCACTACATGCAGGAGAGGGAACGCGAGGTCATGTACCGTGGCGTGGAGCGCGACGAGGCGCGTCAGGAGGAGAAGAAGCGCAAACGCCTGCTCGACCTTCAGCTCAACCAGGCAAAGGAGGCAGAGTACCAGAAGATCCAGCCAACAGCAGCAGCTGCCTCATCCTCGTCAGCTTCACCTGCTTCGCCGCGTTGATGCTCTGCTCTCGCCCAGCAGCGCTTCTAGCATTCACCACCACTCGCCTCCGACACAAGAATACATAGATCAGTCAGCTACATATACCCCGAATTGCAAGCTTGATACATGCAATTCCAGCATCGCTCTCTCCCCACATTCTCCACGTACCACCTTTCTCTACAGTATCTCCCCCTTTTCACCCTCTCGAACAGTGTTGCTCTGCCTCGTCCGACAGTCAGCACGATGCCCGTCCACAGCCAGCCCACGATACGCATTTCAGCCACGCGGGAGTGTCCTGCTCCCCCTCCACCCACCCCTGCCTCTCCCAGCCGAGGCTCTCTCGCCATCGGCGCATCCGATACCAGCCTGCGCTCCTTCCCTGTCGTCAGCAACGGTAGGGCTCCAGCATTCCTCGCTATCCACCGCCTCCGCCCTCAACGCCCAGGCGCTCCCGACAGCGACCTCACCTTCGACGGTTCCCTCGACAGCCTTACCAGCCAGGCATCGCTCCAGGCTATCATCGACGGCGTACGCGGCGGCCGCTTCGACTTGCTCGACCAGATTCCCGAAACGTTCTACTCGCCATACACTACGTTGGAGTCGCTCGACCCGTTTGTGCGCGACGAGGTCATGGAGCCGAGGGCGGCAGAAGGAGCGAGGACGAGTCGGTGCGCCGCCTGGTTCGCGAGCTTGATGGGGCTCGTGCAGCGCATTATGCCCTTCGGGAGGGGTGAGGGGTGGAGGCAGGGAGACGAGTACGTTGCGGGAGACGGAGAGGAGGAGGAGGAGGTCGGAGAAAGAGATGGAGGGATAATCGCTTCTCAGGTTCAGGATAACAACGGCAGTGTGAGCCTCAACGGTGTTCCTGTCCAGATTGATGAGGACGCCACCACGAAAACAGGTGCTAGCATCATCACTGCCGATCCCACCACCGCCGTCATCGACACCACCGCCGTCATCGACACCACCACCGTCATCGACACCACCACCGTCATCGACACCACCACCGTCATCGACACCACCACCGACACGGCGGCTAACGAAATGGCCCGCCCCACCCTCCTCTACTCCACCAGAAGGAGCGTGCGTCCTCGTACCCTCTCCTGCCCCTGCACCGGCGCAAACTGCTTCTGCTACACCGTCGACGTCTACCCCCCGCGTGTATTTGTCAACCGTACGCAGCAGGAGGCTGAACGGTCGCCAATGCGCCTCTTCAGACCGAAACCCAGATTCAACACACGCCCCCACCCCACCTCACCACCTTCTTTTGTCTGACAAGCACCCTCGACTGCAACAAGCCGGACAAGGTGGACAAGGTGGACAAGGTGGACAAGGTGGACAAGGTGGACAAGGTGGACAAGGTGGACAAGGTGGACAAGGTGGACAAGGTGGACAAGGTGGACAAGTGTATCCGCGTCTAGCTCTGTGCATACATGGAGGCGCATATCGCTCTCCTACGACTACCACTCCGCGCCTAGCATCTCTGCTCTTTCCTCCCCAGCTCAAGCGCTGATCTCGCTCCCCAACCGCGCTCAAGTTATATCTGCTAACCTCTTTCCGCGTCAGTCCGCATTCCCTAGCTGATGCCATCTGGGTATATATCCTGGCGTGGCACGCACTGTATCTCATCCGACGAAAGCCTCCCTTGTCGTAGCATACCAACGCTGTAGCTCTACCCTCTTCCTACTCTTCGCAATGGTCACTCACACTCCGCGTCTGTCCCTCCAAAACAAGTTGCCCAAACCTGTGATTTTTGTGCCAAGTTACTGCATTTGCTCGAGTGCGCATTAACGTTACATGACACGACATCGCCCCCACGGCATCAGAACATCTTTGTGAAATCATACAGATCAGCCATGTGTGAGTTGACCGACATGCCTCCACCCTGCTGCACCGCGGCGGGATCGGAGCCCTCAGCTTTCGCCTTTTTCGCGAGATGCTGTTGACGCGCCCTCCTGATGTGTCCGAGTCTCGACACCCAATTGCTCGAGTACGGCTGCATGGCTTCGCCCGTATCCAAGTAGATCTGGCTGGCGACGTTGCTGTGCAGTGCCAAGATCCGCACAAAGCTAGGCAGGGCTTCGGCCGAGAGCAACTGGCCATCACCGACGGGGGAGAACTCGGGCATGCCCGGTCGACGCTGCAGCGTCACCTGGTAGAAGATGGCATCCTCGGGATTAGCTGACCCCAAGTTGACGCCGCCACGAGTCATGGGCGAGATGCAGACGTTGACGTAGTTGAACTGTCCGGCGATTGTACCGAACTTGTAGTCGCGACCTGACTCGTTAAACACAATGTGGACAAAGTCGTTTCCGATGAGCGCCTTTTTGGAGCGACGGATGGGATCGCGCTCGTCGTTGGGCATCAGCGTAGCCGTGTGGTAGACAATCTGGCAGATCTCGTCCGTCCAGACATAGGCATGCTTTCCATGCTCGTCGTTGTTGCGATCGAGCCCACCAGTGTAGACGTCCTCTTGGCCCTTGAGTGTGACCAGGTGTCCAAGGCCCTGCAGGAAGCGCATGTAGGCACGCGAGCCGTGCCGATTGCTAAGAATATCCACCTCGTCTTCCTGACCTGGCCCAACATAGAGAACACCAATCTTGTGGAAGTCGACTACGGGGGTCAGATCCACCGCCCTGATGAGCCGGTCGGTAGCCGGCTCGTCGGGCAGCAGGATCGGCGCAGTGTCATGCAGCATGTCTGGATACGTCGAGAGTTGCAGCGCAAAGAAGCTGGGATCTACCTCGACCTCTTTCGACGAAGCCTTGGATTTGGGCGCTGCCGAAGACCCGCTCGCCGCCATTGTAGCGCCACCAGAACCAGTCGCGTCGGGGCCGGTTGATGGCTTTTCAGTGCCCAAGATGTCGCGCATGACCTGACGCATGGCGAGCGAGCTACCTGCATGTTCGTCGCTCAAAGCTGCAGTCTGCACATCCAAAGACTGAGTGGTGGTACCCGAGAAGGAAGAAGACCGCGGTCGAGGAGCCAAGCCGAAGCGAGCGGGACCCAGCGGCCGACGAGCACGTAGGCGATCGCTGATCTCCAACCGATCTTCGACGCGGCGGCGGAGGCTGCCGAAATCCTTGTTGCCTACAGCGCGGTCCTCCTGCTGATCTTCTGCAGCCTCTCCTGGCTCGCCTGAAGGTGCAGCCAGTGTCGGCGACGCCATTACCTCCGGATCGCGGTTCATCATGAGCATGGCGGGAAGCTGGTCCTTTTCTCCGTTCGCGTTCGGGAGGATGTCGATGGGGACATTTTCGAGCTTGCAGAGCATTGCCGCAGTGCCTGAAGGACGACGGATGACAATCTCAACCCAGCCCGTCTTTTTGGCCGTCGAGACGGTGAGGAGACCGTTACCCATGAGCCATGTCTTCGAGTGTCGTCCTGCCTCTTTCCCTTTCGGTGCGCCTGCTGCGGGTGGTCCCATAATAAGCTGGTTGACAAACGACTTTCGAGGCTTCGAGTCCGCGTTGGAGTGCGTAAACCGAGCCAGGAAGTCGAAGCAGACTTGAGTCTGATCAGATAGAGCATCCATTCCCTCGTTGGCCTTGAGCAGACCGCGCGAGATGTAGGGCAAGTACTTTGGCCGGTCGCCGATCTTGAGAATAACGAACCAGAGCGAAATGTTGTAGAAAGCCATCAACATCACGTACTGCGAAAGCGAGAAGGTTGCTGGGCTCGCACGGTAGTCGTCACGCGTCGCTGCTTCGGGACTCTGATGGTACTCAATGTACTGAAGCACGATGCTAAAGACGCGCTTGTAGTCGGTCTCTGTGAAATTTGCGTAGCAAGCCGGATGCTGTGCGACGGTAGCGATGAGCTCCAAGATGTGGACACTCATGGTCATGTGGGAGCGCACAGCGGTGAGTGTAAGGAGCATGTTGGAGAAGAAGCGGGTAAAGCTCTTCTGCATCTCGTAGCAGGCGATGGAGAGAGCTTTGATGCAAGATCGTGCGGTTGTGTGCGACTTCTTCAGGCCGCGAATGAAAGCATCCACCATCTCGTCTTGCTCTGCTCGCGAAAAGAGCGTACGGTAGCCGATGAGAGTGACAAGCGTATCGTAGACCACTGCAGTGACATCGGTCTTCTTCAAGTCATCTGGCAGCACAACTTTGGGCAGGAGCGCGTCATCGAGAATGCCTTGGCAGATTTCCTTGCGCAAGTGCAGGACTTGTAGCTGAGCTTTGGGTCCGCAGAAGAGATGCTTGTTGCTGAGCTGATGGGGTAGATGGCATAGCAGGTACGATACGATCTCCCAGTCCGGCTCCGAGCGCAGAATCTCGATGGCGACAGCTAAAAACTCCGAGACAGGAATCGGTGCAGGTGGTCGGTCCTGGTCACTGTGGAGATGAGCGTTACCTGCACAGCACTCCATGTCGTTTCGTTGATGAATGTACGTGTAGATGATGTCGCTGCGGAGCGAGATGCTAGGCATCTCGAAAGAGACGGTCTGAGGCAAACACCAAAGGTGCTCGTATGATGAGGATCGAGCGGGCCTCTGCTGGCTACTACTGCGATCCCTTTCTCCAACTGAGCGCTTCGATGTGTCGGTGGAGCGCTCGAGTCTGCCTCGTTCTCTCGATAGCTCACGAAGACGGGATTTGGACCTAGCGGAGGCATCAGTGTTGCGCTGAGCATCACGTCCTTCCCTTTCTGAACGACCGGCGACCGGAGCTGTCTTTGAAGGGGGCCGAGATCGTCCATCAGCGTTGTTCGACGCTGAGCTGGCCTGTCGTCCCAGAGTCGTTTCATCACATGCCTCCTTTGGTCCCTTCATGAGCATGAGGGCGCTAGCGCAAACGAGTTCGTCAACATCACCGACCAGGTACACTCGATGCTGACGATCTGTGCGGAAGCGCAGCAGCCATTCTAGGATAGCAAGTCTGGTCAACGTGCAAGCCGAGCCGCTGGAAGCGGACGCTGTCGAAGCTGACGCAGCTCCCAGACCGGAAGGAGACTTCACCTTGAGCAGCTCGAGGAGATCACGAAAGATGGCGATGCAGCCTGCTCGGGTCTTCTTCTCCCACCGCTGCCGAATGGACAGATCAATGTCACGATCCACCGAGTTGGCGATCCACGGCGTGCTGAAAGCCATGCGATTGAAGATGGCCATCATGTCAAGAGCAGCGTTGCGCGCTTTGCTCTCGCTGACAGAGCCGCCGCGACGAGCCGAATGAGCCTGTTCATCTTCGGTCTCAGCGGATGGGACATCAAAGGCGACAGCCTTGTGAGATGGAACGGAGCGTGCGAGCCTGCACAGCAGCTTCCGGACTTCCACAAAGACTGCTTCAAAGTCCGAGTCGGATTGTTCCATCTCACTGCTCTGTACCGCTTCGGCATCTGGGTCGATGGGTCCTGGAATTTGGGAGCCACTGAGCACGGCTGCATGGACAAGCACTGATCGCAGCAGCGACTCGGTCCGAGGATCCGTTTCGGAAGACAGCGCCGAGTTGGCCAACGGCAGCACAATCTCCTTCATGAAAAGATCGCGTTCGGCATTGAGGTCCTGTACCGCATTGTAGACGTGGTCAAAGACGAGCGAGACGAGGTCTTGACGCGAATTCTGCTCGGATTGGTCATCGTTTGTGCAATAGAAGAAGGCCTGCAGCAGAGCCCGAATGTTGACGAGCCAGTCTGGGTTGCTCGGAAGGCAGAGATGCTGTGTCCAGTAATACTGCACCAGCTTCGAGACGGTGGAGTCCGGCAAAATCGGCGACAGGGTGAGCAGGAACGAGGCCAGCTTTGGCGTCCACGGTGGTGAGTGCGATCCAGCAGATTCGCCTGCATCTGCGTTGCGCTTGTTGTCAGCCTCCTTGGCATCCGAGGAAGCCCGTGGCGGTTGCGAGATGTTGAGCTTGTCCAACAACTTGAGCATGGCAAGGACTATTGTCGAATGGCCTGAGCTCGAATCTGCTGTAGCGTTCGGAGCTTCAGCCTTGGTGTGCAGCGATGTGGTACCTTTGCTGGATGAAGAGGAGCTAAAGAAGGAGGCGCCAAGCTTGAGACCCTCCAGGTGCCTCTTTGCTTCGATGGTGAGATCGAGAAGAGCCTCCCAGTCGGAGCGAGCAAAGGATGAATCGCGAGAAGGTTTACTGGATTGTGAGTTGGCACGTTCCGATGTTGCTTGCTTATCGCCCGGTGCACGCTTGGCTGCTGGCGCAGATTCCACACCAGGATTGGCAGAGGGAAGCAAGTCTGAGATGAGACGGATGACTTCGAGGTCGAGCACATCGCATTGTCGCTTCAACGCAGCCCGGAGCGCTGGCGTGATAAGAGCGAGTGACAAGGAGGGAGCGAGTGCGTCCTCCTTCTGTGCCTTGTTCGGGGCAGACGAAGTTGTGCCTTGACTCTTTTGCGACTCCTGCTCGGCAACATGTGCCAGCGCCAGACGAAAGAAGTTGACGGCACCAACCAACACGGCTGGGTCCTCCAAACGCCCCGCCTTGCCAGACTCGGAGCTGCCTGTCAAGATGCTGCGTGCAGATCGGATGGCAGCGTTGGCGCAGTGGCTGCGTAGAATGTTGGAAAGAATAGGCAGCACCTCCTGTTGCCAGCCGGCTTCGTGCTCGTCGATATTGGACCTGATAAAGCCGGGAGACCGATGGTCAATGCGAGAGTATCCAAGTAATCGACACAGCATCTTGACAACAATGTCGATGCATGCGGGAGGAAGATGACCGTAGCGCAGCGTTGCATCGAGCAACTTGAGACAACTGCGAACCTCGTCCAGATGAAGCTCCGGGCCAACCCAGTAATTTGAGGCGCTCTCTGTCGGCTGCCCGGTCGTGGCAGCCTCTCGGTTGGGTACGAGGGTGGCCAAGGTCATGGGAGCAGCGTTGGTGGGCTTTGCGGCTGAAGAGGCGGCGGTTGCATTCAGCTGGGACGTGACTGCATCGATGGAAACATGTTTGGTGGACGACCGTGGCGTAGCAGAAGGAGAGGTCTCGTTGCTGCCCGGCGAAGGCGTAATGGTTTCCAAGCCGTAGTACGAGTAGCCATCTATTAGTGGACGAGCATCTCGTGAGCGAGAGCGACGCGAAGCTGGGGTGGGGGCGGCCGAGGTGCGCTGTGGACCGAGCAGAGGCGTGCTTCTCAAGGGCGGCGAGCCAATGGTTGAACTGGGGAGCGCGAGCGTATTGGCGGTAGACTCGCCGACGACAAGCTCGGCAGCGCTGCGTATGACCATCTCGGCATGCGCGAGAGGAATTCTAGCAAAGCTGTACTTGAGAATGCCGATAAGCAGCTGCAAGCAGAGTTGGACATCCCACTCTGCGGAGGAGAGTCGTGCAACGGCACGTGTCTGCTGCGCTGCCATCTCTTCGACGTTGTCTCTGGATCCGGTGCGTCCAATCCTGGCGGCTTCATCAAAGAGTGGATGAAGCTCTGCGCGGAGGCGCTGGACTTCGCCCCAGACCACATCGAGCCAGCGAGTGAGGGTGACGATGAGGCCCGGGAAGCCTACGACGTCTCGGCCGCTCTTAGTGAGCACATCGAGGGCGCTGAGCTGTGCTGGCAAGCCAGCCAGAATGACTCGTGTGTTGTCGTCTACCTCTTCGTCATCGATTTCGCTAGCGGAGACGCTGAGGACAAGGCGGTAGAAGAGAGACCGGTCAATCGAGGCGAGTGGTTGGTCGCTGTCTTGGATCTTGGACGAGAGGGAACCAGGAGCGCCGTTGCGAAGTTCTGTGAGGGCAGGAGAGGCATTTGCTGCGCGCTTGTCGGCAAGCTTCACTGACAGCGTGAGGAGGTTGCAGGCCTCGATCCGGAGCTTTTGGGGCTGTTCAGCAGTAAGCAGCAGGGTGCAAAGGCGAAAGACCTCGGCCAGAGGCACATCATCGGAAAAGATAGGCTTAGGACCGCTCTGACGCTCGACGGCAGCTGCTAGAGCACGAAGCTTTGGTATACGCTGTCGGACTGCTTGGTCACGCGCGTTGGATGTAGCTGGAAGCGGTCTTCGCAGGTCGTCGAGTAGAGCGTCATATGCGCCGCCCTCGGGAGGCTCGATTGTGGTGAGGTCATAAGGAGAGGTAGATTCGAGCGATGCAGATGTACGCAGCTCGAATGGATTGCGGGAGGTGGGGAGTGCGGTGGTGATAGGATCCAAAGGCGTGCTGGGTAGGAGATCATTGGGTGGTGGTGCTGATGCTGTGGAAGAAGACGAGCGTGCACCGCCACGAAAAGTGCGAAGGATCTGGTTGAAGCTGCTGCTTGCTTTTGATGTGGATGCAGAGGAGGAAGCGGCACCGGCAGCGGTGGTTGGCAGTGTCTGCGGCGCCGAGGAAGGAGAACGCAATCGATTGGGATCCATTGCGCAGCTTGGCTATGTATCACGACGTTACCGCCTTTCGGCTTGTCTGGGCCCGTTTCCGAGTGGGAAAGGATTCGATGTGGGGTCAGATCGTAGCTCACGATGTCAGAGCATAGAAGCAACAAGAAGGTTGCAAGGCTAAGGTGATGAATGGATCACAATGAGGAAGTGAGTCGGTCGAGCCCATGAGAGGTGATGGTGGGAGAGCAGAAGCACGATGCGAGTTGGATGTATGCCGCCCTGGTTACGGCACGTAAGCCGTAAGGCCTGTGATGGATGGCTTGTTGAAGTGCATGCAACAAGTCAAGCCAAGCTTGCAAGGAGGAAAAAGTGTGATTCACCACGCTCGTGCGCAATGAGCAACAGAGCTTTGTCTCTCTGGCTTCTCTTTCAAATGTCACAAATGCCCCCATAAATCACACGGCGGCCACGGGCGAATTGTACTTTGCTGGAGAACTGGAGAACTGGAGAACAAGGGTGCTGCTCAGGTGCTGCTCAGGGCAAGCACCAATTCGAGCGAACGCAGAGAGATAACGAGGCGGGATGTGACGGTGACACTTTTTTCCATGGCTGTACTGTATGCAAGTTCGGAGCGCTTGGATGTTTTCGGCTCTGAGCCAGAGTCATCTTCGGTCGACCTTTTTCGGATGTCGACTCCGACTCAGCACGAGCTCCCGTGTGGATTGTGTGCGTGAGCGTGTGCTTGCGCTCAAGCCGAAGCTTAGTTTTGCCAGTCACTAGCTGCAGTCACTCGGGACTTGCTGCAAAGATCGTGGACAGCTCTTTCCTTTGCCTAGGAGGGGAAGATCGGGATCAATTCTCACACTATCGTCCGATTCATTCGTGATCGGATGGAGGAGTGTTTCTTGCTCTCGTACATTTTTCGACGCTTTCCGCTCGTCTCCGGTCCAAGCGCGCTGGCTCCAAGAGGGTCGATGGGGTTATATTACAAATCCAAGCTTTTTGCAAAATTCAACACTGCAGCGCGTTGCCCTGGAAAGAATTGCAAATCAGCAAAAGGACGGTTCGGATGGCTTTGACCGGACGAGAAAGCGTCGATGTACAGTACTGTACTGTAGTGTACAGTAGCAGCCGCGAGCAACTTCTTCTTGCAGCGTGCGCTCCCTGTCAGCCATCGCCTCGACATCTCTTGGTCGTCACCAACCTTTCTTCTCCACGCAGCATCACCGTCACCCCTTTCTGTCACCGTTTGCTCCGATCAACACACATTCGCCATGCCATCTTCATCCGTCACGCTGTCGCTCCCTGCTTCGGGCGACGAGTCGGTCTTCAGCTCCGTCTCGAGCTTCTTTTCGTCGCTTCTCCCCGTCGCCCACGCCGAAGAGGTAAGTTGACCGCCCCTCAGCAACATGCATTGGCCACCACTCATCGCCAAAATCGATCGGCATCTGCACACGCTCTTCCAATTGTATACCGTTCCCAATCATCCAAGCATCACTTGGCATTGCTACCAAAATCCGTGGCGCGGAATGCGGCGCCCTCGCCAACAACCTTGAATCGCCAGGTTCATGTATACGACAAGACATCGCCGGCCAAAACTCTCTATCAGGAAGCACTGCATCCTTTGGACGCACTTTAAGAGGATCAGGCGCTGCAGTCAACGCATTCTACCGCATTTCAGCGCTTTGGCCAGGCAGCAATCCAAAGTCTACACCGTACCTCCGACAGATACCCGACCTTTATTTGATGCGGCCTCAACCCATGTTGTTTTGACGAATCAGGAGACAGATCTCTGACATTTTCATCGCCGGCTTCAATCTGCATGCTCCACATTGCCCACATTGCATCTCGTACAGGAGTCTTCCGACGACGCCGAGTCAGAGGACAAGGAGTCTGAGGACAAGGAGGACGAGGAGGAAGAGCAAGAAGAGGAGGAAGAGGACGAGGACGAGCCCGAGGACGTAAGTTTTACGCCAAGCAACTGCACACAATCGAGACGTATTTCAAGATCAACACGCTCACCATTCTCTTTCTGTACATGCACTGACTCTGTCACACCGACCAATGCCGTTCATGCATTCCAGCCTGCGCCTGCTATCTACGAGGGTACGTACCCTGTGCCTCCCCACAAATCGTTGCCGAGCTTTCCACTAACGCTTCATCTCACCTTTTGCCCCATGCCTCCCACTTACAGCGTGCGAGAAGTCCAAAGCCTGCGCTCCTCTCAAGCACCACTTTGATGAGTGCTCCAAGCGCGTCGAGGAAGGCAAGGGTTTCCATGGCGAGACCTGCATCGAGGAATTTTGTAAGTCTCGATCCATCCTTCAAACTTTCATCTTTCTACCATCACACTCTAAGGCTTTTCAAGGTACTGACCGGCTTCTCCCTTGCTTGTTTGGTACAACAGTCCACCTCGCTCACTGCGCGCAAGAGTGCACCGCACCTAAGCTCTTTGCCAAGCTCGTCTAAATCGTCTATCAACCCCTCTCTTCACCCAGTCATGGTCGTTCATGCCTTCCTAAGTTTCCCTCGGAGCATTGTTGCGGAGGAGCGTAGCGCGTTAGACGACTTTGTGCTCTTTTGCGCGATTCGCGAATGTTTGCATCCGCATTCTAGAAGAATGTTCGCAATTGCAGCTTTCTGTTTCCCAAGCGATCTAAAGCGGCATGCCGTCGAGTCTCCTAAAGCTTGGAAGTGAAGGTGTTGACCGACTGTTGAACGAGGGCTGAAAACCAGGGCTGAGCGTATTGAATTTGCGTGCGAACAAAGCTCAACCGAATGATCGTATCGGGAACCTTTCCTTACACATTCACCGCGAAGCCTGACCAGGTCTCATCGGTCCAAGAATCGTGTCGGCTTGAACGTCCAATTGCATCCAGCTAGTCTATGTCGATGGAGCTGCATCTCTTGGCGAAAAGCCGTTTTTGTGTCAAGCAATGAACCCGTTTGGGTCGAATGCACCGTCCTAATAAGGCCTAGGACACATTTGAGCTGGTGTCAATCTCGGCACGCACTATTGCAGCAGAGTTGAGCGGAAAGTAGAAGTGATACATTGCAATAAAAAGCAAGAAAGGAGAGACAGACGCAACGCGAATGAACGCGGGCGGAACGAGCAGACGCAAATGCTGACCAAACAGGGCAATGTGGGCAAGTGGAAAGAGGCCTATCTAACTCGAGAAAGCTAAAGCACTCTATGAAAAGGGACAAACTTAGTTGATAGGATCTTCACCGTTCCAGTGGACCAAGTCAAGGCAGCGGTCGATCACCTTGTCCACCGTCCATCGGCCACCGGGCCCACCCGATCCGTGCTTGAGGTGCAGGAGCGTGCCCACCTCGTCGCACGCACGCAGCACGTCGTCGATGTCCTTCTTTGTGTGCGCAGCACTAAGGCAGAATCGCACACGCGAAGAGATAAGCGGCGTGGCAGGGTACGCCACCACCACAACCACAATCGGTGGTCGCGCAGGACGGTCAATGTTGGCAGGCGAAGCAGGGTCCTCCAACTCCTTGAGCTGTTCAGGCGACAGATCCGACTGCTCGATAGCAAAGCGCTGCGAAGGGGGCAGTACCGACGACCTGTCGAGCATCATGCGCGAGAAGAGCGACATCTTAGCAGGCTGGAAGATGAGCAGCGGAACAATGGGAGAGTCTCGGTGACCGTAGATGATGAAGCCCAGCTTGCGAAGACCACTGCTGAGGTAACGAGAGTTGAAAGCAAGTCGGCGCAAACGCTCGAGACCTTCGCTGCCGTCGAGGAGGTTGCGAGGCAGCTGAACCCAGCTTGGCAGAAGCGCAAGCTCTTCAGGGTCGCGACCCACGCCCATGATGGAAGCCATGGAAGCGACGATCTGTGTCAAGACGGGAGGAGAGAGGGTCTCTCCGTATACGTTTGCGTGGTTGGTCAATCGGATACGTTCGCAGATGACTTTGTCGCCGGCGATGTAGCCTCCAGCGGCACCGAACGACTTGGTGAAGGTGCCCATCAGAATTTCGACCTTGGCGGGGTCAACACCAAAGTAGTCACACACACCTCGACCATGGGGTCCGATAGCACCGATGGAGTGAGCTTCGTCGATGTAGAGGTGGAATTTGTACTTCTCCTTGAGACGCATGACCTCGGGCAAGTTGACCAGAGTACCTTCCATCGAGTAGAGACCCTCGACGATGAGGAGGATCTTCTTCCAGGGTCGGTGCGTTCGTGGCATGCCCTGGCTGATGCACTCGCGCAGCAGCGATTCGAGTTTCTTCATGTCGTTGTGCTTGTACTGACGGATGTGCGCACCGCTGAGACGGGCACCGAATCGGATCGAGCTGTGGTTGTATTCGTCGGAGATGATCAAGGTTCCGGGGCCGGCGATAGCAGGAATGGTGGTGGAGTTGGTGGCAAAACCCATGCTGATGACGACCGCGTCTTCCTTTCCAACAAACTTGGCAACAAGCTTCTCGGTCTGAGTCTGCAGATCCAGACAACCAGCACCGAGACGGCTGCCGTAGCTGCTGACACCGTACTTGCGCAGACATACTTCGACTGCATCAGCGCAACCACCGTGCGACTGAGCAAAGCCGAGGTAGTTGTAAGCACTGATGTTGAGGGCGCGCGTCTTTTCGCCGGTCAAGCGGAAGGTCTGGTAGTAGTCGAGCGCAACGCGGTCGAGGCAGACGACGGTCCTACCGCAAACACCAGTGACGGGACGGCTAAAGCAGTCGTCCATACGAGCCTTGAGACGACGAGTGTAGAAACTGTCGAAATCCGAGTTGAGAGCAGCGTATCCATCGCGCTCCATGAGGTGTTGGTAGCTCTTGGGGAACAGACGCTTTCCGGTGTAGTCGCGCATGTGGCCGATGAGGATGAGGATGATGTAGCTGATGTAGGTGGTCAGCACGGTGAAGTAGCTTGGCTCCTCCTCGACGGGGTTGGGTAGCGAATCGCCAGAGCGGTGTTCTGATGTGTAGCGGTAGTCGGGGTTTGCGCAGTAGCCAAACTCGGAGTGGATGAGGGTGGCGCCGTCCTGGCTGCTGTCGAAGCTCGTCGGAGGCTGCGTGGACGCTGCGTTGAAGACGAGACCACTGTCGGCACTGAAAGCATCGCCCTTGGCCGACTGGAGTCGCGCATTGAGACTTCGGTGATGAGCGTCCTGCACTGACTCGAGGGACTCTACGGAAGCGGAGGTGGAGCCCGTTGTGAGACTGGGTGCTTGCGACTCAACGTCGGGAGAGCTGTCGGGGCTTGAGGAGAAGCCGGACCAGTCTCGCTGATGCGCAGAAAGATCAAGAGCAGCTTGCGTCATGTTGGAGGGATGTGTTGGTGGTGAGATGGCAACAATGGGTGCACCCTTTTTGAGAAAAGAGGAGAGCGAAGGGGAAGACGCAAGTGGCGATTTGGCGGCGAGGTTGGACCTTTTGCTGCTGCCGTTGGGTGTAGTGTGTGCGTCGGTGTATTGGGTGTCTACCGGCGCCATGTTCTATGACGGTCGGTGTGACGAAGAGGCCGCGAAGGTCGACTCAGACGTACCGGCGATGCTCGACACGACGCTGGGGGTGGTTGTAGATGTCGAAGACGTGACGGGTGGGAGCAGCGGCTGAAAGCCGGCGAGGAAGATAGGGACAAAGAGATCGTCTCTGAAGTGCGCAGAAAGACACGGAGGTCGGCTCTGTGTCCAATCGAGAACAACCAACCTTGAGCTGGGGAGTTGAGCGATCTAGCACCGAGCTGCGTCAAATGCGGAAAAGCTTCTGGCTCGACCGTCGGCGCTTTGTGAGGGTAGGCGCAAGCAACAGGGAATGCTATGCTCTCGAGATGCCAGTATTGAGCACAATCAAGGCGCAATGCGGCGTTGCGTGTGGGGTGCGATAGGCAGTGTGGGGATAAAGACGTTGTGGTGGAGAGATAGGATGGTGTGGGTGAGATTCGGACAGCAAGGTTGAAATTCAAGCTGAAGGCCAGACAAGCAAAGAAACCGAGAGACAGAGCGCTGTGATCCTTTTTTCGGCTGCTCGACTTGAGGCGTTGGTGCCGGACAAATTCCAAGCCAACGCTGAAATTCCAAGCAGCTTTACAGGCACGCAGTTGCAGACCCACTCTAAGTTAACGTTATGCTCCAAAAGAAAAACCTGAACTTGACGCACGCGCGTGCAAGGCCTGCTGCCCGCCTTTCTTTTGCCAGCGATTCAACACACCCCGAGGTGGACATGCGCCTCACTCATGAAGGCTGCAGCTTCAAGCGTGTTGGAGCCCATACCAGCTGCTGAGCCAACCACTGTCACGAAACCGTCTGCACCACCGAGAGCCGCTCGGCGAACAAAGATTCGAGGCCACCCGTGTTGGTGACCTGATTTGCAAAGCACCCTTCAGGCACTTCTTTGCTGGCTCGTGGGTTCCGTCTTTCGACGTCGCTGATCAGAGCACGCCTGATAGCGGGATCCTCTCTGTGCCTACTAGGCTCATGCTCCCCAGCTGTAACGGATGACAAGGCTCGTTGCCGCCCTTTCTCGCCCCGGCTTTTTCGACTCTGGCTTGTTTCTTTTGTTGTGCTCGGCGTTGAATGCGCGCGCTTGATATTTCGAGTGTCAGCAGTAGAAACGAGCGTGTGCTGACATCTGCGCCGCGCCTGTGCGGTTCCGTGCCCGTCTTGCGCAGTAAGGACCTTCAAACGCGAGCGAGTTTCGGATGCAAATCTCCGCGATTTTCAGCACTGCCGGTGAGAGAGTTATGACGCGCTGCCAGGTTGACACGAAAATCGAACCCCACGGCACAACGGACGTAAGCACTCAAAACCGAACCCCCAATCTGTGAGCGCGTTGAGCTGTGTTACATAAGCAAGAGCACGAGGCCCTTATCAGAACAAGCCGGCCGACAAAGATGTTGTCCTTGTTCCTTTGTTAAGGTAGCTTTCCAATTAAACTCGAAGTCAAGCTTTCTGAACCAAAACTACACAGAGCTTACGGCCTGCGTGGTTGTCTCGTCGTGCGGAGATGAGCGGCTTGGCAATGATAAATGAGCTGATGGCTTCGCACTTGACGATGCTTTACTGGCAGCCTGACAAGACATAAGTCGCTTTGTCCATATACCCTCGCTGCCATAAGCTCTGCTGCTTCGGTCTCCTTCATCCGCGTTCATGTTCGCACACTGATCACCACGATACTCCCCTGACTATCATTTGGTGAACACGCCATAAGAGCTAAACTCGGGGTCAACACGATGGTGTGTGATTGCTTTTGGTCGGTTTGATAAGAGCGCTCTGAGCACTCGAAACGATCAAGACCATCGCCGCTATCAGACGATGGCTACGAGTATGAAGAAGGGAAGGTGTGATGGTAGTGCATAGGATGCAGATCGTGGACGTGGGCGATGCCGCGGTCAAGTTGCTGTCCAGATAGCTAATGTAACAAATGCGGCGACGAAACAGGAGACATGGTCATAGGCAAGAGAGAGTGCAGAGTAGGGCTTGTGTGTGCATCTAGACACGCACCTTACCGGCACCACCCTTCATCTGCTGTCGCGAAACCTGGGGACCAGCACCACCGGCGCCGACCGACTTGGCCTTGTTGGCCTTGCGGATCTCGGCCTTGGCCTTCTTCTCCTCCTTGCTCTTGGCGACGGCAGCCTGGCGGGCGGCAGCACGCACTTCGGGCTTCTGGTTACGACGGGCGTTGATCACATCGAGCGAAGCACCGACGATACCACGCTGGTGTTTGACGGTCTTGCGCGAGCGCTTCTTGGCGACCTCCTCCGTGACACCCTTCTTGTGGAGTCGGCGGTAAACGACGGTCCAGGCAAGCTTACGAGGGTTCTTGCGCTGAAGGAAGAGCGATTCGTTCTTCGAGCTGACAAAGCGGAAGACCTATGCGGTTGGAGATCAGAGTCGATGCAGGATGCAGAGAAGGGACAGGTTCAGTCAGCACCTGTCAGACAGAGGATAGGCAATGTTGCACATCCAGGCCGTGGAAAGCAGAGTTTCCCTAGTAGTCATGTGTGGACGAGCGACGAAGGGAGGAGTTCCATAGTGCGCAGCGCGGCGCAACTGAATGAACGTGCGACAAGCGCACGCAGCTGGTTCTCCCCCTCGGTCGATCCTCGCTCCCACTTCGACCTGGATCGTTCCTAGTCGTGCTTCACGGCATTGACAGCGTGTCGAAGAAAACTTACCTTGTTGTCACCACGGACGTAGAGACGACCCTTACCACTGTAGAATGTCAGGTAGAATCATCATCACGGTGTCGGATGATTGCGTATGCGGTGTAAGTAAAAACTGAAAAGTGATGTGCCGGACGGCTTCCCATGGGCTGCAGCAAGGCGAAATCGAGAGCTCTGTGTGCAAGTCTTTTTCGTTGTTACCTCCGGCAGCATCCTCGAATTATATTCCACCGCAATCTGGATCTTGCCTGGCTGTTGCCCATCGTCCTGACCCCTGCTATCCGAGACCATCTATGCAGCGTTTCTGACAACCGCCCATCATAGTCCTACTGACGATCCGATGCATGTACAAAGGGCAGTGTCGAGGTGTCGTGAATGTCGTGTTTCAGTGCCATGCATAACGAGCCGGTGAGTGAGCTTGTCGAGGAGATCGAGCACCGCTCATCATGCTGGAGTCCGACGTCCTCCGCGATGTGAAGCTGAAGCCTGGAATAACAAAGGTTGGTGTTGGCTAATGCTGGACATCCTTGTGCGATGCGGGCCACTGGTTCAATGCCGCAAAGTGCTGCCAACGTCGCTTCATACACATGGCCATAGCATCACTCTCGCTTTTGTAGCTGCCTACTTAGTCCGATGCTGGTAGACTCCACGATGTCCAATGCTCTGGTCTCTGCGACATTATCGTCCTACATATCCTGTCGATGCCTATGCCGATGCGCAAGCCTATTCCAAATCATCACGGTCGAACCCTTAGATACAGTTGAACTTTGCTGATGACTGTGTGCCGATATGTTGAATCGATTGCTGGAACGGCAGCAGCCCAAGGGATGCAAAGCAAGCAACGGCTTGACGACTTACGGGTAGATCTTCCTCTGGGAGAATGCGCAAATCTCGACCTTCATCTGTGCGAAGTAACGGTAGTGGTTGATGGTAGATGCAGTGCGTGATGAAGTTGGTGAGCGGTCGTGTTCGAACGCAAGAGTCGCTATATGATGCTGTACGGAACGTGCTGATGCTGTCGATGTTCCAGGCTGGGAGGTGAAGATCTTACTTTGACAGGATACTGGGGTGATCTTGAAGTTAGTCGATGGTGAAGGCGAAGCGGCAATAGCAACGAACTGACCTGATGGCGAGGGCGCACTTCCGGCTGCTGTTCTCGAATCGGCTGATGGCACCAACTTCAGGGCAGCCTGCCAGTCTCTGCTTTTGCTGTGATTCTCAGTCTGAGCCGTCCGTTCCTGTCCCGAATTCCACGGCCTGCATTTCGAGAGGCGGGCAAATCACGTGCTGATTGTTGGGCTCGGCCGAGCTCTCAAATTTACGAATCCATCTTCAAGTGTGGACTTTTTGGGCGACTTGCTCACGTCCTTTTTGCTAATCTAACACTTCAAGCCTAACATTATGGTCGTGGTGCCTGTCACCTTCTCGGGTTCAGCAGGACCTAATCAATATCTGAGGGTCCCGGGGGGGGAGAGTATCTCAAGCCACTGAACACCGAGACTCGAAAATGTGGGGTGGGGACCTTCCTCTTGTTAGAGCCCTTGACGGTCACACGTTGCATCGTTCCAGGCCCACAGGGCTCAGTGTCACAGTTCGGCTTGGATAGAGAAAGACCACCTTTTGTCACGAGCGCGTGTGCGTGGCCGCTCGGCAAGGCTGCGTCGCTGGACGCTACGAACATGCAAGGATACGCCGACAGCCACGCGAAAGAGCCGGGTGCCACCGCCAAACGTGCGGAACCTAGGGCATGACAAGGGGGGGGGCTTACCGCCACGCTTGTTAAGGGCGGCTGCTGACCGCGTGCTCTCGAGTGTTGTGAAGCTCAGGAGTCTCCTGGGCGCATCTAGAGTGAGAATTAGACTGACCGACGTTTCTACCCTTTTGCGTGCTACAGCGGTGGAACACATGGCGTTGGGGCTGTGCTCGATGGATGCCGGAAGCACGGGTGAACTACTTGCAGCTAATCAATTGACCGCCGCTGGTTGATCAGACTAGAACCTGCCATGCAAGCATGGAATCAATCCTGTCTCAAGCAGTTGGAGATGCGTAGCTGGCTATATCTGATAACGCCCACACTCAGCCGTCCTATGTTCGTTTAGCCTTCCGCAGGCCTCGCACTGAACAGAGTAAGACGCGATATGGCTGCCGCGCCTCGTCGCTTTGGAGATATCCGCAACCACACAGAGCCAACCTTGGCTTACAAGCCGATGGCACGATCAGTGAACCTCGCATACGTGTAGGGCTGGAAAGCCAAAGCTTTCAGTGATCGCGATGGTGCGGGGACTAGGCTTTGATGTAGTTGCTGCAAACCAGTTGTCGCTTGTCCAAGCAAGTAAGCAACAGCCTCCAGCTCAAATTGCATTGGAGCTCTGCTCTACAGGCTGTCGTATCAACATCCAGTACTGGAGACCCTCGAGGCACGATTGTACAGTACTGGTCCATGCTCTTGAGTTTTCCGATAACAGGATCTCGTCGCAGAAAAATGTCAATCAGACCGAATGTCGAACACCTGCACCGCCTTACTGGTCTAGCCCGCCTGCCCAAAAGACTCTCTGCACAACAATCTTGCCTGCCTGTGACCTCGATACAGTGTTGTGACACGCCATCGAGTCGAATAGATGGGAAGATACGGCTGGCTCCACCATACAGCGGAAACGGTTTCGAGGCGTCGCGGGTGCGTATTTGAGCAATGCTCGATAGCCCACGGATTGTCCGCGGAGTACAGTTCGCAGTGTTTGAGCTCCGCACAAATACAGTACATGAATCCCAAACTTGAACTACAATCCTAAGCCAGACCGTGACATCCGCACTCGGGGCCAGTCGAGCTTGCAACGACAGTTCGAAGCGTTCGGCCAGGCACAGAACGGGCGAGGCGCTGGGTCTCACTCTCTAGTCAATTTATGGGCCTTGTTGTCAAAAGCTTGGGCAGCGCACGAAAGTACCTGAGAGAGGGAAAAGGGAGGCGCGCCTTGCGCTTGGAATGGGAGGAGCGGCAGGAGCAAGCAAGCGAAGACCATGTTTCGCTTGTGCCTGTCCCGCAGACGAAGAACACTTGGGGCGGAGCTTGAGCGAGCGGGGCCAGATCACAGAGTCTGTCACAGCAGTCGGAGATACGGATTGAGCGAAAAGCCGCGACACGGGAGCCGAAGGCCCGGGGGAATTACAGCTTGGCACACGCCAATGGGCGGTGCAAGACTTGAATTTTGGAGAGCGCAGTAGCCTCGCATCACAGTAGGCGAACAAGTCGAGGGGCCTCCTGTGCCGGCTGCAACTGAATTGATTTCGCTAGATGCGGCATGCAGACTCAACAATTACAAAAATTGCGAATCATGGGGATGCCTGAAGTAACTTAGCGCTTCACATAAAGTGACAGTAGAGCGCGATTTTACAGCACAATCGCTCTCGCTTGGTGCTGTGGTGACTGTGTGACAGTTCGGCACTTCGGCACTTGCGCAACACCTCTCCCTTCCTCGCATCTTGCGCCCTTTCGTCGATTCTAATTGTCCCGGCGTTGCTAGAGATGCATCCTTATGGGTCTGATGCCCAACCAAAGAGGTGCCTCCCAGCGGAGGACGACATTACTGTGATGCGACTCTAGACCCAAGAGTGAATCGGGAGACAGTACTGTAGGTTGAGCGATGCTTTCGAATGTCGCCGTGTCCAGACCGTTCCGCTATTTGCGAGGACCCGAAAGCCAATTCAGCCATTTGGTGGATGAGACGTTTGCCTTCCGTCCACCATCCTCGCCCTCCTATCCGCTGCTGCCGTCCTCTCCCTCCACCACCGCCTTCACCGCCCCCAGAGCTTGTGGTACGTATTCGACGCTCTCGACGCACCTTAGGCTTCAAATCAACGTTCGACGTGCAACTGGTTTTCCGATAGATAGCATTCAGGACGCCGCGCAAGCTTGTCTGGCACGAAAGAGCCCGGCGGAAGGCAAGATACAATTCAGGCTGACTACACGCGCGCCGTTATTGGGTCTCTTGCTCGCACTTGGCTATGGGTCTTGTCTTAACGCGTTTGCCAAGGATCGACATCGCCGTCGCATTGTCCCACCCGCACCTATGGCCATGGTTCTTCCACTTTTTGCAGAAGCCGAGAGGGCAGATGCGATTTGGAATGTGTCTCTGAGAGCAAAAGCAAGTGCCTCCTGGCGTATGCTCATCTCCACACCGAGTTTTGGCCTGCGGTTGGAGAAGCGATGTGTGGCCCTTCGTTTAATCGACTCCCGATGGGCCACAGAATTGACTGGCTTGAGAGCCTTCCAGAACAAGGTGTAGCGCTCCAAGCCACGTGCCAGACAGGCTTTCGTCTTCTTTGCCATGCTCAATGGCACCATCATTTACGTTCTTTTCGATGAGAAGGGCATCCCAGAGATTGGCACGCAATGCTTCGGCCTGAATGCTCATCCTGTCAGCCGGTGTTAGCCACGACCGGCTGCGCCGTGTGTCAAGCCAAGCCCAGGATAGCCTAATTGTTTGCAGCCAGTATACGAACTCGATAACTGACTTCTTGTACCTCTCTCCTTCCACTCTCGCACTGATCCCAACGACACTCACCATCATCATGCTTCATGCACAACAGCCTAGTCCGCTTGAGTTGTACTCGCGAAACAGCCTGCTCGCCCCAACTCCATCCTCCACCTTCAACCGCCTTTGATCCCGCCAAGCATTCGTCTCTCCATCGCCCGCCATCCTTCATCTCCACCTCATCTCACCTCTCCGACGACGTCAGTCTCTACGCCTTCGCTGTCTAACCATCCTTCATTGCCTTCCGAATCGTTTGGAACTTCATCTCCGGTCTCTCGTTCTTCATCAACTCTTCCTTTACGTGCTTGTAAGATTCAGAGATACATCGCGCGCCTCTGGTCGCTGCACTTGATATCCTCTGTCACTTTCAAAGCTTGTAGTTCTCACTTTTGCGGTCAACTACTCTGATCACTGTGGCTCTGACTTTCTCCGTCCAACATGCAATCGACCAATGCTGCCAAGGTGGATGCTCAACCTGCCGCTGCACCCACCTTTCAGCGACCCTCTGGAAGCGGAGGAGGCAACAAGAAGGGGACCAGCGCAGAGCGCAGAGCTACCCACAATGCCATCGAACGAGCTCGTCGAGAGTCTCTCAACGGACGCTTCCTGCAGCTTGCCGCGTCCTTGCCCTCGATCTCTGACGTGCGAAGACCAAGCAAGTCGCTCATTGTCAACAAGTCGCTTGACTTTGTCGCCGATGCTATGAACCGCGAAGCCATCTACCGCCTCAAGATCGACAACATGCGTCAGGAGAACATGCAGCTGCGTCAGCAACTCAACAAATTTCTTGCGCAGGCCGGTCTCGAACAGCTGCCTCAGCCTCCCGTGGACGAGCTGCCTGTTCCCATGGCTGAGATGGGCAACAAGAAGCGCCAGACCAGCCTGAGCGCCTCTGGGCCACTCACCGACATCTACGACCTCGATGATGATGATGGTCCATTCGCCGCCGGCAGCGAAGGAGAGGGCGGCAAGACGAGCCCCACGTCGTCCTGCTCCGCTGCTTCGAGCATGCATGGCTCCCTCTCTAGCTCACTGCCAACCGGCGTCTCTGGATTCACCCCAATCTCTCACGGCGGTGCATATGGTCAACCTGGCACTTTTCTGTCGGCACCCGGGCTGCCCGGAGCTGCGAAAGGCACTTCGCCCGGAGCTTCGACGAGCTCCGAAGACGTCGGCACTCGGGAGCGCAGCGCCGGCTTCGAGGATGCCGCCGGTAACTGGATCCAAGCCAGTGCCTTTGATGGCCAGGCCTTGATCTCTGACGCGGTCAGCGTCTCGTCTGCAGCTCCCTCCGGCCAGCAGCTGACGTACGCTGGCCTCGCCTTCTCCTCGCCCAGCGTCAACAGTGGTCTGGTCGGCCAAGCTTCGCCTTCGCGTCCTGGCGCCGGCGGACTCCAGCATTTTGCAACCAATGTGCCGCATGGGCTACAGAACGGAGCCATTGATGCCGCCGCTGCAGCTGGTAACCCGGGAATTACAGCTGTTCCTGCGGTGCTTGCCCAAAACGGACAACCACACATGTTCTCGATGAGCTCGAGCAACTATATCAACCTCCGCAACGCACAGCAGCTTCAGAAGCACCAGCAGCACCAGCAGCAACAGCAGCAACAGCAGCAACAGCAGCAACTCCAGCTTCAGCTTCAGCTCCAGCAGCATCAGCATCAACAGCAGCAGCAGGCTGCCAACCTGATGGCCTTCAACCCGTCGTCTTTTTTTGAACAAGCGCCGCTGCAGTCCGCTAGCTTCATGACTGCAGTCTGAGCGCGAGTTTCTTTCAATGGCTTCCCTTTCTTTAGGTCGCCAGCCCGGTCTTCGGTGTCCCGAGTTGATGATGCGCCGCACCTCCGTTAGCATGCTGCGGGGCCATTCCAACAACTTGTATCCTACCACCTTGCCCATCTACAACGTCAAACGAGCGCTTGCAGCTGCTTGTCAAGCTCAACACAATGCCCAGTCGCAGGTCAGACTGTTTGGCACCTGCGTTCCTTTTATCTCCTTGATGCTTGTTTATGTTTTCACCGGCTCGATTGCCGCGCCAGCTCGATCCTGTTTTCCTTACCCTACCCTCTTTGCCTCGTTGTCATTATTTGTACTCTGTTGAAAGTATTGTCGTTCCTTTGCTCTTCTTCTCAGGATCCATGCCGTGCACCGTCAGCTCGATTGTCGAGTGTTGCGGAAGCCATACAGAGGCGTCTCGTTTCTGAAAGGCCGATGCCAAGAGCCGAATGCCTCTGAGCAAAGGCGCCGCACTGCAGGTCGAGTCGAGTCAGAGCGCACCAACCGTATTGCTTTGCACTGTCTGGCACCTTTGAGCTAGGCAGCGTGGAGGCATGAAGCTGAATACAAACCCCAACTTTGTTTGTAGTCTATGGTTGAAATTCCTTTCAAGTGATGCGACCTTTTGATTTTAAAAAACAGCGGTCAAATGTGCACAGAGAGAGAGAGAGAGAGAGATGAGGCCGTCAAACTGATAAGGCCAGCAGAGCCATCGCTTGCTGCAATTGGCTGCGTCGCTTAATTGGTCGTGGTCTCGAGGGCTAAGTTAAGGAATCAGGGTTTTTTTTTGAGTTCAGTTCGGTCACGCTAGTTCCAGTCAATGAGCGATGGTTTGGGTGGGGTGGCTTGGACCATGCTTGAAAGTCGGAGCGAGTCAAGGTGCTTCTCAACCTGCTTGGCATATGAGTTTGCCTTTTTCCCCACCATATCGACCCTCTTGCTACTTTGGCTCCTTCGAAGCTCTCCTCGCCACCGAGTCTAGAACGGGTTTCGTCGTACGTCCAAGCGATAGTCGACCTTGCTTCTCTTCAGTTTCGACCGCTTGCGCCTTTCTCGACCGTTCCACTTGACTCCTACAATAATGGGCGTGCTTGCGGCCCAGCGATCGTCGTCGCGCGGCCTTGCTCGCGCTGCCGTCGCTTCCCAGCGATGGTTGAGCACCGCCTCAGCCGCTCGTGTCGCCACGGCTTCGTCCGCTGCCTCCTCCAACGTCGAGTTGACCAAGGCTCGTGCTACCCCAGCCGTGCGATCCTACTCCAGCGCCGCTGCTCGCGAGAACGCCTACGACAGGGAAACCATCACTAGGCTATTGTACTCGCTCGCCTCGCGCAAGGAGGTCGAGAGGTACCTCCGCATCTTCTCGGCTGCTGATAAATTCGCCGTCATCAAGGTCGGTGGTGCCATCCTCACCCACCAGCTCGAAGAGCTTGCCCTCAGTCTCTCGTTCCTACACAGGATCGGCCTCTACCCTATCGTTCTCCACGGCGCCGGTCCTCAGCTTAACGAGCTTCTCGAGAAGGAAGGTGTCGAGCCAGACTACATCGACGGTATCCGAATCACCGACGCCAAGACGCTCAAGGTTGCCCGTCGCATCTTCCTCGAGGAGAACCAGCGTCTCGTCGAGAAGCTCGAGTCTTTGGGAAGCCGTGCCCGCCCCATTCCTATCGGCACCTTCACTGCCGACTACCTCGACAAGGACAAGTACGGTCTCGTCGGCAAGATCAACAAGGTGGATAAGGAACCCATCGAGAGCGCCATCCGAGCCGGCTGCCTGCCCATCCTCACCTCGCTCGCTGTCACCAACGAAGGTCAGATCCTCAACGTCAACGCCGATGTTGCTGCTTCCGAGCTCTCCAAGACCCTCGAGCCTCTCAAGATCGTTTACCTCAACGAGAAGGGTGGTCTCTACCATGGCAAGACCAAGGAGCTCATCGAGGTCATCAACCTCGACGAAGAGTACGATGACTTGATGAAGGAGGAGTGGGTCAAGTACGGCACCAAGCTCAAGCTTCGCGAGATGAAAGAGCTGCTCGACCACCTCCCCCGATCGTCGTCCGTCGCCATCATCTCGGTCGACCAGCTGCAGAAGGAGCTCTTCACCGACAGCGGAGCCGGTACCCTCATCCGACGTGGCTACAAGCTGTACCGCAAGAACAGCATCGAGGAGGTTGGTGCCGAGCGCATCCGCCAGGTGCTCAAGGAGAACGACCAGGAGATCAAGGACGGCCGCAAGTCGGTCGCCGAGTTCTTCTCCGAGATCTCGCAGCACCCTTACACCGTCTACGGCGACGAGCCTTTTGACTGTATCGCCTTTGTCTCGCAGCCTGAGGGTGAGGTGCCCATCCTGCAGAAGCTCGTCACCACCCGCAACGGTGTCCTCAACGGCGTCAACGACAACATCTGGAAGCAGATCCGCAAGGACCACAAGCGTCTCGTCTGGACATCGCGTGCTGATGACGACCAGCGAGCTTGGCACTACGAGCGCGCCGACGGCTCCTTCACCCGCAACGGCCGCTCGCTCTTCTACTACGGCATCCACGATGTCGCCGAGGTCGAGGCCATCGTCCGCAACCTCGAGGAGAAAAGCCGCATCGAGCGTGCCTACCTGCCACTCAAGCCCGCCAAGCCCACCTCCCCTAGCGGAACCCGCCCTTACTCGACCATGGCGCGCCCCGGTCTCACCTCCTCGCGCGTGATGGCCGGCGCTGCCGCTCGACGTGGCTACGCCACCGCTGTGGAGCGCAGCGGCCCCATTCCGGCCTCTACCACCGACAAGAAGCGCGTTGCCCTCATCGGCGCCCGTGGCTATACAGGTCAGTCGCTGATTGCGCTGCTCAACAACCACCCTCACATTGAACTGTCGCACGTCTCGTCGCGAGAGCTCGCCGGCCTGCCGCTCAAGGAGTACACCAAGTCGCAGGTTAACTACACCAACATTGGCGTCGAGGATCTTAAGAAGCTCGAGCGTGGGGAGGGTCCCGGTGCCCCACCTGATGCGTACGTTATGGCACTGCCTAATGGTATTTGCAAGCCGTTCGTCGAGGCTGTGCAGGAGGGCGGCAAGAACAAGCCCGCCGGCCACGGGGTTATTGTGGATCTCTCCGCTGACTACAGGTTCCAGGACGAGTGGACTTATGGATTGCCAGGTCAGTAGTTTGATGCACTGCGTACAGCAGTCCTGCTTGTGCGTTGTTTGTAGGTTCCACGCGCACGCGGGACACGATGGTGAGGGACAGAGGGCGACAGAGAGCGGGTGTGCACGTGTAGACAGAACCGGAAGAAATGAATGGAATCCACAATTTAGTACGATGCCACGCATGTCTTTTCCGGGATCTGTGTGCACTGCCCATCGCCTGCCTCTGCTTGTTCCGTGTCTGCGCTCCTTGAGCCGTGGGCGTGGGCGTGCTAAGCCGCAAACAGTAAAACTTGGTCCCACAAGTCGCTGACACGCTTTCTCCTTTTTTCGCTTTCCCCTACCTTTCTTGTGCTCGACAGAGATCTACGGCCGGAAGCAGGTGCAGGGGTCCAAGCTGATCTCGAACCCTGGATGCTATGCTACCAACAACCAAGCGCTGATTGCGCCGCTGCTGCCTGTTCTTGACCTTTCTGCTGGGCCTACGGTGTTTGGCGTTTCTGGCTACTCGGGTGCGGGGACAAAGGCTTCTGAAACACCGACGGGGGAGAGGAAGACCGTGCCCAAGATCACGCCAGAGGATCTCGCGGGCGGGATTAGGGCATATGCGTTGACTGACCACATCCATGAACGCGAAGCTGGCCATCACCTTTCCCGCCTATCCGAGCACGGGGATGTTAAAGTGGCGTTCATCCCGCACGTCGCACCCTGGTTCCAGGGCATCCTCTCCACCCTCTCGGCACCGTTGAACCAGAAGATGACAAGCAAGGAGGTGAAGGAGTTGTACAAGCAGTTCTACGCCAACGAACCACTAGTCCAGATCACAGACAAGGTTCCCGAGATCAAAGACATCCACTTGCAGCACGGCATCAAAATAGGCGGCTTCCAAGTCCACAGCGACGCCAAAAGAGTTGTCGTTATCGGCGCAATCGACAACCTCCTAAAAGGCGCTGCTACTCAGTGTCTGCAAAACCTCAACATCGCTCTCGGCTACGAGGAGACGGCGGGAATCCCACAGCTCAAATAAAACCCCCCGCAAACCCGACCCAGTGTCCGCAGTGGAAGTTGTCACTTTCCTCATAATGTAGCTTCACGTGTCCGAAGCACACGGACACTCCCACAACTTAGGTTCAATCAAGGCTCGTGTTCTAGTGACTGCAAGGCCAGGCTGCATTTGTCGTCGAGTTTGGATGAGGTTCGTCCCAGACCCCTGCCTTGGATTGCTGCTCGTTCGCTTCCAGCGGAGCTCGGAGCAGTCGACTCGAACAGGTTTCACTGTGGCACGCAAGTCAGTCCTCACGACTCTTGATCGCTAAACGTGTGCACGATCCATCGAGACACTCGACCGCCATACCAACAGAGCACTGAATGAGAAAGCTTTGAATTTCAACAAAGACATCATAGAGGGAGCAAAAGGTAGGAGCCGTGAACAGAAACGGTGCACGCGATATTAAAAACTACATACAGGAGCGGAAAAGGTTCAATGAAGAGAAAAGGTCCAAGAGATCAGGACGTCGTGCTCCCGGGTCGGAGCAAGGTCTCTTCAACTGAACTGCGTGGAGGGGTACAAAGTAACGTGAACTGAAAAGATCGGGGGGAGGGGAGGGTGCTGAAGGTGAATGTCCGTGCGGGGTCGAGATCGAAGAGGAGGGGAGAACGCTCCGAGCTGTCAAGTAAGCCGGCAGAGACTGGAGGGGGTAAGAGAAGTAAAGTCCGTTCGGAGCAGCGGTCATGGAACAACACGAGTAGACAGCCGCCTCTTACAAGGCTGGCTGCAGCAACACGACGTTTAGCACGTTCCCGGAAAGGTCGGTGCCGATGCTGAGTCAATGCAGGTGTGCGCAAAGGCCGGCTCAACACTCTGCGCAACAGCCGACCGTCAAAGCCAACAGACCGTCTTGATGCGATCCATAGCTGAGGTCAGGCATCGCCGCAGAAATTAGCAGGAAATCCTCCCAGAGTCCCCAGTCCACCTAAGGGGAGGGGAACAGGGTCAAGAGAGGTCGAAAGCAAAGACGAAGCAGGTGGTATCATTGGGGTGGTAGCCCGACGCAGCAGGTGCGAAAGGCACCTGGGTATCGCATGAGGGTGGGAGAGGGTCCAGTACGCAGCAAGGAAGACCGTCAATGAAGGCTGGCTTCAAGTGTAAAAAGGCGGCTCTTCGCCTATGAGGAAAAGTTCTAGCAGCTACTCTTGCTTGATCTGGTGGCTCGAGCCGGATGCGATGGTGATACCACCCTGAGGTCCCGCTGTAAGGACCATGGGGTGGGCGAGGGGCATGTTGAGATGCGAAAGGGGGTGCACCGAAGATGCGTCGTAGTCTTCGCCGGCGACACCACCAACACCACCCATCGAGGTGTGGACTCGGGCGTGCTGATTGAGGTTGTCGTGTCGGCTGAAGCGCTTGTTGCACGAGGGGTAAGGGCAAAGGAAGGGCTTCTCGTCGGTGTGGATAGAGCGAACATGTCGCTTGAGGTGCTCGCTACGCTTGAAGCACTTGCCACATCCAGGCACCTTGCAGGTGTAGACCTTGCCGCTCTTGCCAAGGTTGTTCATCTCCTCGGGCTTGTTGGGTACACGTCGACCGCGCGATCGCTTGGTGATGAGCCCGGCATAGGGATTGGCAAGGTGAGCAAAGTGACTGTAGAGGCTCATGCCTTTGGGCAGCATTGCCAGACCCGGCGCTTGAGCAGGAATGTGCTGGATCTGGATCTGGATCTGTCGCGAAGGTGGAGAGGCGAGGACTGAGGGCATGCCGCTGGGCATTCCAAAGGTAGGGTAGGGAGAGGTGCTGCGAGCGCTGCTTGGCGACGAGGGGCAAGGGGAGCCGTGCGGGTGAAAGCACGAAGCGTCGGGAGCGCTCTGCGAAAAGACCATGGGATAGGCAGCCGCGTTGCCAAAGAAGGAGTTGACAGGGTAAGGGTGCATTGGCACGGTGCCGACACCAGCAGCACCACCAAAGAGGCCGAGGCTCGATTCGCTACCACTGCACCTGCCATGGCTGTGTCCACACTCGCTCGACACCTCGGCGTGGCTGAGGGGCGAGACGGGGGCCTGTGGAGTCACAAAGGTGGGCGCAGGTTGAACCGCTGGAATGGACTCGATGCTGGCGGAAGAGTCAAGTCGTTGGGCATCGTGATCGCTGTCCCCAGACTGAGTAGGTTCCTCGATGAACTCGTGGAAGCTAAAGTCGGGGGTAGAGAAGTGCTCTTGCTTGAGGGTAGCGAATTTGGAGGATCCAGTCGGGGACTGGAAGCCGATGCGGTCGAAGGCGGTCTGGATCGAGTCGGAGACATCGAGAGAGGCGAGGGAGGCATCGCTCCAAGGAGCGCCGCAAGCGTCATCAGTGGCGGGAGAGGCGACGTTGCTGTGGTCCGCTTCGCTGTCAAAGCCGCTGTAATCGAACTCTGAAGCGGTAGAGGCGGCCGAGCTGGCAACAGAAGAGGTGAGCGAGAGGCGCTGGGCGGCACGTGGACGCTGGGGAATGTCGGTGAGGATGGTGGTGGTGTCGAGGCCAAAGTCGTCCCTGAACTCGAAGTCGGGCTTGAGAGTGGTGACAGTGTCGGCGCGCTTGCGCTGCACCTCTAGCATGAAAGCAGGCGTCTCGATGCCATCGCCAAAGGTGAGAGGCAGTGAGCTGGCAATGTCGATGGAGGGCGAGAAGCCGATAGGGCCACCGGAGGGAAGGGGCAGGTCGAAGAGCTGGGCAGCAGCATTAGGGCTGAAGAGTTGTTCCTCCATCGTGACAGCTGAGAACGGTTGAGAGATCAAGAGGTGGGTTGTTGCACGGTCGAGAATAAAGAGGTCGAGTGGTAATAAGGGGAGAATTCGTCAGAGGATGTAATGAGCAGGGAAGGTAGAGGGAGGGAAGTAACGGAAGCGGTTTGATCTTGGTCGTAAAGGTCGTAAAAGGAACTCTCCCCGAAGCCGGAGGAAGAGGTCAAAGGTCGTTACAAGGTCGTTACAAGGGGAATGGTGCCGGTCAATGCTAGCATTCAGATGCGAGTGCGTCTGACTGTCTGGATACCGAGTGGTTCTCTAACGCGTTGTGACAAAAAATGTCCGTGCCGGCAATGCAGGTAGATACGCGAAATGTGTCGGATTGTGGCTTTGGTGATTGGGCGTGAAGTGGGTTGTGATATGTCGAGGTTGGGGGATGGTATTGTAGGTCTTGAGGAGTGGATTGCTGGGTCGTTAGAGGGTCGTTAACTGGTTCGAATGGCACACCAAGATGAAAGTAGCAGATGAAAGAAACGGGGAAGGATGTAAACGGGTTAGTTTTTTGTTCCTCGGAAAGGATACATTCGGTGAGATGAAGCAGCGAGGTCGAGGCGGGAGGATTTGTGAAAACGCCAGGATGCAAGCTGGTCCCGCCACGGCGCTTGTCGGCGATCCGAGTCCCCTCCAAAGACAGCGGGCTAACCGGGGAGGTGTGATGCGACGGTCGAATGGTGCATTCATCCGCGTGCAGATTGACATTGCGAGCACCGTGCATGCATATCTGGACCAAGTTGGTGAACGGACTGTCAAGCTGCGAGGCCCCGTCGCTTGCCGCGACTGTAGCTGTTATTGCCCACCTGGTTCCTTCTGCGACCCGACCCGCATTTTTGACAAGTGATGCTATTGTTTCCTGCCTTGGCGCAGCAGCGAAGCAAGGGCCCCAGCGTTGTGCTGACGAGTCGCTATGAGCGCAACCTAATCGGGGCTCGGCTCACACGGAGTGCAGTACTCACAAAAAGGTCGTTAGCCTGTGAAGGCGCGTTGAGATCAAACCAGCCAAAACGTGAGCGATGACGAGGAGACTCGACGAGATTGGTAAAGATGATGGTAGTGACAAGGGCAGATACGACGAGCTTTCAACGATTCAAAGACACAGCCAAAGCGAGCGGCGTGACTGAGTGACAGGAGGCTGAGCCAAGCCAAGCCTAGACGCAAAAAGAGTCAGCCAGAGGGAGAGGGAGAAAAAGAGCGTCGCCGTAAGGGGCAGGCGAACGAGGGCGGGGGCCAAAAGCAGAACAGACCGCGGGGATGCAGCGCCTGTCGCATAATTTCAAGTCGCAGCTAGGCCGAGCTGGACAGTCAGACAGACGGACAAAAAAGGAAAGTTAGAGAAAGATAAATAAAAAAGTATAAATTCGTCATAACTGCAGTAAATCGTGACGGATGAGTTGCATCGATCGAGAGCAAGGAAAAGCCAACCCAAACCAGCCCGCCTAAACTCGCAACGCAACGCAACGCAACGCAACGCAACGCAAATGCAGCGAAGCGGCTTGGCCGGTCGGTCACTTGCTCTCCCTACCAGCCCTGCCTCCGCCCAGCCAAAGATTGTGGTCAGCTTTCGCTTTTAGGGTTTCTTTCCCATACCAGTCCCCTGCCCGGAATCGCTTCACAGCGGGTGCGAGCAGATCCAGATGCTGATTTTACAAACTTCATCTCGGACGTTGCACTTTGTCGACGTGTGTGCATGCGCCTCATTGAACGAAGCGCTCGCAAACAATGGCGGCCTCTTTTTGTTTTGGCTTGATGAGCGATCGTTGATGGTAGAGGATGATTTCTCGCTTCACGGACATACCGAGCAGGAGTTCATCGATTTAGTTTAACTTCACTAGCGGGGCAAGCAAAGACGTTTGCTTAGCTTCACCATGCTGAGTGCCAGGGAAGTCCTATGTGGCCTTGCGGCATTGCCATTGATAGTGGTCGGCGGCGAGGTCGGGTGAGTTAAGCGAGTGGATCTAGAGGTGTTGCGACATCTGAGCCAAGAGGCATCAAGCAACCGACAGATGGCCGCTTGGAAGTTGGAGCCGTTGCGCGCCAAGCTGTGAGAAAAAAGACCCTCAACAGCACGATCGGGATGACAAGCGTGGGCTAGTTTGTGTGAGCTGCTGGACCGCCACATCGCATTGCAACCTAAGTTTAAAGGAGAGTCTGCTCCCTGTACTTTTGACTGGGCATTCGGAGAAGCCAACATTGCGCGATGGGAGGAGGAGCAGCAGCAGCAGCCGCCTCGAGGCCCAAGTTACGACCAGCACGCGCTTGGTGATGGAATCGTTTGAGCAAACGGACGGACTTTGGAGGTTTGCGCCTCGATTGCAGCGCAAACGAGGCAGAAGCGGAAATTTTGATGCAACCAAAGTGAGCAAAAAGGCCTGGTGACGTTATGCATGGGAGAGCCTTGCTTTGCAGCAGATCGAAAAAGAGTGTTACACACAGTGTTCAAGGCGATGCGAGTAGTGTGCTAAATCCAAAGTCGAAAAGACCGATCATCCGAAGTTCAAAAGAAAGCAGAGCGCGGTCCTGGCTTTTGTAGTCAAGTTCATCCAGCAAGGAAAAGGCTTGTGAGGATCGGAGCGGCAACCGAACCAACGCGTAAGTTAAATCGAGACCCTGTGTGTGATTGTCTCGCCAAGCGTCACGGATGGTTAAGAGACCCTTAGCACTTGACCTGTCTCAGCCTCAATCACCACTCTGCATGCAGTCATTGTATGCAGCTGCGCTGTTCTGCAAAACCTCACTTTTTCTTTTCCATTTTGGCAGGTCACAGGTGAATCCCACCTCCCACCTTCAGTTGAATCGAGTCGAGCCGACATTCGACTATCGCCTCGCATCCACTGAGCCGTGCAGCTGGCTAAACATTGGCCATCGTTAGCTCTCTTTGCTGCATTTCAGTAACACTACACCAGATCGCTTCGCACGATGATTGCCTTGTCGAACATTGCAATCACAAAGTAGCGCTGGATCCAATGTGCAGCAATTCTGACAGCGCGAACGCGGCACCCGCCAGGGCCGCTTCAACTTCGATGCGAGTCTGCTTCTCTGGTACTGCGGAAGGTTCAATAGATTCCAGCGAGCGCATGTCCGTCCGATCGATTGGCCGACCAAGCTACAGCACCTTGCTGCAACATTGCAACCATCTCCTTGTGCAAGATTATGAAGCCAAGCCAGGCAGAAGCAAACGCTCTCACATGAACAGCTCGCATGTCTCGACTGCATTTGTGTCAGCCATGCTACGGTACAGTTCCGGTCAGATGAAGCTTTGCATAGTGGCTACCAAACCAGAAAGGTGCCAAAGGTGACCCAAGAACGTCCATCCGATCCAATATAACCCACGTACTGTATTGCATGCGCTCGGGATCGGAACAGCTACGGCTAATTTTGTACTTAGTGCAACGGCTTCGATGCGAGCAACAGACTGCACATTGAGTATCGCGTCCGTCGTTCCTGATCTTTTAGCCGACTAGAAGACGACCCTTCCTGGCCCTAGTCTACGATGGATAGAGACGAGTCAAAGGGTACAAAGAACCCTTCTCGTAATCCCTTTTCCAGTCCACTCGTAGACGCTTATCTCCTCGATAGAGACAAAGGAGTAATTAGCTTGCTTGCTTCGCACCATGCTATCTTAGCGTCTCCGGGGATGACCTAAACTTTGCAATTGCGGCAGGCGAAGAAGAAGGGAAAGGGAAGCAACTTTATCTGCTATGATCACATCCCGGCCGTTTGACACGAAAGTTGGGTGCTGACAGCCCTGCTCTTCGCCCACCAGAACCAGCCCAGCCCAGAAGCTCAGCCACGCCACTTGATGTCAAGCGTACTCGCCGTCCCGATCATAATTCATCTTGTTGTAGAGAGAGTGTGGAATCGATGATCGATTCTCGCAAAGAAATCTGTGGGGTGCTTTGGGGGGCTCCCTGCTGCAGCTGCACCTGCACCTGCAACACAGTACACATACGATGCGCCCGCTGCTTGTCAAACTGTCAGATCTGTACAGGCGAGACACGGGTCCAGTGCTTCTCTCCAGCTCTGTTTCAAAGCAGAAGATTACGCTTACGATGACCATTTTTTCTCGAAAATCGACATTTTAACT
Organism: Ustilago lituana; assembly: GCA_928869825.1. NCBI lineage: Eukaryota > Fungi > Basidiomycota > Ustilaginomycetes > Ustilaginales > Ustilaginaceae > Ustilago > Ustilago lituana. The sequence goes on from CAKMYA010000002.1 coordinate 1,077,117, forward strand.
GTACAATTGAGCCGGATTAAGTCGTATTCTCACCGCAACGGCGGCTCAACCGAACCATCAACTCATATCGGAACCATTGAAGCGCTTGTTGTTAACTGCAGCGGATCCGCGAATTGGAGTCTCAGCTTTGTTGCATGGGTCAGAGCGGTTAAGCCAGGAACCAGCCCACTCGAGCACACAAAAGCGCGCATAGGTGCAAAAGGCTTTTGAAGATTTCCGGCGGAACCATCACACACCCTATTCATCGCACGCTCCCTCCCCCCTTCATTGGGCCGAAATCTTCGCTCGGACCTTCCGACTGAAGGGTCCACGTTCCAGTCTACACACAAAAGAAAAGTGTGTGTCAAGGCACGAACGAGAGAGTGGCTCAATGCTTGCTCGAACGCTTGGTAGCTCGCTTGGAAATTTGGCGTGCCGGGCTAGCATGCACAAAAAGCTGCAGGCTGCAGGCAGGTGCGGTGGCCGGATCTCGAAAGAATGATCGACTTTGTTCCATTGCGCACGGCCGCAGTCCTTCCAGCACCTCTGTCTTCTTTCGGCCTCTCTCTTTCCCTCCTTCCCTCTCTCTGTCACGCATGAGCAAAAGCGGAAGGGAGCTGAGCATTGTGAGATTTCCAACCGGACTTTTGTGTGGTATCGGTTCCTGTGCTGCCAACCATGTCTGTCGCTAGATCGTGCTGTGGACACTGGCCAGGCCTTGAGTCTGCAAAATCTCAATATGGGCTGATTTCGATGACATATCTGCCATCTTGGAGGCTAGGGGATGAGACACGTTCGCTGATATTTGTATTCTGGCTTCGAACGCCGTCCACAACCTTCTCGCCGGTGAGTGAACGAATCCATTTCCCGCCACAAACCTTGATCAAGCCGTTGCAGAGCTTCCTTCCAGACGTCAGCAACCTCGATGTGAGAGGCTGGTCAGGTCCAAGACGACTCAAAGAATCCAAAAGAGATTCAGAACACTGGCAAAGACAGGGGGTAAATTTGTGTGGGAAAGTCGCGCGGACTCTGAAATTCTTTTCGCACCGGGACAGCCTCCGGCCTTGACCTTGATCACGAATTCTGACTGCGGAGCAAGTTGATCTCGCGCACAATCTCGGCCGCTATCCGCGCCGACTCGGCCTCAAAGTCATACCTCTTCGTATCCCTCGGGCTCTCCCTCCACACGACCAGCTTGAACCCGTTCACCACCTTGCTCGACAGCTTGCACGCCACGACGCTCGAGACGTGGAACGATGCGGCCTTGCCAAACGTCTTCATGTCCGTGGGCATAATGTGCAACCAGTCACCGTCCAGTGTGAGACTGCGCTCGTTGTGCCGTCCACCAAACATGGGGGACTTGCGGTAGACTGTGTAGCTCTTGTACGCCGCAGCGATGTCGAGCGCCTTGGTATACTTTGGCTGGCTGGAGGAGGCGTTCGGGTCGGAGGTGGCAGAATACCGTTTAAAGATGGACGCGTTCGGGTTGGTGGATGAGCTGCTGAGTGCGCCTGTATCTCCCAAGGCACCCAGGCTGGACCGACGTACCAGCGCCAGATCGTGATTGCCTTGCAGAGACTCTACCGTTCGATCGAGTGGTACGACGATGCTCTTGTCTGGAACGAAAAGCGCCCACTCGTCGACATTTGACAGGTGCCGCTTTCGACAGATCATCTCGAGCACATCAGCTAGATACATGTCTGATGGCACTTGCAGCGTCGTCTTGTATCGCACCTCGGGGTTCGGTGTCACCAACACTCGCAGGAAGATGGACTGCGAAGACGACCCCAAGGCACTGCGAGACAGTGCACCAGATGCAAAGATGGGCGTGCCCTGAATGTTGACGAGAGATCCCGGTGTGACTTGTGTACCCACACCGGGCACCCCAAGCCGACTTGCCAGAGCAGCGTTCCCGGCAATGGCGGCTGCGCCGCTCTTTGCGCCTCCGGCGAGCGTGCTTTGCGATGCATCGACCGCGCCAGAGCCAGCCGCGACCGACTCGCCCGCTCCACTGATTCCTTTTGGCAGCGTCTTCGTGGTCGCCGGGGGCCGGATAGTTCGCCTTGCAATATTGGCGTAAGCGTCTCTGTGCTGTCGGATCTGGTTTGGTGTAGCCTCGCAGATAGCAAACTCATCGCCACCGAACTTGCCGAGCAGCAGGCTCTGGTCGATGGCAGGGAAGTCGTCGTCCACCTCGCCATCCTCGACAATCATAAGCGTCCAGCCGATCGTTGTTGTCTTGGCTTCTCGTTCGCTGTCTGATCGTGATGAGCCAGGTGGATCCAGCTCAGGCTTCCATCTTTCTTCTACATAGCAGTAGAGACCATAGCCAATAACCTCCTCCATCGTGGCATCCTTGCGGATGTTGAGCTTCATGCACTTAGCCTTGGGATGCACCGAAACGGCGCCGCTCGCCGGAGGAGATGAGGAAGGCGGCTGTCGGCTCTCAGCCCATGGGAAGTAGATGTCGACTGTCATGCTAGGCACCGTAGCCGCTCGGCCAGCGATACCTGCATAGAACGCAGCGAAGGGGTTTTCAGGACCTGAGTCCTGCTTGTGCAGCATCGAGCTGAGGATGGATGCTTTTGGTCGATTCGCATGCTGGTTTACCACTTCTTTGTGGCTGACACGGATTGACGAGAAGTAGTCGGACTGAGCTGAAAGCCGTGATGTGTGGGTTTGGCTCAAGCGACGATTATCACGTCGCTTCGACCTGCCATGAGGACGGACCGGTTTGTCCGCGTCGCTGTTCCCATCGCTGTCGTCAGTGCCGGATATAACCATCTTTGGTGGCGGCGCCAGAAGTTCGGGTGCATCGACCAGCGGAGGCACGGCCGGGCGAGAAAGGACTGGAGAAGATCGTGCGGTGAGCGTAGGATCCATACTTTGACTTGCTGATGAATGTGGCGAATGAAGCCCGCCTGTGATTGCAGCGTTGATCGTGGTTAAGCCCAAACTACCGTCCTGTAGAGAGCTTGCTGAGCCCAGACTGGAGAGTGCCGCGTTGGACTCGGTCGAGCTTTCCGCATAGACTGATCCATGTCGCACCGCAGCTGGTCCCCCTGGCTGAGGAGAGAGCGATTGACCTTCCGACGAGGGATCAGCATCGAGAGACGGTCGGTGGTTGCTGAGATCGAGACCGTGACTAGGCTCGGCGAAGTTGACACGCTTTCCAATCAGCACACCTTGTTCTTCCGGGTTGGCAGCATCCAGTGTGCGTATGTGCTCAACAGACGGGCTACCAGGCGAGACTGAGAACGTTGCTTGAAGTGGGTGGAGCGATGTCTCTGGTGGCCCTTCTGTATTTGTCGGAGCGCCTTCAGAGGACTCCAATGGCTCCGTAGATATCGAATGCGGCCCGGCCTGGGTTTGATCTGTCGCACCGGACTCCCTCTCCGCCGCCGGTGGTGCAGGTGAGTTCGCAGCACTGATACTGACACGCTTACTGGCTCTGCGGCCATTCACTCGCATACCAAGTGCTCCGGTTCGTCCTGCTCCATAGATCGTCTGAGTATACGATAGGTTGCTGGGTCTACGGCCATCTTCAAGTGTGTCGGCTGCTCCATCGAACGGGCCAGAACCCGCCACATGACCTATTTGCCCATTCTTGTGCGCAAACCCTCCAAACGGACCTGATTCGCCCACCATTGGCACGGGAGAGTAGATGGTCGCGAGTTCCGGATGACGTGAAGGATCTGTCAGGCCAGCGACGACCACATGCGAATCTGCACTGTATTGACTGTAGTGCGACAGTGATGTAGTGGCGCGGCTTGCAACATCCTCCCTGAGCGCTGCGGTCGATGAGGATGCGAAGAAGGACGTTGAGGAAGACGATGTGGAGAGTGATGGCCGTGCGTCCGTTTGGCTGCCGGTCGCTGTTACAATGCCTTGCCTGCCCGAAGCAATGGAGGGAAAGGTGATGATTCTCGGTCCATAGTGGTCGTCAATCCGCTTCAGGTAGGCCAGTCTGAGCGAATGTATAAGGTAGTCTGGATCCACAATGAGCGACATTTTCAGTATTGGTAGTCGTTGTGCCCTTGCATCTCTCTTGGTATGTTGCTGACCAGCTGGACCAATTTGAAAAAGTCTTCAGAGTGCGAACGATGGAGAAGCTCAGCAGCTCTGAGAGGAATATGGTGATCGCTGCGCCTGTGCCTACCTGCCTCAAAGTGCTCCCAAACCCGCTCGGCTGTACGGAAGAAGTAGAGAGCTAAAGGTTGACAGGACGGTGATAGTGCGAGTGCGAGTTAGAAGCTGCAGGACACATGGACCCTGGATGAGCTGTGCGGAGCCAATTAAGCGGGTCTCAACCTCCACAAAATCCACCACAATGTGAGATCTTCCTTTCTTCGCACCAGGAGTTGTCGTTTGTCGGCCGAATTGTCCTGCTGTCTGCTACCATCAGAAGGTCGTGTTTAAGGGTCGACGCGGACACCTGCAGCTTCCCACATCCACACCATCCATAGCTCGATTCTGATTGAGATCAGGTTCTTTGCTCGTCATCACTACAGTGGGATCGTACGCACCTCTAGCTCGGCTTGAACCACCAATCTCGAGGTGTTGAGGCCGCCCACGATGACCTCGAACGACGTGCGAGACATCCTCTCGCTCCCAGAGAGATCAGGCTCTCGACCTTCCTCCTCCGCACAAGCAGCCGGATCCTCCTCTCGCAACCGCAAATCCTCCAGATCGCACAACAGCAACCCTCACCCATCGACAGCAACCTCAGCCTCCCGCCAGAAACCCAAGTACGATGGCATGACCCGCGAGCTCTTCGCCTTGCTCGGCGACAATGCGCCCACCCTCGCCATGGCACACGGTCTCGACGCCCAAGGGAAGCACGGGCTTGGTGTTGGAGGACTGTTTAAGCCCAAGTTTAAGCGCAGAAAGGAAAAAGCTCGACAGTGGAGGTGGACGCCGTTCCTCAACGCAGCACGCGAAGACACCCAGATCGACGAGGAAACGCCGGAGATCAACCACGGGCTGGTCCTGCATCACTGGGCACCCGCGCGCTCTTCCGCGGATGGATCTTCCGCGATAGACGCAGACGTCGAGACAAAGTACCAGTACGCAGAGTTCAACACCAACTCGGGCGTCTACAGCTATTCCAACGACGAATACATCCAACACCTACGCGACGACGACTGGACCAAAGAAGAGACCGACTACCTCATGGACCTTTGCTCCGCCTACGATCTTCGTTTCGTCGTCATCCACGATCGCTACGACTGGGCATCTGCACAATCATCCTACCTCATTGGCTCAACGTCTTCAGTTCCCCAGTCGGTCAAGGAGCGGAGTATGGAGGACCTGAAAGCGCGCTACTACGCCATCTGCCGGCGGCTCATCCGCTCTCGCATCTCCACCGACGATGTCGAAACGCGGCAGATGCTCCTCAGCACCTATGCGTTCGACAAGCAGCGCGAGGTGGAGCGCAAAAAGGCCGTCGCACGCCTGTACACGCGCACGCCCGAACAGCTGGCGGAAGAAGAGGCGCTGTACGTCGAGATCCGGCGTATCGAGCAGAACGAAGCCAAGTACGCGTCCGAGCGCGAAGAGCTCCTCCGTCTCTTGGGTGGGTGGGAAAGTCTCCCTAGCTCCAGCCCGCACGCAGTCGCGGCAGCAGGTTCGGGCATTGCGAGTCTGCTGGGTGCCGAGGAGGATCAGATGGCAAAGGGACGGGCGGGGAGCGCGGCGAAGAAGCGCAAACTGCAGCAGATCGAAGATGCTGGCACTCCCGGAGCCGAGGATGGTGCGAGCTCAACAGGTGCATCGACAACAGCGGCTCGGCCGTCGGCGAACCTCACGTCGAAGCAGCGGGCTGAGCTGCGACAGGCGCAATTCGACGAGATGCAGTGTATCGTTCGGTTCCCTTCGAACGCCACCACACTTTCCACCGACCCGTTGGCTGGCGCTCTCGGAGCTTCTTCCACCTCCTCCACTGCCTCTGGCACCTCTGCTACTGGTGGCGCTATTGGCTCCACCCGGCCCCCATACGCACACCTCGTGGGCACAGCCTCCACCCTGCCCCCCGTCACCACCAACCCCTCCAACCCTACCTCCGGCCACGGCGTCTACCTCCGCTCCACACGCATGCTTGCCCCGCGCCCCAATCTGGTGCTTAAGACGACTCAAACACTGGCGGAGTCCGAACCGCCAGTGGGCCCACGACTTATCTTCCCCACGAGCAAGAATGTAGAGAAGTGGGAGAACCTGATTGGGGCGGTGACGACTGGGTTGGAGATGCGGAAGCAGTTGGAGAGGGTGAATGCCGAGTTGAGGATTACCAAGCAGAGGATTGCGGCGGCGATGCAGAGTCAGGGCAAGGGGGCGGGAGCAGGGCCGGGGGAAAGGCAGACGTCGGTAGCAGACGTCACAGTTCAGGGAGATGCTGCAACGGCTGCAGCAAGCAGCGGGACGACGGAAGAAGCACAAGGTACAACGCCAGGACCTGTCAAAACGGAGGACTGACTGACCTCAGCACACTATCTCCCGTCTATCTTTGCTCCATCATTCGCAACTCCCCCCTCTCTTACAACGCAGTCTACCATTTTGTACAACATTTCCATCCACACTCCCTGAACACACGTGTACACACTGGCCAACTTAATCTGGATCTGACTGTTCCATGTTCAAGTACAAAGGTGGACGGAGCAAGATGAGTAGACACTGGCACGTAGGCCGAAAACAACGAGTCTTGCACGAGGCATGACAAAACCGCAAGCAAGCCTTAAGGAGGGTGCGAGCTGAGATTCAAGTAAAGATTGAGTTTAAGGCGCTACTCAGATGCTGGGTATATCCAGGACGGGTAAAGGTGACAGTGACCTGAGCAGTCATAAGGTTTACATTGTGTGCGGCGTGACGATGCATGCTGCCGCTCAACGTCGCTTGGTGAACGTCTTGTTGAGCAGTTGCAAGATCTTGGAAACGTTGAGCTGCACGTACTCCAGGTCGAGCAGCTGCACGTCGTCCTTCTGCTTCTCGAGCAGATCGTCAAGCTTGAGGTCCATCTCCAAGATGGCCTTCTCGCGACCCTTGTAGTGCAGCGCAATAATAAAGGTGCCCGGCGAGGGCGATGTTATGTTGAAGAAGATGTTGGCACGACGGTTTTCAGGCACATTGCTTTCGACGATGATGCCGTCCTTCTCCATCTGTGCGTGGGTGAAGCGGTATGGCCCGAGTGCTTGCGTCTTTGGCGCTTTCTTCTCCTTGCCACCGACTGAAATGACGCCAACACCACCGGCACCCTTGTCTTTGGCGCTGCCGCTCGTCATTCTGACGTTCTGCAGGTAGCTCTTGTAGGTGTCGAGCTGGCTGCGCATGTAGTTGTTGTGCTCGCAGATGGTCTTGTAGACGGCTTCGAGGCTGCGCATTTCCTGCATGACCTTCTCGCGCATGTTGCCGAGATGCGTCAGCTCGGTTGCCACTTCATCTGTCATGAGGTTGTAGCCATCCCTACGATCCACCACCTTGAGCTCTTCAAGCTCGCGCAGCATCTCCTTGACCTTGATACCCTTTCGGACGAGCGTTGCATCCTTGGTGGTGGCAGCTCTCTCTGCGATCTGTGGAAGGTTGATCGGCCTCTTGTCGGCAAGTGTTGGAATGGATCGGAGAAGCTGGACAAAGATCGACTTGGTCTCCATGTAAAGGATGTCGTTCTGCGTCACGTTGTTCTCGGACATGAAGGCGGTCGTCAGATCTTGGATGGGCGTCTCCCATCGCGAGAAGAGAGGCAACTCCAGCGTGCGATTCTCTTTGCGCGGTACTTGGCCCGGAGAAGCTCCAAGCTCGTCGATGAGAATGCGAAGGTGGTGCTTGTCGTTGGGAGCGAGAATGTCGAGATGCTGAGCCACGAGCGAATGCGTGTTGTACAGCTCGTTGAGGGTAATCTGAATCTGCAGATCCTTCTTGGACAGTGCCATGTACTGGTCCATTTCAAGGGTCTCGTAAAAGTCGCCGACATCGCAAAGAGCATTGAGGAAAGCGTTCATGCGGGTCTTGTTGTTCTCGACGAAGGGGTTGAGCGACATCATGTACTGCTCCTTGGCGTAAGATGGCTTGTTGGCAAGGTTCTGAAGCATCTTGGCGATCAAGGTGAGCGTACGGCGAGGGTGCTTGGCAGGAGGACCGTCGACGAGCATGTATGCTTGTGGTGTCACAATGGCGGGATTGATGAAGCGAAGGAAGAAGAAGCCGCCGATGAGGGAGCAGATGGCAAACTCGGTAGCATCGGGGTATTTGCGCTTGGTGAGGCTGCGGATCTGCTTGCAGATCCAACGGATACCGTAGGGCACCTCGTCGATCGAGTTGATAATGGTAAGGAGGAAGCTGTTTGCAATCTCCATGAGCATGGTGAGTCTTGGAGCAATAATAGCTTGCACATCAGCGTTTTCAGCGGCAACCTCGGCTGGCACACCGCGCGGGAGATTCGGTGGCAGGCTACCGGTGTCCTCCTCGATCTGGTTGATCATCTGCTCGTAGACCTTCAATGGGTTGACCTCGAGGTTGAGATCCTTGTGCTCGATAAGGCTATTGATACGCTCGGCAAGGACGCTCTTGAGGTAAGACTGACCAGGTCCACGGCGAGTGTAGGTGGTCATCATACGAGAGACGGGAGTGTTGGCGCGGAGGAGCGAGCCGAACTCGGTGGCTGTCTCGAACTGGGCGGACAGAACGGACTGGAACATGGTAAGGAGCAGATGCTCTTCGCGACTCTCGTACTGATTACCGTAAAGTGTAAACATGACGGTCTGTAAGAGAGTGTCGATCTCTGCCAGGCTGACTAAACGACACAGGGCTGCGATATGCCTTGGTTCGGACTGGAGCAAGAAAAAGAGGTTGCCATACTGCTGCATCTTGCGGTCGTCCAGTGTAGTTCCGACAGCGGAAGGGTCAGTTTCTTCGAGGGTTGACGCAACCTCGCTCTGCTCGTCGAGGGCCATGCGGTTGGCGATAAGGAGGGCGATACGGCTGTCAAGATATCGGACATCTCGTTCGAGGACAAAGTTCTTCTTGGACTGGGCCGAGATACGGCCCTTGAGCTCGCGTAGTCGCTTCTGAGCGCGGGCTAGGTCATCTTCGACTTCAACATCCTGCTCTGCTGCCATCGAGTAGAGAGCAGTAACGGAATATCGATTGGTGTTGCGATTGCTAAGGCTAGCGGCTGTGAGCCTCTTGCTCACCATGTTACTTCGATCACGGCTGCCACTGCCCTCGGCCGAGGCGTTACCGCCGGCATAGGCGCCGTTTGTGGACTGCTGCAGAGTCGCCATTGCGGATTACGGGCGCCTCTCGTTCGAGCGCACAGGAATAGTTTCAAGGATAAGGTGGTGCACCCGACGGCTGGACCGATGGCGATGCGTTGCAATAGACCTCCAAGTGCTTTGCTGCAAGCTTCAGATTGTTTTTACGTGTCTAGGTGCCGGGCTGCTAGTCGTCGTCGAGACCAATGGTTGCTGTCAAGCCGTCTCCAGCTGCGTACAGAGTTACCGGCTTCCTTGTGCAGATGCAAGAGAGCAAGTTGGCTTGCAGGCGCGTGAGCGAATTGAAGCGGAACTCTTGTTCAAGTAGAGGCAAGTTGCGGTCGGGATGAACGTAGAGAGGAGAAGAATCAAGGCATAGGATATGGTGAGGAAGAGGGAGAAGCTGAGTGCACTGAGATGGAAGAGACGACGCTGCAGACGCAGACGCAGACGCAGGTGCAGGTGCAGGTGCAAGAGGTAGATCCCGTTGATCGGGGAGAGCGAGAGATAGAGAGCTGGCGTGCAGCAAGGCAAGATGGCGCAGCTCACTGGCGGAAACAGGCGAGTATTGGCGAGCAGGGGCGGGAGCAGCAGGCGGCAGGCGGCACGGATTCTCCGGAGTAAGGGAGAGAGAGAGAGAGAGAGCGATTGAAAGCTTCTCTGGCTGCGAATCCGACAGGCGGCGAACAGAGAGTGGGCATTGGCCAATGACGGTTGTGCGTGTCAGTGCGTTTGCGTGTGTGCGCGTGCGCGTGTGCGTGTGCCAGAGAAGGCGAAAGTGGGTTTTTATTAATATCTGAATTCAACTCTGTGATCTAGAGTGGACGCGCGCCTAGAGTGCAACTCCCTTTTCAGACGGCGCGCCCGTCTGTGTCCAAGTCCACGCTCAACAAATTGCGGAGGATCCTCACCTTGCTGTAAAATATCCGCACACGCCCAATCGCAAAAGACGCGAGAATGGCTAAGGAGCCCAGGAGGTGGCGTGTAAATTGATACCCCCTAGCATTTGTGCCAAAAGTGCCAAAGGGCTCGGACACAAAAGATACGCATTGCAGGGCTGCAAATTTGAACACGCTAGTCTACAGTAGTCCGAAATAAAGCAATTGGTGCCAGCAGAGAGACGCGCCCCACCCAAACGTCTCTTTTGAGCCAGATCTCAACGGAGGCTGGAAAGGGATTGCTGCTCTGCAGCTCAACCAAGCGCAGAAGCCCAAACCGAATTTTCTTCCAACTGAGACCGTAGGCAGAGGATCCACTCGAAATGTGAGGTCTCGGTCTCCTCGGCTTGGGCGGAAGATGCGAGCCACACCACACAGCAGCTCACACGCGATCAATCGTGTCGAGATCGGCCGTTCGATTCATTTTGGCTTTGGACTCAAGAGCTTGCCGAAAGCGCCTTCATGCCCAGCCAAGCTAAAGGCCAAGCTCAAGGAAACGAGGGCAGCATAAACTTGCGGAACGAAAGCAATGCGTGAGGAAACGATTTGCAGTCCGACTTGGCTGTTCCCTCACCCTTTGCGCAAGCTCACGCACAAGCTCACAGGCAGTCAAAGTCACCCGTAGCAGAGCTTCCAGCCCAGCCAGCATCATCAGTTGGGCACTGGGCCAATAGTGTCTCTCGGAAGGCGGATGCAAGGAAGCTCGATTCTGTCCTCGTATCTCTCAGCGGGAGGACGGGCTCGCGTGTTCACAATCCAAGACACAGACACGACGGGCTGAGACAGCGTGATTCAAGATGTTTTCTGGATTTACATTGGCACGCGGGCGCATCTGCCCCTCCGTCAGTTGAAGCTCCTCATCGTTGATAGAGCCGATAAAACACTCTTGTTGGCTGCAGCACTTGGTCGCGTGCAGGGCACGCAAGACTGTGCCATAGCTGCTTTAAGTTTGTGCTCGTTGTAGCCGGGTCAGGACAAGCGCATCTTCGTTCGCAAGCAGTTCCGATCTTCTCGCCCAACCTGTCCTTCACTCCAAAAGGGCTCCTGAAAGGCGCTGACTTTCGATTGGCTCCCCTTACCAGCAACAACGACAGCGCAACACGCACGTTCACTCTCGCACCCTCGACACTGGTTTTTAATGTCTTTTGGCAAAAAGACGCCGTTGGGTGTGAACGATGCTGGGTATTGTGGCTGCTGCAGTAACGAAACACTACATTGAGGTGAGCCCGTTCAAGATGCAGCGGCAATCGAAGCTGCAGGCGCCTCCTTCTTGCGGCTCTGAACAGCGCTACCTGCCAAAGTGGGAGGCTTCTGGGCGCTGCTCGATCGATGAGAAGTCGCTTCGTATCGACCGTTAAAGTTGAGTCTGACTGCTAAATCGCGTACAGTCAGATTGGCATGCTTCTCGAGCGCACCAACAATCAACACCATCCTCTCCTGGAACGCGCCCGAAGCCTCGCTCAGCCGCTTGACGATCCGAGACAGCTCAGCCGGATCGCAAGGTGCAAGTGACAAAGCCGCAGTCGATACGCCCGTCGTCGACACGGTTCGTGACCGCGCACCACGCTCCGTGGGTGCTTTCACAATGCCCTGCTCCATATCGTGGCGCGCCAGCTCGCGGGTGTTCAAGTGCGCCAGGTCGTCGGACGCAACCGTAAAGGCGAGGATGGAATCGAACTGTGCCCTCAGCTCGCCAGCCAGGTAGTCTTGCGATCCTCTCTTTCCGCCACGGAGCAATACCTTGCCGATCAAAGCGTTCAGGTAAGCTCGATGACTCTCGATCAGCTCATCCAGATCTCCTTGCCGGCGCGAGAAGAAGTTAAGCAAGTCGTTCCAAGAGTATTCGATCACCTCGAGCTGCGCAAATCCTTGCATCTGCCGGATAAAGTGGATCATCTCGGAAAGCATCAGCATGGTGCGCTGCGATTCGCGCCGCAAGTCTCCCAGCATCGAGCTACCTGCATCGCGCTTGATCCTGCACAACGACGTGCCAGTTTCGTGAAGTCGCAGCCAGCTCGCGTTGAGTGCTAGCTCGACGCGCTTGATCTTCCACAGATGCGTAAAGATCGTCTGATATCCGACCATAGCTTGGTTGTCCAGTACAGTGTTGACCGGAGAGTCGAGCTTGTACTCAAGCGTGAATGTGTCCCAGCCAGTGTCGCCAGTGCTGAATTCAAGGATGCGAGCATCAAGCCTGCAAAGGATCTCGGGGTCGTCATGTTGGGCATTGGAGCCACGAATCGCTGTTTCGAGCGAAGCGGTGAGATTGTGTCGGAACAGCGAGTTGGCAGGCCGGCTCAGGCTGGGTCCTAGTGATGCCATGAGAAGGTCAACAAAGTCGCCTCGTGCCAACATGAGATAGTCTTTGAGCGCTCGAAGATGCTCCAGTAGCCTAAATTCATCGAGGAAGATGTCCAGCAACCTTTTGCTGGCACTGGTGAACGCTCTCTCGATGGTGCTTTCCAGGCCGGTCAGGTCAGTGTATCGTAGCTCGGCACCAGGGCCAGAGATGGTGTGCCGTGCGGCTACCCAGTCGCCGTCACCGCAGCTCTGTCGGATAAAGTTCAAGCTTTTTCCTGTCGAGAAGATCTTGCGTCCAAACGACTCTTGCAGGAAGCTGGGCAGCATCTCCTTGCGGAAGACAAACTTGTTCTGCCAAAGTGACGCAGCGTCGCCGTCCAGGTCGCTGAAGCTTGGCAAGTCTCCGTCCGCACCGCTCGTGTTCGCCCGGTTCTGTCCTGCTTTCCGTGGATCGTCGTTAAGCTCGACAAAGAACTCCCGGAATGGATCCTGCAGCTCGCCCTCATAGATCCACAATGACAGCGAATGGAAGAAGGGTTTCGACACCTCGTCAAGCAGACCCGAGGTGAATCTTCGAATGAAAGGGTCGCCGTTGAAAGTGTAAGAGTGGATGAGCGATACGAGCGAGCCTCCGTGTGCATCCTGGCAGCTTTCGATGATGGTGCTCATCAAGCGGAAGCGGAGTGTCATCTCCTCTGTCCACAACGAAAGGCGTTTAAGCGTGACATAGGTAGTCGCTGCATTCGTTCCAGCGCCTCCATGATCTGCTGCGTTCGATGCCTGACTTGGCCCTTTACCGTTTCCGTCACCCATCCTTCCCGAGGAGCTCAGCTGCGCCTCAAGGCTCGCCACCAGGCGGTAGAAGCCGGTCAATTCGTTCGAGATAAAGTGACAAAGACTCTGCATGATGAGGCCGGAAGTAGGCATGGTGCTCCTCTGCTGAGAGAACTCGGAGACTCTCTTGTAAAGTTGACCAAGCTCGGCGAGCCGATGTACGATGCGCTTGGTGGGAGCATTGATGTATCCCGCCCCACCCTCGTTAAACACCACCCTCACCACCTTGGCTGGACCCGCTGCTTCGACTCCTGGCTGCGCTTCTGCGTCGTATTGGAACTCTTCCTGAAAGCGAACATGGCGACCGTTGATACCCTGCATGAGAAAGATGACATCCTGCAGCAACTCGTCTTCCGGGATTTGCTTCTTACCTAGTCGTTGCCTTAAGTTTCGCAACAGCTGTGCTTTTGAGATTGAGTGACCGCTTTCACTAAGATCCGAGGCCGATATGAGCTGCTTTGCGCTCTGGACGGGAGGGTCGATTATGCGGGGTTCCGAATCCACTTTGGACGGCTTTGCTGGCAATGGGTCAGCAACAACAGGACGCGATCGCACCGATGCCGCTCGCTCGACCACACGTTGAGACTCGGCAGATCGCCCAGCTGAAGTTGTCGGAGCGGTCGTAAGTGCACTTGTTGCTGGTGTGTCCGCAATCGTGTAGGGTGTCGCTCGCATGTCAGGCTCTCGCCTATCGGTGTTGGATGAGACTGCGCGAGCGGCAGGCGTTGCAAAAGCACCGGGGTCACTCGCAGTAAAAGCCAGCGCATCTAAGAGCTCGAGCATGCCATGAAGGTTTCGCAGCTGATTCGAACCCTGCGGATCGGATAACCTGGAGAGGACGTTGGCGAAGCGATTGGCAGACTCGTAGCCTCCATCTACCGATAGTCTGGTGATCTTGCGTCGAATCGAGTCGACGATGACACTTTGATCCTGTCGGTGGGCTGAAGAAGATGATTCGGCCTTGAGTTCGATAATGTCGTAGCCCATGTCGTCGAGGGCATCTTTGAGCTCCTTACGCGCTCTACGCTCTTCTTTGGTTTCTTCTCGCTTCTTGCGCGTTGCTGGGACGAAGCTGCGGGTCAAGTTGCCCAGAAGTCTGTACATCTCTTGCACGATGTCGGCATCGTCCACGGGCTGTGCTGGTGCGGAAGGCCCCGCAGGGTCTCTTGGCCTTTGAGAGGATGAAGCCATCTTCAGCGCCTGTGTTTGTTCGATCTGGTGACCGCAATACGGCACAAGCAAATGCTCGGTAATGCGCCTTGCCAAGGACGTCTAGATCCTGCGTTGAACGGATATGGCGATGCTACAGCTCAGTGAGTCGGACCTGCATCCACGTTGGGTCGGTGCGTTTCAGAGACTGAGCAGCGCTTGGATCCCTTTTCTGGCCGGAGGCTGATTTTTTGTGAAGCTGCCGGTGACGTATGGATCAAGGTGGGATGGAGGGAGTGGGATGATATCGAAGGCAAAAGTTGGGATGGCGAGTGTCACTTTTCGGACCCCTTGCTGATGGTGGAGCAGCACGCGTCGCGCGCTTCTCTCCCGGTTCCCGCCCACTCTTGTTTGAGCCAACCAACACATCTCGTGGAATTTCTGAGCAAATGGTGTTCGTGAAGTGAGTCTAACATGCGGAAACTTGAATTTCTGGTGCTTGATAACCAAGGCGCCCTTGACTGAACAGCTCACAGCAAGCGTCATGCAACGGTCAGTACAGCACGCATGACTCCTTCCACGCTCAAAGTGATAGAGCCACTCAATAATTATTAAGCGAAGTCGGGCTGGACAGTATAATGACGATGGAAGAGCAATCGAGGGTATAAGGATAGAGTCCATAAGAGGTAGTCGCGGCAAGTCAGGACTGTGATGTTGGTGGGGTAACAAGGCGTCGGGGAAAGGAAAAATAGCTATTGGTTAAGGCCCACAGTATCAGTTGATGCAGTAGGTTAGAGGGCAAGGTTGGACTCACCGAGAGCTGAATCGCTGAGCAAGCGACAAGGCCGGTAAGGGCCAAGGTCCAACGCCATGAGGATTTTGGAGAGGTTTGAGCAGCAGCGGACGATGATTGCTTAACAACTCGGCTGGTGTCCGGTCCATTACGGTTACAAACACCGTAAGGAACAGGTGATGTTGCGGAGCAGTGCGATTCTGTAACGTATTGGTAGCAGGAAAACACTGCGGTGATCGGACGTGATGATGACGAAGAAGGGTTGATGTGGGTCAATTTTCGCCCTCGCTGCAAAGGGCCTCATGAAGGAGATCAACCGTCGGTGCGACCTTTTCTGGCCCCCTACCATGGATTGAGGGCCATGAAGCTCTACTCACTGTCTGCATAGTTTGATGTTTCACAGATGGGATGGTCGAGCGCCACGGCTTGCGCTTCAGATACATTGACTTCTTGGAAGGTTGCGTTGAAATTGCCTCCTACGGCAGCGCAACAGTACTCGGTGACGTCCGCGAAGCTGAGAGAGCAAATTGAAAGGGGCAACTGGCAATGTCAGCACAAGCGGGCCGTGTGCAAGAGTGGT
Source organism: Ustilago lituana (assembly GCA_928869825.1). Lineage (NCBI taxonomy): Eukaryota > Fungi > Basidiomycota > Ustilaginomycetes > Ustilaginales > Ustilaginaceae > Ustilago > Ustilago lituana. The sequence continues at coordinate 1,092,933 of CAKMYA010000002.1, forward strand.
CTTCTTGCGCGCGAGCATCTACCATGCTCGGCGCATCCGAGCCTGTTGTCTGTGATCGTGAAGGTGGGTTGCAGTCAACTTACTATGATGTGCAGGATCCGTCTGGCGTCTCTGGGGTGATGGTCATTGCCTCTTCCTTCGAACATGTACCGTTGAAGTCGCCGCGGTCGTTCATCTTCGGAGACATGCGCAGGACCTGGTAGCCTAATGAGGTCGAGTTGGACATGGAACCTGTCGCACTTGCCCGCTTCATGACGTGCCAGGCGGGAGCTGAAGACGAGAGTGGCACAGTGCTAAGGCCACCACTGGCTGGCGATGGATTCGGCGCCATGCTTGTGTTATATGAGCGGGTGTAATATGGAAGACTGGGCCAAGATATTGCAAGCTCTCGAAGCTGGAAGAATGGTACAAGTGGACGAAGCAATTGGTGCGAACGTTGGAGGATTCAGGGCTGGAAGCAGAATACAAGTTCTGCGTCGCCGCCAATGACGAGAGTAGTCGCTTGAACTGATGAGCCTAAGGTCGACAATAGATCGATCCCATGTCGTGTGTGTACGATCAGAGAGTAACGAGCTGAGTAAGACTTTGTCCGCGGTAGCACGGTGCGTCCGTAGATGTCCTGTAGCTGGATTGTTGTATGCAATCAGGCTGGACAGGGCGCCTACAGTGTGTAAGTACACTCGTGAATAACCTACGAAAGTGGTTGCCTAGACACCGTGGCAGCTAGCCCGGTTCAATCCGGCTTCACACAGCTTTTTTGACCAGAGTCGATAGGGACGAGCCGAGAATCAGATGCGAGCGAGTTGATGAGGCAAAGGCCAGCTGAGTCGTCGAGCGTCGCTTGGGGGTAGGAGAGTTAGGATGGGAAGTGGTGACGATATAGATGGAGCCATCGACAGAGGAGGATATATCGAAGAAGGATACGGGCAATGACGGCTCGGCAAGTGACTGACTTTGGCCAAGGAATCGGATTGATCCGCCAAGGCGCACCACCGTAAGAAGAGGTGCTGCGGCGAACAGATTAGGAAGGCGCGAGTTGCGAGCTGCGAGCTGCACTGAAGGTGTGGAACTGCCAGATCGCTGTCGAGGATCGTAAGTGATAGCAAGTTGCTGAAAAGGGCAGTGAATGTGGATGAAGTTTGAAGTCGAGGCCAAGATTCAGAGCGCAGGAATGAAAGAGCCGGTGAGCCCACCACCAAGAGCACGTTCATTACTCAGTGTGAGATCAGTGCGCACAGCTAAGAATCAGTTGCACACTCCTGTACAAGCGGCTTGGCTTGGCTTGGCCTGACTTGCGACTACAGCCGGAGACGCTATGCTGTCGCTGTTCTACGAGCGCTTGAGCAGCAGCAGCAATAACATCGGAGTCTTGGCTCTCGCCCGCGCTGGCTAGCTCTTAGTACGATGGCACACTCTCATATTGTTATTGGTTGGCTGATCAGGCTAAGCAAGACATTTGCCGTTTAGTGAGAGGAGCAATAGTGAGAGGAGCAATAGTGAGAGGAGCAATAGTGAGAGGAGCAAGGATGTAGGTGTGCGCTTGGAGGCAGGAGTGGGTTGACATTGCTTCGTCGAAATTGGTCAGGCAATGAGAGAAAGAGATGCTAAAAGCCAAGAAATGCGCTTCAAAAGCTGCATACTGTACAGTAACGTCGCATCCATCCAATACAAGGTTGGGCTCAATTGGTGCTCAAATCGAGCTGAATTGGACGACTGCAATTGAATTAGCCCTTTTCTTGGCGCATGAAACAGCGTACACGTTCAGTTTTGCTCTGCTTTTCCCCGAACACTTCAGGGAGCGAGGGAGAGAGGGCGAGTCTTTCCGCCGCTGCTCTGTGAGTTGTTTCGAAGAATCAATTTGATGTGTCGCTTGGCCGGTTGAATTCGATGTGATATTTGAATCAATTGTCCTGCCCCTCGATCCGCACTCTCCCTTTCCCACCGTGTTATCCTGCTCCTTATGGCATTTTGGTGCTGGTGGTGTTGAAGCAGCAGCACGACACGGTCTCTTGAGCAGATCGCGACTAGAGAATATCGTGATGCCCGAGTCCAGATCCTTGGCATGAAGATCGGACCCTGGGCCGAAATGCATTCGTTCTTCTCTCCAGCTTGACAGAGACGTTGTCGGTGCAGTTCAAGGATCGATGTCATCGTCTCGCCTTGGCAGCAGTCGAAGCATATCAAAGGATCTGCCAAGTGCAGTTAACCAAGCAGCAGACAGAATCCGCTCGGCGCAACTCAAACGTTAGCCTTGAACAGTGCATCGAACCTTGTCGATACGGATCGAGCCAAACGGGTCGTTTACCGCTCAGTGATGTAGAACCCAGACCTCGAACAAATGTGATGCGCGATAGGGGCACATTTGGTGTTTATGCTAGGCGTTGCTCTGATGGTACAAATACACGGGTGGGGTATGATGATACGGAATATGAAGACTGATGTTGAGACAGAGATCGACCGAAGACAGTAGAGTAGAGCAAGGACAGAGATACGACGAAGCAGCTCCTTCCATCAGAAACGACTTCGTTTGATGCCTTGTTGCATCTGTGGGCCAGCTGAGCGTCCCGATGGCGACTGCGCCTTTCTTTTTTTACGCTCAAGCTCCTCGTGCATGATCTTTTCCGCCATGGTCATGCTGGGTGGCAGCTTTGCCTTGGTTGTTGAGCTGCTGGCTTGTCCGCTGCTCCGCGACTGGCCGGCCTGCTTGAGCGGGTTCGCTGGTTTGGATGAAGACTTGAGCACGTTAAAGCCCATTTTGAAGGGAGCAGGAGCTGAGGACCCAGGTACCGACTGTGTCGCTGCCGGAGACCCTGAAGAGAACGACTCGCGTTTGGTTGCCGTCGAAGCTGTGCCCGTGGTCTTTTGGCTTTCAAGATCTTGGTCAGGCTTTCTACCAGAGGCTCCCAAAGATAGTCCTATCCGAATTGCGCCGGCGCCATTTCTCTGAAGACCTACGGGAGTTTTGTCGGATGCCTCTGCGCTTTTCGAGCCATCGGAAGCCTGGACCTTCGCTGCTCCAGTTGAAGACGCTTGGGACGCCCTTGCAATCTGTTCCTCGAGAAGACGGCGCTGCCTTTGCTCGTCGTCCATCTTGGCCCGCTCCATCTTCTGCAATGCGTCCTGCCTCGCCAGTGCTGCAGGAGAATTGTCGATCCACGTAATGAACCACCCCTGATCTGTGTCTTCCACCTGTACAATACCCTCTCTTCCCAAGTGCTTGACGAAGTCGGACAGACTTGTCCATTGTGTTGCGTTCATATGTGTGTGGTGGCGATCAGCAATGTATTCCTGGTAGACTTGGTTGGCTCGAATGCGCCGAGTACCAAAGCGTCGGCTGAGCAACTGCACAAACTCCTTCTGAAAAGTGGCGCTAAAGTCGTCGATCACCTTTTGCGCGCCTCCAGAGGAAGCGATGGCATCCATCTGGCGGAAGTGCGCCTCGGACTCGAGATGGCTCCGATATCCGTTTTCGTCTCGACATGCTTTCTGACAGATTTGACAGTAGAAGCGCAGCTTGGTGAGCCCCTTCGCCTTGATGGCGTTGGAGATCGCCTTGAGCGACCCAGCTTCTGCCCTTCCCATCTTTCCGATGCTGGGAGTGCGGAGGCTGCTCCTGATGAAAATTCCGGTTAGGTGGCAGGGAAGCTCGTGCTGAAGGTCATCGAAGCTTGCAACTCAGCCACCCACAAGAGAGGCCGACGGAATAAGTGTGGAGACACCCGAGTTCCGGGCTTCATGGACATCACGTGACCCTGGAATCGAGTCTGGTCGTTTGTATCCTTTTGCTTCCTGCTCATCCTGTTCGAGAACAGCGGTCTAGCTTGACTTCCTCGCATTCGCTCTCCACAATCGCCAGTGAAATCCTATGTTGATAGCGGACATGCCGTCGCATCGCCGCGGAATTGAGGCGCTCGTTCGACAAGCGACGAGCAAACAGTGATTCTCTCATGCTGGTAAAAGGCTAGGGATTAAAACTGCTGTGAAAAATACAAGCACAGAAATTGTGGTCCGTAACGACACCAAGGCCTGCGTCACACAGAGCCGGACTGAGTCTAAATTTGGGCGCAGCTTTGCATGTGCTCTGAGTCAGGCTGCTATACGACCAATTCTATGGAAAGCAAGGCAGCATAGCGCAGCTGGCGACAAGCAGACAACAAACACATCAACAGGCCCAACAGAACAGCGATGCGCCCGATATGTTTCAGCGCTAACGAGTTGACCATATTCGATGGCAAGTCGCAGGTCAACTCACGGGATTGCTGCTGCTGGCGGCAGTCCGTGCCCTTACCGCCGCAGAACGACCATAGTTTGGCGTTCCCAGTCAAAAGTCTGATCGGATTGAGACAAAGCAGCCTTCGCAAAGTAGCGAATGCGCAACAGGTTGACCTTGAACGACAATGGAACCAGCAGCTCGGAATGCTAAGCAGTTGGGCGGCTGTCTTGCTGCGAAAGGATCATCATCCCGCGGACCGCGCGGAGGTAGAGAAGAGTATGCAACCAAGGTGAAACATCGGCGAGGCTGCTTCTGAGGCGTTCAGCCACGGTCAGCCTACCACCTCACGAATTACGACCAACCTCTGTTCGTAACCGGAAAGTCGGAAAAACGCACAGGGGTAGCCAGACGTGCAAAGTTCTAATTCGCTTCGGCGTCAGTGGTGGATGATAACGCTGTCTTGTGCAAGATAACCACTTCTAGCCAAGGCACACGAAAAACTCGAAAGCACCGGACGCCATCCGGTCACCAGAGGACGACGAGCTGTACAGACAGCACAGCGTGCACACCGCAGGACTGAGACGAGCATGCAGTAAATTCGGCTGCCTGATTCGGTCGTGCACGGACGCAAAGCTGCACAATAGCAGAAGTTAAGCACACAACAAAAGTGTCTCTGCATCCACGTCGTTGCGACGTTGCGTTTTGCCGTTGTTGCCGTTGGAACCCTCTGCATATTTTGTTGCCAAAGCAGCGAATGAGGCCACTTCGAGGAGAAGTGTCGGCAATGCGCGCGTCGCATGCCGCAACGCTTCACATTCGCTGTTCCTGGCAAATTTAGCGCGGTCGGCTCTCAAGTCAAATTTTTTTGTTTCCCTTCCGGACAGCGTGACCGTAAGCAGACAGGACAGATATACAGTAGACAGCGAGCGCGAGAAAGGCAAAGAAAGACCGAAAAAAAGCTCGCGATGTTCAAACAGTCCTCGCGTCTGGTAACGTTGCGTCAGCTGTGTACAGTAGCTCTTCTTTGGCTGTTGGACCCCCACGGAATTTGAACTCATTCCCGGCTGCTGCTGCGAGCCAGACAGTGGAACATTCAACACACGCAGCAGCTGCGTGCCGATGTCAGTCTTCTCTGCGAACATTTTTCAGTTTTTTCTTTTTACGTAGTTTCATTTCTTTTAACACCTCACTTCCCCACTTCTCCCAGTCCACTGTCACCATGAAGCGTTCTTGCAAAAGCGCATTTGAAAATTGGAGGCGAAAAAAAAAAGAAAAGAAAAAAAAAAAAAGGGTCGAGCTGATGCTCATCTGACTTGCAACGAGACTGCACGCTGCAATCTCAGGGTGTAGCGGTTGACTTTTGACTTTTGATGTTTGATTTTATTTTATTTTTTTTGATTTTTTTTGATTTTTTTTTCTTTGAATTTGGCTGCTCATGTTCCTCGAAAGGGCTCATTTGCCGCCGCCGCCTCATCAATGCGATCCGCGCCCACAGCTGCTGGTCCTAGTTCATTGCTCAGATGCTACTGTAGTATTCACCGTTGTCGACCTTTGTTGCTGCTGCTCTTCCGACGTCGACGACTTTCGTCTGCCACACCATTCGTCGCCATCTCTCGGCTCGAGCATTCACGTACACAGTGTCTAAACCTAGCTGCTCGGCGTCAGCTGGCAACTGTCGGCTTTGTGCAATTCAGCACGACGAGAAGCGAGCTCATCGCGACGACACCTTCCTCTCCACGACTCGATATCCGATTCCGCGTGCTAGCGGCTCTACTCGACACCTTCAAAACTACCGCAGCAGCTACACTTCAGCGAACGGCCGGCCCGCTCCCCATGCCTCTGCTCAGATAGCAAGAGCGACTACACGCGCTCGACGTGCTCGCCTTCCCTCAGTGACGACTCAGCTCATCGCCGACATAGCAGAGAGTCGCGGCATATAGAACCATATACGATCAACACTGCCGACCGCGCGAATGTGCTAAGATACCCTCCGGACACTCCAGAGCTTCCACAGTCGATGCCTCTCGAACAAATTCGACCCGTCGCAGCGCTCAACTCATCCGAGTCGCTGCGGCGCGCCAGCTACTTTGACTATCCCGGCTCCTCCACTGGTAGCTCCCCCTTTTCCCGCGATGAGGCCCACAGCGATTCCGACAGAGAAAATGGTGACGAAGACGGCGACGAAGCTTACTCCGACCGCTACAAGCGAAGTTCCTCTTCTTCACGCAAGAGCGAGTCCATGAGCTTGGCCAAGCTCGGTGGCGTAGGAGGCGTCACACGATCTGGCAGTTGGGGTCGCAATTCCTTGCCCGAGTCTTCTCTCTCGGCACGGCAGTCCGGCGACGAAGCACGGCCGTCGCTCAAGCCACTCCGATCCTCGCTAGCAAGGTATCGGGAGGATTCCGAAGACGAAGAATCGGATCATGTTGGGGAAAGCGACAGAGCAGGGACTTCGGGTATTGCGTCCTCTTCTTCAACAGCTGGCATGCCCGAGCGGCGAAGCTCAGAGGGCGACCACGTCACCACCGCAGTTTCGTCGTCTCGAAGCGATCCGCGACTTTCACGTTCGGCAGATCGACCTGCCCCCTCTATGGCTCCAACTTCGTCGCGTGCATCCACCGCTTCCTCTGCTGCCGCATTTTCACTGCGCTCTCTGTCTAATCGGAACTCGAGTGGCAGCATTTCCAGCTCGGCTTCTTCAGTCATGTCAAGAGGCGAGCTTGACCGCCTGGCGCCCGCCCCGCCTGCTGAATCGTCCATCTCTCTCGACACGGCACTGGCCCCCAAATCCCACTCCGACTCGATCCTCACACGCTCCTCGTCCTCCACCTCTGCGACACTTCCATCAAGCCCCTCACGCAGGAAAGCGGCTGACGAATCTAAGCGCAACAGCAGCGAAAGCACAAACACGGAGAATGCCGGAAACGCTTCGCCTCCTCGTGCTGTTCGCGGCGTCCTTGCAGATGAGCACGTCCGAGCAGATTGCGAAGCTCCAACAAAGATCACAGCATCGCCAACACCGGACACTGTAGCGCGAGAAGCAGCTGATGAGGAGGCAAAAGGCAAAGACCAGCCTCCACCTGCTGCCGCCCAGCTACTTTCATCACCACTCACGCTCGAGCGTCCAGCGCTGGGATGCCCGGGATCAGAGACAAGTTTGCAACCCGGCGCGGAGGAGCTTCTCTCATCTTCAGTCGCACCTAGCGTCTACTCGCCGCTTGTTCCCCGTCGTCACTCTGGCATGATCATGTTACGGTCGCGTTCGCAGCTGGCCATGCATTCCGGCCTAGCAATGACGTTTGCCAGCGCAGGTGGAGGTCGAGCTGCCGCTCGCGAGCGGGCTCGTAAGCAGACCGGCTGGGAGAACGCGCCCTTCAGCGTCCTCGAAGCGCAACGACACGCGCGAAGCTTCGCATTTTCGCAACCTGCATCGCCTGGTACTACAGCTGCCTCAGTTCCATGGGATGCTTCTGCGGCTGCAACCTCTTTACAACCCGCCGCCAATGTGACAGAGCCAACAGGTACCCTGTCGCCCAAAGTCTCATCGCATCCTCTGGATCGTTCAGTGCCCTCGCCGCAATCCTCACCTTCTCTTCAGCCTCCTCTCACAAACGCAGATGTCGCCGGGACTGCATCCCAACCAGCACCCCTGTCGCGCCAAAAGTCAGAGCACACACTTTCTCGCGCAGCTTTGGCTCGGTTGGATACAGTCCTTGGAGGGTATTTTGGCAACGATGTCCCAGAACCGGCCGTGCCGGCCTCAGCAGACGCAGCCACAACCTCGATGCCCGTAGGTACTAGGATGCAGCCCGTCAGATCGCCTTCTGGCGCTGCCATCTTGGGCTCCAACGGTCTCCTCAGGACGCCTACGACCGAAGAGTGGTCGCGCTACCTCGAAAGCCAAGGCGTCGCATTGGCTGGGAGAAGAAGCAGATCGGGCACCAACTTGAGCTCGAGCTCATCAGCGCAGCGTGGAAGTCGTCTAGCCAAGTCAGGTCTGCAATCCTCTTCGAAGTCCGACCTTGACGTCGGCGGCGGCGACTATGGCGATGACAGTGATCTAGACAGCGACGACTCGGATGATCATGATCTTGGCGTCGAGGTCATGGAGAAGCTCAAGCAGCTCGGACTTAGTCGTGCTGCCAGCAGGGCAGGCTCCGTCTTAGGCGATGAGCTGGCTAGCCTGCACGAGGAGGATGAGGACGACCTCTCGCCCGTGTCACCCCAAGGTCACAAGGATTTCACCCCTCTCACCCCTCTCGCCTCGGATGCCAAGGCGTTGCCGCAGTCACAAGACGCTCCCGTCACTATGCTCAGTTCCAGTCCTAGCACACCTCAGGCCACGCTTGATCGAGGACCAATGCTGCGTCTACCGCGCAGCAAGAGGCCGACGGTGTCCGGAGAGATCCAAGGCGGGATGCAGCTTTATCCGCAAGACTACAAGGGGAAGAAGAGCATTGCTGACTTCGAGATCGTGTCGGACGTTGGACGCGGCGCTTACGGATTGGTCAAGAAGGCCAGGAAGAAGGGTCCTGACGGGCGTGTGCAGGGCGAAGAGGTGGTGATAAAGTACATCATCAAGAGCCGCATTCTCGCCGACTGCTGGCGCAGACATCGCGTCCTCGGGCCTATCCCGGTAGAAATCCACGTCATGGATCAACTTAGGAGGATCGTCTTTGTGCCACCTTCCAAGCCACGACCTTGGGCGCCAAAGCGTCCCAAGACACTGGAGGAATATCGAGCGCGCAAACGACTTGAAGCGGAACAAGAAGAGGTGCGGGCACAAACGGGCGCCCACGCAGCAGTAGCCACGTCGACCTCGCACCCGAACATTTGCAGGATGCTCGACTTCTTTGAGGACCACGAGTTCTACTATCTCGTCATGCCATGCTTTGGCCGCGGTCAAGATCTGTTCGACTATGTCGAGAGCGCACCAGACGGTCTCGCGGCATCACAGTGCCGAAGCATCTTTGGCCAGGTAGCTGATGCGCTCTGGTTCCTGCACGCCAACAACATTGTTCATCGCGACATCAAGGATGAGAACGTTATCTTGGACGGCGAGGGCAACGCACAGCTCATCGACTTTGGCAGCGCGGCTCACGTGCGACCGGGTAAGCTGTTTGACACGTTCAGCGGCACCCTGGATTACGCTGCCGCCGAGATTTTGCAGGGCGAGAAGTACGCCGGGCAAGCGCAAGACATATGGGCGCTGGGGGTTGTCGGCTTTGTGCTCCTCTGCGGAGAATGTCCGTTCTGGAATGGCGAGGAGGCGGTGCAGGGGCTGGAAGAGGGCACAAGAGCGGCACAGACCCTGAAGGAGCGGTGCATGATCGCACGCGGCGGAATGGCTGATCCAGAGGCAGACCTGGAAGATCAAGATCTGGACATGGCTCCGCTCGACCCGGCATGGTCGCGATGCAAGGACAAGGAAGGAGCTGAGCCGGATGGAGGTGGAAGGGTCGACGACTTTGTCGATCTCATCTCGCGCTGTCTCGAGCTGGACCCGGACATGAGGCCATCCGCTGAGCAGATCTGCCAGCACCGTTTCCTGGCCGGCTATGCGGGCTGGACAGGTCGGCGAGGATGGCAACGGCTCAAGGCGCCTCTCGTGCCATCTTGCACCACCACGAACGATGGCAAAGGCAATGCATCGGCAGCGGCCGTTGTGTCTCCAACATAAGGATAGTGGAGCGATAGACGCAAGTATAGAAAACCTAAACCTGTGCTAGCTACCGTTCAGATCTGTGGCTGGACACGGCAGCCTTTACGAAACCTGTAGTGTGAGATTACATTCACATCTGACTTCTGTGAAACGCACATACACACAAGCGATGCTTACTGAGGTATAGGTACTGATCGACGAAACGTCGACTAAACTACAAACTGTGCGAGACGCATTGATAGTGTTGAGCTCCTTACTCTCCAACTCGCTGAGGCTCATCAGACATCTTCTGGGAGACCCGAGGGTAGCCTCTCCAAAAAAAGAAAAGAAAAAAAAAAAAAAAAAAAAAAAAAGAAAGAAAGAAAAGAAAATGTCTGTTGAGCGAGGACAAAGGACCACCAACACACACCAACACGGGCACGCCTGTCGGCCCTGTCTGCATGCATAGCGCGGCTCCTAACATCACCAGAGAAATAGACAGGCAAAATGCGAGACTAGCCAAAACTCAAGTAAATGGTAACGTTAGCCACAAGCTCGCTCCCTCTCCTGACTGGCAGGGCACGAATGAAGCGGCGCCGGCACCCTGTGGCTCCTGTGAAACAGCACTCCAACACATCGCTCGCTCGTGTATCAAACCCACTTTTCACTCTTCACCATCAACTCCCTTTACAACAGCATCTTTACTGGCGCAGCTCCATTCAGCACTCACGCAGGCGGCAGCACCTTCCGTTTACCCGCTACTTTCTGCAGCCTCGGCCCAACCAAAGTAGATCTATCAACAGCTGCAAAATCCTGCATCAACAAGCCTCTATATAATCGATGCTCTGCCATTGAGATCGCCTCCGCCTCGAACTCGGTCGTGACGACGCTAACTCAACATCGCAATGTCTGAAAAACGTCGACCTCTGTCACTGCAATCGTCGCGCACACGTCAGCGATTGCCAACGCTGGCCGAGGTGCTCGCGCGTCGCACCCTCCCTCCGGTCGACCTCTACTGCTTCTACCTCTACTTGCAACGGGAAGCGGCCGAAGATGCGCTCGACTTTTGGCTCGATGTTCAGCAGCATGAGAATTTGTGCAGGGCTTACTTCAAGGATTTGCGCAAGTCGGGCAAGTCGGTAAAGGAGGATTGGCCACAGTACTATGCTGAAGCGATCGAGCGCGGCAGTATTTACAACAAGATCAACGGCATCCATCATCAGAGCGGCGACGCTGCTGGTGGTAGTATGCGCAAGGCTCCAGAGACCAGCTGGGACCACCAGAGTCGCGTCGAGAGTCCTGAAGGCAACTACTCGACACTGTCGCACGCACCCAGCCCCATCCCAGCTGCCGCCGGTACCTCAGGGGTCGGGGGTGCTTCTGGAGCGCCCTTGTCAGCTCCTCGATTCCCTGGAGATCCCGACTACCTCGCACAGCAGACTCGTGCGGAAAGGAAGAGCATTCTGGCCAAACGAGGCTCCGTCGCTCCCACCGTCATTTCGCGCTCTGCCGCCATTACACGTACTGACCTTATCGCGTCCGCCGAGCGGATCTATGCCAGATACTTGCTTCCAGGATCCGAGAAGGAGATCTACCTTCCCGCACCGCTCCGCATCAACTCGTTCCCCATTTCCTCGTCCACCTTGCCGCATCCGCAAGACGCCGAGCAGCAGCGAGCCCTCGCGCGCATCCCCGACATGTTCCACGCGCAAAAGGAGTACGTCTTCCGCACCATGGAAGCCGATGTCTTCCCCCGCTTCCTCCGCGCCAAAGCCTTCGGCAACCTCACACCCATCTCGGTCCTTGTGCGCCTCTCGCTCGGCCTCCTAGCGCTGTGGGTCGCATTGGCGACAGCTTTCAGCTTTATCTTCTTGGACGTTAACCGCGCGAAACGATGCTGGGTGATTTTACCATTTGCGGTAGCAGTGCTGCTGTTGGTCTCGCACCAGTACGAGCTGGATCCGGTGCTGGCCTTGTTGGCGCAGAGCGAGACGACGCCGTTTAGGTTGATCAGGGTGAGGGAGCCGTATGTGCATAGGTTGCTGTTGCAGAGGGCGGCAGGCGTGCTGTTGTTGGTGGCGCTGGTGACGGCTGCGTTGACGGTGCTGTTTGTGTTTGTGCCCGGTCATAGGCTCTAGGTGCCACCACTCAGGACAATTCCTTTCACTTCTGTTGCAGTCATCCATCGTTTCCTGTCGCAGCCATGCCAGCACAGCCGTTGAAGGACTTGGTACGGGTTGCTACGTCCTCTCGCAAGAGCTGACATTTGGCTCGCGCACTCACACACTCGTTCATCCGACCTCTTTGTCTGTCCTTTCGCTTCGCTTTCTAGCACACTGTGCGCATTGATTCCCATGTAATTGCATTCGTTTTTTTTTCATGCGGTTTGGTTGTGAGCGTTGTGTGCGTGGGTAGAGTGAAGATTGGACGGATGGGATGAGCGGGATGAGCGGGGTGGCGTTTTTGGGAGTGCAGGAGGGGAAGGGAGATGCGAGCGTAAGAGGTCTGGACTGGTCAGCGAGTGTCGGGTTGAGGAGGCTTGGATTCTTTGTGCGTCGGTGGCGGGGTGGGGAGAAGGTAGGAAGACTGCGCAGTGCGATTTGACGACGCCGGTTGCAGTGTGGACAACCTTGGGGGTGGATAGCGTGGACGTAAGCTGAGCAACTTATCACACAGAAGCATCACGGAAAGGCTCAACGAGCTGACACGTGCTACCAAGAGAGTTCGCACTAGAGAGTTTAGCTAAACATTTCACGAACCGCGGAGGCAATAAGGAAGAGCATACAAGCACACATGTTGTTGTTTGAGTTGGCGCAACCATCAACGGAGTCACGAACGACGCAACCAGCAATGGAGCTGTTTAGATCTTCACATGGGCAACACAGACATGCCACTCCACAGTGCGGCGCTTGTCGAAGCAAGACTCCAGTTTCAGGGCAACATACACAGGAGAGTCAGCAAACCCGATCCGATCCCATTTATTCTTGATTCGCTCATGCGCAGGGTACTTCCAGCACTCGTAGATGACACCACTGTAAGGCGCCAGTGAGCACATGGCCTTGCTCGTCTACAACTGTGGAATTCGGGCCCAACTCGCTACACGCACACACAAGGAACCAGACCTGGTAATGGTGATTCTGTTCGCAGTGGACACCTGTAATTCGATGAGAGCTGTGCGCAAGCACAGCGAGGTATATATACAGTACAACAACCAACTCCGCTTATACAAGCAACATGGTGTGTACATGAACTACTAGACTTTTGCAATTGGACATGAAACTATTGAGAGAGGTGAGACCATAGCAAGATGAATGATGAGAGAATAAATGCTGCAATAGGGGAGGAGGTGATTTAGAGGAAGCGGCCGAACTTGGTACCGTCGACCTTAGCGTTGGCCTTGAGCTCACCACGCTTGACGATGGTGTAGGCCTCACCGGGGGTAACGTATGCGGCCGCCTTGGCGTTGATCGGCTTGACGCCATCAGCAGACTGCTGAGCCTTGAGCTGCTCGGAAGCAGCGGCGACAGTGCTGGTGGTGACCATGGGCGTCTCGTCGGTAGGTGTGGCGGGGGCGGCGAAATCCTCGTCGTCCGAAGTGACGGGCGAAGGGGGAGCACCGGCAGGGCGGTTGGCCGAAGTGCCGGTGGCGCGGTTCTCGCGCTCGGCCTTGGCCAGCTCATCCTTGGCAAGCTGGTAGCCACCGTCAAGGACACCGACGCGCATCATCGAGAGCAGGTTGTGGGCAGCGTTCGAGTGGTCATAGACACCGCCAAGGAAAGCGGTGGTGGCGTCCTTGCCAATCTTGCCAGTGAGCAAGTGGCGGCCACCAGGGTGCTCGTCAATGAACGAGGAGACATCGTGAATGAAGCCATGAACGACGATGAGAGGGCGGGTCTTGGACTCCTCAACAAAGTCGTCCCACGAAATGACCGGAAGGTGTGCCGACGACTTGGGCCACTCGAGCTGCTGACTGAGCTCGTGAGCCTTCTGGAGCTGCATCGCGAGACGGCCCTTCTTGACCTCGTTATCGGGGAAGGTCTTGAGGTGGCTGGCAAGGCCAAGCTTGTACATAGAAGCGATGAACCACTTGGTGGGGTCGAACTGGTACCACTGGACAGCGTTACGGTAGTCCATGGGGAACTGGTGGTGGAAGTTGTGGTACCCCTCGCCGACGGTGACGAGAGCGGTGAAGAAGTGGTCACGAGGGGTCATCTTGTTGTCGAAAGTAGCTTCACCAAGGTAGTGGGCGAGCGAGTTGACACAGAAGGTCGAGTGGTGAACAAAGACAAGTCGGAGCATACCAGCGAAGAAGAAGCCTCCGCGCCAGTCACCCCAACCAAGACCAGCAACCAGGGTGGGAAGACCGAAGCCGAAGAAGAGAAGCATCGGGATGTAGAACTTGTGCTGGAACTTGATCACAGGGTTCTTGCGCAAGTCTGAGATGTCAGCGACACCGGGCTTGCGGCGAGGCTTGATAAGCATCCAGCCAAGGTGCGACCAGAAGAGACCAAAGTGAGCTCCGTAAGGGTCAAGGTCGGTGTCGGTGTAGCGGTGGTGGGCACGGTGGCCACGGGCCCACCAGTGGATGGAGCCCTGGACGGCACCGGAACCCATGCATGCGAGGAAATATTGGAGAGGGAGTGTGGCGTTGTAGGCGCGGTGAGCCCAAAGTCGGTGGTAGCCAGCAGTGATACCGAGGCCGGTCAGGAAGTAGTAGCCGAAAGTCCAAGCAGCGGTGTACTTGTTCCAACTAGTGGTGAAAAGACCGTAGACGGCGAGGATAGGAGTGATGGTAAGTGCAAGGAACGAGACCCACTGGATCTCGCTGAGGATGTTCTTTAACTGAACGGGAGGGAGCGGCTTCTCGGTGGCGAGCACGCGAGAGACGTAGTCGTCAGGGATGTTGGCATCGGCAAACTCCTCCTTAGGAGCGGCCTGCGCATCCTTGGTAGCGGTCGTGGACCTCTGCTTGAGTTCGGCGGCCATGGTTGCGACGAACGTATATGTTATGGATGGAAGGTAGTGGTCGTGCGGAGAACAAAGATGGATGCGGAGGCTGGAAGGATACTTATATGAATCTGCCGAAAAAGCTTTGGGCGGAGCAAATTCGAGGCAGCAATTCAGTACATGCGACAGACGCGGAACTCTGCAGGATGAGGGGAAAAAAAATGAGAAGCCTGCTCACACTGCACGGCATTGGGCCCACTCAGGGCGCATGAGCAGGGCAGTGCGGAACAGTCCAGTACTTCACGACAGGGGTCAACGGTGAACGTCGGCCAGGGCGTTACCGAATAGGCGCAGGGGACAAGTGGCAAGACATCCAACAAGTTGCTTTGCATCTCGGTCAAGGGTTCGTGGAAGGCGACCAAAGCTGGAGACGTGTCTTCGGAAGTTATGGCCAGATGGCCAGAACAGCCAAGCACCACAGCTCACAGCTGCGCAGAGACATAGGAATCCTGAGGTCGGAGCATTCAAATGCGGCTTGCCCGCCAAATGTGGGAAGATGGACATGGCAGAAGGGCCGGGGCTATGTTGCCACCAAATTGTGAAGCAACGGCGAAGAAGGCTGGGGTTCCAAAAAGTTGAATCGGCGAAGAGACAAGATTGGGCGGCAGACTGACCAACTGTCCAACTACGCATTGGCTTGACGGGAGCGCGATTGTTCGTCAGTTTCCTGGCGGGCTTCAGCCAAGCGATTTTGGCAAATTTTCAGGGACAAGTTTCACACATCTCGGAGGCAGCAGGATTAGGAGCATGTTGGTAGGAGGCACTAGCCAAGTCTCGCCAATTCAACATTTTTGTTGGGGTAAAACGTCTCCTGCACCGTGCGCAACCATTACCCACGCGTCCTAGCCTCCGTCAAGCGTGCGTCTGAGTGGCGACTGTGGCAAGTGCCCCTCTCGAAGCTATTACGATCTTACAGCTTTTGGACGAGGCACCTGCACCTGATAAGCAGCCTCTGACTATGCTGTACACATCTGATTGATCCAGACCATGGCCTTTTGCTCAACTGTGTTTTGTATCACACCATGAATCCGTGGTCAGTCAGCAGTTCCATGCGAAGTGCACAAGGGAAAAACATATCGGGACGACATCAAGGCGTCAGGCGTGGCCAAGTCTAGCGACACTGCGTTCGCCCATGACGCCCCTCGATGGTTTAACAAGCTTTGCTATGTGCAGGCAACACATTCTGTCTTGCCATGTGGCTACCGTCCGTTGCTGTACACAGAATCACACCATGCTTCATGCCTTTCGTCATCGACAACACTGGTTCTCACGTTCAAAGATTTGTAACCAGGACGTGTGGGAAGTCACTCATCATGCTCGCCAACCGACCTCGCCTGTCCGACCACAATGATGAGGTCTAACGTCGCTTAGCTCGGACCGATAGGGAACAATAAAGCTTGTGGGTGTTAGGTAGTTGGCCAACGGAACTTATGCACAATCCGGAGGTTATGAGACCCGGAGCTAGAAGTGGGAAATTTTCCTCAACACTTTTGTTGGGAGCGGCGGACGTGTGCATAGGTGACCATACAGCTTTGCGTCCTTCTCGTGCGAATAGTTTGTCTTAGAAAGTCTAACATGAGAAATCTCGAAATTAGTCGAAAAGTGCCGCCCGGAATGTTTCACATGGATGCACGGGCTGCTCCTTGGCTTTACCACAGGTGTTTCAGCAACACCGACATGGCTATCCATGCTTGCTGCACAGACTGTAGCGGTGCTAAGACTGTCAAAAGTTGTGTGGGCCGGAGCCGGCGTTGAGGCTTGTCATCACTTGCTCGTGGTTCAGGCTGCGAATCAACTTTACGTACCGAGGCAGACATGTGATCTCTGAAGGTCAACAACGCACAACTCTACTTGCTCCCTTCCCACACATTTCGCTTTTCGCACAACGCTTTTCGAACATCGGTTTCCACGCACTGGCGTGGCGTGAGATGTGGGTCTCCACACACCGGCGTGGCGTGCCGAGATGTGGGTCTTCACACACTGGCATGGCACTTGGGAGAACACCACACAGGCCTGGGATCCGGAGGAAGGGAGGATTCTTGACCCCGCTTCGGTTGAATGAGATTGCGAGGCTGATACGACTAGACTGATTGTACAAAACGGGACTGGTAATGATGTAGAGACTTTAGACGAGGCTGACAAGGGAAACACAGAAGCAAGGAGTAGGAAAGAAAGGGTGCTCAACGCCGGCTTCGGCATGCGTAGCCTACCAGACACACAGTCGGAGCGAGCGGGAGCGGGAATCATGCACAGGTTGAAGTGTGCTTATAGCCTAGAAACAGAAGGAATGCAGATGAGGTGACTGTGCTTTTCTAAAGGCAGCAAGACCGCATGCGCTTAGTGACCAGCGGGCTTCTTGATGACCGAGGTGTCGGGAACACCAGGGAGAGGGAAGCTGGTGGCGAAAGCCTCGACGTCCTTGTTGAGCTGCTTGACAGCATCGGACTGGCGGGCAGCATTCATAAAGTCGACGAGCTTCTTGCCCGAGGTCTTCTGGATGTCGAGCGAGATCTGAACGACACGGTCAAGGAACTCGGCGACCTTCTCCATGTCCTTCTCGTTCATGGATCGCGAGGTAAGCGCACCAGTGCCGATACGCACGCCACCGGGCACAAGAGCCGAGGTGTCACCGCTGACGGCGTTCTTGTTGAGGGTGATGTGGGCAAGGTCGCAGATGTTTTCGACCTTGGAGCCGGTGAGGCCAAGAGGACGCAGGTCCCAGAGGATGAGGTGGTTTTCGGAGCCGTCGGTCTGAAGCTTGTAGCCCTTGCCAGAGAGGACCTTGGCGATGGCCTGCGAGTTCTTGATGACCTGAGCGGCGTACTCCTTGAAGGCGGGGTCGGCGGCCTGCTTGAGCGCAACGGCGATACCGGCAATGGTGTTGTTGTGGGGACCACCCTGGCAAGCGGGGAAGACGGCGGCGTTGACCTTGCCCTCGATCTCGGAGTCACGGTCCTTGCGGAAGAAGATCAAACCAGCACGGGGACCACGGAGGGTCTTGTGGGTGGTGGTGGTGACAACGTCACAGTACTCGAAAGGGTTGTTCTGCACCTGGGCGGCAACAAGACCCGAAATGTGGGCAATGTCAGCCATGAGGTAGGCGGACTGGGTCTTGGCGATCTCGGCGAGCTTGGCGTAGTCCCAGTCTCGGGGGTAGGCGGAACCACCGCAGATAACCATGCGGGGCTTGAAGAGGTCGGCGTTCTTCTTGAGCTCCTCGTAGTTGATGTAGCCGGTGGCGGGGTCAACATTGTAGGGGAACGACTGGAAGTAGATGGACGAAGCCGAGATCTTCTTCTTGGCAGTGTAGTAACCGTGGGTAAGGTGACCACCGGAAGGAAGGCCGAGACCCATGATACGGTCCTGGGGCTGGAGAAGGGCGGTGAAGGTGGCAAAGTTGGCGGTGGAACCAGAGTAAGGCTGGACATTGACGCCCCAGACCTTGGGGTCAAGGTTGAAAGCCTTGAGAGCACGCTGCTGGCAGAGGACCTCGAGCTGGTCAATGTACTCGTTACCACCGTAGTATCGGGCCCCGGGAAGACCCTCAGAATACTTGTTGGTAAGGATGGAGCCGTTGGCCTCCATGGTGGCAAGCGAGGTGAGGTTCTCAGAAGCAATGAGCTCGAGACCGGAGAACTGACGGTAGGTCTCATTCTCGATGATCTGCTGGACCTCAGGGTCAGCCTCGGCAAGAGACTGGTAGAGGATCTTGTTCTGCGTCGGGGGTCACAAAGACATGAGATGAAACAGATGTACGTCAGCGACAATGTTCAGCAGCGCATTTCGAGCATGCAACGCATGAGTGGTGGAAGCGTGCACTTACGTAGTCGGTGGGGACGGCGACGGACATCTTGGTGGCAGAGGTTGCAAATGTGCGGGGTAGGATGGTGGCAGAAGGGATGGCACGGCTTGCGGCAAGAGAAGTATTCCTAAGAAGGTTTTGGGCAAGTCTTGCACAAGGGCGACGGGCAGCCATGGAAGACAGAGATCGATGGTGGTGGTGGCTGAGGAAGGGTTCGGGATGTAGCGCTGGTTGAGCTATGAAGTCGACGTGTGCCGAGGGGCAGCCAAATTGGAATCGAGTCAGCTGCAATGTTGACCAGAGACTGCCTGAAACTGGAAGAAAGCGCACAAAATTTATGCGAGGCAAGGCGAAGAAATTTGACAAGAGAGCGGAAAAGCAAGGGCAGCGGAGCGGCGCAGCAGCGTAGAGACGGATTGTATAGTACCTAATCGGAAACGCGCAACGCTGTGGCGAATTAGAGCGCGAGCAACGGGTCTGGTTCGAGTTGTCTTCGTTGAGACGGACCCTTTCTTTTCCCATCTCTGTTAGCTTGGAGCTCTAGAAGTCTTGCCCTTTTCCGGTATGACATTTTTTCGGTGTAAGGCGCAAAGAGCAGCATTGGGCGCGAACGAAGCGGAAACGCCATGGTCCCAGAAAGATGATTGCAAAAGCGGACAATCTAGCATGCAACGTGCGTCGACTGCAGTGCACGTAGCCGGCGCTCCAATCTCAGCAAAAATGATTGTTCGAAGTCGCGCAGTTCCAGCCGCTCTCGCTTCCGTATGAGCTGTCCAGCTGATCCGCTCATCGGCTAGGGTCATCTTTGCAGAACTCTTACCGTACCTGCACAGCTGCTTGCGCTGTCTTGAGGTACGAAATGGTCCGCCACTTACATTCAGTGGTGCTGACAATGGGCACGTCTCGTTTCTGCTGACTGGGAAAGAGTGTAGAATGGTGTTGTTGGAAGTGTGGGGGACTTCTGGGTTGCTTTCCTGCTCGTTGTTCGAGTCTTTAAGTAGCGTCTGGGACGACGAGGACGAAGCCGTCAAATCCCGCACAACGTCCGACGAGATCACATTACCTCGCGGAAGTGACGAGCAGTTACCATAAACGGCAAGTTGAATATGCCATTATCTCGGGGCTAGCCCACATTGGCTCGCCTTGGACAGTTCCGAAGCGCGAAGCGGAATCTGCGGAGGCTTTGGGCGTGTGCTCCTAGCAGCCATTCCAAAATCTATGAATAGTTAGACGGCTGTATGCCACTGACATTGCTCGCTTTGTACGATTGGTGCCATTGACTGGCTCACGCCTAAGGCTAAACGATATCAGCTACCTCACCAGAGCATATCGGTTGAGTGCTGACAGTGTACTGAATCTTTTGGTATCTAACCTATCTGTCAATCCGACTGTCAGTTCAATGGAGGGTCGCCCGCTGGGATTTACAGTGCGAGAGAGCTGATGGTACTGGCCTGTCCGCCATGTGTCTCACTCAGGGTACAACACTGCACTTTCAGGTCACCTCTCTAACGCGCAAGTAACCGATGCGGTTCGGCTCAGGGACCTTCGGATTCACTGCTCTGGAATGGCCAAGCGGCGAAGTAGGCCCTAGGCAGTAAAAGCTAGGCAGTTGTTTCGAAATTAAGTAATGTAAGCATGACCATCCGTTGCTCAACTGCATCGCCTTTGCGCTTATCCCGATCTAGCCCAAGCCCGATTTAGTATCTCAGATCAAGCAATCTCCATGGAGACACCAACGAGATTCGTCAGATTTATTCGCAGTCCGCAACTGGCAAAAGGCCGATGTGGCGCGCCCTCACACGTCACCACATCCATGCCATCCGCGGATCATAACAGTCAGCTTTTCTGACGAATGAGCCTCGGATGCCCCGCTTCCCCACCCGTCGTCTCGCATCTTGTTTTGTGCAGGCCTCCTCGACTACTTTCAATAGTGAGGCTACTTGATAGACGTGGAAATGGGCATGCAGTTCCTTTCTACAGTGTGCTGATCAACGCTGTTCTGGTGTAGCCATCTCAATCCAATGAACTTGAAGCTGCAGTCGGAGAAGGGATTTTCTTTGAATGTTGGTCGGGTGGCTAGATGGATGAATGCGTGCCTGCTTGTGGCAAGAGCGCGCGTGTGGGTTGAGTGTCCAAGCTGCGTTGCGTGTCTCTCTCTCTCAGAGTGAGAATGTCCGGAATGCCTTTTCCGGACGTCACATTTTGGCGAAAAAAAAAAAAAAAAAATCACTGTTGAGTACACTGTCAGCCCGCGGAACCTGGTTCGGCTAGAATTGAACAGACGCTTCGCTTGCAGCTCACTCACCCGCTTCTGTAATCCGCCAAGCTTCGAGTTTCGAGCAGCTTAGACCGTCGGACGTGCCGCTGGCTTCGATGAGCTTGTCTCGTCGAAATTGTCTTGGCAACGACCCTGACAGCCGCAGCTCAGCACTCTCTCTTTCTCTCTCTCTCTCTCTCTCTCTCTCTCTCTCTCTCTCTCTCCCCCTCTCTCCCTCTCTAGTTTCCAGCTACGATCGCTGAGGCTGGTATCGTTTCAACAGTACTACCATCCTCATTGCCATTCAGCCGGCCATACGTACACTGTCAAGCACCAGCACCAGCATGCGGCAATAAGAAGCTGCTCAAAGTCGTCGCGAGCCGCAACCACATACCCTCTGTCGTGCCAACTGGCTGACATTCGAGGAAGCGGAAACCAGGCGCTGATTCTTGAGCGATAGCGTCAGAGGCTCTCTCTCAGCTCCTACAGCTGTCTACAGCGCACCCGTCTCTCGGACCCGCATATACACGCATACTCTCTTTCCCTGCCAAGATGGACTCTGTTCCAGCCTCACCTCCTCGCCTGGCGAGAGCGGTGACCGATCACCCCTCCCCGCAGCGATCCGCACAAAGTTCCGCCGCATCCTCGACTAATGGCCTTGCCGCTCAGCACAATGATGATGCACACGAAATGATGCCACCTCCATCATTCGGCTTCGACGGACAGTCAGTCGCAGCTAGCTCGTCATCGGCCCGCAAAGGTCGTGCCAACCGAGCCCGCACTCGCTCCGTTTCTTCCAATGCTGTCCCTGTGTCGCAACTCGCTAGCGCCAGTGCAAGGTCCACCCTCTCGCCCCTTCGCCTTGAGCTCGACAACGGGCTCGATCGCGGACCAGGCACTCCTGACTTCACGCTTTCAGCTAGCACCCCTCAATGGCGAAAAGCTGATCTCGAGCGTGACAGGACCATGTCCAGTCTCGGACAAGGCCTCCAGCTCATTTCAGAGGCTGAAAGGTCGGCCGCGGGTCCCTCGTCTAGCGTTGCAGCAGCGCGGCCACGTTCGGGAAGCGACGCATCCTCCGACTCATCGGACTCGCACAAGAAGAAGAGCGCTACCCTCAACTCCTATTCCAGGCCGCGACTCTCGACTTTGCGCTCCTTCTTTCCGTCGTTCTCGGCCAGTAACTCGGCCGCTTCTGGTAACACGCCCAACACTCCCCGCAGCGAGCAAGCAGACCTGGCAGACGAAGCGCACTCGCAATCTCAAAAGCCGCCTGCACGGCCACAGCCCCTGGTCATGCCTTCCGCACGACCTGCTGCACCCAATGGGCTAATAGGACTCAATCAAGACAGTCCGCCGCTGACACCCACAAGCGACCTCGACGAGCAGAGCGAGTACCAGCAATATCTCAACGCGTTCCGCGAGCATTTTGTACCCAAGCAGCCGATCAAGTACCACGGCGCTCCTAAGCATCAATGGAGCGTCGCGCAAGCAGCTGCGGATGCTGTCCAGGCCGACTTGGACGAGCGCAATCGCACCACACCACCCGGCTCATCGCAGTGGCCTTTTACGCCGCCTCTTACTGTCTCGAATGTCACTTCACCTGTAGCCAGCACCAGGGCCTTTTCGCCTCCGACACGGCCCGAATCGACCATCCTTTCCACTGGCGCCTACCACGGCATTCTTCCCTCCCACCTCGTCTCTGCGGCGTCCTCAGGCAGTCGCTCGACCACGCCGACTTCTTCGACCACCACCTCGACTTCAGAACGGTCGCTGCGCTTATACAACATCTTTGACGTCGACACCTACCGCATCGAAAGCGCCGGCAAGACCCTACTCGCGCTCCTACCGCGCATCCAGGTTAACCTCAGCTCCTGGCGCCTCTCGATGCCCAACTTGCGCCCCTACCTGCCTCGCCTCGTCTTCCCCTTCACCATTTTCGTCGCTTCCACCTGCTGCATCGTCTTCATGCTCTCTACTCTGCCGCTCACGCTGCCAAAGCACATCACGAGCCTCACGCTCGCCGAGATCAAGGAGCTGGCGATGAGCCTAAAGCTCTACTCGCAGAGCAGCACCAAGGCGTTTGTGCACACGCTGGTTGTGCTGGGCACGTTTTTCACGTGGAAGCAGTCGTTTACAGTGCCGGGGAGTCTGATCATGAACGTGGTGTTTGGGGCTATGTATGGGACGTATTCGGGGACGCTGTATACGTCGGTGTTGACGGCGGTGGGTGGGGTGTTTTGCTACCTGCTTTCGGCGCCGCTGGCACCGTTGATTACGGGCTTGCCAGGGTTGGCCAAGCCGTTGGATGCAATGCGACGAGCGCTCTCGCCGGGGAGGGCGAGGGCATCGGGGAGGAGCGTGATGATTTCCAACTCGCACAGCGGGTCGAACGGCAATGTGTGGACGTACCTGCTGGTACTGCGAGTACTGCCGGTTGTGCCTTACGGGCTGATGAACATCGCGTGCGGCGTGCTCGGCGTGCCTCTCGCCCCGTACGCTGGCACACTGGCGATCGGGTCTGTCCCGTGGAACTTTGTCACCTGCCAAGTGGGCGATTTGCTGCAGGAGATCGTCGAGGCTCTCCCCATGGACGGCGAGATGACGGTGGGCGGGCTGAAGGATAAGGCCAAGGACAGCGCCGGTGGGGGCATGCGCGCAATCGTGGATCGCATCTGGAACAGGGAGATGGTGGTGAAGCTTATTCTGCTCAGCGTGGCGAGCCTGCTGCCGATGCTGCTGAGCAGGTATTTGAAGCACAGGCAGAGACAACAGCAGGCGCAAGCGGACGGATATCAGGCCGTGGAGACGACGGATGAGGATGCGGATGAGGATGAGGTGGATGACGAGGAATGCGATAGGCCTGGGTCGCGTCGTTCTTCGAGGCTCTTCAGTAGTAGTGCGAGTGCGGAGGCGAAGGTGCGTCAGACTGAATCGGTCGAGTTGAGTTACCTGACCTCGAGCGATGCAGGAAGGGCGGTAGCGGTGGGTGGTGGCAGCGTTAGTCGCAACAATAGCATCCGCAACGCTTGGCTGTAAGCCTAAAGACTCGTAGATGGGCTTTCCACATACACACACGCACATATGCAAGCATCGTTAGACTTTAACCGCATCTACATTATGGTATCTCTCAGCAATCACATGCATGCACTTTCTCCAGTCATGTCCTCCGCAAGGTTATGTGCTGAGCCCGAATCGAGATCCTGTTCCTTTCCCTAGGGCGACTTCCACTTCTTCACCGCCTCCTCCACGATCGGCCTAACCACCTTCCTCCCCGCATCCTTCCTCCCATGCACCCACACCATCTGTCTGCCTCCCACGCCCTCTCTCGCGCGCTTGTCCATCTTGGGATGCTTCTTGAGCTCAAAATTCGCCTCTAGCGCCTCGCCGATCGTCTTGAACAACGCATCTGCCTGCACTGCATTCACCCTATGATCGTGCCGCACGGTCAACACGATCTCCCTCACCTTCTTGCCGTTGCGATCCTTGTACTTGTTCAGGCACAGGCTGACGTCGGCTTTGATTTCGGCTGTCCAGCGACGCTCGATTTTGAACCATGCTTTGAGGGACTGAGCTTTTGTGCGGAGGATTTGGTCGTTGAGGGAGATGGGGGTGGATGCGAAACCGAGGTGGATGTTGGGGGTGGTAGGATCGTTGGTGGTGACGACGTCGCCTTTCCAGTCGCGTCGGAGGAGGTCTCGGATGGAGAGGTGGGAGAGGTCTCGTTTGGCTTTGCCGAGTTGTTTGTCGAGCCGGTTCATGGTTTCGGAGAGGGATTGGTTGCGCCAGTTGCTTCTCTCGAGCACTCTTCGTGCTGTATACGCGTCGGTAGGGGTGGATTTTTTGGGATTGAGCCCGTCGGAATCGATAGCGATTGCATCGAGGATTAGCTCGAGCAGTTCGTGCGGCATGTGATACTCCCCCGGCCCCTCGGGCGGACCGGGGATGGCCTCGAGCTCATCCAGCATCTGCCTGGCCACCAACGTCGTGCAACTCGCCACCTGCTCAAAGATCCTCGGCTCCGCATGTGGCGCAATTCCCCGATCCACATGGTGATCAATAATGCCCAAAACCTTCGCCCCATTCCACACGCTCAACGGCAGCGGATGGTCCACCAGCACAATCCCGGCCACCACCTTGGCTACCTCCCTCGGGTGTGCAGGCAGCTCGTCGATGGTGAGCAGATCGCGGTGGCCAGAGGACATCTTTGAGTTGTCCAGTGCCACCTTGTTCTCCGGTCGTAAATCCAACGCGTCGAACGGGGTTTGGAGAAGGGCGACCGCTTTGCGAGGGTGGGGATGGTGGAGGGTGGAGTGAGAGAGGTGGTAGGCCCAGGTTAAGGCGGCGGTCATGGAGTCGAGATCGCCGCCTTCGTTGCCCATGACGATGGTCCATTCGGAAGCTTTGCCGGCAACATAGTCGGAGAGGAAAGCGAGCTTGGTGGCTTTAGACCACTCGGAGAAGTGGCCCACGCCTTCTTCCTTGGTCCAGTAGTCGGAGGGTCGCGCTTCGCCCGAGCCGAACGTGTCAGGGGATGCACCGTAGATTGCAGCAGGGTATACAGGGTGCTGATTGAGGGAGAGCGATGTGGGTTCGACGGTGTTCTGGACAGCAAAAACCGCCTCGTTAAGCTGCTGCTTAGGCACCGCACGACTCTGCGCCAACACAGCTGCTAGCCCCAACACCAACACCACTGCCTTGAACTTGTTCACCGAAGACCGGAACAGTACCATCTTGGCAAACCGCTATCAGCCGCCGCACTCTCCGTGATGCTTTCTGTCTCACGATGGATGTGTAAAGATGATGGAGAAGGAGCAGGTGACGATGGTGGTCAATATCCACCATTGGAGCGAATCGAGCGCTAAATTTAAATTAGAGAGGGGGGGGCAGAGTGTGCATGCGTGTGCTTTGGCCGCTCTCGCCTTCTGACGGCAGCTCAAACACTGAACGCGAACGAGGGTTTTGTTCCCAAGTGGAGGGAAAACGGCGCTAAACCCAGCCTTTTCTTCATCCCATGCCCAGAGTCACGCAAGGAGAAACACACGCACCGAAGCGAGAGAAGCTCTAAACTCAATTCGACAATCCAAGCAGCCGAGCCTTGTCTCCTATTCCTGACATGTCTTGCTTCGCTGTGCACATGCGCCCGCCAGCACACACTTCATCATATCAGGTCATCGACAAGGCGGTTCAGGATCGATTGCGGTGTAGGAACAGAAGGCGTGGTACTGAGATCATATGGAAGAGGCGCGACGTCATCTAAGACATACCCAACCTTCTTGCGTGGTCTGGGCACGCCGATAAGACGCATGATCACCATCCCCAGGTTCCAGCCCCTACAACCGTGTCAGCACCACCACCGGATCGAACGCAATCAGAAAGCAGGGCGCGCAAGTGTCAGTGGGCATGCGTTGAACACTGTCGTGCCAGTCCAGTCAGCTTGCAGGATGAGAAAGCTACAGATTTAGGAGGGAGGACCAGTCGAGTAAGGCGCAAAGTTGGGCTGAGGTGGCATGTAGCCCCACCCATTAGGCGCCGGCGCCGGCGGCGGGCCGCCTTGGTGGTGAGGGGGACCAGCTCCCGGTCCATTGGACGCCATGGGTCCCATCTGGAACGGCAAATGAGGTCCAGGCGCACCGTGCGGCATCATTCCACCTGGCATCATGTGCGGAGGCGGCGGGGGGAACGCGAACGGAGGGTTAGGCTGGAAGCCACCAACACCACCCATGCGACGATCGTAGCCGCCTTGGTTGGGATGAGGTTGCGAAGCTTCATTGGCGCGACCAGACCCTGGCAGACCGGCCGTCAAGATGGACAGCAGGTCGTTCGTAGAAGCTGCCTGAGATGGAGGCGACTGAGAGCCAGGCCCGCTGGGAGGGGAAGAAGGCTGCAGCATCCGCAGCAAAGCATCCCTCTGTGGGTCGTTTGCACTGGGCCCATCCTGGTGCGCGCCACCGCCATGCGAAGGAGCCGGGCTGCCGTCAAACGAGGTAAAGCTGCTCTGAGACATACTTCTATCATGCCCCATCCCAGCACTGAGCATCTGCAACAGCTTCTGCGCCTGTCCAGACTTTTGCGGGCGCGGAGCTGGCAGCGGCGACTGGCTTCGTGATGGATCGTTGTTGAGCATGCTTAGCAGTGAGTTGGCGTTGGAAGCATCGTGACTTGCCGGAAGCCCAGAGTGCGCGTCATTTGTCGGAGCTGGACGGTTGAGGGATGCCAGCAACAGTGCAGCGCGGTCCTGTACCTCTGCGGCGTTGGAAGGTCCACCTGCCTGACCTTGCGGTACTGCGTTCGAATTCATCAACAGCGTGAGAAGCTGCTGGCTGCGTTCATCGCCCGATGCTCGAATCATCTTGGCACCAACACCAGGAAACATCTGATCGAGAGTGTTGACAGCCGCTTGCGCTTGTCCAGCTGTACGAGCGGGCTCTGACGTCGGAGATGACAAGCCGAGCAGCGCCTTGAGCTTGTCACTTGTCGGCGGGGCCGGCAGAGGTGCAGACTTGGCCTGCGCCGTCTTGTCCTCACCTGAAAAGGAGGGGAAGAGCGAGGAGGTGTCGACGAACGATGGCACCACCGAAGCATCCGCTGTTTTGGCTGCGGAGGGCATTTGCGATGTTGCGGTGTGGCTGGTATCGATGATGGGCTCCGACTTGCCCGATGGGCGGTTGGGGTGCGATGCTTTATTGGTGTGGATCCACTGCTTCAGGCGTCCGATGAAGGGCGAAATGAGGTAGAACTTGCCGCCCATTCCCACAGGCGGGTCTTTGGACTTCTTCCACGTCGGCAAATCGCTCAGCTTGAACCATGCGATCTTGGAGATCTCTTTGCGCGTCAGCGTCTCAAACTTGGTGCTCTCTTTGACGCCCGGCACGATGTAGAGACGGATGCGTTGCTCGCGCATAGTGAGGTCCAGGTAGTCTTTGCTGTCTTCTGGCAACAGCGAGCTGCAGTCGTAGCCGGTCTCTTCGAGCACCTCGCGGATAGCACAGTCCCGCTCGGGTTCGTTCTGGTTGATCTTGCCCTTCGGGAAACCCCAAGCGGCTGACGACTTCCAGCCCTTGACCAGGAGACACTTGTTCCAGTCCTCGGCCAGTAAGATTGCGCCGCAGACGGGCACGCGGGTCTTGTACTTGAGGAACTCGTCAAAGGCCGCTTCGAGGTCTTGCTGCCCGCTACCGCCGGTGATGTATTGTTGGATGAGGGGCACGATCATGGAAGCGGTGTGCAGCAGGGAGGAGGAGAAGCGTCGTAGGCCGAGAGATGGGAGAGACGGGTTGAGCGGCCGGAGGAAATCTTCGTAGAACCAGTGTGCTTGCTCCACTTGGAAGCAAATGCGCTCGATGCTCGACAGCTCGTCGGATGGAAGGTTGACGATGAATCGACTGCTGAGATCCTCCAGCGTTTCTGCGAAGGTCAGACCCTTGTAGGCGGCCAGAGGTTCCCGCTCCAAAGCGCTTGTGCTTGCCTCTGCCGGAACTGCAAGGAGGGGATGAGTAGGATCGTGCAGATGTCAGTGTCAGTACTCAGCCTGTCGTTGCAATCTCGAGGATGGGTGGAAACAAAAGGTCGAGGGTCCAAATGGGAGAGACGTCCAAGGGCGAGTGCCGCTCGGTAGAAGTGGCGCGATGTAACGAAGGACGCACAGAGAGGAAGTTGAAAGCACTGACTGTGCTTACCCTTTTGCTAAACCAGCCGAAGTCAAGCTCTGGGTCCTCACAGAGCGTTCCAATGTGAAGCCAATGGTCCCACCTTACTATGCTGAAGCGATGACGTATCAGTGAGGGACGGAGGGGGGTAGGGAAGGGGGCAATGATCGACGGCATGGCCAATCGAGGGGCTATGACTTACCTCCTTTGAAACCTCGCTCACCGCCAGTAATCTCTGGTGTTATCCACGAGCCGTCTACATACACATGAACATTATCGAAGTCAGCGACTGTGCCTTGCTGAGAAGCGGCCACAGGTCAGAAAGACTTACAGAAGTCGCCTTCTTGAGGCTTTACCTCGTCGTCGTCGACCATCTGAAGTATGGACATAGGCAACAGAGGGGTTTGACAGACGTCAGTGCTGGTTGTGATTGGCGGGGAAAAGCTCTCTGGAGGC
Source organism: Ustilago lituana (assembly GCA_928869825.1). NCBI lineage: Eukaryota > Fungi > Basidiomycota > Ustilaginomycetes > Ustilaginales > Ustilaginaceae > Ustilago > Ustilago lituana. Next base: position 1,121,958 of record CAKMYA010000002.1, read on the forward strand.
AGGAGCTGAAGATTTGCGGATACATACGCATTTCCATTGTCCAAGGTGTTCGGGGTCCGTCTGGCTAGACGCATAAAAGCAGAGGTAGTCCTTGATAGATGCAAAGCCTGGAGTAGGCTGAGGGTAGGACCAGATGCGCCCGGTGACAACAGGACCCTGATCCTTGCTGAACTGAAGATCGTGATAGGCTGCCATACCCTTCCACTCGCACATGGTGCGTCGAGCTTTGGACGGCTTGATGAAGTCCATCTTGACGCTGCTGGGCGGGAAGTAGTAAGTCGGCGGATGAGACGTTTCCAGAACACGGTAGCCTTGTGTGGTCTCTGCGATGACGAGCTCCTGCTTGGAAGGTGTGACCCAGATGACTCTCAGCCTCGCCGATGTGCGCTGCAGCGCTGGAGGCCTGGGATAGTTCCAGACCTGAGATTGCGTCAAAGCAAGCGAAAATTGGGGGGAAGCTCACGTGAGCCAAAGCGTCAGAAGATGGCTGAGTCAAGTCACTAATGGCTGGACAGGTGATGCTCACATTTTCCTTTGGCCGCGGAGGCATGCTGGACGAGCAAGTGATTCGCTATGCGTTTGGTGGAATGAGTGCTGACTTTGGTTGATGATGGTGAAAGGTAAACGATCAGGAAATGGACCGTTGACAACTTCGGGTTCAGTGTGACTCTCTCTCCGCTTTTGGGTGTTCTCTGCACGCGCGTCTCACAAAGTGGAGTTGAGCCTTGCACACAAATCGGAGCACTTGGCTGAAATTCTCAAGATGCTGCTCCCGATTCTAACCCGATCGAGCTGCTGTTCACATTGACTGCAGCTCGAGTCGAGAGGTCACATCCTGACTCTGGCTGGGACATCCTCCTGGCCAAGTCGCAGCAAACACCATCAGCATTAGCCGCGGGTGACTGACTGCCTTCCTCAAAACGGCGTATCAGCACGCAAGCGCACGTTCACATAGATGCACAGCGTTTATGGATACGAGGGGAAACCAACTTATTGCAAACGACGAATGCGGAATGAGGACACGACCAGGAACGAGCATAGAGACAACGATCAGCAGAGACTGCTTAATGCGGGGGATAGTGGACTCCAGTCGTAACGATTGGGTCCGATGCAGCAACGGGGACAGGTAGGGGGCATTTGAGGATCAGCATCCTAAAGATGATCTGTAGGGTCGTCCAGGGAGATCAAATTGTTCCACTGAGGGTGAGGTTGCTATGGACATGAGGAGGAGGTGGATCTGCGCTCAACTCTGAAAAGGAGCGACAAGAGGAGCTGAGGGTAAAGTCTGGCCCGAGGCAGGGATAGAAAGCCTTTCAAGGCTCCTCCTCCCACTCGGGGGATCGCTTGACCTGGGTGGCCATGACGGATCGCTTCGAGGGCGTCTTGATGGCGGGACCGTTGGAGATCGAGGGGTAGTATCGGCAGTTGGAGCTGGCGCCGGCGGGTTGAGCGGCAGGGGTGGGGTTGACACCCTGGTACCAGGTGGAGCCAGAGTAAACACCGGGCCACTGGCCCTCGGTACCATCGCACTGCTCAAAGACACCCGGGTCGTAGTTGGCGGGCTCGTTCCACATGCAGCCCATGACGTCGTAAATGTGGGGGCACCACTCCTTGGCCCAAGGACCGGCACGACAAGCACGGAAGCAGTACTCGGTGGCCGACATGAAGTTCTGCCACTCGGGGAGCTGCTCCCAGTTGCCAGTGTAGGCACGGGTGAAGACCTGGCCACCGACGGGGTTACCAGAGCCAGTGGCACCGTGAGGGTCGAGCTCTCCACCCTCGTCGTTGGGCTGGATGTGGATCTTGGTAAAGTCACCGGTACCGGTGATCTGGACGAAAGAAGGGGTCTTGAGGAAGTGGGCGCCGTGGATGGTGCCGTCAGGGATGAGACGGGTACCGTAACCGGACTTCATGCAGTATGAGACCATAATGGCCTCATCATCACCGACCGTAGCGTAGGTCTTGGTGTTGGGTGGACCCCAGAGACAGAAATCCTTAACCGAGTTGATGAAGACGTTCTGGCACTTGGCCTTGGGGTTGGTGGCACCGTAACGCTGCTGGCAGTCGTTGTAGCCAGTCTGACCGCCCTGGGCGTCGGTCTTAGCGGGCATGTGGGCGGGATCGTAGGCGGCGGTGACACCCAGGACGCCAGCCACGAGAGCGAGAAGAGCAGACTTGGCGAACATGGCTGAAGATGAAGGCAATTGAATTTGGCTGTGGAATGGATTCAAAGGAATGTGTTGGGTCTCGAGCGTGGATGAAGAACCTTGGTAGTGGAGAGAGCAGACGAGAAGACGAGACTAGTGGGGGGGAAGGGGAGCAAGTGGTCGGGGTTGGGGTTCGGGGGAGATGGTGGTGGTGGTGGTGGTGGTGGTGGTGGTTGATGAAAGAGGAAGGTGAAGAGTGGCTTATGGAGAGGTGGTTTGGCGGGACGAATCCTGAGGCAAGCGGATCGGTTTTGAGGTTTTGGCGACTAAGGGGGGGAAGAGCAAGGGCGCGCGGGAAAGAAGAGGGGCCTGAAACGACAGAGGGAGAGGGATAGAGAGGCGCAGAGGATATTTGGAAAGGGATAGGATGGCACGAGGCGGTGAGTGTCGATCCCAAGCGAGGGGCATTGCAACCAGATATCCACAGTAAGGCCAGAAGCGCAGCAGCGGGAGTTGCGCTTCAGAGACTGAGGGTCAACTGATCACAACAACACAACAACAACAGCAAGAATGGGAGAAAAAGAAAAAGAAAAAGAAAAAGAAAAAGAAAAGAAAAAAAAAACCCCCGGCGGAGTAGAAGGCGCAGTGCAGTGTAGCGCAGCCTCTAGCCACAGGCAGGCAGATGGGCGGACTAATTCCTGAGGAGGAATGCGCAGCTAACTTACTGTACAAGGCCCGAGGGGCAACCGAAGGCAAGCGGAGAAGGATGGCCGAAGCGTGTCCACATGCGAGGTGCATGCGTGCGCATCAATGGGGTGGATGCCAAGTCTAAGGTCGGTGCGCAGATTCGACAATTGCTGTCGGATACCCGCCGTTCTAGGGTGAACAGCACCAACTACGTAGCAAGGAGAGCTAGGAGAAAAAGAGAGACCAACTCTGTTGTCACAATTGCGGACTTTCAGCAGTTTAGATTTAGCTTTTGGGGGGGCGAGAACTCTCTCAAAAAGAACTCTCTCAAAAAGAACTCTCTCAAAAAGGAACGCGTCTCTGAGCTGACTTGAATTTCTAGGGCGAGCTTGCAGATCCAAGTCCGAATCCTTCTTTTGTTCACCTTGCTTTGTTCCTCTCAACCCTCTCTGCCTTCATGCCTCGCAAAACGCTCTCCCACCCCTCAGCGTCCCTGTTCTCCCTTTCCGCCCACATTGGTATTCGAGGAACCAACGATGGAAGACAGTGACTTCCAGGACACCCACCAGGACACCCGCGTGAAAGATGAAACCGGCAGGTAGCCGTCGCCGTGGAAACCTGACCGCATATCCTTCGTGAAAAATCGTAGCGCAGTGGCAGCGCAGAGCGTGTTTAGAAGCTGACAGGCGCCTGTTGTGCAGTTATAGCATGCGCAAGATCGAGAGCATGGGCGCAGTCGCTGGTGCAGATGGTTGTCATTGAGGCTATGTATTCCTGCAAACGGTCAAGTCGGTAAGCAAACCTAGCCTCGGGCTTCCGGTCCAAAAGCTTGATGATTGCATCTCGGGCGATCAGGGACACTAGTTCCATCTGGACGAAGAGGCGAGCGGTTCTTTTGGGGCTTGCAAACCTCCAGCGGAAAGTGGAAATGAGCGCGGGCAAAGACAATAGAGAACATTGGCGCTCTGCGCGCCAACCGAGAGTAGCGAAATCCTTCTGATGTCGAGGCCATGCCTTTCTGCCGTGTGACCTTACTGTTCCTCAAGTCCTTGCGCTGCTTTCCACTCCTGCACGCGTCTGTAGCACATGCATGGGGCAGTGCGTGAGCAGCACAAGGTATGGACGCGCAAGAAGAGTTTCAGCTGCCCATGCAACTCGACCAGTGCATACAAACATAAGCGAGCGTTGAAGTGGGATGCACTGGAGCAGCACCACCAGGGTTTGGAAATTGTGATTATTGGGAAGTGCGCGCTTTCATTCTGGTTGACAGCCCACAACGTGAAGATCACCTTCGGGTACGAGGATCGACACAACGCGTGCTTCTGAACCCCGCGTGCCTTTTGCCAAGTCACCAGCAGAACGCGCTTTGGCCCCCCGGCTCCCGACCCCCGACCCTCGACCCTCGACCCTCGTTTTGGTGAACAAAGGTCTCGCTTGGTTCTGACTCGTGGAAAGTCGCTTGCCTCTGATTGACGTCCCAACGGAGCGCAACCCTCATTTCACTATTTCGTGTCATTCTTGCGCATAGACCAGCACTTCACAGGCCCGGTGGAGGGTGCTGGTACACTTCTGATGCCGTCTAGGTTTGCGTTGGCAACACTGCTGCGCTCGAGCTTCTTCCGTGGAGAGTTGCGGCTATCCGAGGAGTGCTTCTGTGTCCTATCTGATCCGCGTGTTGGCGTTGCTTCTCAGAGCATGTCCCGCGTTGACGTTGTTGGTGGTCGGTTCCAAACGAGTCGACCGGCTTTCATCGTTGTTGAATCTGATGCTATATGCCCTCGTCGGTCAGCTCCGCAGGAGGATCATCGGTGACCCGCAGTGCTCTCGGGACCTGGTGAGCTCCGCACGCTTCGAGAAGACGGTTCCGAGCTCTCGGCTACAATTTTGGCAGCGTCTTGCATAGAATTCTACCTCGATGTCCTCCGAAACACGGCTTATACATCCAGTCGCACGAATGGATCGAACTTGAGATACCTTCGATTGTGGTCACTGTAAAGTCCTTGCTACACTTCTTAGCAAAAGCATCAGCCTTGGTTCGTTGGCTGCCGCTGTCTGAACAGGTGCCCGCACCGAAGGCCAGGAGACAGACGGCCGGTCGAAAGCCGCCAAATCGTCCGCCGGTCGAAGACCTGCGACAGCAAGGTCTACTGGCAATGCCTCAAAAAGCAGATTATTTTTGCCCTGCTTTCCTCGGCCCTATTTTCGAGCTCTTTTTCTTCTTGTATGGGCCCCAAACATTCTTCTAGATGCAACGGAAATGCTAAGGGTTAGATACGTCCGAATTCCAACTGCTGTCACGTTGGAGCGATGTAACATGCTAAATCCGCGAGATAAACTTCGCATTCCATTGCGATTCCAACAACGACGGTCGGGTGTCGGAGCACGCCATCGAGGCAATTAACTCACCCACCGAATCATGCGGCAACCCGTCAGCCAACCTCAGCAACCCTTCTTCGCGATGGTCCACTTTGACGACAGCTGCGGTCGAGAGAGTTGGGTTCAGGGTAGGAATGCCGCATTCGAATGGCAGGTTCTGTTAAGATCTGAGCAGTTAGCGGTTAGGTTTTGAATGATTTTTCTGTGATTAGGTCCGACAGCTGACTGTAAAATTTTCGAGCGGCTGGCCAGTGTCGGTCGGTGCAGAGACCCTGAAATGATTCCACCTTTGCCATTCGGATGAACAGCTGCTCAACATGCCAAGGCACAGAGAGCAAATTTGGCTGGAACAATGATCCTGTTGAGCAAGCTCTTCATTTCCGCCGGTCGCACTCACTACAGCATCGGTCTGTGCAGCTTGGCGCTGTCTTGTCGAAGGCGAAAAAAAAAGAGGTGCGAATGCAGGAAGAACACGAGTCGCTTGCGTGATTTTGGGGCCAAAGTCCGTCAACACCACACCCTGATCATCGCTGCGAAGCACCCGCAGTCCAGCTACTTCTCATCAAACCAAAAACGTGGCTAGCAGACCCACTCTCGCTTACCTCTGTCCCCACACAAGGCGTCTGCTTCGCAAGTTCGAGGTCATTAGAGATCAACCTGCACCTACAAGCATCCTTTCTACTACCATCGTCCATCCGACTTCGTATCCAATCTGTTCGTTCAAGTCCTTGTACTAGTACCACGAGATGACGGTTCCAGCCAGCAACGGTGCCTCCAACGGCCACAGCGATGCCCACACCTCCTCCATCGGCTTCTCCACCAAGGCCATCCACATCGGCTCCGAGCCCAACCCAGCTACGGGTGCCGTCATCCCACCCATCAGCTTGAGCTCCACGTTCGCTCAGGATGGCATCGGTAACCACAAGGGCTACGAATACTCTCGATCGGGCAACCCCAACCGCGACTCGTTCGAGCGTGCCGTTGCTGCTCTCGAGGGCGGCAGCCGTGGTCTTGCCTTCTCCTCCGGATCGGCTGTCACGGCTACCGTGCTCAACTCGATGCCTTCCGGCTCGCACGTTGTCAGTGTCAATGATGTTTACGGAGGTACCTACCGCTACTTTACCAAGGTTGCCACCGTCTCGCAGGGCATCCAGACTAGCTTTGTCGAGATGGACGGCCCCGAGGCCGAGGTGAGCGAGCGCGTCAATGCTGCTATCCGCAACGAGACTTCGCTCGTTTGGATCGAGACGCCCACCAACCCTACACTCCGCGTCATCGACATTCCGCTGATTGTCAAGCTCGTCCGAAACCACCCCAACGCCAGCAAGGACATCAAGATTGTGGTCGACAATACCTTCATGAGCCCATGGTTCCAGAACCCCATTGCGCACGGCGCCGACCTCGTGATGCACAGTGTCACCAAGTACCTTAACGGTCACAGCGACGTGGTCATGGGTATTGCTGTTACCAACGACGAGGCCTGGGCCGACCGACTGGCCTTTTTGCAGAACAGCATCGGTGCCATCCCTTCTCCTTTCGACTGCTGGCTCGCACTCCGTGGTCTCAAGACACTCTCGCTCCGTATGAAGGCACACGGCGAGTCGGCTCTTGCTATTGCGCAGTTCCTTGAAGCACACCCTTCCGTCGAGAATGTCATCTATCCCGGTCTCCCTTCGCACCCCGGTCACGAGGTGGCTCGACGACAGATCTCCAAGCGTGCTGCTGTCGCCGGTCCATCCGGCTCGGGCGGCGCATTCGCATACGGCGGCATGATCTCGTTCCGTATCAAGTCGGACCCCGCCGACGGTGCGCCTGCTGACAAGCTTCTTTCGAACCTCAACGTCTTCACTCTGGCCGAGTCTCTGGGCGGCGTCGAGAGCTTGATTGAGCTGCCCTCCAAGATGACCCACGGTTCGGTAGCGCTCGAGGACAGGATCAAGATCGGGATTGGACACAACCTCATCCGCGTCAGTGTCGGGATTGAGGACACGGCCGATCTTATCAAGGACCTCGAAACCGGTCTCAAGGCTGCTGGTCTTTAGACAGACCAGATCTCACCTCCTGGAAAGGCTTGTAGCTCACGATGCGGTAACGGTCACCTTAAAGTTACAGTCGCAATCACAGCCACCGTCTCATAATTGTTCTTAGAGGACAATAGACCTCGACAACGATGCCAATTCCGAGGTATAGTGCTGTGACCTGCGTATCGTGTGCCAGCCGCTAATAGGCTCTGGCGTGTTCAAAGTCGATCAGCACCACCGCCCCTAGTTCGTCGCACCAGAGCATGTTCCGAGGCGCAAGGTCAAAGTGCTGCACTCTGAAGCGGGACAGCGTCGTCTTGCACCATTGGCGTAGCTTATCTTCGGATCGTAGAGCGACCGGCAGGCGTTGCTCGGCAATCTCGAGCGAACGCTTGTGGCGGAAATTGAGGCCATGGTAGGACATGAGCAGGAAAGTGTTGCAGATGTGGCCCTCATCGATCTGTCCTTCGATAGGCCACAGCGGATACATAATGTCGTCAAACTCTGGCGCCGGTCCAACAACACCAAAGGAGACTGGGACCCGAAGAGTGACACCAGCGGCTTGCTCCCGTGTCTGCGGCACATCCATGATGGGAGGGCCTGGTTTGTGACCATGATCGATGATGGCAAGTGACCGAATATGTTCGAGGATCTCGTGTTCCTCCTCGAGAGAACCTTTGAAGTTGCTGATGGCACCTTTGCCTGCTACCGAATATCCAAGCTTAGGATGAAGGACACGGAACAGCTGGGATGTCGCACCTACACAGCCTAGGATAGGCTCCATGATGTCCTTGATCCTTCCATACCGCAACTCGGCAGCAATGTCAGCCTTGAGCTGCTCGACTGACAACTTGTGTCCGTGCTTTGAGTAGTCTGGGCACTGATTGCCAAGGGTGCAGTGGTAGTTGACGTTTGGGCAGTTAGGGTCCATAGTAGTTCCGTCCTTGAGGCTGACAAGGCAAGTGCTACTGCACCATTGTTGTGTGATAAGTGTCATACTCCGACCATGGTAGCGCTCCATACCATCCCACTCATGCTCAGGTGAGCAAGAGTAGTATGGAACGGAGCATGCAGATGATAGCATCGACACAGCAGCCTTGGATGTAGTCGCCAACTGCAATGAAGACACAGACATCGGGTTGGACTTGGAGGAAGTGGTAGAGACGAAGGAAAACATTGAGGCACTTGATGCTGTCGATGAATCTCCATAGTCAGAATCTCCATCAGACTCGGCACCTGCAGAGGTATCATCACCAGCGCTTCCTGGGTGGAGCTGTTGATTGCGACCGGAGCCATCTTGACAGCTTCCTTGTCCTCTTCTGCCCTTTTTGGAGCCCTTTCCGCTGCTTGGGCTTCTACCAGCTCCATCACCATCGTCCTCCCTGTCTCCAGCATTGGTTTTTGCCTTGTGGGCTGCACCTTGGGTCCGCAATTTGGCAGTTTCAAAAAAACCCAGCTGCTCAACAGTAGGAAGTGCCTTAGACAGTGCTGAGCTCCAGACAAGACGTTCTTGCGCTGTCATCTTGAATGCATCATCAAGCCCATGGAGGAGAGAGTGCATGAAGGAATAAAACAGCGATTGCGGCTTCCAAGTCAAGTCGGTGTCACCTGGACAAGCATTGGTGGTAGGTCCAGAGACAATGAAATACAAGAGCTCGACTGGTGCATTGGGCTGTTGTTTTCGATGGTCAACTCGGAAGAAGATGTTGGTCAGACCTGTGGTGAGAAGGATAAAGGGAATACCGTAGGCAGGTATGTAGCCAGTGATTTGACTGACACCCGCCAAAGCTTGTCGATCAACAACACCAGCTTTGCCAAGCTTTGCCATGTCAATGGTCGCCCACTGATCTGGGCCAACAGTAGAAGACTCGATTTCGGTGGCTAATAGGTTGGCATGTGCATTGCTGAAAAAATTGCGGAGTTTGTCAGAGTTTCCAAAGTGGTATGGCTTGACCTCAGCCATGTGGAACGTGAACTTGTTTTCATCCTTGCCTTGAAGGGCAAAGAAGAGATCAGAACGAAGACGAGTGGTTTCTGGATCATGGATGGAGGAAGAGCCACCAGCCTCCTTGATGGCCTTCTTCTTTTGACGATCTGGTGGGTGTGAACCAACTCGGATGCCTTGCTTGAGTTGCTCCCATGCAATACCATCAAACTTGGTCACCAAGTTAGTCAGAGCAGATTGGAGAGGGCCCGACAACGTTGTGCTCTGCTGGAGCTAAATGATTCTGTGAGCAAGCGCCTGCATGCTGGCACTGAGAATGCGTCCAAACATGTCAGAACGCACAATGCTAACAAAGCCACTTTCGTCTCGAAGATCACTTGCAGTCACCATCTTGAGAATGTCTGATAGCATGCCTTTCGAGAGATGCACAACGTTGTCATTGCCCATGATCTTCTCCAACCAATCAGTGACATTGTCATTGTCCTGCAGCATGGTCTCGTCTGGACAGACCTTGTGTGGGAGGGCACGGTTCTTGTAGAGTTTACCGATGACCCCATCTCTAGTAGGCAGGGTACTGCGTGGCATGTGGTGGAGAAAAGCATCATCGAAGACGTTGGCACACTCTTTGAAAGAGGTGAGCTCAGCTTCCTTTTTGTCGTGCTCAGCTTGCAACCTGGCTTGGCGCTCCTTTTGAAGCTCTTGATCCTTAGCATCGAGCTCTTGATCCTTAGCATCGAGCTCTTGAGCCTTCTCACGGTCCTTTGCTTCCATGAGGAGCTTGACCTTGAGACGTGTGGTAGGCGTGAAATCCTGAAGGAGCAATCGTAGGGGTGTGGGTGTGGATGGCTGGGGAGGGGCTGGCTGTGTAGTCAAGGAGGAATCGGAGTTGGCATGGTGGTGATTCAACTGCAAGCTAAGCGGGGGAGTGTGTTGGCGGCTGAGTGGGACCGAGGAAGGAGGGGTGGGGAGTTGACTATGATCATCATCCGAAGGAGAAGCAAAGGGTGAGCCAGAGTCGAGAGCTGGTGGATTGAAAGACTTGGCTACCTTCGGCACTGCATTACCATTATCAATGTCCGAAAGTGCAGGCTTGCGAGCGTCTCCTGGATGGGATGCCATGTCAGGTGGAGATGGGCACGTGAATGGTAGTGGAGAGAATGAGGACAATGTTGATAATGGTGGTGGTGGTTGGCAGCGAGGATGACAAGCGCAATGGTGGCTGAGCCCAGAGCTGCACAATGCGATGAGGGAGAGAAGGATAGTTCGCACAGCTTGTATGCAGAATGCAGACCGGAGGAAACAGGGTGAAGCCTGTATATATGCAGAGTGAACAGAGCGATGAGTAGATGCGAAAGGAGGCTTGAGACGTCAGACTCGCATGATGTATGCGTAGTATGATGGAATGGTATAGTATTCACGAAAGGGGAGAACGGAGTGAGCCCTGTATATATACAGGTGGAAGCGAGGAGATAGCGGAGCTAACGACGAGGAGACAAAACTTTTGAGGTGCCAGCGAGTAGGGTGGCGTGGCAAGTGCCTGACTAATAGTCACGTATGTGGGCACTATCCCTCCCCAAAGAAATAACACGCTGCCAAAACCATGGCGAGGAACAAAGCAAATGCGTGTGGATATTTCAAAAGCGAAAGCATGTTGCTTGCAATACTGTCCGTGTTGCCACCATCATCTCGATCCTTGTGGCCCGTCTGGACTGCAGTTATTTCCCGTCTTGCCAGCTAGACCCTCCAACAAACACGTGCGGACAGCCTTACACGCTGTTAATTCGCCGTCCTTCTCATTTGGAGCAGTCAGGGTAGGCGCCAACAGCAAGGATGATGCAACGCTCTTTCTCGACCTCAACGACCCGCGCGTGCTGGCTGGGTGATCAGCGTGTCGCCTCCAGAGTTCCTCGGCTGGCATCCAAGCTTCCGCCCGTATTTCCCGTATCACACGCCTCGACATCCGCCAGCGCCTACGCCCAGCGCGAGACCACTCCTGAAGAGGCCTATACTTCGAAGCGCAGCGCCTCAGTGTTCAGCTTGCTTGCTGGCTCCACAGCCTCAGCGCGCACCGGCCTTCGCAGCCGTCAAGCTTCGACTTGGTTTCGAACAGCAGCAGCTTCCTCGCGCTATTTGTCGGGTACCAGCACGGCCCAGGATCTGAGGCAGGAGGCCAAAGACAAGCTCGTAGAAGAGGAAAAGAAGTTCGCCAAAGAGAAGGTCAACCAGACGGTCAACGCGGAAGAGGCTAAGCGGCAGGCCAAGAACCTATCATTCTCCACCAGCAAAATTCTGTTCGCTGGCCTCGCTGTGGCGGGTGCAGCGTACCTCTTGGTGGGTGGCGGACAGACCCACGCTGAGGAAGCTAGCAAGCCCGATGATGACGCAAAGAGCGGTGCTGGTTCCAGGTAGACCATCATCACTCATATATAGTCAGCAGCTTTCGTGTAGCTCACAGCATAGGTCTATGTCACTGCAATTCCCATGCATGGTATCCAACTTCACCAAGGGCCAAGATGTAGTGGCTGGCGAGTTACGCTGGAGGAGAGCCTTGATCGTGCGGTTGAGCAGCGCTATCGTCTTGATTGTTGACTTCCTGCTTGGCGTTCGAATCGTCGTCTTCTGTGTCCGCCTCCATCTCGGCAAGCAATGCTGGGAGGCGGCCCGGTTCGGCCCCTTCGAACAGCCATACGTGACTGCGGTACAGCGGTGAGTGGGCGGAAAAGAGCATGTTAGCCTTCGATTGCGCTCTTTGTCCTTGTTCATGGTTGCTGCTGCCGTAGACCGAGGGAGGGTAGGAGAAAGAATACTTACCTATTCATCAACCTTTTCGGCTCCACCAGCTCTTTCTTCTCACCGCTCAGGGCGACCTTCTCCTCCTCGATCTCCTTGATTACCTGCTCATCCTGCTGCTCCACGCTCTCCTTCACCTCCTCCGCGCCTGAGCCTCCCACAACATCCTTGTTCGGCTTGATGCGTGGCAACTCCCAGCCCAATTTTGCACAAAGCCATTCGACAATGCGGTCGCAATCGCCCAGCAACATGATGTCGGTTGCTAAGTGCAAGATGGGTGTTTTGTTGATCAGGATCACGGGGGTGGAGTGGGGGATGTGGCCGAGGATTTCGGAGACGGGGGCGACTTTGAGAGAGGTACCCATGACGATGAGCAGGTCGACCTGCTCGCGGTCGGAGAGGAGGGCGTGGTCGAAGGCGTCGGAGAGTTTCTCGCCGAAGAAGGTAATGTCCGGTTTGAGGATGCCGAATCCTGGCTGGTTCTTTGGATCATCATCTTGGTCACTATCGTCTTCTGAGGAGCTGGCAGCTGGTTTCCAGGTCTTTCCGAGATTGCGACGCTTCTTGCTTGGCTTCCCATCACCAGTCTTGGCCTCGACTGCTTCGCGCGCCTTCCGCTGCTGGCACCGGGGGCATTCCGGCACCCGCCTCTCGAAGATCGCCTCTGCTATCTCACCGCCGTTACACTTGTACCCACACTCTGGATCCGTACAGCTGGCAGTCGCAAAGCTCCCATGGCATTGTATCACCCGCTCTATCCCCGCCACCTGCTCCAGCGTATCTATATTCTGACTGTAGTTCCGCAGCAGCTTTCCCTTCTCCTCCACCAGCCTTATAAACCTGTGCGTCGAACTCGGCGCAAAATTGGATGGAAAGATGCGGTGGGCGAAAGAATAAAACGTAGCGGGGTGAGAGAGGAAGTAGGACTTGTCAAACATGTCGGAGGGGTCGTCGAGCGGGGGTAGTGTGGGGTCGGTGGAGAGGGTTGAGTAGATGCCGGTGGCGGAGCGGAAGTCGGGGATACCGCAGGAGACGGAGATGCCTGCACCGCTTAGGACCATGATCCGGTTCCGGGTGCGGAGGAGTTCTAGAGCATCATCTACGGTGTTGTACTGGGGAAGCTTCTCGCGCCTCCGCAAGATGCGGGAGAGGGCGGTCTTGAGGATGGGGAGGAGCGTCTCTAGCTGGACGGCGCTCTCGCGGATCGAGCGGGGGAGAAACACGCCAAGCGCCAGCAAAAGGTGTTTGATGCGCAACGGGCTGGGGTCGGGGACGACATAGCGTTGGAGGAAGGAGACAATGCCGTGTTGTTTGAGGTACGAAACCATGGATGAGACGGTATCAGGGGGAAAGGAGGCGGTGGCGGCGTCGAGGAGCCGGTCGATCTCGGTGTCCGAGTCAGACTCTTCTTGGGCGAGTTCTTCGAGCGCAGAGAGCTCTTCAGAGTCCATGGAGTGGTAGGACACGTCATTCGGCGCTGGGGCTGAGGTGGAACTGGAAGCAGCAGTGGGGTGCATAGCCGTTCGAGAAGAGGATGCTTCTGTATGGCTGTCGATGCAGCCGCCGCCGCCGCCGCCTCTGCTGCTGCTGCGGCTACCGGCAACCGGCGCGCTGTTAGGATGATGCTCGTTGCTCTGCATCATATCGTCCAATTGTTACCAGTCCTAAGCCAGTGATGTAGCTCTAAAGCCTCAGTAGAGGAGTCGTTTGACACTCCGAGAAGCAACAATGTCATTCTAACGTGCCGATTTTCGCTCCTGTCCTGTTCCCGATCCAACCCTCCCGTTCTTCCAATCCAATTTCTCGCGACGAAAACCTTTCAAACTCGAAATTCGGCCCTTTAACCTGGCTGCCTCTTTCTCTCCCAATTCCCTCCGCAGCCTGTGCCTTTCTTCGCAGCCTGGAATTTTCCAACTCCAGCACACGATGGAATCTTGGTATAAATACCACTTGTCCACCCGCATGCCCTCTTCGGTGTACCCCCAACGCACTCCCTCCTTCCTGTTTCAAGGTACTTCAAAATTGCCTTTTACCATTTTGAACCATAATTCGGGAAGGGCTACATGGGAGTTGTAACCTTCAATTTTTCTCCTCTGTTCACACCCAAATCCGGCTGCTTTTCGCCTTTCGAGATCCACACCATCCAACCGCATTGGCACGCATCGCTACACCATACCCCTTTTGGCCCATTGACCACTCTGAACGAAGCAGCAGGCGGACGTACGGGTCTTGAAGACTTCGTACCTTCGCGTCAAGTGTTTTTGGAGTCGGTCGAGGGGGTTTGGAGGAGCCAAGTGTTGGATTGCGCTTGCGGGAACCGGGGTCTCGGTAGGTTGAACGCTGGTCGAGGAAAGTTGGCTGGCCCGGCTTTCCTTGTTGCTTCGTTACTAAGTTTGGTTTGCAATCAATGTATCAATCCTTCGCCTGAATCTGCTCCTCGCCATGTGAGAAAGCGTGTTTGATGTTGCGTTGCTGTTCGTCGACTCGGCCCTCCTCAGCTTGTGAGATGACGCTCAACCAGCTCCTTGTCCGCCGAGCCAGAAGAACTTGGGTCCCACAAAATCGTGCCCCACCACACCATGTCCAACGCCCATGTCCTCTTCAATCCCATACACCCACCACCGTCACACTTCTACCATCGCAACGATAAAACCTAAAACAGTTGCTTGCTACAGGCTACAAATACAAAATGATGCAGATAGCGATAAAGAGCCTCCAATGAATACAACGAGCCAACTAACCGACAATACCGAACCTAACCCCAAGACGCCACGATGCTCCGCGAACCCAGAGAGTTTACTTGCGACGGCGCTGCTGCAGCGGCCCACCCTTTCCATTCGCGCCGATCTTGGGCCCACGCTCCTTGGACTTGGGCTCGACAGGGTCGGGTTTGCCGCGGCGCGATTTGTTCTTGACGTTGGCGTGCGTGTAGTAGTTCTCAGCCTTGCGTTTGCTGGTTGTCATGCGCGCTTCTTTCTTGGTCTTGCGGCGTTTGTCGGCTTCCTCCTCTTCCTTGTCCTCGTCGGCGGCGGCAGCGATGCGTTTGCTAGGGGAAGAAGACTTGGCAGTGACATCGCCAGCAACCTCCTCTTCGTCAGCTGCATCTTCGGCATCGGAGCCGCCCTGGAAGACGTCGTCCCAGTTGAGGTCTTCGAGCGCATCAACATCTTCATCCTCGTCGTCATCATCATCATCGTCTTGATCGACCTCGTCGTCGCTGTCGAAAGTGGCGTCTTCATCAACGGCGAGTTCGGGCACGGGCGCATCGGCGGCACGTTCCATGACGTAGTCCTCCGGTCGACCAGCCTCGATGTCCTCGCACGTAAACTTGGTCGCGACGGCGATCTGCTTAAGCGGCTGCTCAACACCCTTGACCGTCTTCCTCTTGAGAAGCTTGTCGGTGGCGGCATCCACCTCAGCAGCAGCGGCAGTCTCGCTGGCCTCAAGTGCAGCTCCAACCTCTTCCGTGTTGGCCTCGGCTTTGCCTTTTGCGGACTTCGCATCCTCTGGCGACGTAGGCGCGACAAAGAATGGGATCTTACCGCGGATCCAGTCGTTCAGTACCATCTTGGCGACGGTCTCCAGATCAGGCTCGCCACCCTTGAGCAGCTTACCCATGCGCTTGGCGATCTGACCGAGGAAATCCTCCGAGTTGGCCCACTTCTCGAGGTTGTACGTCCGTCTAATGTACTCCGGCTTGACCCTCGACAGCAGCGCCGGGATGTGCTCAGCCGGCGTCTCGAGGTTCTCGACACGCACGACGCCCTTGAGCACGGTACCGGTCTCTGAGTCGTGTGCGGAGACGGGCACGATACCAGGGCAGTCGATGAGGTAGATGCGGCGCATGAGAGTGATGTACTGCCACACCTTGGTCTCTCCGGGAATGGGCGCGACATTGCAGACCTTTTTTTTCTTGAGTGTGTTGATGATGGAGCTCTTGCCCGTGTTGGGGTAGCCGACGAAGCCGACGCTGATCTGCTTCTTGTCCGAGTGGAGCACGCTGAATTGGCGGAGGAGCTGGATGAGCGAGCCTTTGCCGAACGAGTTGTTGATCGAGGCGTGGAATGCAATGGTGGGGTACTCTTTCGAGAGGATCTTGACCCAACGAGCCTATTCAACAGCAACCATAGCAAATGTTGGCGAAAGTAATGGTCAGCAAAGATGCTCTCCTTCCTCTTTGACGATATTCAAAAAGCGAAATGGCGGAAGCAAAGGGATGTTGGTTCCATGACTACGAGCACGGCGTAGAGCAAAAACAAGCGCCGTATGCTCAACTCATATAGGAATCCCGACGCCGACGCTCCAGGCCCTCCCGGTCTACCCAGCCTTTATCGGCGGAAGAAGGTCTGGGAGTGGGCATGTCCCAATCTCTTTCCGCAGGAGCGGAAAGGGAGACATAGCTATGAGGGGGAGATCATATCGACGCCGTTCTTCTTCCACATTCGTAACAGTCATTGCGCCACTGACATCGGCCTCTGGAAAGAAGACGACGGCGCAGTACTTGACATGATTGTGGGGTTCTTGAGGCAAAATGAAAGGTGGAATCGGAGCGGGAGAGAGGAAGGAATGATGTGAAACTTACCGTAACCCAAGTGGGGACGAGATCGACCTTGTTGAGAAGGAAAACGAGGTGTTTGTGCGGCTTGTCGTCGCGAATGTGCTTCTCTACGCTGCGGCAGCGGGTGCCGAGCGGGTCACGGGCATCGAGAACGTGGATGATAACGTCGGACGAGTCAATGACCTTGTAGAGCTCACCCCAGATACGTCTGGACTGACCCTTGCTGTAGATGGGCTCGGATCGACCACGAGTGACGGGGATCTCATAGAGCTCGTCTGCATCAGCCGTAAAACCATTGGCCGAACGCTCAGCACTGGAACCGACCTCGTAGTCGGAAGGAACGAGACCAACACCGGCAGCCTTGGCCTCAGCTGCAGCCTGCTTCTCGTCAGCAGCAATGCCTGCCTGCTCACTGCTCATGGCGAGCTCCTCGAACGAGCTCATCCCGCCATCAAGACGGGGTCGCTTTCGCTGAGAACCCGGGCCGAACGTATCGGCGTAGGGCTCGAGAGTAGTGAGAGAAGGGGCCTTGCCCTTGCCTGGATCCTGGATGAGCGACATGGGCAGCTTATTTCTGCGCAAGAGGACGGAATACGGATCGTTGACACGCGAACCAAGCGAGGTTCGGAAGTGGTCGAGCGCATCCTGGGAAATGACACGGGTGTTGCCGAACCATCGCTTGTCGGGCTGAACACGACCAGGCTTTGCCTCG
The DNA here is from genome assembly GCA_928869825.1 of Ustilago lituana. NCBI lineage: Eukaryota > Fungi > Basidiomycota > Ustilaginomycetes > Ustilaginales > Ustilaginaceae > Ustilago > Ustilago lituana. The sequence goes on from CAKMYA010000002.1 coordinate 1,139,194, forward strand.
CTGCTTTGGAACTCGGCAGCCTGAATGATCTTGCCGTTCTTGTCGCGGATGGCCTTGGAGGCGATGCCGTCCTTGGCGAGAAGCTTGACGACCTTGGCCTTTTTGGCATCGCGATAGAAGTTCTCACCCTTGACACGCTTGACGCCGGTGGACTTGGTATTGTTTTTGGAGGGACCTGCTTTGACGACGACCATCTTGAACGGCCAACTTTGAGATCAAAAACTCGAGGCGGGAGGAGGTGCTTGAGGGTATAATGAATGATGGAACGTGGGAGACAGAATGCAAGCACCGAAACACAGAGGCGACGTAGGGTATCGAGAGGCGGAAGAGCCAAAGTATGAAAGTGGAAAAAGCGGCTGGCGTAGTGAGCTTAAACGGTCCGAAGCTCGGTATGCCAACTGTTGTATCGTCGCTAGCTAGAGCAGAAGTGAAGGGACGCTCCGGTGATGTGCTCGACGACAGTGAGGTAAAAAGCCTTGTGCCGGGTTGGATGGGGTGACCAGAGGGTGAAGGGAGGTGAAGATGAGGAAAGAGGCAGAGAGGGGCGAAAAAAGTTACAACCGAGTGCCAACCGCAAAAATTTCTCCTTGTCTGGCAGCAAGCACCCAGTAAAAATCTTGGGAAAAACCCTTCTTCTTTGACTCTTTTTATGGTATTTCACTCGGCCGTTGACCAAAAATTCGCCTCGCTCAGCCAGTCGTGGGAAAAAGAAGCGTGTGTGGCAAGCGCAAACAGTCCAATTTCTCTGGAGCTGCAATGGAATCAAAAACTGCGGATGGCTAACTTAAGCCAAGCCAGTTTCTGCCAGAGAGCGTGCGGAACCGAAGCGGAGCGCAATTAAGCTGCGTGGACCCTTGAGTGGCATGAGTACCAGTAGCGTTGTCCTCCCCGCCCTTCGACTCTTCCAACTGGCCATCCGCCGACAAGCCCATGCCGGAGGACGCTGGCGACAGCCGCGAAGCAACGATGGAGCTTTGTTGAGAGGCATCTCCTCCGACACAGCCCTGTGCGCGAAGAGGAGGATGGTGCTTGCCTTGGCATCTTTGACGTGAGTTGGGCCCGTAAGGGTAATCCGGCACGAGTACCAACGCGCCGCCAACGTCGCCCCTGTCATCCGACACAAGGTGCAACTAGACAAGCAATGCCATTCCGAGCGCATAGATTAGCTCTCGTGGCACCACCGAGCCGCTTCTATGAGCCCCATCAGCCAGACCGAATATACTGTACACCCGCCCAGCATATCGCCTCGTATCTCATCCCGTCCCAACCAACGCAGCTCGTCCACTCGCCCTGCCTCGCAATGATGTATCATTCCGAACGATTTGATGATAAAGAATGAATTCATGTATGATAAGGTACAGGTACAACAACAAAAGTGTGATTAAACAAGCCTTCTCCGCTCTGCGCACTTCAACCGCGTCATCCGCGTCATCATACGTTCCCAACCGCCGCTTTCTTTACGCAATAAGCAGCTCGATATTGCGCTTGATCCACCAAGCCCCAATCTTGACCGGATCCTTCAGGAAAGCAGCATACACATCCTTTCCGCCCTTGAACTTGCTCGTGGCCGCCTTTCCCGACGCGCTGCACATTGTCGACCCCAGCGAAGACGACGAGAACGGGTCGACGTGATTGATGGACGATGCCCAGCTACGGACGTGCGATGGATCGATGGGTTTCTGCGATGCGATCTGCTCTTCGGTGAAGAGGGTGCCGTGGAGGCCGTAAGGCACTCGCTGAGGGAGCTTAACGCGACACACTACGTCTTTCATCTCTTTGGCGTCGATGATCCAGAGCTCGCTGGTGGCACCGGGAAGAACTTCGCCAGTGGAAGGGTGGAGGCCCGTGGCTTCGTCAAAGACGTAGCATACAAGCCAGCCGTCATCTTCGGAGCGCGTCGCGGAGGAGCGGCGAGGGACGAATGTCGTTTCTTGAGCATACCATCCGCGTGGCATCTCAAAAATCTTTATCGCATCGTCCGGCGAAGCGGTGCCGTCGCGTTGAGCCGCCAGAACCTCCTCCACCGTCCTCGTATCCACGCTCTCCCCCGCCTTGAGCCGACCCTGACTCCACATCGCTTTGCCCTTGCGAATGAGCGTTTCCGCATCCACTTTAACGAGAGCATCGATCTTGGCTGCCTTGCCCAGACCAGCGTCGAACGTGCCATCACGCATACCCGTACCGTAGATGTACCGCGCCTTCTGCATCGAGTACTCCTCGTTGATGGTGGGGAACTCGAACGGCACATCGGAAAGCGCAAACTCGTGGCTGATCGTGTTGGTGTCGGCGTCCTCCAGCTCGAATCGCCAGTAGTAGAGCTGACACCTTTCAGGGCAGTTCGGCGGTGGCAGAACGTGGGAAGGAGGCAGTAGGTTTCCTGCAGAATAGACAAGCGTGGCGCTGTTGAGACGGCAGCCCAGCATGTTGACGCCACGTGTTACGACACTTGCTTGATCTTCCTCGTGCGGGTGCTTGCGGGGCGAAGCGACCTTGCCATCGTCATTCCAGCTATTGGCGGTGTGGTATACGCAGCAAGCTTCCGGGCTCTCGAACCAGCGCACGCGCTCAGGTTCGTAGCGTGGCATGACACCAAAGCGGCTGGGTTGCGAAGGATCGTAGTGCAGGATGGGCTTACCGCGGACGAGATTCATCATGTCGAGCGACAGCGGCACGTCGATGATAATAGTATGGGTCGAGGTAGCACCAAAGTCGTGCATCATCTTGGGTTGCTTGAGTCCACGCACCGCCTTGCCTTTGAGCGTCTTGGCGTGCGGAGGCAGGATGGCTCCTTTCGATTGGGTTGGTGGGATCACGCTGATGCGGAGATAGGGCGACTCGAAGCACATGTGGTAGAGAAGCAGCTCCTGTGTTGCGGGATCGATTTTTGGGTGCGCGGTGGTGAATTGGCGAAGCATGCTGAAGATAGGTGGGCCACCTCCGAACCCATTCGATGGGCCCTTGCGAACAGCATCGTCTCCGGCATTCTCGTCGCTGTCGAGGTCCTCTTCCTCTCCTGTGTACCAGCCAGCTGTTTCAAGGCCGGGAAGCATGATGCGCATGGGCGGCCCGCTTTCACAACCTGCCATCGCCTTTCCGTCGTGCCAGAACACGCTCGTATTGGCCACACTGATGCGTCGCAGCTTCTGATCGCTCGCGAGGCCCAGTCCGGGAAGCCATGTGAGGATGGTAAGCACGAAAGTTCGGATGATCTCGTACATGAGCCAGAGGAAAGACGTGTGAGGATTGACCAGCGTCGCAATGCTGGGTAAATAGGGTAAACGCGCATGCTCAGGTGTGGAGAGCAGCAAGTCGGTGAGAATGAAGCGGTTCAAGAAGCACGGCTGGATAGTACCGTCTGATGTACGTCGAAACAGCACGCCTGCAAGCATCCCGTCGGCATCAAACCAGTGCGCATCACGATCGAGCTCCGAGTTGGCGAGCGGATTGCCTCCATTGCGTACATACTGGCTGCCCGCGAACTCTTCCGGTATGGTACCGTCGTAGAGGCAGTCAGTGAGCGGGCACTCTGTTGTGACGGGCGCAAAGTTGCCAGAGAGGTAGGGGTGGATGTATTCCTTTTTGGATGTCCTTCGGCGGGACAGGATGGGTCGACGAGGGATGTCGGATGCGTATGCTGCTGCGCTCGATGGACCAGCTACGGATCGGTCGTCAATGAGGAGCTGTGTCGAGGACGTTGATGGAGGGTATGCAAAGTCTTCTGCGGGTGGTGGAGGTGAGGGTATCGAGATGGTAGGTACCAATGGCTGCTGTGTGGCTGGCCTCCTCAAGGAGCCTGAGCGGTGCCTGCCGTCGTGACTGGCAGCCACCATCCTCGCAGCAGTTCACTGGCGATGCTGAGGCGTGCAGGCTGCGAGCGATAGTGATTATCGGACCCAGCTAGCGGTAACGACGAGGGCCGAGATGGTGGTCAAGAAGAAGCATCTGATGTCTGCAGTGTCGGATATAGGGTCAAAAGTTAAGCTGCCAAGGTTGGGATTGGGAAGTGATAGTTGCGCCTGTCTGACCGGATGCTAAGCGCATCCTTGACGATGCTGCAAGCTCGAGATAGAGTCGACTGAAGGTCTGGAGCAAAAGTGCCAAGGAAACCACGAGGATCGATGACAGGAAGATAAGCTTGCTTTGTTGCTCTCGAGCAGCGCGCAACGAGCGCCCGTCAGCGACATCACAGCCAAAGCGGAGAAGCCCCTCATAACGGGGTCCAGCTGGGGGGGGGGGAGTGCCGTTCGGAACGGCTCTACCGAAGGCAATGCATGACAGCTAGCTGTAAGGTTTTCGGTCAGTCAAATTTGAGTGAGCCGGAAGCAGGAATGACTGAGAACAATCACCAATATGCTCAATGCTCAGTTGCTCAGTTGCTCAGTTGCTCAGTTGTTCACTGCTTTGTTGCTGGAACAAAAGGCCTTAAATGGTGACGGTAAGCTAACGCGGAAAATGACGTTTTCGATTGCGCTTCTACGAGCTGACATTCGCAGTCACGGTTGCGCTTGGAAATCACTGTAAGCGAGACCAAATGCAGCACGCACCGTAATTTGTCCATACCACTGTACCTCTGTTCCGGCTTCGATTCTGCTGCTGCTGCTGCTGCTGCTGCTACGACAATCACCGAAATCCATCGAGGGTTTCTGTCCGAGGAGTCAAGCTTACGAGGTCACGATGCAGCGATCCGTTCCAGAATGCTGTGTTCGCCTGCCCTGAAGCAAGGGCTCGCAATCTGATCCACCACCCCCAGCCACTTCCCCAAGGCAAACGCTTCCTCTCTGCTCCCTCTTCTCACTGTGTTGCGAGGCTGTTAGCAAGATCTGGCTGCGTTGAACGCACGCGGGAAAGCATGTGACCCAGCCGGGACAGTCGACATGCGTTCTGTCTTCACATAGTCAAGGTCGATCGATTGAATTCTATTCATTTTCTCCGGTTCGGCTATGCTACCTCGGCCTAGTCACCCTTTTCCACGCCGTGCTGCGCTTCACATTCGTCTCCATCCTTTGGAAACCTTTACACTTTCAGACAGCTTTGATAGAGCGCGAGTGCGGCCTTGGAACAGAAGTGATCTTGTCGAGCCATCCTCACGGATCGTCGAGCATCTTCAAAGCGTGCGTTCGAGTTGTAAGGTGCCAAATCAAGGCTTGAGGTATCCTCCCAGTTTTACTCTGCATCAAAGCTCAATGGATTTCATCGAATCCCCTCGATTCGAGCTGCCCGAAAAATGTACCGCATTCCAAAAGAATTGCTGCAGCTGTCATGACGTCAACCGTGCATCTCTGCTTCCACTGTTGCCGCCCCCCCCCCCAAAAAAAAAACAAAAAAAAAACAAAAAAAAAGGGCATCAAATTTCTAGAAGAATTGCTGCTGACCTGCGCCTTTAGCCCGCGCTGCTTCTCTGCGATTCCAGCGTCGGACAGCGGTGTCGAACCAAACCTTCTGCTCCACCGCTGGCATGGCATTGACAGCCGCCGCCAACTCCACTTCTGTCAGGTTCTGAAGCTGTGCCAGATCAGCAAGATCGGGCATGCGAGATGGCGCGGCGTGATTATGATTGACAGCTCGTTGCAAACCTTGCTCCGCCCTTGCCAGCGACTGCGACTCTTCTTGCGTAGCTGCGTTATCCGAAGTTGTTGCCGCGGTCGATCGAGGAGGCGGCCAGATGGATGCGGATGCTGCTTCAAGTGTCTCCTTTTTCGAAGGACCCGAAGACGGCCCCAGTGCATTCGGCGGCTGTACAGCTTTCTTTGCCCTGGCGTTACCGCCAGTTGCGCCTGTTCTGCGCTGACGAGAGGATCCTTGCTGTGCAGCGTCGCGATACAGCGCGGCCTCAGCGGCACTGTTTCCGACTAGAGCTGCATGATCGTGACTGTAGGCAATACCACTTCCTTCAAGGATGCTACGGACTGGATCCGCAACGACGCCTGCTAGCTGTCTTGACGACCCAGCCTCTACTTCGTCTCTCGTGGTTTCAAGCTGATTGGCACGTTGACTGTGGGCGCGCTCAGCCAAAGCGGCATCTGCTGAATCCTGATTGTCAAGCGAGCCTGCTTTCAGATACTGTTCCAGCGCGAATGTCACTTCCGAAATATTGCACTCGTCAATGATCGACTTCATCGCCAAACTGCTCTCGTGCAGCGTGAACAGGTTCTTGCAGCCGAACAGCTCTCCCAGGCTGTCCTGATCACCTGCCACACCTTCAAAGTAGCGACGTTCCTTGGTTGCGTTGTAGCCTATCTCCATCTGCTGTTGTTTGTACAGCTGTCGGCCGTAGATCACTTCCTCCAACGAGCCTGCTCCGATGAGACGATAGACGTACACGTCTCTCGACTGTCCGAATCGATACGCTCGATCCATCGCTTGAAGATCGTGAGAGGGATTCCAATGCGGATCGAACACCACCACGCGGTTTGCTGAGGTGAGATTGAGGCCTGTGCCTCCGGCTGTTGTGGAAATGAGAAAGACAAAGATGCTGCTGTCCCTGTTGAACTGGTTCACAAGCTGTTGACGACGAGGTTGCGGCGTGGAACCATCCAGTCTCAGAAAGTTGTGTCCTTCCCGGGCCAGGAAGAACTCGATGAACTGCAACAGCCGCAAATTGGTCGAGAACAGCAGCACCTTGTCACCGTCCGCGTGCCACTGCTGAAGTAGTCCAGCCAGCACCTTCCACTTGCCGCAGAACTCGGGCTCCATGCCATTAGCGGCATTGCAACGCTTGCTCTGCCAGCTGTCCGGAAACATGAGCTGCACGTACGAAAGCTGGCGCTCATACCTTTCCGCTCGGTCTGGCTCGCGTGAGCTTGCATCCTCCGGATCTGGAAACACCAGAGCGACGTGATTCGAGCACTTTTGGAGCAAGTAGATGTACTTGAGCATGTTCTTGTTCCATACTTCGCCTTTGCTATCGCGTTTGAAGCAACAATTTTGACGTCGATATGCTAGTCCCGTATCAGGATCGAGACGGCCGCAATCGCAAGGGTCGGCATGCCGCTTCATCAAGTCTACCTCATCTTCGGACAAGATGCGTTTGTAGACATCAAGCTGCGTTGATGTCAACGGGCAAAAGACGATCTTGTCAAACTTGCGTGGAAGCTGGTCCGCGATGAGCGCCTTTGTGCGACGTAAGAAGAAGATAGGCAACACGTTCTTGACGAGCTTTTCGGCTCTCGTCCTTGCGTCAGCGATGCGTTCTGGATCCGCATCTCGCTTTTGACCTTGCTTGAGCGGGTCTTCAATCTCGGTGATCCACTCTTTGACTGTACCGAGCAGGCCCGGATTCGTCCAATCAGCTAGGGTATAGAGCTCGCGATAGGTGTTTTGGATGGCAGTTCCTGTCAATGCAAAACGAGCCCTGCAGCGGAAAGTTTGCATTGCCTGGGTCATCTGCGAGTGGGGGTTCTTGAGCTTGTGGGCCTCGTCGATAAGCACGCAGGATAGATCGAGATCCCGTAGCTGCTCGATGGACAGCGATGCTGTTTCATGACTGGTGACGAGGATGTCAAGTCGACCTCGACGAAAGGCGTCTAGCGCTTGTCTAGCACGGGTACCGCTATAAGCTGCGTGCTCGAAGTAGCCCCAGGTGTCGAGCTCGTGGCGCCAGTTATCGATAACCGAGCTCGGGCAGATGATGAGACATGTTGGCCAGACTGCGTTGGCAGCATGATAGCCTGAGCTCCGCCTGTCGCTCCTTTCAGCCTCAATCCTACGGTCAGCGTCCTCCTCGCGCCCTGTCTTGCTCATGATTGCTGAGAGGAACGCGATGACCTGGATGGTCTTTCCAAGACCCATATCGTCACCAAGAAGCGCTCCTCTTCCCTCCGAATACGATCTGTAGAGGAAGCGGACGCCATCGCGCTGATATGACCGAAGGAACCGATTAATAGCCTCTGGCACCAGGACCCCGGTCGCGAGTTTCAAGGGCCCAATGTTGCGAAGCTCGGAAGGCACCGGAAACGCTGGTCGTTGGCCATGAAGTGCGTCGGTAGCGGAGGACAGGGTGCTGGGCCTCGCCGATACGTTCGAGCCTGATTTGAGCGCTAATGTCGGTGGTCTGACGATGAGGGCCACTTCGTCCTCGTCTTCGCTGGTCTGCGGGTTTCCCGCCACGGGGCTTGATCTCGTGAAAGGAACGGCTGGTATGGACCCAGCTCCATTGGTGCTGAGGCTGAGTGCTTGCTCTGGCTCATCTCCGGTGTCAGAGTCGTCAGCTGGCTGGCTGTGCTTGAAGGGGGTCACGGGCTGTCGCTGCTTGGGGTCGATAGGCTTTGCAGCAACCAGGACGGACGCAGTGGGTTCACGAGGTGCACGCGTCAGCGGAAGGACCATTTCATCTTCCGAAGAGGATGAGGACGAGGAAGATATTGAAGCACTCCATGCCAGATCCTTGTGACCCGAGCCGACCGTCAGCTTCTCGATACTCGACTGTTTGACCGGCTGTAGATAGCCGCGGGTGTCATTACGAGATGTGGCTGCATTTGTAGAGGCTGTTGTTGTCTCGATGAAATCGTCTGCAGCGGTGAGTCCGAGCAGGTTGCGTAATGTGGCTCCCCTGGTGACGGTAGGCAGTGCAGCAGGCTGCAGCCGCCGACGTTTGCGCCTTTTGGGTTGATCTACGACGTTCCTGTTGAGATCATCGTATAGCTCTTCATCGCTGCTGTCCTGTTGAAAAGGATGCGATGACGACGTTGGTATCAAGGATCTCTTCCACACCATTGAACTTGGTTCAGAAGCTCATGACCGTCCGGGGCATGCTCAAAAGTCTAAACGGAACGAGTGTGACCGGACGCCATCAATGACGCGATAAACACGCGGCAAAGGCCGTGTGGATGCAGACTTTGGCGATGGTTGATCGTGTTGCTGAGCTCAGCATTGGATTGAAGTCCACATGGTCCTCAGACCAGAAGAGCCCGAGCTTGTCCTTGTCCAAACAAGCTCGAGGGTGTCGAGAAGAAGGCGTTAGCAAAGGCGAGTGTGGAACGATGTTGGAGATGGAGGGAAGAAGGCTGAGTTGTGGACGCACCAACGGAAAGCAGATTGTCCATTTCAGATCGGCAGGGTGCAATCGAGGGCAGAGCTACGTCCTTTCCATTCAGGGTCCAATTCGAGTTCGTTGTTGCTTATATGAACATGACAAGTTCATTTTTGCTCAATGGCTTGAAACGATCCTTTGCCGTCCATCAGTGCTTATCTGTAGACGACTAGACTTTCACGGATCGCTTGCAAGGTCACTCAGGACAAGGGGATGACCGTGCATCGCAGGACTGCGACTCGCAGCGGGAGAGCTTCAATGTCAGATCCATGCCGAATCGAGATCCAGGTTGGCTACAAGTGCGGAGTGGAGCGCAAAGTCGCGCAAGAGAAGAAAACACAGCAAGCCACAGCCAGTAGAAAGTGCAACAAAGAACCTTCCCTTGACGTTATGTTGCTGTGGGATCCTGCAGCTGAAATCCGTGCTGTGCATCTGCTGTGATTGCTGCTGTGCGCTTCCCATGCCTTTGCAATCAGAATGTGGGCTTGTTCCGTTGTGCTCTTCGACAGCAGCACAGTCGAACTTGCTGCTCTGCTATTGCGCCAAACACAATGGATGGGGACGTACAATATGCAACTTTGCATGCCTTTTTGTCGCAGGAAAAGTGATTCCGCTCCGCACCGCATAACTAATTGACACTTCCTGCTATTTGGGGTTTGAGGATCACATTAAAGATAGACAAAAGTCAGAGAGAGAGTCACTCTCATGATGTTAGTTTCATCTTGGAGATGAGGCTGCCCTCGTGATGTTAGTTTGGACGAGATGAAGCGGCGTGTCGAGCAACAAGGTGATCCGAATTCAAGCCCCCCCCTGAACTTCAGCTGTTGTCCGCGAAACAAGGCCACTGCCAAGCTTCTTGCACTCAAGTAAACCCGAAACCAGCCAAGCCCGACCGCTCAGCTGCCCCCATGTCTCGCTGCTCGAACCCTGCAAAAGGGGTCACCCGAGGCTTCAGGGGACGGTCGTCTGCAACGGCCATTTCGGTCCAGGTCTCATCTGCGCGACGCAGAGCCCGGAGTTGAGGGGAGGGTGAATGCGCGTTCCGCTGTGCTGTCTTCACAGCCTCAGTTGGTTGCTGCCGTAATCTATGAATCGCTGGCGACGCCGTCTTGGCCGTGAAGCGCAGGAACGTTATTGTCAAGCACGAGCGCGCAATCAGGCGAATCAGGCGCAATGCAGAAAGGCTTGCACCAGCTGGCTTGAACAACTCAACTCAGTCCATTGGCTATGGGTTCATACTGCATGGTCGGCACACCGAATATGAATTTCATTGAGCGCGAGTACTATACATAACTCTCTCTTTCTGGTGGTCTGCTTTTCTGAATCTGAGAAACAAGGCTGTTATGATCCAGCAGCCGGTGCGCATTTTCACCAAAAGAAAATGAGAAAAACATCATCCAACTGTAGACTCCATATGTTGTTGTTTTGCAGAGACTCGATTTTAACCCGCCGATGCCTTCCGTCCGGAGCGACAAGATCGCCAACAGAAATCCGCGCGCGGCGTCGGCAGAAGAAAGGAAGGAAGGAAGGAAGGAAGGAAGGAAGCAAGAGTCCAGAAAACCCAGCCAAAGGAACCTGCCCCGTCCATTCGTCATCAACGGCAAGCTGCTTCCGTGCCGCTCCACGGAATCCTTGCATTCACGCACTCTTTGCCTCAGTGACCGGCCAGAGTCTCTTTGTTTCAGCCAGATCGCCAATTTGAGCTCCCACCGCATGATCAGAGGTCCAAGCAACACTGCCTAAGCTCCTATTTCCCTAAGACGATATGGATAGCGATATGCTAGCTGGAAAAGAGATTTTGTCTGTTGTCACACCAGCAAGTGGTTACGCCCCTTCCTTACTGTGTCTGGCTAGGGCCTCGACCGAATGGTGTGAATCAAAGGCAGATTCAACTTGGCCACAAAGGTGAAGAGTGGGTCAAAACCTCGCAAATATCCGGAGCACTGGCAAAGATTTGCGATCACGGCGATATGAACTAACCACGCTGAAGAAAGGCGGAAACCGAGCAAGCCAAGATCAGCAGAGTTGGACCCTCTCTGTCCCCCCTTCATGAGTTTCGGCCATTTTAGCGAGGCAGCAGCAGAGGAGCAGCGAAGAGATTGGGTCGAGAAAGCATGAGTTTGCGAGAGAGAGAGTGTGTGTGTGTGTAGGCCGTGTATGCACGACACCTCTCTGTAGGTCTGGGTGTCTGTGTGTCCGAGTGTCTGTGTCTGTCTGTGTTGGAACGGCTCGCGGCTGCCGGTGCATCGCACTTTTGTGAGGCTAGGAGGGAAACCGCGCTGCGTTGCGCGATCCCAACTCTAGGCCCTTCTCGTCTCGCTTCTGCACCACACTTGCTGCTGCATTATTCGAGCAATTTCGCCACGGGCCCCTTTGCCTACTCGGCGGTGCGTTGAACCATACCCTCTGCTGCTGCTCTGTTGCGATTGGCCTCTCTGCCTCGATTGCGACCCGGCGTAGAGTTGAGCGATCCACCCTTGCCCCTCTTGGTCTCTGTGTCTCTGCGCCCGCGACTGGGACTGAGCTTCATCTGCCGCGCCGGTTTGCCCGCAAACCCCTCTTCGTCGCAGCTGTGTGCCGTCCCCCCCAGCCAGACTATATATCCCAGCACAACCCTCGACATCCACCCGTCCATTCTCTCCCACCTATCCCCTCATCGTATTCATCTTTCTGCATCCTTTGCATTCTCTCTGGCTCCCCTTCTCCTTGTCATCACTACCATTCTCTTCACTATCAAAATGGTCAAGATCGCTTCCGCCGCCGCTGGTGCCGTAGTCTTCGCCGCCGCTGTTTCCGGCCAGGCCATCATCAACACTCCCCCCTCGATCACCCAGTGCCAGCCTGCCGCTCTCCAGTGGTCGGGTGCCACCGGTACCGTCCGCATCGCGATCCTCCCCGCTGGTCAGGTCTCGGCTGCTCCCATCTTGAACCTCCCCGACCAGACTGGCTCCCAGGGCTCGTACGTCTGGACCGTTAACGTCCCCAGCGGCACCAACATTACCATCTCGATCAACGACGGCTCTGGTGTTGCCAACTATGCTTCCCCCCTTGTTGTTCTCCCCTCGTCCGACAGCGCGTGCCTCAACGCGGCCGCCTCCACTACCGGCTCCAGCAGCACTGGTGGCGCCGCTGGTGGCGCCGCCTCGTCGACTGCCTCCTCGCCTGCCTCTTCGCATGCTTCGTCCTCGTCGGCCGCTGCCACCTCGTCCAGCTCCGCTGCTCAGTCTTCGTCGACTCGTGCTGCCTCGAGCACTTCGGGCAACACCCCTTCCTCCTCTAGCTCGGCTCCCGCTCAGACCTCCTCGCACTCTTCCAACGCTGCTGCTGCCTTCTCCCCGGCCACCGCCGGTCTTTCGGTCCTCGCTGTCGCCGGTGCCCTCCTTCCCTTCCTCTGAACGTGCGCTGATGCAGCATTCCACGTGGGAGTCAGTTTTTCGCCTTGCGGAGTAATGACGGTATCCAGGTGTGGAGAGGTGGGATTTTGCAACGGCAAACTTAGCCTCATCTCAATGATCTCCTGATCAGCCACTCGTTTCATATGTGCCTTGTCTCATTCGCCTCGCCCTTTTTTTTTCGCTTTCTTCCAACCACCATGTCGTCTGTCCATACTTGTTTTTAACCTGACAGCCCTTTCCTCGTTCGTTACTCCTGTTGCCTTGTGTTTTGCTCTTCCGGGCTCTCCTCTTTTGGAAGTCGGATCGCACATGCTCTTTCTTTCCTTGGTCTTTTGCAATACCACAATGAACTTTGCCTAGCAATCAGAAGCTGTGTGTTTGATATGCCGCTGTCAGACCGGGATGGCCCTCTTGACTGAATCGTGCCAGCTACATCCCAGTGGTGCTACGGCGGCCGACGACCGGCCCTGTGGATAAGCTCAGATCACATCAAGCCGGCGACCTTCGGGGCAATGCGGTGCCATGCGGCGAGGGCATAGGAACGAGACGGGGACCAGGCTCCATTAGAAGTTGAGCGAGCTGGGCGGGTATTTGCAGATGGCGACGAAGAGCCACCGTGGGACTCACCACGCCGCAGGGGCCACCTTTTCGCGCATTGTTTCTTTTCGCTGTGTCGATGCGATTCTTCTACCTTCGGCGCCTCTCACCACTCGCCTGAAACTTGCGCGCGGGTCCCGTGATTTTCAAAGACAATTCCACGGAAATGCGTTGTTTTCCCTCATTTCAATTTTACGCTAATTCATTGGGGAATTCTTCCAATCGATCAACAATCGCAGCTTTGCCACTAAAACTGCTGCAGACTGTGGTATACACCAACTTCAGCGTTGCGCTTGCGGTTTGGGAGCTACCATAGACGACACGATCAACCAGAGCGAGTCAGCAATTGGCAACTCAAAACATCTGATTAGCGTGTGTGTTGAGGAAATGTCTGACCTGCCGAAGTTTGCAGCACCCTCATCTCAACTCTGGGCGCGCGAGGTGGCGAATCCGGTAAGGGTGCCGTGTGTGTTTCACCCAACGACTTGTCTTCTGTGAGGCTGTGCATATATTTGTACTCTGCTGCCTAACGATTTTCCCCTTGCCGAACAAGCGTGCGTAATGATGCACAGCTGCATAGATAGGGGCTCCCAACAGGCGCCCAAAGACTACAATTTGAATTGGTTGATTTGAAACGAAGATGCAGGCGGATGTACGCTTCGATCTGTCGCATTCATGCTCCTCCCCAACCTTTCCTTCCTCCCTTTTCCTCCCTCTTGCAATGAGCAAGCGACACAATTTCGTGTTTGAGCATGTGAGATTTTGAGCTTGAGGAGCAGAGTCGCATTGCTTGCTCTTCCTTCGAGCAGAGTCGCCGATGGGGTAGTGACGACTTGGCTTTAGGTGACCGGTGCAGCAGGTTCTTCGCAAAGACCCTTTCTTGTTCGCTTGCCGCCAAGCCGTTGCATCAACTTGCGCGCGTGCGCAAAGGTAGCTTCCGGCCAGCTCGCACAGCTTGACATCTCCCCACCGTCAGAACATCGAGTTGCTGTGCTCCTGCCTCAAGCACCCTAAATGTCGCAAAGAAGTTGGCCGCCTCGTGTTGCGCTCAAACACCGCTTAACAGCTTGAGTCGTGTCGTTGTAGGGGGAGACGGAATGTTTCGCCCCTCCCCAGCTGTGCCTTTATCTGGCCGGCAGCGTTGCTCCTTGTTCGTGCTATGCTTAGGCGAACTCAATGTAGCTGTGCCTCAGAACCTGGGTGATGCCATTGCCGTCGGCGCCACCGTCGCAGGGGCAGTGCACAACTGGACCCCCTATCACATTCGAGCTTTTTTGTCTGACTGCTAAGCCGGCCGAGGTGCTACAATACATGGACACATCACCCGCGGACCGTGGGTCCAGACTGTGCAGCAAGCAAACATGCCGCCGACGTTGTTCATGCTCCGGCGCATGTGTTCCTGCAGTGGGAGGTGGACATACATCGAGCGCCATCAACAACTGGTTACTGCAGAAGCACGGCTTCTGCAACAACTGAGCCCCTGCCGGCGACTCAACAGTACCCGAACCCGAGCAAAGTTGGCGGGCCAGACTAAGGCGGAGCCACCTTCCTATTTCGCCCGCCCGCCCGCGACTTGAAGTCTACTTCTGTCCGCTAAACAAGCTCGCGCGGGCGCTTGTTGACCTTGCTGCCAGTGACCTGCTGACAAAACTGTACACTCTCATGGAGCTCAAGCTCTGGTTCTGCTTATCTTCTCGATCAACGTTGCAATCCCGATACGCCAACCCTGTCGCCGTATGACCCGATAGCCAAATTGAAGAGGACAAGACCCTCGAGGGGATGCGGTAGGAGAGAGCTAGGGTTGCATTGCATAGAAGTACAAGAGGTCGGTCGAGTTGGAATACACGGAAGGTGGAAACAGAGGTCGAACGTCGAAGTTGAAGGGTGCGATTTCGCAGAAAGCCGGAAAACGAGTGGACGAGTGTGGGGATGAGCAGCGGTGCGATGGAGATAGCGAAGATCGAAGCAGCTGGGTCATGGAAGGATGGTGCACGGGCGCAGTGGCCGATAGACTCCGAAATGGTCGCGATGAGAGTCGGTTACTCGACCAATATCAAGCAACGACCGCGGGGTGGATGATCATCGCTGAAAGGTGTTGATTCGCTTAGCGCTCCTGCTCGTTCGCGACGTCCTCACACGCGTCGATCCAGAGAGAGTACACGTCGATGGGCTGGTCCAGCGGGTTGGTGTCGGCGGAAAACTTCTGGCCGCAGACCTTGCATGACAAGTACCCAATCCGCGCCTTGTCATCACTGTTCACGCCAGTTCGAAGCAGTCCGACCAATCGTTGCGGGTTTCTGTCAGCAAACTCGCCTCTCTCCATCGCGCGGTGGATCTTGTACTGGGAGGAAACTTACATCTTGCAAGAGACGGCTTTTTCGTGGTTGCAAAACAGACATGTGAAGACCGTATCTGTATCCACACGCAGCAAGGATCGTAGCGAAAGAGGATGAATGTTCAAGTGTCAGTCTTGAGTACCTTGTACGCGGGAGTAGGTGATGTGGTGCGAAACTGCTTACCGAGGGGAGGCGGCTTTTTGGCGCCTCCAGGCTTCTTGCTGGAGCTTTTTCTTTTACCCATTGCGAATCGAGTTCAGCGGACAACTGTGATTCGAGCCCCGACAGGTGGACGGAAGCAGTGGTTGAAAGGGAAGGGAAAGGAAGATATGTGTTGCAATCGCTTTGAAAAGTCGATGATGTCGCGAGGAACCCTGCTCCACAAAATCTTTGCTCCGAATTCCGAGGATGGAGAGACTTTGTAAAAGACATGTAATCCAAATTTTGAGCTCCACCCTTCCACTACCGCTCAGTTCCTCAAAACCCTTTTCCTACTCTTTGACATCCCTATCACACCCTCACACACCATCGCATTGTTCCACTCGCATCGCGAGCTCCAGCACCCAACATGCCGGTACCAACGTCACTCGACTGCCCGCCTACCTCTTCCGCGGGCTCATCCGCACCGAAGAACATCTGGATCGCCGCCGGCGAAGGCGACCTTGACCGCGTCAAACACTGCGTTGATGTCGAAGGCATCTCCCCCACCGCCGCGGACGAGTTCACCTACACGCCTCTCCACGCAGCCGCATCCTACGGCCACCTCGATATCCTCCGCTACCTCCTTTCGCACCCTTCCGCCCCCAGCGGTGCGGCGAACACCACGGACTCGGATGGCGACACGCCGCTGTTCGTCTGCGAGACTGTCGATGCGGCGCGCTGCCTGATCGAGGAGTTTGGTGCTGATGCGAGGCATAGGAACGGGGAGGGGTTGAGTGCGGCACAGCAGGCGATGGAGAATGAACATGAAGAGCTGGCAAGATATATTGCTGGTGTCACGGGAGAGTCGCTGGAGAACATCGAGGAGGAGGACAATGAGGAGGAGGAGGAGTTGGACGAGAATGGGGTCCCAAGATCAAGCACCACAGCAACGGAGCTGACGACAGAGCAGCAAGCGGAGGAGGACGCAAGACTCGACGCACAAACCGACCAGCTCATGGCGAGGGTAGGTGAGATTATGACCAGGGCGGAGAGGGAAGGCTTTGATCCAGAAGACGAGCTGCGCACACTCGTCAGCGAGTCAGTTCTCCGCCAGATCATCGAGGGCATGAACCAGCCCGCTGCGAGTGCGGGCGCGGCCAACCTTGAAGACTCTTCATGAAGGAATCGGAAAGTCATCTTAGCATTCGACTCCAATCAACATCTCACTATACCAGCGCGTGTCAAGTGTATTTGCAACGTGTCGGCCCACATAGACTCAGGCGACTATGCTCAACGGAGACAGCAGACACTCGCATCTAGCTCAAGTGCAACTATCGGCACAGTCGAAGGAGTGAGGGGCATTCCTTTACGAATACAGAGACAAGTATGGTGCGACAAAAGATGGTGAGAATGGCGACTCTAAGCTCTGAGAGCGTTCTTTGAAGGCTGCGAAAGAGCCATAATGGGTTTTTCAGATGCACTGGAAGTAGTGAGGATGTTTCGAAGGAAACTGACGCGCTCAAAAGGCGCACAACGGATCAGGGGCGCAAGACGTATTTGTCGATCGCTGTGTGCGCCCAAGGTGGGCTGCTTGGCACCACACATCGTGCGACGCGATCGAGAGCGAGGATCGTTCGTGCTGCAGCTCGTAATGTTCGGTGGCTGTGTCCCTGGCCAGGTATTGGTCCTGGCCATGAGGCAATGTGATCAGCGAGCATAACGATCTTGGGCAGGCGGAGACCAAGTCCGAAGGTGGACGGCCTTGTGCCTCTCCCCGGCCAGCCTCACGATCCGACGTTGTGACAATTAAGGTCGACGCACGCATGACAACTTTGAGAGCTGGCTCAGATCGGCGCAAGGTTATGGCATGATCAGCCCAACGGTCCTTTGGAACGAGAAGGCGCGAATGTGGTGATGGTGAGGCGTAGTTCAGCGAGCCAGCTTGACGTCACTGTCCGAACTTGACACAGATGCCTTGTGCGAGCTGCCTTGGTCATCCAACAACTTGCAGTGGTTGTTCGGCGCAACCAGCTCTTCGTACGCCTCATCCTTTGTCTTGATGTCCAGGGTCGAGCTGAGCGATCTGAGCTTGATCTCGTCCGGTGCCTTCTGTACCAGCGCATTGCTTGCTGCAGGCACCTTGCCAAAAGGAGTGACATCGAAAACGACTGTAGTCTCCACTGGTACCACCACCTTGACACTGTTGGCAGGGCTTGCACCGCCTTCAGACTCAATCGAGAGACTTGAGGTGGGATTGCGACCGACCTTGGGGTCGGAGGCTAAGCGCTCGTGTTTTCTTGAGTCAGTATGCGCACGACTTGATTCGCCCCCAACGGTATGGCTCGATTGCGTCTTTTGGAGCCCTTTCGAGTCGATTTGGCGGGACTGAGACATCGGAGAGCAACGTACAATGCCTTCCTTTCCGGCTGAATTTGATTCCGCGATGCGCATCGAACGGCCAAGCTTCAGAGCACGCTTAATCAGCGCCACGAACATGGATCGTGAGGCAACGGAGGAAGACGCTTCTTCCGAGATGTCGATGCTGAGCGAAGGATCGAAAGAACGCCAGAAGATGGCTATGACCGTCAACCAACCAAAGCAAACGATCACGTACGCCGCTGATAGGTTGCCACGAACTTGAGTGAGTGAGATTTGGTCGACGCGTGCGCAATCGTAACTGTCCACAGCATAGATGGAGGCAGAGATCAGGAAGCACATGATTGCGACGCAGATACCATAGTACTGTACACCGAGGTTCCTGTAGACTCTTTCGAGATTGTCGATTCGACGCTGCTCTACCGTCCTGGGACTCGCAGCGCGACCGCCGGTGACCGGAGAGTGGATTTTCATGGGAGGGAATACACGGCTAGTTGAGGTACCGAAGCCATCGTCTCTCTGCTGAGCTTCCAGCTGGCCACCTTGGTTCTTCCAGGCAAGTTCGGGCATAGCAGTGGTGAGGTCTTGTGGCGATGCCGAGCTGACGTCGATCCTGTCCGACAGACACGCATCCGCATTGACTTGGATTTTGTCGGGGACCGGATCGGTTTTGCAGCCTGTAACGACCATCCGGAAGGGTGGGCTGGAGTGACGAAAGGAAGATGTGCTCCGATATTTGCTTTTTGCTATGTGCAGCTGTTCGCGGATCCGCCAGAGTGTGTGTCCGCCGACGGGTACGTAAACGATGAGACAGATGGCAGCCCAGACACTCCAGCATGCCATGCAAATCCCAAAGTACCAGTAAGCCTTGGTGACGTCGAGCCAGAGGACGAGTGCTTGGGCATGTAGTGCAGCGAAAGTGGCGTCCGAGACAGCGCCTTGCCGTGCGGCGTCGACAAGAGCGTGCCAAGCACCATAGTCGTCAAGCGTCGCGTTATAGGTTTTGGCTGCAAGGATAGCAGTGGGAAGCAGGCTTGCCAGTTGCAGCACTGGAACGAACCAGCAGATGGCATTGAAGCCGCAAGGGCTCAGAATCAGACGCCTCTGCATGCTACCCTTGCTCCTCAGCGTCAAGGCGTCCGGAAAGGCACTGAGAAAGCCGAATCCAGTCCACCAACCGCCCATCCATAGAGGCACCCAGATGAGTGACTTCCACAGGAAATAATACTTTTGGAAGCCGCGATTGCGATAATATTCGACGGAGATGAAAACATAAGTGAGCCAAAGGCCAGCGAAGCAACCTTCGCAAATCAGGAAAACGATGACGGCATTTGGGATGACGAAAGTGCCGCCGGCGACGGGCCAGATCTTGAGAAACCAAGCTCGACCCAGCAGAATGCGATGCAGGAGTACTACGGTCCCAACGACCAGCATGATGGCGACTAAAGCGGCACAGACGTAAAGCTGGATGTAGAAGCTGCGATCCATGGGTGGGTGGTAGAGCTGTGTGATAAGGTCGAGGAGGTGACCGATGTCGACATTGTTGTCGCCTGACTTGGGAGGCAGTAGGGAGAGCGGCAGGTTGCGATCGAATGGCCGTATCATGCTGAAAGAAGGCTTCTTGGTCGAAACGGATGTGAAGTGGTGAGAACCGCTTTCAAGCAAGGTTGAAAGCTCGGGGGGTTGGTGGAAGAGAAACACACAAAGGACAGAGAACAAGGTGACAAAAGTACGCGACCATCAAGACTCGCCGGCACCGCGTTTTGTTCACTCTTATAGTCGTTCAGACTGCCAAAGCAACCTGTGTACTGTAGTCAAAGCAAGAATGTGCTCTCCGAAGGTAAGTGAAGTGCCACCCGCGGCTTGGCCATTGGCCTGAGGTGTTACAGCTCGTGAAAGTAAGCGAATAAGCATACCAGTGCTCGGACAGCACAGCAATCAACTGATTCTGCAAGGGCGCGCGCTCTCTCGCTGCATATAGTGTGCGCAGATCGAAGGAGGACCTCACTTGTGGCACTTGCGACCCGCGCGCCTGCCGCTTCGAAGAGGGCCTGGGGGAAGAATAAAGAAGTTGCTTGGCATGTGATCTTGTAACAGATGGCAGTACGTACCAGATTCTGTCACACAGCCAATCCCTGGCAGCTCCACAGATCGGCCCAGCCATGCCCCCCTTCTATCATCTTAGGTACTAGTGCACATGCATGACTACATCAACAGCGAACATAGCAAGCTCTTTGTGCGCAGTGGGGTCAGAGTTGCTCGGGTTGCCTGGGCGATGCCGTTACTGGAGTGGTAGGAAGGCCAACAGTGATCCATTCTTTCGCATCCAGTCAGGGTCTGACCGTTGGCAGGGGACCCCAGCATGAGGAGCGAGCCTTGGTATTGCTGCGGTGGCTGAACCCCTCATCTGTAACGCAAGCTTGGACCCACTGCATCTTAGCCGGAGGCAGATTTCCGCCTTTTATGAATCGATCGAGTCCAGGCCTCGGACGAAGACCGCTGCAGCGATCGACTACGCTTGTGCCGTTTCGACAAGATACTACACACACCAGTAATGCAACGTTGCGCATTGACCTCTCCCTCCCTTCCCCTCTGTGTGGTCAATTTTACTTTCAGAGGGGTCCAGTCGACACTACTTACTCTAGACACACAGCACAGGGCGCTTGGACCTCTACCCCATGTAATGCAAAGATTTCTAGTTCATCCCCGACAAATACTGTCCTTGCGAAACCGTTTAACTCCTCACTGTGTGATCATACCGTAGACTCGCTTACAGGAGAAATGCGTGATTCTAGATTCGTCGGGTAAGCTACCGACATTCGTTTCATTTGCATTCCGCGCCGCCTTGATCAGTCGCTAGGAGGCTGGAGAGACCATACTGCCGACTACGGTGGGGCCCGGAGCCTCGGACGCCTTGTCTGTCGTACCAAAGTATCAGACACACACACTTATGAAGGCCAACACAATACGGATCAGAAGGATGGAATGATGCTAAATTAGTTCTTTTGATTCACACGGCTGCTAGGGCAAAGCACTATAGCGGATCTAGCCGCACACCTGCATGCTAGAGGGCGAAGCGAAGAGATGGGGATGAAAAGAATCCACTTGCGTAGATCCGAGCGTCACCCGCTTAAATCTTGTTGGCGAGACAGGAGTGATTGTGGCAGCACGTCTAGAGCTCGTCGTGGCCGTAGTTGAGGGGCTCATCGTCGCCGCCAGCAGCGCCACCCTGGTAGATCTTGGCAGTGATGGGGGCAACAGCAGCCTGGAGCTCGCTGAGCTGCTCCTCAATGTCGGAGCCCTCAGCGGTCTGGCTGTTCTCGTCGAGCCATGCCTCAGCGTCCTTGAGGCTCGACTTGATGGCTTCCTTGTCCTCCTTGTCGAGCTTGCCGCCAAGACCCTCCTTGTCGCTGAGCTGGCTTCGGAGCGAAGCAATAAAGTTCTGGAGGTTGTTGAGCGCCTCGATACGCTTGCGAACCGCCTCGTCCTGCTCGGCGAACTCCTCAGCCTCGGCAACCATGCGCTCAATGTCTTCGGGCGAGAGACGACCCTTGTCGTTGGTGATGGTGATCGACTCGGATTTGCCTGTGCCCTTGTCGGCGGCCGAAACCTTCATGATTCCGTTGGCGTCGAGCTCGAAGGTGACCTCGATCTGAGGTGTGCCTCGAGGAGCGGGGGGGATGCCGGTGAGCTCAAACTTGCCGAGCAGGTTGTTGTCCTTGGTCATGGATCGCTCACCCTCGAAAACCTGGATGAGCACAGTGTTCTGGTTGTCGGCGGCAGTCGAGAAGATCTGCGACTTCTTGGTGGGAACGACAGTGTTGCGGGGGATGAGCTTGGTCATGACACCACCGTTGGTCTCGATACCGAGAGTAAGCGGGTTGACGTCGATCAGGACGACATCACCGAGCGACTCGTCACCGGCAAGGACACCACCCTGGACAGCGGCACCCCAGGCGACAGCCTCGTCGGGGTTAATACCCTTGGAGGGCTCACGACCAAAGTACTCCTTGAGCATGGCCTGAATCTTGGGGATACGGGTGGAACCACCGACAAGGACGACATCGTCGATCTCGTCCTTCTTGACACCGGCGTCCTTGAGCACCTGCTCGACGGGCTTCATGGTCTTGCGGAAGAGGTCCATGTTGAGCTCTTCAAACTTGGCACGGGTGAGGGTCTCGTCAAGGTCATGACCCTCGAAGAAGCCGTCAATCTCGATCTTGGTCGACATCTGGCTCGAGAGAGTTCGCTTGGCACGCTCAACCTCGCGCTTGAGCTTACCGACAGATCGCTTGTTGGACGAGGCATCGAGACCAGTCTTCTTCTTGAACTGCTTGAGGATGTATTCAGAGACACGGTTGTCAAAGTCCTCACCACCGAGGTGAGTGTCACCAGCGGTGGCAAGCACCTCGAAGACACCAGAGTCGATCGAGAGAAGCGAGACATCGAAAGTACCTCCACCGAGATCGTAGACGATGATCTGGGACTCGCCGTCCTTCTTGTCGAGACCATAGGCGATGGCGGCAGCAGTGGGCTCGTTGACGATACGGAGCACATTAAGGCCGGCAATGGTACCGGCGTCCTTGGTGGCCTGTCGCTGAGCGTCGTTAAAGTAAGCGGGGACAGTGACGACGGCGTGGGTGACCTTGTGGCCAAGGTAGGCCTCGGCGGTCTCCTTCATCTTCTGGAGAACCATGGCGGAAATCTCCTCTGGGGTGAAGACCTTCTTTTCGCCGTTGATGGTGACCTGGATAGCAGGCTTGTCGTTCTTTTCGACGAGCTTAAAGGGGAGGTGCTTGGCGTCCTTCTTAAGGTCGGCCTCGCCCCACTTGCGGCCAATGAGACGCTTGGCGTCAAAGATGGTGTTTTCGGGGTTTTGTGCGGCCTGGTTCTTGGCGGCATCTCCGACGAGACGCTCAGGAGTGAAGGCGACGTACGAGGGGGTGATTCGGTTTCCTTGGTCGTTGGTGATGATTTCGACGCGGCCGTTGACCTGAGCGCCGACACACGAGTAAGTGGTTCCAAGATCGATACCAATCACGGTTCCGTATTCGCTGCGCTTGTCAGCGGCAGCTGCGACACCCATACCGCCGGCCGAGGAGCCGGGGGCCATGAAAGCCGAGAAGGTGAGGAGAGCCAAGATGGCCATGATGATGGTCATGAACGCGGGACGAGACATGCCGGTAGCACGAGCAGCCTTGCGGCGCTGTGCCAACGCAGTTGTGCGGCTGGCGAGAACCATGTTCGCTTCTACTTCCCACTGTTTCGACGAGTCGTAGCGCAACGGATTGGAAGCGGGTTTTGCGAGGAAGATCGAAGGGAGACAGAGTTAGAAGATGCTTTTGAAGCACGATGCAGGCTGTCTATGGGGTATAAGGATTGCTTGGCCCGGAATGGCGAGTGGGTATGATGCGAGAACGGGTGGCGACCGCCTCGAAACTTTGCAAGAGGAGCAGCTGGTGGCTAGGTGGAGAGCAATGCTCGAGATGGGAATGTGTAGAGCAGTGGCAGGAAGGAGAGCGAAGACTTACGAGACTCGGTAGTATTTATCTTGAGGAGGCAAAGGTTGATGTGGTGTGGGTAAGAGAGGAGGACGAAGCTCGATGAGCTGGACCTGAATGGCACAAGCGAGCGAGCGAGCGAGCGTGCGGCGAGCACGGATGAGCTGGAAGCTTCTGTGTGGCCATGATTGGTGTCGACGTGGACGGGTGTGGGCTCGATTTGACTGGTGCACTGCAGGCTGTTTGCTGAGCGCCCAAGGTTGCCGCGGGCAGAGTGCGTTGAGCGGCCAATAATCTGTTCTCGTTTCCAGCTCATCGCGCTTTCCCCAGTCTGTGCGTGTGTAGCCGCGAATTGCTCTCTCTCTCTCTCTCTCTCTCAAGAATTTCCTCAGCCTTCTTTTTCCACGCCAGCTCAGCAGAACCGCTCGTTCGTGCTTGCTTGCTCGCTCCCTCACTTGGCTCGCTCTCTCTCTGTCTCTCCCAAATCCACCCACAATCCACCTCGACTCGATCGACGCTCCACCGTGTCAAGTTGAAACATTTCCATTTGGCGACATCATTGCAAACTCAGTTCAGCAGATGAGTAGCACGCGCTGTTGCGATTACCGCCAATTTGGAACCAGAGAGGAGCCCAAGAGTGACGTGCTTTGGATCTAATCGAGACTGAGACTGCTAATGAACAAGCGAGGCGGGGCGGCAGTGAGACAGTCTCTCTGTTTCGAGTGGCCGAGTTCTCATAGCAGCTCCTTTCTTCCAAATCTTCGTGACGTGGAAGCAAGCATGACACCCGAAAAGCACACTTTAGGCTCGCGTCGGTTCCGAAAGTAATCGCCGATTTTGAGATCTGTTTGTGCTTCCTCCCCGATTCAAGCTACTGAAAAAGCCTCAGCTTCTGCTACGGAGTTCCTCTTAATGGACAACCTCAATCCAAATGGGCCGTCACGGCTAGATAGAGGCTAAGGCCTCGAACAGCAGTTGAGCCTCGAGTGCGCTTGTCGAGAAACAGTCATGTTACAGTATCGTACAATTCATTCAGATGACAGCTCTCACTCGTTTCGCACCAGCGCCAGCGCCGGCTCTTCGCTTCTTGAACAGTCCACCACCTCCACCAGTACCTGCTTCGGCTTCTTCCTTTGTCGACAGTGAGCCTGTGAGATCATCCCCTTCTTCCTTTTTCACCGTTGATTCTGATAGGCTCGTAGCACCTGCATCTGCTTGAGGCTGTGGGCTAGACAAAGCCTCCGGATCGCTCTTCACAGCACCATCGACTGGGGTTTGCACCTCTTTCTTAACGCTTGCAGTAGCTAATTGCGGCTGTTCCTTGTCAATAGCAGCAGCATCAGTATGGGGCCTCTTTCTGATCTTGATGGTGCTCCCGGCCAAGTCATCATCGCTCTCATCGAGCTGGGCTACTTTCTCCTTCATGCGGAACGACCTCGCCCGCTCACGATCCGACGTCGCTGTCGGCTGTGATGCAGTTGCAGATGCAGAGGCAGAGGAGAAATGCTGTGATGGTTGTGCTGGTGTTACTTGTTCCCATTCGCCTGGAAGTGCGACTGGCTGAGGTGCCTCTCGTTCCGACTCGCCCGTGGTCTGCCCATGCCGACGAGCAGGATTTGACGGCCACTTTGTTTGCGCAGACTTTGTCGGCTGTAGCAATGAGGCAGTCGGGGCGGAGGCAGTCAGCGAAGGTGTCGCGATAGGCTGGTATCCCGATGCTTGATCCTTGGCGTAGCTTTCTGCTGCAAGCGCTTCGATGCGTTCCATTTCTTTCTTTGTCTGCTCGGCATTCTTGCGCTCCTGTTCGCCCTTGCGGTAGAGATCTTGTAGCGCTTTCTGTACGTTTTGTTTGTGCCGCAAGCCTGTCTCGTGATGTCTCCTCGATGGAAGGTCATCGTTGATGGTCACATCGCAGTACTTGCAAGTCCATCGTTTGCGAGAGATCCACACGTCGGCCATAGTTGCGAATCGTCGAACTTTTACGCAGCTCTGCGCAACGCAACGAGACCAATCCTGACCCTTCTTGAAGCTGTGCTGAGCGTTGATGTGAAGGATGAAGTGAAGAAGCGGTGTCACACGCCGAAATGTGGAGGAAACAAGACAGAATAAAAATTGCAGTTCAAATCAACGACGAGACGAATGGATTGTCGACCGAATGCGCCCAATTTGTGACGTGCGCGAGTTGGACCCTGCGCGACGATTGCAACAATGCGGCTACAAGCTTGGCTTCGCATCAACGGCAATAGCGGCGGAATGTCGCTTGCAAGTTTCCACAAGGGTCTTGCTCTCACCAGTTGACATTCCATGCATTCAATCTAGAACTTGTCCATACTCTGCGAACAAGGCGTCAACCACATATAAGTTACTCGAACTCGATCCGTGCTTGGCAAACATCTCTCGGTCGTCTTTCTCGTCCCAACTCTCTCCCTCTGCTTAAATTGGGAAGCCCGATACATCTCGGCCCGCCTCAACCGTGTCACCGTCCATCTCCATAGACACCGGAGATGAAGAAAGACACCTCTTCTTCGCCTGGAGCCAATCCGTCGCTGCTTCGACGCTTGAGCCAGTTCGTTCAGCCAAGCCAGTCGTCATCATTTCAGCCCAGGGCGAAAGGATCTTCCGAATCACCGCTGAGACCACTCGCGACTCTACCAAAACATGATGCCGCAGTCAAGTCGGTGTGGCTCGACTGCGATCCCGGACACGACGATGCCATAGCACTGCTCATGGCTCTCCACCACCCCGACCTCGAGTTGCTCGGAGTCTCAACCGTAGCTGGCAATGCTTGTGGGCGTGATACTTTCCTCAATGCTGTCCGTCTCATGGCACTCTATCGTGCCGATCCTGCCATTCCAGTTATCCGCGGCTCTGACTGCCCGCTCGTCAAGGAGGTCAAAGTGGATGTCGGCATTCATGGCCAGGGCGGTCTCGGGGGTGTGCAGGGTCTACCTTCCCTCTCATCGCCCCTTTGCCAGCCTTGGCTTCAACCCGCCCACCCCAGGACGAGCTCACCGACAACGGGGCCTGAGCCTTCCCTCTTTCTCTACACGCTCTCCACCATCCTCACCGAGCGGCTCAATGCAGGCAAGCCCGCAATTCATCTCGCAGCCACAGGCCCAATGACCAATGTGGCGCTCTTTGTCCGATGTTACCCACACCTCATCAAGGGTATTGAGCAGATTGTGCTCATGGGCGGTGCCGCCGGCGTCCGGGGCAACCGAGGGCCGCTGGCCGAGTTCAATATTCTCAACGATCCGGAAGCCGCTTCCATCGTCTTCAACACCGACATCAAGGTAGTCATGGCTGGCCTCAACGTCACCCACCAAGCCATCTTCACGGCAGAGCTCCACGATCGACTTTTGTCTGGCAGGGTGCGCTCTCCCTCATCCCGACGACAGTCTAGAACTGCGCCGAGTTCCACCTCACCCACACACTCACCAGCCGCTTCGCCTGTCGCCACCACATCGGACCACTCGACACTGACGCAGTCTGGGCCCAGCGATCTCAAGAGAATGTTGAGCTCGACGCTCACTTTCTTTGCCAAGACATATGCATCCGAGTTTGGCTTCACACGTGGCCCGCCGGTGCACGACATGCTTGCTATCGCCTACATCATCAACCCTACGCTCTTCTTCCGACGTGTTCCTTCGCCTGGTGACGTGCCGAACGTCGCCATGTTTGATGCTGACCCGCACAGCAATAAGGACACCCATACTGCCGCCTCAGGGGCGGCGTCGCGAGGCGTTCAAGAAGGAAGTTCACTCGGCCTCGATCCATGGCTCGTTGGCGGCAGCAGCGTGGAGGTGAGCGACGTTTCCGACGCAGCTCCCAGCTCAGCCAATGCAACGAACAGCTTCCATGGCACGCACCCAAAACGTTACCGTGTGGATGTGGAGTGCGGCGACGGTCTCGCTTCTGGTGCAACGGTGGTCGACTTCTGGGCCGATCGTGTCGAACACGATGGCTGGGGTAGGGGCGGCAAGAATGTCGAGGTGCTAGAGAATCTCGACTGCCCTCGGATGTGGGACATCTTCTTCCAAGTTGTAGAGCGGGCTGAACACCGCATTGCGAACAGCGCTCCTGTCCGGGAAAGCCCTGCTACCAGCTACGACGCTACTGAAGGTCACTCAGGCCCAAGCTCACCTTCCAGGTCACCGACCAAGGCTCTTGAGACACTGTGACTTGGGTCCGATGCTGCCTCGAACATCTCAGGTCAGATCTGAGGTCAAAGCGTGATGTGCTGCGGCCCTCATCAATGGCGACTGATGTCCTCAATCAGACTCGGTCAAGAGTAGACCGGTCCTGCAATGTAGACATGATCGCTTCTTCACAACACCGTTCGCGATTGAAATGGGCGTTGGCGAGCTGCTTGTGCATGATCGTGCGGTGGATGCAATGATGATTAATGAGAGGTCCTCATTCGCTTCCAACGTGCGCAAGGAGCACCTGTATGCATGGATGACTAGGGCTCTGCTGATATACTGTATAACCAATGCAAAAGCATCACGCGTGCTGCCAACGGTTGAAAACGAGTGCAAGCGAAGGCGCAATCCCGCATCCTGCAGAAAATTGTGGTTGTGCAATTGCGACAGCACAAGGTCTTGTTGGTCCGTGTAGCAGCCGAAATGCTGCGGGGGATCTCGCTACGTTAATTATAGGCAGCTGGCTTGACTTTAGCGATGGTTTGCGGAAGCAGCTTTGCCGACGCTAAGTCCACCCAAGACACATTGCGTGTCAACGTTTTTGCGGGACGAAGCAAGAAAAGAGCATGTGGTTGGGCGCGCACTGCAGACATCTCGCTTAACCCTTTCCTTTCCGTTCGCTTGGCCCGAAGACTGTTGTTGATTGGCTTGTGTATGACATACAGCTAAGATACCCGAGTGGTGTATGCTTGTCGGTGAACAATCGAGAACAACACAGCACAGGCGAGGGAGTGAGGATGCAGATTTGATTGATCATCGTTGCAGCTATACCACACTATCTGTATCTGCATTGCTTGTGAACCATGATGAGCAGCAGGATTATGAGCATAGCGGCGAGAAAGGGAATAAGACCCTTTTTGTCTCGGAATTTTGCGCTCCGCCCGTCATTTTGGCTGTCTGTACAGTCGAAGAAAAAAAGAGAGTTAGTTTGCTAGTTAATTCACCGAGGGGAAGAACAGACAGACAGACAAGGCAACTCCGCTTGGCATATCATTTGGGCCGAATCTTGCATGCATGCTTGAGACCCACCTAACCAGACTGTCGGATTCTTGGGGCGTTGCTCGACACCCTCACCAGACAATCAAAAACATCACAAGCACAGAGCAGAGTGTGACATGCAGGTGTGGTAAAGCAAGAGGGGAAGAGGAGGTCCCCGCTTTTAGAGCCGAATTGTACTCTAGTTTGAGAAACGCTGCTGTGCTTTCCGGCGGTGAGACTCGGTTCGGCCTTTTTATTTTATTTTATTTCTTTACTTTTTTTTTTTTCCCCCCCTACCACGGCGTTTCCCTCTAAATCTCTGTCTTGCCGCCTGAAGAGCGAGCACAATTGCGCAAAAGGAGCCCCACAAGACTGGATCCACTTTAAAGCACGCATTCGATTATCTCCATTTCACATTTGGCGCAGCAACAGCAACACAATGACGGTGACAGCGAAAGCACTCGGACCCCTCCCGACGTAAGTGATCACGCAGACACGTTCGGCACATCCGCTGAACTTGCTGCTACTGCAATTGGGAAGCTAGCGAAACGGATGTGTCCCGCTATAGATAGGCTGCTACGAGATTGAATAGAATCGCGTCCCCAGCCTTTTGTCCAATTGGTTATCTGCAGGGTGCACACGTCAATCCTGCCCTATCGCCTCTTGACCTCCCCACAGTTCAATCTCTTCACACACGCGCACACACACACACGCACGCACGCACACACGCACGCACGCACGCACGCACTCTCTCCCCATCTCCTGTTGCCTGCTCTCGGAGAGCACACCGGCGCAATCACCATCCAATCCTCTTCTCTGCCACCAACAAAATCTTGTAGCAACCCCTGACGTTCTCGCTAATCAGCCTTTCCGGTGCTGTGGGATCCCTCGCTCTGTCGACAGCATCCAGCAACTCCCTACTATCGGCGGTGTCTCTGTATTCTCGAGCCTGTCGTAGCTCTCATCTCGTCTCGGTCACTCTAATCGTCTTCGTGTTATTGCTAATTTCTACCAGCACACCAGTCAGCATCCGTTGCAGTCTCGACACAGCAACGCTGCTCCAACTCTCGCAAACGATATCCCTACGGAAACAGAACGGCTTCTTTACTTGGCGCAAATACGCTCAACTCGCTCCAATACCCGTTTGTCCTCTAATGTGGCTCCAACTCTATAATGTCGCTTCGCTTTCTCACCCGAAGGCGTGACCGCGATCGTTCAACCCACACTGCCCATACATCCACCTCGCTAGACAAGCAATCGGCTTCAGCTTGTATCCTCCTCCCGAGTGACTCTTTCGCGAAGGGCAAAGGAGCAGTGCCGTCGGAGGTGCAGATCATCAGCTGGGACCCTCGTGATCTCGAAGCTTCTGGGCGAGAAGTACATATTCGGTCTCGCGAGGAGCATGTTAGTTCAGCTACGCCAGTCTATGCAGCATTCGCTGCGCCAGCTGCTCGTCGCGCTTCCACCATCTTGACAGCGTCTGAAGCCCCGAGATCAATGCCGCGCTTCGATGATGCAGACAGAAAGAAAAAGGTGCAGTCGACTCCTGCGCGGCCAAGAACAGCTCCACGCGTTCACGATGACCGCCCGTGGGGAGACTCGCGCACCCTTTTCGATCCCACCGGCTCCGCTCCAACCGCAGCAGACACTCCGCGAAGCGAGCATGTAGAGGAGCTCGATCCGTCTTGGGCTATACCTCGCGTCGAAAACGAAGATGGCAAACGCAGCTTACCCATACGCCTTGCGTCGAAAGCTCGACGTGCCAAGTCTCGCTCTCACCATTCTACCGCTGCGGACAATCCAAATTTCGACCAGGATGACACTTCCTCCACGTATGTTGGGATGCCCTCTTCCATGCCCTCGAACTCGAGGTCAGGATCCCACTTCATGCACCGCAACGCTTCAGTTCAGTCTCTGGCTAGCCTTGTCTCTCTCGGCGGCGGCGGCGGCGGCAAGGAGGCGTCAATGGGCGAACAATCCGAGATACCAGGTAGCATCAGTTTACTCTCCCGCATCCCCTCTACGCGGCGTCTGAGACGGAGCAAGAATGCGTCTTCTGTGGATATCCAGTCCGCCGCTCCGCCTGTCGATGCGGGGATCTCAGGCTCGCGCTCGCGCAGTTCTTCGCTCAGCTCGATGGCACCCAAGTTCTTGCGTTCAAAGGAGAGCCGTACAGAGGCAGCAGCAGCACAGGTTCCACCAACACCAAGCAAAAGTAGGGTTTCGAGAGCTGCTCCACCCTCAGCCTGGAAACCCGATACGACAGCAGGCGATGGGACTGGCGGAGCCTCTTCGAGCTACAGCTCGGACAATGACACCAGCGTCGGACCGGGCTCTTCTTCGGGTCATGTCCAAGATTCAGGCCAGAGGCTCGCCTGGAGAGAAAGCGCTGACGCTGCAGCGGAAAACTCGCAGCTGCTCTCGTCAACTCTGCACGTTGGAGAGTTGAGTCGAGTCTCAACCTACACAACGCGCTCTCCAACCGTTTCGGTTCTCGATGCGTCGCCCCGAATAGCA
Organism: Ustilago lituana; assembly: GCA_928869825.1. NCBI lineage: Eukaryota > Fungi > Basidiomycota > Ustilaginomycetes > Ustilaginales > Ustilaginaceae > Ustilago > Ustilago lituana. The sequence goes on from CAKMYA010000002.1 coordinate 1,170,265, forward strand.
GTATTGGATTCTCCAGACATTCCAGGTCTCCCACTTCCACTAGCCGACTCCCCCGCCACATCAGCCTCGCTCACCTCCCTGTTCGCCTCTCAGCTATTCAAAAGACTAGGTCCACCCCCCTTCGGCCTTCCCCCGCACCGCTTTGAAGAACGTGTTGCTCTCATCCAGAGCTACGTCCAGTCGCAAGCTCCGCTTCCACCCTTGCCCGACACCATCACGATTTGCACGGAAAATCAACGTTCTAGCCTTCCTGCTGCCCCTCGAACGCGGGCTAGGGCGTTAGAGGACGAGTTCGACAAGCTGGAATGCCAGACCGAGCAGGAAATGTTCAAGCTCACCCCGACGCAGAAGGGAATTGTAGGGATAGAGGAGTTGCGGTTGGAAGAAGCGTTTTTGGAAGCGAGAAGACGGTGCGGTGTGGATAGCAGTAAGAGCCATTTCGAGTTGACCGTGGGCCAGGGATTGGGAGTGACAGGGATGAAGGAGGGAAGCAGCGGAAGGACGGAAGGCTTGGGTTTAGGGTTGGGGTTGACACCTGCGCCGAGGTCTAGGAGGAGAGGTGCGGGGAGGAGGCCCATCACCGCTCCTGAGGCACAGGAAGGATCGACAATCAATCGGGATAGCACCGCCACCGCTCCAATATCGCATTCATCAGCGGGCCGTGAAGGCTCTCGCCCATCCACAGCCCGCACCTCGGGCTTTACTCCCCTGCAACAAGTCTCTGAAGACTCCCACTCCCTCTCACGCTGCTTCCCACCGCTGCCGTCAACCGACCAGGGCCTGTTCACCCCGCAATCGTTCAGCTCCAAACCTCCACTTTCCCTCCCCAACTCACACCTCAGGCGCGGCTCAAGCGAAGCGGATAGCGCCAGCAGCCACACACACCGCTCTTCGTGCTCGCTTATCAAATCGCCACCGCTGTTTGGCCACTCGATGCAGCAGAGCCATAGGTTGAGGCGGTCCCAGGATTCGAAGGCTAGCAGTTGTGAGAGTCTTGTTGATGGTCAGGCGGTGGTGGGGAAGGGGATTGGGGGTGAGTAGGGAGAGGGTGAGGCGGGTGTAATTGTATATCGTTAACGCTACCTTTGCTTGTGAGAGGGAAGAGTTTGTGTGGATCGCTTGTGCGGATGTGTTGAGGTGAGAGGGGGGTGGTTCGGTGCATGACATTGGTGCAGGGCGAGAGGGAGGGTGGGAACAGTCTTGAGACGGATTATGCAGCACGGCGTGGCTGTGAGCAACTGTGTGTGTGTCGTGTGAACGGGTCGAGTCGGCCAAATGGACACGCGGTGCCGTCATGGACTGGTGAGAGGCAAAGCAAGGTTTCGGCAGGGTTTTTGGCTTGACGTGTGCGGCGGCTGAGTTAGGTGCGCTTGCAACGGCGAAAGCCCAACGTTGACGTTAAAGAAAGCAACCTGTTTTGGTGATCCTTCCCTCGTTCACCTCAACCCCTCTGGAACAAAATACATGTCGAGAAACAACATAACTGCAGATCAAGGCCGAGCTCGAAGTCCGGATTCGTATGCAGAGTGAAATTCAGCTTGAAGGGTGAGGGGTAAGGACAAGCGCTTGTAATTGGGCCAAGCTGAACGCTTTTCCCTCGCTGCCTTCCTCGTGTTGCGGGGTAGTGAGGAGCGGTTGGAAGACCGTCTTCCACCCAAGCGTGCGTGCGAGTTGGAGAAGGAGGTGTTCGTGTTCGTCCAGCAAAGCGAGCAGGGCTTCCGAAGTGGGTGAGGTCAGAGTGGAAGCTTGGACTTTCGCTCCCTCTTCCTCCTCGTCGTCGTCCTCTTCTTCCCGCTCGGCGCCTTCATCGGTAACAGTAGGATGCACCAGGTTCGACCAGCGCAATTTGAGCTCGTTGATCGCCACAACAATACCCACCGCCCTCTTCAAATGCATCGGTGTCCTCGGTAACACCTCCACCCGACCCACCACCTCCCCACCCACTTTCAGCTCCACCCATACCAGCGTCAGCAGCGCTTCCACCAACCTCTCCCCCTCCTCTTCTCTCACATCCCCAGCGCTAGTGAGGTTCGTTACCACCTCCACTCCTACAACCTCGTTTCCTTCCTGCAGGCGTCTGCGGAGGGTGGCAAACACGTACTGGATAACTCGCTTGACGTTGGTCAGCCGGAGCGAGTCGAACCGGCAATGTTTGTCGTAGAATGGGACAAAGACGCGATCGAACAGAGATTGGGTGGTGGATAGGTCGAAGCCAGAGTCGACGACGACGGATGCGAATGAGGCCTCAACTACGTCAGCGATTGCTTTCGGGGTGATGCAGGCGGATGAGAGAAGGGTCCAGTACTGCTCCTCACTTCCACTTCCCCGCTGTTTCGCCAGGACAGCTTCGAGCAGCTCCGCATACCGATTCACCGTATCGTAGAGCACCGTGCTGTTACTCGCGATATACCTGTGCAGACCTAGCTTCACCCCGAGTGCGGAGAAGGTGGCATTGCTCGCAAGCAGTGATTTTAACGCGGTCAACTCTCCCGGCGCCAACTCCCTATGTTCTTTGAATATCTTCTGAACAATGTGAAAGTCGAGCCATGCATCGCCGAGGAACTCGAGCCGCTGGTAGGAGGGGAGAACAGACGCGAGGAGGGAGGGGTGGGTGAACGCCTCCAGCCCCAAGTGCGGGTAGCGGTACTTGTGCGCGAAGAGGGTTTCAAGGTGGTCTAGGCCGGAACGGGAGACGCGGGACTGCCAATCTTCGATAATGGATTGCTGCTTGAGGGTGGAGAGGAGGGTGTTGAAGTCGGAGAGGTGAAGGATGGTGGAGGGGATGAGGTGAAGAGTGCGGCAGACAAGGAGGGCGGAAGAAATGGAGGAAGGGGAAGAGAGGAGCGCGGCACCGATGAGCGCTTCGACGATGTCGGGTAGAGTCTTCTCTTTGATCGTATCAAATGTCTCGCGGTCTTTCTTGTTGAGCGAGGCAGCGTCGCCTGTGTCCTCTATTGCGTCCACCGCCACCGCATCGATTTCGCTCTTCGCAAGAACCCCGCCGATATTGCCGACACTCGGCGCAACAAACCGCTTTGCATCCAAGCTCGAACTCGCAAACACACCATACCCCTCCAACCGCAACCGCTTGGCCTCCTTCAACAACCTCACATTCGTCAAAATCGCCTTGTTGGCGAGATGCAGCTCCGCCTCCGTCCTCCCCAGCTGCGTCGTAAACGTATGACATGTCGCAACGAGTTTCAAAAAGGTATCACCCAGGAACTCCAGCCGTTCGTAGTCGAATCCACACCTAGCGGAGGGACTGACTAGCGCCTCCAGTACCAGATCGGTGACCAGCTCCCCACCGAAGAGATCGGTGTTGCAGGCTTGGGCTAGTAAAAGCTGGTCGTATCGGGTCAAGATGGAGGGGAGGAGGAGGATGGATGATACGAGAGCTGCAGGGAGCGGGTGAATCTTGTAAAAATACGGCACGATCGGGCGAGTGGCGGGCGGGGTGGATTGCACTTGCTGCCCACCCGAAGGCGGGACCCAGAGGAGGTTAGAAGCTTGCGGCATTTTGGTGACTGCGAGCATGGGGCTGTTGGCAAGCTCGGAGGAAAGGACGTTGGCGATGTTGTCGGGCGCGATCTGGCGGGTTGCGTGGTGACGGCCATACATCCGGAGATGTTGGGCAAGAAACGTCTCCGCGGGAGCGTCGGCGTTGGCGACAGATCCCGCTGAGGTGACAGGAGAATTGGGGGAAAGATCGTGTCTGATGGCTTCGAACTTGTACAGCGAGCGGGATTTGAAGCCATATTGGCGAATCAGAACGCGATCACGAAGCTGCTGGGCGCTTTGCTGTTCGAGGTTGAGGTCGGAGAAGGTTAGGGAGGCGGGTACATCGAACTCGAGGTCTGCCACGGATCGCACTTCGGTGACGCCGGATACCTTGCGAACAGGCAAAATCAGAACCGCAGGTTCGCCTGCGGACATTCCCGCCTGCTGAGACTCTTTCCACTTGGTACCTGAAGCGTGATCGTCTTCCCGGCTAATGAGCTTGTAGACGAACTTGGTGAACTGCGTGACCGTCTCCATCTCTTCTTTCCCAAACGGCGGCAGCGTTCCAAGCGACCTGGGACGAACATCTTTCATCCGCCCGGTCAGAGGATGCAGCAGCTTGAGCAGCTGTGTCTGTGGCAGCGAACCGCGCGTGAGCAAGAGCAGCGGCTGGCAATCCGGGTCGAAGGCATTCAAGGGGAGGAAAGTCGAATGTAAATCCTCCGCTCCGTCCTTGTTCAGTGCCGAAGCGGCGCTGGAGCAGAATCGCGCCCAGCCATCAAGCTTCTTGATCGGCACATGAATTGGCTTACCGCTTCCGCGCCACGGTTCGTGATGCGGACTAATCTTTTCCCCTCCTGCCGAGTTAAAAGCTACCGAAGTCCTGCCAACAAGCTTAGGCATGAGCCACTCATCCAGCTCGCCGAGTTCTCTGAGCTGCTGGCACGCTCGAAAAGCCGCCATTCGTTTAGCTTGCTTCTTGTTTCGACATGCATCGGATTTGACACTGCGCACCGCGGAGGTACTCGGCAGCTCCACACAGCTGATGAAGGACTGTGGACATCCAATGCCAACATCCACCACCTCAATGCGATACGCCAAGACGGCGTCTTTCAAGTATTCGGAGTGGAGCGTGGCAGCATAATGCGAAACAAGAGTCGGCGCATCCTCAGGGAAGAGCCGGGCGCCTGTGCTCGGCTCGAACATGTACATTCCACTGTCGACAGTATCGTCAGCTTCGATCCGCAACTTCTGCTGCCACTCCTCTTCCCAGAATTCTCCATCGTGATTGGCGTCCGCGATGCTTTCGAGCCACTTGCTCCTGCTGGCTTCGCTGTTGAACGCGTTGAGGATGGCCTGCGCGTGCTCGCGGTTGCCGGTCTCGGCCATCAGTATGAATCTGCTCTCCCTTGCGCGCGCACGACCTCGAGATTGCAGAAAAGAAATGTGGCGGTTGAACAGGTCGAACCGGATTACGAGGTTGGCTGCCTGGATGTCGAGTCCCTCCTCCGCGATCGAAGTTGCAACGAGCAGGTTTGTTGGTTTTCGACGGCGGAAGCGGTTGAGCACCTGCACTTGATCGTGCCAGTTCATGCCCGGAGCGCCGCCCGATGCCGAGCTGTTGTCGTGACCTAGCAAGTATTCGGGATGGATGAATTCGAGACCAGGGACGCGCTTAATCAGCTCGACAAGTAGCGTCGCCGTCTGTCGCCGCTCGACAAAGATGATTGCGCAAAAATCGGCAGAGCTAGGCCGGAAGCACTTGAGCGTCTCGATGAGGCGCAGTACCTTTGGCGATGCATTGTTAGCATCCAGCGCCAGTATATCGGGAAGTGCGGGCTGCGATCGCATATGCAGGAGGACGCGCTGATTGAGCTCGCTGTTGGTTGAGAGATGCGCTACAGCCAGTCCCAGACCCAACCCTGATTGAGATCGGCTTCCCGTCTCGCCATTCTCCTCGAGGCTATCTTGAGTTTCGGGAGGAGTGAGGATGGCCGGCCACATGCTGGCGTCCGCGATCCATGAATCACTGACTAGTGCGCGCTTGTTGCGACCGATGTTGGCCCACTTGCGGGCTCGAGATTTGTACTCGAGGAGCGTGCTGTGCCAGAAAAGATCGCAGCCGAGCGGACCAAGATGTCGCATGATGTACTCGAGCTTGGGCCGCACTTCATTCTCAAAGTGCTCCGTCACAATGTCCAGCATAGCATCGTCGTCCAAGATGGGATCTTTGCCGAAGAGCGCGATCATCTCTTTGCTGAGAGAGGACAGCTGGACTCCGTCCAGCTCATCGTCGAGCACAGTGAGGTAGGGGTCGAACTCGATAATGAGCTCTTCCGGCTTCTGCTTAACCTCTTTGAAAGCTTGCAAAGTCGCCCTGGAGACGGTGTGGATCCTTGCGTTCATGGTCTTCTGAAGGTATCGAGAAGCTTCGGCAAACTGCCCGGTGCTGGTGAAGATAGGGCTAGCCGTCATGCCGAAGATCTTGGGCCTTTCGCTGGCTGTGGCCAATCGATAATACGTCATGATGCGGAAGTAAGGATGGTTCTTGAGTGCGTGGTGGACTTCATCAAAAATGAGCAAGTTGATATCGTCCATCTTGACAAAGCCGTGGATAAGAGCGTCGAGGAAGCATTGGGCGGTGGATACGATGACTTGATGAGATTGAAGGAGCGCAGACCACTGCGGTGCGCGCCAGTTGTCGACCATGAGCTTGTTGTTCTTGCCTCGCACAGAGTCCTTTAGCTCTCCGTAGAGCTTGCCGACGGCGAGGTTCGAGTTGCCTGCAATGACGGAAGACTGCTGATGAACGAGAGGCACGAGGTTCACAAGGAAAAAAGAGACTTTGCGAGGCGGCGTGGTGGAGGGCTGAGCTTCGCGCGGCGAGAGGGGTCTGTCAACGGCTTGCTGACGGACGTGTTGCAGGAGCAGCACAGAGATGAGGGTCTTGCCACTGCCAGTGTCGAGACAGACGAGAACATTGCCCGATTTGGCGAGTTCGGCGAGCTCGAGCTGGTACGAGCGAGGCACTAAGGTCAGCTGGTCTGAGCGGAGCTGATCAGCAGGATCAACAGCAGTCTGAGCTGAGATATGCTCGATAATCTTCTGCCTTTTTCTGCGGTCTGCTTCCTGCGAATCAGGCGGAGTGATGTCGGGTGAGAATGTGAATCCATCTTCCTGTTCAGTGAAGGGCGAGTCAATGAGATCAATGACCTGTCGAGTGCGTTTGGACATGGCGTCTGTCGTTCGAAGGCCGGCAAGACGATGGACTAGTTGAGCAGGGGCTGTTGTGCTGGATGGCGCTTTGTCGCTGTTGAAAGGTTGTGAGTCGTCCGTGGGAGGGAAGGAGGTCCCAGTCGTCGAGTTATATATAGCAGAGGATTGGGCAGCAGATGTCTGCTGAGTAGATGAAGTGTCCGCACGTGCGCTTCTGTTAGCCGGCTGGGATGACGAAGCAGAAAGTGCGGAAGCGGAAGCGGGAACGGACGTGCTACGAGCTTGTCGCCCGTCTCGCACTGAGCTCGAGAGGTATTGTGCAGACATTTCGACGGCGTGACCTGTACTTCCAATGGTTGATGAGCTCTCGGCGACTTTTCGTATGGCTCAGTGGCCATTTTGCGCTGTGATTGATCGATCAAGAGAGTTCATCTCGAATCATGAAGGTCAGAGCATCAGGAGCATTGCAACCGTTGTCCAACATGAGACGACAGAAAGGGGGCGACCGAGGGCGACAAACACAAGACTCCGCTAGCCTGTGTCCGCGAAAACTTGAGCAAGATTGAGCATCGAGGTTAAGGTAGGACAGAGGGGCCGTCTTATGCTAGAGCATGACGCCGAAGGGGAATAGAGGCTTGACAGGTTCCTGCGCATGTGATTTCAGGGTCCAACACCTCTCCACAGTCACACACGCGCCTTCTTCCCAAAGCATGGCAAACCGGCCGATTGCCATTTTCCGAAAACCGAGAATTTTGCATCCAAATTTCGGCGATGGAGCCCAATTTCGACTGAGCGCGACATCCCCCTGGTCTAACGCCTCCGCTCTGACCCATCCATCTTCCAAGCCAACAACCATCACCGACTTCATTCTAAGGCCACAACGCTTGACCGCTGACGTGCTGTCCTTTGTACGCTATGTACAACGGTATCGGTCTCAAGACCGCCAGAGGCAGCGGAACCAATGGATACGTTCAGCGCAACCTCTCCAACTTGAAACCTCGCGACAACCCATTCAACAAGCAGAAATCTGGAGGAAGCTCTAGCTCATTCGGATCGGATGTCCGGCACACACAACCAGATGCAGCCATCTTGGAGCATGAACGGAAACGACGCGTCGAGGTGAAATGCATGGAGCTCAGAGTGCAGCTCGAAGACGATGATGTCGACGAAGACGAGATTGAGCTGCAGGTGTCGGCGCTGCGCGAGAAGCTCAATGCGCAGCTCGAGCAACAGAAGGAACGTGATGCTGCTGCTTCCGCCAGCTCTTACTCGAAGCAGGAAGCGAGCCGGCTGAGGCCAGGAGACACGCACAAACTGTTGGAGGCCAAGCAACACGATGATCGCCGGTTCGCATCCGCAATTGGTGTAGACAGTGGCTATCGAGAGGGAGACGCGTTCGACCGGGAGCTTCAAGAGCGGAAAAAGCAGGAGCGCATCGAGGAACGACGCAGAGCCGACGAACAGAGGAGGCAGGACTGGGAGCGAAAGAAGGAACTCCAGCAGCAAGCAAGACGCAATCGACAACGCGAACAGGAACGCGCCCGTTCCAGGAGGGATGATGGCTGGGCTAGCCGCGCTCGAAGGACCTCCGCTGACGGCCGCAGGGCTCGCAGCAAGTACTCGGACGACGACCGATCCGTGTCCAGATCGCCGTCTCCAAGAGCCAAGAAGAGGGGCAAGTATGTCGATTCTGCATCCGACAGCGAGTCCTACTCTTCCACTTCCGACACGGATCCTCGTCGCAGTAGCCGTCGCAGCAAACCCAGAGACGAACCACGCGGCAGAAGAAGATCTCGCTCGCCGTCGTTCTCGGACTCACGATCTCGGTCTCGATCTTGGTCTCGATCTCCCTCCTCCCGTTCATATTCCCGCTCGCCATCCCGCTCTCGTTCTCGATCTCGTTCTCCTTTGCGACGCCCAAGTAGGCGCTCATACTCTCGATCCGTCTCAGCATCTACTTCCAGGTCCAGGTCGGGATCAAGATCTTCTTACTCATCACGAAGCCCCAGCCCCCGCCGTGACCGCACTCGAACTCTGAGTCGAAGCATCAGCACAAGCAGAAGTAGAAGTAGGAGTAGGAGTCGGGGTCGATCCCGATCCATCACTCCTTTGTCTTACTCTTCCCGCTCCCGCAGTCGAAGTCGATCTTTCAGCTCCAGGTCAAGTTTAGGATCAAGGTCGCTCTCACGATCGCCTTCTCCCCGACGCGAGAGCCGTCAGGTACAACCACAAAGAGCAAGGGCACGAGACGCATTCTCCCCCGTCTCCCGCTCCTCCTCTCCACCATCGGCAAGGTCGAGGCTGAACCCGCCCGGTCCGCCGCCGGTCAAACCTGGGCCCCCACCAGCTCGCCCGCCAGGTCTCTAACGACACACACAAACCCCTTGTTTCGCATCGTATCTCTTCCCAATGGCGAAGTTATGTATTATTGCCTCTCGTGCAACAAAACGAGAAAGAGATCTGTATTCCATCTTACATAGCATCATGTGATCGTCCTGTCTACTATTGATTACTGGTAGTGTTGCTGCTGCTGAGCGTGGTGGTACTGGTTGTTCTGATGCGACTGGTACAACAGAGAAGATGAAAAGGATTGCGAGCTGGGCAGGCCAGGTTGTGGCTGCTGATAAACTTGCTGCTGCGGTGGCTGTTGAGGATATGGCTGTCCGTATCCGCCCGCGCTCGGGCCCGGACTTGGGACAGGTGCTTGTGCGGGATTGTAGTGTGCTGAAGAATTGTATTGCTGGTAGCCCTGTTGTTGTGGCTGGTGCGGTGGAGGCGGTGCCTGTTGTTGGACATGGTGGTAGGCATGTGCTGAGACAGGCGGTGCCGGAGCAGGCGTGTTTGCATTCGGATCCGTGCCGTAGAAGCTGTGCATCGAACTAGAAGTCGGCAAAAGCTGGGGCAGTTGCTGCTGCGATCCAGGGATTGGAGGCAATGGAGAGGGCGATCTTCCGGGAATCCAGCTTGATCCACCATCAACTCCACTTCCTGCGCTAGAAGGCTGTGGCGGTGGTTGGGTATAGAGGTATCCACTTGACATAGATGAAGGGATACCGCTGTTTCCGTTTGGCACAGGCGGAGTGGCAGAGACGTACGGTGGCTGCGCTGGCTGCGAAGAGGGTGGGGGAGGGCTTTGCCAGCTGTTCTGGGAGAAGGACTGAGAGAGCGAGTGTGAATGGGAGTGGGAAGGCGGGAGCTGTGTCTGATGAGTGTAGCTTGAAGGCACGGCCGGAGGCGGCGATGGCTGCTGCACCGGCTGGTACAGATGGGAAGGATACGTCTGCTGTGCTGACGGCTGCGTCTGGTGCTGTGTCGGGGCGGCGGATGACAGGGAGCTTGAGCTCTGTGTAGATGGCAAGGGCCGCGGCACGTGTGATGGTTGCACCGGTTGGCTGTAGGGAGATGGAATAGGCGTGTATCCGGAAGGTAAAGGAGGCGGTGCTCCAGGCGAGGAGGATCGCGGTGGTATTGAGGGGGGTTGTGCAAGGTGCCCTCCGGGATGCGGCAATGGCTGTTGTTGCTGCTGCTGCTGCGGTGGTGGCTGCTGCTGCTGTTGGTAGTACGCCTGTGCATTGACCACCGACGGTGTCGGAGCTGTGTGACCCGCAGGACTGCTGCCGTACTGCGAGAGAGCAGAGGCAGGTCTAGCTGCGGGCGAAACAGGTCTCTGCATGTCGTGGGAGTGGTTTGCGTTTGGTGGCGCAGTGTAGAGGGTTGCGAGGTGCGCAGGTGCTTGGTATATGTGCGACTGCGGTGGGCGCTCGTCGACGTGCGACGGCGTGGGAGGAGGCAGCGGCTTGTCCATGGAGACAGTTGAAGCGGAATTGGAGTGGCTGAAGGCCATCTTTGACATGGAATTAGCCAGCTGATCAGCGCCATGGTCAGGTCGAGGCATTTGTGAGTAAGACGAGGGGACGTGAGAGATGGAATGTGAGCGAGGTACGCTGTACTGCTGGTGCTGCGGGGGTGGGACGATGGCGCCCGGGCGGATGGTGGCGTATGGATCGTCACCAGACTGCACGCGCTGGTTGTTGCCGAGATATTGGCTGCTCTGCGAGGGAGTCACGGAATGCTGCGAGTAGTAGGAGGTCGAAGGTGTGATCGAGCGGCCAAACTCAGAAGGCATGGGTGCTGCAAAGCTATTGCGCCGGGAACCGCCAGCCGCAGGACCGCTAGAAGATGCGTTCGACACAGTCGCAGCGTGGTACGCAGACGAAGGAGGTACAGGACTGGTGGAGCGCGAGATACTGGCAGGCGCGTAAGCGGGGGTATAGGCGTCCAAGTTGGCAAGCGATGAGCTGGGTCGGAGGGTTCCACTGCCGAGGTCATGCATGGTTTGCGAGTGGGAGAGGGACGAGGCAGGCTTCTGAACTGACGAGGCAAGGCTCGAGGTAGAGATGCTGCTGGACATTCGATTGTGTGTGTTGGGAACGGCAGCACCGCCACCAGGTCGCATGGAGGCAGGGATGGGAGGATGGTCGCCCTTGCCCTTCGCAGGCTTAGGTGGGACGCCAGAATTGCTATCGTGAACCTCTTCGATCCTCTGGAAAGTACCTGCGCCTCCGTACGTATCGATGCCAGAGAATACAGGCTTAGATTGGGGCTTGCGCTTCTTAGGAGGTGCAGCGGACGAGTAAAAGGTGAGTTCGAGGTAGACTTCGCCAGCATAGCGATCCTTTGCCTTGATGGTGACCCATTCATCGAACTCGCCCGTCTTAAGCGTATCTGTGAGATCGACAAGTCCCTCACCGATGAATTCGGGCTCCTTACTGTCGTCAGCATAGCAGGCCACTTTGAGCACCTTCTTACCGCCTTTTGCCTTGGCGGCAGCAGCAGACGATGAAGAGGTGGCCTTTGAACCGGAGCCGGATCCATTCGAAGATGAATTCGCTAGAGCATCCTCCATGTCTTCGTAGATCTCGAAATGCAGCTGCTCGTCCCAGCTAGGGTGCTGCCCACCTCGCTTATCGGGTTTGGTCTTTTGCTGTTCCTGACCCATGCTGAGGACGGTGTAGGGGTCCTGCTTGCCGATCGACTTTTTGTTGGGCAGATTGCGCGCCTTGAGGACGACGCAAACCAGCGTGCCCTTGTGGACGGGCTCGGTAGGCGCTGGCATGACGGGCGAGCCAAGGTCGGTCGACCAGAGATGCCTGTGGAGTATGTTGGTGGGGAAGACGGCGGAGATCACCACGGCATGCGGATTGCGACCTGCTTGGAAAGCGCCGTGAGAGTGGCTGACGGGTGGTGGTAATGCTGTTGGTGTTGTGAAGACGCGAACGGAAGTGGTGGTGATTGGAGGTCCGAACGGATCTCGCCTAGAACAGCTGTTTCTGTTTCCCTCAAAAGAGCTGAGCTGCTCTGCTCTGCACAGCCTGCAGCAATTGCTGCTATTGAACCACCTTCAACACACAGGCTTTCCAGCGTCGATAATTTTATCGGAAGAGCCAGACTTGGCCATGGCAAGTAGCTGCGACCTCTCTTCGCGCACATCGATGCCATTCCCCTCTGGAGTTTCAGGCTTGGCCAATACTTGCCTTTCGTCGCGCTGCCGCCGCAATGTGAGAACATGATTCGGGATGGCCGATGCAAGTGTTGTTTTCGCTGGCCAGCGCTGCTGTGCTGCTGCTGCACTCAGGGTCACGCGCGCGCTTTGACCTTGTTGGAGATCGCACAACGTAACTTAGCGCTTGCTGGCTGTCACTCAACCAACACGCAGCTCCTGTTAAAAAAGAAATGGGCGCGAAATCTTAGCTTGAAAAATTCACGATCGCTGCCCGATCTGTCTTCCATCTTCGCTTTGCGACTCCAAAGGAACGTGCATCTGCGTGCCCTGCAAGCAACGCCGCAAGCCCGAATCTCTTACAACTTCATCTTCGTGTCAGCTATGCTGTGCGATATCAGGCGGGCAGATCAGTCGCTATCCATGGATGCGCCAGCAAGGCAGGACGAAGAAATGCGATTTGGGTTGATGCAGGATTATCGATGCAATGACAAGTACGGAAGCAGGTTACAAATACAAGGGCTCTGTGAAGGCTCGGTATTGGCGGCATGATACGGGAGTATAGGCGCCAAAGAACAGGTCGAGACGGTAATCGCAGGTGATCAGGGCGCTGATGGTGTGCTGCGGCCGTTGCATGGTGCGGCAGTGGCAGCACAGCCACAGCTCTGCTCGATTTCCTGCTCTTCTCGCTCCAGCCTTCGCATAGTGGCCAAGAGAATGCGCTGACGCCGCTCTTCCGCGGTGCCCGTTGTGCTCGAGCTGATCGTGCTTCCTCCCAGCCGATGGCCACTTATTGCTGGAGTCGCTCCGCCCAAAACACTGCCACTCCCTCCTGACGAGAGCGCTGGAGCCGAGGGCTCGTAGACATCGCCTTCTACCAGCGAATGGGTGCCCTTTTGCTGCGCGCGCTCAAACGCCTCAATTTGCGCGTTGAGCTCGCTATTCAGAATCTTGAACTCGGGCGGATGATCCGAGATTTTGTTGTGTGCCAGCTCGTGCACAAGGACTCGTCGGGTCGTCTTGTAATCTCGGAACCCCTCCGCATCATCGGTGCGGATGCGTAGCAGAATGCGCTGACCCGCATTCTCGTTCAGCCCAAGCAACCCAGGATGTTCCCATGGCAAAAGCTCGGTGAGGGCGCCGATACGGAATTGATGTAAAGAGCAGATGTGCAGAATGCCTGGGTCTCGACTCAGTCTTGTGAGATAGTCGATCACCTTGCCATGTAGTGGGGACGAGCTTGACGTGGTCGGATGCGCGTAGATCGTTCCAAACGGGGATATGCTGGATCCAGCTTGGGTAGTGTTGCGTGCTTTGGTGCCCCGAAGCATGCTCGGATGATATTGACGAGGAGCATTGCGCTTCTGCATCTCGGTTTCCTCTTGATACAATCGCTCAAGCTCTTGCGAAGAGGGTCCTAGCACTGTCACCTTGATATCGGGTTTGCCAGCCAGTCCAACATCGGCAAGAGTACGCTGATCCAAATCTGATCCTCCATCCTGACGACCGTTTAGATCAGCGACTCTTGAACTTCGCGAAACGAGCAGCTTCTGCTTGTCGGCAGGTACGTACGTGACCTCTTCGATTGCTTGACGAAGTTCCGCTACTGTGTTCGAGGATGTTAGCGCTTGTATGACGTGCTCCTGCTTGCGATGCACTATCGTCAGGTCGAATGGATCCATGGTTGCGGTCGGATTCGATGACTGCCTGAGCGTTGCCTGGTTACTTCAAGTATATAGTTGAAGATGGAGTTCAGGGCGTTTTGACGCTAGCTGCGCCGACGAACACTTCCATGAATCGGTCTGGCCCGAGACACAGTAATGCAAAGTCTACTTGTGTGAAGTACGAGAATACTGATGAAAGACGAAAAGGAAGGAGCTTGCTTAGCTAAGTCGAGTTTCCTGTGCCAGATTCATCGTTGCCACCACCGAGCTTAAGTTACAACCTACAACTTTCCTGCGCAGCATCCGCGGATGTTCCGAAACACCAAAAAATTAAGGCTGTAGGTGGAGGCTAGGCTGTTACAAGGCCAAGTTCGAGCGAAGCCTTTGAGCTGATGCGAGAGCTTCGTCAGCTCTTACGCGTCGTTCTAAGGTCGTTTACGCGCAGCCTATCTCCATACTCGGCCGAATGATTGTCCTCCAAACACCTTCCGCATAGAACAGTTAACGTTACTTACACGTCCTCCGCTTCGATGCGCTTCGATGCCATGACTGTGCCAGCATATGTTTGGCGGGTTCCATAGATCATTACCAGTCTCAATGCTCACTAACAAGACTGGCTACGCAAGGACGAGGGTACAGTAGTGGATTGACGGTTAGATGCGACACGCCTTCACGCAAGGTAAGTCTTACAGCAGGATTCGAGTTCATCTGACACTATCTTTTACCTCAAGGGTTTGCGTAAAGAAGCACAGACATCATAAGGCTGCTGCTGCACAAGCGAAACAGTGACCCTCTCATATGCTGATCTTCACTAAGAGAGTGAAGGCACAGAACGAGAAGGTCGCCATAAGTTAAGCTGGGACTGTTGGCCCGCGTCTATGAATTTTTCCGCGAGGTGCAGCAATGTGCAGCTGCCGCCAGCAACCAGCCAATCCTGTGCCACACCAGACTTCCCCGTCCCAAATTTCTTTTGGTTCACAATGACCTCACGGTCTGCAGACAGAATGAGACCACAACGGGATCCTAATCCTGCCGTTCGACGATGGCGAGCTGCATCGTTTCGCGCGCGTATGGATATTGCTGTTGCCGATGACGACCCGTGTCCTTGAGATAACAGGTTTTCATTCGAACACGTAGCCACGATCGAGCAGAGAAGGACGCCGCTGAGACAGAACGCGGTGCAGGCCATCGAAAGATGTCGCGACATCTGCAGCCCGGCTGTAGACCCGGTGATGGACGCATCCCCACACTCGCTTCCGTTGCACATCAGCAAGAAAGCATGCATAGGCCTTCCTGCTGTGGGGCGACCAAGGCTATGATCACGAGAGGCGAAAGCAAGGTTCAGCGTTCATAGAGTGGACAACAGGAAGGCCAGGGGCAGTGACAGGGTGAGCACAGTTGCCGGAGACCGGCTACTTTGTTCGCTGTCAATTAACCGGAATATCTTCCAGAATAGGCTTAAGCAGCGCGACGAAAGGCCAGAAGAACAGTAAAAGGCGGTCCGAGAGCAAGGGGGTCAAGAGAAAGGGTAAAGGGTCCGGTCACTCGGCTTCTCCTCCTAGGTTTGGTTGGACCGCGTCGCCAATTCTGCCGCATCCTTGAGTTCTCACAGCTACACGAAGCACGAGCCTTGGTCAACGCACGGCCTTCGTCCGCGTCTATAATCCATTCACCCTTGTCGCTGAGCTCTTGCTGCCACGGCACAGCGCTGCACGAAAGTCCTTCGCGGCATTCTGCTCTCTCGCTTTTGCTGCTCTCCGTTCCCGCGCAATTTCTTTCCGAAGGCAGACCAAAAGTCGACAACCCCACAAAATTGTTGGTTCCGCTGCCGCCACGCTCGCAGCAGCTGCTGTTGCTTGCTTTGTATTGCTTGCTTGCCAAATCCTTCTCGTGCGTTTCTGCCTTGCCAACTCGATCCCTGTCATCCCTTTGCTTGGTGACAGTCCATTGATCCCAACTCTCGTACATCTCAGCTTGTTCTACAGCCTCTTCGCCCCAACCTCGTTGCCTGCGTTGGTTTGCCTTGGCGTGTGGCCTAACCATTTTGGCTTCCGGTCCAGCTTCTGACTGTCTCTCCCGGACCATAACCGGTTCCACCACCCATCCCCTTACAAGTACTCGACTCGCGCCTTCTTGCCCTCATCCTCTCACCTATCGACATCTCGCCCTCCCGTTCTTCTCTCCTCGCACCGCTTCTTTTTAAACTCCACACGGACCGCAATCATGTCGACAGTCCTCCCCGCTAGCCTTGGTGGCGATGAGCTGATCAAGAAGTACATTGGCGCCGGTGCCTGGTCCTTCATCGAGGACAAGTTCACTCCCTTTGGAAAGGAAACCCTGGTTAAAGTGATCCGCTTCGTTGTCAACGAATGCATTCCAGCCGAGAAGCTTTACCACGCCCAGGTCTCGACCGACCCCGAGAAGCGATGGAAGATCGTGCCCGAAGTCGTTGAGCAGCTCAAGAAGAAGGCCAAGTTGCAGGGTCTCTGGAACTTATTCCTGTCTGGCAAGCACTACCCCGGTGTCGGATCACCTCTCAGCAACCTCGAATACGCCGTCATCGCCGAGATGACGGGCCGATGCTCTCACTTTGCCTCGGAGTCGCTCAACTGCGCTGCTCCCGACACGGGCAACATGGAGGTGTTGGCCAAGTACGGCAATCAGCAGCAGAAGGAGACATGGCTCAAGCCCTTGCTCAACGGCGAGATCCGCTCCGCCTTTGCCATGACGGAGCGCTTCATCGCCTCTTCCGATGCCACCAACATCCGCACCTCGATTCGACAGGAGGGCAACGAGATTGTCATCAACGGTCACAAATGGTGGATCTCGGGTGCCGGTGACCCTCGTTGCGCCGTCCACCTTGTGATGGGCAAGTCGGACCCAGACAACAGCAACAGCCACCAGCAGCAGAGTTTGGTCATCGTCCCTGCCAACGCACCAGGGGTCAAGGTTATCCGACCCATGCACGTATTTGGCTACGATGATGCGCCCGAGGGTCATTGCGAGGTCATCTACGAGAACGTGCGCGTACCGCTCGGCAACCTGGTGCTGGGCTGGGGTAAGGGCTTCGAGATCATCCAAGGCCGTCTCGGACCCGGCCGTATCCACCACTGCATGCGCACCATTGGCACTGCTGAACGTGCGCTTGACCTGATGCTGGCTCGTGCCACCGACCAGCATAAGAAGGCGTTCGGCAAGACGCTTTCCGAGCACGGCACTATCGTGCAGAACATTGCTTGGGCACGTATCGAAATTGAGCAGTCGCGATTGCTCGTCCTGTCGGCTGCCAACATGATCGACAAGACCAACGCTAAGGGTGCGATGCGCGAGATTGGTATGAGCAAGGTGGCAGTGGTCAACGCAGCGCTGAGGGTGCTTGACATGTCGATGCAAGCTCACGGTGCCGAGGGTGTCTCGCAAGATACCATCCTTGCATACGCTTACGCTCAATTGCGCACGCTGCGATACGCCGATGGTCCTGATGAGGTGCACCTGCAGCAGCTCGGAAAGCTCGAGCTGCGAAGGGCACCCGAGGTGTGGGAGAGGATCAACAAGACCAAGGCCATTTCTGATGCTTTGCTTGCCAAGAACGGTATCAAGGCTCACCTCTGAGCAGGAAGTTAGATCTCTTCATCTTTACAGTATCCCAATCTGTCTTCTGCACAGCCAATCGTTACTTATCCGAGAGCACCACTTTGCGTACTGTCCGTTCCTTTATACGCTTTGTGATTGTAGTCGATGATGCTCATAGCTGAAACGTCTTGTGAGGATCATATGGAAAGTCGATTAAAGCTAGCTGGATTTGGGACGAGTGGACAAAGGAGCCTGCAGACTGATGAGCCAGAATCTGCTTGAGTAGCAAAGGGGCAGCTGAGCTGAGACATGCGACACAACCACGGGAACCGTTTTTGGCTGGCTCAAAGTGGAGGAAGCGGGAATAACTGCAGGCGGAGGCTGCCACTTCCCCGCCCTTTCCTACGAATTTTTGGCTTTTTCGTAGCGTGAAGCTGCAGCTTCTGCATTTGGATTTGCAACATGCTTCATAAGCCAAACACTTTTCGCAAAGTCACACACGGAAGTGCCGATGGTTGAACCATTCCGAGTCACAACCATCATCACCAGCTCTCCCGCATCGATCCCGACCATCCTCCCGTTCGAAGGAAGCAAGAAACGTGAGCTCATGAGCTTAAGATGTTAGAGGATGGACCACCGTTCCTGAGCCACTGATGTCCAACTTCCGGCTATACAAACACGCCTGTTCCTAACTAGAGCTCTGCTTCTCGAGACGCACCAATTCATCGCCTCGATTATCCAGCATTCCGAAAATCTCATCCAAGAGGCCCTCGATACCGGGGATGGCATCGAAAGAACCGAGGATCTATCAGGACGCTCCTGGCCTTGAACTGCAAAACGACGTCCTGGCGTCGGTCGAGCATATCCATCCGGTGGCCTCTTCTTCATCTCAAATCGCACATGGAGCGACATCCGCGAACGCAACCGCCTCATCTCAGCATGAATCTTCACAAGCGAGCGGAAACGTTAGTCAGGTCAAAGCTCATGACGATGCGACACGCGTGGACATCGAAGCAGCAAGAGGCGGCGCACCTCCCGAAGCGAGGACCAGCGAGTCCGCATCATCCGTAAGCGACCGTCATGCCTTGCAACAGACCGAGTCATACGGTCAACGCTTAACACGAGTCCTGACAGGCGATGCCGGCCCATATTACGCAGACAGCGTCGACGATGAGGATGGAAGCAATAGCGAGCGCACCAGACGGAAGAGGTTGCTGCCCTTGTTGATCCGCCGCAGACATCGCAACGAATCCAGGGGGAAGCACACCAAACGAAGGGATGCTACTTCCAGCTCGGTCTCGCGATCCAGAACTCGTCAGAGAGCCGAAGAGCTGGCAAAGGCGGCAGACGCTGAAAAGGCGGCACAAACGCAACAGGACAACCCACATGGCACAATAAGAGCTCCTTCGAGCGGACAGTCCAACAACAAAAACAGCGAGGCAGATCGCATCAAGATTGTCGGAGAAGACGGAAAGCCCATGCGACGACACGGCATCAAAGAACGTGTGCTTCATTTCACGCCGTCGTGGTTCTCGGTGACAATGGGAACAGGTGTGATTGCTACACTCCTTAACCTGCTGCCGTGGCCATCCATCCACTCGGGGCTGCGATATCCTGCCACCTTGTTCTTGCTGGCCGACATCGTCATCTTCATCCTCTTCCTCTGCGCATTCTTCGCGAGATACCTCATGTATCCCGAGGTAGTGCCACTCACCATCAAACACCCGCAAAAGTCCATGTTCTTGGGGACCATCCCAATGGGCTTCATCACCATCATCAGCGGCATCGCCCAGCTCGGTACTGTCGAGTACGAGCTTGGCATCGGCTTTGCCCTCGCTGCTAGTGGGCTGTGGTGGGCGGCCACGGTGCTGAGTCTGCTTACCAGCATTGGTGTGCCATTCAGCATGATGACGTACCAGAAGCATTACTTTGAGGGCATCACTGCGGCGCTGTTGCTGCCGATTGTACCCCCAATCACTGCTGCAGCGACGGGAAGCGTGCTGGCAGAGATTCTGATGTACAGGTATCCGACCTATGCGTTCACCATCATGGTGGTCAGCTACCTTGTGCTCGGTATCGGTCTTCCGCTGGCTCTGCTCATTCTGGTTCTCTACTTTCAACGCCTTCTCCTCTTCAAGAGTCCACCGAGAGACGTCATCATCTCCGTTTTCCTGCCGCTGGGACCCTGCGGACAGGGCGGTGAAGCATGCTTGCATCTCGGAAGAGTCGCACTTCACCTCTTCCCTATCATCTCCACGCCCACCTCGTCCTCTGGAGTGCCGCAACTCTTCTCTGTAGGCCAAGCTCTTTACGGTGCCGGTCTCATCTCCGCTATGCTGCTTTTCGGTCTAGGCATTTGGTGGCTTGCCATCGGTGCCTTTACCATCGTGCGTGAACTTAAACGAGGCAAGCTCGGTTTCAACATGGGTTGGTGGGGCTTGACCTTTCCCTTTGCCAGCTTGGCCATCTGCACGGCACGGCTGGCGATAGAATTGGACAGCTTGACGCTCAAGATCGTCTATACGGCATTCGTGATTGCGAACATTTCACTGTGGCTGTACGTGGCGATCCCGACAGCGAAGGGTGCTTGGACGGGGAGACTATTCAATGCGCCATGTCTTGCCGACCTACCGCTCAAGCCTTGAACGGTTTCCTCTACAGCATCACCAGTATAGATCTTGTATCTTAGATCACAATGTATTTATAGATCCAACTCTGCTATCAGCCCGTTCCCAGCTTCATCTCTTTGAAGGCTCATATCAGAGTGCTAGACGTTATGGTCTCCAAAAAAAAGCTCCGTGCGTTTGAGTTTCTTGCAAGAAAGTGCGGTCTAACAGGTCTTAGACAAGCGCGTCAATACTTGACGCGTCTCGTTGTTTAGATCTGCGTGCAAAACGCGCCGAAGAGCGCTTCGCGTGCACGTCGTGTAAATTGAACCAACGTTCTCGCGCAGAGACTGTTGGGCAAAAGCGAAGCGACGCCGGGAGAAGAAGAGTAAGCCAGCGTGTCGTGAGCACATTCTCGTTCGCCCTTTCCAAATGCAAGGGATCACATTTTGATCCAGCCAGGCCTGCTCTCCTCACTCTCTGACAGCACAAGGGTGAGAAGCGCTCTCCGCACAGTCACTCGCACCGCTTTCTCTGCCATCACATCTTCTGAGATCGCTCCGTCATCCTCATCACCACCGCCTACAATCGCATCCTTCCTTCATCCACAGCGGCTCAGCATTCTTGACGGTCTCGTCAAACGAAAAAGGGGACAGTTCGCACTCGACTCGAACAAACTCAGGGCTGTGCCCCTCTTTACACTAGATCGCAAGCACCCCGACGGCAGCGACTTGCATCTGGAAGAGCTCCCATATATACCGGCATTGCTCGATCGGACCTGGCCAAAGAACATAGACACCATGTCTGCAAACGCGCCCATCCTCCCCACCATCTCGCTCGGCATCAATTACGATGATGAGCGAGAAAAGATCACCGACTTCCTCTGCTCCTTCAAGGCTCCTGCATCCCGCCTCGCCTCCCTCTCTTCGACACAAAACGGCGGTGCACCCTTCAGCCTAGAGGATGCGGACGAGGAAGAGGAAGAATTCAATGTGGACCGCGAATTGACCGGCGCCATCGACCGCATGGACGTTGACAGGTCAGCAGCACAACGACGCCATCGGACACATGCTGAGGCATCCGCTTCTGGTTCCCGTCAAGTCCCCTTCTACATGCATCAGCTCCAGAACATCGCCAACCGAGAGCAGGACTCGCTTATCATCGACCTCAACGACGTCGCCTCTCACTTCAATACCACTACCAACGAGTCTGGCAAGGCGCTCGTTGGTGCCATCCGCAACAATGCCAAGCGATATCTCGACCTCTTCTGCGAGTGTGTCGACAAGCTTGTACCGGAACCCTCGAAAGATATTTCGCACAAGGATGACGTGCTCGATGTGATCCGACACCAGCGTATGGAGCGCAATGCTAGGACAGTGGAGAGCGCCGAGGACCCTAACGATGCCGGTGTCGCGCCCGAAGATGCTAGCGACAACGTTTTCCCACCCGTGCTTCTGCGCAGGTACACCCTCTACTTCAAGCCCTATACCGGCAGCATGCAACCTGGCGAGCAGCCTGAAGAGCCCCTCGCCGTCCGAGCAGTACGCGGCTCGCATCTCGGAAAGCTCATCACCGTCCGCGGTATCGTCACCCGTGTCTCTGAAGTTAAGCCTTTCCTCCTGGTCGACGCCTACGCCTGCGACGTCTGCGGCGCCGAAGTCTTCCAGGAAGTCACCTCTCGCCAGTACATGCCCCTCACACAGTGCAATTCGCGTCGCTGCATGACCAACAATACCCGTGGCCCCCTCTACCCTCAGGTACGCGCTAGCAAGTTCGTTCCCTTCCAGGAAGTCAAGATCCAGGAAATGGCCGACCAGGTGCCCGTCGGTCACATCCCACGCACCATGACCATCCATGTGTACGGCCCACTCACTCGCGCCATGAACCCAGGAGATGTCGTGCATGTTGGCGGCATCTTCTTGCCTATGCCCTACTCTGGGTTCAAAGCTATCCGTGCTGGTTTGTTGACGGATACGTATTTGGACGCGCAGTCCATCCACCAGCTCAAGAAGCAGTATACCGCCATGCAACGTACTCCAGAGATCGCTGCCCAGATCGCAGAGCTCAAGGATGACCCGGCGCTCTACCAAAAGCTCGCCTCTTCTATAGCGCCCGAGATCTACGGCCACGAGGATGTCAAGAAATGTCTCCTCCTCCTCCTTGTGGGTGGTGTCAGCAAGACCGTGGGCGACGGTATGAAGATCAGAGGCGACATCAACGTGTGTCTGATGGGCGATCCAGGTGTAGCCAAATCGCAGCTGCTCAAGTACATCTCCAAGGTCGCCCCCCGGGGTGTCTACACCACTGGTCGAGGTTCGTCCGGTGTCGGTCTTACCGCTGCTGTCATGCGCGACCCAGTGACCGACGAGATGGTCCTCGAAGGCGGAGCCCTCGTTCTTGCCGATAACGGCATTGCATGCATCGACGAGTTCGACAAGATGGAGGAATCCGACCGCACCGCCATTCACGAAGTCATGGAACAGCAAACCATCTCGATCTCCAAAGCCGGCATCACCACCACCCTCAACGCGCGCACATCCATTCTCGCTGCTGCCAACCCCCTCTATGGCCGATACAATCCTCGCGTGAGTCCCGTGGATAACATCAACCTCCCTGCTGCCCTGCTCTCGCGTTTCGACATCCTCTACCTCATCTTGGACACGCCGACTCGCGATGATGACGAGCGGTTGGCGCAGCACATCACGTACGTGCACATGCACAACGAGCACCCCGAGCTCGAGTTCGACGTGATCTCGCCTACTTTGATGCGACACTACATTGCGTTGGCGAGGCAGAAGAGGCCCGTGCTGAGCAAGGCCGTTTCTGACTATGTCGTGGGCGCTTACGTCCAGATGAGGAGTCAGTACAAAGAAGACGAGATCTCGCACGACAACGCAGCCTCCTCGGGACCTGGGTCGAGCGGGACAGGTTACATCAGCGCCCGTACGCTACTTGGCATCATCCGTCTCTCCCAAGCACTAGCCCGATTGCGATTCGATGACGCCGTCTCGATCCCCGACGTCGACGAAGCACTCCGCCTGCTCGAGGTCTCCAAATCCAGCATCCTCAACCACCCCTCCCTCTCCTCCAACCGTGATGCACTCGGCCAGGACCAGACCTACATTTCCAAAATCTACCGCATCATTCGCGAGTTCTACAACACCCACCGCCAAGCCACCGACGCCGACGCCGACGGAGACGACGCGATGGGCTTAGACGAGGGAATCGCCATTAGCCAACTCCGAGCACGCATCATCGCAGCCGGCTTCTTGGAGGACCAGTTCCAAGAGTGCTTGCAGGAGTACCAGGATCTGGGCGTACTGCAGGTCTCGGCGAACAGACTCGTCTTCCTCTAACCCGCTCAACACATTTTTATTTTCTCTCGTTCCGATTTCAATTGCTTCACTTGTTGCTGTTCTCTGGGTCACTGTTGTTCCGGCATCGATCTGTCCAAGTTCCAAAGACACGAGTGTTGGGCTGAGTTGTGTTTCCGAGCTGTGCGAGCATCATGGAGCTTCCAGGGATGTCGACAGGGCAGAATGGGAGATGTGCGAAACTGGAGTTGAGATGCGGAACGAACCAGTTGTGACAGGTATGGGTAACTTATGCGGTACTGAGTGGAACAAAGGTGATGCGAAGCAGGGCAAAAAGATCATGCGATGCTTGTGAGAAAAGCGAGGGGAATAGATCAAGGTGAAGGAGATGGGGGAGTGATGTGAGCCACATGATCACCCACAACAGGTCCAGCTGTTGGGTGTGATCGCGGGCTGATTCCCGGAGAGCAGTTGATCCGCGTCGTGCGAAGAGAGAAAGATGCTGTTACGTTCCCGATCGGCCTTCTCCTGCTCGATCTGACTGCGGCGCTCTACGAGCTTCTTGGTGACGGCAAGGAAAACTTCCTCGATGCCGCGATCGTCTTTGGCTGATACTTCGGAGAGCTCGACGACGTCCCAGGACAGGCTGAAGCCGAAGTTGTCGAAGTCCGCTGCGGCATCGCGACCGGCATCGCTTCCGGCAGATCCACTGGAAGCTCCGCTGCTACCAAAGCTGCTGGGTTTCAGGCCACCAGCTGCTACTGCTGCGGGCGTCGTCGCTACTGTGCCAGGAGCGCTTGTGGTTCCGGAAGGTAACTGCGGCCAGCCCGGGCTCGAGCCTCTTTGCAACGCAGCAAAGCGCGAGGCTGGGCCGATAGCCAAAGATCCGAGCCCACCCAGTCGCGACGAGGGGCGCGTCGGCGAACTAGGGCTGCCTTCCGAGTCGTTGAAGCAAGACGACAAAGAAGGAGCCAGCTGTGTGTGGAACGGCTGAAGCCAGCTTCGAACTTTGGCGCGGGCAAAGTCGAGATCCACTTGCCGTTGTGACCAAGCTAGATCAAGCTTTGCGCCAACAACGTGGATGACGAGATCCGTGGTCATGTTCTTCTTGAGCTCTTCGATCCATGCACGAACGTCCATGAAGCTCGACATGGATGTAATGTCGTAGACTATAACGGCTGCGTGGCTGCCACGATAGTACATGGGTGCCATACTTCGGAAGCGCTCTTGACCGGCCGTGTCCCACAGTTGCAATCGCACCTTGACACCATCTACGATGAGCTTTTTGGTCAAGAAGCTGGCACCGATCGTGGATGGTGTCGAGGCAATGGCGAACTGGCCGGAAGTGTATCGGTGCACCAGTGATGTCTTGCCGACACCCTGCGAGCCGAGGATGACCACCTTGGCCTCGAGCTGGTTGTCGGGTAAAGTTCCACGCTCACGAATGCGTGATGGCGGTGGGGACACGGATAGCGTGCTGCCGGAAGCTGGATGAGGTGAAGGCTGCTTGTACGATAACGTACGGCTTGGAGCTGGTGACACAGAGGCAGTTGCTCCAGTCTGGCCACCGACGAGACGATCTCCAGCCGTCGGAGAAATGTTGGAGACCGTTTGACGACGCTGTGTGAGCTTTGGAGCATTTCTGCCGCTACTGGGACCATAGGTCATCGCGTTTGAGGGCGGCGAGCGATGAGACGCGACCTCTTCAGCTTTCTTCTGGGATACAGAGCTGATGCCAGTAGCGACGGTGTGACTGCGCCGGAGGAAAGCACCGGTGCTTGTTTGTAAATTGCGCAGTCTCGCCGACACGTCGTTGCGGTCGCCGTTGCGACTGTGCTCTGCAAAGGGTGCCCCCATCTGACCAAACTCGCTCAGACCGGTGTCAAGCTTTGGGCTAGTCGAAGACCGCCTCGCCCTGGGAGGCGCAGCACTGCTCTCGGCGTGGCTAGCAGTCCAGTGCTGGGAAGCCGCGGGCGGCGACGCGGCGGGATCGTTCGTCCGCACGTCATTGTGTGCGTCAGCCTTGAGCTTGCCCGCACTCACACTTGACTCTGCCAATGGTTGAAGGGTCTCGACGGCGTTGCGAGACGACCCTCTTGATAGGCTTGGATGAGAAGAATGGAAGCGAGATGTTGAGATATAGGCACGGCCACTGTCCTGCTCTGTCAGCGAAGGTGATGCGGGCCCAGAGTTGAGACTCTGCAGGCTACGCAGTCTCGGTCTGGACATGCGCCGCGAGTCAGGACTTCGATAGGTGCGTACCGAGGCATTTTCGCCTGTTTGAGGACCAGATGGTTTGGTTGAACTCGCTTGTGCCACGCCGACTGGAGGCCTGCTCGGTCCGGCCTCGCTGGAAGAGCATGCAGACGCGATCTCCGAAGAATGCGGTTTGATCGGCGAAAAGAATGGAAACTGATTCTCCTTCGTTGGAGACGGGGTTGCCACCGGCGATGAGAACGCCGAGGGAAAGGGATGATGCGACATCGTGTTGAAGACCACTTGTGCCGTCATATTATCGTTGCGGTTCTGATGAACGAGACCTCCTACTTGATAGATCAAGATGAAGCTGATGCTTTCGTAGCGCTTATGTCGGCCAACGATGCCAACTTCGTGCGATCTTGATTATGATAGCTGGGACTTGACGATGATACAAAGAGATTGTCTGCTCTCTTCCTATGATGAGAAGAGGCGAGGATGACGCTGGTGAAGACGTCCCGACACTCGGAAGATGAGACCTAGTGGAGATGAAAGAGAAGCTGGCGCCAACGTGCAAGGAGGTGCAGCAAGGATCGACAGGGTCTAGGGGATGTGCATGCCGCCCGGACAATTAGCTGTCTGACCCTTGCGAAGAAATGTACGGACCCTGCGTCTCGAGGGATGTTCTACGTAGCGTCTGCCTCGCTCGAAGATGCTTGATGGTGACTTTTGCCGAGGGGCCTGGTTGCAAACAGTGGACCTGCACGGGGCTGCCGAACAGCGCAGATGGGACGAGAGGACGGACCAAAGAGGCTGGATCCGCGGTTTTTGCCGAGAGGAGGTGAGTGCGGGGTATCTGAGAAGCTCCAGTGAAAGCAGAACGATAGCAAAGGCGAGCCAGCGCCAAATGTGGTACTCTCTAGAGGCAGCTGCCGATGGCGAGGCGCATGCAAAGCATATAGCAACAGATCTCGGCTGGGGTCGAGACGATGCAGATGCTGACCAGCTGCCAAAGAGTGTGAAGGATCCGTACAGGAATGAGGCGAGGTGGGGAGTGGTCCTTGGCGGACGACTCGACCAGGACTGCTGTGCGACGCTGACGGCAGTGGTGCTTTTCTCGAAGACAAGAGGTGTGGATCACTGACCTGGCAGCGAGACCAGAGCGACAGGAGAGACTCGAATCAAGAAGAAGTGGTCGGGAGCCGTCGATGCGGCCGTGCGGCGCAAGATCGCTACTTTGCGGCGAGCGTAATGCAGCAGCAGGAGTTCTAGCTGAGGAAGGCAGGTTGGACCTGTTCCAAAGGTAGGTTGAATAGAGTAAGACGTCGAGGGACCGCGGATACAGGAACTGACAGCAAGATTAGCTCGCGGCTGTGGTCAAAGGAAGCGTTGGTTCGCAGATCTTCCTGAGACAGGGTCTCGGATTAGAGCTGCGGCAGCAGAAGCGAGGCGTGGACAGCGTAGAAGCTCGAAATAGGTTGAACGGATGGGTTGGACGGTGGGGAGTCCGAAAAAAGTTAAGCGACCAAGAGGTGGCAGTATAGGCAAGAGGCGGGAGGCGGGAGGCGGGAGGCGGGAGCGAGTGAAGCCTAGTCAAAGGCAAGTGTCGGGGCGTGACAGGAAAGGGATCAGCTGCAAAGGAAAGACACAAAGAACAGAGTTGCGGCAACAGTTGTGTCTGCCCAGAGGATAACAGCTGTGCAGTGTGCAGCTTTGCCGAATGAGGTGCAGGCCACGGTGCTGAAGAGGCTAGGAGGATGATTTGCTCACAAGAGCCATGCTGGCTGCGGTCGGATATAACGTTAGGTGGCCAGGAACAGGTTTCGCGCCTCACAGAGATGCTGGTGGGGGGGCAGCGTGTGGGAGAGCGAGGCGACACTTGGTATGGCGATGCTGTACTGTATGCAGCTGTCGGATCGATGGACGGATGAATAAATGCTGCGTTATGCAGTGAAAGGCATGCGATTTGGAGTGGAGATAGGGTGGAGGATGGGATGGCAGAGTATCGGCTGCTGGAGGTTGAAGGCTCAAATATATGTTGCGACTTGCGACGGGTGGGCTGTATCAGCTGCATTGCGCTGCATTCACCTGCATTGTAGCTGCACTTTGCTGCGCTCGACGCGCAAAAAGCAACACACGCACGACGGCCCGAAAGCCAAATTACGCCCTTCTAAAAATCACGAATGCAGCGAACAACAGCGCGGGTCCCGCCGCCCCTTTGCCTCCTGACCCGCTCTATTGACTCTGTGAAGTCACACATTCGCTGCCTCTCATAGGCGGAGGAGTTTTTTTTCATCATCCAGCACCGTTTCGGAATCAGGCAAAATTCATACAACAGGGCAAGCCCCGACTTCGTCTCGACCCGAGAGCCTTGGCTGACTCGGCAAGAATACTTTGAGCAACACCCGTAGAGCACCGCATTCTTCACAGTCGAGAATCTAAAGCGGCTCAAAGCAGTCACCTAGTGATACAACTTGGCTGCAGTACTCATTAGGTCTTGAGTGACAGCATAGAAAGGAGGAGCTGTGGGTGGATGTATTGAATTGTGACTCAACAAAGGGGAAGCTGTTCAAAAAGGGAGGCAAAAGGAATAAAACAAACAAAAAGGGTTTATTTTCGGTCAGGGTCCAGCCCGCCAAGGTTCTCGAAGTGGAGAGAAAAATTGTCAACCTCTTTCACTCTCGTCAAGATGCGGTCGGATCCTCACTCCGGCTATTTGCACAAAGCCCATGACAGTCTTTTCAACGGACGCTCACAATTTGATAGCGAGGCGACAGCTGGACAATGAGGTGACCAGCGACAGCGATGAAGGTCCAGTGCTGATCTGCGGAAAGTGCCAAGTGACCGACGTGGACCTGCACAGAAATGTGCAGCATCGCTGCCGTGCTGCGTGAATTCCTGCGAACGGGGAATCCGACGACCAGGCTCTCTTTTGAATATACCAAAACGGACTCAGTATCCGACAGCAACTGCAAGATGTTCCGCTATCGGTGATCTCAGACTGGAGTGCTGGCTCGGTCTTGGCGGTTTGGTCCGCTTTCTCTCTGCCTCGATTGCGATGAGCCTCCAACATCGTAAAGCCGCGACCTTCTCCGTTCTTGTAAAGGGGTCCTAAAGCTGGGATCAGAAATCCCGAAAGTCTCGGTATGGACCTGTCTCGTGCATTCTCGACAGACGCTCGATTCCGACTTTCCGACTTGCACGTTCCACGGCCAGGTCCCAACGGAGAGTACAGCCAAGCCGCTGAGGAGCTTCCACGCTCGGTGAACGTTGTGACCAATGAGGTGTCGGTCGTTCCGCTTGAGAGAACCCGCTCTGCGTCCTTGTCCCGTCATACTGCCTTAACCCCTATGACGAAACATAGCGGACCCCTTGCGGTAGTCACACTGCTGACCCGCAGGATATGGGGCTGTCTGTTTTGCTCTCTTTCCGAACAGCTCAACGTAATTCCAACAGCCTTTCTCATCAGCCCATATGCAAAGAAGCCGCAGGGGAGTGCACAGTGATCAGAGAAGCGTGGTCGAAAAGGCATGCATGGTGTTTAACTGCTGTCGAAGAATGCCAGCTGGCATCGTTGCAGCGTTGCAGCGTTGCAGCGTTGCAGGCTTGCTGCGTGGAGAGGCAAGGCGCATATTGCTTCAGCAGTCGCCGAGTCCGTCCGCCTAATAGCAGACTAGACGCTTGTGTCTCACTGTCTCACTTTATCTGGCACACGTCACGTCTGGTCAAAGTCGAGGCTAAATTTTGCTGCCAGCAAGACCATCGGCTTAACCTATACGCACCAAGACAAGACAAGACAAGACTGAGCTCGTTCGTCTTTGCCCGCCGCCTTTGTGCAACGCACTTAGTTTGCCTCCTATAAGTCCTCGCTGAATGTGACTTTCGTGTCAGATTATCAGAGCCCCAGCGCTACTATCAGATCAAAGGAGATAGGGGCTCTGTGGGACAGGAGCAAAAGGCGCGGACAGAAAGAGAAATACGAGCTCGGCTAGACCGACAAGCTTGGCGCTAAAAATGCTCGCGCATTCATGCGAGCGCATCATCCTACATATTCTGCTTTCCTCCTCTTTTTGCTAGTGTGGTCTTCAGATATCGGTCAAGGTCTCTTGTCTAAACTCACTTCTGCTTCGGATCCTTTTTAACACAGGAGTCTGACTTGCTAGGCACTGGAGCAATTCAAGGCAGCAGAGAGGAGAGGAGACGATGGAGAACTTTACCCGATCTCCTGTTTCGGGTAGCATGCTCAGGATGAACAAAGCGATCGGGTCTGGACCTCCCAACATCCTTCTTGAAGTTGGCAACACGGCAGCTCGGCTTCAGCGAGTATGCTTTCATGGTGGCATACAAGTCTACGCATGACCAAACTCGGCCTCGCGCATTTTGGATCCATTTTCAGAGTTGGCGTGGCGTTGATGGCGGAGAACGAAGCACAACTTGTGCGATTTTCTTCGTAGGTTGTGGACCCTGCATCTTGCACCAAGATAGGGTTCTCGTCTGATAGACCCTGCCCTGAGCTTCACCATCCCAGCCTCAAACCGCTCTTCCGTCCTACGGGTGAGTCTGGAAGTAGTATTGTGGCATTTTTCTAAATGTGCTCAATCTCGTCCGCGGCGTGAGACAAGAGCGCAATCTGTGCCTGACAATAACCGCACGTGAGCGAACCGCTGCCAAGATGACACTCAATTTCGGATAATCTAGCCTGAAGTGTTACTGGAAACGACCTTAACCAGGTCAATAGCTTAGCTGCTTGCTTGCTTGCTTCGGCACGTCCCTTTTCGCCCTGACAATGAGGGTATCGCCTGCGACCGCTCGCAGGAATGATTGGCGGCTCGTACGATCAATCAAGCTCAAAACAGGATTGGCGATTGGCGGCGTGTCAAAAGCGCTCCAGACGCTACAAGAGGTTCATTCTCAAAAGTGTGATGCCGGAGTTGAGAAGCATGAGAGTGC
This sequence comes from Ustilago lituana, assembly GCA_928869825.1. NCBI lineage: Eukaryota > Fungi > Basidiomycota > Ustilaginomycetes > Ustilaginales > Ustilaginaceae > Ustilago > Ustilago lituana. Next base: position 1,200,782 of record CAKMYA010000002.1, read on the forward strand.
TGGGTGCCAACTGACAACCTTACCTTGCCGAGTCATTGGAGCTTCCTTTCTCGACCAGCCTTTAGCTGAACCATGACGATGGTGCAGTCGCTCGAGGTTGGACCCTGAACCAAAACGCGTCGAACCCTGCAAGCCTTGAATTCACCCTCCCTTTCCCTTCGGAAGAGGCTACCGTCACGCGTTCTTGGTCCTGGTCACATGACTTGATCAGTTTTGATTACTGATGTTAGACTGTCCGAATCCACAAAGCTTGAAGTGCTGCTTTGTCACGCCCTTTTCTTTCGGACTTTCGCAAGGGGCGGAGCACGCCATCGACATCGAATATGGCGTATTTGCTAAAAGATGCCATTTGGACCCTACCTGGTGTCAAGACACGCTGCAGCTCATGCTCTGCTTCTCACTGCTCTTGTTGTGCCGCGCACGGTGAAACTTGATTCCGGGGGGAGGTCCGAGCGTCCAATTCTTCTAACGCCGCTCGCCATTGCTTCGACAGGGTTCGCACAGAAAAAAAAATTGTCTGTATGTCTTAGCTGATTGTGCTCCACTTATCTAATTGTCAATCGGTTAAGTCACTTTTCGGCTTGGCGAGCGGAGGGTGCGGGCGCGCGGGCGTGTTGTGCTAGATCGAAAGCTGAGCCTGTTGAGAAGAACCTGAGTCTCAGATCCGTGGATAGAGTTCATGTGCCTCGTGATCTCGTGAGTGTAGTTCGCCTGCATGCAGGGCAAATGGCGAAGTCACCTGTCTGAACCATGAATGGAGTCGTTCCGTAGCCCTGCTGCTGCGTCGGGTGGAAGCGCTGCCGCCACCCTCAGTCACGACACCAAGAGTCGTCAAATGTCGAGAGCGAGCCGAGTACAAGAAGACGCCAGCTATTGACACCTTCTTTCTCATCCACCCCCCATCTTTGTCCTCCTCTCGTTTCTTCTTTAGATCGATACCCTTCCACATACAGCCAAAATGCCCGGCCTTCGTCTTGGTTCCATTGCCCCCAACTTCACCGCTGAGACCACTCAGTAAGTATCTCGCGCCATCCTGTGTGGACGGTGCAGGGCGACGAGGGTGGCGCAGCTCCCATCGAGGATGCCCACGATTGCGTTGTTTTCTCTCCAATGGCCTCACGAACAGCAGCTTCCGCGTGTTGACGACGACGATGCACCGCCGAGGCAGCAGCAATGAAATTAGGCTGAAGACTGACTCCTCTCACTTTTTGCACTCTGCTCCCAATCGCTTTTGTCAACTCGCAGTGGTGTCATCAACTTCCACGAGTACCTTGGCGACTCGTGGGGTATCCTCTTCTCGCACCCCGATGATTTCACCCCTGTCTGCACCACCGAGCTCGGCGAGGTCGCTCGCAAGGAGGCCGAATTCAAGAAGCGTGGCGTCAAGGTCATCGGTCTCTCTGCCAACGACGTCGCTTCCCACGAGGCTTGGATCAAGGACATCAACGAGGTCGGCAAGACTCAGGTCAACTTCCCCATCATCGGCGACAAGGACCGCAAGATTTCAACAGAGTACGACATGCTCGACGCTCTGGACCCCACTAACGTCGACGCCAAGGGCATGCCCTTCACTGTCCGAGACGTCTTTGTGATCGACCCCAAGAAGGTCATCCGTCTCAAGATCTCGTACCCTGCTTCGACCGGCCGTCACTTTGACGAAATTCTGCGTGTCATCGACTCGCTCCAGATCGGCGACAAGTACCGCGTCACTACTCCTGTCAACTGGCAGAAGGGCGACAAGGTCATCGTCCACCCCTCCGTTCAGGGTGCTGAGGCCGACAAGCTCTTCCCCGGCTACGAGACCGTCAAGCCTTACCTCCGATTCACCAAGGACCCCTCATCGACTTCGGCCTAGATCTGGTTCAGCGCGTAATTATGTCAATCTTAACGAAGTTTATGCACCAATAAACAAAGCATTAGCTCCACATCTGCCAACAACTACCTGCGTTGTATTGGTTTGCGATCGACTCGAGAGAGGTCTGTGCAGCGACCTTCGGCGCTCCTGCTTGTTCGGCTACAGGGCATTAACATTGCCTAAATTCTGACGCGGAAGTGAGCTGAAAGGATAGCCCGTAATAGTTGCACGGAGCTTGATGAGATCAGAACAAGGGGAAACAGATGCAGAGGACTTGAACTGAGTGCATTGAGAGATTGACAAGATGTGCAGGGGCTGTGAGAGGTGCGAAGGATGCGAAATAGGACAATGACAAAGAGAAGAAGCGAAAAGAGCTGCAAAGACAGATGCTGGCTGATAGGAGATACGGTTATGGACGTGCTGTGGAGCGAGTCAGGACGAGAGAGGATGTGTAATAATGTTTCCGCTTTCAAGCAAGGTGGGGATGCAGGAGCTGTTGATGCTCTTGCTTCCAGGCCACATACTCGGAATACGTGCGCTGGACCTTTTCAGAACGGTAACGCCTCACACGAAGAGCGGCGCGAATGTCTTCAGTGATCTTGCCGTTGAAGCCGGCCTTGCGAATGGCCGAGTCAATGGCTTCTTGTTTGGTCCAGCCTTGGTCAGGGATGACATCGGGCAGGTACGTAGCGGTAAGAAAGGCAGGTCCAGACGTTGATGTTCTCGAGAAGCGTGACTTTTTGGAGGAAGCTGGAGCCGGTGTAGAAGCACCCGAGCCTGAAGACGAGCTAGCACTGTCCTCGTTACCTCCAGCGAGCAAGGGCTTTGGGGCCAAGGCGGGGTTTGGAAGGTGAATGTAGATGCCGTGTACGCCTATCTCCCAGTCCAGATAGTCGTCGCAATCCTCGAAGCCGGTGAGCAGCGAGACGCCGCACTCGAGGCGTGGGAGCTCCGCTTGAGAGATAGGGGAGAAACGACGATCTTTGAACGCAGAGATGATGGCGTACTCTGCGAGACCTTGAGCGAGTGGGTGGGGCTCAAAAGTGCCGATGCAGCCTCTCAAACGCGGAGTTGGCTGGGAAGAAGAGGAGAGAATGGATCTGCGTGACGTGGAGCTGTGCGGAAAGATGTTCCAAGTAACGAATAGGGGATATTCCTGGCCATCGTCATCGAAGGGCGGGGTGGGTGGTGCCGCTGAGCTTGAACTCAGTTCATGTTCGACCACCGCGAAACAGTAGAAGCAATGTTCAGGGAGAGCCACTGATGGAGCATCGTCTGAATGAGACGGTGTCATTGCGATATGGTCAACAAGATGAAAGGAGAGAGTGAGGAAGTGATTGAGAAAATGACTTTGAAGACACCCTCTCTAGGAGGAAGGCAGATCCGAGGTCAAAGCCGAGCCAATGGTGGTCAAGCGCTAGCAAAAAGGGGGCTGAACCGTGCAAGCCAGGCACGATGAGCGAGTAGCAGCGAAGAACGATGCAATGCGGGAAGAGGTAGAAAGCGACGAGGACCTGCGCCGCTCGAAAAAGTAGCTTGTGTGGCGACGAGGATACCAGCTCGCGACGACGCCGAGGATGGTCGAGTCAGGGATGTGCTGGAGGGCTTCACGGCAGAAGGTTGTGGTAGCGAGACGATGTTGGTGATGAGAGTCGAAGCTATCTTTTGCACTTCGATGAAGAACCCGATGGTATGAGCTGCGCTCGGTTCAGGGGGTCGAGCTGGCCCAAACGTCTTGGCTGGACCCTGCGTCAGTCAAAGCAGTTGCGCCAACCCTGCGCAGCTGGCAGAGTCAGGTCGAACGATAGCTTGGCTCCAGGAACTGGGGGTCAAAAAAATGAAAGAAAAGAAAAGCACCAGCTAGGAAAAATTCGGGCGTAAAAAGCGTCAAAGAAAGGGGCCAAAAGTTTTGAGCAATCAAGGCGCCATGCTATCGACAGATCCGGCCAAGACCCCAACAGATTACAGAGAAGCGGGTGGGGTTGGGATGCCACACCAAGGGGTAATTTGGCAGGTCAGGGCGAAGCAAAGACGACGTATTTTTGGAACACGGCTGGTCAAAGTTTGCTGAGCGGAAGAGGATCCGGAGCGGGTCAAAGGAAAGAGCAGCTGCCAATTGTGAATCGGGTCGACCGATGGATGACATCAGCCTGCAATATGTCTTCTGGCCGAGGTGAGGTCGCGCATCTGAGCAGCGAAAAACAAAAAAGAATTCAAAGAAACACAAAAGTGTCTGCATGCCTTGCATATCATCGCCTTGTGCAACTGCAAACGTGCCAATGACCTCCACACATGTGAGTTGCGATTTCCGATGCCTGCCACTCACACTCTCCGGTAGCCAGTAGGTGCAGCTTAGCACTACAGACGGCACGCAGACTGGCAGAGGGCGTCCGGACGTTGCCAACAACATTCAACTGAGTCAGGCTCAAGACTCTGCTCCCTTGGCAGTCACGCTAGACGGACGCACTTCTAGGCGATCAGTGGCCTGACTGGCTTGTGCGTCTCTTTTCGCACCTTGCGATCCGAGTCTCAGAACCAGGCTGCGAAAGTGTCCAATCTAACGCAGCAGTTGAGGTAGGCTTGTGGTCATGGCTGCGTCTGCGACAACGCCGAGTCCCGAGCGTGAAAGGCTCTGTGGGTAAAGGGATGAAGAGCCCAAAGATGGAAAGACGGAGTAACTGAGTTGGAGACGAGAGCAATCCGGTAGACCACGGTGGGGAGCCATGATGCTCTGACGCACTTGATGAGCCTGCGCTCTTCGCTCCTCGAGAGCTAAAGGGTTTCAACGTGACGCTGCCGGTCGCTTGCCCTGAGTTTGCCTCGTCCCCAGTCCTGGGCAGTTGTTCCGCTTCCCACCTGAGCTTGGCTTTTGGCTTTGTTGATTTTGCCCTCTGCCAGATCACTTTCAGGCCTCTGGTCGTGTCTGTGTTGGTCGGCCTGGATTACAAATAGCAGTCCACTGTTGGCGTTCCATTCCGCTTGAGCTTGGCTTTTGCTCCTTTCTATCCCACCACATCTGTCACATCTCTTCCACCGATCAATCGCAATCATGTCCAACCTTCCAGGCCTCCTTATTGACATTGTACGTGACCCATCCTCCGTCAGAGTTGATCCTCCACGCTGGGCTCTTGCTGACCCTGCTCCTGCGCCGTGAAACTATGTTACGCATCTTGTGCTTCTTACGCCCAAACAGCCTCGCAACCCCATCCTTGCGGTGGGTATCCCCATCGCCGTCGGCGTCGTCAACGGCTTTGCTACCAAGTCGTCCAACTACTCGGCCGACTCGGTCTGGTACAAGTCGCTCAAGAAGCCCAGCCTCAACCCTCCTTCCAGCTACTACGGCATCGTCTGGCCCGTCCTCTACGCTTCCATGGGCTGGGCTTCCCACCTTACCGTCAAGGCCCTCGACCGCACTCCCCCCGGTCTCGGTCGCAACACTGCCAAGAAGGCCCTCTCCCTCTACTGGATCCAGCTCGGTCTCAACGCCCTCTGGTCGCCCCTCTTCTTTGGCGCCGGTAATGTCGGTCTTGCCCTCGTCAACATCGGCGCCCTCACCGGCACTGTCGGCTACTGGGCTGCCACAGTCAAGGACGTCGACGAGACCGCCGGTCTCCTTGCCATCCCTTACGTCGGCTGGCTCGCTTACGCCACCTACCTCAACGCCAGCATCTGGTGGCAGAACTACGGCTCGTCCAAGTTCGGCAAGCTCAAGAAGGACGCCAAGGACCTCTAAGGGCTTCTCGTTCCGGAGCCGACCGAGCGCCAGCTAAGACAACAGGCGCAGATGCGAATGTATTCTATATAAACACTGCTCATCTTATGATTGAATCGAGTCAAGATTGCTATCCCGATCGGTTGTGTTCGAGCGTGATGGTTCAGATATTGACATTGATAGAGCAGACCACAAGACGAGCCACATCAGTCCCCAATCGCCACGGGATCGCCTCGAAGGCGGAGCTCATCTATTCATCATCTAGAGGAAATATATGGTCTACACTGAGCAAGATGGTGGCTAGATCAATTGGTTTGTACATGTGTGTGCTCAGGCCTGGCGAACAGAGCTTTGATCCGTGTCTACACTATCCCTTCTATTCTTGATCGGCACAAATTGACGATCCGGATCATCCTGTCCGAAGAACACGGTCGAGCCTTCCACCATACCACGCTCGACCGTGTTTTCGCGACTGCTGTGCGCCTCGAGCTTGCTCATCGCGTCGTCAAAGTCCATGTGCGTGGTCAACGGGCGTCGTGGCAGCGGTGTCAGCGCGTGTCGTGCGTCGAGGTTGATACTGAGGATGTTGCTCGAGTGTGCACCTTCTGAGACACTGATGAGCAGCGAGTACTGCTGCTGTTGCTGTTGCTGGGCAGCGGAGAGCGAAGCGGTGGATGGACTCTTATGCAGGCTGTTGGTTGCGCTTCCAGCTGCTAGCGACGACGCACTAGAGGCTGGCGTATTTGAGTTGCACTCGTACACTTCGAACGTGATGCTGGCAAAATAGTCGAGCGGCGGCGTCTTCTGCATGACCACATTCAGCTCTGAGGCCAGAACGAGGTTCAGCAGCGTGTGGATGTGACTCTCTTTGGTAAAGTAGAGGCTGCAAATGCCCTTGGTCTCCTTGGCCCCCTTGAGGTCCTCGACAATGTTTTTGAGCAGAGGCATGGATGTGAGGAAGCCGATCTCCTCCTTCTCCTCGGGCGTGATACCATACTCTCGCGGGCAGATGAAAGAAAAGAGGGCGAGCGCCTTGCGGTACAGCTCGTGCAGATCTGCGAGCCGCTTGTCCAGATCTTCATCCGTTACTGCTGGGTCGGCAAAGACGGTCTCGATGAATTGACGGTTGTGGAGACCGTCGTGGCTGAGCATATCGTACAGCTCCGAGGATCGCGAAGGGTCGTGTGGATCCTCTTCAAAGTCGTTGAACAGCTTCTCCCAGCGCTCGCGGAAGAGCTGCGGCGTCTCGTGCGTGCACCATCGTGTCTGCACACGATCGATCCCTTTGCCAAGCGTCTTGTAGTTGTGGCGCATCACCTCACGCAGCTTACCCAGCAGTGCGGCGATCTCGAGCGCAAGCTTGGCGGGAGGAGGCAGGTCCTCAGGCCAGTCCTCTGGAACATCGTTGGCTTCAGGAGAGTCTGGTCGGAGCGAGGCCTTGAGCTTCTTTTTGACCACGTCCATCACATCTTTAGCGGCATTAGAGTCGTCAAGCAGATCCTTGCGGATGATCATCTCCTTTTCGCCGCTCGACTCGTCGAGAAAGGCAGCAGCAAAGATTTCGGCCGAAGCAGTGACGCGGCGCTCCGAAGACGTGTAGACGGTGCAGTTGGAGAGCGCGTCGGCGTTCATGATGATCATGTCCTTGCGCATGTTGTTACCAAAGTCTTTGGCCTGGTGACGAGCGGCATGCGAGAACTCGCCTCCCCATTTGATGATGAGCTGCATCTTGGCCAGATCTCCCGTTGTCTTGTCGAAGCTCGGCTTGATCTGCACCTTGGTGCCTGGCATGTCCTTCTTGCGGTTGATGAGCTGAATGATGAGTTCGAGATCTTCGACGTTGGCGCCAGGCAGTGCGAGCGCTTCAGAGGCGGCGGTAGAGACGAGCTCGAGCTGTGTGCGGAGGATGATCTCTTCCCTGTGGCCTTGGAGGAGGGCAATGAGCGGAGCGGCCCAGGTGTCAGAGGGCTTGAAGGAGCGCTTGAGCTTCTGCTTAGGTGTTCGGTCGCCGTGACGGAAGACAGTGACGGAAGCTTTTAGGTTCCAGGCGGAGCGTTCACGCTCACGAGGGCTTGAGCTGCCGAGACCGCTGCCCGAGCTTCCAATCGGACGTCGGACGACGTTTTTCTTGCAGAAGCGGCTCAAGATCTCGGCGCACTTGTCATAGTAAAAATCGTTGCCTTTGACGAAACTCCAACCGTTGACGTCAATGACGTAGCTCTTGCCACCGACACGAAGCAGGTCAAAGCCGCAGATGTTTTGCTTGAAGGCTTTGGAAATAGCCGTAGCCATCTTGATCTCTTCGTCGCTGAGCTTGGTGATGTAGCGGATCTCCTTGCCGTCTGGGTTGCGCTTGACTACGCCGTCGACGACGGGCGACTTGCGCGTCTCGGCATGAACAAAGTGAGGACCGATGGTATACACCTTGATGTCTTCAGCATTATCGACATCCATGAATTCTTCGTAGATATAGGAGCCGTCTCTGCGTGGTTCTACGAGATTGGGGTCGTACTCGGACGACTTGTTGCCGACCTTGCGGAACAGACGACGACCTCCTCCGCCCCTTCCTTGCGGGAAGTAGATGTGAATGTTGTGGTCCTCACCCGAGACAGGCTTCTCGACGAAGGGCTTGGAGATTTTTTGGCCACCAATGGTAAGGTGGTCATATCCATCGAGTTTGCACTCCTTTGGCTCGCGATCCTTGCGAAGGTCCGCGCCGAGACGGTTCTTGAGGTCTTCGATAATGGCGTCTTCGAGATCCGGACCGCCGTCACGGTCAACCTCGAGTCGACGTGGAGTGGGCACGCCGACGCTGTCGAGGATTGAGAGTACGGCTCGACGGTCCCAAAGCACCTGTTGGAGTCGGAGATCGTTGACGAGAACTGGCTTGCGGAGGTCTGCGTAGGAGATGGCCTTGTCCAGCGGGAAGCCAGTGGAGAAGAAAGAGATGAGCACGTCGACGATGGGCCAGTCCTCGACAGGCTCGTCGAGAATGACTTTTTCGCCAAAGATGATCACGTCGAACTCCTTTGTGCTGATAAGGCGGTTGAGAATGTTTTGCATCGGCTTGCTACGGGCCTTGCGGTCCATCGCCGCCACCCCGAGCTGAATCCTCTCCATCTTTGCGTTGTCGGCTAACCCGAAGCGTGGGAAGACGGCAGAGAGATGGGGCGTGGCAATTTTGTGACCTTGTAACGCAGATCACCCCCAATAGGACTGAGCCTTGCCTTTCAGAGGAGCCGGGGTGTGGAATGCTCAACGATGTACATTAAGAGAAGTTGAGAAGGTCGATATCGTATGCTGCGACAATTTCACCGTGCGCTCAAAAACTCCACACAAGAAGCCGTGAAAAAAAAAAAAAAAAAAAAAAAAGGTACAGAAAATGGCGTCGAGACAAAGCTGCACCAAAATCTTATCTCGGCAGTTTCGCTCGGCATTCCTTGCACCACTTCTTTAGAAGCCTCGACTCGAACCTTGTCGTTGTCGTCGTTAGAGAAGCCGAAGCAGACATCGATATCACCCGACGGCCTGATGAAGGAGCACCTGGAGCCTCTTGCTTATCTCGCAACGGCTCAACAGATGGGAAATCAAAACGAGAGACCCTCATCGATGATGTGGTCGCTGTCGAAAGTGGAAGCCCAAAGCGGCGGTGATCTAGAGCAGTTCGTTCCGCGCACGTGTACTGTACCTCTGCAGCATTCAACACTCGCGGCTTTCTGAAAGTCCCTTATTTTTGTCGAAAGCTGTGTTTTGCCTGATTCTTACAACACAGTCGTTTCCCATTGGGTTCGCCATCGTCACTGTGCCAGTGATGTGTTTTGCACTCAACAGCGAGATTTGAGAGGATCTCACCTGTTTAAGAAGGCCTGAGTCGGAAGAGCCGCTCCGCCCTGAGGGACAAGCTTAATTTCGAGGAAAACGCAACACACTGACTTGGCTCTACTGCCGATGTCCTGGGTTAACTTAGCTTCCCAAGCCCCTTTTTCTTGGATTCCTCTCGGCTGCCTACTGTACAACCAACACGAAACAAAACACACACACACACACTTCCAGACCCAGAATTAAGTGAGCACCGACCCCGCTCTAACTGGTTCACGCGTTAAGTTCGGGCATTTTTCCCACTGCCCACCGCAGAGGCAGCAAGCAACACCTGCGCTGAGCCATCGTCCGAGCTCTGCTATCAATATATGCCGCACATTGTCCTCTCTCTCTCTCTCTCTCTCTCTCTCTCTCTCTCTCTCGCTCTCTCCACCTGCACGATTCTACGTAAGGAAGGAAGTCGACAAATTCAAAGCCTTTCTGTGTCGAAGCCTGCGCTCGCTTCGCATCGACTCGCTGAACTAGTGTCCCCAAGTGGCGACAAACGTCGGACTCATCGTGCTGGGCGTATCGATTGGAGCCGTAGGAGCACGCCACCATGCCGCGACCTCATTCGATCCGCTCGCTGCAGATGCCGTCTCGCCATCACAATGAGAACGGTCAACCCTTTCCAGCCGCACCACCATCGCCATCGCTTTCAACAACAACACGAGCCTCGCTCGATTTCCCATCGAGACCATCTGTCTTGATTACCAGAGCCGATCTGCGAACCTCTCTCGCTGCATACGAATCATTGCTGGCTTCCGCCAAGTCCTACACTTCCGCTATGCTCTCCATGGCAAAAGCTTCTTCTGACCTTGCTTGCGCCCTCGAGACATGTGCTCGTGTGAAAGGAGCCCACGAGTCCGGGCCCGGTCTGCAAGCAGCCAGTGGGCTTCATTTCCTCAAGAGCAACTACGAGCAAGTCTTGTGCGACACTTTCTGGAAGGATTTCTCGATTCCGCTTCTCAGCCATTACGACACTTACCGTTCCTCCTGCACTGATCGACAAGTGTTGCACGACAAGGCGGTTTCGGACAAGTCCAAGGAGCTCAAAGAGGCTGAAGCCAGGAACAACCGCGCTGGACGCAAGAAGGAGCGTGATCTCAACTCGTTCCGCCGAGCGCTTGCTGAGCTTCAGTCCCACGTAGACGCCATCGACGAGCTCAAGGCGCAATACTACAACGAGGTGCTCGATGCAGAGCAGGAGGTCTGGTCGTTCATCGAGAGCAAGGTCGCTCTCATCGTCCGTTCCCAGATCGAGATCTCGGAGCGAATTAGCTCCAAGGGGCTCAACGATCCTGTGCTCGAGCAGATGCTTGCTACTATCCCGGACCCGTTCGGCAGCTACGGTCCCGCCAAGCAGGACGGAGAGATCTTTAGCATCCTGCCTCCCATTTCCTTGCTCAGCTCGGGCGCCAACAGCATCCACAACACCAGCACCGAAGCTGCCACCAACGAGACGAGCGTCACAGATGTCGACACCACCTCGCAAGATGCCAAAACCGCTACTGCTGGTGCTACGAATGCGCTCGCCAAAACTCAGAGTGTTCTGCCTGCCAACATCATGTCGCCCTCCACGCCCAGCAAGGGGCTCTCTCGAGCTGGCCTGCCAAATTCGGGCTCCAAAAACTTCTCTGCATCTGCTACGCCGACACGCTCATCAGCCACGGGTCTAAGCATCGATGACTTGCCGTCGTCGTCCACGCCAAAGGGAGCTCGAGGTGCTGCTGCGGCCTCGAGTGCGTCTGCAGCTGCCACACCGAAGGCTCGCAGCGGCAAAAGCGCTTCCTCATCAAACGGAGCCACCCAAGGAGCACGCGACTCGTTGCTAGGTCTGTCTGCGGTCTCTGAGGCGACGACGTCCGTATCGACGTCTGACGGCCGCTCTCATGCCGCGTCTGGCGGCCTGTTTGGCTCGGAAAGCGTCGATTTCGAGGAGCTCCTCTCGCGCGAGCAGCTCCGAAGGGACGCCAGCGACGACGGTCAAGATGATGGCGGCGGCATGGAGGGCCCCACCATCACGCGAACAGAAACGCAAAGCGACGAGTCCACAAGCCATGGCGATGCCGAAGGTCTCAACGTCAATGCAACTGCTGCGGGAAGATTGCGTCAGGTGCTCAGCATCATTGAGGAAGATGTCAACGGACCGCTTAGCAAAGCTGGTCGAGTGGGTACAGCATCTAGACCGGTCTCTTCGGTCTACGATGCCGGTCCGGATCCGTTCGCTGACCACGTTGATGGAGGCAAGTTTGCGTTGCGCTCCCCATCCTCTGTTTCGAAGGTGGTCACGGAGGGCATCGAAACGGCAAAGGAGGGCTCCACTTCCTATGATCTGGATCAGAAGCAACTCACCAACTCCTCAGATGACGAGACTGCATCGCGTCATTGCCGAACACCGTCCAAGATCAGCATCGACTGAAGAGATCAGCCGCGGTCTCAACCCTCACGAAGCTCTTAACGACCTCTGATGACTCTTCAGGCTAGAACTGTAGCCAGCGTGTACGCTTAGCTGTTGCAACTCAATATACCCCTCTGGGACCATGGCTTGGACAATGTTGATCGTGCTCGACTGTATTTCGAAGGTGTGACAGTTGGTTGAGCCAAGTCGAGTAGCCTAGAGGAGATTGGGAGGGCCTAGTCCAAGAAGGGTCCACCGCAACAGAGGCAGACTCGTGCGATATGGAAGGCCGGAGAAAAGAGACACAGGGTTCTGCGCATGTTACTGTACAGTATGTCGGAAGGCAAGGGTCGAAAATAACGTCACGGCGCGTTGACCGGAAATCGTGCATTTGGCTCGACCGACAGCCAAAAGGAGCAAAGCACGGCCACGTAACGGCACACCTTGCATCCGACTTCCGTCTATTCTGCTGCCTTTTCCCAGCGAGTCACATTCGAAGCAGCACATTCGGAGTGAGCAGGCCCGAGAGCTAATGACTCGTCGGGTCCATGGAGTGAAAGAGAGGCTACAGAATCGGACGAGCCGTAAAACGGGCATCTGTTCATAGCCTTGATGCAGGTGTTACCGTCTCATGCAGCTCGACGTGACACTCTGGCTGCGCACGCACGAATTACTGAGCAAGCTTTGTTCAGCTTAGGTGCCCAATTGTAGCCAAGAACGACCGCTCGCGTGTGTGTGTGTGTGTGGGTCATCCAACTCAGTTTATGTGGAGCAGCCGGCCCAATTTGGATGAGGGGGAACGGGCCATCCGCGTCACTCACTGCTTGGCTTTGGGCTTCCTGGTCCTCGGTTACGGTACTGCGCCAGTCACAGTCTCTTGTTGGATGCTGCAGCTTCATCGTCACAGGAAGCCAGAACCACCGTCGAGCCATCCGCCGCTCGCTCGTCAGCGCTATTTAACCAGACCTAACCTCGCCTCTCCTTCCTTCTCACCTTCTCTTCATCGCACACAACTTATCGACCCATCCAAGCAATCACACTCGCTACTCGAGTCTATCAAGCGCTTCTATCTTCAACCTGCCCTGCACCATCCAGACCCACGTCTTCCACGTCTTTCTAACAAGTTCACAATGAAGACCTTCCACAAAGTCGTTTTCAAGCCTGACTCGCAGTCTACCGACGAATTCATGGTCATCGTCAACGGCGACGAGTACAAGAAGTGGATCAAGGGCGACAAGACCATCCCCCTCGCCGACGTCGTTGACTCATTCGACGTCTTCCACACCGGTACTGGCGCCCAGGGCATCATGGGCCGCCCATCCAAGCAACTCCTCGACACGGTGTTCGGGAGCCACAAGGACGTCGATGTCGTCACCCACATTCTCGAGCGTGGTCAGCTCCAGACCGCTGCGCACAAGGACGCCTACAGCACCACCAATGACGCTAAGCAGGGGCAAAACACCACTTCGAAAGGCTCCGGTGCTGGGTTCGGCGGCCGTTAATCATCTGTTTGGAGCTAATCAAGAAGGACGATGGCCCCGTCCGATGCAATCATAGTCACTGAGCACAACAAGACCGGAGCAGGCCTGCTTATACCGCTGTTCTCTGTAACAAAGCCACTCCCTCGGGTGAGCTTGAAGCCAGAGGGCTTTTGCAATGCTTTCATCTCTTCACAAATGCATATTCGTCGCTTGTGTTTGGGTGCTGGCGTTGCTGTGTGGGTCACTCCATCCGGCTTTCCTCTACATTCACTTTTCACTTTCTGCAATGCTGTATTACAAAGATCTCACACATGAACTCAAGCTCAATATGACAAACACGGCGTACGCAAAGATGAGCCGAGGATGCGTCAAGTAAAGTTGATCTGGTTTCTCGAGAAGTGAAGCAGCAGAGTCGACTGAGCCGAGTGAGTGTGCAGTACAATAGAGACGAAAGATTAGCGTCGACGACGGCCGCCAAACGCACGCGCGGCTTCTCGCCTATTGCGTCTCGACGCGCGGATATTGGCTTCCTCCAACTTCTCCAGATCTTCATCGTTCAGCCTCTCCAAGAGCGGACCGAACTCTCTCGATTCGTGCCAGTCTCGCCAGATGCCTTCCAGTGGCCGTGGGCCGCGAGAGAGGATCTCACGCACTGTGTAGGAGGCATTGTGGAGTCTTTGGGATGCGCTGAGCGTTGGCGTGGGGGTCGCAGGGTCGGATGAGGCGGCTGCCTCGGAGAGCATGTTCGAAAGGCGTGCCGAGGAGCGTGTTGCTGGTACAACCACGCCCGTGGTGGTGGAAGTAGAGGAAGGTGGGGGCTGGATGGCGGGGGTGGACGTGCCTTCGCGCGTCGGGACAGCAGTGGCAGTGGCGGTGAGGTGGAGGGTTTCGACGTCTTCCTCGTCGTCATCATCGCCACCAGCAGCAGGCGTGCCGGTTTCGGTTGGGCCTCCTTCACCACCATCTTCCTCTGCATCGACGGATCCACGCACCGACTCCACCTTGCCACCATCTTCCGTTGTCGTATTGCCCTGCGCGGATGTGGTTTTGACATCCTCCTCCTCGCCTGCAGGACTGGGCTGCACGGATGCCTCACATGGAGTGTTCACCCCTGTCGCATCAGCAGATTGCAACTGCGACGGAAACTCCGACGCAACATCGCCACGCTCAAGCCTCTTGCGCTGCTTCTCGAGCTTCTCGGCGTGCAACTCGGCCCATGCCGTCTCGATCTCCTTCTCCTTCTCCTTCAATACCCTACCACTGCCAACGAGACCCAATTCCAGAGCCGCCCGCTTGTGGTTAATCAGCTGCTCGCGCACACTGTTGGCGATCAATGCCTGCGCTTCGCCAGTCAGCCCCAGATCGGCGCACAGCTTGCTCGCGAAAGATTCCGGTGTTAGCGGGGAGCAGAGATCCCACTCGAGCCGATCGCGAAGCATGTGCCGCAAGATTTGCACTTCGTAGTCGACGATGACACGCAAATCATCTTCGAAATCGCCGAGACCTTGGCCTGCGTCGAGTCGTTTGGCCATCTGCTTGCGCCATGCACGCTGCTCGGCATCGCATCGTTCGAGGCCCCAGTTCCACGGCCGGCCTTCCTTGATGGCCTCCTCGTCAGGATCGTACTGACCGCGCTCTGATGGCGGAAGCGAGAGTTCACCTTCCTTATCGCTGAGGCGCGCAGACGCCCAGACGCCTCCTGCCGCAGGTTCCATCTCGATATCAGCAACGCCCGTGGCATCGTCGATCTGCTGGTTGATCATATTCATGATCTGCGTAGCGTATGGCTCCACTGGGATGTCGAGATCTTCGAGCAGCAGCTTGGCGAAGTGGTGCGGCGAGATGAGTCGCTCGTTCATGTTCCACGTGAACGAGTCCTTGATGCGGTACTGCTCTGCCTCGAGGTCGATCTTGATGGGGACCAAGATCTCGTTCCTGCCTGCTTGGCGCGCGAGATCGTCGTCATTATGGTACACATGGTTTGTGCGGTGGAAGACGCGTTTGGCAACCATCTTTGACGCGGGCGGTGGAAGACCGAGGTACGCGCGGGACGAGTCTTCTTCTGCATCATCGTCGAAACCCCGTTTGAGACCGCGAGACCCGCCTTCGTCTTCGGTGCCTGCACGAGAGACTTCCTCTTCGAAATCGTCGTCGGAACTACCGGCCTCTGCATATCGGATGAAGCCAGCAGCGGCGCGCCTGCTACGTCCGCTGGCTCGTGAAGAGCGGTATGGCGTGGCTCCGCTCGAGTATGTGTGCGATGAGTCATGGCCGGGAGCGCTAAAAGGATCAAGCGGCTTGCCGGATGGGTCATACCATTCTGACTGCGGCATAGACTGGAGAAGGCTGGTGGTTCCGGCCTTGATACGGGCTGGGAAGGTGCTGTACATGGCCTGTGGGATGGTGGGTGCTGATGCTGCGGTTCCAAAGGGGCGTGGCGGAGCGACGGGTGTCCCTGGTGCGATCGGAGCTGGGCCTCGACCCATGAAGTAGACGTGTGGCAGCTGTTGCAAACTCAGCTGGGTCACACCCTGAGCTTCTTGCGGCGCTCCAGCTGTCGCTGTGAAGGATGGATGGGAGGACGACATGTGCTGCTGTTGCAAAAGAAGCGCGGATCCTGCCTGCAAGAGACTACTACCCGACGCTGATGGCGTTTGATGAAAATGTGGCCGGGGAGCGGCTGGCTGCTGGAAGGCTACGGGTGATGCGTAGCTCGAAGCTTCGTAGCGGGAAGAGCTCGAGATGCCATTCGCCATTGCCGCGGGAGGCACAGTGTTGGATGGGACGAAAGGAGAGGATGCTCCAGCAGCGGAAGTGGATGGAGTGGGTGTCGGCGCAGGCGACTGATGGCCCCCCGTCGATTGACGTGTAGACCGACGCGGACGATCCATGGCGAAGACGATACCGTGTCAATAGAGAAGGACTCGGGCGTCTTCTTGACAGCAACTGTTCGGAGGATGGATGAGGAGAGACGGAGATAAGGACCGTGGTTTCCTGCAAAGACAGCAAGCTGTGCCAAGGGCTGAGATAGTCGGGATGCGAGCTGATCTTGCTTGTCCCACGAAATGTGATGTGATACGAACGAAGAAGTCAGAGTGATTCAACAAGTGATTCTAGATCCCGAGCGGCTTCGCGAAGGACGCGTTTCAGGGTGTTTGAGTGCCTTTGGCCTTGTCACAATTTTATTAGTTCAGATCGCCTCATCTCGGTCCACTCCCTCCCGATTCCCCTTTTCTCGTGATTCGGAAAGGGTCCTGTTCAACAGCGCCTATTTCCATACTCCACCAACCAAAAATCTTCTGAACGTTCTTCTCGCTATTATTCGTCCTCCGCCTGCTCTACATAGTCACGATCCATGCTGGCTCCCGCAGTCAAGGCGGTAGGACGCCGTGCCCTTTGTGAGCATCGGACTTGTTCGCCCGCAACTCTGCGAAGATGGTGCTGCAGGCCCAATGCCGCGCAACCTTGTTACCCTCCACATGGCAGGTCTCAACCTCGCACTCGAGCATACGCCACCGCTTCGGCAATACTGCACAACGTCGATAAGATAACGCAGCCTTCATCTTCCAAGATTGCCCTTGCGAACGATGCCACAAGTCCCAGCTCCAACCACGAGGCCTTCTATGGCACTTTCCCTTCCCGAACACATACGTGCGGAGAGCTGCGTCCCTCGCATGCTGACGAAGAGGTCGTCCTGACTGGTTGGTTGCAATCTTCTCGACAGGTCTCCAAGCAACTGGGCTTTTTTACTATATTCGACCACAGTGGCCCTGTACAGCTCAAAGTCCAACCCACTGCATCTTCACCTTCGCTGCTCGAATCTTTTGCCTCGATCCCATTGCAGAGCGCCATCCTCGTCCACGGCAGGGTAGCGCTGCGTCCAAGTCAGGATTCGAACGAGTCCCAATCAACAGGATCAATCGAAGTGCTCCCAGGGAGCTTAACGCTGCTCAACCCAGCGACTCGTGACCTGCCCTTCCTGCCTTCTGATTCCGTCCATGCAGACGGTGTCTCGACGGAGCTGCGAGGTCGCTACAGATACCTTGACCTGCGACGTCCATCACTGGCAGAGAACATTAGGCTGCGCAGCCACATCACGCACGCTGTCAGGAACCACCTCTACGACCAGGGATTCCTCGAGATCGAGACACCCGTCCTGCTCCGCTCAACCCCTGAAGGAGCCCGAGAGTTCCTCGTGCCCGCCAGGACATCATCGACTGCAAACGCTACGGTCGAGCCCACCTTCTACGCACTGCCACAATCGCCCCAGCAGCCTAAGCAGCTCTTGATAGCTTCCGGAGTCACAGACAAGTACTTTCAAGTCGCAAGATGTTTCCGCGATGAAGATGGAAGGAAGGACCGCCAACCTGAATTTACGCAGATCGATCTCGAGATGGGCTTCGTCAGCGGTGGGCCGAGCACGGTGTCGGCATCGCCACCGTCTCGTAGCGAGTCCTTGGGCCGGAACGTGGATCAAAGAGATGCACAAGGCGAGTGGAGGATCGGCGGTCACGAGGTCAGAGATGTGATCGAAGGCTTGGTGTCCCAGGTCTGGCAGGTGGCCGGAAGAGGTCAGCTGCCAAATCGTTTCCCTGTCATGTCCTACTGGACTGCTATGACGCGTTATGGCTCAGACAAGCCGGACCTCCGCTACGACCTCTCCCTGCACGATATCACGGCCGGATTTGCCTCGTCGACCGAAACGGACCTCCCAAAAGGCGACTCTTTAGGCTCGAGCCTCGAAATTCTCCCGTACCAGCACCGTGCCGCTGGCTCGCTCTCCAAGAAGGAACTCGACAATCTGCTCTCCCCTTTCAAAGGAAGAGTCGAGCGATTTCGTATCGCCTCGAAAGACAATATTCACGAACTAGCAGCTTTGTTCCTCAAGAAAAGCGGGTTAACGCGCAGTTTCCTCGCCGAACTTGACGGCGATCTCCCCGCATCAGAAGTGAATGTCGAGCACCTTGCCGAAACACTCCAAAGAGCTGTTGATGCAGGCTCGCGCGAGGAAGACCAACAGCAGCCAGTGGACGTCTTCGTCTCGCTCCGCAGAGACCCTCCCGAGGGCGGAAGCACTGTTCTCGGCGATGTCCGCAAGCTCCTCGCAGCTGCGCTTATCGAGAAAAAGCTGCTCGAGGTCAAAGGCGATGCGTTTGCGTGGATCACGGAGTTCCCCCTCTTCACGCTCGCCGATGACGATAAAAACCAGCTCTCCACCTTCTCCTCTGGCTCGTCCGTTGCGCGGTGGCAGTCGAGCCACCATCCCTTCACTGCTCCCGTCGCTGAGGACGTCCACCTTCTATCCGCTTCCTCCGGTCTTGACCCTAGCTCGATCGCCCAAGTACGCGGGCAGCACTACGACCTCGTTCTCAACGGGCAAGAGATTGGCGGGGGTTCGGTGCGAATCCATTCGCGTAAGCTGCAGGAAACGGTCTTGCGCGATGTGCTCAAATTGGACCACGCAGAAAGGGCGAGATTTGCCCACCTGATCCATGCGCTGGACTGCGGCGCACCACCACACGGCGGCATCGCCTTGGGATTCGACAGGCTGATGGCCATTCTCTGCAATGCGGAGAGCATCAGGGATGTGATTGCGTTCCCCAAGCAGGGATCGGGGGTTGACCCGCTGTTTGGCTCGCCTGCGCCATTGCGCGATCAAAGCGAAGCGGAGGAAGCAACGGACAATTTGCTGCGTACGTATGGTCTGGCCAAGGCTGCAAACGGCAGCAAGAGCTGAGATACAGTGTAATATTGCACGTGGTGGATCTGTAGGACTAGAAATACAACTTTTATGGGAAGCAATCCAACACCTCTTCTTTCAGCGAGTGAAGAGCCTGAACATCGTGTCGTGTGTAGTGATTTTGGGTCGGTGGTGTGTGCTGGCTCAGACCATGTTGCGAAGCAGTACCTTGTAGCATTCTTCGTCGTACGGTTTACCATCCTTGACGAAGAATTGAGTATCCGAGAAGGGTTCCAAGCACAAGTTGCAAGTGAAGCACTCCGGGTGGTACTTGCCGCCAAGAGCCGTGATGAGGTCGTAGACGATGGGCTTCTTGCACCCTTTACACCTCGGCTTGTGCAACGAAATATGGCACTTCTCGCAGTAAGGATATCCTTTGTGCACGATGAATTCCATTCCACCGTGCTTGACCTTGCCGTTTTCGTCTGCCGTCATCAGACCGGGATCAGAGCCAGCCGCCGATCCAGCCGCCTTGGGGTCAAGGAACGGGTCACCGCAGTTGGCACAGAAGAAGTGCAGCTCGTGGTAGCATCGCTCCTTGGTCTCGCCATCCTGACCGGTCAGCTCTTCGTCCTGGACGGTGATGTACCTCTCGTCTACGATGGGTGTGCGGCAGTGGAAGCAGCGTTTTGAGAACAATTCGTGGTAGTCGAAGTGGCAGTATGGTAGCCCTTCATGCTCATAGAAAGCTACATGCTCGAGGCCTTCAGAGCAGTGGGCGCAGACGAAGCAGCTCGGGTGGAAAGTGGTGCCGAGCGCGTGGACAACTTTGCCTGCGATCCACTTTCGACAGCCGTGGCATCCAGATCCGCTGCCTACCGAAGACGCCGAGACGCGACCGTTTTCTGCTCCTACTTTGGAGTAAGGACCCGAAGCTGGCGAGTGACTCGTTCCTGCTCTTTGCGACTTGGCAGAAGGCTCTGCCGAGAAGGAGACCGAGATGGAGGGTCCCTTGCTACCATTGCTGGTCTGCGATCGTGCGTCGTCGTCGTCAGCAGACACCGAGATCTTCGGTCCGGAAGCTACGGACGCATCGTCGCCATCAGGACCTGAGATTGAGATCGATGGTCCTGAATCTGGTTCGACATCGTCGTCGCCACCTGGCAGGACGATGGTGGGCACTGCAGGCGGTGATGGCGCCTGCTGAATGACCTTTTGGCCGGGAGTAGGTGCACTTCTTGAGACACTGCTACCGCGTCGACGTCGCGGCTTCTCTGGCTCCTCTTCCGGCGCATCAAAGCTGAATACTGGAATAGATGCGGGAGGTGGCGAGACAGCAGGCGTCTGCTTGAGGCTCTGGCCGACTGACATCTTGGCCATGGAGTCGACCAATGAAGTGGTCTCCTGATAGCGGGCTGGTTCGTGACGATTCGCTGCCTGTGTGGCAGTGGGCTGCGCGGCTTGTTGCATGGCATCCTGGAATCGAGCAGGGGCTGAAGGCGTCGCGCACTCGGGTGTGTGGGGTTGACTATGATCTGGCAGGGGACGTGTGCGTTTCGAGCCCGAGTCCATCAAATCGTTGAGGACAGATCCGGCGCTTTGGCTCGTTCGAGGCTCCGCGTCCGGCAAAGACACGGCTGGGTTGCTCAGCGACTGTGCTGCAATGGACGCCGAAGACCCGGTGCTAGCCGCAACCGGTTCGCTTTGGCTGGCCGGAAGATCGCGGGCATGTGTCGGGGGACTGCCAGCTAGTCTTGCGGATCGCAAGGGAGGCGAGAAGGTCGTGCTGGCAAGCGCACTTCGAAGTGGGCGCCGCTGCGGAACACCTCTTGCCATCAGGGCTTCAGCCGCCAGCCTGACGCTTTCGGTTCGGTTCAAGGCTGTGGGAGGAAGTCGGGAGGTGGTGCCAACTGTAGGCGAGCCTGGACTGCTAGGACCACCTTTTGCAAGGCTGGAAGACACATAGTTGGAAGCTGCAGAAATGGTGGCAGGAGATCCTGACGGGGGCGTAGGAAGGTCACGACGAACACTTGCGCGATTTGTCAGGCCGACGGCACCTGTCACAGGAGATCCAGGTGCTGACGGGTTCGATGAGGTGCGCGTAGGCTGAGGCAAGGGTCTACGAATCGAGCCCATGGACGAGGTTGTGGACTGCCTGCTCAGCTCGGTAACGTAGGCTGGATGTGTTCCGCCGTTGACGCCATTAGAGGCAGGCATTGGTGGAGAGCTCATCTGTATCGCCGAGATGGCGTGTACATTGGCTGGGACCGCAGAAGGAGCTGCGTGGGGCGAGGCAGGGAACGCGACCGCAGCTTGCTGAGGCGAGGGCATGCTGGGACCGGACTGCTCCCATGGCTGCTGCAGAGGTGGTGCTGCAATGCCTGCATAATAGGAGGGTGAATTGGATTGTTGCAGTAGCGGTTGGCTCTGGGGCGTTGGTGTCCACTGTTGTTGTTGCTGCGGCATGGAGACATACTGCGTACTTGGCATTGCAGTGTGAAGCGAAGGCAGGTGCTGGAGGTATGATGCTGGCACTACGCTCGCTGCAGCATGGCTCACTGGTGCTTGCGCTGAAGAATACACAGGGAAAGTGACGGGCACTCCCGCGGCCGCAGCATATGGCGACGAATGAGGCGGTAGAACGCCGCTGGTCGGGGGAGGTTGTGGGGTGTAGACGATGGGCTGCGGTGGCTGAGTTACGCTATATGAGATGCTTGGAGCACTGTCACGACGCTCCCTTGCATAGCCTGCATAGGCTGGGCTAGAGGCGGATTCAGACTGGCTATGCGCCATGGCCACCGACGAAGGTGCTACCGGTGCCTGGGCGTACACGGCATCCTGAGCTGGCAGCTGTGGTGCTTGCAAAGGAGCATAAACAGGCTGCTGTTGCTGCTGGTAGAGCCGTTGCTGTTGTTGCTGTTGCTGCAGCTGATGCTGGTAGTTGTAGAAAGCGCTCGGTGCGGGCGGGACGGGGTTGGAGGTAACCTTGGAGCGCGCTCTCTTGACGGGTGAGGAAGGCGTCGACGAGGATGCTGCTTCCTTGAGATCACTGACTGAGGTTCGTCGTGGTCGAGGAGGTTCTGGAGAGTGAGAGCTGGGCGGAAGATAGCCGCCGCGGGTGTGCGTATCGTTCAACATGCTGCCGTTTTGCGATGACAAAGGCTCGTATGACGAGCTTCTGCGAGGTTTTCGTACTGTTGAGGTGGGCGGCGGAGGTGGAGCATGAGCCAGCCAGGCGGCCGACATGTCGACAGGCTCCTGAACAGGCATCTTGACGAGTCTATGAGAGATAAAGTGAAGGTGTTTGATAGCTGTATCGCCTGGGCTATTCCGTGTTGGCCGACTCTGGGCACAGCCAAGCGGCGTGAGTCACAAAATCTTGTAACGACTGGACGTTGCGAGTGCGCAGCGATGGTTATGTTGTAGGAAGATGTGGTCGAGACGAAGGTGCGAATCGGCGCTCGATCTCCGACCCGTTCTCGACTCTCCACAGGAAAGCGTTGACGCTGTGCTTATGCGTACGGTTACCCGTCAGGGTTCAGAAAACATCACATTTGATGCGCGAGACCAACACCGACTTTCAGCGCAAAATTCAACTTCTCTCTCTCTGCAACGCTGCGGTGCCTTTCAAAATAGAAAAAATCCCAAGCAGCTCAGTGTTCGAGGTGGAGCGGGAAACAGGGGCACAGCCCTGAGCTGTGACGCGACGCTGCGTCCCGACGCCTCTCTTCTTGAGACAGGGGCTCGGTGGCCCCCGAAAATCACAATCACTTCAGATTAGGTGTCCTGACGCTCAATACACTCAAGTCCAGATGTATGCTACCGTGTCCTTGCATGCTGCCTTCGTGAAAGTGATGCCCTTAGTGCGAGCTGAAGATGAAGTGGGATGTCGGGTGACTGCGGAGATGGGCCTTGCGCGTGCGCGTGTTTACCCAGATCATTGATGACTTGTTATTAGATAAGCGGAAATCACGTGAACTGACGCTGCTGCTGCTCGCCTCACTGTTGGGAGAAAAGGCAGCCGCCGCACGAGATCACAAGACTGCGATTTTTTGACAAGGCGTGGGAGAAAAAGGATACGACCGGTTGATAGCATATCACTTTGGACACCACCTCTTGGTCTCTTGACTTTTACTCGTTTTATCACGACTCAGCAACAGCACATATCTTCGCACGCCATGTCGGCTCCCATCCGAAATTTGCAGCGAGGCGCGACCCGCGCATTCTCGCAGAGCAGCTCTGCACTCGTTTCTCGCAGCGGCTCGGCTTCCTCTTCGGCCGACCCCATCGCTTCCTCCTCGTCCAATTCCGCGCGCTCGAAGCACAACAAGCGTCAAAAGCGAAAGAAGGATGACATCCTTCGCAAGGCTGTCGAGATGTACCATCTTACCCCATCCTTCCTCCCCAGCCCGCAGCGCGCATCGTTGTTCACAGCTGCTGGCAAGAGCACAAAATCTTCCGCTTCTTCCGCTGCATGGGAATCCGCTCTCGACAATAAAATCTACTCATCCATCCTCAACACTGATTCCGTTTCGAGAAGGTCGCCGAACATTGTTCCAAGAGGCTTGGCAGAGTTCTCCCGCGAGCGATCCAATCGCGCTGCTTCCGTACCTGCTTTTGGCAACACCGAAGAATCGGCGTCGAGCCGCGCCAATGACATGAACTCTTTCGCCTCGCATCTCACCAGCACAACCTTCCTCACGCGCAGGGAGAGGGAAGCTGCAGCAGCTGACTCTACCTCCGCCGGTCTGCCCGAATCGGTCGAAGGCGCTTTGTCGCAACAGAACGGAGGCGGTCTCGAACACTTTACCGATGGCGATATCGCAATGTACCAGAGGAGGCACAACGCCTCTGGTGCAGGATCCTCATCCGGTCTCGATAACAGTAGATACTCCGGCGCCGAGAGGCTCACACATCTTGATCGCATCACACCTGGCGGAAACGAATGGTATCGAGGTCTCGACACCAGGAGCGCTCGAGTTCGCGACGCCATCTTTGGTACTGTCAACGGTGAACTGCCCGGTCTCGATGTGGTGCGCGAGAGGATCGCCAGAATGAGGCGTGAGAACGCTTCTCAACCTTCCTCTAGCGACTAATTCGAGTAGTGCAGCTGGCATCTGCAGTCAGTCGCAGACCCTGTTTGTCCGTTCGGGCGGACGGAAAAGCGTTCAGATGCACACCTTTTTGCGCATCCCGCTTCTAGTGCGTCTTTCGGCCCTTCTTTGTAACATCACATATTCATTCGTCAGCCATCGGCTCGTCCGACTATTCTGTCGTTGAGGCTTGCAATTCACAGTCTATCGATCCGCCTTGGCATCGTCCGTGCCGATCAGCTCAGCTGCGCGACTGTCCTCCTCTCTGATGATTCAAGCCACACCCCCTTTGATCCACAACACGACCTATAAGCAACCAGAGCCTAGATGTGCTTCTGTCCATGGAAGAGCAGCGGCAGCAGAGCAGAGGCTGAAGCACCGTTACATGTCTCCTGAGTCCTTGCCTCTCCTTCAAGAAAAGCCCGCTTCCACGCCTTGTTGCATCTCCATAAAAATGGCCGCCAAAACGATATCGGTCTCTCCCGCCGAGCCCCTTTGAGTTTCTGAACTTGCTTCAGAAGCAACTCTTTCTCATCTCCACTCCTCGCCGAGCTCGCCAATTACTTACGCTTTGGGCAGACGGTGGAGTCGACTTTATGGTTGTCTGCTGATCTCCAGTCATGTCTTCGGACTCTAGATTCTCCTCTTTCGACAACATCGGCGCCAGCCACGACTCTGAAACAGTCAGTCCTCTTCTTTCACTCCGTGTGCCCATCATCATCTTCGGCTCGCAGGGCTCCGACTTCATCGCTGCCTACGATGTCATCTTAGCCCTTTCCCGTCATCAACCCGAACTCGCTGCATTCCTGTCGTTCGCCCTTGATGCCGTTCGTGCAGAACTTCAAAGTGTGGCGCATCGTCAGAACAATGCTGTCTTAGTGGATGTACCGGGCTCTAAGAGGGTGAACGAATTCGAGACAGAGCTACTTGCTCTCCTTCCCCCGTTCGAGCCATTCTCCGACTTGAAGACGCTCGTCAACTTCCATCGTCGAACAGGCCTCAGAGATCCCGTCATCAACGGCGTGCTTCTGTGTCTTCTTCACACGGCGAGTGTCGTAGCGGTATACTGTGCAACACGACAGATGGAATCCGACGACGAAGCTCCTCCCGCTCACTTAGCTCGCCTTCAGGAAGCTTGGAAGGCGATCGCACAGCCTTGCGCTCACTTGCTTGGCTTCTGTACTGGCACCTTTTCTGCCTTGGCTATTCGCCAGCTGGTGGAGGGGAGGACGGCATCATCGGCATTCAACATATGGATGTACGTCCATGAGGCAGTCAAGGCCGTCTGCATAAGCTTTTGGATCGGTTTGCGCTCGGCTCAGGCTCGTCTACGACTCGCCGAGGCAGATGCACCTGCAACGTCACTCGGTCACTGGAGTATCGTTGTAGCGCTCAAAGAGGCAGATCGTGTCGAGGAATTCTTCAAGTGCCTTTCACTCTTCGACGAGCTCGAGCGGAGGCGACCTTTGCATCGTCATGTGCCACTTGCCGTTACCGCGAGAGCCGTAGGTCAGATCTCGCTCGGAGGACCACCTCAAACTTTGGAGCGCTTCAAGACTTACCTTGTCGAAAATATGGGATCCGGCTGCCGGACGTCGCCTTTGGAGATTTTTTCGCCTTATCACAGTATAGACCTCGGAGGCGAGGCGGATCTCGTCATGAGAGACCTCGAGCGTCGAGGTCTGGTCGACGACTCGGTACTGCCACCGAGCCAGAAGATCTTGTGGGAGACCACAAGCGCCAACATACTCTCCGAGATCAGTTTACGTGAGGCTTTGCGCCGCTTGGTCGGAAGCAACCTGTGCTTTACAGCAGACTGGGACCGTATGATCGATAATCTGGTTTTACTAGAAGGGAATTTACCAGACGCTGCGACCCTGGGCTGCGACGCGATTGTCTCTTTCGGACCTGGTACGACCCTCGCCGTCGATCTCAAGAAGCGTCTTCCTTGCCAACACGATCACACTCTTTCTACTGAAGCTGTCAAGTTGATCGATGTGCCTTCACTTCTTCGCGACTGGAGCACAACGGCCACGAAATCAGGACCGAGAGCGTCGCGTCTCTTGCAGCCGGACGTTCATGGCGAAGACGTTGTGATTGTGTCGATGGCTTGCCGCTTTCCAGGCGATGTGCGGACCCCCGAGCAGCTCTGGACTTGCCTCGAAACGGGAAGATCGACCGTCACCGAGATCCCAAAGCACTTGTTCGACATTAACGCATACTACGGCGACGGCTTGAACCAGACACTGGCGAGGCACATGCACGCCCTGCCCGAGAATGTCCCCAAGTCGATGGATGCCCGGCTCTTCAGTATGTCGCCAAAGGAGATCGAGCAGCTAGACCCGCAGCACCGTCTCGTCATGCTATGCTCTTACGAAGCTCTCGAGCGCGCTGGCTTCTCTGCCGAAGCGAACTCTCCATCTTCATTTGACGGCAAACGCATAGCGGTCTGCATGGGAGCAAGCTGGGACGACTATCGAGAGAATGCTAGCTGGAACATTGGCAGCTACTTCATCACTGGCAACATCCGCGCCTTTATTCCAGGTCATGTGTCTTTCTCGTTCAAGTGGGAAGGACCCAGCGTGTCGGTAGACTCTCTTGAATGCTCTGCGGTATCAGCAATTCAGTGGTCGAGGCGAGCGCTTCTCAGTGGACAGTGCGATGTGGCACTGGCCGGAGCCGTCAATGTTTTGACGCAGCCGCAGATGTTCATTGCCATGGACAAAGAGGGCATACTGTCTCGCAGTGGCACGAATGCCACGTTCTCGAAAAAGTTGGATGGCAAGACGAGAGGCGATGGTTGTGGCGTCTTGCTCTTGAAGAGGCGCTCAACCGCGATTCAAGACGGAGACAAGATTCTTGCCACTCTACCAGCAGCCAGAACCACTTATCATGGACTAGCTCTGGGCCGTCAAGATATCAGCGCTCATCAGTCCGAGTTTTTGGCCCAAGTCATGTCGGAAGCAAGTGTGCCGCCATCGGATCTTGTGCACATCGAAGCCAGCGGTTTCCATACGCAGCAAGGAGAAGCAGCCGAATTTGAGTCGTTCGCGCGGCTCTTGGCACAGTCGAAGGTCGAATCGGTGACTGCACTGGATGAAGGCATCTCAGTGGCGAGCTCGAGACCTAACATCGGTGCGGGTGAGGCAGTGTCTGCAATGGCGTCGGTGATGAAGGCCGTGTTGATGTTCGAGAAAGGAAGCGTTCCTAGGCAAATCTCGATTCCGGAGACCTCCGAACTACAGACCGACATTGCTATCACGCTAGCTAGCTCGGCTCTCTTCGTGCCGACACAGGCCAAGCTCCTGGCAGCTTCGGGTAGCGCGGAAGGTCGTCGCACCATTCTCGTCAACAGTCTTGCCAGCACTGGTTGCCACGGAGTTGTGCTGGTGGGTGCACCCACAATTGACGAGGCTGTACCCTCTCGGAGCCAACTGGCGGCCGAGCAACTTCTCTCCAGCAAGAAACACGCATGGGTCTTCGTCCTGTCCGCAAAGACCAAAGAGTCCGGAGAGAAGATCAAAAAGTCACTCATCGACTACCTTCAGCGTGAGGTGTGTCTGGCTGACTTGAGCTACACTCTTGCTTGCCGGAGAACACATTTTCCATTCCGTCTAAGCGTGGTCGCATCAGAGCAGGACGAGCTCATCCGGGGTCTTCGCGGCGCCGACTTCGCCGAAGCCAAGACGTTGGCCGATCTTCCCAATTTCGGCCTACTTTTCCAGCATCCGGGCCAGGTTTCCATGCAGAGCATGGAGGAACTCTTCAGCGTGACTTTGGGCCTTCAACAGCGTTTCAATGAGCTGAACGCAGCTTTGGGGCCGCGAGGATCTCCCGAAGCAGACCGACAGCTGGACCTGATGCAAGTTTGCTTAGCTTCGCTCCTCGAGGATTGCGGTGTCTGTCCCGCGCTCGTCACCGGCACTATGATCCCGATGCTGCTATCAGGAAAGTGGCTCGACAAACAAAGCGCCCTCACGGCGCTTTGCGAGTCCAGCTTCAGTGAGGGAGAGAGCCCGCTCAGATACACCATCCAAAAAGGGTCTGTCGATGTTCTCACACCGAAGGGGGAGCTCGTACAGTGTTCCACCTCAGCGCCCTTGTCTGACGAGCTGTTAAACAAATTGACCGCCCAACGATCAGAGACAGCCAAGACGAATGGGCAGAGCGGTTTGCCGAGTGCCTATCGCTGGATCCGGGTTAGCGACTCGGTAGAACTCATAAACGATCTTACAAGAGAGACGGATGCTCATCGCTTGTCCACTGTAGGAGATCAAAAGCTTCAGAGGTACCTTCTGAACTCGCTTGGACGATTGCATCAAGAAGGCTACGTGATTCGTTGGATCGAGTATTTCCGTCCTTACCTCTCTCACCTGAAGTTCATCGAAACGCTTCCCACATATCCTTTCCACCTCCAACAGTACTGGATGGATTACCACGATCGCAATCTGTTGCATCATGATGCTACCAAACAAGGGAGATCACCTGCTACAGCTTCGGGCGATGTCGTCGGCATTGACAACGTTGGTGGAGACTCGCCCGACATCAAAGCCGATGAGCCGCTCGTGCAGCCCTTGCTGACTGCGCAGATCAGCGTTGACAATGATTCTCGGGTGTACAGCTCCGACCTCACTGGCGAAGCTCAGGTGGCCTTGCTGAAAGCATCAACTCCTTCAGCATTGTCCGTTGAGCTGATGGTGGAAGCGATTATGGAGGCAAGCGGCTCGCCGAACGTGAAGACAGAGCTGGACGTTGGAAGTCCGCTCTGCTTGTCCTTCCTGCAGCTGAACGGCGCAGGAAGAAAATTGCTACATGCTCAAAGCATCAGACTTTCGGTGAAGCTCTCTGGTCAAAGCGAGGTTAAGGGAGATTGTCTTGTCGAGATGCCATCCGAGGGCGGATCACTCGTCATTGGCAAATGTACCTACATGTGGCTCCGTGGAAACCTGGACCATCGATGGTCAAGGTTGCAGACCATCTTCGGGGAGAAGATCTGCAGCTTCAAGAACAGCGGGGAGCTGCTCGATGCTCGGCTTGTCTACAAGAGTATCTATGGCGATCTCGCCACGAGCACAAAGTCGATCCGAAGCGCATACCCCAAGGCGCAAACGCGAGAGGTGCTCTTCTGCAACCGTGTGCTACCTCATGACGCAGCGATTCTCAAAGAAGGACACTGTGTCCTCGCTCTGCTCCTTTCGACCATTGAAGAATGCGCTCGCTGGTATACGAGCAACTTTGTTCTTAACGCAGACGGCGAATATGGAATCACCGCCATTGACGAGTTGATCATCAGGAACGGCTGGCTTGAAAGCCTCGGGAAGCAAACGGGCCCAGCGAGGGAATACGCGGTTTTCGTATCACCGGTCCAGAACGCTGATCAGGAAACCACACTTAAGGACGCAGTACTGATCGACATGCTGCTCCTGAACGATGAATCGCAGATCGTAGGAGCACTCGACTGGGTCCAACTTGCCAAGGTTGAGATCAGCTCGAAGAAGCCAACACCCAAGCCTACAGACTCCGCGGCCCCGACCATCGCAGACGACTCCAAGGTAGTAGCACCTTCAGCTCGTGGACCGCAGCCGCCTATCGTTCAGCCACCACCTGGCGCGCAGAGACCAATGCGAGCGAAGCAGACAAGCCTCGCCGCAGGCGTGCATGCAAAGATCATGGACGTGCTAGCCTCGGAACTTGGCATCGCGGTCGAGGAGATGAAGCCGAATGTCAAGTTCGCCGACCTTGGGCTTGACAGTCTCATGTCTCTGGTTTGCATCTCGACGCTAGAGAGCCTGAACCTTGGCTTCGAGATTCCCCAATCTCTCTTCATGGAGTGCGACAGTTCCGAGGAGCTTCTCGGCTGGATTCGAGAGCAGGTCGGCGACCAGAACGTCGACGGAGTCGCAGAGCCGCTGCCCGATCAGACTGATGCTACTAACTGCACGGTCGGAATGGGTGCACCGAGCCCAATCGTGCATTCTATGCCTTCTACGACCCCGAACCTTGACGTGCCTCAGACTCGCCAAGCCGCACTACCCGGACAAAGCAACTCGGTGGTTGAGGGCGCCATGAAGACCATTACTTCGACGATCGAGACGGAGTTGGGCGTCGCGGAAGGAAGTATCGACGAGGACGCCAGCCTGGCTGATCTCGGTATGGACTCGCTCATGTCCCTGCTCGTCCTGGGCAATCTGTCGGGCATGCTGGCGATCGAGCTACCATCATCGCTCTTTATGGACTGCACTTCGCTCCGAGACATTCGTAACTTCCTGAGCGCTAAGCTCGGCGACTTTTCCGGCAACGCCAAACCAGCCACCGCTAACGTCGAAAAACCATCAAACGAAGCGACCGAGTTCACGGCCTCCGCCTTCACGATTCCTCCACCTAAGAAGCCGGTACTTCTCCGCAAGGGCACGAAGTCAGGATGCGACACACCGCTATTCCTGCTTCCGGACGGATCTGGCATGTCGACCGTCTACCAATTCTTTCCCGCTATCGAGCGGCCCGTGTACTCGATCAACTCGCCGTTCCTCGCCGATGCCTCTGCCTGGAACGGAGGCATGGCCCAGATCGCCCAGTACTACCTTTCAAGTATCAAGCTCATTCAGCCCAAAGGCCCGTGGCTGGTGGGCGGGTGGAGCTTTGGCGGCATGGCAGCGTTTGAAGTCGCTCGCGCACTCGCCGCAGCCAACAGTACAGCAAGTGACAGAATCGCCGGGCTTTTCCTGCTCGACAGTCCCTGTCCCGCCCTCCCGCCCCTGCCTATGAGCATCGTCGATTGGGTCTTCACCGCACCCGAGGTGAAAGACATCGCCCCGCCTGCGCTGTCGACCAAGCTCGTGGAGCACTTCAAAGCCACCGTCAACAGCCTCGTGGACTGGCGGCCGAGCTCGATGGAGCATGGTGATCTAGCGAAGATCCCGAGGGTTTGGTATGTGGTGGCGGACCACCCGCTGCCCGGGCGAGTGGAGGATATAAGAGGGGCGAACGAGACAGTGAAGTGGCTATTCCGATCCAACCGGGCTGCAACGAGCGGCACGGATGGATGGGAGAACTACATCCCATCTTACAGGATCAACGTGGTCTCCGTAGCAGAGACAAACCATTTCACGCTGGTCAGAGAGCCCGCCCTCTCCAAGGTCGCAACCATCTTGCAGGAGGCCTGTTGGTCGGCTTTGCAGTCGTGATCTTGTGGTCGTTGAATCGTTGTCTTTCTCGTGCTCGCAGTTCCAGACTCTTGTTGTGTGCAGATCATGTCCTCGTTTCAGAATTCAAATGTCCTTTGCGCCCGTAAGCAAACGCAGATCCGAACTGTGTCACACATACACACGTGCGCCTTACAAACTGTCGAGCAGAACAGGAAGAGGACATCACGGCAATCTGCCTTTTCAAACCAACACCACGAGGTCGACTACTCGTTCGGGTGTTCCGCCTTTGACAAGCGTTGAGATGGATGAGAATACGAACAATTAAAATGGAAGGATGCTTACAAGTACATTTAATGAACCCTGCGAAGTGATTGAGGACCTCACGGGAGCGAGATAGCACGCACTGGAACGGGATAGCGTTGGCTTTGTGATGGTCGAATCAGCTGTTCTGCGTAGCAACAAATGCCGCCGTGTCCCTGGCATTCTCCAGATCCGACAGCACCTGCTTGTAACTGCCAAGCCCTGGCACAGCGTGGAGCATGCGCCCAAAACCTTCGAGCAGGACGTTGAAGTTGTCCATTAGCAGGGTGAGCTCGCTGTCGTTGCGAGGGACAGCAATCAGCTGATCCCAGATCTCATCGTGCAGCTGCTGGGAGCTGAGCTTCAGCACGTCGGCCACCATGGCTGGATACGGATGTCTCCAAGGCGCATTGGCAGAGTCCTCGATGGGGGTGAAATCGTCTGCGGCCTGCGGGGGAGCGTAGAAGCTGCCTTTGCGTGCCTTGCCATCCTTGGGTTGCGAGTTGGGCGAGAAACGGCCGACCTTGGCTGCTTGCTCCAACTTGGCCGACTCTGCATTGATCAGCGACGCCATACGTGCCATGCCAAGTGCAGCGGACCGTCCAACGATGCGGCGCTCGACGGACGAATGCAGCATGATGGAACGCAGAGGTTGGCGTGGCACACTCTGCATTGCACCTGAGGAGGATGGCGAGCCGTTAGACGAACCAGTCGCGACGGAGCCTCTGGATGGCGACGAGGACTTCGCCGCATTCGGTAGGGGCTGAGGCGGGCTGTTGATGGACATCGGCGAGAAAGCAATGTTGACGCCAATTGTCGTCGGCGACGTTGGCGTGTGTGAGGCCGCACCGGGTCCATGTGCGGCGTTGAAAGCTTGAATAAGTTCCAACTCCTTCTGCTCGATCTTCTTGGCTAGCTGGGTGAAGTGCAGCACACCCAAATGGATGTGGATGACAAAAAACGACAGCATCGTTCTCGCTTGACGAGAGAGATGCACAAACTCGTCCAGCGCGCGAGTAATGAGAAGGTCAAAGATGTTGTGGAAGAGCCGAATTGCTTCGAGCACATTCATCACCATCTTTTCGATCTTTTCCGAAATGAT
The DNA here is from genome assembly GCA_928869825.1 of Ustilago lituana. Lineage (NCBI taxonomy): Eukaryota > Fungi > Basidiomycota > Ustilaginomycetes > Ustilaginales > Ustilaginaceae > Ustilago > Ustilago lituana. Next base: position 1,233,409 of record CAKMYA010000002.1, read on the forward strand.
GTTGCCTCCTCCTGCGATGAGCGCCTGCACCGGAGACGTCGTAGCGAGGAATGTCTCTGTCGCAGCTGTCAGAACACCGACGCGGCGCCAGATGTATACCTCCACTGCTGTGCCCCAAGCTACTCCCAATAATACGACTTGCTCGTTGAGTCCTCCACCTGGATTGTTGATGTTAATGATCGAACCGCCTGCAGGACCGGGCGCATCTGGATCGTTGGCGCCGATCAACACATCGAACGGAATTGCGTTGGCTAGCGCACCGGGATTTCTCAGCAGCGCAGGGATCAGGTCTCGAGCGCACGCAGCTCGCTCCATGATTCGCCTCGACATCTCCGTATCCACCTGGAACGAGCCGTCTGCTTCTGGCTCGTCATGCATGTAGGACTCCGAGGTACCCGGGAACGCACCGGGGGGCGCCTGTCGCGCAGGGAGAAGATTGATAGTATCCTGCATGGCGAAGAGAGCTTCGGCTGTGCGGTCTGGAGGGCTCGATGTGCTGCCCGGAGATGGGATGGGGCCATGTGCTACGCCTGGGTCGGTGCCAGAACCAATGCCAGAAAACTGGTATACCAGGTTGTCCTCGCGCATGCTGGAACGCCGGCCTTGCGAGACATGTGTAACAGTATCAATCAAAAGGCCGAACCAGCCGAGCGATTCAGCCAAGCCCATCAGATCCACTGCGATACGTCGCTGCTTGACAACTTCAGAATTGGCGCTGAGCAGGGGGTTCTTGGAAGCCTTGTCGACCGTGAGAACAAGGTCCCGGCATCGCTTGACGAACCACTCGAGATGTCGGGAGGCGGTCTCGAGCGCAAAAGCGGCATCCTCAGCGGCATCGGCACCAGATCTGGACCCACCTTCGGCTAGGGCTCCTGGTGGTGGAGCCGTGACACCGAACAGGAACAGACCATAGGCGATACGACACGAACGACGGGGAGCTAGCTGCAGAATGAGCGAGCGTGCACGCTTCCACGCTGCTGTGGCGATGCGGTCGTGAGCGTCGCGATAATTCTTTCCGTCTGCTGCCTTTCGAGAAGCCGCATCAGCGGTACCGGAAGTCATTTCATCGTCAAGGCGGAATTGACATGCGTAGGCAAGCATTGCAGCCTTAACCGCCTCGTCGATCATCAGATCCCTCTTGGACCTACGCCAACCTCCAGGACCCATCCCCACGATGTCTGAGAAGATGTCGTTGAAGTGAGCTGAAACCTCCTGCGCGGACCCCGCTTCTCGGGTTTGAGAGGTGGCAGAAGGGTTCTGTTGTGGCTTTTCGCCCCAGACGCCCATCTCTCCGCCGAGGTGGTCGAGTCCATAGACGAGGTAGAAAAGGTTGGGCTGATGCTCTTTCCTTTGGGATGGTGCGTCGACGTGCCAGGAAGCCCACAGTTTCTGCGACAGATTGAGGGCGTCCATGCCAATAGCGCTCTTGATGTATGCGCCCAGATCGCCGTCGGTGCGCAGCGGCGAACAGGCTCTGGAAAGCCACAAGTTAGCGTTGGGCTCGACAGTGTGGACGTAAAGGCGCATGCGGTTTGTTGTGAGGAGCAATGAGTCGGCACGCTGAGCGAAGCGGACGTTGGGACCCGTCGTGGACAAGATTTGCGACTCGTTTCGGTTCTGGAAAGTCTTGATGAGTTGATCTCGCGCCTCGTGGCCCTGTCGGCCGGGCGAGCTAGCATCACTGGAAACCGATTTTGAGCGCATGCCCGACTCGGACGTCTCATCCGTGATGGCGCGCTTCTTGCTGCCTTGAGAAGCAGGCTCCTCCTTGGTGATTTGAGCGGCTTGCTTGCTCTCTCGAACCGAGTCGGCAAAGTTGGTGGTGCATTCAATGCCTCGTCGCTGGCAGTTGGAGCAGACCATCTTGTTGTTGGCAGACACGTTGCTGGCTTCTTGCCCAGCATCGGACATCTTGCGTTTGTCACCAGTGTTGCTTGTTGCCGTTTGTTCCTCGTCCTGTCCAACACCAGTAGAGCCCTGAGAAACGTCGTTGCCGTCTGCATCGAGACGCAGCTGGAAGTCACAACCTCGCTTTGAGGCTCGGCACTGATCACAACTGATGTTCTGCCTTCGACGTGTTCTCCTACGCGGCGGAATGCCATCTCTCGAAGCTGCCGCGGAACCTGACGCGGCTTGAATGGTGCTCGCGCCGGAGCCAGCGACGGCTGCCGTGGAATGGGCTGCGTTCCCGTCCTTGGCTCCACGAGCCGCATCTGTGCCTTCAGTATCGCCTTCAGACTTGATCTCGGTGAAACGCGCAAATCCAGCATCGTCGAGGATCGCGGCAGCCGAGTCAAAGTTGTTGGAACCACCATTGAGCCCATTTTCGTTGGAGATGAATGACTCGAAATCACCCGCCTGGGCTGCTGAGAAGCCTTGCGATGGATCATTAAGATCAGCCGACGATGGGGCTATGAAACCTATGTCAAGCGGCACTGAGCCGTCTGCTGGCCACAGAGTTCCTGGTGGAGTGACCGAGTAGAAAGGCTCGTCGAGTGTTTGACCGGCAATATAGGCCTCTGCGATTGGGTCTTCGAAAGTAGTCAGATAGGTGTGATTCGCTTTCGAGACCTGCTCTTTGGGCGTCGGCGGAAGCAAGGCCTCGTGGAGCGAATTTGCAACGGAAGAGGAGTACTGAGGGCAAAGATTGGCCGGGTTCGCAGACGGTTGAGAAAGCTGCTGTGGAGGCTGCATAGTTGGCGTTTGTTGTGAAGCTGTCAATGGAGGCGGCGAAAAAGGTGAGAATATTGGCTGTGATGGCTGCGGCAAGCTACTGGGCGAGCTGAAAGGAGGTGGCTGGAAGGTGAACTGCTGCTGTTGATGAGCGTGGCCATTCTGCGGCGTCATGGGTGTTTGAGAATGCGGCTGCATAGGAGTCTGGAATTGCGGTTGCTGATTCGACATATGTGGCAGCGATTGATTGTGATAGTCGGTTCGCGGTACGCTTTGCGCGTGCGCATGGGTCTGAGGTTGGGTCTGTTGCTGCTGATCATCGCGGAGCTGATGGGGAAAGGAATTGGCAACTGGAGGCCGAAACATGTTGCCTTGAGTGGGACCCTGCATGTTTGCAGCTGACCGTGATGGCCACAGAGAGCTTTTATTCGGCTTGAGATGTGCTTCCTTCACGCGTGCTGGTGCAGCCCCAACGTGGCGCTGTGGTGGAAAGTCGTAGATCTAGTCTGAACGTTTCTTGACCAGCTGGACAGGGTTGTTCAAGAACGAGAGCAATGATGCATTCTCGAGTTAGGGGCGACGGTCGGGCGCGAAGATATGGTAATAAGATCTACAGCTTGTCGAGGCCGACCAGAATGAACTACAGTGTAATTTGCCTGAATGGAAGCTTATGTGCACGCTGTGCCTTTGAGAAACGGCCCGCAGCAGGAGTCACGACTTCCCAATAGCAAACGCAATCTTTAGTAGCCAATTGTTGACCAGTTTTGACTGACAAGTCGTCTGGTAGCAGTTGGTTATGCGGAGTTAAGCGCAATGTACCGAAGGTCGGTTCCAGGTCGCGCTTCACTCGTCGTGGTTGGAAGGTGCGAGGTGGGAAGCAATGGGTTCGACGCAATTATCAGTGGGATCAGCGATGAAGGTTGGCAACGTCGCCGGCGAGATGAAAGCTGTGATGGGGTAATCCGACCCGATGTGCCAGTGCCGATTCCGATGTGGCTGGATGTGACCGGCGATGAAATGACGAGGTCAATAGGGAATGCGAGCTAGCAGGTATAAGCTTCTGCGCAGAGAAAGGAAAACGAGAAGGTGAGTGGGATGACGAGGGAAGTGATGGAGGGGATCCGGGATGGAGATGGAGACGGAGCAGGATGCGTTGGAGGTGTCGAATGTAACGATAGACGAAATGCCAAGCTAGCAGCTGCTCGCAGACTGAGCGGAGTGCGGATGGGACCCAGGAGCAGAAGCGGGGCTCAAGCCACCCACAGCCGAGCTTGAGCTGCAGCCCTCTGCGTTCAGAAAAGGAAAGGTGAAGCGCTTTGAACAGCTGCACCGATTCTCAAGGTCGGCTGCAATTGGCCAACCGAATTGAAATGCGGAGGCGAGTCGAAACCGGCGAGCCAAGCCAAGCAGACGACGAAACGGTACAGCACCGCACACAGCTATAGAGCTCAAATGGCACATAGCCACTAGACGAGCCAAATTTGAGCTTGCTGTGAGTGAAGTGGGGAAATAGGATTTTCGAGAAAAGGGTCGAGTTCCCTCTCCATTCCTCTTTTGCTGTGGTGTTGCTAAGTTGGCATGCTGTGTCTGCGTTTGAAAAAGTGGCGAGGGTTGAGTCTCAAAATCCATGAGGTGGACATCAGCTGTGAGGGCGGGTGCGCGTGTTTGTACTGCATGGAAAATCGGTGACTTCCAGAGAGGTCAGGGCGTGGCAGCACACCCTGTTTCCCTTCAAAGTTGAATCGTCCAGGCAGCACCAACAAGAGCACGGCACTCGATCAATCTGTCCTGGGTGCGGGGCCCTAACGGGAATACGGCTACAGGCTGAGCGTCTCGTTCTGAGTATCCAGCCTTTTGGAAGGAGGACGGAATTGAGCCGGTGTTGCTCCGAATCGGAGCCCTTCACCCTTTCGGAACGCACCGAAATCTAGAATCAGCGATGGAGACTGTGCCATTTTGATACGTTAGTGTGGGAGCTTGGAACTAAGCGAGGGTGCCCGTTCGGACGAAGCTTCCCAAAATACGGACCCTCCTATCTGAGACTTCGACGCTGCGCTCAACAGAGGTTGTCTACCTACAGCTCGACAAGAAATCATTTGCGGCTGATCCGTCCCTGTGATCTCAGAGACTGCCCTCACCTGCTTTGCCTTCTCACCATCACGAAGTTCGATCAGTTGATCGTCGCAAGAGCCGAATCGGCGCCGTGCTATCTCTGGCAAGAGCGTGCGACGCTTCCCACGCTCGACTAGCCTCTCGTCGGAAGGACCGAGTACACTGTACTGGCGGGGTAGGAAATCCGTCAACTTCGGCTAGACGAGTGTCGAGGGACAGAGACAGAGCAAGTGGCACACTTCCCTTGGTCTGGTGCGCGTTTCCTGTCCCTTTGTCCCGCACACGAGAAATGGGTGAGTTTGAACGTGATGGTCGACGCTCAAATCAATAGACTGTGATTTGACGTGGGTTTAGACACCGGTCAATTCCTGTTCGCAGCGCTCTCTCTACACGTACTATGCATTCACATCTCACTTCGCAGTGCAATGTCGGAATGGGGCTCGGATTTAGATAGTCGCAACGCTTTGATGAACAGCTTGGCGCTTCAAAGACCTTCGGAACGGCAAAGGAATCCGCCGATTTCCTCCTTCACACAGATCTGAATGAGGTCTACTGGACACAAATGTGACAGACAGGTAGCATCGCTGTGCGCCGTGAATGATGAACCGAACGCGGATGTTCGGGATCAGCTTAGACAGTCGGACAGCTTGACTTCAAGCTCAGTGCCCAACTGCAGATCGAACTTCGCAAAGGTGTCGAGGATCTCGCGGATCGCGCCTGTCAGACTGAGATCCACACTTTGTGCTCCGCTGCTCTTCCATGCCTCCCGCAGCTGCTGTTGGAACTCTGTCCTCGTGCCAGTCATGGCCTTGGCCCCTTCCGCTCCTTGCTGCTGTGATTCATTGTTGCTCTTGTCGTTGGCTCCACTGTTGACCTCTGCCTCGAACTTGCTCAGTTGGTCGTCGATCGTGATGGCTCGCTGTTCGAGCTCAAGTCCAAAGCGACGAATCTCGTTGTTCAAGTCCACCATGGCTACTAGCACCCGCTTGATGTCTTTCTGCACGGAACCGTACGGGTCTTCCGCCAGGCTGTGGCAGAGCAGCTCCTTGAGTGCCAGCACGGCTCCCACTACACGCATCGCATCACGACCAACGATGGAAGCAGCGTCTGAGGCAGGTGAATCGCCCAGTAGCACTTGACAGCGACGTGGCCCAAATAGCACATGCTTTGCATCGGCAGGCAGCAGCTTCCAGCCGATCTTGACGATGTCTGTGACCGCCTTTGTGAGACTATGAACGCTGAGCAAAGATGCTGGGTTTGCTGGTAGCTCGGTAGCATTTGCAGTGGCGACATGGGGACCTGTAGCTGTAGTAGCAGCTTGGGGTTGAGTTGCGGCGTTGTCAGATGGCGTCTGTCCTGCGGCCAGCTGGTCCCAGATCGTGGGCGTGGGCTGTGCGCGATTGTTTTGCTGCTGCAGCAGCTGCTGCTGTGTTCGAGTCTGCTGTGATATGGCTTGCACTGATGGCTGACTTGCAGGCGGCGCCTGACCACGAAGTGCGACAAAATGCTTTTGAGCGTCGATCAACGCAAGGCACCGATCCCTGATGTGCGTCCATGCGGTGATGTTAGAGTTGACGTCTCGGTAAATCGAGGCACGGCTCTCCTTGTCGTTTGCACTGAGACGGGCCAATTCTGAGAAAGCGTGATTGGAAAAGAAGAGAATCGGCTCGTCGATGCCGTCCAAGAGGAGGCGGTTCGGGTTCTTTGCAAACTTGCTAACCGCAGGAAGTGCATGTGAGAGGTAGATGTCCAGCAAGAGGTATGCTGTTTCCACCGCACAGACTGCGGCGATGCTGAACAGGGTCGTACGGATGGACACCTCCAAGTAGCCAAAGTCGACGCGGAACGAAGGGACAAACAACCTGCGCACGAGTCCTCTCGTTCCGAAAACGAGCAGCACTGTGCTCCAAACGCGGATGCGAAACAGGCTGTATAGAACAAGACTAGATGTCGAGGTGACAGCCGCTGCTGCAGCCGCCTTAGGTAGACGAGAGCCAAAAGCAGCAACGACGCGGTCCTTGATTGTGACGGTCGAGTCAGAAGACAGCGCTGCAGCATCGAAGGTCGGCAATGCGGCCGTCTCTGGGGATGGCAATGATCGGAAGAGAATGGCGTAGACCGTTCCAAGGACGGACGAGTGGCCGAGAAGGTAGAGGAAGCGTTCGTTGAGGTAGAACGAGCGATGCGACTCGACCCAGATCTGAGGCCCCCATCCACCTACTTGAGATGTAAGGAGTGTTGCATAGCCCAGTGCCAATACGATGAAGGCAGCGACGTGCTGGTATATCAAGCTGGCCGTGGTAGCGTTCGAAAACGCAGTCAAAATCTGTTGAGCTCTGGAGGAGGCCAGACGACGAGGCGGTTCAGTGACCCGTGAGAGGTTCCGCTTCCGTCTAGCGAGCAGGGGCAGGACACCGAGTGCAAATGATGCCAAGGAGACAGCCAAGCTCAACGGCGTTACGAGTGAGACCGAGACTGTCTTGAGCAATGCTGATGTCAAGAACAGGTGCCACGCAGCCGCAGCCAACACGAAAGCGCGGGTCTGTCGCGGCTGCAACGCAATCTTGATGACATCGCGATACTTGGACGGCAACTGCGCCTGAGGCACGGCCGCAAGACCGGATGGCATCGCTTCGATCCTTCCGCTGACGAGTCGATAGCCTCGATGGCTTGTCCGAGGGCCTTGTTCAGTTTGGGAGGCAAGAACGAATGTGATCACTGCTGAGCCGAAAGGACGAGGCTAAGCTGGGTGTCGTGACTTTTCGAGTCAAGTGTTGATGTTGATCTGTCCCATTTTTTTTCTCCAACGCCGTGTGGAGTCGGATATGGAACTCGGATTCTTCTCGGTCTGAGCGCCAAGTGAGTGATTCCTGTCCCATTTCTCGCGCGAGTGTTGTGCGGGAAAAATTATATCAGGGGAACAAAAAAAAAAAAAAAAGAAAAAGAAAAAGAAAAAAAGAAAAAGGAAAAGGAGGGCAAAGCAGAAGAAAGTTCGCCAACGCTTTGCCAATTCTGAGCTCAGAGTCGTGTTCCGATTCTTCTCGTCCTCAATTGCATCGGAAGCTCGAAGATCATCAACCTGCTGCTTACCAAGATCTGCCACTCTCTCCGTCACCACCTCACTGCTCTCCACTCTCTTACCGCACATCGCATTCGCAGTCATGGTCGTTGCTCCTCTCGTCCGCTCGGGACGCCTCGCTTCCCGTGCGCTCCGCACCGCCGCTGCATCCTCCAGCGCCGCTTCGTCTTCGACCTCATCTTCGTCCAATAGCCGCAGAAATCTCCACACTTGCCCACCCACACCCGAGATCCTCTCCGAGGGCTGCGCTCCATTTTTGTCCGGCTCCACGGTTAAGCAGATCTCGCAGGGATGGCAAGGTGGCCTCCTTGACCTCCTCAACCAGGAGGTGCGTGATACCGAGTTCGCTTCGTCCTCAATCGTAGAAACCGTCATCGGCCTTTCGCAGAACAGGGAAAAGATCCTTGCCTTCAATTACGCTTCGCAGGCGCTCAACAACAGCTTCTTCCTCTCCACTCTGGCACCTCAGGACAGACTGCGCAACCCCACACCGCTTCCTAAACTCGCTACTGCCATCTCCAAGAGCTTTGGAAGCTTCCCTGAAATGTGCCTCGCTTTCTCCTCTGCAGCCTACGGCATGGCCGGCTCCGGTTGGGTCTGGCTCGTTACGGACCAGCACAAGAACCTCGGTGTGGTTCCCACCTTCGGCTCGGGCACCGTCATCGTCCAGAATCGCCTCCAGCAAGGAAAGCACTTCCTCCTCCCCAGCATCAACGACCAGTCCACCGGCTCGCCAGATGGCACCATGAACTCCTCGCCGTCGGAACGTCCATCTCGCCCCGCCGACGCGCTCTTCGGCGGTCTAGGCATCTCGGACAAGGTCGGAAAGGAACTTTACCCGCTTCTCAACATCAGTGTCCACGAGCACGCGTGGTTGAATGACTACGGCATCATGGGCAAGGAAGAGTACCTCACCCGATTTTGGAACTGCGTCAATTGGGACAAGGTCGAGGAGCGTTTCGAGTCCTATTGCCCCCAGTCGTCGCGATTTCTGTGAAGCAGCACGGCTGGACGGGATCGTCCAATGCTGTCACCAGTCCCTTTCGACTAAAAGCACATGCGTCGTTGGCCGTTGACCTCTTTCTGCGGAGCAGCAGTCGACAAGACAAGACAGCAAGTGAAGCTATCCGTAGATTTAGCGAGGTAACGGAGCGGCTTGGATCACGACCATTGTACACTACTTACACCATTCAATGCAGCACAGTCTGCGGCCCACAATTCGAAGAAAGGGTCTGCTCATATTTCATGGTTTGTCGACGGCATCAGCTGAAGGAGTCTTGGAGAGCATTCGGAAATGGCTCGACAGTATCGAGGATGGCACAACGTTAGGCTGTACACGGCGTGAAACACAACAGTCGGGTCGTGCCTTAATAGGCAGCGTCTATGACAAGCTTGAGGGCCGGCTCAAGGCAAGTCCAGTGATCGCCACTCACTTCGTGGAAAACGAGGTTGGCCGAGCTAGACCAGAACAAGCGCCACTCGTACACATCTGCCATGACGCCCTTCAGCTTTGAAGTGTCCGACGCATTGGCGACGACGATCTGGGCTGGCATGCGGTCCGTAGGCTGAAATGGTAGGCACCGGTATCCGGGCAGGCTCAACGCGCAAGATCTGAAATGCTCGCGAACAGTGTTTGAGGTGATCTTGCCCAGCATCTCGTCTAGCGTATTCGTCGGGAGCGGCTTGATCTGTCGCGGGCTTGGAGTATCGATCAGACCAAGAAGTGCCACCTCGTGACCAGCCGAGAGGAGTCGGCGAGCCACTTCCAGGGCAAAGACGCCTCCGATGCTCCATCCAGCGAGCTTGTAAGGCCCTCTGCTCTGCACGTGGTACAGCCTCTCGATATAACGATCCACCAACTCAGCGATGCCTCGGCTCCATGCGCCGATCTGCCCAAGGTAAGGCGAGTCGAAACCGTACACAGAGAGCGACTTCGCTGTTTGAACTTTTGGCCAGATTTGAGAAGTGCCACTACCATCAGGGAACAAAAAGAGGACGTTCTGGTCGTCGAAGTGCCGCAGTTCAGGTCCGCCGATGTGAAGCGGTGCCGAGAACGAAGAGCGCTGGTTTGGATCCGTGAGCACGTCCATTGGCGAGTCACATTGACTTTCGTGCGTTACCCGAAGCTTGTCGCCCTGATTTGCAAGGGCAGGAGAGGCCGCTTCGTTGGCCTTTGGCTCTATCCGAGCTTGTACCGCTCTGTCTTCTGACTGACACTTGAGTTTATCGGCGCGACCAGCATGGCTTTCTCGATTTTTGGCTGCCTCGGCTGCCTCGCTGGCAAACGCCTTCGAAGAGAGTTGCACGAGCCTGATCAGCATATCACGACGGACGCGTTTGAACACAATGTTTTCCATCATGCCCATCAGTTGACCATCAGGCAGGAAGAAGTAGGCAGAGCCTTTCGAAAGCTCCTTGTCCTGTTCCATTCTGGCATAGACTTGCACGTTGGTCGTGTCACCGGGCTGGAGCTTTCTCAAGCCAGGCATTGTCACGATCCGACCAATGGCCTCCGCCATATAGACAAATGGCCCTTCTGCGAAGCCGACATTGCTGATGAAGCCAGTCAGCCCTCCAAGGCTGTCCAACAGCATCGGACTGCACAAGAAGCGCCCATTCACGGCATCTGCATGATAGTTGACTTCAGATACAGCTTCGTCTCCACGCTCCGTCATCCAGACGGTGTTCATCCCTCGGAAGCCATCCAGGTAGAGCACGATGGCCTCGAAGTGTTTGTAGATCGTATCTTTCCTGATGAGGGAAGCAGATCGCGACTTGACCATCGACGCCGTCGTCAGGATCAGGTGGCGCAGCTTAGCCCAATCTCGAGTGACGCGTTCCCGATCAGCGATGCGGATCCGACAAGAGCCGTACTGGTGCTTCTGTTGCTGATGCTCGCTGTGTGAAAAGAATTGCACGATAGAGCCGTCGCTGGAGGCGGGACTGCCTTGCAGGGTGATTTCGATGCTTTGTTTCGGATCATTCTCGTTCAGGTACAAGGAAGCTACCATGGAGAGATCCAGCACCTCGAAAATCACATCTTCCTCCTGCTGGCCCGTTGCCCTGAACTCGCCTGGGTTCACAAACCACCAGTACATGCCAGCTTCTTGTGCCAGCTCGACAAAGACGGTGGCAGGCGCCAAAGGCACGCCCAGGATGATGTGACCACGGATGAAGTCGCGGAAGGGTCGCTGGTTGACGCGCGCCAAGAACATTGCCGACGGCGACTTGTCTTTGAGCTTTACACATTGCCAAAGTAAGGCATGCTGCGGTTTGGGCCACTTTGCAGGAGCTGCAAGCGCGTTGCTGTGCGCAGCACTGGTCTCGGTTGATGTGTTGTTAGAAGGGGACCCTTGACCACTGTGAGTCACCATGAGATGGTCTCGCAGGCCTCGATCCCTAAAGGGCACCCAGTATTCTTCCAGATCAAAGGGATAGAGCGGCAGATCAGCGCTAAGGCCATGGTGGTAGAAGCGCAGACCAAGATCCTCAAAGGCCCGAGACCAGTCCAAGTCAACATCGCGAGATGCGAGCTCCTTGACTAAATCGAGCGTTGAGGACCAGGAAGAGGTTCCACGCCGGAAGGAAGCTACGAAGGCCGGAGTCTGCTGCGACGCGGCATAGCAACCTTTCAACATTGGGATGCAAGTTGGGTGCGGGCCAATCTCGATCCACGTATCCACTTTGATCTTGGACTGCAGGTCTTGGATCGACTCGGCGAAGCGTACCGGCTGACGGAGATGGCGTACCAGGTATTGTGCGTCGATATCACTGTTCTCGGAGTCAAGCACTCGGCCAAGGACGTTGGATGCGATGCTGATCCTTGGCTGGGAGAAACGATGACGAGCGGCGATCTCCTCGTACCTGTCCATCAAAGGTTCGACGGCCCTGGAATGGAAAGCGTAGGGTACTGGAATAGCCATCGCTTTGATTTTCGGATCCATCCGCTCGCAACACCTCAGCAACTTCTCAATCTCTTCTGTACGGCCCGCGACTACGGTATCGTTTGGACTGTTCAAGCAAGCAATTTCGAGCTTTTCGTAATCAGACTGCTTCAGCAGTTCGCGAACTTGGTCGTGCCCTTCTCGGATAGCAAGCATGGATGAAGCGTTGGGCTCGCACAGTTCCATCATGAGCATGGAACGGCGGCCCACCAGCTCGATCAGGCTGCGCAAGGTGATGGCGTTGGACATCCAGAGTGCTGCATACTCTCCTAGCGAGTGACCGACAACGCAGGAAGGCTTTAGACCCCAGTCCACCAACATCGAAGCGAGCCCGACTTCGATTGCGATTAGTGCCAGCTGGTATTGAGCCGGGCTGACGAGGTCCGCCTTTCGCAACTGCGCTCCTTCGTCGATGGAGTCGTCCAGAGGATACTGCAATGGATGTATGACCTCGACTAGGTTGGGCAGTCCTAAAGTCATGGAAATCAAGTTGCAGCTATCAACGTGAGCGCGGAAGGTGACGCTGTTCTCGTAGAGCTCTCTAGCCATGTCTAGATACTGAGCGCCTTGACCGCTGAATGCAATGCCGAAGATGTGTTCCTTCGGACCAACGCTACCCGTGCTGACGTGGACCGACTCTTGACTACTCAGGCACATCTTGGCCTCCATCAGGTTGGAGGGAGTGGCGATCAGTCGGAAAGAATACATGGGGTCGCTGAGCGAGACGGTGCTGCAGAATTCGACCAAACTGATCTCCTTGTTCGCTTCCAAAAAAGCAATGAGCCTCCGCCTCTTGGCATCCAGTGAAAATGGTGTCGCCGCTGTGACGAATAGGAGACGATGCTGGGCTTTGGAGGTTGAGGCCTGACTATCTTTCTCTCTGGCAACTTCGCTCATCTTCAACAAGCGCCGGCGATAAGGACTGCCCCGATCCATGACGATCGAAGAGTTGCCACCCGCTGCCGAAAAGTTGTCGACAAGCGTAAATGCCGTGTCAAATCTGGCAAGTTTGGTCTCTTGCAAGGGTACATGCAGCCCATCAAGAGGTGGCAGCTTCGTGTTGAGCTTGGTTCGAATACCGATATGGCGAGGCACCTCACCGTGCTTGTAGATCTGGACAGTCTTGATCATGCTGCTGGCCCCGGAAGTAGCCTCCGAGTGGCCAATGTTGGCTTTCACTGAGCCAAGGACGAGTGGCGCTTCTTCTTCCCTCTTGCCTTCGCCAAACGTCTGCACAATGCCGGTGACCTCCTCAAAGTCTCCGCTCTGCGTTCCCGTCCCATGCATCTCGACGTAGGTATAGTCCCTCGGCAGTGTCTTGCTTGCAAGCATACCTGCTTGATACAGCCTCCTTTGAGTCGGGCCATGCGGATGGGTGATGGAAAAGGATTCGCCCGAGTGATTTGTCGCAGCCGAGGAGATTACTGCTAGAATAGGGTCGCCGTCCCGAACAGCGTCCGTCAGACGCTTCAGCAGCATGATGGAGACGGCGTCAGCTCGCGAGTAACCGGCTCCCGCGTCATCGAGGGTCAGGCATTGCGACGAAGGCGTTAGGAAGAAGCCTCTGTCCAAACCGATGGTGATTTGCGGCTGGGTGAGAATGTTGACGCCACCCGTGAGAGCGGCCGAAGTCTCGCCTGCGAGTAAGCTGTTGCAAGCTGCCTCGACAGCAACAAGGGCAGAGCTGCAAGCCGTGTCGTACGTGCATGCTTCGCCTCGAAAGCCAAACGTCTTGTTCACCTTGGCAACCAGATGAGCACGGTGACTGTTGGAGACAAAGTCTGCCTCGATCTTCTGGCTTAGGTGTTCGCGGTAGTCATCGCTGCAGTATGCAAGATGTGTGCTCCACTGCTCCGGATGCTTGGGACGTTGATGCGGAGAAAAGCCGTAACCTGCTTTTTGGAGCGTCTCGTGGGCAGTGAGGATGGCGACTCTTTGCTGTGGATCGAGCCTGGCGCAGTCTTCGATGGAGACTGCTTCTCCGAGGATACTCTTGTCGAACAAGCTCGAAGAGGCGACAAAGTTTCCAGTTTTGACGCGCATCACGTTGCGGTCCCGGTACGATGCCGAGTGATAATCTTGGTAACGATAGAGTCTTGCCGGGATCTGTGAGGCGACCGAATGTCATAGTGTCAGTACGTTTGCCAAAGGCACCGCTCAGCGAATCAAAGTTTGGAATTAGGGATGGATTTCGACTTACCTCTTCGCACATGTCCTTGCCCTCTTTCAGAAGCTGCCACAGCTCGTCCGCATCGTCGGCACCGGGTACTCGACAGGACATTCCGATGATGGCTACCTGCTGACAGGGATTGCCTTGCACCTTTGAGAGCTTGACAGGCTCGTCGCCGAATCGGTAAGAGTCCTTCGAGTGAAGGAGATGGAGTAGATTCACAGCATTGTACGGCAGCTGAAGCGAGTCGAAAGTTGGCGTCACGTTCATCGCGCACGCGTCGTTCATCGCCCCGCCCAATAGAAGGAAGTCGATGCGTGGAGCATATACACGCGTTGAAGCAAGCTGCTCACGCAGAAGCTCCAAACCGGTCTGGAAATGCATGTAGGATCGACCTATGTCTGCTTCACAGACTAGCTTGCTGAGATCGATGCACAGAGGGTCGTTGCGAGAAGGCAGTTTGTGCAGCTCTGGATCCTTCGCCAGCTTCACGCGGATTTGGCGATCCTGCAGGCGCTGTTCCAGCTTTGGCAGAAGTTGGCTCCATTCCCCTTTGCTCAAGATCGGAATGACGGATCGTTCGATTATCGCGACGCTGGTCTGCTCAACTTCTTTCCCCCTTAGGCGTGCCTCTGCAAGGGGGTTCGCTGGTTCATCGAAGCCCAGTGCCAAGCCGCACAGAGAGTCTGCATAGGGCGTGCTATCATCGCAACACCTTCCCACGATTCGATCGATTGCATCGTCGCGTCCACGGATCGTGGTTCTCTGCTTGCCTAACTTGATGACCCTCTTGTTGCTTGGAACCAGGTAGAAGTCGAGCCAGGTCGCAAGCTTGATGACCTCAACGGCTTTGGCAATCAAATCAAGGCTGGACGTGACATCGGTTGTTCGAAGGAGCTCCATCGTCAGGAAGGACTCGGGATCCCAGACCGCAGCAAAGTCGCCTCGCATCGCCTCCTTGAAATCTTGTCTGGACGCCAGCACCACCGCGAGTTGTGCCAAGGTGGTCAGCGAGAGTGCGTAGGGAAGGAAGGTCTTGACAGCGTCTGCAACTGCGAGGTCTTGGAGCGTGTTGGGTAGGGCAGGTAGCGATGGCTGAGGCTCTTCTTCCAACTGGGCCGCACGAGCCTCGTGACGCAAGGAACGGTAGGCCGAATCCAAGAATGCTCTGAGAATAGCATCGTGGGTCGATCTCTCGTTGAGGAGACGAAACGTGTCTGGAAGGAGGATCTGTCGATGGGAGGCGTAAACGAAGACCACTTTGTGATCGTGGCCTCGGGGATGATTCGGGTCCGCAGCAGGCGACATGTCTAGTCACAGCTTACTGCGCGAGGTGTGCTGGACTGTTTCGGGATTGCTCGAATCGATACGAAAGGTATTTTTATACGTGACAAGACGGCTTTCGATCGATCTGAGAATGCACCGCCCTCCTCCTGCAAGGCAGGCGAGTCTATTTCGCGCTCTGGGATAGCCGCTTGATACTTGACTGAGATGCTTGCCCAAGCAACGTTCGGTAGCTGCCAACCTGGAAAAGGCAAGCAAGTCAAGTCTGCGAAGCTTCAGAAAGTATATCCTCGAGTGTCGGCGCGCTCCGTATCGCTCCCTCAAATGGAGGTGGAAGATCCGATCACGCTTTTGCGCTCTTGTTCGCCGAAAGATACGACAAGCAAGCCAGCTTTACCACAGAGCGAACGGGTCGAGGCGAGAACAGGACAACCACGCTGCTTTGCCGTGTGAACCCGACGGAAGGGGCTATCGGAAGCCCCGATGGTCAAGTGAGTCTGGACCGCGGGCTTGGACGCGTCACCAAGCCATAATACCATGTCGGATCTGTTCCGAACGATGCGTGAGGTTTGCGAAGTGTGGCAGTGTCATCCCGCGAAGAATTAGACCATCGTGAAGCTACGCCCATTACCGCAGTGACTTGTCAGAGAACGGCCGGCCGAGGTTTGTCTGTGATCTTTCCGAAGATCACATGCAATCACATCGCGATTGATGAGACAGAAGAAAGAGGAACCGGAACTTGTGATCCTACAAAAGTCGAAGAAGTCTCGCAGAGACCGTGCGTCGGTTTCTTGCGTGCTAAGGTTCAGACTACAAAGCATGAACCCGTCGATGCCGCAAAGGCCAACCTGGACTGCAGTTGAGCACATCGGCAAAGCCGACTGAATTGTCTTGCAGTAGATGTCCTTTGGTAGTTGGGAAGCGCGGTACCCGAAAAACACACTACAAGGCTGTTTCCAGAAGCCTTAGGCCCTGGCAACAGGCTTATCGTGCAACATCAGGTGCGCAACTTGTGACAGATGAGATCGAGTCTGAGGCGCGTGTCGCAGCGCTACTGGCTACAAAGACGGGCTGCGGGGCCATCGAGCACGATCAGAAAGCTCATCGACCCAACTTAGGTTGGGCGAATGTGACTTCTCGTTTTTGACCGGCATCTTCGCTGTGTCTTGTCCCTCCCCATGCCTGGAAAAAGAGAGCTAGGATACAGTCGATGTAGACTCGCTCCCACTCTGTTTTGGCCGACTGGGGCTGACCCGACACGCAGTGAAGTGGGTCTAAGTAGTCAGTGCTCCGATCGCCTCGGTGTGATAACTTACAAAGCGGAAGGACCTTCACATTAATCCGGCTGCCGAAGAAGAAAAAAACGCTCAGCTGACACCAGCGACGCCGCTCTGTGATTGTGGTAAGGCCTTGCTTTTGGCGTCGTCACCTTTAACATTGACGACCCTTCTGGTTCAAATGTCAAGCTTCAGGCGGGCGCGTTCACCTTGAGCTTCGTGGGTATCACCAGGGCAAATGCATCAGCTCTACATAAAGGGAGCAGCTGCAAAGAAGGACTGCGGCGCAGACCCAACCTACTTGGCCAGTAGCGCGAACTCTGACTCCATCTCCGTCACTGCGATCATTGCAGCCGGGGCGGGATGAAGACGATGCAAAAGATCAAGCTGTTGGCGCTTCACGGCAAGGGCACTTCGGCCAGGATCATGAAAGCGCAAATCAAGCCGATCGTTGACGTTCTCGGCGACGTCCTCGAGGTGGACTACCTGGACGGCGGTGAAGTGTCTGCTCCTTATCAGGGTAAGGCGAGATAATTTCGTCATGGTATAGGTTGCCGCAGAGATTTCCATGAAACGTTCGAGCTTTGCTGAAACCCACTTCGCTGTACTTGCAGGTATCGAAAGCATGTTTCCGAAGGAGACCTACTACGCCTGGTACGAGCAACCCACCGGCGCAGCCTTGCAAGCGGCACACTACAGGGTTGCGGAGCGACTAATGAAGCCCATTCACCTTGACTCAACGCAGCGATGGACGGGACCGATTGCCAAGATTACCAGCCTCGAAAGAGACGAGCTTGGTATCTTGACTCCACCCGAAACCTCGACCCCAGCCACTCCAGCTGGTCCAGGTCGAGCAAGCAACATGCCGCTCTACATGTCATGGGCTTATCAAACCCAAAGCAACGGCGACCTTGGCGCGATCGACGACACTCGTAGACAAGTAAGTCACCGCAGGTTCGTTGATCTCGCCAAGGGCCTCGAGACGCCAGAGTCAAGCCTAGGCACCGCGGAGCCAGGCACTCCCATGGGTGCTGGCGCTGGCTTTTACGATGGCTTGATCTGCTTTTCGCAAGGATGCGCCGTGTCAACGGGTCTACTCCTGGAGCTAGGTGCCAGATTGGGATGCGAGGGGCCCTTGCCGGTCCGCTTCGTCATTCTCATCTGCGGAGGCCGGCCGTTCGATCGGAGTGGGACCATGGAGAGGGTGGAGACTCTGAGTGTGCAGCCGATCGGATTGCCGAGCATTCACATCCACGGTCGTCAAGATCCTGGCTTGGCAGAATCGAGGAGACTCGCTTCGCTGTATGGCGAAACGGGAAAGCAGATCATCGAGCTGGACATTGGACACTGTCCACCGAGGCGCACGTCGGACGTGAGTGTTGTAGCGGCTGCCATTCGCCGAGCCATCTCTGCCCTGAATTGACCATGCTCCACACGCAAATGACTCGAAGTAATGGAACGCATCTGGGCGGCAAACATCACGTCTTTTGCGGTGATGAGCGTACAAGGCATGTCGGACATGATGAGACATGAGTGTCGACAGCCAAGACCACCTCTCGGCACTTCGTGCTTGGACCGTGGATATCACAGTCGAGAAGCACGGTCTTGTTTTGCACACGCTACTGTACTGGCACACCACGAGAACAATTTGCCACGTGGCTCAGACGGAGGGCATCTCGAAGCTCGAGCCTCAGAAAGGAAGAGCCGGCGGACTCGGCTGGGAATCTCCCGAGAAGCCTCAAGCCTCAAGCCTCAAGCCTCAAGAATCGATGGCACAGAGCAAAACGAATTGATGATTCGGCGCTGATTAACTGTTACCTCTGGGCAGAACAAGAAAAGGCAGCGCAGTGAGGGATTCGGACCACTATTACCACGAAGCGGCCGGTACAAGCGGACCGTGAACTAGTTACCTTGCCGTCAGTGATGCAATTCTCTAAGATGCATGCATATCCACCGGAAACGATCCGTTGGTGCTTGGAACAACTAAATAAGAGAGCCGAGACGAGAGGAAATACATTTCGAAAATGTGTGTGATGAGGCCTTTTGAATAGCGGGAAGAGGGCAGAGTCGAGCGTTGGTGCTTCAAGTACAATTGCGGACTACACAGCCACATGGATCGAGGTCGAAAGTGATTGGGCTGCACGTAGCAGAGCGAGCCAGGAGCTCGCACTTCTAGTCGATTGATCTGAACTCCTCGGTGTCCACTTCGGGTGTGCTCTACAATCTCACCCGTCGAAACAGCAACGGTACAGCCGCGGCCGTGTCATGACGTGACTGGAACTCCACAAGATAGCTGAAAGTACTTGATTTGAGAGCATCACCACAATCGAATGTCGTTCCGAACGCTCGGAGGCGAGCTTTACAGCTCAGATCCTCAGGGTGTCAGCACATGGCGGATCTGCCGAATGCATGACTTCGCTTTAGTGCCATTATTGTGGGATTCGTTGTGATTTCCTCGTTGGATTCTTTGGACTGCAAGACAAGAGTCAACTTTTCGGGCCAAACAACGGTGTTCTGCTCTGTGTGGTTCTCGGCCTGATTCTGACGGTGACGCTGGGAAATGGCGGTGTTTATGATTGGGGCGCCCCTCCTTTTTATTTATTTATTTTTTTTGGTGTGCCAAATGTAGGAAGGGGTAGCAGGCACAGTAAAGGGGCAGCAGGTGAAGGTGACGCGAGAGAGGAGGTGAGAGGCGATAAAGAATAGGAAGATTTGCGCTCTTCGGCTGCTGCTGCTGCTGCTGCTGCTGCTGCTGCTGCTCTCTAGTTCGAGAAATGCAATTCGTCCGTCAGCTTGGGCCATGGCCAACCAACACTTTTTTTCGCTGCCGGTCAGCGCAGTCTCAGTCTCAGTCTCGCTCTCTCTCAATCACAGCCGTCTCAATCAATCAATCAACCAATCGGTCCAGCTGACACAATACAGCAAGCTAAGCCGTCCAGCACTCCTCATCTCCCACCATCCTCTTCTACACCAGATGGACTCGAGCTTTGGCCTTTGCCGCTCTTACACCTTTCCGTGGACAACTAGCCTCTCTCCGGTGGCATTCAAACGTTCCTCCTACCTTACCCTTTTACATATCTTTGGAAGCCTACGTTCCCTTGCTGCTTCAGCTGCACGCATCCCGTTCTCTGGCGTCTTTCTTACGCTCGCTTGCTGGCCGACGCCGAATCCTCTTCCACCTCCTTCCCTTACTTGAACCTTTCCCGAACACGTCGACTTCATTTGTGACCCACGCACTCATTGTGCGTGCGCCGCAACCGATCTGCGTCACGGAAAGTGGATCAAGCAGAGCCCGTGTGCACCTCTATCTCTCATCGCACATCGCTCCCGGCGCTGAGGACACATCTTCATGGTTGTCCTCCGCTAGACCCATTCGCAGAGCATCTGCCGATTGCCTTTCCCTGGCATCGCACCGCTGAGGCGCCGCCAGCACCTTCCTTCGGCCCGACGCCCTCTCGCGAACCCTGCCTGACCAGCCCCCGCCGACTGTGCAAAGTTCGATCCTGCTGTTAAAGTCGAACGTCTGCGTCACCTTTGCCGCTATGACGGGTGCAGAGCGTCGCCATCATCCGGGGCCTCCTGGTGCCAATCCCTACAGCTCTGCCCTCACTCGCAGTCCATCTCCATCCAAGAAAGCTCACGGCCCTTCATCTAGCACAAAACACGTCAGCAACAGGTCTTCTCTTGCACAAAGGAGCAACCACCATCCACACTTTGACACTCCCAACTTCCCCGCCGACCACGACGTTTCCAACACCTTGGGTGCCACTCCCAACTATGAGCTTCCTCCCGAGGGGCTCTTCAATGGCGCCACCATCGACCCTTCTTCTTCCACCTCTAGCTCTTCCTACTGGCTTGCACAGAACCGTTCCCAGTCCGTCCCTCCAAGAATAGCCATAGAGAGCAGCAACACGCGCAACAGCAACCTTCGACGTGCAGTGCCTGTCATCGATACCAGTGGCCGCCCTCATTCTCGCAGAGAAAGTCTCATGGAAGAAGCAGAAAAGCGTCCCACCAGCCCTCACATCACCACTGCTACGCCCACAAGCGCCCGTCACCATCACCCGTTTTCCGCTCAACATCAGTCCAACTCGCGCGCCAGCTCTTTTCATGAGCATGACGCTCAACGCATACGCCAGAACAAGAGCCCTGCCGTGCATCGAGTCGCCTCCCCTTCGCTACTCAACTCGGGCATCGGTCGAGCCGCCGTCTCGGCGGCACAGTCCATCATGGATGCCATGGCCGGCCGAGCTTCTCCTGTCGCCACACGTTCCAAGCAACCATCGCACGACAACCGCGACAGCCTGAGCGACGATGAAGCCGGCAAGGGTCATGGACGCAAGGCTGCTGCGGCCGCTGCAGCTCGCTTCACACCCTCAATCTATCATCCACGTCATCACCAGCATCACCACCATGTCCGTTACAACGAAAAGGCCGCCGCTTCCTCACCCTATAATCACTCCGAAACACCGCACGCGATCAGCGCCGATGTCGCTTGGCGTGCAAGCATCTCCGAGTCGCGCAGGGCCACCCCAGCAGCATATCGACCTCGTCCAGGCTCGCCCCAAAGGCGGCGTGGCAGCACACATCATGATCAGCAGCCTACTGGAGACGACAGCACCGACATACATCTGCCAGATGGTCACAACTATACCCATTCTTCTATCTTGATCGGCTCGCCCATTGTCATCCCACAGGCCCGCAGAGGCGCCATCAGACTACGGCCGAGGCGCAAGCGAAGAGTCTCGCGCCAGATCAAACCCCAACGTACTTTGCATCAGAACATTCTCGTCTTGATCGCCACCATTGCTCACTTTGTTCGTCTACTTGCTTCGCCAGCCGAGGCGTTCCGTCGCTGCAGAGAGTGCTGCATCGACACTCGCATTGCTATAGATGACGCCTTCCGCGACCCGCAAACAGGTGTGCGCAGCTACTACCCTCCCTGGTTGCAGGCATACGTCCCACTCCTCATCTGGCTCGCCATCAGCTTGAGCAGTACAGCTCTGGTCATCATCTTCCACACCGAGGTCTTTGTCGGGCTCGACCGCATGGCCACCTACTTGCAGGGCTTGGGGCTGTGGGGCAAGGTCATGCTCGGGTCGCTCGTCTTTCTCACCACCTTTCCGCCGCTGCCGCTCTACTCGACTCTGATCATGCTATGCGGATTCACTTTTGGTCTCTGGCAAGGCTTCATCATCAGCTATATTGCAGCCCTGTCGGGTGCCATTGTCGTCTTTACCCTCAGCCGATCTTTGCTCAGGGAGTGGATGGTGGGTCTGCTCAACAAGAGCGGCGGACTAAAGAAAGTGGTGCGCGCCATTGAAAAGAGGCCTAAGCTGCTCTTCCTCGTTCGTCTCGCACCCTATCCATACAACCTCATGAACACGCTGCTAGCCAGTTCGCCCACGTTGACGCTGCGCACGTTTGTGACTTGCACAGCGCTGGCACTGCCCAAATTGCTCATCCACGTCGGGCTGGGTACTTCGATCAAGAACTTTTCAGCGTACAACGGCGCAGGCGAAGGGCAGAGCAAGGAGGATGCCCAGGCTTCGCGCACAGCAGAGAATGTCAAGAAGTGGGCAGGATTGGTGGGCATTGGACTCTGCGTTGGTATCATGATCTACCTGCTGTCTGTAGCGAGACGAGCGGTAGACGAATTGGATGATGAAGGAGAGGATGGGTACGATGATGTGCTGTTCGACGATGAAGGTAATGAGCCGCTTTCGTCCGACTTTGATGATGACGAGGAAGCGGACGGCACCGACGGCATGGACGCATACGATCATGGTTCGGGCGTCGACATGCGCGAACGTGCAGGCCCATCAACGCTCGGTTTCCGCAACGGATATGCACCCATCGACTCTTCTCCCGAAGAGCGTTTCCGCCACAGTATGCGCCATCCTCAGTCGGTACCAGGTCCACTCGTTCTTCCTGGATCGATGTACGAACGTGCATCTGGATCAGGCTCATTCGACGGCAGGGTCTCTTTGAGCGGTAGTGGGTCTGCAGGTAACCACTCGATCGATCTGGCGAACAAGATCGCCGAGATGGAGGCACACGCGGAGAAGATGCACTTTGAGTCGCCGCTGCACAATGCCGCTGAGGTTGCCGTGATGGCGTCGCCGAGATGGTCGCCCATGGTGGCGAGTCTAGAAGCAAGCGTGGATTCAGGAGACACGTATACTATTAAGGAAAAGCCATTCTTCCTCGACCAGCACGATGCTGAGACACCCCAGGCGTTCGATCACCAGCATAATGAACACCTTCCTGGTTCTCACTCGATATCGTCGGTGCCAGGATATGACGGTAACTGACCGTCACCGCCACGCATGGTTGTCGTCCCTTTACTTCTGCATGTCAAACCAACTCTCGTTTAATAGATTTTCACTTGCATTGAAAATGACGCTTGCCCAGGACTGCATGCTGTTCGTAACCTCATACGAGCACAAGATGAGAACCTGCATTCCAAAAGCCGAGGCGTGAAATGTATCATTCAACGGCGCTTGAAGCTTGCGCCATCTGCCGAGAATTGCGCGAGCCCAACTGTCAGAAGCAAGAAATCCGAAAACCATCCATGCGACACACAACAGCTAAAATCTTTACCACACTCACCACCACCATCATTATTTCCGTCGTCAGCACCTTTCCTCTGCTCACTCGACTCATTCTTGGCAATTTTCGGGACGCACATGTTCCCTGCTCTGCGATCCTCGGCCTTGCTTCGCCCACTCTGCTTCAGCAGCTGTACCGCAACAGCTCGACGCGTCATCCAACGACCTAGCTTGGTGGCACAAGCACGTAGTTTCGGCAACATGAGCTCGAGCGATGCCGCGCCGAAACGCGTTAAGATGGATTCGCAAGGTGAGTCGCTTGTTCTGGATAGCTGTTGATGGGGCGAGGGGTGGGTGGTGGAAGAGCGGCGCTGGGAGGAGGATGGGATGGGAGTTGGGGGGAGCTGGCTCATGCGATCGGGCGGGCGACGCGCTGAAGAATTAATTGGGATTTTTTTTTTTTTTCTGCGCCAAGAAGAAGATTGATAAGAGCTTGTTCGGCTTGGGGGCGAATCGAAGATGCGCTGAAGAAAATGACTTGCTGGAAGAAAGGGAGCGAGCGCACTCCAGAACAATCCTAACCTCCCACCACCATCAGCCATCGCTTTCTGATTGCTGACACTCAACCACTTGCTCTCCGTCACCATGTCAGCAGAACACATCATCACCCACAGCGGCACATTCCACGCCGACGAGGCTCTCGCCGTCAACCTCCTCCGCAAGCTGCCCCGCTTCGCCTCCGCCCCCCTCACGCGCACTCGCGACGCTGCTACCTTCGATTCCGCCTCGATCGTCGTCGATGTCGGTGCCACCTACGACCCCGCTACGCACAGATACGACCACCACCAGCGCGGGTTTGACGAGGTGTTTGATGCCAACCACTCGACCAAGCTCTCCTCGGCTGGTCTCGTGTGGAAGCATTTCGGCAAGGAGATCATCGCCGCTCATCTGAGCCTCGATCTTGAGACGCAGAAGGATACGGTAGAGCTGCTGTATGGGAAGCTGTACGATGACTTTGTTGAGGCGATCGATGGGATTGACAATGGCATCTCGCAGTATCCTGCAGAGCTCAAGCCGAGGTATAAGAGCCGCACGGATCTCTCGGCGAGGGTGGGCTACTTGAACCCAAGCTGGAATGAGAAGGCGGATAATGCGGAGCTGGATGCTAGGTTTGAGAAGGCGTCGGCTATGGCGGGCAAGGAGTTTTTTGATAGGTTGGACTACACGTTCAAGGCGTGGTTGCCCGCGAGGCAGATTGTGGTGGATGCGTTGAATAGGAGGACCCACCCGCAGCTGTTGGTCTTTGACGAGTTTGCCAGCTGGAAAGACCATCTTTTCACACTCGAGAAGGACCTCAACATTGCGCCCACGGAGCGCCCTATCTACGTGGTCTATCCCGACGAGAGCGGCAAGTGGCGTGTCCAGGCGGTCCCTGTCTCCCCCGAATCGTTTGTTTCGCGCAAAGCGCTCCCCGAACCCTGGAGGGGCATTCGCGATGAGCAGCTGAGCGAACTCACCGGCATCCCCGGATGCATCTTTGTGCACCAGTCCGGCTTCATCGGTGGCAACGCGACCAAGCAAGGTGCGCTCAAAATGGCCAGCGATGCTCTTGCGCACACCGGTGTGCCCTTTATCCACTCTGCGCCTGTTGCTGGTGCAGGCGATGGTCACTCTCACGGTCACACGCACAGTGGGGCTGACCACGGCCATACGCACGATATCATGGACCATCCGGGCAAGTTCAACGACCGCCAACTGCCCAATTACGAGAATCGCAACTGGAACGAGCGCGCCTTCACCGTCGGCATTGGCGGCCCCGTCGGCTCGGGCAAAACCGCGCTCCTCCTCTCCCTCTGCCGAAAGCTGCGGCAGAACTACAACATCGCTGTAGTAACCAACGACATCTTCACGCGCGAAGACCAAGAGTTTCTCCGCAAACACTCTGCCCTCACCCCCACATCCAAAATCCGCGCCATCGAAACCGGCGGCTGCCCCCACGCCGCCATCCGCGAAGACATCTCCGCAAACCTCGAGGCGCTCGAACAGCTGCAAGCCGAATTCGAGACACAACTGCTCTTCGTCGAGTCGGGCGGAGACAATCTGGCTGCCGCATACTCGGTTGAGCTGGCAGATTTTCATGTGTATGTGATCGATGTGGCAGGGGGGGATAAGGTGCCGAGGAAGGGAGGGCCGAGTATTACGCAGAGCGATGTGTTGGTGGTGAATAAGATCGATCTGGCGGAACAGGTGGGCGCGGATTTGGGTGTGATGAAGAGGGATGCGGAGAGAGTGCGTGATGGGGGACCGACGGTGTTTACGAGTGTGAAGCTGGATCAGGGCGTGGACGCGGTGGTGGAGATGATTCTGGCAGCGAGGAGGATCGCGGGGGCGGATAAGGCTGGGAAGGGTCCAGAGTGTTAGAAGGATGTGGAGGGTTAATGTTAACTTGGGCAGGCGGCTGTTCTCGATCATAATGGACATGGCGCTGCTTCTTTAGATTCGGTTTGCGGTGTGCTATACACTCGGGATAAGAATGAGACTCTTTACATTGCATTGCATTGCGTTGCGTTGCGTTCCACATCAGCTCTACAGCTTCGCCTTGGCCCTCTTCTCCTTCTCCTTCTCCTCCTCCTCAATCACCACAAAACAATTCTTCGCACACAACGGGAACTTGCTCCCATACACCTTTGCCTGCTCACTACTCGCCTGACCCTGTGCGTTCCTCGCTGCAATCCCCTGTGCGATCACTGCCAACCTAAACCACGCCCATGCCTTGGCGGCTGTCCACCCCTCAATCGGATACCGCCGCCTTGTTTGTTCGCAGTATCGCCGGATCAGCACGTCTTCCACCGGCACTGGCGACTGTTCGGGCGTGAGTCCACCGAGCGATAGCAGTAGTGTTCCTTCCCGACGACTCTTCTCCCACAATCCCGGTTCCGAAATAGTGGTGGGGTTGGGGCAGGGGATGGAGTAGGGTTGCAGGAGGTTGGCGAGGTCAGAGAGTGGGTGGCCGAGGGTGGAGAGTTCCCAATCGAGGATGCCGATTACGCGCGGTTCGACGGGGTGGAAGATGAGGTTATCGATCTTGTAGTCTCCATGCACGATGGTGTTTTCATCCGCTGGCATATTGGTCGCAAACCAATCGAGAAACTTTTCAATCCCAGGCAGCTCACCAACCGTTTTACCCCCCTTCCCCTTCCCCTTCCCCCTCTCCTCTACCCTCGCCTGAATCTTGCTGACCTTCTCCAACGACTTCATCTGCCTCTTGTAAAACCCTCCGTTCTTCCCATAATCCCCCAACCCTATCCTCGCAGCATTGACACGATGCAGAGCCGCCAGCGTATCTATCGCCGACAACCAACACTTCTTCCTCTCCTCCTTATCTTGCAACTGCAAAAAGCGGTAGTCTTCAAAAATGCGTCCGTCGATAAACTGCATAATGTAAAACGGCGTGCCCACCACCCCCGCATCTTCACACAAACAATACACCTCCGGCACGGGGACCCTATCCCTGCTCCCCTCTGGCAGTGTTGCTGTGTATGCATGGATCGCTTTGAGAATCCTATACTCTCGTTCGACAGCGTGAGCGGTGGAAGAGAGGAGGGAACCGGGCGGTTTTTTGCGCAGCACATATCGCGTTTCGTTGCGATCAAACAGAATGTAGGTCGGATTGGATTGGCCAAACGAAAACTGCTTCACCCTAACCGGCACCGCAATGGATCCAACATTGGCTCGAAGGTACGCGTTCAGCGCATCGATGTTGAAAGTGTGACGAACATGGCCATAGTGCTGTCCAACTTTGGCCTCGCCCATAACGGTAGATTCGCAGTGGTGGTGGTGGTGGTGGAGAAAAGGGTACGGGGCAAACCGAACACAAAACGAACACTCACACACACACATATATATATATATACATACATACACTTGGTCTGTGTGTTCACTCTCTGCTCTGCCCCGCGGCAAAGCGAGGACCAAGTCGGCAAAAGGAGCAAGTCACAGTTGCCGAGTGGGAAATTGGAAAAACAACTGAGATTGCACCCCGTGTGCAGAGCAGCGCGGAGTGAGTCCCCCGGCACAATTTAACCGGTTGCCCCCCCCCCAACCCCCATGGCAGAGCTGAAGCCGTGGATGCGTTCCGCCTCCAACACGCACCACCCCCCCCAAACCACAGCGAGCCTAGTCCGCGTGCCATCCCCGCGCATCCCCAACCCCCAGCCCAGTCCACACAACAACACCCATTGCTGCATTCCACACATCAAGAATCAAATTCCAACAACAGCCACGCTATCACAAACGAGCGGGATTAAACAGTGCAAGGTGGTGCAGGAGACCCTGGCTCAAACAGAAGAAGCAGAATCAAAGGAGCGAACTTGGGAAAAAAGATGGTATCAGTGCAAAGCCGACAGCAAGCTTGACTAGCAAACGTAAAAGCGTCCGAGACCGCTAACTTAGTGGTGGTTTTGTTGCTCGCCTGCGTTTGTTTTCCAGCCGGGTGCAAAGGGGCACGGTTGGCTCCTGATCGGCACGTACGCCTTCCTCTACCTGCCTGATTCGATCGATCCGTAAGCTTCCTCTGCCAACCTGACTGACTGACCCAACGAGCGTTGGACACGAGACAGCCGAATCAATCTATCGAAGCACAGGACATCAGAATGCGCAGCAAATCAGATCCAACCGATCAGGCCCCTAGATCGTGCGCCCAGTACCAGCGAAACAAGCACAACGAGCAGCGCAAGTCGCTTGCCTACGCCTTGCCCGCACTCTTGCAACGAACGCGCCCAATCCAAAGTCAGTGTCGTCCGAAAAAAAATGACATCAGAGTGTAAGCAGGAAGTCCGAATCGCAAAATTCCAGCGAGTTGAAAGCCAACCGCGCGTGAAATTGGCATCCGGACAGCCAAGCAATGCGGGTGGTAACCATCCCCGCACAGCGAGCCAAATGACCACAGCCAAAATGCCAAATTGAGACGAAAGAGGGGCGTGGTCAGCCAAACACGTCACGTGATGTAGAGAGCCCGCCAGTAGTCCCGGAACACACGTGTCAATGAACGAAAGGCGCCACGGCGGGTATGAAGCGATGGGGAAAAAGATGAAAGAAGGTTTTGCAAATCCGCTGCTCAGCGTGGTGTCCTTACGAAGCCGTCCGAGCGTGTCTGAGACGAGTACGAGTGGTGGCAAAAGGTGGTGTGGTTGGGTGTAGACAGCTGCGGGAGTATTGGAGCAACACAAGCACCAAGCACCCGGCGACGCCAAATTGCAGGCTTACATCGTGTTGCGCAGCGACACCGGCAGCATCGTCTACAGGTAGCAGAAGCAGAAGGTGGAGGGAACGTGGACAGGAACGCGGCTTTCATGGCGCACAAAAGCTACTTACCGATGAGTAGGTGACACTTTTGTGTGGGTTCTTTGGGCGCGAGAACGAAACCGAGTATGCGGCGAGCGCACGCATCTTCTTGAGGTTGGCATCAGTGTAAGGCGGGTATCGCGACGACATGACGAGCTCGATGAGCTTGCCAAGCAGACCGGTCGAAGGAGCATCCAAGCTGGCACGCTGGTGGCTAAACTGATCGAACGAGGCCTTGCCATGGTAGTTGCCGTAGCCCGAAGGACCAGTACCACCAAAGGGAAGCGCATCAACAGCGAAATGCAGGAGGGTGTCACCCTGCACGCAAGCACCAGAGCGTGTGTTGTCAAAGAAGAACTCCTTGACCTTCTTGTCTCCGGCAAAGAGGTAGAGTGCAAGAGGCTGGTCGCGCGAGTTGATGAAATCAACAGCGGCTTTGACATCCTTGATGGGCACAATGGGAAGGATAGGGCCAAAGATCTCGCCAGTCATGACGGGGTCGTCCGTCTTGACGTCGGCGATCACGGTAGGAGGCAGGAACTTGGAGGTCTCGTCACCCTCACCTCCGAGAACAACTTTGCCTTTGGTGCCCGAGAGCATGGCAGTGAGACGCTTCCAGTGACCAGCATTAATGATACGGGCGTAGCTCTTCGAGTTGTTGACGCCGCCCTGGAACTCTGGGTAGAAGCGGTCGTAAGCCTTCTTGAGCTCCTCAACGAAACGGTCCTGGAGCTCGTGGGGGATGAGCACGTAGTCGGGTGCGATGCAGGTCTGACCACAGTTGAACGCCTTGCCCCAGAGAATGCGGTGGGCGGCGATGCTGAGGTCGGCACTCTTGTCGACGTAGACGGGCGACTTACCGCCGAGCTCGAGCGTGGTTGGGCAGAGCCACTTGGCTGCCTTTTCGGCGATGATGCGACCGACGGTACCATTACCGGTGTAAAAGATGTGTTCGAAGCGCTGGTCGAGGACGGCAGTGGTCTCGGGGATACCACCGTTGATGATGCGGTAGCACTCGGGGTCGAGGTACTTGTTCCAGAGGTCTGCGAGGAGCTTGGCGGTGTGGCTAGCGACCTCGGAAGGCTTGAGGATGACCGTATTACCAGCAGCGATGGCGCCAATCACAGGACCGATCTGGACGGTGATGGGGTAGTTCCAAGCACCGAGGACGAGCACAGTACCCTTGGGCTCGGAACGAATGCTGGCACCGTGCATAGCCCAAGCAGCACCAGCCCAAGGCTTGACGGGCTTGGCCCACTTGTCGAGCTTCTTTACAGCCTCTACAATCTCGTTGGTGGTGCCCATGAGCTCGGCAAAGATGGTCTCGAAGCGCGAACGACCAAGATCCTTTTCAAGCGACTGAACAAAGTCCTCCTGGTGGTCCTTGAACATGTAGGCGAGCTGCTTGAGCTGGTTCTTTCGGTACTCGATGGAGCGAGTCTTGCCGGTCAAGAAGGCAGCGCGGAGGTCGGAGACCACCTTGGGAATCTCATCGATGGGGGTGTACTGAAGACCGGCTTCAGCGGCGGCGGTGGTAGCAGCAGCAGCCATGTTGGATATGAGTCAAGGGTGGTGAAAGGCGTAGCGAATGAGGATGAAGCAGACGATATGACTGGTGGTGCAAATCGATCGCCGTCGCAAGCTGAAAGGATGGTGGTAATGTGATGAGGAAGATGAAGATGAAGATGGAGGAGATGGTGGGAGGGAGGGTGAAAGCGTTGGCGGAGGCGGGCTGGATCTCCAAGGGATGAGGGAAAGTATCAGACTGGAGGCCGAAGGTGCAGACCACGAGCGGGTCGACGGGGGCCCAAGCGGTGGCGACTTTGGTGAGCAGCCACAATTGGCGCGGAGAGAAAAAGAGGGAGAGAGAGAGAGACACGCAGCAGCAGCAGCAGCAGCTGTCTTGATGCATGAGTTCCGGTGCAAAAAGTGCTTTCAACGGAGAAAAGCTTGGATCGCTTGCCCCGCATGGAGAAAAATAAATAAATAAATAAATTGGGCGTGACCATTCTACTGCAGCACCTGAAGAGTGTAGTGCTAGAGCGGACCTCCTGATGCATTGTGCCTGCCATAAGGGAATGGGTACAGCACGGCAAGTGCATTCTTACCACAGCTGTCGCTTGAGTGAAGTGCGTGACGAAGAAGCGACGGCGGCGGCGGCGGCGGCGGCGGCGGTGTAGAATAGGTGGTAACCGCAACAATAACAATTGAATATGCCTTTTGCAGCGCAACCCCGCCCTTTCTTTTTTTCACATTGTCAAGGAGGCTCTTTCCCCGCGTGTGTCACACCCCTGCTCTCACCACGGCACATCCCACCTCTGTCTCTCACAACACTTTTGACTTGCTCAAAAGCCGGGGCACATTCTATCCACCTCGCCCCAATGCCCACTTCGACCGTTGGCAACTCAGAGTCGCTCAGCGTCCTGTCTTGTGTTCGCACTGAGACTTGGATGCCATGTTACGTCCGTCTCGCCCTGGTCGAGTCGACAACTTCAGGCTTAGTTACTCGTGACAGAGGCAGTTTGTGTCAAATCCATTTCAACAATCTGAGAAATGCCCCGACTGCGCTGGGTGCAGACTAGCACGTGCGGGGTTGCCCCGTCTCGTCAACGCCACCAAAAGTCGGTCTCGGACAGAGGGTGCGAGCGTCTTTGCATTCCAGCCTTTGCAGTGTGCTGAAAAGCTCCTCAGACTGCCTGCATTCGGACGAGCTTCGGATCCTGGGGGGTTTGTTAAGCGAGGCAGGAGCAGTTGCCGCGCTCGAGGAAAGCATTAGGTTGCGCAATTTGACAACATGTGAGATCGACGTGAGGACACAGCTCAAATTGAAAAATTCGAAGATGTGGAGGTTAGCCTTTTTCTTTACACCTCTCGGATCACGCGAGAGTCGAGTTACAGCACCTTTCGCTCTCAAAAAATCACATCTTTTACGGTGCTGTCCTGCGCAAAGGCCCCTTTTTCGGACAACTGACCGATTCAGGGTCCAGCTGCAGCTGATGCTGCTGCAAGTGCGTCTTTGCCCATACTGTATTTGATGGAAAAGGGGTCTCAACTGTAGAAACGTAGAAATCACAAATTGGCGCCAGGTCAACACTTGATTACACTACAGTATCCCGCCAAGCCTCAAAAACAAGGCCACGGCGTCCACCGGAATGGCCGACTCTTCGCGCACGTAGAGATGCAGGCCTTGATCTCCTGGGAATCGATAGAGTTAGTCTTTGTGTGACAAAAGAAAGGAAAGGCCCCGAATGGATGGCTGAATCGGATGTGATCCCAACGGAGAGAAAGTGGGTGGGTTGTCAACGCCAGATGAGTTGCTCAGCTTTGAAAGAGGCAGATGGATCCCGACTGCGCTTGATCAAGCTTGAATGCGCTTCAATCTGCAGTCACTCAACCACTGCGCTTTGCTTGTACCTTTCGAAACTGTCACCGCCCTGCTTTGCTCTTCTCTGTATCGAATCTGCTCCGTATCTCACCAAGTCCGACTTGTTTCTTATCGGCAACTATTCACTGTGCAGTCAACGGGAGTTTCGCATGCCCAAACGTTGCTGAGCAGGACCAACGCTCTGCTGTGCCTAAGTAAGCCATCGATACATCTTCTTTCCCTCCCCACGGTGACAAGATGGCGTCGAGTTCGGCCAACGTCGCTGCGAGTGGCACCGATAACAACGCTTCAGTGGAAGCGGACCCTACAGCAACCGGCACTTCATCGACGAGCCTGCCACTGGAACCGTCTGTTGCAATCGAACCTTCAAGCAGCGCACTCAGTGAACGGGCAACTACCTCAGCTAACGGCCAGCCCGCGTCCAATGCAGCCACCGTTCCCGCCATCGCCCAACCTCGAGCGACCGCCTCGCCCAACCAGAGTGCTACGCAACCAGCTTCTACTGCCATTGCTCAATCAACAAGTGCTCCTAGTGCCAGCTCCTCAGCTACCGTCTCGATGCTACCACGAAGTACAGCATCTCTCTCGAACAACAATGCTTCCTCTGCTACTTCAAGCTCTTCGTCAAGCTCTGGTACCGCAACTCCCAATAGAGCCCAGACCTCGTCCACTCCCTCACCCAGGAGAGCCTCGACTAACTTGGCTCCACTGACCTCAAATCCTCAGCTCAGAAGGACAGTTTTGTTCACTCCCGGCCGCCGTTTCCGGGGAAGTGGGCCTCCTGCTGCAGACATCGGTATGGGGTCTCCCGCCATGGCTGCTACCGATGCCACCAACGCTGTCCCTTCCATATTTGGCTTCTATTCTCATGATGGCGTTCCCACTTCCCAAACTGGCTGGAACACTGCCCCCACTACTTCAACACAAGATTACATCGATTATGTGGAAAATCACAGGGCACGCTTTGCCCACCATGCCACCTCACCTTCCGCTGGCCCAGTTCGCTTAGATCGAAGTAGGGTTAGAACAAACCAATCTGGCAACCGCCTCTCATCAGCGAGCTTTTATTCAAACCTGAGCCAGCAGCCCACAGTCCACCATCCATCGGCCTTCTCCACTCGGGCCTTTTCCCATGGGGCCGCACGCTCCCAAGGTCATTCTGCGCATTCGACCTCGACCAATGCCAGCACCGAGTCTGGCCTTCAAACTGCTTCGCTCCCTGCTCCGCCGGCCACATTCGAAGAGACCACTACCATCTCCTTCACTTGGACCATCCGTGATCTTCACTTGCTGCGCGAAGAAGTCGAGCTGTCGCCGCCTCCATCCGAGGGTGGCCGATCTGTTAGTGCCGGCGCAGGAAAGAGCGATGTGTGGACCAATCAGCCTGTGTTCGGCGATAACAAGTGGAAGCTCGAGCTGGTCCGAACCACGCGACCCCTAACGAATCAACCCCAAGATGCTACCACTTCAAGCAACAATCTTGTTGAAGACCAAGAGAGACCCGCTTCTGCTTCCAGTGTCGAGCCCGTCGCCATAGAAGGAACCCACTCTGAAGCTATCAACGCTCGGCGCGATCGAATCACGGTCCTTTCCGTCTACTTGACCTCTCTTGTGCTAGACTATACGCATCCGGATCTTGAGATCCCCGCTTCAATCATGGTCGGACTGCGACCCATCCGAGACGCAATAGGGAAACGAGGTGCCGAAAACGGCGGCTGGTTATGGCGACGCTTCTACGACTACACCTTTCGGAAAGAAGCCGATCTTTTCACCTGTCACGACCTCCCCAGCGTATCAGAGATGCTGCACGATGTCAGCGTTGCTCGTGATGATGCCATTGCGCTCACAATCCAGCTCGGCTTGGGACCTGGACATACGCGCTCTCAATGTGGTCAGCTCGGCGACGCCGCCATCACTCGCGGCCCTGTCGAGGTCGATGGCCACCAGCTCGTTCCCAGAGCTGTCCTCAGCTCGTTGCACGGCCTGCTGGATGATGCCAACACCGGCGATGTCCGCATTCTTGTGCGCGAAAGGGGTGTTCTCCTCCCCAATGCATCCGAAAGCGCGTCTACGTCCGACGACGGTGATCTCCAAGACATCCTAGCTGACCATCTGAGCCGCGTGGTGCCTTATCCGGTCGGTTCTTGCTTTCCTGCAACTTGCTCGGAGGAACGAGATGCAGAAGCGTTCGAGGCGGTCGAGCACGAACCGGATCGCATCTTTGTTCGCGATCGCGTCTTGTG
Organism: Ustilago lituana; assembly: GCA_928869825.1. Lineage (NCBI taxonomy): Eukaryota > Fungi > Basidiomycota > Ustilaginomycetes > Ustilaginales > Ustilaginaceae > Ustilago > Ustilago lituana. The sequence goes on from CAKMYA010000002.1 coordinate 1,267,470, forward strand.
GGCGCACGCAAGCGTGCTCAAGAGCCGCAGCGACTACTTTCACACGATGCTCGCTTCCGACTTTAGCGAAGGCATCAGTCGTAGCTACGGCACGGAAGCAGGCTCTGCCGGTCGCAAAGTGCGCACACTGCGGATCCCGGATGCCGATTTCGTGACGGCCTACTGGTTCCTGCGCTACCTGTACACCGACAACATTGAGTTTGACGACGCTGAAGACGTGCGCAGCGCTGTTCTCGATGAAGAGTGGGCCAAAGGAGCCGATCTGGGCTACCTCACTGCCGGGTCAGCGAGCGGCGAGACGGGTGCAGGAGGGCTGCAGAGCAAGATGCTTGTCGACTGGACACCCATCTCGCAGCTCCAGGACTATGACGACTTGGACATGGACGACGCTCGCGCCGGCACCGGCTTCACAATGACACGAAGCCAGGCCTCAGCGTCTTCTGTAGACCGACGCGATGTTTCGGGCTCCTTTGTTGTGCACAGATCGCCACCGCGCAGTTCTGCTGCAGCATCGAGCACTACCACGTCGGGATCTCTTCGACAAAGAACAAGTGCGGGCGGTCTCGCTGTTGCCTCTGGCAGTGCCACTGCCAGCAGCAGCAGTGGTACTTTTTCAGCTCCTGCTTCGCCCTCAGGACCCGCAGCTGCGACGAGCGGAAGCAGCGCTGGCAAACACCACACCACTGACGAAGCCTGTCGCGTAGGCAGCAGCCACCGTACCATGTCCAACGCTTCAGGTGCTCTCGCACCGAGCACACACGATCCACACGATCACCCCTGCTCCAACCCTGGACCAGCTTCTGCACTCTCGATCTTCAAGCTCGCTCATCGGTACAACATGCAAGAACTCTCGAAGCTCGCCTCGCTGCACATGGTGGCGACGCTGACACCGCAGTCGGCGTTCGCCATGCTGCTCGCGACGTCGATGTACACGGAGCTGCACGCAAGCATCAAGACGTATGTGTACCAGCACTGGCATCTGGTTTGCAACACGCACGAGTTTGAACGATGCTGCGACGAGGTGTCGGTGGGCATGTGGGGTGCGGATGCGGGCAAGACGATGCGCGCGTTTGTCAGGAGTCTGGTCTCGCCGATGCGTGCTTCCCAGGCTTGAGTGGACATGGTGGCATCGGGCTGGCAGACTTGGCATGCAGTAGTGTTGTGTTCGTCTCGGCTGTGTGCAGACAATCGCATTTGCGTCGTTAAGTTATTACGAGCGGCGTCGGTTATACAGTAACTTACATGAAATACGATAAAGTTAGTCGTCAACATGAGGCTTTGGGGAATGGGAATAGCAACTAAGTTGGCTCCTCTCGGCGGAATCGAAGAGCAGAAATCTCCGAAAGGTGCATCTTCATCCGGCAGTCGAGAATACCGGCAGCGAGACGTGTTTGTGCGCGGAGGGGTGTGAAATCGGAAGCGCGCAATCCACAAATCGGGCGCGTTACAGAGCGAAGCCAAGTGAGCGAGACGCAGTTTGCTCGATTCATCCATGTCTCTTAGAAAAGCCGTCCCACACAGAGCTGAGAATGAGTCTGAGCCAAAGTCTGAGCGGGAGAGAACAACGCCCGGGATGCAATTTGGTTGCACACACACGAGGCACTCGCAACCCCCTTCTCAACATTCTACACTTTGCACGCGCTTCCTACCCCCACCACCACCACCACCACCACCTACTGCGCTTGGAACAGCAACCCAGCATCCACCATGGCGGTATTTTCCAAAACCCTCTCCACCCTCACCGCAGGCGCTGTTCTCCTCCTAACCCTCATCTCCCCGCGCTCTCAACGCCTCCGCTTCTACCTCAACTCCCTCATCTACATCACCGGCATGGGCGTCTGCTCCATCCTGGGCATCTTTATCTCCATCCTCCTCACCCTCATCCCCAACCAACGACTCAACATCAACAAAGTCGTTGCGCGCTCCTTCTACCACCTCACTTCTCCCCTTGTCGGCATTAAGTTCATCGTCCGCGGTGAGCATCATTTCGACGCTGCACGACCGGCAGTTCTCGTTGGGAATCACCAAAGTTCAATGGACATTCTATACCTCGGTCGTATCTTTCCCCGCCATGCGGCGATTATGGCGAAAAAAGAGCTGCAATTCGCACCCTTGTTGGGTCAGTTTATGACTCTTTCCGGTGCAGTCTTCATTAATCGCAAGAACCTCAAGGATAGCATTAAGGCGTTTCAGCAGATCGGCGAAACGATGAAACGCAAAAAGCTCTCTCTCTGGGTCTTCCCCGAAGGCACCCGTTCTGGACTCGCCACGCCTGATCTACTCCCGTTTAAAAAAGGCGCCTTCCACCTCGCCATCCAAGCAGGCGTACCGATCATTCCTGTAGTTTGCGAGAACTACAACCGTCTATTCGACCCAACTTCGCCGCGGTTCGAATCGGGAACGATCAAAATCACCGTGCTCCCCCCCATCCCAACTGACCATCTTACTGCTGATGATGCAGCTGATTTAACGGAGAGAGTTCGCAATGTTATGTTGGACGAGTTGAGAAGGTTGGATCAAGAGCGTCAGTTGGAGGATGTGGATGGTGCGGGGGAGGATGGGAGAATGGGGGGGTTGGCAGGGTTGTGCGCGCGCTTGGTGGGCACGGGAGGCAGTTTGCGGAGCATCAACAGGAGGGTAGATAGACAGGAGGAGGTGTTGAGAGTAAAGGGGACACAGGGGGACAAACCAGAGGATTACAATTTGGTTTCCGAAAGCCAAAAGCACAAGTGAACCCGCGCAACATATCAAGCAACATATCAAGCAACATTCGTCCGCGTCCCGTCCTGGTATCGTTTGTACTGTACATAGCCAACCCTACGCAGAGCATGAAATTGCGCGGGTCCGGGGGGGTGAAGACGAGCGAGCGAGCGAGCGAGCGATTGATTATGCAGCGCTGCTGAACGTGCTGGACTTTGCCAAGCTGGCGCGCCCATCGCTGCTCGAGAAAAGAGAGCAGGGCTAAAGGCGGGAATATCGCAATCAACCACCCTAACAACAACCGCAAAAGCATTCCCCTCCTAATCCCGACCTCATCATCGCCTGCCTGAATGGCAAACAGCAAACATCCACTAACAATTGGCTTCCATCTCGTGCTCAACCGCATCAAAGTGGTCCAATCCATGGCTAAAACGTTTAGCCCAGACAGCAAACTTGTGTATAACTTAATGAAGAAATGATATGGAGAATGACAGAAAAACCTAACCGCACGCCAGGTAGTGCAAAGAGTTGAGCATCAAGGTGGGCAGCCGGCGTGGATGTGAGTGTTGTTTAATCGGCACCGATTGGGACGTCGTGTTGCAAAAGTTGATCCCAGAGGTGCAGCGAAAGGTGGTAGAGAGGAGAGCAGCAGCATAAGATATAAGACGCAAAGCAAAGCAGAGGCTCGGTGCAACACACACACACACACACACACACACACACACACAAAGAAAGGAAAAAGGAATCTTTGCGAATGCTACCGGCTGCTTTTTTTTTTTTTTATTCATTCAGCTGCGAATCAAATGTGAAACTTAGGAACAACGACAATGACAATGAGAGATGCTTGCTGAAAAGGGGACAACAACGATGACAGGATTTGCGTGCTTGTGTTTGTGGCTTGTGTCAAGAGTGCTTTCGATGCGATGCTAGACCCGATTGCGGCGCGGTGAGACAGACAGGGACAGTTGAGAGGGGGGACCACGCATTAGTCAAGTGGATCCTCCTCGATCCTCGCATAATCCTCGTCATCCTTATCCTCATCCGACATCACCTCATCCTCCACCCCATTCGCCGTGCCCTCATGGTTAGGCAGCACGACCAACCCATTCCTATGCGGATCGAACCTGACCCTAATCTCTGCATCCTCCTTAATATTCACCCTCCCCGACAAAATCAAAATCGACAACGGCGACAGCAACTCCTGCTGAATCGACCTATTCAGCGGCCTCGCTCCCATCGTCGGCGAAAACCCAGTCGACACCAAAAACTCCTTCGCCGCCTCATCCAACACCAACCTGCTCTTCCCCCCATTCGCCTGAATCCTCTGCTCGATCTCCCTCAACCTCACATCCACAATCGCCTTCACGTCACGACGCGAGAGCTTGCTAAACACCACAATGCTATCAATGCGGTTGACAAACTCGGTGGGCAGGGCGGCTTTGATGCTGCTCATGACGAGTTGGCGTGTGGCTTCCGTCATTTCCTCCGACTCGGACTCGTTGATGTACGCCGAGCCCAGGTTGGATGTCATGATGATGATAGTGTTGCGGAACGACACTTGGCGGCCTTGGCTGTCCTGCAGACGACCTTCGTCGAGAACGCCGAGGAAGAGCTGGATAAACTCGCGCGCTGCCTTTTCGATCTCGTCGAGCAACACAATGCTGAACGGCTTGCGTCGCACCGCTTCGGTCAGCACCCCCCCCTCCTCATGACCCACGTATCCGGGAGGTGCCCCAATAAGGCGCGAAATCGAGTGCTTCTCCGAAAACTCGCTGCAGTCAATGCGAACCATAGCGTCGGCCGAGTCAAACATGCACTTTGCCAGCGTTCGGCTCAGCAACGTCTTACCCGACCCCGACGATCCAGCGAAAAGGAACGATGCAATCGGTCGATTGGCATCCGAAAGACCAGATCGCGAGAGTCGAATCGCCTGCGCGACACTCTTCACCGCCTCGTCCTGCCCAATCACCTCTTTCGCCAACGTGCGTTCCAGACGCAGCAGCTTGTTCTTTTCCGACTCAAGCATGCGCGAGACAGGGATGCCAGTCCATCGAGACACGATAGCAGCGATCGAGTCAGCAGTGACTGCATTATTGTCCGAGTTCCTGCCCTCCTCCTCGCGCTTGCGTTCAGCCGCCTGCAGCTGCTTCAGCTTCGTCTCCAAATCGGGCAGTGCGTAAAACTTAAGATCAGACGCAGTCGCCAGATCATACCTTCGCTCTGCCTCCGCAATCTTGGCGCGAACCTCCTCCATCTTGCGCCGAACATTGTTGATCTCTTCTCCCTTCGCCTTCTGCGCTTCAAATGCAGCCTTGATAGGCGCCAGCTCGTCGTCGATAGCCTGAATCTGCTTCTTGGTCTCCTCGAGCGACTGCTTGGACTGCGCATCCTTCTCGCGCGAGAGTGCGTGCACGGCGATCTCGAGCTGCAGACGCTTGCGCTCGAGCTTGTCGACTTCTTCGGGCACCGTCTCCCGTGAGACCCTCACGTCAGCACAAGCCTCGTCCACCAGATCGATGGCCGAGTCGGGCAGACGTCGATCGGTGAGGTAGCGCTTGGCGAGCTGCGCTGCCGAGACGATAGCCGAGTCGAGGATGCGGACACCGTGGTGCACTTCGTACTTGTCGCGGATACCTCGGAGGATGGCAATGCAGTCCTCGACCGTGGGTTCGTTGACGAGGATCGACTGGAAACGTCGTTCAAGCGCCGCGTCCTTTTCGATGTATTGTCTGTATTCGTTGGCGGTGGTGCAGCCAATGACACGCAGCTTGCCTCGTGCAAGCATGGGCTTGAGCAGGTTGGCAGCGTCCATGCCACCACCGGAGCTGCCCTGGCCAGCCATGAGGAGGTGCATCTCGTCGATGAAAAGAATGCAAGGCGTGCCGTCGGCAGTCATCTTTTCAATATCCGAAAGCACCGATTTGACGCGCTCCTCGTATTCTCCGCGATACTTGGCACCGGCCATAAGACCACCAACGTCAAGACTAAGGATCTTGCCGAGGAGATTCGGCGGCACGTCCCGATCGACGACACGCTGGGCAAGACCTTCGACAATGGCGGTCTTACCTACACCTGGACTACCGATCAGGACGGCATTGTTCTTGGTCCTTCTCGACAGAACGCGCACGGCTCGACGAATCTCCTGGTCACGACCAATGACTGGGTCGAGGGCGCCCTCGGCAGCCAGCTGCGTGAGATCGGTGCAGTACTTGGCCAGCGCGTCGTAGCCTGCCTCTGCGCTCTTGCTGTCAATATGACGACCGCCGCGTGCCTGTGTGATGGCGGTCTTGATGAGCTGTTCATTAGCGAGGCCGGCCTCCTTGAGCAGCTGCTTGATGGTGTTGTCCTGGATGAGACCGAGCAGCAGGTGATCCTGAGCAATGTAAGCATCTCGCTGGGTGCTCTTCTGGCTTTCGGCCTCTTTGAGCACCTTGAGCGCCTGGCTGGAGAGGCTGATATCATCCGGTGGAGGAGTCTGCGAAGGGATCTTGCGGAGAGCGGTTCGAAGTTTGTCTTCAAGGATCTTGACGTCGACACCCGCCTTATTGCAGATGCTCTTGAAGAGCGACTGGCTGGATTCGTTGGTGGACTGAACTCCTTGCGAGTTGGAGGTATCATCCGTCAGCAGCGCCAGAGCAATGTGGGCTGGGCTCACCTGCGGGTGAGAGTGGTCCTTGGCGAGCTGAAGAGCGGCCGAAACCGAGGTCTGAGCTCGATCTGTGAATTCAAACGACATTGTGGATATGTTGCGTGAGTTGCGGTAGAGTAGAAGCGAGGGGGAGTCGGGAACGTGCGGAAGCTAAGGGGTATTGAGACGGTCGCGAATGAGAAGCAAGTGTGGATCGTTTCAACTGATGATGATGATGATGATGATGATGATGATGTAGAGCCTTTAGACGAAAGACAAGGTGGAGTGCGGTTATGAACGTGTAGTGGAAGCACGTGTGGGTATGTATGTATGTGTGAACAGTGGTAGCTGAGCTAGCTTCTGATGGTTTGAGGAAAAAGATGAAAGGGCGAAAGCCAAGTCGAGGGGTTGGCATCTATATATCGACTCAGCTGCCAGACTGGCGTTCCCGCTGACACCTTCGGCACCACCGAAATGACTGAAATGACTAAGAAACACACTCTGCCGCCATGAGTGCCGAGAAAGATCGAGACTGCTCTGGAACCGAGTTAATTCCAACTCAAAGTCGCTCCACACCTCCACAAGAATCGAGCGCGTTCCAGCCGCTTCTCGAACGAAACCAGGCACCAGAGCCCTCTCCTTCTCGAGAAAATGCACAAAATCAGTGGGCCCCTGCACGCTGCACACTTTGCGCAACAAACTGAGCTTTAATTTCCCGATCCTGCAGCTGAGTGCAGTCCAGTCCCGTATTTGCCATTCCTGTCAGATTGGCTCTGCTTTATGCTCTTACTCAAAAATGACGTGAAGAGGCGCTGCCTTGCTCTTCCAGCCCTCCATCCTCCATGTTCGGTCGGGTTCAATGCAGATCCATCATCATTTCCACCTCGATCATGGTGTGTCAAAGAAGAGTGGCGCGCCTTCCGCTTCGGATATCAGACACCCAAGCCGTGCTGCGTTGCATAGATTCATGACAACCGCCCCCCCCAGGTGCAAAAACTCGCTTGAAAGCATCAGCTCTCTTGCATGCAAGGCAATAGATCAGCACTGAACTTGTCGCTAGACACTCACTTCCCGTTATTCGAACCGTTTCACCGCACAGTCAAGAATGTTTGCAGAGCGACGAGCGATGACATTGCACCAATGGTAATATTCGACGCAAGCTCGAAATAGATCGCAGATCTTTCCCGAGCAGCAGTCGAGCACGTTACTATCGAACAAAGACGTGGTAATAGACGAGACCGACAAAAGGATGGACCACAAGTAATGGAAAGGTAGAACTGACTTGAGCTGCGAACCGCGCCTGAGCTTCCTTCACTCAGACATGGTTGTCGGCGTGTGCAGCAGTTGGCTGCGGCGGGTAGGTCTCGTACCCGTGAGCAGGCGCTGGCTGCTGCGCCGATGCGTTCCAGGCGCTTTGCATCTGAGGCTGCTCGCCAGGCGAGTGGTGCTGCGTCGAGTTGCCCGGGCTTGTCAGTCCGGGAGAGGCATCGTGCTGAAGACCCAAATACTCCTGCTTCTCCTCCGCAGCGCCTTTCTCCGCGCGGTACTGTCGCAGCTCGCGTGGCAGCAGCGCGAACCCGGCCAGGTAAGCAACAGCAAGGACGCCGAACCAGATCCACAAAACCCATCTCGCACTGCTCGGTGGGTTCCACTGCCACAGCCCAAAGCCCTCGGTCGCATTCCATACAGCCGTGACAAAGAGACCGAGACCAACGATCACGTGGAAGATCCTGGAAGGATTGAAGCGCTCGGTCTTGTGACCCACCAGGCCCAGGAGGATCTGGCAAACCATGATGATGAAGATAGCAAGGCCTGCCTTTCCGTGAGGACTCGAAAAGTGGGGCGAATTGGATTGGGACGTCTGGGCAACGATGATGATAAAGGCCATCAGCACAAACACAAAGGCTGCGCTCATGATCGCACGGTGGACGGGGAACCACTTGAAGTACGTCCTTCCATACCGGGCAAGCAGCACGGCGGCAGGCACGAGGATGAACCAAGCCACAATCATGAAGACCATGTGAACAATGATGAGCCTGTTGCTTCTGTTCAAAGTACGGTTGGCTGTAGCATGCGACTGGGATCCACTCGCCGTGTTTGGCGTCACCGGTGTACTGCTGCCAGTGGAGCTGGTGGAGGACGATGCACCGTTGTATGGCTTGGTCAGGTCGAGCGCGAACTGACCGTAGGCCGTGTGACGCCTGATGCTCGAGCTGGGGCTGGAGCCAGGATTGTCGTTCTTGTTGAGCGCCCAGATGAAAGGAGTCGATGCGGAAGGGGTCTGATCGGAGCCGGACATGGGGAAAGACCAGGCCCAATAGGTGCCCGAGGAGTTGGACGAAGACAGCTTGGGCTCCAACGTAGCCGCCGAGGCCGAGATGCTGGTGGTGGGGGGCACGTGACCCGAAGCAGTGCGTTGCGACATGACGACGTTCCCAGAAGTATCTACCCAGCCGATCTGCAAGCATAACAAAGATCATGATCACGATCATCAAGGGGACATGACAAGGCGAGGTTGAGATAGAATCAGTCAACCTGAGTCTAGTTATCACAAGAGCATCCAAGCATACTTACCATCATGTTTGAGCCGTCCATCTTGCTGCCAGTGCCGACAGCGTACCAGCCAATGGGAGCACCACCGCCGTTGGCAGACATGGTCATGTTCATCCTCTTTTCAGAGGGGCTATAGATAACGCGGAGGCATAGGTTCTGTAAGAATCCCACACAGAAGAGTCAAAACATGCAGATAGCGGTTGTGGTGAGCATAAACTCGCGTAATGATCGGTTGCTGTTCGTACAGTGCTAGTGACCTACCGAATTGCAAGCCGTGTCGGCAAAGAGCGAAGTACCGCTAGACGATTGTGCCGAAGCGAATGCCGAGAATAGAAAGAGGCAGCACGTTGTGACGAACACGGATAGACGCAGCATGGTGACAACGCGTTGCGAATCTGCCCAAGTGACGTGTTGTTATTGTCGCGCGTGGTGGCAGGAGAGTGGGTCGAGATGGTGCAAGGAAGAGATGACGGGTTGCGTGGGAAAGCGGATGAGATCACGCCAAGATCTATATATGGACCGAGATAGGAGCAATTTGTTGGGAGGGAGAAGGAGGTGAAGGCCAAGATTCAAGTTTGACGTTATCGTTTGCGGACGCAGCCGAGCGAAAACGGTCTTTATTGTGATGCTAGAGAGGTTGCTACGCAGTGAAAGCTTGAGATGCTACGAGAAGGGGATGCGGCTTCAAGCGACGCAGGCAAGCTAGGGAAAGGAGCTCTACAGCACTGCCCGGAGCAACCAACCAAAGAAAAGAGGACGGGCCGAAAAGTCTAGAAAGCGAGGAAACCGCGTTCGTCACAGGCAGTGATGGTCAAGATGAAAGCAGCGACAAGGAGACTACAAGGGGAGAAGGGGCAGTGGGGACGCAACAGCAGAGGCAGGGGCCAGCGCAAAAGCAAAGGACCCTCGATACCGTTGGTAATGGAACCGCCCTCCAGGTTCGGATCGCTTCCGGTGCTGATGAGCAGAAACTGGGTGGGGCAAAGACAATATTCAGGGTGCTGTGTGACAAACAGGGTTTGCTTTAAATGTGGCTGTGACAAGAAAGGGACCGGCTGCGTCGACAAGTTTTCGGCGAGCTTGGCATGACAACGAGCAAGACGACGAATCTCACGAGCGGGATCTAAAATCGGAGCGTGGTCCTGAAGCTTAAGCCTGATTGCCAAGTCAAGCTTGTTTTCTCAAGCTTGATCTCAGACAGGAGTGTCTTTCGGAGTGCTTAAGCTTCTCTGCGCACCGTTCATCTGCGGAAGCATTGCAAGTGCAACTTTCACTCTGTCCATCGGATCAAATAAGTGATGAGGGAAGCGACACGTTGCGGAGCACCTCCGAAAAGACTCGAATAGTGGCAGAGGAAGGAGCGGGAAACAGGATTAGCCAAGCAGCTCGGCGAGAGACAGCTCGTGATGACAAACACGGCGAGATGCGCTAGAAAGAAGGATTCTCTCGGTGTACAGAGATTAGAACAAGGGGGCCGTGAACTGGGTGCTGGACCCGCACAGCCAGACGCAACGACGATTGACGCTCGAAAAAGGAAGGGGGAAAGGGCCAAGCGAGGGCGTGGGCGTAGGCAAGGGAGGGCTGTGGGGAGCACCTTGCGCAATTTTTGCTTACCGTGTCCAGGCAGAATAGAGAGCAGCGAGACAGCAGAGGAAAATGAAAGAACGAGCGAGCGAGCGTTCGTTTCGGGTTGGACCAAAGGGTCGCCGGCTGTACTGACAAAGCCCGGCAGAGCGCTTGTGGCGAAGGCGAGGGTGCATGAGCTTTGGTGGGGGATTAGGATGGTGCAGGGTGTGGTGCATCATGCGCACTGCATTGCGTCAAAAACGCTGCTCGCTCCGGGGAGCGTCTAACTTGGATATAGAGACGCGCTCGCTGGAAGCCAAATGAGCAGCCCTAACAGCAACAACAACAACGACGTCGGCAGCAACACCACCCAAATGTTGATACGGTCGCTATGCTCCTGCACCGCTTCTCAACCTGTTCACACGGTGGGCTCTCGCGGAACGTGTGGGAACCGGAGGACCCACAGAGCACAGCCAAAAGCGCACGCAACCAAGACATTAGGCATGTCCGAGTCCAGACCGGATTGCGTTTTTGTCCCTCGACGCTCCAAAACAGTACGGCAGCGCCTCTCCGAAACAACACCGCGCCAGCTCACTCCCTTGATCCGTCGTGTTAGAAGTGTGCTAGCTACCGTAAAAAGGGGCGCATTTTGTTCGCAATGCGTTGCGTTCCAATCTGCATCCAAATTCTTAGTGCAATGCCTTGCAGAAATTGGTTCGGGGGCGGAGCTTGAATAATGAATGCTCTTTTGGCAGCCTTTCAAGTGCTTTTGCTTAGATCAGTCTCACTGCAATTGGATCTCAAGCTTGGCGGCAGCGCTGCGCCACTCCCCTGCCTTGTTGCAAGAAGACAATTCGGGACGTCCGACACTCGACTTCGAAAGACCGCTCGAATCACGAATCAAGGGCTGTTCCCAAGATCACGCCCGAGCCGCCATTGCTTTGCTCCACATGCTCATGACGTTGCGACGAATCATTGCGTTGCAAGCGTGTGGACGCTGCTGACTTGAAGACGGCGCAGGGGGGGCATCGAGAGGGTGGGGCGACCACGTATGTGCCAGGAGAGACAGAGGGTCTCGTGGCAGAGAGCGAGAGGAACGCGCGGCACTAGACCACACACGCGGTATCCAACCGAACCAAGATTTGCAACGAAAACCACAGGTGCCGACAGTGACTACCTGACTGACTGACCGGCCGCGAGCTCACCATCACATGAACTGTACATGCATTCAGGACCCTTCTGTACCGTTAATTTTTTAAATAGCACCACTTTTGCGCACGCGGACGCTGGCATGAGTCGCATTCCTGCGAGGCGTATCATGTGTGACAGCTCGCCTTGCAGCGAATCGCGCAGACGCTATTTGCGAATTTGCTTGAAATTTCGGCGTCTTGCTCGATTGGCCAGAACACGACAAATGTGCGTCTCGGGGCGAGATCTATTTGATAATTGTAGCTCGGCTGGAAGCGCATAGGCGAAGCGCAACGTGTCATAGACGGCGAGGCAGACCAACTACAGTGGTCTTCGTTAAGGTCGATCCTGTCGCCTTTTTTCTGCTCGGCGTCGGTCAACTGCATGCCATTCTTTGACCGCGAGCATCAAGGACACAGACGCGGGGGAGAAGAGTGCAGCCCTTTCCTGACCGCTCTCCGCTTCCCCCTCTCTTTGACTTTCATTCCTATCGGTAGCCCCTGACAGCGTGGTTGCGGCCCGTATCACGCTAACTGATGCTCCAACCTCGCTTGCCTTCTAGCCTTTGCTAATGCGTTCGGAGAACGTGCTGTCATCAGTAGTGTGTTGGCTGCTATCATGACCCAGGCCACGCGTTGGACCCCTTTGCCGGTTGCCGGTCATACTGGCCGTGTGCTCGCGTAACGTGCTCACTACCGTCATTCAGGGACGTGTCTGCGCTCATGCTGGTCCTTACCGTTCCTTAGGCAAGCATCATGCCAACTATCTGAGAGCACATGTCGGCGCTGGACCTGCAATGCTGTTGCAGCTGCAATGGGAGAAGAATCAGGACTGGACAATACTGATTTGCAGGCTCGATCTATGTATGTGTGTAAGTGTTCGGACAGGTTCAAGTTGCTTTACGCAGAACTGTGCGGCAGCTGCGATGCAAATTCCCCCCCCATCGATTCGCGTCGGCTTTGCCACCTCATCCCGCTCTACAGTACGCTTTGGTTTCGAAAGCTGCACGCTCGCAAAGACTAACTTGCCCCACTGCATCTGATGCTCTCGGAGATGATCCGACTGATTAGAAAAAGAATAACTTTAAGCCTTGGCGGCCGAAAGTCTTCCGGACTCGACCTGACTCGAGACAGTATCTGGGTGCACAGCAGTGGGGTTTCCCACTCCCACTCATTGCAGCGGCACACAGGTCGAACTCTTTCAAAGACACTAACTTATCAACGCAGCAAAAGGCTCGACAGCGATGCTATCGCTGCAGTGGGGCTGCATTTTCTTTGCTTTTAGGGTGCAAAGAAGAATGAGAGGGGCGTTCTTTCATGCCGCCGGCCGCATTGCTGCGCTGTGCTGCGCTGTAGAATCATGCAAAATGGCATTCTGGAGTTGATGCCGCACCGGCCACTCCATAAAAGCAAAACAAATTTCAACTCATACAGTAATAATGCTCTTTTCAATCATTCTGCCCACACGTTACTGTAGTAACAACAGCCGCCTTTGCATCGGCATCACATCGGGCAATGCTGTAGTTGGCTTTCGATCCAACACTGTACCCGATCGTCCGATGCTGCCCTTTCTTCTCGCCCCCTTGCTTTTCCTTCTTCTCCTGCTTTACGATAATTCGGACCCCATCAGCGATGATCACAGAGTGTGAAAGCGACCAGAGTCGGATCCGCGGTAGAAGTTCGCGCATTTTTTTGCGCAGCTTAGGCTGCGCCTTCAGAATCATTGCGAAACAATGCCACGCTTTCTGACCGTCTTTTAGGTGGACTGTGGGCTGTAGGCCCAAACGAAGCTGCATCCTTCCACGTCACAGCGGCTACCACGGCTAGAACTGACACACCACCAACCTCTTCGGACCGCACAGCCACACATCGTTGCCAACCTCTTCAAGCATCATCGGCGAACGAATGAAGCAAAGACCATCCAGGTGGCTGTGAATCGTTTCCTGCCCAAGGTTGGCTTCTGGAACAAGCCTTGCTTACCAAACAGGTACAGTACACTCTACAGCAAGCGAGTGGTTTGCACAGGAACACGGTTTCACCACAGCTGCGTGGAACGGGGCAGGAGAGGATGGGGAAGCTTTGCATCGCCAAGAGAAGGCCGACTAACCGAAGTTGCACGTGAACGGTGATCAGGCTTGGCATGAGCAAGCTCCCCTCATGGGGGGAAGGGGCTCGATGATCAGCACGCATTCCGCGGAAAAAAAACAAATAGTAGTTACACTCTGACACAGGTCAACCAAGAAGCCGAACTTCTTCTACAGTTCCGTGGTGCAAAGCGCGGCTTAGCTCTGCTTCGTTCCTCTGGAATTGAGAAACGTCCCACAAGACACGTCGGGAAAGCGAACCGGGGAACTTGGGCCAGTGCAAGTGCATGGTTTACGAGCTTTCGTTCTTAACATACGCTGCACAACATCGCATCAAGCCAGACTCACCCATGGAGCGGATCTTGGAAAGCATCGGCCCGACCCTGTGCTAGGCTCTTCACTGTACTGCAAACTGCATGTACGGTGACTGCGCTGCCCGAAACCCCCACAACTTGCCGAACAATGCAAGCAGCTGATAGTGAGGCGTCGAACTCGCATTCGTAGCACCTGTACCTCATTCAGCTTTGCATTGCAAACCGTAACTAGCGGCCAAGCTCAAAGCCTACATGCAACCTGATAACCTCGCAAGCAAGCAAAAAAGCAAATAAAACAGTAGATCTGTCTTATCGCATGTGGTGCGGAGTCTAAAACCCGATTCCGCTCGGACGCTTCGGTATGCTGCTTGTCAGCACAGCCTCATGCGTACTTTTGTTAATTGTAACAGTCCTCAAACATGGGTGAGTTGCGCAACCGTGTCGGGGAGAATGGTGTGTCACGCAATGTATGGGGTTATTGTCGTCTGTATACATTGTCAAGAGGCGAAGACGGACGGACGCTCGGTCAACTGCAGTCGGATGCTTCTGTAGCGAAAGTCACCAAAAATAGCCTTTCGGGGATACTGTGCCAAGAGCACGTGGAAGATCGCTTCAGGTTGGTAAAAGGCATGCATGTTAGACATGTAAGTTCGACATAGAGTATTCAACCCGCCCAATCGACAATCGGGCTCTCCCTTCTTGGCAAACTCGATGCGATGCGACAACCCTCAACCCTCGACCGGCACTTGTCAAAGCATCAAAAATTCATATTGACCCTTTCCTCACTGTTGGTCGCTCAGCTCGGCATGTTGGTTAAGCGTGGTTGAACTGTCGTTGTTGTTGCAGCCGGCTGCTGCTGTAAGAGGGCCGAGGGTATCCGTCTTCGCTTGGGTCTTGACCGAGCAATCACCAACCCACCCTCAACCCTCTTGCCTCATTCTTGGCCCTTCTCCGCTACTGCAAACCATGTGTGCTCCGTGGCATGAGTTGTGATGCTGCTGCTGTCACTCTGATGGCCTCGGAACCCATTGGTTCGCTTCACCGTTAGGCCGACTCGTTCGCTCTGCCCTCGCGCATCGCATCCCCGCATTAAGCTTTTATCCTTCCGCAACCATGCCACTTTCGCTGTCTGTGCCGTGTTCTTTCGCTTGGGGTTTGTCAGCTGTCGAGCTCTGCGCCTCGCCGCCGCTACGGTGTTCCCAATTAGATTTCGACGCATCGCCATTCGTCCTTTGTTTGCTTGCCGCTCGCCGCTCTCGATAACGTTACTCTCCGTTTCAACCGTCATTCCCTCCGCAGCCACCCTATACCCTTGCAGATGAACCCTGACCCACCAGCCGTCTGGATGCTTTTGTGCAGCGCCCCCCACTTCACATGTTCCAACCCTTGACCCTTTGCAACGCTTCATTGACGCGGTGCTTCAACTCCACAGCCTGCAATTGCAATCCGCGCTGTGCACTGCGCGTTGCGCCCGAGCTGTCACCGTAAGGTTTTGGACACCTTCCGCCGGTCACAGCGGCTTCACAGTGGCTCGCAACCTTCCGCCTTCCCCAAGCCCCAATCCCAGCTGCCTCTTGCCACGGGTGTGTCGGTTGGCTCTGCTTGTCAGCTACACTCGTTGGGCTAGACCGTCTGGGCGTATCTCTAGCCCAATTCTGTTTTCGCATCGCCACTCCTTCCATGGCTGCCCCTGATGGCCCTATCTCCTATCGCCTGTCCCCCCTTCTAGATGTGACAGCTGCACATGGGTTAGGTCGGTTGGCTGTCAAGTTGCTCATCCAATCCGAGCATGCAGCGATGGTACACGAGAGACCGGTCAGCAGCACTTCGCCTGCGTCTGCGCCTGACGGAGCTTCCACCGATATACCGTTCCTGATCCTAATCGTTCGATCATCATGGCCTTCTCCCCCTTGTCTACTTCTTTCCTTCTCTGCAAGTCTTCAATCCCACCTCCTGTCTTCCTCGTGCGCCGTGTGCTTGGTGGGAGATTGCGAACCGCTCGCTGTTTGTCCATTGTCAACCCAAAAATGACGCTTCCCAAACCGACTAAAGCTTGCCACTCGTCGAACCTTGAACGTGGTCACCGGCAGCAAAATCCCCTCAACCCTCGAGCGTTTGCCCCTGTCGCCACTCTGTCGCACGCAGCTTTCTCTTTGCCTGCCCTGCTTCAACTTGTATCTTGAGCCTGAGTCCACTCGTTGCGGCCTTTGCAGCGCAGCCACTCTGCCCCCGTGCACAAGTGCTTCTTTCGTATTCCGCCCATCGCTATCCCAAGAATCTTTCTCCCCTCCCCTTCCCCCTGCCGTTGAGTGAACCCATTCTCACGGGCCACCAAACTTGACCCATACAGGACTATAAAGAGTCGGGCGCCTCCTCCGTTGTCGGCGCCTTCTCGAACCTGTATCTCTACTCTCCCTACCCTCTCGCCTTCTCTCACCTCTCGGGCCTTGGCTTGACATCGTTCCTTGTTCGATTGATACCAGCCTCTTTTCATCACAATGTCCGACTCAAAGTCTGGTTCGGACTTTGATCTGGAGAAGGACCAGATCCGAGAGACGCCCTCGGACCAGAACCACGTCGAGTCTGCTGGTCCCTCCACCGCTCCGCGCGTCAGCATCAAGGTTGCTCGCACCCAGACCACGCGTTCGCACATCCCCATCGGCTTCCGCACACTCAGCATCCAGGTCTACGAGTCCCAGGGTGTCGAGGGCGCTAAGAATGACAAATCCAACCTTTCCGACGCTGAATTCTTCGGCTCGCTCGACTTCCACACTGTCGAGCCCGAAACGCTGGCACAAAGGTTCAACGTCCACCCGGATTCGGGTCTTGACACTCCAGCAGCCATTCGTCGTCTCGAGCGCAACGGCAGGAATGTCCTCACACAGAAGAAGAACCAGTACTGGAAGAAGCTTTTCAACTACACTTTTGGAGGTTTCTGCTCCATTCTCTGGATCGGTGTCATCATCTTTTTCCTCTCGTGGAAGCCGCTCGGCAGCCCTCCGCAGGCTTACAATCTCGCCCTAGCTATCGTCGTCTTGATCGTTATCTTCTTCCAGGCTCTGTTTAACGCTTTCCAGGACTGGTCCACTCAGAAGGTTATGAACTCGATTCTTCACCTTCTTCCGGAGAATGCGGTCGTCATTCGTGACGGTGAGCACAAGACCATCCCTGCTTCGGACCTCGTCGTGGGTGATGTTTGCGTCCTTTCTACCGGTAACAAGGTTCCCGCCGATATGCGAATCATCAAGGCTTCCGCCGACCTCAAGTTTGACCGATCCGTGCTTACGGGTGAGTCGGAAGAGATCCCCGGCACTGTCGAGCCCACGGAGCCTAACTTCCTCGAGACCAAGAACATCGCTTTCCTCGGTACGCACGTTTGCAACGGCAACGCCACTGGTATCGTCGTCCTCACCGGCCAGCGCACCGTCATGGGCCGCATCAACAAGCTCACCAACGAAGACAAGGATAAGTCGACGCAGCTGCAGAAGGAGATTTCGCGATTCGTCTTCATCATTATCGGCCTCACCGTCTCGCTCGTGCTCATCATGCTTATCACCTGGCTCGCGTGGTTGCGAAAGGACCACCCTGGATTCTTGAACACCGTTGGCATCCTCACCAACCTCATGAGTCTCGTGGTCGCATTCATTCCGGAAGGTATGCCCGTTGCGGTCGCGCTCACGCTGTCGTTGATCGCGCGTCGCATGCGGGATGTTAAAGTGCTCCCCAAATCGCTCGCTACGGTCGAGACGCTGGGTTGCGTCAATGTTATCTGCTCCGACAAGACAGGTACCCTCACAGAGAATAAGATGTCGGTCGCCTCGGTCGGTTTCGTCGACAAGGAGTGCACTAGGAACGACATGCCTAGTCTCGAGGATGCATTGGCCTTTGGAGAGCTCAAGAAGGGTATGGCTCTTTGCAATGATGCCTTTTTTGACCCTTCTAGCGATGCGATCTCGCCCGGGGAGCGAGCGGTTCAGGGTAACGCCACCGACGCTGCTGTGCTCCGCCTGTCTGCTTCGCTTCCCGGCTCTGAGGAGATTAAAGCTGCGTACCGACGCGTTTACGACCTTCCTTTCAACTCGAAGAACAAGTTCATGCTCACAGTGATGCGATCCAACCACGAAAACGCTGTGGAGACCAATGCGGACGAGATGTATGTCAAGGGAGCACCCGACGTGCTCATGCCTCGCATCTCGCACTTCTATTCGGCTGTCGACGGCGAGATCAAGCCATTCCACCACACTGCCCGTGCTCAGCTCGTTGGTATGCAGGAGGCTTGGGCTCGCCGCGGTGAGCGCGTCATCCTTCTCGCCAAGCGTCAGTTCACCACCGCGTCCAAGCCCGGCACCAGCGATTACGAGCAGGAAGTCGCCGACGCCAGCGAAGGTGGTCTCGTCGTCATCGGTCTGCTGGGTATCATGGACCCTCCGCGGTGCGATATCCCACACACTGTCTCCGAGTGCCGCAGGTCCGGATCGCGCTTCTTCATGGTCACTGGTGACTTCGCCCTCACTGCCGCTGCTATCGCCAAGATGGTCGGGATCTTCACGCACAATGGCGAACCCGACCGCGTTGCTGACTTTGCCGTCAAAGGCCGCTTCCACAGCGACGCACCTGTCCTAAGCGAAAAGGCACGCAAGATTCTCAACGCACCCAAGGACATCATCGAAGCCGGCCTGCTCGTCGAAGGCAAGGAACTCCCCGAGCTCACCGAGGAACAGTGGGACGTCATCTGCCGCTACGAAGAAATCGTCTTTGCCCGCACCACCCCAGAGCAGAAACTAAAAATTGTCAACCAACTCAGAGACCGCGGCTGCATCGTCGCCGTCACTGGCGACGGCGTCAACGATGCTCCCGCCCTCAAAGCCGCTAATGTCGGCATCGCTATGGTGTCCGGTTCAGACGTCGCCATGGAGGCAGCCGATCTCGTACTGATGGGCGACTTCAGCTCAATCGTCCAGGGTATCAAACTCGGCCGTCTAGTGTTCCAGAACCTGCAAAAGGTCATTTCCTACCTCCTCCCTGCCGGCAGTTGGTCCGAAGACTGGCCCGTCGTCCTCAACGTGTTCTTCGGCGTCCCCCTCCCCCTCAGCTCCTTCCTCATGATCATCATCTGCTGCTTCACCGACCTCGTCTGCTGTCTCCCGCTCATCTTCGAAAGCGAAGAGTTCGACCTCCTCTCTCTCCCCCCAAGAAACCCCCACTCAAACCACCTCATCAACAAAGCCATCTACGCACAGAGCTACCTCTTCATCGGTATGCTGGAGACCCTCACTGCACACTCCATGTTCTTTTTCTACATGCATAAGTACGCAGGTATCCCGATCAACGAACTCTTCTTCGCATTCGAGAGGTTCAAAGACGGATTTCACGGCTACACGATGGACCAGCTCACCATGTTCCTCTCCAAAGGCCAGTGCGTGTACTTTGTCACACTGGTCATTTTGCAGTGGGGAAACTTGCTTTCGGTCCGCAACAAGCGGCTGTCGATCTTCCAAGCCGACCCGTTCCGCAAGAACCGCCGCAACCCTTACCTCCTCCTCGGCCCCCTCGCCGCGCTCATCATCGCCATCTTTGTCACCGAGGTCAAAGGCATCCAGAAGCTGTTTGGCACTTCGTCCATCCCAATCGAGTTCTGGTTCATCCCCATTCCTCTCGCTATCGGCATCCTGGCCATGGACGAGATCCGAAAACTTCTCGTCAGGTCTTTCCCCAACAGCGTCGTTGCCAACATCGCCTGGTAAACGTCTGGCGGGTTGCAATGCCCAAAATAGGAAGAGGTTAACGAATGATTTGCAACGATTTATGAAGATACGATGTCTCATGACGATGTTTTATAGATGATACCGGTTTTCCCGCGGCGCAGTAGTCGAATATACCTAACCCTTAGCATCAGACCTGTTCTCCGCATGCGCACGGTCTGACACTGAATATGCATGTCTCGGGGCGTAGGCCATGATTGGCATTTGAGTTACAAGCTGTGCCGTTCTGGAGGTGGCGTCTTAGTGAGCTGCAATGAAAGGACGGACCCAACATTCTAGCTCACGGGCCTTAGCAGACGCTGTGTAGCTGCAATGTCGTACACTTGCATCTGGTCATCCTGGCAAGGAGCCTTTGCCGTTTCGACACGATCAAAGTTCAGATCGCTTTCCGTTCGTGATCGCCCCAAGCTCCCTGCCTGTCAACGCCACCTGAGAATGTGGGGGGTGGTCTGCATCATCTCCCCGCAGAGCTCTGAAGAATCGCGAACGAAGGGCCAGTTCCACTCGACTCCTAACTTAAGACGGACCCCCCCCCCCCCTTAACCGCCTGGTTCGCATGTGAGCCTCGTGCTAACACGAGACCGCCACTTTTGCCTGAACCGTTTCAAAGAGGAGCCAGCTCGCAGATTTCGAGACTTTGCAGAGACGGTACAGACACGCGCTGAAACTGGAAACCAAATGCCAACGTTAACTTATGATATTGATAGCCAAAAAAAAAAAAAAAAAAATAGCCCTCGAAAACGAACGACAAGGTTACGAAGTGGCAAGAAATACTCTACAAAAGAGGAGGAGGAGAACGAAAACGGTAAAAAAAGGCGCAGAGCAACGGTGCAAATACATGAGAATGACAGAGCGTGACGCATGCGCATATGAACAACACTGACTGACTGGATGGCTGAACAGCTATGAAAAACGTGCAGAGTGCAGAGTGATGAAAAGGAGTGTGGGTTGGCACGACGCAGAGGCCCTAAGTTAACTTGAAGAATGGGATATGTGGGCGGGTTAATCCAATAAAACGGATGATAAACGTTCTTACGCAACAATTCCGAGATGAAGGTGGGAGAGAGAAAATCGTCCATATGTAGAAAAAGCAATGATCTAGAAGGATTCGAGCGACGACGCTCGTCAAGATTGTCCGTGTCGGGGGCGGGGCGAGCTGAGCTAGCTTCAGTACGCGCGGCCATGGTGGCCCTGACTGTATCTCTGGTACTGTCCGTGATTGAGGTTGAGGTTGTGGTTGTGGTTGTGGTTGTGGTAAGGATTTTGCAAGTAGCCCTGCTGCTGTTGCTGATAGTACTGCTGTGTGTGTTGAGATGCTGGCGAAAGCATCACCTGTGCTTGCTGCGGATGAAACTGGTATTGTGCCGGTGCGTATTCATACTCTGGCTGCACATTGTGATACGCTTGCGATGGTTTCACCTGATGACCATGGCTGACCTGTGTCATGGGACTCTCCCAGCCTTTCAGACCGGGCGAGGGCTGGTAAGCTGGGTACGAGACATGGCTTTCGTCTGCAAAATCCCTCTCTAGCAGC
The DNA here is from genome assembly GCA_928869825.1 of Ustilago lituana. Lineage (NCBI taxonomy): Eukaryota > Fungi > Basidiomycota > Ustilaginomycetes > Ustilaginales > Ustilaginaceae > Ustilago > Ustilago lituana. The sequence continues at coordinate 1,288,798 of CAKMYA010000002.1, forward strand.
GGATGGTCGTCATTCCGTGGAGGAGCCTTGAGAATCGCAGCACTCCTCGCCTTGCGAGCGTTGCTCTTCTTGCACGCTCGAACACAGCACCAAACAAACAAAGCCGTCAAGACGACCAACAATCCCCCTCCCCCCGCCGCTATAGCAATAATCGCCGTCTTGCTGAGCACCATATCCGTCTTGAAACCCGTGGTCGCCTTGAACGTGGGCGCGGCCTTCCCCCCACTGCTCGTCCCACTCCCACCACCTCCAGCAGTAGGTGCAGCTGCGGCGAGATTCTGGCAGTTTTGCGTGTTGACCGACTCGTGCCCCAGCCGCACAGTGCTGACAACAACCACCTGACTGTCTCGAACAGGGACAGTGAGCGAGCCATCAGAACCGACAGTCATAGTCCACTGTGTACTATTGACAGTACTCGGCTGACCCGTCCCGCTCGCCTCATAGCTAATCCCGTTCCACTGCACGTTGGACGTCGAATCGACCCCATCAGCATACAGCACCGAAAGGTAAACGGTCTGACCAGCGAGCGACGGCAAGCTAAGCCTAAAGTTCTGGTAATTGGCGTTACCACTACCACTGTAGTAAAGCTGAGTATTGATCAGCACCACCGAAGTCAACACGCCTCCTCGATAAACCCCATACGCCGAAAGACGATTGTTATACGACCCGGGCTGATTGCTCAGCTCTACAGGCGCCACCTGTGAATTGCACGTCGGTCCGATCGTCTGCGCCCACGCCGCCCACGCATAATACGTCGGCCTCACATGCGCTCCCGTCCCATTAAAGTTGTTCGTCTGCCACGGCGCCGCAAACGAATACTGCGTCATATGCATCTGCACACTATCCACGCCAATGCTAGCGGCGTAGAAGAAAAAATTCAACGTCCACAGCGCATTGCCAAAAGTGTCGCTGATCCCCTTAATCCCATTCGGTCCAATACTCCCCATCTCCCTAAGATAGTACGGCTTGCCCGTGACGCGAGCTTGGTTCAACTGGTCGTCCCACTCCTGGAACTGCGCCACCGTCAGCGAGAGGTCGAGCAGGTTCGACAGGTCGATCGTGTACTTGGAAACCCCGATGTAGTAATAGTAATCGTGCTGGTTCCACCCGGCGACATAGATCCCATTGTCGACAGCGACGCCTTGGGGATTGCCGACCAGATTGGCGATCCGGTACGGCTGACCCGTCTTGGAAGCGGTTGAAGCGGTCGCCGCGACTTCGAAAAAGTTGGACACGATCCCTTTGGGCATCAACGTCTGGTTGTACACCGCCTCAGCCCGCGCTGCCCACTCCTTACCAAAATCTCCAACCCCCCACCCACTCTGTCGATACCCCAAATCAACATACAAATCCGGCTCATTCCCAATCTCCAAACTATACAACTTCGCCCCCACCCCCACCCCCAATCGCCGCCTCCGCCTGCTCCACAACCCTCTCCACCGCATCCGCACCATCATACGCCAAGTTCAGCCCATACGTGACCGGCGTCCCCCTTGGAAAGTAACCCATCACCTTGAAATACCCCGGTCCAAAAACGTAATAATCCGACGGCCTTTCGTTACCCGATCCCGTCGGATTCGGATTCTTTCGAATCTCATACCCCGTCACGGAACCATCGTACAGCATCGTATCCCCCGCATTCCCACCAACACGAATATGCGGCGGCGCACCCGTATAATTGGCAAGGTTGGCGAGCAGATTGTACGTGAGTTGGTTGGGCGAAGATGTGCCCGTGTAGACAAAGAGGTCCGATGGCTCGATGCCAAACCCGGCGTAGGAAGGGTTGATCGTGTTGGAGATGGTGCTTCCTGCACTGGCCGCATTCGGTGCGGGACTGAGCGAGACTTGAGCAACCGCGCTGCGCGAGAGTACAAGCGCCGAGACGACGCTGGCGAAGATCGCCTCGATGGAGAATCGCATGGCACAACCGACCGGGCAGAGCAGAGCAGTTCAGCTAACAACCGAGTGCACCACAATCGCAAACGTGCGCGATCGCACCGCAGCAAACGCTATGTTATGGATGATGCGACTGTCAACGCTGACTCTGCTCGCGACCATACGTTTGTTCCTCCCAACAAGCGTAACGAGAGATAAATCCAGGTGTTCCTCGATGAACAAGCCAGGTAGGTAGGTAGGTAGGTAGCGAGAGGGCTAACGATATCCCAACTCGCAACAATGTCGAAACGGGGGGGGGGGGAATAGGACGTAGTACAGATATAGGATGGATGGGCGTGTCGGTGTCCGTATGTTGGTGCACAAGAAGCAGCCGGTAATAAGCAAACCCGCTCGGGATGCTTGTCGTTTGCTGTGCTAGCAGCTGCTTCCTGCGCTCGGGGAAAGATTAAGCACAGAATAGAGTCTAAGGGGGTTCGATCTGCTGCAGGGCCCGAGAGAAAGCAAAGCTTCGGTCGCCCAAACTCCGAAGCAACTTGCTGTAGGCGCTTTGTGTTGGGTGTGCGGGACGACAGCCGGAAAGGGTCTTCCTGACAAGTTAAGAAGCCAGAGGTGCAGCCAAGAAAGGAAACAACGAGAGAAGAAACCTGAAACGTTAAACTGTCTGGCAACCTCACTCGAAGGGTTGGAGTACTATCCCTAACTGACTGACTCACTGCAAGCAAGCCGCGGAAACCAGCGACCGAGGGGTCCCTAACGCTGCACCGAACCAGCTGCAACAACGCACGTACATGCACATCGGCGAACGCTGAGACACCAGTGTGTGCGTTGCACACACACTGGCATAGCGACAACGCTGAATCTTGCCGAACGCGCGCTTATCCCTATCTAGAACCCCAACCCCAACCCCAACCCCAACCCCCCCCCCCTGTCCATCATTGTCTTCTGAGCGCATCCACCCGCAAGCCTCCACAACCACCACTCCCATCGAACCTAACTCTGCAGCGGGCGCCCCGCCCATGCGAAGAAAAAGAGGTACAGTGATGCAGGGGGCGGCAACCCATCGACAGAAACGCATCGCGCTGTCGTCAGAGGCGCAAATCCAACGTTGCACCGCAACCACACGCCAAAGAAAGTGAACTGATTGCCATCAGAAAACTCAGACCAAATCCCAACGGGATGTGGAAGCCGAACCCATACAACTTCCACCTTTGCGCTGCATCCCAGCAGTATATTTTTTTATTTTTATTTTTATTTTTTTTTCCCATCTGATGATGAAAATTTTGCGATTCTGTAGTCTCGCAAACTGCCTGCCACCAGCAACGCGCGCTCTCTGCTGCATCTGCATGCACGCAGTTTCGCTGGTCTAGTCTAACCTCTTCTCGTGCATATCCTCTCTATCAGAACCCAAGACGCGAGCTGACAGCACACCCACGCTGGAACTCCGGGCCCTCTTTCTTTGCTCATGCAACGTGATGCGCAAATTCTAAAAAAAAAACACGTCCAATTTGCACTTTGCTACCAGTCAACCCCTCCCACACCTTCTCTCCATCAATCAGATTGAATCACATTTAACAGTTGAGTGGCACACACAGGTTGACAGTGCAATGTTAAGCAACAACATTCCAGTCTAACAAGCTGTGACTGCAGCAAGCATCTGCAGCTGATCACTCGCTGACCTGTGCATCTTGCACCCAGCACACATCATCGCTACACTGCAGTCCCAAACCTCATAACCAAGCAAACCTAGCTTTGCACAGTGTGCAAACCATGCACTCAGACAGACAGCCAAACAGAGTAGGGGGTTTCATTCATCCAGGGAAATCTGAAAACCTGAGTTTTGGGAAATTTTTGGATTTTCAAAAACTCAAAATCTTATGTAAGCTCTGCCAAATGGTCAAAACTCTGAGTTTTCAAAACCACAGTCACCATGACCATAGACTGACCATCAAGTTTCTGCATTTTGGATTTTTGCTAGGTTTTCCACTTTAAGTCACATGCACACTGTGCACATGCTTGCCTCCACTTGCAAATTGCTCATCTCTCAGCCAATTTGTGCTTTCAGCTGATTCAGTTCTTCAGAACATGGAAATGAATGCACAAAATTCGAGTTTTGGGCAGGACTGAAAAGTGGGGCATCAAAACAATGAAAGCCCAGGTTTTCAAAAACCTGCATTTTCAAAAACTCAAAATTCCATGAAACCCCCTAGTCACAGCTGCAGCTAACATTAGCACACCAACCATTTTCCTCCAAAGACAGACAGCTAGACATGCTGCCCCAATGCGAGCAAGCCTCAGACATGTAGACTTGCTTGGACAATTGAACAACATTACTAACTGTACAGTATGCATCATTCAGTTTTTAAAAAATGACTATCGCTTTACCTGACATTTTTTAAAAACTGAATGACATGTACTATACTGTAATTTCGACTTGCCAATCAACAAATTTAATTAGGCAGTTTCAATTTTCTCACATTTTGGAAAAACTCAGCATTCTTCATCGCCATCTGGAGTGGCAAAATTTTGGATCTTTGAAAACTTGAGCAAATTGAAACCCCCTATTGTTAGCTTCTATTTCATCAAGCTGATTCAGATGCACACGCAATCCAGTCATGGGCTGCTGAGTCAGATGCACCAATGTTAGCCAGCATGGTTGGATCAACCAAGCAATCAATGTGAGGTACAGCCAGAAATCACTCAACACATGAAAAGGAGAGGAATAATCAAAATTTATCAATTGCCAAACTCTGGGGAGTCACTTGCGAGCTCCCAGCCATGGCCATAAAGGGCATGGGTGGTCAAGCATCACATGGAAGTGGGGCAGAGTGCATGGGAGACCAAACAAAACAGGGGAAGACAAGAGATGGAACGGAACAGGGAACGATGAAGAACAGGGATGGGAGAGGTGGGTGAGTTGAAAAGCACACTGCCTGTGACAGCCAGTGTGAGTGAGATGATGATGGAGAAGAGGGAGTATGTGCTGGCATCGCTCAGCGCTTTGTGCACATGCTTGTGCTTTTCGGTCAGCACAGCTGACACATGTATGTGTCAAAGGACACAGCTGAGATGTGTGAGTGAGATTCCTCAGCTGATATGACACATTGAAGTAAACGAATTTCATCCGCTCCACCATCAATGTGAGGTACAGCCAGAAATCACTCAACACATGAAAAGGAGAGGAATAACCAAAATTTATCAATTGCTGAACTCTGGGGAGTTGCTTGCGAGCTCCCAGCCATGGCCATGTGGTGTGTGAGTGGCATACCATACAGTGTGACAGTCATGAGCTGAGGCTGGAGGGCATGAAGAGCTGAGTCCCAAGAGAAAGGTGAGGCAGCAGAGTCACAAGTCGTGCCAGGTGATGGTGTCGAGATGCAGAGGGGTGGAGGCATTAGAGTAGAGGGCTGCCCGAGTGGAGGCAGCCCAGTCAGCAGCTGAGCAGTCGACATAGCAACAGAAACAGTCACTGCACCAGCAACCAAGACCCCAGATGGTGTCAGCATCAACGCTGTTGGAGGTGGCCCAGGTGGCAGCCCCACAGTGGAAGGAGTGACCTGAATAGGCCAAGGAGGGGATGCAGCAGAACTCGAGGCAGCAGTGGAGCATGGCAACAAAGGAGGCACAGCTGAAGGGCTGGCAGCCCTCCAGCATGAAGAGAGGCTCATGGGGCTCTCGATGGTGGCAGATGACATGGAGGGCTGACACAGCACAGATGCTGAGAGGGACAGCAGGTGCCATGAGCATGGCACCCTGCCAGAACAGGTCCATCTTGCTGATGGGCAAAGCGACAGTGGTGTAGGAGCCATCCACAGCAAAGGAGACAGAAGAGACTGTAAGGATGTGGTCATGGGAGCCTTGCGCTTCCCAAGTGAGCTCACCTGCATGAAGGAAGCAGGCAAAGGCAAGGCAGAAGGCTGCACAAAAGGTGCAGCAGTCATGAGTGGAGGGGCAGATGGATCGGAGGGCATGCACAAGTCATCACAAAAGGGGGAGGGTGATGGGCAACTTAGCAGCAGGGAGGGGATTGCTGACGATGCACTTGAAGCCTCGCACAACATGCTCCAGGTGCTCAGAGTCGAAGGCCAAGGTGGGGAGACCAAGATTGACATGCCAGGACTTGAGCATGGAGAGGTCACACCTGAGAGTGTTATAGGACTTCCCTGCAGCGTGATGGTGTGCCACCCACTCGATGAGGGAGGTGGGCAAAGCAGGGAAGGGGTTGGTAAGGTGGAGGGTGGAGGCAGCAAAGGTGGTGAAGTCAGCACACATGGCAACTGACCTAGCATGAGTACTGGGGGTGAGGCCATGCCAGAGGAGGAGGGTGGCTTGGCTGGAGAGGCCTGTGGCATGGGTGAAGCTCACTGGTGGTTGAACTGCAATAGGGCGAAGGCAAGCAGGTAGCTCACCTGTATGAAGGCAAATCAGCAATGAGAGAGAGTGTCAGCCAGAATGTTAGCGGTGGAGCTGACACAAACAGGAACCAAGTCAATGTGTCGATGCAGGCAGAGCGAGAAGATCTCGTGAAAGATGGCCTGGGTCAGAGGATCACAGATAGAGCCCTTACGAAGGCCATACTCGATGTTCTCATTGTCCACATGGATGACAACACATCGAGGACCAGGCCAGAGGGGTGAGAAGCAGCAAAGGGCCTTGAGGACAGTGAGGGCCTCAAGGAAGCAGATATCCTTGCAGCGATGGCAACGAGAGAGCTCACACAAGAAGGCTGCGGAGGGCTGAACCATGCTGCCCCAGTGACCACCAATGCAGCATTTCGAGGCATCAGTCCAGACATGCTCAATGAGAAGTGGCAAGGGCTGGAGGAGGGAAACACCATCCCAGGAGTGGAGGGTGTTGATCCACCACAGCAACTCAGCACGAGTAGCCTTGCTGATCCATCGGCCAAAGGGGGCACTGCGGTGCGAGTGCACAGCATCATACAGATGGTGAAGGAAAGCACAACCATGGGGGGCAATGCATGTGATGAACTGGAGGTGGCCAGCAACCTGCTGAAGGTCAAGCAGGGAGGCACAACCTCAGTCGACGATGCACAAGCAGCACTGGAGGATTTGTTGGTGGTGCTGCAGCATGATAGAAGCGGTCTGGGCGACCGAGTCGAGCTCAATACCAAGGATCTCGAGCTTGGTCATGGCCCAGAAAGTCTTCTTGCAACTGATCCAGAAGCCAAGCGCTGCTGCAGCGAGGCTGAGCACCTGGATGGGCAAGGCAGCATCAGCAGCAGCATCCGAAGCACCGAAGAAATCATCGAGGTAATGAGATACATTGGAATGTGGTGCTGACAACTGCAACATGGCCTGTAGAGTGAAGGAAGTGAGCCAGTGCAAGAACTCAGCGAAAAGATTGAAAAGGAATGGCAAAGAGCATCCTCCAAACACGAGCACACATTCCTGAAAATACTGGCTGTCAAAGTGGATGCCCATGAGTCAAGCATCCAACTCCGCCACTATAACATGCTGAAAGGCATCCTCTAAGTCTGCTTTCCACAGAGAGGTGCTAGGATGTTCACAAATGAAATCCATGATGGCATCAAGGCTCTCATAGCAGATGGTGACAAAAGAGGTGCAAATGCCATCATTGACCGAGGGCAAATGTGAGCCTGGCTTGTGAGGGTGAGAGAGGTGGTATATGGTCCACCTCTTGTTGCTGTGGGGCTTGGGGATGACACCGATGGGAGAGCACACAAGCTGGATGCTGTCAGGTTTGGCAACATGGCAGAGGTGGCCTTCTCGCAGGCAGGCTTCGATCTCATGATGCAGGTGAACCATATCATCGGAGTCCATGGGCAAATTGGTGATGGTAAGACGTGCATTGGAACACAGAGGTCTGTCATAACCAAGCTTGACACCATGACAAAGGGCACCTCGCAGCTGGGAGGCAAAGGTGCAGTCAGGGTAAAGGTCCAGGAATGGGGACCAGTGGTGAAGAGCCAGCGAGCCAGCTGTAGCTGGGGTATTGACAGTGTCAAAGATGGGCTGCTCGCACTGGGTATTGGGCTGTGGTGGTGGTGGAGGACCTGAGAGCAGGGGAAGAAGGGTGCTAACAGCGAGGTCAGGAGACACATCAAAGACACCAGCAGGAAAGGAGGTGAGGGCAAGGGAGGACATGCTTGAAGGTGGTGTACACCATGGTGTGGATGTTGTGGGTGTTCTGGACCCATTGGAGGACACTGATGATGTCTTCGAAGGAGGGATAAGAGGCATGCTTGAAGGTGGTGAAGGCCTGGGTGCAGACATTGGCAGTGTTGCGGACTGACTGAAATGCACAATTGAAGGCTGTGCAGGCCAAGTCGCCACTGCGATGCGCAGGGTGGGCTGAGGAGAAGATGTTGACAGTGTCTTGGACCTGGAGGGCACACTTGCTGGTGGTGCCTGCTGAAGTGACATGTTGCCTGAGTGAGGAGGCATACTCACCATCAGTTCACCTTCTTGACAGGTTGGTTGGTGAGGGGCCTGCCTGCAAAGGTGGTGCACTGGGGAAGGGGGTGAGCGCCTTTGCAGTTGAGACAGATGTGAGGGTGTGGGCACCCTGAGCAGGCGATACCTGCATTGAATCGTTTGCATGGCTCGGTGGTGCCAGGCGCTGTCAAGCAGGTGAGGCGATTGGGGCACGAAGTGTGCTGCTGGTGTGAGCTAGAGCTCGATTCGCCATGGTTGGATGCTGAGGAAGGGAAAGGCACCTTGAGGAAAGGATAGAGGACCCAGCTGCTGATGTGAGGGTCATAGGATGCCCACTCATGAACAGCTGAGGTGCCAAACCATTGTCAGCAGATGGTGAGATGATAGTCCGCAACAGCATGCCAAGAGTAGAGGTGATCACACTTGATGAGGTGCTCCAGGTGAGCGAGGAGGGCCTCGTTGAGAGCCAAGTTGCCTGTGTGACATACACGGATGGTGATGTAGACTAGCCAGACCTGTGCGAGGGCCGCGATGTTGGGGATAGCCTTGACGAAGGCTGAGGTGCAGGAGTCGACGGTGTCTTCGAGCAGGGTGAGCTGGCCCACTTCAAGGGTGAAGCCAGAGGGATGGGCAGGTTCCTTGGAGACCCTCAATTCCAGGTTGCGAAGCTTGACCAGATGCTCAGGTTTGAGCTGGTCACATTCGATGAGAGCAACAACCTCAGCTGGGACCCAGGCGAAGCAGCAGGAGATGGAGAGCGAAGGCAACTCACCTGTGGTAAAGGAAGGATGACCAGCAGAGGGGATTGCCAACGCTGCTGCTGGTGGTGCCGAGGGTCTGAGAGGGGGGGGGGGTGGAGCCTGCGACGAGAAGAGTGGGGTGTGCAAAGGTGTGGGTGCTGATGGAGGAGGGAGGGCCTGGATTGCTCGAACAGCATCGAGGAGCTCGATGTGCTGAGTGGCTAAGTCGCATTCCAGCCATTGAAAGCGCTGCTCCAGTTCAGCCAAGGGGGCTGGGAAGGTGAAAGGAGCATTGTTGGCTCTGGGCGAAGCCAGCAACAAGGCCGAGGAGGGCAGTGAGTGTGAGGGAGAGCATCGAATGGAGGGGGTCCAGACATTGGGTGGTGTGCGTGGCAGCTCAGTGGGTGCCAGAGGGGCTATGGGACAACCAAGACAGCTAGCACAGGTCTTGTTAATGCCACCATGCAAAGAGAAGAAGTGCTCAGGCAGCCGATGATGCTTGCAGTGAGCACAAGGGTTGTGTGGCAGAGCCATGAGCAAGAGCCCTGGAGTGCGAGTGAGATGGTGTGCCAGACCAATCTGCACAAGATCGCAGGGAGAGGTCGATGACTCGACCAAATGAAGGCTGTGGAGAGCTTGCAGGGGCTTGCCAGGCCACAGTGCAAGGTGCACAGACTGTTAATGGCAGCGAAGCCAGCTGTCCACTCATTGAGACCAAGTCTTGATGCTGCTGAGCTACACAGCGATGATCATTCGCTGCAGAAGTTGGCAGTGCTGTCGCTACCAGGGACCGGTCAGTAGATGAATCAATGTGTTGGAGCACACCAAGCCTGTTGAGACCTAGTCTTGGCGCTGTAGGGCCCCAGCGAAGGTTGTTCACCACGATTGTCAGCAGCACTGCTGCTGCTGAGACCAAATCAGCAGGTGGTGGGTCGGTTGCATGAAGCGGACTGCATGCTGGCAAGTCTGTCACCACATGAGGGTGTTCCCAGCACATGAAGCTGGGGGCAAGCTACCTCTGCACAAGGCCTGTCAGGCACAGTTTTGTTACTGCACCAATCGTGTTGAGCTGCCAGGAATGGAGATGAATGCAAGGTTGTGGGTGATCAACCCCACGATGGCAGCTAAGAAGACTGGGGCACCACTCCCAGGATCGCATGTCAGCAGTATTTCAGGAAGCTTGCGAAGCTGCCAGACTGCATTACCCTCGAGTGTCGGAGGGCCTGCTGAGCGCTCTGCCCTGGATCAGAGGGGCATCGATCCAAGCGCCATGAAGAAATAAGGGGAAGGGAGGGGAGGAAGTGGTGCCAGACAACTGGGCAAGGATGGAGAAACCAGACCCCACCTTTTGGCTAAGGCTGGTTGAACTCATCACCCTTGACAAGTGGGGTACTGCACAGGAGAGGGAAGGGGGAGAAGGGAAAGGGGAAAGGGGGAGGGGGAGCCTAGTGGTGGAAGGGAAAGGAGGGAAGAGGAGAGCGGCATCAGCACCAAAGGGCAGTGCAATGTGGAAAGGGTCTTGAAGATGTGCTCAAGCCAGGAAGGTGAGCAAGGAGGCACTTGAGACTGAGGAGGAGGCACAGTGTACTGCAGGTGTGCAGACACAAGAAGAGTGGCAGGATGAGGAACCAAAGAATGGAAGACTCGGAGGATGAGTGAGAGAAAGCCACTAGCAGTGTGAACTGTGGTGATGGATGAAGAGGAGCGAGAGTGGCATACCGCCATGAAAACAGAGAATGAGTTGAAAAGCACACTGCCTGTGATGGCCAGTGCAAGTGAGATGATGATGGAGAAGAGGGAGTATGTGCTGGTGTCGCTCAGCGCTTTGTGCACATGCTTGTGCTTTTTAGTCAGCACAGCTGACACATGTATGTGTCAAAGGACATGGCCGAGATGTGTGAGTGAGATTCCTCGGCTGATACGACACATTGAAGTAAATGAATTTCATCCGCTCCACAAGCATTCAAAATGCATCACGTGGATTCCAAAACACCATAACAAAGCTCAGTCGGGTCCACAAACTAGTGAAAGAGATGGATGGGTGGTGTCGACGTCTCTCCAAATAACCACCATCTCCACCATACCACATGCATCTCGGTTGCATCGTGCGTCATAGAGACGACGACGCACCGAATACTCCCTAATACTCCCTCATTACGAAAAAGGTGTGTGGACCTACTCATCTGATCTCATATAAAGCATTGAGCACACGTTCCGAGCGGTGCGCCAATCCACCATCCGCCATCCGCCATCCACTATCCATCGTCCACCATCGCCACCATCGCTCACCCACCTACTCACCTTGCTCGCCACCACGTGCTGCCTTGGATCGACGCCTGCTGCTTCGCCTGCTGCTTCACCTGCTGCTTCGCTTACCTGCCCATCGTTCGATCTCAACCGAGGGCTGCAAGTTGGTGCTGCCTGTCCGATTGGCATTCCCAGATCGTGGTGGAAAAGGATGGATCTCGGTCAAGGCGCCGACCTGCAAGCCGCTGTTGATCGCGATGTCATCCAACTCATCGCGCAAGCCAGCAGCGAATCGGACCAATTGTCTCGTTACCATCCGATCATCGCCAACGCCTATCGATTCTTGATCGAGACGCTCCATCGCGGGCTTGATCAGCTGCCTCCGCTTGCCGTCCTTGCTCAGGCAGTCCAGAATCTTGATCGGCATGCAGCGTTGGCTCCTCGACCCTCGACGCCCGCTCGGCCCGCCTCAACGCATCATCCTGCGGCCGATGACTCACCCCGAGCCAAAAAAGCCAGAGTAGATGCGCACAACTTGCGCGCAAAGGTCGGCAAGGATTGGACCATCCTCTCGAAATCATGTAACGACCTCCGACATGAGATGGAGGCCGGCGACGAGAAATTGATCGGCGAAAGCATCTATACTTTTTTTAGCAGGCTGGACCGGTACAAGTCTAGCTTTATTCCCTACTTCAAGAACTTGCAGTCCTTTGATCGTCAGGACCAATCGCATCTGCAAGCCTGCGAAGCAGCTGTCCGCAACGCAATGACCAGTGTCTTGCGCAAGGATCCGCCCTTGAAAAGTGACGAAGCGCTGTATTACCTTCTGGCCTCTCTCCCGCGTCCGGCTGCATCTCAAATGCAACAGTTGGATCCCTTTGAGGGGCCCCTCCGCCAGCGTCTAGCCGAAGGCTTCAGCCACCGTTATCAAGGTGATGCGCATCGCCGTCTGCTTTCCTTTGCAATGGGGGTCAATCTCTCTCTGTTCAGAAACAAGCCAGAGGGCCAAAAGCCCTACTACAAAGGCACCACCATCGTTCAATCCAGTGGTACGGGCAAGACCCGGATGGTGCTCGAACTCGGTCGCATCGCCCCTCTCCTCTTTGTGTGTATTCGACCTGCGGCCGGCAGCGCACGCATCGGCTACCCGCTGGGCGATAAGCACATCGTGGATCTCACCTTGACCGAAATGGCGACATTCAGGTTGACTGACAACGAGAAGGCTGCCGTTCTGCTTGCCGCTTGGTTCGACACGCTGGCATCAACCCTGGAGAGAGAAGCCAGCCAGATGGCAAAGTTTGAAGCACTGGTCGAGCTCAACAACTTTGGCACTCGCGAGCATCAGGATCGGCGCGACACGTTTTTCGAGGGCGTTGCCAGGGAGGCACGCACTTTGGCCCACCTCGGCCCTGTCGGTGGAGAGTACAACGAGATCTTCAGACATTACCTTGATGCACCGGTGCGCCGCCTGAGCAAGCAGATCAGGCTGATACAGGAGCATCTCGAGCTCCGGGGCGTAGGAGCAGCGCGTGACACGCCGGTCTTTGTGGCGATCGACGAATGCGTCACGTTTCCACCCGGCTTGCTCGACAGCATCTGTCGTGCCTGGGCGTACATCGGAGGGCTAGAAGACAGGCAACGCCAACCGCCCCGGGAGAGGGAACAACTGGGCAAAAGCGAACCTGAGGATGATCTGGTCTGCTTTTGGCTTCTGCTGTTGAGCACCAATAGCAGCGCCACCACCCTCGTCCGGCCTCAGTCGGAATACAGTTCACTTAGGCATCAGAATGCTGTGCCTTTGCCTACCTTTGTTGGCGTCGGCTTCGACGTGCTTCGGGTGGAGCTGGAACCGCTTAAGATGGCCCTGAACGTCGCTGATCAGACACACATCCAAAAATATGGCCGACCGTTGTGGATCTCGTTGGTCGAAGGCAACTTCTGGCCCACGGCCATGACCAAGCTGATGGGCACGGGCACTTTTGTTCGTGCTAAGCCCACGATCTGCTTCAACGTCCTCGCCTCGCGTCTTGCCCTGCGATACGTTCCCACCCGAGGCGCCGACAACAGTCTGTTTGGGGAACAGGCCACGTTTGCACGCAACGCGGTCGATCGACACATGCGCATCCTCGACAGCGTGGATAGCGATGCCGTTCTCCACATCAGCTCGCCTTCGGAGCCTGTGCTTGCCATCGCCGCGTCGCTTGCCATGATGCCCACGCCCACACAGAATCTCGCCGATACCCCCGTTCCGCTTCAGAAGGCCGCCAACCGCTATGGCTCGATACTGGAGACCGTCAAGAGCATGTGTCTTGCCTCTGCGGATATCGACATTCTCAAGGGCGTCCGTGGCGAGCTGATGGCGCGCCTTTTGTTCATGACCGCCTGGGATGCGGCCAAAGTCAAAGAGCCTGGCTTTCAAACAAGCGAAAACTTGGCTTGGAAGGCTCAGTTGCTTTTGCAGCCCGTTGCGTTGGAGTCGATCTTGGACGGGCTGGTCCAGCTAGACCAAGCAAGCGTCAACGCGGTGCACAGTCAGATCGAACGCGTCTGCTCTCGCGTCCGAGATGGATCTCCTGCCGATGCCGACGTGCACGCCTGGACGCATTTTACACACTTTGACATCCTCGAGGTCAAGGTGCAACAGGTCTCGCCCGAATATCTGTGGTACTGTTGGAAGCGGGGTGTGGCGATCCAGATGGCGCATCCTCAGCATGGCGTCGATGGCATCATCCCCGTCTTTGTCGGCGACATCCGTCAACGTTTTGACGAGGGTGCGGGATGGGAAACGGCCACTGGGCTCAGTGACCGCCACGCCAGCGAGGCGCAGGCTGCTCGTCAGATGACGTACATAGCCTGGGAAGCCAAAAATCGTCGGATCACTTCTCCTGGCAAGGCGGATGAAGCTGCCAAGAGAGCTGCACACGCTGGACCGAGGCTCAGGTACGAGCAAGGAGCCGAAGCAGCGCTGACTGACCGCGGCATCCTGACGGTGCTTGCCGACATGGGTGCAAGAGATCAACCAGCCAGGGTGAAAAGGATTGACGAGACCGAGTCGGTGCAGTTGTGGTTACGAGGCATCGGCGGACCGACCAACTACCCGTGTCTCGATACGCTCGGGATCCGCAACGTCGTTGTTGACTTCCTCAGCACTGTGGCCAACCGTGTGGACTACGAGGTCTACAATCGGATCCCTGACCCCATGGACTTGAACTCGGCCACAAACGCCGGCGACGATGACCAAGAAGTTTTGTCAGCTACGATTCAGCCACACGAGGAACACGGACAAGGCTCGTCGCCAGATGAACCAATGGAGATTTGACTGGCTGAGCAAGCGCACGTGGGTTTATTTCGCGTGCGCTATCTACACCAGTTGGGTTTGGTGGGTGAGCCGACATAGTCTTCGTTCCAAAAGTCTCAAAGTCCCATTCCCAAGATCTCAAGACCCATTCTCAAGTGTCGGTTCCCATGTCGCAATCAAAATAGTTGAATTTCTCCAACATTTCACGACCTCTATTTCCACCATCTTTTCGTCCGCCCATTATTCTCTCTTTACACCTTTATTGCCCCTTTTCTCGTTAAGACCCACTCTACTTCATTAGGAGACACGCAGTCCACAGTGTCTTGCCAGCTGGCAGGTACATATATATATTACTTTGTCGTGCCATGTACTTAGCTCTTGACTACGATCGCAATTCTAGCTGCTTTCGCCTGCCGTACGTTCTCAACAAAAATTAGGGGGTTTCAGTTGCAAACGGATTTTTGAAAATTCTGTATTTTCAAAGTTACGTGTTTTTGAAAGTGCAAAAATCTTATGTAAGCTCTGCCAAAAAAGAAAACTCATGGATTTTCAAAGCTACGGTCACAGAGCTTGTCATGCTACCATCGCATTTTTGTCTTTTGGAACTTTTCTGCATTTTCAGGTCACATGTTGCTTCCACACCTCAACTTTTGGTGTCTTCACACTCATCAACTCCATCCATCTTGTTCATCATCTCAAGTTCCTTCGCTCTTGCTTGACACCCTCTGCACATGGTCAGATATGGTCAAAGCTCCATCTGACAACAGCAGACAGGCCTGGCCAAACCTTGAATCACAGCCAGGCCTGGGAGAAACCTTGTTGGACCAAAACTCTGGTTTGCTCATCGACTCTCCCCCAAACAACCTGCTGGACTCAGCCTCAACTAACCCACTTGTTGACCCCAAAGCAATGAATCAGGATGGAGTATGTCTTCTGCTTGCTCATTCCACTACCATGAGCTCTGATCAGCCTTCTGCAACAACCACCACCTCTGATACTCAACCCAGCTCGTCAGACCCTTCATCCAGCATCACCATGGCCTCAAGTACTTGCAACCCTTCCAATCATTGCCAGACTTCTTCTCGATGAGGTCATTCCTCATCCACTGCAAGTCAAGGCAGCAGTGCTCAGGCTCAAGAATCCTCAAAGTACTTCAATTGGTCTGATGATGACATTGTCCATCTGGTCCAGACTCTCTACAACAACAGCTACTACCAGTGATCATTGCTACCTGGTTGCCTGACTCAGAGCAAAGAGCAAGGGCTCAAAACGAGCAAGGAGGTCATGTGCCACCAGCTGTTCTTGGAGGTGTTTCCTTTCAACACCTCAGTGAAAGGGCCTGGTCAGATCAAGACTAAGATCCACTGGCTCATCGATCGATATAATGATCTTGCCAAGTCACTCTCTCAGACTGGTTCCAGCATTCTTCTCAAGGACATGCAACCCAATCACTCTGTAAGTCATGTTGTGGCAGAGTCATGTCGGTTTGATAGCATACTAATGACACACTTGCACATTGCAAGCATTCTCATCTCAACATACAGGACTATGCAACTCACATGGCAATTGCTCATTCCTATCCCTGGTTTGAGCAGTTCCACAAGATGATGTGTAGCCACAATGCTACAGGCCCAGCAGTGCTGGTCCACAGCAGCCCCTATGATCCTGAGCCTGGGCCTTCACAGAGCTCATCACAGTCTCTTGTTCCCATGGATGAGTCCAAAGATGAGAACAACTTGCCTCCACCCAGCACCAAGGATGACCACAGCTACCCTCAGTGCAGTGCAATCCCCTCCCTCCTCACCATTTCTGAATCTTTGCAGTCTGACCCTCTCACAGCCAGGGTCATTACTTCTCCCACTGCAGCTCAGCCTGAGGATCTCTTCACCCCTCATCACCCTCACCCCAACTCTTTTGTGGCTGGTGTTTCCCCTGCGAGTACACAGTTATGCCAATCCACCAGCTCTGCATTTGGAACTGATGCTGATGGAGACAATGATGCTGAAGTAGCCCCTCAAAGTTCAAGCACTGGATCTCCAAAGAGAGCTTGCTCTTCCCAAAAGAGCATGTGCGATGAACTGTCTGAGCTTGTGCATGCTTGCACAGCTGAAACATTGGAAGCATGCATCAGGGTCAAAGAACACCAAACCAGGCAGGAGCAGATGCACCTTGAGTTCCAGCACAAGGAGAACCTGAGGCAGGAATGTGAATGCAGGGATGAGCACCAGTCCTGGTTCTGTTTCCTTGAGCAGATCTCAGGTGTCAGCTCAAGCAGTCACCAGCCAGCCATTGACTTTGATGTGCTGGCTAACAGCATCGCTACCATGGGCAGTACACAGAATGAGGATGGTCAGCACAAACATGAGGTTTGATGCTGACACCAAGCAAGTGTTCCAAGTCTCATCATCTTGCTCCATTTCCCCTGATACCCTTCCAATCAATGTCACCTCTGCTCCATACTCATAGTGTACTTCAATTGAACCATGCTTTGCAATCTTGCTTGGACCAAACGTTTGTGCTATATACTGGTTGAAGTTGGTGCACATGTCTTTACTGAGTTCTGAGGCAGCAGCTGTTCAAGCATGTTGCTGATCTACTTTCCTTTTTTTTCCTCCATCCACCACACTATGTGCTCTCTCTTGTTGTTCTCTTCCACCACAGCTCTCCGTTTCTTGCTATCTTCACTGCTTCACCATGGTTCATACCTCATATAAGCAGGCTCTACTTGATGAGATCAAAACCGCAATCAAATATGCTATCATTCTCAAAATGATGATAGAGCATCACTTTGCATGTGACAACAATTCATGCCATCCAGATGATGACTTGGATGATGACTATAATGATGATGAATTCAACTACACCATCTCGAGAGCACTCATAAAGGCCCACAGCATCATCAGCAGGTCACAATATGCTCTGCTGTGCTCCCAGCTTCCATCATGACCTGAGATGCTCATCGACATCCTTGACTGATATGCTACAACAAATTGGAAGTTGTTTCATGGGCTGGTTTGCATGCCCTGGATTCTTTTGATGCCCTCTCTCATCATCTAGCCCAAACAACAGCCTTCGCCTCAATGCCAAACCTCAGACAGGTCCAACAGCAGGTTGCAGTGGGACTCTATCACTTGGGACAGTCAGGTAATGGAGGAGGAGTATGTGACATTGCATTCGCTTGTGGATGTAGCTGGGGTTTGGTACATGCTTGGACTGGGAAGACAATCCAGGGTCTTTACAAGCTGAACCATGAGGTAGTGACCTTTGTGACTGAAGACAAACACCAGAAAGCTTCGGCTTGGGTTGTTGGCAAGACTGGAGTCGAAGACTGGGGCCATGGTTGGCTGGTTGCTGATGGCACACACATCAACCTTGCTTGGAAGCCTGCCCTCAATGCTTGTGAACATTACTCTCACAAGGGCAGCTACTTGTTTAACATTGTGCTTGTATTCCTCCCACACTCACTCTGCATAGTGGAATCGGTTGTTGGGCATCCTGGGTCATATGATTCTCAATCAGTATTGCTGACAGGACACGGACTGACACACACCTGCAAGGGAAGAATGTGAATATCATATTGGATTGCCTAACTCTGAGAGAGTCACTTGCAAGCTCCCAGCTGTGGCCACTAGATGGTGAGCAGCGAACCGGTAGGTGTATCAGTTGCAAGCAAAGGCTGGAGGGCCTTGGAAGATGACTCCCAACAGAGACAAGGCAGAATCGAATCAGATGTCATGCCAAGCTGGGATGGTGAGGTCAAGCTGTCGGTTGGAGTGGACATACAAGGTGGCCTTGGTGGTGGCTGCATGGTCAGCTGCTGATTTGTCAATGTAATGCTGGAAACAGTCGCTATGCCAACATCCAAGCGCCTGGATGGTGCTGTCAGCGACACCATTGGAGGCAGCCCAAGTGGCAGCACCACACTGGAAGGAGTGGCTGGAGTAAGCAGATGGTGAGACTCCGCAATGCTGCAGGCACTGGTGAAGGGTGGAGATGAAAGCTGACCAGCTGAAGGGCTGGCAACCCTCAAGCAGAAAAAGAGGCTCTTCTGGTGAGCAGGACTTGCATATAGCAGCAAGCGCTGCAACAGCACAAGTGCTGCTTGACACTGCTGGTGCTGTGAGCATGATGCCCTGTTGGAAGGGGTCCATCTTGCTAGCTGGGATGGTGACAGAGGCATATGAGCCATCGCTGGAGACCAAGTCAATGGTGAGCATGTGGCTGGCTCCTTCCGCTTCCCAAGTGAGCTCACCAGCACACAAGAAGCAGGTGAAGGCGAGGCAGAAGGCAGCATGGAACATGCGACGATCATGCTGGGAAGCGCAGACATCAGGGAGGGCATGAACAAGGAGGTGGAGGAGTGGGAGCATAATTGGAAGCTTGGTGGTTGGGAGGGGGTCACCAAGAACATGCTTGAGTCCATGGATGACTCTGGCCAAGTGCTCAGCATCGAAAATGGCTGTGGCAAGGCCAAGATCGATGTGCCAGGACTTAAGCATGGCATGATCATGCTTGATGGTACCATATGACTTGCCTGAGGAGTGCTGGGTGGTGACCCATTTGATGAGGAGGACCTTGGAGGCAGGGAAGGGCTGGCAACCATGGGCTGTGGTGAAGGTGGCAAAGTCGGAGCAGACAGCACTGGAGCATGCACATGTGCTGCTGGCAAGGCCATTCCAGAGGAGGAAGCTGGCCAAGGTGGAGAGGCCAGTGGCATTGCTGAACGACATCAGGGGCTGGGAGCTGTGTTGGTGGTGAACAGCAGCAGGAAGTAGGCCTGTGGGAAATGTTGCTGGCTAAAGGAGAAATGATGTTGAGAAAGAGCATCAGCAAGGATGTTGTCTTCTGAGCTCACATGGACTGGGATGAGGTCGATGTGGAGCTGCAGACAGAGGGCAAAGATGGCACAGAATAACACTTGGGTCACCAGGTTGTGAATGGAGCCCTTCCAGAGGCCATACTTGATATTCTCATTGTCTGCATGCACAACAACATGGTGAGGGCCAGACCAAGTAGGCAAGAAGCAATGCAGAGCCTTGAGCACAGCGAGGGCTTCGAGGAAACAGATGTTCTTCTGGTGGTGTCAGCAAGACAGCTTGTGAGAGAGGACCGCTGTCGGATTGTCCATCATGCCAAGATGGGCTCTGATGTTGCACTTTGAGGCATCGGTCCATATGTGCTCGATGATGAGCAGCAATGGCTGGAGTAAGGAGATGCCATCCCAAGTGCTGAGGGTTGACATCCACCAACAGAGCTCATCCTGAGTGGCACAGCTGAGGCATCGTCCAAAGGGGGCTTTATAGTGAGCCTTGACCACATCATAGATGTGGTGCAAGAAAGCTCAACCATGAGGAGCAACATGTGTGAGGAACTGGAGGTGGCCTGCGACTTGCTGTAACTCAAGCAAGGAGGCACATCCTCGTTCCAGCAGATGTTGGCAGAGCTGAAGGGTGCAATGTCAGCGCTTGTTGGTGATGGAGGCTGTCTGCACCACTGAATCAAGCTCGATGCCAAGGATCTCAAGGTGGGTGGTGTTCCAGATTGTCTTCTTGCAACTAATCCTGAAACCCAGAGCCACTGCTGACACACTTAGTGCCTGCACCAGTGTGTTGGGGTTGGTGGTGCTGTCAGAGGCACCAAAAAAGTCATCAAGATAGTGTGAGATGGCCGAATGTGCTGCCAAGGGTGAGAGCAACTGCAAGGTGTAGGCTGATAGCCAGTGCAGAAACTCAGTGAAGAGATTGAAGAGAAATCACATCGTAAAAAGTTCGATTCTGTATGTGTCAGGCAGGGTGTCAGGCTGGTTGTGTGCCTCAAACCTCAGGCATGCCCTGAGCCCAAGACATTTACAGGTCATCTGCCTGTGTGAGGCAGCCAGCTCCCAAAAAAAAAAAAAATAAATCCAAAAAAGGAAATGAGAATTCTTACACATCTTTTTCCTTTCCTTTTTTGGCCTCCACCAGGGTTCGAACTCACACCCTTGCAGGCCCACTGCCCACACCCATACCCATACACACACACACACACACACACACATGAGCCTGTACACATAACCACTTGGGCACATGCTCTATTTTTATGTAACCTGGTTGTCATCCAAATATATACACTACCAAGTACTGCTGTCACTAGAATATGTAAAGTTAGTTAAAATCCGAACCAAAACTGGAAATCCCTGCCAAAAAAGAGCAAGAAAAACCGAATTTGCTCCTTCTGACTCAGGCAGCATCCAGACAGGTCACCTGCCTCACATTTTCTCAGGCAGCATCTAGACAGGCCACCTGCTTCATATTTCTCAGGCAGGTGCCCAGGCATATGGTCTGTATGTGCCTGCCTGGAAGTGGTAAGGCAGCCCCCCTGCCTGAAGGTTCTGCCTGAAAAACTGAGGCACACGAGCAGCCTGGGCCCTGCCTGATGCAAACAGAATCGAACTTTTTATGATGTGAATGGTGAGGAGTGGCCACCAAAGGTGAGTGTGCACTCCTGGTAGTAACGGTCATCGAAGTGGATGCCTAATCAACATCCTGCAAGTCACATGCCAAGCACACCAGAGACAAAGACAGGAGTATCATAAATAAATCAAATGGTTGCCTAACTCAAGGGAGTTGCTTACAGGCTCCCAGCCATGGCTGTAAGGGGCATGGCCAGTTGAGCGCTGCATGAAAGCAGGGCAAAATGTGTGTGAGACCATAAGACATGAAAAGGTGTGGAAAGGAGGAACTGAGGAGAGAGACAGGGAAAAAGGGGAAGGGAGGGCAAGAAAGAAATGACTGCCTATGGAGGCCAGTGAGTGATAAGATGATGGTTTGAGTGAATGAGTGAAGTAAGCTGTTTGTGAACAAAGACTGAGCTTTGTGTTGGAGTAGCTGGAAAGTACAGTTTACAGTTTATCACATGCTTGGTCACATGCCCTATACAGTCTGTTGAAAGCAACACCAGTGCCTGGTGTTAAACCATCAACATCCTGCAAGTCACATGCCAAGCACACCAGAGATGAAGGCAGGAGTATCATAACTAAATCAATTGGTTGCCTAACTCGAGGGAGTTGCTTATGGGCTCCCAGCCATGGCCACATGGTGTGTGAGCAGCATACCACATGGTGTGACAGTTGTGAGCTGAGGCTGGAGAGCTGCAGAAGATGATGCCAATCAAGACAGGCAACCACCAGGATCAGAAGTCATGCCAGGTGACTGTGTCAGGACAGAAAGAGCTGGAAGGGTGGGAGTACAAGGCTGCCTTGGTGGTGGCAGCCTGTTCAGCAGCTGAGCAGTTGACATATCAACAAAAGCAGTTGCTGTGCCACCTCCCAAGGCCCCTGATGGTGTCAGCATCCACACCATTGGAGGCAGCCCAGGTGGCAGCCCAGGTGGCAGCCCCATGGCAGAGGGAGTGGCCAGAGTAGGCTGAGGGTGAAACCTGGCACATCTCAAGGCAATGGCAGAGCATGGTGACAAAGGAGGCATGGTCAAAGGGACAGGCACCCTCAAGCACAAAGAGGGGCTCATGGGGGGCACGGTGCTGGCAGATGACATGGAGGGCTGCCACCACACAGGTGCTGAGCGTGACAGCAGGGGCTGTGTGCATGGCACCCTGCTGAAACAGGTCAGTCTTGCTTGCAGGAAGGGTGAGGGTCACATAGGAGTAGTCAGTGGCAAAGGAGATGGAGGAGACTGAGAGGGTGTTGGGGGCACCTTGCACTTCCCAAGTGAGCTCACCAGAGTGCAAGAAGCAAGTGAAGGTGAGGCAGAATGCTACCTGGAACATACATCGGTCATGTTGCGAGGGACAGACAGCTGGTAGGGCATGCACAACCTGACAGAGGAGGTGGAGCATGATGGGCAGCTTGGCGACAGGAAGGGGGTCACCAACAACACGCTTGAAGCCTTGCACAACTCGCTCAAGGTGATCAGAGTTGAAGGCTGAAGTCTGCAGCCCAAGGTCGATGTGCCAAGACTTGAGCAATGAGAGGTCATGCTTGAGGGTGTTGTACGTTTTTCCTGCTGCATGGTGATGAGCAACCCACTTGAAGAGCATGGTGGGTGTGGCAGGGAGTGGGCTGGCAAGGTGGAGAGTGTTGGTGACAAAGGAGGTGAACCCAGAGCACACAGTGACAGAGCATGCCCATGTGCTACTGGCAAGGCTGTTCCAGAGGAGGAAGGCAGCCCAGGACGAGAGGCCAGAGGTTTGTGAGAAGCTGGCTGGTGGTTGGGAGCCATGGTGCTGTTGAACTGCAGCAGGGAAAAGGCCAGTGGGAAGTGCTGCTGAACAAAAGTGAAACAGCAGTGAGAAAGTGCATCAGCAAGTACATTCGCCTTGGAGCTAACATGAAGAGGAACAAGG
The DNA here is from genome assembly GCA_928869825.1 of Ustilago lituana. Lineage (NCBI taxonomy): Eukaryota > Fungi > Basidiomycota > Ustilaginomycetes > Ustilaginales > Ustilaginaceae > Ustilago > Ustilago lituana. The sequence continues at coordinate 1,311,732 of CAKMYA010000002.1, forward strand.
TCGATATGCAAGTGCAGGCAGAGGGAGAAGATCTTGCAAAAGATCACCTGGGTCAATGGGTCATGGATGGAGCCCCAGCAAAGGCCATGCTCAATGTTTTTGTTGTCGACATGAACTACAACCTGATGAGGGCCAGACCAAAGGGGTGAGAAATGACGAAGAGCCTCTAAGACTGCAAGAGCTTCAAGGAAACAGATGTCCTTATGCTGATGGTGGTGGGCAAGCTCATGAGAGAAGACAGCTATTGGAGCTTCCATTGTGCCAAGGTGAGCTCCAATGCTGTGCTTGGATGCATCTGTCCATACATGTTCAATGAAGAGCAGGGAGGGTTGGAGCAAGGAGACACCATCCCAGGACCGGAGGGTGGAGACCCACCATAACAGCTCAGCCCAGGTCACCTTGCTGATATGGCAACCAAGGGGAGCTTTGGAATGGGCATGAACAAGCATCATAAAGCCAGCAGAGGAAAGCTCAGCCATGGGGGGCAATGCACATGACAAACTGAAGATGTCCAGCCACCTGTTGCATCTCAAGGAGGGAGGCACAGCCTCTATCAATGATGTGCTGATGCTGTTGATGCATAATAGAGGTGGTCTGGGCAACAGAGTCCAGCTCAAAGCCCAGGATCTTGAGCTGAGTCATATCCCAATTCGTCTTCTTATGACTGATGCAGAAGCTGAGTGCTGCAGCTGCCAGACTGAGCACTTGAATTGGCACAGCAGAATTGACAGAGGTGTCTGAGGCACTGAAGAAATCATCAAGGTAGTGGGAGACTGCAGAGTGGGCTGAAGTTGTTGGAGAGACTGACTGCAACACAAAGGTAGTGAGCCAGTGTAGAAACTCGGTGAAGATGTTGAACAGGAAAGGCGATGAGCACCCACCGAATGCCAGAGCACATTCCTGATAGTACTGCCCATTGAAGTAGATGCCCATGAGCCAGGCATTGGAGTTGGCAATGATGATGTGTTGGAAAGCATCCTCCAGGTCTGCCTTCCATAGAGAGGTGCCAGGATGCTCATGAACAAAGTCCATGATGGCATTGAGACTCTCATAACAGATACTGATGAAGGAGGAGTCAATGCCTGCATTGACAGAAGGCAATCAAGTGCCCAGCTTATGAGGATGGGAAAGGTGGTAAATGGTGCACCTCTTGTCGCTGTGAGGCTTGGGCACCACACCCACTGGGGAACAGATGAGATGAATGGTGAGGGGATCATGGACATGATGAAGATGGCCCTCTTGTAAGCGAGCCTCAATCTCACAATGTACATGACTGATATCATTGGAGGCCATGGGCAAGTTCACCACATCAAGATGTGTGGCATCCCATAGAGGACCAGAGTAGCCCAGCTTAATGCTGTGGCAGAGGGCACCATGCAGCTGGTAGGCAAAGGCATGGTCAGAATAGAGGTCAAGAAAGTGAGACCAATGCCTGAGGTTGAGCATGTCAACTGTGGCTGGGACATCAGAGGCATCGAAGATGGGAAGTTCACATGAGGTATTGGGCCTTGGCAAAGGGGGAGGGCCAGCTAGCAGAGAAAAGAGAAGGTCAGAGGCAAGGTCAGGTGCCATGTCGACGATGCCATTGGTGAGTGAGGGAAGAGGTGAATGCAGTGCTATTGGGAGCAGCATGGGCTTGGAGGATGCTATTCAGAGCAGCATGGGCTCAGGGGATGTGATTGGGAGCAGCATGGGCTCTCAAGATGCTATTCACAGTGGTGTGGGCTGGAGAGATGCTATTAGAGGTGGTGTGGGCTGTGGAGATGCTATTTGGAGCAGAGCAGGCTCATTGAATGCTGTTGTGGGTGGTGTGGGCCTAGGAGAAGCCATGAGGAGCGGTGTAGGTGTGCAGCGAGGCATTGCACCTGAGTGAGGTATACTCACCATGTTAAGATGCCTTCTTGAAGCTGGAGGAGGTGATGGTGGAGGCCTTGCTGTGAGAAGCGAAGCCCTGACAGGTGTGGAGCCCATGAGATCCTTGGCAATGGATACAGATATGTGGTCAAGAGCAGCCAGTGCAGCCTTGGCCTGAGTTGAACCATTGGCACAGCTCATTGGCACTATTGTTCCCAGCTGCACAAGTCGAGCTGGCAAGGTGCAAGGGGAAAGTCTGCATCAGGTGGGAGGAGGAACCACTGGGGTGATGGAAGCCTGAGGGGTGGAGGCTCAACTTGAGGAAGGGAAATAGGACATGACCACTTATTTGGGGGTCATAAGAGGGCCACTCGTGAACAGCTGAGGTGCTGAAACGCTGATGGCAGACTGCCAAGTGGTAATCAGTGACAGCACACCATGAGTAAAGATGGTCGAACTTGATAAGGTGCTCCAGATGTGAGAGGAGCGCCTTGTTGAGGTCCAGGCTGCTGGTAGCATGAACTCTGATGGTGATGTAAACCAACCAGACCTGGGCCAGAGTGGCGATGTTGGGTATAGCCTTAACAAAGGCAGAAGTGCATGACTTGGTCATGTCCTCCACCAAAGTGAGCTGTCCAGCTTCAAGCACAAAACCAGATGGATGGAGGGGCTCTCTGGAGACATGAGACTCTGGATTGCGAAGCTTGATGAGCTGTTCCAGTCAAAGCTGGTCATGTTCCATGAGGCTGACTACATTGGCAGGGGCTCAGGCGAAGCACCTAGAGATGGAAAGGGCTGACAACTCACCTGCAGGTGTAGAAGAAGGCCCAGCAGAAGTGAGCATCAACATCGCTGCTGGTGGTGCAGAGTGGGGAGGTGGCAGGGGTATGACCTGCATGGATGAGGGCAGAGGTGGTTGGGTGGGTGAAACTGGTGCAGGAGTGGGAGGAGCCTGTGCAGCTTGAATGGTGTTGAGCAGCTTGCAAAATTGACTGTCCAGATGTTGTTCGAGATGATCAAAGCAATGCTCAAGGCTCATAACTGATGATGCAGAGGCAAAGACACCAGGGTTGCAGGTGACACAGCCAGAGAGAGGAGAAGAGGTGGCAGGGGAGGGCGAGCATGAGCATGAGCAGTGGACAGGAGGAGTTCGCATGCTAGGGGAAGTGCGAGGCTTGGAGGGAGGGAGAGTGACCACAGGAGCTCCATGACAGCCAGCACAGGTCTTAGTGGGCCAGCCCCACATGCTGATGAAGTGAGCAGGCACCAGGGAGTGCTTACAGCACATGCAAGGGTTGTGCAGGGGAACCATAAGCCTCTCTGGAAGGCAAACTACAGTAGCAGCAAAGATGTATGTGGTGCTGAGAACAGCAATCCCAGAGAAGAGAGTCGACCAGCAACTGAAGAAATGGTGATATAGGATGTGCATTGCCCATCAAGACCAAGTCTTGACACTGCTGGGCAACAGTGATGGTGTTCACTGCAGAGTCAGCGGTGCTGTCACTGCTGGGACCAAGGCAGCAGGTCATGGGTTGTTGCACAAAGCAGACTGCATGCTGGCAGGTCTGTCACCGCACAAGGGTGTTCCTGGTGCATGAAGCCAGGGGCAAGATACCCCAGAAGAGGCCTGTTGGGCATGGTTTCATTACCATGCCAATCATGCTGAGCTGCCAGAAGGAAATGAAGGCAAGGTTGTGGGTGATCAACCCCATGATGGCTGCTATGGAGACTGGGGCACCACTCCCAGGATCATGGGTTGACAGTATTTGAGGTAGTGCACTAAGCCACCAGACTGTGTTGTCCTCGTGAGTCAGAGGACCTGCTGAGCACTCTGCCCTGGACCAAGGGGGGCATCGAACTGAGCACTATGCGAACAAGAGAGAGGGGAAGGTGGCAGGACCAAATGACCAGGCAAAGGGTGGAGAAACCAGACTGAGCCTTTTATGGTCACAGCTGGTTGAACTTGCCACCCTCGTTGGATGGTGACTGCAGAAAGGAGAGAGAAGGACTAAGAAAGGCTTGAGAGCTGAGAAAGCGAAGGACCGTGGGATGTCAAGAACAGGATAGACCTGGTGAGGTGCAGAGAGCCTGAAAGCTGGGAGGCATGAGCAAGCACAAAGTCTTGAGGCTGAGTGGTGCGAGCTGGTAACCAAGATGGATGTGGAAGAGAAAAAGGGGGAATGCCCAGATCTGCAGCCAGAGGGATCAAAGTCTTGAGGCCAGTGAGGCAGACTGCCAAAACAGTGGATAAAGGAAGGCCAAGTCTTGAGGAAGAGAGAGATGCATGAGCCATGAGAAGAAGAACTGCAGAGGCTGGGAACAAGGAGTCGATGAAGGTAGGGAGGGTGGAGAAGGAGGGGAAGGTGAGCAGCTAAAGCTGCTGAATGATGGGAAGAGAGAGGGAATGGTTGACCATGAACAGTCAAACAACTGAAGTGGTTGGACTGGAAAGAAGAGTGGAACTGGTGACAATGGTGATGATGGTAATGAGGCTGGGTGCAAGGCCAGCATGATCACAGATAATGAGCAGAAGTCAGCTCAAGAAAGAAATCGCTGCCTACAGAGGCCAGTGAGTGATAAGATGATGGTTTGAGTGAATGAGTGAAGTAAGCCATTTGTGAACAAAGACTGAGCTTTGTGTTGGAGTAGCTGGAATGTACAGTTTATAGTTTATCACATGCTTGGTCACATGCCCTATACAGTCTGTTGAAAGCAACACCAGTGCCTGGTGTTAAACCATGGTTGGTGGCAAGGTCAGATGACATTTCAACGATGCTGTTGGGGGTGATAAGGTCCAAAGAAGGGCCAGGTGCTGTTGGGAGCAGCACAGGCTGGGAGAGGAGCACTGTTGTGAGCTGTGTGGGCAGAGGAAGAGGTGCTGTTGGGGGTGGTGCAGGCAGAGGAAGAGGTGCAGTTGTGGGTGGTGTGGGCTGAGGAAGTGCTGTTGGGAGCAGCACAGGCTGCAGACATGAGAAGTCATCTGAGTGAGAAGCTGAACTCACCATGTCTCAGGAGGCCTTCTTAGGGTTCGAATTGCCAATGGGCTTGGTAGTAGAGGCAAAGCCTGTGCATTGAAGAAGGCTGTGAGGGCCTTTTCAGTGTAAGCAGACATGTGGATGTGTGCAACTGAGACAGGGGTGACTGGCATTGAAGCACTTGCAAGGGTCACCTAGAGTGTTGGTGCCAGCAGTGCATTGAGAGTGACTGAGTTTTAGAGATGACAGCATCTGGTGAGAGCTAGACACAGCATCAGAGCGAGAGCTGGGAAAGGTTGAAATAGATGGCTAGAAGGAGGGGATGAGAATCCAGCTATGACACTCAGCATCAGTCATAGCCCACTCGCTGACAGCACCTGTGCCAAAGCACTTCCTGCAGACTGCTAAGTGGTACTCTGTGACAGTGTGCCACATATATGTGCTGTTGAACTCAAGCAGGCACTCAAGGTGAGCCAAGAGGGCGCTGTTAAGTTCAAGGTCATGGGTGTGGTGAACTCAGATGTTGATGTAGGCCAGCCAAACCTGAGTGAGGGCAGTGATGTTTGGGAGCACCTTGATGAAGGAAGAGGTATGGCTCTCAGCTGTATCCTTGGTGAGAGTGAGATGTCCATCAGAGAGGACAAAGCCTGTGGGGTGAGTCGGTTCCTTAGAAATGTGTGACTCAGGGTTATGCAGCTTGACTAGATGTTCTGGCCGAAGTTGGTTGCAAGCAACAAGGTCAACAATCTCCAGGGGGATCCAGGGGAAGCAGCAAGAGGAGGAAAGAAGGGGTGACTCACCTGTGGTAATGGGAGGTTGACCAGCAGAGGGGAGTGCCAGCGCTGCTGCTGGGGGTGCCTGGGGTCCCAGCAGTGGAGGCAAGGCTTGTGATGATGGAGGCAAAGCCTGCGAAGGGGTCAGAGCTGGTGAAGGAGGAGGGGAACCTGCAATGCACAAATGGTGGTGAGCAGTTTGCTGAACTGACTGTCAAGATGTTCTTCCAGATGGCTAAACTGCTGCTTGACACGATGCTCCAGTGCTGTGACTGAGGATGCAGCAGTGAAGACACCAGTGGTGTGGTCAGTTCAGCCAGAGAGAGGTGAAGAGTGCATGAGTGGAGGCAAACAAGAGTGATGAGATGTCAGGGTGCAAATGCTTGAGGAGGGGATGTGAGGCTCCAGGGACAGGACTGTCACAGGTGTCTTTTTGTGGCAAGCCACACAGAGCTTGGTAGTGCAGCAGCAAACACCAACAAAATGAGAGGATGGGACTGAGTGCTTGCAATGCAGGCAAGTCTGGTGCCATGCCATTGAAGGGGAACTCTGGAGAGCATGTGTGATGGTGTGCCAGACTGATTGACACAGGATCACAGAGTGAAGTTGACTAGCAACAAAGAGAGGACTTTGGAGAGCTTGCGAGGGTTTGCCAGGCCCAGCGCAAGGTGCACAAAGCTGTCAACAGTGATGATGCACCATCTGTTTGCTGGGACCAAGTCTTGACATTGCTGAGCTATGTGATGATGGTGTTCACTGCAGATGTTGGCAGTGCTGTTGCTACTGGGGACCAGCCAGTAGATGAAACAACTGTGTTTGAGCACAGCATGCCTGTCAAGACCAATGTGTGTGCATTGATGGGCCCCAACGCTGGTCATTCACCACAGAGTTGGTGGTGCTGTCGCTGCTGGGAGCTAATCAGCAGATGAACCACTAAGAGTGAGAGAGCTTAGTGAGCCTGTTGAGAGTTCCCACTTCTTGATGCTGTTGGGCCCCAGCGGTGGTGAGACATGGCCTTCTTCATGCAAGCATACCAGAACACAGGGTAGCCACCACATGAGGGTGTTCCCAGGTCATCAGTGTTGGAGTATGTGGTACTCTGACAGTACATCTCACACTTGGATGCTTCACCATAGAAGCACACACCAACTGGTTGGTCCTTGAACCAACCAGCCATTTATGCACTCCTTTGGTTGGTTGTCACACCAACTGCCAAATCCTCACAATCATCGAAGGATATCCACTTTAGCCCACACACCAGACACATGGCATCCAACTTTCCCACTTATGCAACTCCTTGCATGCCCTTCCATCTGATGCAAGGAACAAATTAACACCACCAATGCCAAATATACATGATCAACCCATTGGTCCAGATCCAACTGAAGGATCACTCGATTCACCCAATGGGAATGCCTGGTTCAACACCAAGATGAAACTTTTCCTGTGACATACACACTCTGACATGACACACCACATGGTGGAAGTATGATTGGTTGAATGGAGACATCCCTTGGGCAACATTGCTCCCCAATGAAGGGACACAAACATTTGACAGTAGATACACTAACCATTGCACCAGGTCTCCACTCCCCCTTGAAGAGTATATAATGTACATACCAATCACACCCACCACTGAAATATCATCAAATCTTCATCTCACTCATGCATACTAAACACTCACCATTGCTTGGCCATACCAACTGACTGGTTCATGTATTTACAGTGACTCTCCCCTTCACTTCCAGCCTCTGTGCATTCAATCACTGGTGTTGATAAACAACTGATTGGTCTTGTGGTATTGTAACTCAGACTCTCAGTTGAATATCTTAGGATTTATGATGTGTTGCTCAAGATCGCAACTCAGGCATCATACATGGTTGATTTCACAGTCAACTGACTGGTGTCATACATCAACCTGCAGGTGTGCATGACTCACAATCGCACACCACTGCTCAATAAGAAGCCCTTTTGATGTTACACCTTCCATTAATCAGGCTGGGGGCAGGATACCTCCTGTGCAAGTGGGAGGCCTGCTGGACATGGTTTCATTACCATGTCAATCGTGTTGAGCTGCAAGGAGATGGAAGCAGCCCTTGGCAATCAACCTGCAGGTGCAGCTATGTCAGATCCCTGGGCACAACTCCAGAGATGGTGTGCTGGTGGTATCTGTCACAGCTTGCCAAGCCATGGGACCATGATACCCTCAAGTGTCATTGGGCCTGTTGCTTGAGAGCAAACCTTCCAGATCAAAGGGAAGGAGTGCACAAGATGGGTAGCAGTCACAGGGGAGGGGGAGGGAGAGGATTGTCAGCATCACAGAGCAGATGTCAATGCAGGAGGGGAAGATCGAAGGCAGGAAGAGCCAATGACAACAAAGAAAGGGAAGGGTTCAAGATGAACTGGGAAGTCCAGAGATCAAGGAAAAAAGGTGAGGCCAGCACAGATGAGTAGTGTGATGTGGATGGAGTCGAGGGAGCATTCGAACCCAGGCAGTGAGCAAAGCAAGGTCAACGACCCAGAGAGAGAGGAAGGGTGTGCTCAAGCCAAGACAGTGAGCAGGTCTTGAAAGGTGTGAAAGAGGATGAGCAATGTGTGAGGAGGCAGTCCATGAAGAGGGGGGCATTTGGTGACAGCTCGATGAGAGGCTGTATCGCAGAGGCTGGAGGGAGTGCAGGCTGAAGGAGGCTCAGTGCGAAGGAGACAAAATGGTAACAACAGTGATGAAGGTCAGAATGGTCAAAGAGATCAACCAAGTGAATGCAGTGCTGCTGAAGTGCAGAGAATAAAAACAAATCAAGCAAAGGAAAAATGCTGCCTGTTGAGGTCAGCATGTGTTGAGGTGATGGTTTGGAGAGAGAGTGAGAATGAGCTGGATGGTGACAAAGACTGAGCTTTGTGACTGAGAAGTTGAATTATAGTTTAACATGTGACTGGTCACATGTGAAATGTGTGCTTGGTCACACAAACCAACACAGCCCATTGAAGCAATGCAAGTACCTCGCATTATATCATCAACACCAGTGATTGAATGTGCAGAGGCTGGAAGTGAAGGGGAGAGTCACTGTAAATACATGAACCAGTCAGTTGGTATGGCCAAGCAATGGTGAGTGTTTAGTATGCATGAGTGAGATGAAGATTTGATGATATTTCAGTGGTGGGTGTGATTGGTATGTACATTATATACTCTTCAAGGGGGAGTGGAGACCTGGTGCAATGGTTAGTGTATCTACTGTCAAATGTTTGTGTCCCTTCATTGGGGAGCAATGTTGCCCAAGGGATGTCTCCATTCAACCAATCATACTTCCACCATGTGGTGTGTCATGTCAGAGTGTGTATGTCACAGGAAAAGTTTCATCTTGGTGTTGAACCAGGCATTCCCATTGGGTGAATCGAGTGATCCTTCAGTTGGATCTGGACCAATGGGTTGATCATGTATATTTGGCATTGGTGGTGTTAATTTGTTCCTTGCATCAGATGGAAGGGCATGCAAGGAGTTGCGTAAGTGGGAAAGTTGGATGCCATGTGTCTGGTGTGTGGGCTAAAGTGGATATCCTTCGATGATTGTGAGGATTTGGCAGTTGGTGTGGCAGCCAACCAAAGGGGTACATAAATGGCCAGTTGGTTCAAGGACCAACCAGTTGGTGTGTGCTTCCATGGTGAAGCATCTGAGTGTGAGATGAACTGTCAGAGTACTGTGTACTCCAACATGGAAATGAAAGAGAAGGCCACCCCAATACTCGTTCAAGATCTCAGCTTGGTGATTCAATTGGCCCCAACAGTGAATGTGACAATCAACCAGCTGATATGAATATCAATCAGCAAATCCCCACAATCAATGAGGTTCGCTGAGAACCAATCACAATTACAATGTCCAATGAAGGGATCCCATATTCCAGCCAGTGGCTACCCAAGCTTGTGCAAGCTCAGGACTATTACCACTGGAAGGATGAATGCATCGACATATTGATGCAAAAAGGCACCAAGATTTATGGAATCATCAGAGGGACAATTCCTGAACTGTTGCAAATGGACCCAACCTATGGGGACTGGCTTAATGCCAACTTTACAGCATGCAGTATGCTACAAAGCTGCTTGTCAAACAATATCAAGCACATGATCAACAACCTTAAAAATGCCCATGAGATCTGGAAGACTCTCAAGGACTGTTTTGTGAAATCTTTGTGATGGCAACTAGAAGAAATGAAGGTGGAGCTCAACAGCCTCCACCAAGACCAATGATCAATTGATGGATTCATCAGAAGCATCAATGAGTTAGTGGACCATCTGATGCTCACAGGAACTGTTGTAACCTTCAGTGAGAAGTACAACATCCTGATCAAAGGCCTTCATAGGGAGTATGAGAACATCTCCTCCCAAATCCAGGAAACCTACTGTATGAGGCAAGAGACCAACCAAATGGTCATTCATCACATCAGTGATATGACTGAATGCTATGCAGTTGAGCAAGAGATCATCAATGAGAAAGTGGAGTTTGACTCCATCGTCATGTGGCTGCACAGTGAAGAATTGTGATTGGGACTCAACTCCCACAGCTTGCACCAGCAAACCAGGCAGAATGCATCAGCCTACTTTGCTGGGCAGGAAACCAGCCACAGGAAGCAGAACACCAACTGGGGGACTAATGGATCCAAGAGCGGAACCCCCATTGAACAAATTACCTGCTTCAACTGTCAAGAAAAGGGCCACTATGTGAATAAGTGCCCAAAACTGAAATTTCAATTGGTTGGTAATGGTACCAACCATCAAAACTCGAATTCCAATCATCAAGTCCCAAACTCCAAGGAATCAAGTGTAAATTCCACCAGTGAATCAGCACCCCTCCACAACTCTATGTGGCTGATGGACTTGGGTGCTAGTTGCCACATCTGCTGCAACAAGGCCCTGTTCACAGAGCTCTGCATGGGCATCTCGATGGCCCCCATTTGGGTTGCAAATGAAGTACTGGTCAAAATCAAGGGACTGGGTATGGTGCATATGGATGTCAATGTTGGGAATGGGAAAACCAATCAGGTGACCCTCTCAAACATTGCATACATCCCATCATTTGGCATAAATCTCCTGTCCACCAGCTTGATGTGCAAGAAGGTGAACATCATCATTAAGGAGAATGAAACCATAGCCCAGATGGCTGATGGTCAGGTTACCTGCAGAGGTGTCCACATAGGTCCATTGACATATGTTGACCAAGTTGGAATCAATTTTGCAGGCATCACTGCAGACCGCAGTGCCAGCCAGGTGAACTGGCACATACAGCTGGGCCATCCAGGCCAACAGCAATTGGAGGAAATTGTCAAAGCAGTCCCAGATGCTGTGATTGATGTCTGCAAGTCATTGATGAAGTGTGAAACTTGCCAGTTGGGTAAGCCCACAAGCAGGCATTCAAACATCAATCAACTGGTGCTACAAAACCCCTGGAGCTTATCCACACCAATGTGGTGGGCCCAATGCCTGATGAGACTCCACAGGGATACTGCTTTGTGGTGACATTCATCAATGACTACACTTGTTATACCATGGTTTACCTTCTGTCCCAGAAGAGTGAGGTCTACAACTATCTCCAGGAGTATAAGACCACCATGGAGAAGCAGATGGATCAAATGATGAAGCACTTGAGATCAGACAATGGTGGCGAATACATTAGTTGTGAGCTCAGTGCCTTCCTCAAAGAACATGGGATCATCCATGAGCACACCACTCCATACACTCTGGAGCAGAATGGTGTCACAGAATGCATGAATCGGACACTCTTCAACATTGTCTGTTGCATTATGATCCAATCGAAGGCTCTGAACACCATGTGGGGTGACACATTGCTCCATGCAGTGTACCTTAACAATCGTCTGCTGACAAAAGGAATTGGGATGGAAATGCCATACCAATCACTGCATCACAGACCAGTTGATTTGTTGATGAACAAAACGTTTGGGTGTGCTGCCTTTGCACACATCCCTGCCAAATGATGCAACAAGCTCAACCCAAGAGCTGTGCCTTGCATTTACCTTGGTGTCACAGCAGGCACCAAAGCATTCAAGCTCTATGATCTGATGATTGGTAAATATCTTACCATGATGCACTCAACATTCGATGAAGGATCTTTCCCATTTACAGAGGGATTTAAAGATCCACCTGATTTTCCTGAATTTGACACATGGGAGTCACCATCTGTTGATGCAACTTATACTCCCCACAAGTCCTGTCCACCAGATGGTTGGTGCGACAGATGCAGCACCACATCCCAATGATGCTGCTGCCAAAGGGCCAAACCTCGATGCATGGCCCTACCTCATGCCTGAGCAATGGGTGGCTGGACTAGCCATGCCACCCATATTGCCCCCTGGTTCACCACACCCACAAGCATGTGCTGTGGTAGACTTCATCACAGCATGTGAGGATCCCCTGGTTGATGTCAACATCAATGATCTGGTGGGCCTACTTGATGACAAACTGTGCACCATTAACCAGGCAGTGAAACATGCTGATTGGTCTCTTTGGAAGGAAGCCATCAACAAAGAGCTTCTCTCCCACAAGGACAACAACACCTGGATGTTGGTCAAGCCACCTCCAGGCATGAACATCATTGGTAGCTGATGGGTCTTCAAGATCAAATGCAAAGGTGATGGCTCCATCAACAAATATAAGGCTCACCTGGTGGCACAAGGTTTTGCTCAGAAGCATGGTATTGACTATGATGAAACCTTCGCACCAGTTGTAAAAATGGCAACACTTCAGTTGCTTATGATCCTCAGCCTTTATGTTGGATGGAACACCTACCAAATGGATGTCATGACAGCTTACCTCAATGATGAGATCAACAAGGACCTTTACATGTGACCACCCCCGATGCCACCAAGCAATGATGCTGGCAACAACCGATTGGTCTGCAAGCTCAACAAGTCCCTTTATGGCCTCAAGCAAGCTGGCCAGACTTGGTATCACAAGGCAGACTCTACCCTCCATTCCATAGGGTTCAAGCAGAGCAGTCACAACTCCACACTTTATTTCCAACATCAATCGGTTGATGGGCACAATTTTCTGCTGGTCCTCACACTTTATGTGGATGACATCCTCATTTTCGCTTGAAACAAGAGATCCACCAATGGAGTCATGGCACAACTTCGCCAGCACTTCAAGATGACTGGTGGCAAACCTCTGGATTACATCCTCAGTATCCAAGTTCACCAATCACCTGGTGTCATTCATTTGAGTCAAGCCAGCTACATCCAGCGCTTGCTTCTCACTTATGGACTTGATTCAGCAAACAATGTCCATATGCCTCTCAACCCAAGCACTGATCTCTCCACCAGCAAGCTGCTCCTCCTGACAGAGCATTCCACACATTGCAGCATTGTTGGTCAGATCCTCTATATCGCCATGTGCACACATCCTGATATCAGTTTCACTGTTCAGAAACTCAGTTGTGAGTTAGCAAAACCACATGCAAATGCAATGATCCAAGCAAAGCATCTTCTGCATTACCTGAAGGGTACCAACACCCACAGGTTGGTTTATCGCTCCCCTGATGTGTCCTTGACTCCACTGATGGAGCTTGACTTTGGCCAATTGTTCCAGACATTCACCAATGCAGATCACACAGGGGACACATCAACATTGCGATCCACATCAGGAATCATCAACACTGTACAGTCCATGCCATACAGCTGGGTCTCAAAACTCCAGTCAATCATCACTGACTCGACCATGTACACTGAGTACATTGCAATGGCCAAAGCTGCAAAGGAGGTTATCTGGACTCGTTGGTTGGTGGCTGAACCCAGCCTTAAAGTTGACCAACCAACAGAGCTCATGGTCGACAACCATGCAGCCATCAAATTAGTGAAGGAACCCAAGTTCCACAATAGGACCAAGCACTTCCACCTCAAGTATCACATCATGAGGGAGTATCAAACCAACAGTGTCCTCATCATCCAATCAATCTCCATGAATTGTCAGCTCACAGACATGCTGACCAAGGCACTTGAAAAGGGCAAGGCACAAGCAAATCGAGAAGTGCTATGAGTGCTCCCCTACCAACTGACAAATCTTCAACATCAATCAATTAACCTCAAGGATCAGGTGGTGAGCCCCAAGATCACAGCATAAACCTCAAGACCCAATGAACAAGATTCCCACCAACCAGCAAGAAAAAGGATCAACTGATTGACCTTCGCACCAATCAATGCATCAAGAAAAACCATCGAAAAATCGCAATACCCACAAAAGGACAAAAACAAGATATTGGACATGTCAAAAAAAAAAAACTTCATCACAAAAGGATAAGATCAACCAATTGATCTCAAAATCCACTGAATAATCAAGATATGCACCTCAAACCACCAAGATACTCCATCAATATCACATTGCACAGACATCACATCTGAAATGAAGAACAAAGCTAAGAGACCATGACTGTGCAAGCACCACCACAGGATCGCAGGACCAACTGATTGGTCCCCAACATCAACCACTAAGCTCACTAGAGTGCACAACAAAGGGCAAGACTCTACAAAGACCCCTACAACTCAGTGAACAAGGCCTCAAGAATCTGCACAAAGGAGAGTGCAAGATCCTTCCTCTCCACCACCAAGAGCATCCAAGACATCAAGAATGGCCATAACAAAGAAGGCCCTGTGACAGCAACAATGATGCAAGGTGGCTGTGCAATGAGCAGCTCAATGAGCTGCTCAAGCCTCCACTGACAATGCTGCAACAGCAGAGACCTCCAGTGAGCTCTCTGATGAGGACATCGAGATGCTGCCCTCTGCTGATGCCACCCCCACAATCAATGCCCAGCCCTCTGTTGAGAACAACATGGCTGTGGACCCCTCCCTGACAGCACCAGGCTCCCCAAGCCTGGTGTCTCCATGCATTGCAGCCTCTGCCACCAATGGTGAGGCCAACCCATAAAGCACTGCACCAAGCTCTCCAGAGCCAGCACCTCTCCCTCCTCTGGCCTTCACACCCTCTGGTGAGGCCTCCACCCTTCCCACAGCTGGCACAAGTGCTGCCACCCCCTCTTCGACAGCCTCCACCCTCCCTGGCAAGGCCATGGCTTCATCTGTGGTTGGCATGGATGCCACTGCTATCCCCTGGGGCTCTGTCAGCATTGACATCCCCATCGATCTGGACTTGGAGGAGGCAGTGGCAAGCATGCCCCTCCTTGACATTGAGCTCCCCTCAATGGAGGGTTGAGCGCATCCCTCTGCTGAGCCCACCAGGGCCAGCACCCCTCCAGCTGCACCTACCGAGGCCAGCTCCCCTTCCTCTGCTGCACCAACTGAGGCCAGCACTCCCTCTGCTGCACTGTCCGAGGCCAGCAACTCTGACACCATGTTCCTGGCTGTTGGAGATGAGCAGACCATCAACAAGGATGCCAATGGTGAGACTGATGATGAGGCTGGTCCATCTGACCACCCACCATCTCCTTCCCCCCTTCCTCACATGAGCAGCTCATGTGCTCTTAGCCTCATCGAGAGGAAGAGTGAGCTCACCCTCAACCAGCCACACAAAGAGGGGAAGTTTGCCTCCCCCAGGCAACCCACAGAGGTCCAACCTCCAGGTGGTTGCACATGATGGCCCCTGGGCCTGGACTACACTTGGTCTGGCCTGATGAATGAGAAGAGGCCATTGGGTGACCAATGCTGCTTCATTGTCCCTGCCAGTGAGGTGCAATACCAAATGATGCACTTCCCAGCAGTAGGGGAACACATACACCCTGGCTCCATGGTCACCAACCCTGACTGCACCACTTGCAGAGCATGAAACAAGGTCTGCACCTTTGGTGCAGGTCTCAGAAAGGACAGCCAAAGCCTGCACAACCCAACCAAAGGCTCATGTGATCTATGCATGATCACAATGAAGACATGCCATGGCCTCAGGTACACTGGAAAATGAAACTGCTGCACCAGGGTGGCCAAGGAGCTCAACAACAAGCTCAACAATATCATCAAGGTGTGTGGCCTGGCCATCTGCACCCACTTGAGCATCCCACAGCAACCCAACCTGGTGGAATACATGCTGACAGAGATTGTCAAGCTCACGAAGTGAGCACAAGAGCTCACTGACAAGCTCAAGGGAACCAAGAAGACTCCCAGCACCAATGAGCCTGGCCCCTCCATCTAGGTTTTCACTCATTTAGGTAATGTTCACTTTCATTCGCTACTTTGTGTGTGCCATCTGTGGTGTGAGTGCTCGATGTGGGGGACTGTTGGAGTACATGGTACTCTGACAGTTCATCTCACACTTGGATGCTTCACCATGGAAGCACACACCAACCAGTTGGTCCTCAAACCAACTGGCCATTTATGCACCCTTTTGGTTGGCTGTCACACCAACTGCCAAATCCTCACAACCATCAAGGGATATCCACTTTAGCCCACATGCCAGGTGCATGGCACCCAACTTTCCCACTTATGCAACTCCTTGCATGCCCTTGCATCTGATGCAAGGAATGAATTAATGCCACCAATGCTGAATATACATGATCAAACCATTGGTCCAGATCCAACTGAAGGATCACTTGATTCACCCAATGGGAATGCCTGGTTCAACACCAAGATGAAACTTTTCCTGTGACATACACACTCTGACATGACACACCACATGGTGGAAGTATGATTGGTTGGATGGAGACATGCCTTGGGCAACATCGCTTCCCAATGAAGGGACACAAACATTTGACAGTAGATACACTAACCATTGCACCAAGTCTCCATTCCCCCTCAAAGCATATATAATGTACATACCAATCACACCCACCACTGAAATATCATCGAATCTTCATCTTACTCATGCATACTAAACACTCACCATTGCTTGGCCATACCAACTGACTGGTTCATGTATTTGCAGCGACTCTTCCTTTTGCTTCCAGCCTCTGCACATTCAATCACTGGTGTTGATTAACAACTGATTGGTCTTGTGGTATCATAACTCAGACTCTTGGTTGAATATCTTAGGATTTACAATGCATTGCTCAAGATCACAACTCAGGCATTGTACATGGTTGATCTCACAGTCAACCAACTGGTGTCATACATCAACTGATGGGTGTGCATGACTCATGATCACACACCACTGCTCAATAAGAAGCCCATTTCGACATTACACCTTCCATTAGGTTATGAGCCCAAACATCTCTGGAAATGAAAGAGAAGGCTGCCCCAATACTCGTTCAAGATCTCAGCTTGGTGATTCGATTGGCCCCAACAGAGTGTGTATATGTCATAGGAAGTTTTCATCTTGGTGTTGAACCAAGTGTTCTCATTGGGTGAGTTGAGTGATCCTTCAGTTGGATCTGGACCAATGGGTTGGTCCTGTGTATTCAGCATTGGTGGCATTAATTCATTCCTTGCATCAGATGCAAGGGCATGCAAGGAGTTGTGTGAGTGGGAAAATTGGGTGCCACGCATCTGGCATGTGGACTTAAAGGTGTATATCCTCTGACAATTGTGAGGATTCAGCAGTTGGTGTGACAGCCAACCAAAGGGGCATGTAAATGGCCAGTTGGTTCAAGGACCAACTGGTTGGTGTGTGCTTCCATGGTGAAGCATCCGAGTGTGAGATGAACTGTCAGAGTACTGTGTACTCCAACAAATCTCAGTTTCATTGCTGGTCACAAATGTAGAACAAGCTTGCTTGCCATCACGAAAAGTACTACCATCAGAATTTCAAACTTGGAAAATCGTTCCTGTACTACAGACATTTCCGTACTACATGAATTATGTTACATATGAAAGTCACAATTTTGGGAATTGACACTTGAGAATGGGTCTTGAGATCTTGGGAATGGGACTTTGAGACTTTTGGAACGAAGACTATGTTGGCTCACCCACCAAACCCAACTGGTGTACAGTATGTGTCATTCAGTTTTTAAAAAAATGTCAGATAGTGCAAATTTGACTCATGCTTCTTCACCACCATCATCCACAAGAATCACCATAGAGTCATCAAATCTTGCTCAAACACCACCTTACAGGATGCCATCAGAAACCCCTGGACACAAGCTACTCACTGATGCTCAGAAAACTGCATGCTTATCATTCAGAACAGCTGGATGGAAGCTCCCAAAGATTGCAAGGCATCTGGACCTCAACTATCACACTATATATCAGTTTTTCAAGCGCTATGATGCCTCTGGCAGCAAGGAGAATGCCTACCACACTCATGGGAACCCAAAGTACAGCCCTCAAGCTATCAGGAACATGGTCAGGAGCACTCAGAGGATGCACAGAACAGGAGGACACCACTCAGGGAGATAGGCAAGCAAAATGGGGGTATGTCAACTAGCACAGTGGGGAGACAGCTCAGGAAGGCTGGGATCAACTGTTACAAAGCCACCAGAGCTCCCCTGCTCTCCCCTGCTAACAAAGCCAAGAGACTGCAGTTTGCTATGGAGCACAGGAACTGGACACTGGAGGATTGGAAGAAGGTGCTTTGGACAGATGAATCTGCAGTGGAGAAACAGGACAGAAGGCACAGGCATTTGCTTAGGAGACCACAGGAAAAGTATCATCAGGCATGCATTCAGCTTACCACCAGGTCAGGGACAGTCAAAGTGATGGTTTGGGGTAGCTTCATGGGCTTGCAAAAGGTCCCCTGGTCAGGATGCCAGCTGGGAGGATTGACAGCAAGGTATTCATGGATATCATGGAGCAGGAGGTCTTTTGTTGGTTCAAGGGACAGCCAGAGGATACTGTCTGGATGCAGGACAATGCTGCAATCCACAAGAGCACCTACAGTAAGCAGGGGTTTGCATTATATGACATTCAGACCATGTCATGGCCACCTCAGTCACCAGACCTCAATCCCATTGAGAATCTCTGGGCTTACCTCAAGCACAAGCTCCATCAAAGCTCCCCACACCTTTACCTGCTATCAGGAGGACCAGAAACAGTCAAAGATGCAATCTTCCAGGCTCTCCTTGAAGCATGGAACACTATAGAGGAGGATTACCTGTCAAAGCTCCTGGAGAGCATGCCTAGGAGGATGGAGGCTGTAATTCAGGCCAAAGGTGGCCAAACAAAGTACTGATTTGTAGTACATGCACCCCAGCATCCACAGAAAGCATCCCCAAGAGCATAGCAAAGGTTGTGTTGTGAAGTTTCTTTCAATGTTGATCTATGTTGACAGATATATGTGTCACAAAAAAAGCGATTTTCATTTTTTAAAAACTGAATGACATGTACTGTAGATAGCGCACGCGAAATAAACCCACGTGCGCTTGCTCAGCCAGTCAAATCTCCATTGGTTCATCTGGCGACGAGCCTTGTCCGTGTTCCTCGTGTGGCTGAATCGTAGCTGACAAAACTTCTTGGTCATCGTCGCCGGCGTTTGTGGCCGAGTTCAAGTCCATGGGGTCAGGGATCCGATTGTAGACCTCGTAGTCCACACGGTTGGCCACAGTGCTGAGGAAGTCAACAACGACGTTGCGGATCCCGAGCGTATCGAGACACGGGTAGTTGGTCGGTCCGCCGATGCCTCGTAACCACAACTGCACCGACTCGGTCTCGTCAATCCTTTTCACCCTGGCTGGTTGATCTCTTGCACCCATGTCGGCAAGCACCGTCAGGATGCCGCGGTCAGTCAGCGCTGCTTCGGCTCCTTGCTCGTACCTGAGCCTCGGTCCAGCGTGTGCAGCTCTCTTGGCAGCTTCATCCGCCTTGCCAGGAGAAGTGATCCGACGATTTTTGGCTTCCCAGGCTATGTACGTCATCTGACGAGCAGCCTGCGCCTCGCTGGCGTGGCGGTCACTGAGCCCAGTGGCCGTTTCCCATCCCGCACCCTCGTCAAAACGTTGACGGATGTCGCCGACAAAGACGGGGATGATGCCATCGACGCCATGCTGAGGATGCGCCATCTGGATCGCCACACCCCGCTTCCAACAGTACCACAGATATTCGGGCGAGACCTGTTGCACCTTGACCTCGAGGATGTCAAAGTGTGTAAAATGCGTCCAGGCGTGCACGTCGGCATCGGCAGGAGATCCATCTCGGACGCGAGAGCAGACGCGTTCGATCTGACTGTGCACCGCGTTGACGCTTGCTTGGTCTAGCTGGACCAGCCCGTCCAAGATCGACTCCAACGCAACGGGCTGCAAAAGCAACTGAGCCTTCCAAGCCAAGTTTTCGCTTGTTTGAAAGCCAGGCTCTTTGACTTTGGCCGCATCCCAGGCGGTCATGAACAAAAGGCGCGCCATCAGCTCGCCACGGACGCCCTTGAGAATGTCGATATCCGCAGAGGCAAGACACATGCTCTTGACGGTCTCCAGTATCGAGCCATAGCGGTTGGCGGCCTTCTGAAGCGGAACGGGGGTATCGGCGAGATTCTGTGTGGGCGTGGGCATCATGGCAAGCGACGCGGCGATGGCAAGCACAGGCTCCGAAGGCGAGCTGATGTGGAGAACGGCATCGCTATCCACGCTGTCGAGGATGCGCATGTGTCGATCGACCGCGTTGCGTGCAAACGTGGCCTGTTCCCCAAACAGACTGTTGTCGGCGCCTCGGGTGGGAACGTATCGCAGGGCAAGACGCGAGGCGAGGACGTTGAAGCAGATCGTGGGCTTAGCACGAACAAAAGTGCCCGTGCCCATCAGCTTGGTCATGGCCGTGGGCCAGAAGTTGCCTTCGACCAACGAGATCCACAACGGTCGGCCATATTTTTGGATGTGTGTCTGATCAGCGACGTTCAGGGCCATCTTAAGCGGTTCCAGCTCCACCCGAAGCACGTCGAAGCCGACGCCAACAAAGGTAGGCAAAGGCACAGCATTCTGATGCCTAAGTGAACTGTATTCCGACTGAGGCCGGACGAGGGTGGTGGCGCTGCTATTGGTGCTCAACAGCAGAAGCCAAAAGCAGACCAGATCATCCTCAGGTTCGCTTTTGCCCAGTTGTTCCCTCTCCCGGGGCGGTTGGCGTTGCCTGTCTTCCAGCTCTCCGATGTAAGCCCAGGCACGACAGATGCTGTCGAGCAAGCCGGGTGGAAACGTGACGCATTCGTCGATCGCCACAAAGACCGGCGTGTCACGCGCTGCTCCTACGCCCCGGAGCTCGAGATGCTCTTGTACCAGCCTGATCTGCTTGCTCAGGCGGCGCACCGGTGCATCAAGGTAATGTCTGAAGATCTCGTTGTACTCTCCACCGACAGGGCCGAGGTGGGCCAAAGTGCGTGCCTCCCTGGCAACGCCCTCGAAAAACGTGTCGCGCCGATCCTGATGCTCGCGAGTGCCAAAGTTGTTGAGCTCGACCAGTGCTTCAAACTTTGCCATCTGGCTGGCTTCTCTCTCCAGGGTGGATGCCAGCGTGTCGAACCAAGCGGCAAGCAGAACGGCAGCCTTCTCGTTGTCAGTCAACCTGAATGTCGCCATTTCGGTCAAGGTGAGGTCCACAATGTGCTTATCGCCCAGCGGGTAGCCGATGCGTGCGCTGCCGGCCGCAGGTCGAATACACACAAAGAGGAGAGGGGCGATGCGACCGAGTTCGAGCACCATCCGGGTCTTGCCCGTACCACTGGATTGAACGATGGTGGTGCCTTTGTAGTAGGGCTTTTGGCCCTCTGGCTTGTTTCTGAACAGAGAGAGATTGACCCCCATTGCAAAGGAAAGCAGACGGCGATGCGCATCACCTTGATAACGGTGGCTGAAGCCTTCGGCTAGACGCTGGCGGAGGGGCCCCTCAAAGGGATCCAACTGTTGCATTTGAGATGCAGCCGGACGCGGGAGAGAGGCCAGAAGGTAATACAGCGCTTCGTCACTTTTCAAGGGCGGATCCTTGCGCAAGACACTGGTCATTGCGTTGCGGACAGCTGCTTCGCAGGCTTGCAGATGCGATTGGTCCTGACGATCAAAGGACTGCAAGTTCTTGAAGTAGGGAATAAAGCTAGACTTGTACCGGTCCAGCCTGCTAAAAAAAGTATAGATGGTTTCGCCGATCAATTTCTCGTTGCCGCCCTCCATGTCATGTCGGAGGTCGCTACATGTTCTGGAGAGGATGGTCCAATCCTCGCCTACCTTTGCGCGCAAGTTGTGCGCATCTACTCTGGCTTTTTTGGCTCGGGGTGAGTCATCGGCCGCAGGATGATGCGTTGAGGCGGGCCGAGCGGGCGTCGAGGGTCGAGGAGCCAACGCTGCATGCCGATCAAGATTCTGGACTGCCTGAGCAAGGACGGCAAGCGGAGGCAGCTGATCAAGCCCGCGATGGAGCGTCTCGATCAAAAATCGATAGGCGTTGGCGATGATCGGATGGTAACGAGACAATTGGTCCGATTCGCTGCTGGCTTGCGCGATGAGTTGGATGACATCGCGATCAACAGCGGCTTGCAGGTCGGCGCCTTGACCGAGATCCATCCTTTTCCACCACGATCTGGGAATGCCAATCGGACAGGCAGCACCAACTTGCAGCCCTCGGTTGAGATCGAACGATGGGCAGGTAAGCGAAGCAGCAGGCGTCGATCCAAGGCAGCACGTGGTGGCGAGCAAGGTGAGTAGGTGGGTGAGCGATGGTGGCGATGGTGGACGATGGATAGTGGATGGCGGATGGCGGATGGTGGATTGGCGCACCGCTCGGAACGTGTGCTCAATGCTTTATATGAGATCAGATGAGTAGGTCCACACACCTTTTTCGTAATGAGGGAGTATTAGGGAGTATTCGGTGCGTCGTCGTCTCTATGACGCACGATGCAACCGAGATGCATGTGGTATGGTGGAGATGGTGGTTATTTGGAGAGACGTCGACACCACCCATCCATCTCTTTCACTAGTTTGTGGACCCGACTGAGCTTTGTTATGGTGTTTTGGAATCCACGTGATGCATTTTGAATGCTTGTGGAGCGGATGAAATTCATTTACTTCAATGTGTCGTATCGGCCGAGGAATCTCACTCACACATCTCGGCCGTGTCCTTTGACACATACACGTGTCAGCTGTGCTGACCGAAAAGCACAAGCATGTGCACAAAGCGCTGAGCGATGCCAGCACATACTCCCTCTTCTCCAACATCATCTCACTCACACTGGCTGTCACAGGCAGTGTGCTTTTCAACTCGTTCTCTGTTTTCATGGCAGTATGCTGCCCTCGCTCCTCTTCATCCATCACCACAGTTCACGCTGCTAGCGGCTTTCTCTCACTCATCCTCTGAGTCTTCCGTTCTTCGGTTCCTCATCCTGCTGCTCTTCTTGTGTCCGCACACCTGCGGTACAGTGTGCCTCCTCCTTGGTCTCGAGCACCTCCTTGCTCACCTTCCTGGCTTGAGCACATCTTCGAGACCCTTTCCACATCGTGCTGCCCTTTGGTGCTGATGCTGCTCTCCTCTTCCCTCCTTTCCCTTCCACCACTAGGCTCCCCCTACCCCTTTCCCCTTTCCCTTCTCCCCCTTCCCTCTCCTGTGCAGTACCCCACTCATCGAGGGTGACAAGTTCAACCAGCCTTAGCCGAAAGGTGGGGTCTGGTTTCTCCATCCTTGCCCAGTTGTCTGGCACCACTTCCTCCCCTCCCTTCCCCTTATTTCTTCATAGCACTTGGATCGATGCCCCTCTGATCCAGGGCAGAGTGCTTGGCAGGCCCTCTGACACTCGAGGGTAATGCAGTCTGGCAGCTTTGTGAGCTTCCTGAAATACTGCTGACACACGATCCTGGGAGTGGTGCCCCAGTCTTCTTAGCTGCCATCATGGGGTTGATCACCCAAGACCTTGCATTCATCTCTGTTCCTGGCAGCTCAACATGATTGGTGCAGTAACGAAACTGCACCTGACAGGCCTCATGCAGAGGTAGCTTGCCCCTGGCTTCATGTGCTGGGAACACCCTCATGTGGTGACAGACTTGCCAGCACACAGTCCGCTTCGTGCAACTGACCCACCACCTGCTGATTTGGTCTCAGCAGCAGCAGTGCTGCTGACAAACATGGTGAACGACCTTCGCTGGGGCCCTACAGTGCCAAGACTAGGTCTCAACAGGCTTGGTGTGCTCCAACACATTGATTCATCTACTGACCGGTCCCTGGTAGCGACAGCACTGCCAACTTCTGCAGCGAATGATCATCGCTGTGTAGCTCAGCAGCATCAAGACTTGGTCTCAACAAGCAGATGGCCAGCTTCGCTGCTGTTAACAGTCTGTGCACCTTGTGCTGTGGCCTGGCAAGCCCCTGCAAGCTCTCCACAGCCTTCATTTGGTCGAGTTGTTGACCTCTCCCTGCAATCTTGTGCAGATTGGTCTGGCACACCATCTCACTTGCACTCCAGGGCTCTTGCTCATGGCTCTGCCACACAACCCTTGTGCTTGCTGCAAGCGTCATTGGCCACCTGAGCACTTCTTCTCTTTGCATGGCAGCATTAACAAGACCTGTGCTAGCTGTCTTGGTCGTCCCATAGCCCCTCCAGTGCCCACTGAGCTGCCACACACACCACCCAACATCCAGACCCCCTCCATTTGATGCTCTCCCTCGCACTCGCCACCCTCCTCAGCCTTGTCACCAGCTTTGCCCAGAGCCAACAATGCTCCTTTCACCTTCCCAGCCCCCTCAGCTGAACTGGAGCAGCACTTTCAACAGCTGGAACATGACTTAGCTGCTCAGCATGTCGAGCTCCTCAACACCGTTCAAGCGATCCAGGCCCTTCCTCCTCCATCAGCACCCACACCTTTGCACACCCCACTCTTCTCATCGCAGGCTCCACCCCCCCCCTCTTGGACCCTCAGCACCACCAGCAGCAGCGTTGGCAATCCCCTCTGCTGGTCATCCTTCCTTTACCACAGGTGAGTTGCCTTTGCTCTCCATCTCCCACTGCTTTGCCTGGGTCCCAGCTGAGGTTGTTGCTCTCATCAAATGTGACCAGCTCAAACCTGAGCATCTGGTCAAGCTTCGCAACCTGGAGTTGAGGGTCTCCAAGGAACCCACCTGTCCCTCCAGCTTCACCCTTGAAGCAGGCCAGCTCACCCTGCTCGAAGACACCATCGACTCCCACACCTCAGCCTTCATCAAGGCTATCCCCAACATCACAGCCCTCACACAGGTCTGGTTAGTCTATGTCGCCATCTGCATATGTCACACAGGCAACTTGGCTCTCAACAAGGCCCTCCTCGCTCACCTGGAGCACCTCATCAAGTGTGATCACCTCTACTCTTGGCATGCTGTTGTGGACTATCATCTCACCATCTGCTGACAATGGTTTGGCACCTTGGCTGTTCATGAGTGGGCATCCTACGACCCTCACATCAGCAGCTGGGTCCTCTATCCTTTCCTCAAGGTGCCTTTCCCTTCCTCAGCATCCAACCATGGCGAATCGAGCTCTAGCTCACACCAGCAGCACACTTCGTGCCCCAATCACCTCACCTGCTTGACAGCGCCTGGCACCACCGAGCCATGCAAACGATTCAATGCAGGTATCGCCTGCTCAGGGTGCCCACACCCTCACATCTGTCTCAACTGCAAAGGCGCTCACCCCTTCCCCAGTGCACCACCTTTGCAGGCAGGCCCCTCACCAACCAACCCATCAAGAAGGCGAACTGATGGTGAGTATGCCTCCTCACTCAGGCAACATGTCGCTTCAGCAGGCACCACCAGCAAGTGTGCCCTCCAGGTCCAAGACACTGTCAACATCTTCTCCTCAGCCCACCCTGCACATCGCAGTGGCGACTTGGCCTGCACAGCCTTCAATTGTGCATTTCAGTCAGTCTGCAACACCACCAACGTCTGCACCCAGGCCTTCACTGCCTTCAAGCATGCCTCTTATCCCTCCTTCGAAGACATCATCGGTGTCCTCCAATGGGTCTGGAACACCTGCAATGTCCACACCACAGCATACACTGCCTTCAAGCATGTCCTCCCTTGCCCTCACCTCCTTTCCTGCTGGTGTCTTTGACATGTCTCCTGACCTCGCTGTTAGCACCCTTCTTCCCCTGCTCTCAGGTCCTCCACCACCACTGCAGCCCAATACCTGGTGCGAGCAGCCCATCTTCGACACCATCGATACCCCAGCTACAGCTGGCTCACTGGCTCTTCGCCACTGGTCCCCATTCCTGGACCTTTACCCTGACCATGCCTTTGCCTCCCAGCTGTGAGGTGCCCTTTGTCATGGTGTCAAGCTTGGTTATGATGGACCTCTGCATTCCAATGCACATCTTACCATCGCCAATTTGCCCATGGACTCTGATGATATGGTTCACCTGTGTCATGAGATCGAAGCCTGCCTGCGAGAAGGCCACCTCTGCCACATCACTGAACCTGACAGCATCCAGCTTGTGTGCTCTCCCATCAGCATCATCCCCAAGCCCCACAGTGTCAAGAGGCGGACCATATACCACCTCTCTCACCCTTGCAAGCTGGGCTCACATTTGCCCTCGGTCAATGATGGCATTTGCACCTCTTTTGTCACCATCTGCTATGAGAGCCTTGATGCCATCATGGATTTCATTTGCGAACATCCTAGCGCCTCTCTGTGGAAAGCAGACTTAGAGGATGCCTTTCAGCATGTCATAGTGGTGGAGTCAGATGCTTGACTCATGGGCATCCACTTCGATGGCCAGTATTTTCAGGAATGTGCACTCACATTTGGAGGATGCTCTTCACCATTCCTTTTCAATCTTTTCGCTGAGTTCTTGCACTGGCTCACTTCCTTCGCTCTACAGGCCATGTTGCAGTCATCAGCACCACATTCCAATGTATCTCATTACCTCGATGATTTCTTCGGTGCTTCGGATGCTGCTGCTGACGCTGCCTTGCCCATCCAGGTGCTCAGCCTTGCCATGGCAGCGCTTGGCTTCTGGATCAGTTGCAAGAAGACTTTCTGGGCCACAACCAAGCTCGAGATCCTTGGTATTGAGCTTGACACGGTCACCCAGACTGCTTCTATCATGCTGCAGCACCACCAACAAATCCTCCAGCGCTGCTCATGCATCATCGACCAAGGTCGTGCCTCCCTGCTCAACCTTCAGCAGGTTGCTGGCCACCTCCAGTTCATCACATGCATCACCCCCCATGGTCATGCTTTCCTTCACCATCTGTACGATGCTGTGTGCTCACACTGCAGTGCCCCCTTTGGCTGATGGATCAGCAAGGCTACTTGTGCTGAGTTGCTGTGGTGGATCAACACCCTCCACTCCTGGGATGGTGTTTCCCTCCTCCAGCCCTCACCACTTCTTGTCAAGCATGTCTGGACCGATGCCTTGAAATGCTGCATTGGTGGTCACTGGGGCAGCATGGTTCAGCCCTCCGCAGCCTTCTCGTGTGAGCTCTCTTGTCACCATCACTGCAAGGATATCTGCTTCCTTGAGGCCCATGCTGTCCTCGAGGCCCTTTGCCACTTCTTGCCCCTCTGGCCTGGTCCTTGACATGTTGTCATCCACAAGGACAACGAGAACATCAAGTATGGCCTTCATAAGGGCTCTATCCATGATCCTCTGACCCAGGCTATCTTTCACGAGATCTTCTCGCTCTGCCTGCATCGACACATTGACTTGGTTCCTGTTTGTGTCAGCTCCACCGCTAACATTCTGGCTGACACTCTCTCTCATTGCTGATTTGCCTTCATACAGGTGAGCTACCTGCTTGCCTTCGCCCTATTGCAGTTCAACCACCAGTGAGCTTCACCCATGCCACAGGCCTCTCCAGCCAAGCCACCCTCCTCCTCTGGCATGGCCTCACCCCCAGTACTCATGCTAGGTCAGTTGCCATGTGTGCTGACTTCACCACCTTCACCACCTCCACCCTCCACCTTACTGACCCCTTCCCTGCTTCGCCCACCTCCCTCATCGAGTGGGTGGCACACCATCACGCTGCAGGGAAGTCCTATAACACTCTCAGGTGTGACCTCTCCATGCTCAAGTCCTGGCATGTCAATCTTGGTCTCCCCACCTCAGCCTTCGACTCTGAGTGCCTGGAGCATGTTGTGCAAGGCTTCAAGCACATCATCAGTGATCCCCTCCCTGCCACTAAGTTGCCCATCACCCTCCCCCTTTTGCGATGACTTGTGCATGCCCTCTGATCTGTCTGCCCCTCAACTCACAACCGCTGCACCTTTTGTGCAGCCTTCTGCCTTGCCTTTGCCTGCTTCCTTCATGCAGGTGAGCTCACTTGGGAAGCGCAAAGCTCCCATGACCACATCCTTACAGTCTCTTCCATCTCCTTTGCCATGGATGGCTCCTACACCACCATCGCTTTGCCCATCAGCAAGATGGACCCATTCCAGCAGGGTGCCATGCTCACAGCACCTGCTGTCCCTCTCAGCATCTGCACCATGTCAGCCCTCTATGTCATCTGCCACTGTCGAGAGCCCCACAAGCCTCTCTTCATGCTGGAGGGCTGCCAGCCCTTCAGCCATGCCTCCTTTGTTGCCATGCTCCACCGCTGCCTTGAGTTCTGCCACATCCCCTCCTCAGCCTATTCAGGTCACTCCTTCCACCATGGGGCCACCACCTGGGCCACCTCCAATGGTGTTGATGCTGACACCATCTGGGGTCTTGGTTGCTGGTGCAGTGACTGTTTCCATCGCTATGTCGACCGCTCAGCTGCTGACTGGGCTGCCTCCACTCAGGCAGCCCTCTACTCTAATGCCTCCACCCCTCTGCATCTCGACACCATCGCCTGGCATGACTTGTGACTCTGCTGCCTCACCTTTCTCTTGGGACTCAGCTCTTCATGCCCTCCAGCCTCAGCTTGTGACCATCACACTGTACGGTACACCACTCACACACCACATGGCCATGGCTGGGAGCTCGCAAGCGACTCCCCAGAGTTTGGCAATTGATAAATTTTGACTATTCCTCTCCTTTTCATGTGTTGAGTGATTTCTGGCCATACCTCACATTGATGAATATTCAAAATTCTGCTGATTATCAGGTGGGGAAAGAGACAAATCTTCGGAGCCAAACAAAATCCTCAGACAACCTCTCAAGGCTAATGGAAGGTGGAATATCAAATAGCTTCTTATTGAGCAATGGTGCATGATTGTTAGTCATGCACACCCACCAGTTGATGTACAACACCAGTCAGTTGACTGTGAGCTCAACCATGTATGATGCCTGAGTTGCAATCTTGAGCAATGCATCATAAATCCTAAGATATTCAACTGAGAGTCTGAGTTATGATACCACAAGACCAATCGGTTGTTTATCAACACCAGTGATTGAATGTGCAGAGGCTGGAAGCAAAAGGAAGAGTCACTGCAAATACATGAACCAGTCAGTTGGTATGGCCAAGCAATGGTGAGTATTTAGTATATGTGAGTAAGATGAAGATTTGATGATGTTTCAGTGATGGGTGTGATTGGTATGTACATTATATATGTATCAAGGGGCATGGAGACTCAGTGCAATGGTTAGTATGTTCTTCACTGTTTGGTCAGTGTGTCTACCATCAAATGTCTGTGTTCCTGCAGTGGAAAGCATCATTGCCTGATGTGTGTCTCCATCCAACCAATCATGTACACACCATGTGGTGTGTCATGTCAGAGTGTGTATGTGTCATAGGAAGATTTCATCTTGGTGTTGAACCAAGTGTTCTCATTGGATGAGTTGGGTGATCCTTTGGTTGGATCCAGACCAATGGGTTAGTTGTGTATATTTGGCATTGGTGGCAGTGATTTGTTCCTTGCCTCAGATGCAAGGGCATGCAAGGAGTCATGTGAGTGGGAAAGTCAGATACCACATGTCTGGTGCATGGACTAAGAATGGATATCCTCTGGTGGTTGTGAGGATTTGGCAGTTGGTGTGACAGCCAACCAAAGAGACATGTAAATGGCTGGTTGGTTCAAGGACCAACCGGTTGGTGTGTGCTTCCATGGTGAAGTGCCCAAGTATGAGATGAACTGACAGAGTACCATGTACTCCAACAGTCCCCCACATTGAGTACTCACACTGCAGACAGCACACACAAAGTAATGAATGAAAGTGAACATTACCTAAATGAGTGAGAATCTAAAAGGAGGGGCCAGGCTCATTGATGCTGGGGGTCCTCTTGTTTCCCTTGAGCTTGTTGATGAGCTCTTGTGCTTGCTTCACAAGCTTGATGATCTCCATCAGCATGTACTCCACTGGATCAGGTTGTTGGGGAATGCTGAGGCAGGTGCAGATGGCCAGGCCACATGCCTTGATGATGTCCTTGAGCTTCTGGTCAAGTTCCTCAGTGGCCATGATGCAGCAGCTCTGTTTGCCAGCATACCTGAGGCCTTGGCACATCTTTGTTGTGATCATGCAGAGATCACAAGAGCCTTTGGCTGGCTCATGTGGCTGTTGGCTGTCCTTTCCAAGACCTGCACCAAAGGTGCAGATCTTGTTCCATGCCTGGCAGGTGGTACAGCTGGGATCAGTGACCACAAAGTTTGGGTTGATGTATTCCCCAATAGCTGGGAAGTGCATGATATGGTATCACACTTCACTGGTGGGGATGATAAAACATCATTGGTCACCCAACAACTTCTTTTCATCCATTGGGCTGGACCAGGCATAGTCCATGCCCAGGGGCCATTTTGCACAACTGCCTGCAGGCTGGACCTCTGTAGGTTGCCTGGCAGGTGCAAACTTCCCCTTTGCACATGGCTGGTCGATAGCATGCTTGCTGCACCTCTCAATAAGACTCAAAGCATGAGAGCTGCTCATGTGAGGGGGAGGGGAAGAGGATGATGGGTGGTCAGGCAGACCAGCCTCATCATCTGTCTCACCATCAGCATCCTTGTCGATGGCCTCCTCATCTCCAACAGCCAGGAACATGGCATCAGAGTCGCTGGCCTCAGTTGGTGCAGTGGAGGGAGCACTGGCCTCAGTCAGCACAGCAGAGGAGGGGGAGCTGGCCTTGGTAGGTGCAGCTGGAGAGATGCTGGCCTCAGTGGGCTCAGCAGATGAATGCGCTTGACCCTCCATTGAGGGGAGCTTGATGTCAAGGAGGGGCACACTTGACACTGCCTCCTCCAAATTCAGGTCAATGGGGATGTCAACAGTGACAGAGCCCCAGGGGATGGCAGTGGCATCCATGCCAACTGCAGAAGGAGTCATGGCCTTGCCAGGAGGGGAAGAGGCTGGAGAAGAGGGGGCAGTGGCATCTGTGCCAGCTGCAGAAGGGATTGAGGCCTTGCCAGAGGGGGTGAAGGCTGGAGGAGGAAGAGGCGCCAGCTCTGGTGAGCTCAGCACAGTACTTGATGGATGGGCCTCACCAGTGGTGGTGGAGGCTGTGATGTGTGGAGACACCAGGTGTCACAGGACATAAAATCGAACTCGAATTGAGATCGATGTTAGATGCATCTTACAGTTGATCTCAGATGAAATCGACATTAAGCAGGCCTTATTGTCGATTTCGCCTACAGGGCTGTATGATGCTGTGGAACAAACATGACAAGCAACAACTATGAAGACACCATCCCAAATGGGTTGTGGGTGATCAGCGATGACATTGGCAACACCTGGAGGATGCTGTCAATGACCCTAAGCCAACCAGTAACAGCTGGGTAAGGCACAGGGGCCCCTGCATAGATAGGGGGACCTGCAGGAAGGGAGGAAGAGCTTGACACTGGCTCAAGGCCATGGAGCTAGCTAGGGGCCACTGGTTAGACACCAGCAACACAAGTCTCAAGGACAGCAGGGCAGGCCCAGACACTGGCCTGATGCTGGTGGCAGGATGTTCTGGAGCAACTGCTGCCAGCATACACACATGCATATATATACACATTCCCTGTACAAGTGGAGAGGTGGGGCCTCATCCACTCTATCATTCATTTACCTGTCAGTATGTTTAGTATTCTCACTCTCTTTGTCTCGTAGGGTAGCAATCTCAGGCATTGCTACTACTCAGTGTGCCTCCATTTGAGTTGGAGTACATATAGGCATCAGTCAGAACCTTCACTGGTGCCACAGGCCTCACCTGTGCAGGTGGAACCTACACCATGGTCCTGGAACCTTCACCAGTACCCTTACTATATGACAACACTGACTATCGATGTTGTACAGCCTCAAGCATCATCTCTGACTATGGTGGTGCAGTCCATCTGTGCTGCATACCTACATGGGGACAGTTAGCCCACTCCTGACAAGTGTAGGACACCCACCAGGCTACCATGAATGTGCTGCATTACCTCTGAATGGAGTGGCAATGGCAGTCAGTTGACATCGAGTGTAAGATGCAGTTAATGTCGACCTCAAGTGAAATCGATGTTTCCTGGCCATTAACCTCGAACTCAAATGAAATCAACATTTACCTCGAGTTAACTTCGATTTCACATGCCTGGCACATGACTGCTGACATTAGAGTGGATCATTCAAGCAGTGCCCCACATTCACCATGGCACCCAATGATCAGTCTGAGGAGCACCTCAGAGCTGTCAACCTTGGGTTGGTGGTGGTCATGCTCCAGCAGATGATGGAGCAACAGTGACAAGAAGCTGAAGTGAACTGAGAATGGCAGTGAGCCATGTTAGGTAACTGGCAGCTGTACCAAGGTGAGGAGCTGACTACACCATCACCAGTAGGCCACACTAGGTCAGCCCCTCCTCTTGGTGAGCCAATGATGGCTCAGACCAGGTTTGCTCAAGTAGAGGATCCTCAAACCCCAACACCCAGGTCAATGGTGAAGGTATGGCCTGTGGAGTTCAGCAACGTTGATGTTTACATGACTCCCATGGGTCCTAGGCATCATCATGAGCCTCTCAAGCCCATCACTGTGTTCGAAGGTGAGGGCCAGGAGCCTAAGGCACTCCTGGTGGACATGAAGATCCCATTCCCCAAGCTGGACACCAAGGATGTTGAGCTGTTCCTCATCAAGGCCAACAACTGGTTTGCTCAATATGGTATCACAAGCCATCAGCATCAAGTGGCCATTGCTTTGGAGCGATTAGAAGGCTTGGCCAAAGAATGGTGGGACTCTAAGCTATGGGTCAACCCTAAGCTCCAAGGACAGCTGTTCCATGACTGGGACATGTTCTGTGCCTGGTTGAGGGACCAGTTCAGTCAGACAGTTGACTTGTTCACTGCCTATGCTGAGCTCTCCATCCTCCATCAAGCCAGTGATGAACCAGGCATGGCCACTCACTACATTGAACATTTCTGGGACCTAGCAAACTGTGCAGGCCTCGATGGGAACCCTAAGCTCATCATGGGTCTTTTCAAGATGGGTCTCACCACCAGGATGTGTCAAAAGTTCAAGCACAATCCCCCTTCTGACCTCTGGGAATGGTATCACAGCATGGAAAGCATTGACCACATTTGGACCTTGGATGCTAATAACACCCATCTCCTCTCAACCCCAGCTCATCCTGCAAGCACAACAGCACCCACCATGGACAAGGGGAAAGGGAAGGAGGCGCTGCTGCTTAGCAAGAGGACAAGCAGTTGGGGTCAGCATAGTGGAGCTATACCCAATACCACTCCTAGGAGGCCCTTGCTTCCTCACTTGGCTCAGAAGCTGCCAGTGACCAATGTCGGCAGCACCACTTTTGGACTGGACCAATGTAGCCTATGTGGCCAGACAGGCCATTGGTGGCACAACTGTCCCAAGGCTGTGCCCAGGGTACCTGGCCCAACAGGTGCACCTCACAGCCCCACCCCACAGAGTGGCTGTGTCTATGCCATCAATGAGCAAGCTGAAGATGCTGAAGACAATGAAGAGGCATCTGAGGAAGGCAACCAGGAAGCTGACATTGACCTGGCTGCCTATGCTGATGAGGATGAGGAGAATGCCCAAGCCCAGGAAGGTGACACCAACCAGGGAAATGGGCATGGGACAGCACATTGATGGCATGTGTTGCCCTGAATCCATCCTTGTCATCACACTGTACATATCAAGACTGTCATTTCTGTTTCTCTGCAGCATTGCAGAAGCCAGTACTTGAGATTGACAAGACCATCATGGGTCACCCAGCTTGAATGCTGGCTGACACAGGCACCAGAGTGTCAATAATTGCTTATACATTCGTTTCGACCCATCAAATACCCACAAAACCCATACACAGAAGAAACATACATGGTATTACCAGTCATACCTTACAGATCGACAGTGCCACCTCAGTCACTGCAGGCATAGGAGGTTACCTAGTTGGTCCTTTCAAAGCAGAAGTGATGGACATCGATGACTATGATGTCATCCTAGGTTACGAGCTACTCAGGAAACTCAGGCCCAGGGTAGATTGGCACACTGGTACTCTCAATTTCCAGCCTGGTCTCGAAATCGAAGTTAAAGGGCAGTTACCATCAATTTCACCTGAAATCGATGATAAACACTGCATATCTTCGATTTCAACTGAGATCCAAGATAATGTGCCCTTAATGTCGATTTCAGCAATCAACCTCATAGCTCATGGGAATGAGTTTGTCTCTGCTGAACAGCTCATATGAGCAGCCCTCCATGATGGCCCCATAGGATGTATGCTCCTGGACATCGATCCATCCTTGGTACCCATGTACAGATTCATCCCTACAGGCAGCGACAAGGGCATTGAGATGGAGGTTGAACCTCAGGAGGAGCTGAAGGTGAAGGAGATACCTGAGGAGTATCAGGATCTCCACCAGGTATCCTGTGAGACTGAAGCCAACAAGTTGCCACCAAGGACTGACCATGATCTCTCGATTGAGCTATTGCTGGGCACCCAACCACCTCAAGGGCCTCTGTACTTACAGGGACCCAAAGAGCTGGAAGAGTTGCTCAAATACCTCAATGAGAACATCACAAAGGGCTTCATCTGTCTGTTGAAAAGTCCAGTGTGCTCACCTGTGCTCTTCGTACTGAAGAAGGATGGAGGCCTCCAGTTATGTGTTGACTACCAAGGCCTCAATGAGGTTATGGTGAAGAATCGTTCCCCATTACCCCTCATCAAGGAGCAGCTCTTCCTACTGTGAAAGGCCAAGGTCTACAGCAAGCTGGATCTCAAGGTGGCATATAACTTGGTATGCATCACAGATGGTGATGAATGGAAGACAGCTTTTGGTACCCAACTCGGGCTCTACAAATACCTCGTCATGCTGTTCAGGCTGGCAAATGCTCCCTCACACTTTCAGTCACTTGTTAATGGTATCTTCCATGATATCCTTGGTATCTACATGGTGGTATACTTAGATGACTTCCTCATCTTCAGCAACCACCTGAAGGAGCATGTTGGCCATGTGCGAGAGGTGCTACAGTGACTATGCAAGCACTGACTCTTCATGAAGCTGTCGAAGTGCGAGTTCCACACCACAACCATTGAGTTCCTAGGCTACATCATCATGCTGCAAGGAATCAAGATGGACGAAGCGAAGGTATGGACCATTAAGGAATGGCCAGTTCCTGAGTTGATCCATGACATACAGCACTTCCTTGGCTTCACCAACTTCTATCGACGATTCATCTCACACTTCGCATGCATTGCAAGGCCACTCACATCACTGGTCAAGCCAACCGAGCATTTCAGGAAGTTCAAGCTGCCAGAGGAGGCAGAGAAGGCATTCCACAGTCTCATCGCAGCATTCACATCAGCAGGGGTACTCTGCCATTTCGATTACCACCTGCCCATGTGAATGGAGACTGATGCCAGCGATTATGCTATAGCTGGAGTCCTCAAACAAGAGCATGAGGGACAATGGCATCTGATCACCTTCTACTCTCGCAAGATGAATTCAGCAGAGTGGAACTATGAGATCCATGACAAGGAATTGCTCACAGTGGTGGCATGCCTGACCCAGTGGCACCATATGCTGGCAGGCCTGCTGTCACAGCTCATCATCCTCACAGATCACGAAGCACTCAAGTACTTCAAGTCTCAATGGTGCATCAATGGTCAGCAAGCTCGATGGGCAGTGCTACTTGCTGATTTCGACTTCGTTCTGCAATACAGGCCAGGGGACAAAGCAGGTGAACCTGAAGCCTTGACTAGGCAGAGCAATATGCAGCCTGCTGGTGAAGAATGAGAACATAATGTTTGACAGCTGCTGCTGGCCTGACTGTTTGCTGAACCTGATGTGAAATCGATGATAAATGCCATTAAACATTGATCTCAAATGAGTTCAACCGAAAACATGTGTAATCATCGAACTCAATCGAGTTTGAGTGTAAGGGACAATAATTGTTGATCTTGTGAAACACCTCCAGCATTGCCCTCTATGGCAGACATCATGGCAGGAGGATTCAAGGAGCTCCTCAGGACCTTCCAGCCACTCGACTGTGAACTAGTGGAGCTGTATGATCAAGGCCAATTCGAGCTCAAGGATGTCTTGTGGTACAAGAATGGCCACCTGGTTGTGCTGAAGGTCATGCTGCCTGGCAGGCAGGGTAGCAATGACACCAGGAGTGCAGCCAGGGTATGAGACCAATCTCTATCAGTTGAGCACCTGCACTACATGGTGATGTCACAGTGCCATGATGGACCGACTGCTGGGCACATCAGGTGTGATGCAACAATAGAGCTAGTGCAATGACACTACTATTGGCCACACATGGCAGCATGGATAGTGGACTACAAAGCTAGCTGCCCAGTGTGTGCATGGTACAAGGCCCCACGCCATCGGCCATATGGCCTTCTGCAACCGTTGTCCACCCCCGAACGACCATGGGGGTCCATCTTGATGGACTTCATCGAAGGCCTGCCACCATCAGAAGGCTACAACTCCATCTTGGTGGTAGTCAATCACCTCACCAAGTTCACCATCCTGGCACTGACTCATAAGTCCGCAACATCAGGAGACACTGCCATGCTCTTAGAAGCCACAGTCTTCATATGTTTTGGCACACCAGACCACATTGTTTTGGATCGAGGATGGCAGTTCATATCAGCAGCCTGGAAGAGGTTCACCACTGCTCTCAGCAACACCCACTCTCTCAGCATGGCCTACCATCCACAAACCAATGGACAGACCAAGCAGGTAAACCAAGTGGTTGAACAGTACCTCTGCATGTATTGCAACTATGAGCAGAACAACTGGCATGCCTTGCTGGCAATGGCTGAGTTCATGTACAACAACATGGTCCACAGCAGCATTGGCATATCACCATTCTTTGTGTGCTACAGCTGGAATCCCAAGTCTCACCCAGAAATCCCAGAGCGGCTCAGAGTACATGACCTGGGATGGCATGAATGGCTTATGTCTGCCCAGGACTGGATCGAGTATCTCCAGGAAGCCATTTGGCAAGCACAAGCACAGATGGTTGAGCAATACAATCACAGATGCAAGGACATGGAGTTCAAAGTTGGTGACCTCATTTACATCAACCACAAGAACTGGAAGACTCAATGACCTAGTACCAAGCTTGACACATGCTTTGCTGGCCCCTTTCCCATCCTGGAATGCATCAGATGGCGAGCCTACCATTTACAACTCCCAGCAACCTTCAAAGTGCACAATGTCTTCCACATTTCCATGTTAGAGAAGCAGCCAGCAAGCCAACTGGCAGGGCGCAATGAGCTCCCTGTACAACCACCATTGCATGATGATGAGCTGGAGTATGAGGTTGAGCACATCATCGACCATTGAATCCATCATGGCCAGCTCCAGTACAAGGTGTTCTGGAAGGGCTACCCTGAGGAACAGGCCACCTGGGAGCCTGCTGAGAATCTCAATTGCCCTGACCTCATCTGGGACTATGAGGTTTCGAGGGGGGGAGGCATCCCTGCTTGAGAATAGGGCCATCTCCTCAGTTTTGTGAAATCGATGTTAAAAGCAGGTTACAGTTGAACTCGAATGAAATTGATGTTAAAAGCAGTTTACAGTCGATCTCACATGAAATTGAGGATTATGTGACTTTATCCTCGATCTCAAAAAGGTCAGCCCCACAGGAGGAAAAGTTGCCAGGAAGGCTCCAATCTCAGTGTCAACGCTCACCAGACACTCACGAGGCACACACAAGGGGAAGGAGAGCAGTGGTGGATTTCATGGGAATGAGCACAGTACAGGAAAAGGATGAATCTACATGTCTATGTAGAAGGGTTCATTCACCCTCCTCACCCTTGGGGACTGGCAGAGGGGACAATGGCATGTTGATGGGCAGTGGAGGGCTGCCAGGGCAGGAACATGACTCATGAGGCTGATGCTTGCTCACGAGAGCACTGTTTGCCACCATGTACTGGCACACAGCATGCAAGATGCCAGGGAAGTGCCAAAGCCAAACCATGGCCATCGCCCAGTGGCAATCATTGGTGGGTGGGTAGACACAGTTGTCATGGTGAACCTTACCCATACTGATGCTCTCAGGCATCGAGAGGTGGGCCCACTCAGTACCATGCTTGCAATGACCATGCTGCCACCCAGGAAAGTCACCATGATACATGAGCATGGGGTGTTGAGCAATGTCCTGATGGCAGTGAGTGATACCCACAGCATGGCAATGGACACATGAAGTGGGCACACAGCATCGCTGACCCAACAGGTCTGCATACATAGATGGGAAACACCTACACCTCTGAACCAAAGCAAGTGGTCAGTACACAGCCATGGCATGAACTGGGATGATGAAGGCAGGCGAGACTTATGGGACTTGGAGCACCTCGCAACAGGCACAGGACCAGGTAGGCCAAGGCACTGAGCCCTCTGTCAGATGGCACATGATGATGCTACAGATTTGCTGATCTGCAGCATCACCCCAAGTAATGGTCCAGAGCTCAGGGTATCATCCAGCTGCATACAAGATCAGCAGCACTGGAGCCCAGAGTACTTGGGTCCACACTATGATCTCAGCCCAGTTTGGGATGTGGGCCACCAGTGGTGATGAGGAAGGGTGGCACAGAGGCACTGGAGGAGGAGGCATATGCCTGCTGTCAGAGGGCATATCCCTCTGCATCACACCTGGAGGAGGGGGCAATGGAGCATAGGCAGGCATGCCAGGCGCTGACAGAGACATGGGAGTGCTGTCTGGGTGAGCCAACTCAGCCTCATATTCCTCCTGGTGCTCCTTGCTGGGAGCATGTGCACCCAGGAACAGAGGCTCGAAATCAGGAATGGGGGGACCATGAGAGGCCAGCTCCACCAGTGAAGCAGCCACAACTTCCTCGACAGGCATAACAGCTGCCTCAGAAGTGGGTTGGGGCATCAAAGCACCTGTGGGCTGCCTGTGGGCAGAGCCCCTGTCATTGACTGAAGAGGCAGGAGCAGCAGTGCTAACAGCTGAGAGGTCCTGGGCTGCAGAAGCAGCAGGAGAGGTGGATCGCCAGTGGATAAGGGCCACGCAAGGAGCAATAGGAGCTGCTTGATGTGTCAAGCAGTGCAAAGGAGGGTTGGATGGAGGAGCTGACATGGTAGGTGGCAGCATAGGAGGATGATGGTGAGTAGGAAGGAAGAAGGGGTAGAAGCACTGCCCAACACCATGAATACAGGCCACCCTTTTCTGCACAGGCCATGAAGAAATAGGCTCTGAACAGACTTCATTACTTCACAGGAGCTCAGCTCTGAAAATGGGGGTAATGTCACAGGACATAAAATCGAACTCGAATTGAGATCGATGTTAAATGCATCTTATGGTCAATCTCAGATGAAATCGACATTAAGCAGGCCTTATTGTCGATTTTGCCTACAGGGCCATACAATGCTGTGGAACAAAAATGACAAGCAATGACTATGATGGCACCACCCCAAAGGGGCTGCAGGTGATCAGCGATGATGTCAGCAGCACCTGGAGGATGCTGTCGACAACCCTAGGCCAACCAGTAATGGCCAAGTGAGGTGCAGGGGCCCCTGCGAAGATAGGGGGGACCTGCAGGAAGGGAAGGAGAGCCCAACACTGGCTCAAGGCCATGGAGCCAGCACAGAGGTAGTGGTTGGAGGCCAGTGATGAGTCTCTAGGACAGAAGGGGCAGGCCCTGACACTGGCCTGATTCTGGTGGCAGGATGCTCTGGAGCAACCACCACCAGCATACACACATGCATATATATACACACATTCCCTGTATGAGTGGAGTGGTGGGACCTCATCCACTCTACTATTCAGTTTACTTGTTAGTATGTTAGTATCTTTACTCTCACACTCTTTGTCTCATAGGATAGCAATCTTAGTCATTGCTACTACTCAGTGTGCCTCCTTTTGAGTCGGAGTACATACAGACATCAGTCAGAACCACCACTGGTGCCACAGGCCTCATCTGTGCAGGTGGAACCTACACCACAGTCCTGGAACCTCCACCAGTGCCATTACTATATGATGATGCTGGCTATCAGCATCATACAGCCTTGAGCATCATCCCCAACGATGGCAGTGCAGTTCATCTGTGCTGCATGCCTACACAAGGACAGTTAGCCCACTCCTGTCAAGTGTAGGACACACACTAGGCTACCATGAACGTGCTGCATTACCTCTGGATGGAGTGGCAATGGTGGTCAGTCAACATTGAGCATAAGAGGCAGTTAATGTCGATCTCAAGTGAAATCGATGTTTACTGGCTGTTAACCTCAAACTCAAATGAAATCGACATTTACCTCAAGTTAATGTTGATTTCATGTGTCTGGTGTGTGACTGCTGACAGTCATCAACAGGTGACAGAATTGGGTCTTGATGTGGCAGCATTACTGGCCTGATAGCGATGGGCTGAATAATGTCAGGTTCTCAGACATCATCCCCCATAATAGGAATGTAGATAGCTGTTGGAGTATGTGGTACTCTGACAGTTCATCTCACACTCAGATGCTTCACCATAGAAGCACACACCAACCGGTTGGTCCTCAAACCAACCAGCCATTTACACACTCCTTTGGTTGGTTGTCACACCAACTGCCGAATCCTCACAATCATTGAAGGATATCCACTTTAGCCCATGTGCCAGATGTGTGGCATCCAACTTTCCCACTTACACAACTCCTTGCATGCCCTTGCATCCGACACAAGGAATGAACTAATGCCACCAATGCCAAATATACATGATCAATCCATTGGTCCAGATCCAACTGAAGGATCACTCAATTCACCCAATGGGAATGCCTGGTTCAACACCAAGATGAAACTTCTCCAGTGACACACACTCTGATGTGACACACCACATGGTGGAAGTATGATTGGTTGAATGGAGACATGCCTCAGGCAACATCACTCCCCAACAAAGGGACACAAACATTTGATGGTAGATACACTAACCATTGCACCGAGTCTCCATTCCCCCTCAAAGAGTATATAATGTACACACCAATCATATCTGCCACTGAAATATTATCGAATCTTCATCTCACTCATGTATACTAAACATTCACTGTTGCTTGGCCATACCAACTGACTGGTTCATGCATTTGCAGTGACTCTCCCTTTCGCTTCCAGCCTCTGCACATTCAATTGCTGGTGTTGATAAACAACCGATTGGTCTTGTGGTATTGTAACTCAGACTCTTGGTTGGATATCTTAGGATTTACAATGCATTGCTCAAGATCACAACTCAGGCATTGTACATGGTTGATCTCACAGTCAACTGACTGGTGTTGTACATCAACCAGCAGGTGTGCATGACTCACGATTGCACACCACTGCTCAATAAGAAGCCCTTTCGATGTTACACCTTCCATTAATAGCATCCTTGGGTGGTCCTGCATCCAGCCTTGTGTTGAGGAATGGGAAGAGCTTTTCATCGAAGGTAGCATGGTGAGCAGTTAGGATCATCTTTGTATGAGGGTTGAGCAGCTTGAATGCCTTGGAGCGGTCAGTGACACCAATGTAGACGGTGCCAAGTGCTCAGTCGTTGAGCTTAGTTTGGTTAGCCTCAGGCATATGGGCCCAGGCTTGGCATCCAAACACTCAAAGCTTGGAGATATTGGGATCT
Source organism: Ustilago lituana (assembly GCA_928869825.1). Lineage (NCBI taxonomy): Eukaryota > Fungi > Basidiomycota > Ustilaginomycetes > Ustilaginales > Ustilaginaceae > Ustilago > Ustilago lituana. The sequence continues at coordinate 1,353,019 of CAKMYA010000002.1, forward strand.
CTGTTGAGGAATCACTTGTAAGGTGATGACATTGCTAAGGGTTTGCTTGGCATGCTGTCAGCGGTCGCACACCAGACACATGAAATCGACATTAACTCGAGGTAAACATCGATTTCATTTGAGTTCAAGGTTAATGGCCAGTAAATGTCAATTTCACTTGAGATCGACATTAACTGCCTCTTATGCTCAATGTTGACTGACCACCATTGCCACTCCATCCAGAGGTAATGCAGCACATTCATGGTAGCCTATTGGGTGTCCTACACATGACAGGAGTGGGCTAACTGTCCTCATGTAGGTATGCAGCACTGATGAACTGTGCTGCTGTTGTCAGGGATGATGCTTGAGGCTGTACAACACCGATAGCCAGCATCATCGTATAGTAATGGTACTGGTGGAGGTTCCAGGACCACGGTGTAGGTTCTGCCTGCACAGGTGAGGCCTGTGGTGCCAGTGGTGGTTCTGACTGCTGTCTATATGTTCTCCGACTCGAACAGAGGCACACTGAGTAGTAGCAATGCCTAAGATTGCTACTCTACAAGACAATGAGTGTGAGTATAGAGATACTAAATGTACTGACAAGTTAATGAATGATAGAGTGGATGAGGTCCCACCTCTCCACTCATACAGGGAGTGTGTGTATATATATGCATGTGTGTATGCTGGTGGCAGTTGCTCCAGAGTGTCCCACCGCCAGCGTCCAGCCAGTGTCAGGGCCTGCCCCTTCTGTCCTAGAGCCTCGCCACTGGTCTCCAACCACTGCCTCTTCGCTGGCTCCTCAGCCTTGAGCCAGTGTCAGGCTCTCCTTCCTTCCTGCAGGTCCCCCCTATCTTCGCAAGGGCCCCTGCACCTCACCCAGCTGTTACTGGTTGGCCTAGGGTCATCGACAGCATCCTCCAGGTGCTGCTGACATCATCGCTGATCACCTGCAGCCCCTTTGGGGTGGTGCCATCATAGTCATTGCTTGTCGTTTTCATTCCCCAGCATTGTATGGCCCTGTAGGCGAAATTGACGATAAGGCCTGCTTAACATCAATTTCAATTGAGATCAACTGTAAGATGTGTTTAATGTCGATCTCAATTCGAGTTCGATTTTATGTCCTGTGACACATGTGATTGTTGAGATATACTGCATGTTGAAGGGCCTCCCCCCAGAGGTAGTGAGGGGCAGCGGCCTGAAGGAGCAAGCATCAGGTGATGTTGAAGAGAGTTCAGTTCATCCTTTCCAAAACACCATTTTGCTGAGGGGTGTAAGGAGCCAAAGTTTCATGCTGAATGCCAGTGTTGGCAAGATATCTGCCAAAATAAAGATTGATATATTCTCCACCATTGTCAGTTTGCAACTGCTTAAAGGTTCAACCTGTCTGGTTCTCCATGAGGGTCTGATACATCTTGAATGTGGAGAAGACTTCATTCTTGTGTTGCATGAGGTACATGGTGATGAAATGAGTGTAGTTGTTGATAAAGGTAACCACAGATTGGAAACTTTCAGGAGTGACATCCTCATCTTGCCTACAACATCAGAATGGATGAGCTGTAGGGGCTTGGTAGTTGTTGTGGTGCTGGGACTGAAAGGCTGCTTGTGTGATTTGCTGACTTCACAAACATCACACTTGGTGATGTTGAGTTCTTTAGTGGCACCAGGAATGAGATGTGAGATCTCTTTCATTCAGGCCATTCCTGGATGACCAAGACATTGGTGCCAGGTGGTCTCTGATGTTGCTTCCTTCATGGTGAGCACAGCAAACTTAGCTTGGGGCTGATTGAGGAAGGTGAGCATGTGTCAAGTTGTCCCTCTGAAAATAACTTGACCATGCTTCATTGCAATGAGCTTGCTGCCAAAAATACTAATCTTGGTGACTTTGGCAATGAGGTTGAGTGAAATGAGATTGGCTGCATATGTTGGAATGTAATACACATTCTGCAGCATGAGGGTATGATTCTCTCCATTGCCCAGATTGGCAAGAATCTTGACAGTGCCTTTACCTTGAACCTTGACATGCTCCAAGCTGCTGCTCTGGATAGGGGCAGTAATTTCATCATTGAGGTTGCAGAATAAATCCTTGTTAATGCAAATGTGCACTGTCAATGCTGAATTGAGAATCCAGTCCATAGGCTTGCCATAGCCATTGTTGGTGGTCAATAATGCAGTCTCAGGAGCAACAAGGCTGGTAATGAGAGTGGTTTTGCTCTTTCACTCTTTTCTGGGATTGTTGCATCTGTCAGCATAATGGCCTTTCTCTTGGCAATGATGGCAGGTAACTTCCTTGATAGGCCTGCAACTCTGCTGCTGCCCAGTTTGGGAATTCTGCTGGTGACCCTTCAGTGATTGCTGAGACTTCTTGGATTGTAAATTGGGCTTGCAGCCCTAGTCTTGTGTATAGAAAGTGGAGACCTGTTGCTGAGGGTGCTGGTTCATTCCATAGACATGGAGACCTAGCCTGATTTCTTCAGCCTTGAGTTGATTGACAATTTGGTCATACTTGATTTTCTCATCAATGGCAGTATTCATGATGGTGAGGGGCTCAGATTCACCATCAGCACATATGACCCAAAGAGTCTGGATCTCTTGGCATCATCAGTAATCTTGTTCCAACTGGGAATGAATGCTTGCATATTTGCAATATAGTCCTTTCATGAGGACTGTAAAGTGCTTGTGCCAAGTAACCTCAACTTGGCCCAACTTAAGCTGCTCAGCCATCATAGCAATCTTGGTTGTGTATGTAGTGATGGAGGCTTTGTCTTGACAAAGACTATTGAAGTTCATCTCAATCTCTTTGAGATAATAATGGAGTTTCTGGCTAAAGGACCTTTCAAGGTGAATCCAGATTTCATGAGCTGTTTCATAGTGTTCAACTGCTGTGGCTATTTCAGTTGACATGCTTGTGAGAAGAATGCCGCAGGCAGTAAGATTGAAGTGATGCCATTCCTGGTATTCCTCCATGCCAAGGGGAGGTACTGGAGTCACAATCATGATGGTGTCATAGATATCAGGACCTTTCTGCATCAAGATGGTCTTACTTTTGGATCACCATCTGAAGTAGTCAACTGAATCATGGAGACAAGGGAGCCTCTGCATAGAAGGATTAACAGTGGCTTGATCAGTAGCCATATTGCGATGTCTCCTAGAATCAGGAGTATTTGATGAGGTAGTGAAAGATGATGGAGTACAAGAAGAGTGGTCACTTACAGGGATAGCAATGTTGGCAGCTTTGTTGTCTGGAATCAAATGAAGATTCCTTCTGTTGTTTGAGTGAGTGTTGTACTGATGAGCAGCTTCCAATCGACTTGCATTTGGGCTCATAACCTATTGGAAATTGACCACTGCCAAGGAGCTACCGAAGGCAGAGAATTGCCAGGCAAAAAGTGTCCAGTGTCTGCCAAGAGATCTGAAGCAAGTAGCTAGCTCACTAAAGTCTTCCCTATGGTGGAATTGCATGTAGAACTCAGTCTGAGAATATTTCAGCTTAGATACATTCCATAACCACTGGGTATGATGATAAAGGACTTGCAGAGGGCTGAGGGGGAACCACTGATGGTGGTACAACACTTGCCTGGATGGCAGAAGGAATAAGACAGACCGATGATGAAGAGGTATGGTAATGTGAAGAATGATTCAATTAAGTAAAAGATTGTGGAACTGCCATAAGGGCGATCCATAATGGAAGGTGTAACATCAAAAGGGCTTCTTATTGAGCAGTGGTGTGTGATCGTGAGCCATGCACACCCACTGGTTGATCAACATCCTGCAGGTCATGCATCCAAACTCATCAATGGAAGAACAAGGAACATTATAAAAGGAAAACATTGATTGCCTAACTTGTGTGAGTCACTAGCATGCTCCCAGCCATGGCTGTAGGGGGCATGGGTGGTCAAGCACCACATGAAAGTGAGGTGGAGTGCATGGGAGACCAAAATAACATGAAAAGCATGCAACAGAGCACAGAAAGATGACAAGACAGGGAATGGGAGGGAGGGAGAGCAAAGAAATATGCTGCCTGACAAGGCCAGCATGTATAAGATGATGGTTTGGACAAAGGAGTGAGTGAGGCTGAGAGCCAGAGACTGAGCTTTGTCAGAAGGAATGGAATGTGGGTTTTACACATGTTAGGTCATGTGACCCAATGCAGTTGGTTGAAGTTAATGCAAGTACCTTGCATTATATCATGTATGACACCAGTCGGTTGACTGTGAGATCAACTGTGTATGATGCCTGAGTTGTGATCTTGAGCAATGCAATGTAAATCCTAAGATATTCAACCAAGAGTCTGAGTTATGATACCACAAGACCAATCAGTTGTTTATCAACACCAGCGATTGAATGTGCAGAGGCTGGAAGCAAAAGGAAGAGTCACTGCAAATACATGAACCAGTCAGTTGGTATGGCCAAGCAATGGTGAATGTTTAGTATATGTGAGTAAGATGAAGATTTGATGATATTTCAGTGGTGGTGTGATTGGTATGTACATTATATATGCTTCAAGGGGGAATGGAGACTTGGTGCAATGGTTAGTGTATCCACTGTCAAATGTTTGTGTCCCTTCGTTGGGGAGTGATGTTGCCTGAGGCATGTCTCCATTCAACCAATCATACTTCCACCATGTGGTGTGTCACATCAGAGTGTGTGTGTCACTGGAGAAGTTTCATCTTGGTGTTGAACCAGGCATTCCCATTGGGTGAATTGAGTGATCCTTCAGTTGGATCTGGACCAATGGGTTGATCATGTATATTTGGCATTGGTGGTGTTAATTTGTTCCTTGCATCAGATGGAAGGGCATGCAAGGAGTTGCATAAGTGGGAAAGTTGGATGCCATGTGTCTGGTGTGTGGGCTAAAGTGGATATCCTTCGATGATTGTGAGGATTTGGCAGTTGGTGTGGCAGCCAACTGAAGGGGTGCATAAATGGCTGGTTGGTTCAAGGACCAACCGGTTGGTGTGTGCTTCCATGGTGAAGCATCTGAGTGTGAGATGAACTGTCAGAGTACCATGTACTCCAACAATCCATATATAGGGAATGCCTTGCCTACATTGCACACATGGTGATGATGTAGGGAGATACTAAGGTACAAGGCAAGATCAGAAGATGGTGATGTGGAAAGACTGTGGAGCAGTTGTATAACCACAAGACTGCAACCTAAAGAGAGTGTGTTTTGATATATGTCCTATCATCTGGTACCCATTGTGACATGTAGGACTTGTTGCTATGTATGGTACCATGCATGGAAGAGTCATCCCAAAGACTTGAGCATGGTGTTGGAATGGGCATGGCATTGGCCACCAAGAGTAGCTGATACTGATGTCAGCAAATATTGCTGACAGAGAAACTGCAGACCTCTGTGTGAAAACATGGGAGACAAGTGCATGTGGTTGCGTTAGAGCTCCTGGACTGGCAGAGCAGGGAGTATCACCGAGGTGAAGGAAGACCATTTTCCAACAATAATCAGCAGAATTTTGATTATTCAGCATTCAAAATGCATCACGTGGATTCCAAAACACCATAACAAAGCTCAGTCGGGTCCACAAACTAGTGAAAGAGATGGATGGGTGGTGTCGACGTCTCTCCAAATAACCACCATCTCCACCATACCACACGCATCTCGGTTGCATCGTGCATCATAGAGACGACGACGCACCGAATACTCCCTCATTACGAAAAAGGTGTGTGGACCTACTCATCTGATCTCATATAAAGCATTGAGCACACGTTCCGAGCGGTGCGCCAATCCACCATCCGCCATCCGCCATCCGCCATCCGCCATCCATCGTCCACCATCGCCACCATCGCTCACCCACCTACTCACCTTGCTCGCCACCACGTGCTGCCTTGGATCGACGCCTGCTGCTTCGCCTGCTGCTTCACCTGCTGCTTCGCTTACCTGCCCATCGTTCGATCTCAACCGAGGGCTGCAAGTTGGTGCTGCCTGTCCGATTGGCATTCCCAGATCGCAGTGGAAAAGGATGGATCTCGGTCAAGGCGCCGACCTGCAAGCCGCTGTTGATCGCGATGTCATCCAACTCATCGCGCAAGCCAGCAGCGAATCGGACCAATTGTCTCGTTACCATCCGATCATCGCCAACGCCTATCGATTCTTGATCGAGACGCTCCATCGCGGGCTTGATCAGCTGCCTCCGCTTGCCGTCCTTGCTCAGGCAGTCCAGAATCTTGATCGGCATGCAGCGTTGGCTCCTCGACCCTCGACGCCCGCTCGGCCCGCCTCAACGCATCATCCTGCGGCCGATGACTCACCCCGAGCCAAAAAAGCCAGAGTAGATGCGCACAACTTGCGCGCAAAGGTCGGCAAGGATTGGACCATCCTCTCGAAATCATGTAACGACCTCCGACATGAGATGGAGGCCGGCGACGAGAAATTGATCGGCGAAAGCATCGATACTTTTTTCTACAAGCTGGACCGGTACAAGTCTAGCTTTATTCCCTACTTCAAGAACTTGCAGTCCTTTGATCGTCAGGACCAATCGCATCTGCAAGCCTGCGAAGCAGCTGTCCGCAACGCAATGACCAGTGTCTTGCGCAAGGATCCGCCCTTGAAAAGTGACGAAGCGCTGTATTACCTTCTGGCCTCTCTCCCGCGTCCGGCTGCATCTCAAATGCAACAGTTGGATCCCTTTGAGGGGCCCCTCCGCCAGCGTCTAGCCGAAGGCTTCAGCCACCGTTATCAAGGTGATGCGCATCGCCGTCTGCTTTCCTTTGCAATGGGGGTCAATCTCTCTCTGTTCAGAAACAAGCCAGAGGGCCAAAAGCCCTACTACAAAGGCACCACCATCGTTCAATCCAGTGGTACGGGCAAGACCCGGATGGTGCTCGAACTCGGTCGCATCGCCCCTCTCCTCTTTGTGTGTATTCGACCTGCGGCCGGCAGCGCACGCATCGGCTACCCGCTGGGCGATAAGCACATTGTGGACCTCACCTTGACCGAAATGGCGACATTCAGGTTGACTGACAACGAGAAGGCTGCCGTTCTGCTTGCCGCTTGGTTCGACACGCTGGCATCAACCCTGGAGAGAGAAGCCAGCCAGATGGCAAAGTTTGAAGCACTGGTCGAGCTCAACAACTTTGGCACTCGCGAGCATCAGGATCGGCGCGACACGTTTTTCGAGGGCGTTGCCAGGGAGGCACGCACTTTGGCCCACCTCGGCCCTGTCGGTGGAGAGTACAACGAGATCTTCAGACATTACCTTGATGCACCGGTGCGCCGCCTGAGCAAGCAGATCAGGCTGGTACAAGAGCATCTCGAGCTCCGGGGCGTAGGAGCAGCGCGTGACACGCCGGTCTTTGTGGCGATCGACGAATGCGTCACGTTTCCACCCGGCTTGCTCGACAGCATCTGTCGTGCCTGGGCGTACATCGGAGGGCTGGAAGACAGGCAACGCCAACCGCCCCGGGAGAGGGAACAACTGGGCAAAAGCGAACCTGAGGATGATCTGGTCTGCTTTTGGCTTCTGCTGTTGAGCACCAATAGCAGCGCCACCACCCTCGTCCGGCCTCAGTCGGAATACAGTTCACTTAGGCATCAGAATGCTGTGCCTTTGCCTACCTTTGTTGGCGTCGGCTTCGACGTGCTTCGGGTGGAGCTGGAACCGCTTAAGATGGCCCTGAACGTCGCTGATCAGACACACATCCAAAAATATGGCCGACCGTTGTGGATCTCGTTGGTCGAAGGCAACTTCTGGCCCACGGCCATGACCAAGCTGATGGGCACGGGCACTTTTGTTCGTGCTAAGCCCACGATCTGCTTCAACGTCCTCGCCTCGCGTCTTGCCCTGCGATACGTTCCCACCCGAGGCGCCGACAACAGTCTGTTTGGGGAACAGGCCACGTTTGCACGCAACGCGGTCGATCGACACATGCGCATCCTCGACAGCGTGGATAGCGATGCCGTTCTCCACATCAGCTCGCCTTCGGAGCCTGTGCTTGCCATCGCCGCGTCGCTTGCCATGATGCCCACGCCCACACAGAATCTCGCCGATACCCCCGTTCCGCTTCAGAAGGCCGCCAACCGCTATGGCTCGATACTGGAGACCGTCAAGAGCATGTGTCTTGCCTCTGCGGATATCGACATTCTCAAGGGCGTCCGTGGCGAGCTGATGGCGCGCCTTCTGTTCATGACCGCCTGGGATGCGGCCAAAGTCAAAGAGCCTGGCTTTCAAACAAGCGAAAACTTGGCTTGGAAGGCTCAGTTGCTTTTGCAGCCCGTTGCGTTGGAGTCGATCTTGGACGGGCTGGTCCAGCTAGACCAAGCAAGCGTCAACGCGGTGCACAGTCAGATCGAACGCGTCTGCTCTCGCGTCCGAGATGGATCTCCTGCCGATGCCGACGTGCACGCCTGGACGCATTTTACACACTTTGACATCCTCGAGGTCAAGGTGCAACAGGTCTCGCCCGAATATCTGTGGTACTGTTGGAAGCGGGGTGTGGCGATCCAGATGGCGCATCCTCAGCATGGCGTCGATGGCATCATCCCCGTCTTTGTCGGCGACATCCGTCAACGTTTTGACGAGGGTGCGGGATGGGAAACGGCCACTGGGCTCAGTGACCGCCACGCCAGCGAGGCGCAGGCTGCTCGTCAGATGACGTACATAGCCTGGGAAGCCAAAAATCGTCGGATCACTTCTCCTGGCAAGGCGGATGAAGCTGCCAAGAGAGCTGCACACGCTGGACCGAGGCTCAGGTACGAGCAAGGAGCCGAAGCAGCGCTGACTGACCGCGGCATCCTGACGGTGCTTGCCGACATGGGTGCAAGAGATCAACCAGCCAGGGTGAAAAGGATTGACGAGACCGAGTCGGTGCAGTTGTGGTTACGAGGCATCGGCGGACCGACCAACTACCCGTGTCTCGATACGCTCGGGATCCGCAACGTCGTTGTTGACTTCCTCAGCACTGTGGCCAACCGTGTGGACTACGAGGTCTACAATCGGATCCCTGACCCCATGGACTTGAACTCGGCCACAAACGCCGGCGACGACGACCAAGAAGTTTTGTCAGCTACGATTCAGCCACACGAGGAACACGGACAAGGCTCGTCGCCAGATGAACCAATGGAGATTTGACTGGCTGAGCAAGCGCACGTGGGTTTATTTCGCATGCGCTATCTACACCAGTTGAGTTTGGTGGGTGAGCCGACATAGTCTTCGTTCCAAAAGTCTCAAAGTCCCATTCCCAAGATCTCAAGACCCATTCTCAAGTGTCGGTTCCCATGTCGCAATCAAAATAGTTGAATTTCTCCAACATTTCACGACCTCTATTTCCACCATCTTTTCGTCCGCCCATTATTCTCTCTTTACACCTTTATTGCCCCTTTTCTCGTTAAGACCCACTCTACTTCATTAGGAGACACGCAGTCCACAGTGTCTTGCCAGCTGGCAGGTACATATATATATTACTTTGTCGTGCCATGTACTTAGCTCTTGACTACGATCGCAATTCTAGCTGCTTTCGCCTGCCGTACGTTCTCAACAAAAATTAGGGGGTTTCAGTTGCAAACGGATTTTTGAAAATTCTGTATTTTCAAAGTTACGTGTTTTTGAAAGTGCAAAAATCTTATGTAAGCTCTGCCAAAAAAGAAAACTCATGGATTTTCAAAGCTACGGTCACAGAGCTTGTCATGCTACCATCGCATTTTTGTCTTTTGGAACTTTTCTGCATTTTCAGGTCACATGTTGCTTCCACACCTCAACTTTTGGTGTCTTCACACTCATCAACTCCATCCATCTTGTTCATCATCTCAAGTTCCTTCGCTCTTGCTTGACACCCTCTGCACATGGTCAGATATGGTCAAAGCTCCATCTGACAACAGCAGACAGGCCTGGCCAAACCTTGAATCACAGCCAGGCCTGGGAGAAACCTTGTTGGACCAAAACTCTGGTTTGCTCATCGACTCTCCCCCAAACAACCTGCTGGACTCAGCCTCAACTAACCCACTTGTTGACCCCAAAGCAATGAATCAGGATGGAGTATGTCTTCTGCTTGCTCATTCCACTACCATGAGCTCTGATCAGCCTTCTGCAACAACCACCACCTCTGATACTCAACCCAGCTCGTCAGACCCTTCATCCAGCATCACCATGGCCTCAAGTACTTGCAACCCTTCCAATCATTGCCAGACTTCTTCTCGATGAGGTCATTCCTCATCCACTGCAAGTCAAGGCAGCAGTGCTCAGGCTCAAGAATCCTCAAAGTACTTCAATTGGTCTGATGATGACATTGTCCATCTGGTCCAGACTCTCTACAACAACAGCTACTACCAGTGATCATTGCTACCTGGTTGCCTGACTCAGAGCAAAGAGCAAGGGCTCAAAACGAGCAAGGAGGTCATGTGCCACCAGCTGTTCTTGGAGGTGTTTCCTTTCAACACCTCAGTGAAAGGGCCTGGTCAGATCAAGACTAAGATCCACTGGCTCATCGATCGATATAATGATCTTGCCAAGTCACTCTCTCAGACTGGTTCCAGCATTCTTCTCAAGGACATGCAACCCAATCACTCTGTAAGTCATGTTGTGGCAGAGTCATGTCGGTTTGATAGCATACTAATGACACACTTGCACATTGCAAGCATTCTCATCTCAACATACAGGACTATGCAACTCACATGGCAATTGCTCATTCCTATCCCTGGTTTGAGCAGTTCCACAAGATGATGTGTAGCCACAATGCTACAGGCCCAGCAGTGCTGGTCCACAGCAGCCCCTATGATCCTGAGCCTGGGCCTTCACAGAGCTCATCACAGTCTCTTGTTCCCATGGATGAGTCCAAAGATGAGAACAACTTGCCTCCACCCAGCACCAAGGATGACCACAGCTACCCTCAGTGCAGTGCAATCCCCTCCCTCCTCACCATTTCTGAATCTTTGCAGTCTGACCCTCTCACAGCCAGGGTCATTACTTCTCCCACTGCAGCTCAGCCTGAGGATCTCTTCACCCCTCATCACCCTCACCCCAACTCTTTTGTGGCTGGTGTTTCCCCTGCGAGTACACAGTTATGCCAATCCACCAGCTCTGCATTTGGAACTGATGCTGATGGAGACAATGATGCTGAAGTAGCCCCTCAAAGTTCAAGCACTGGATCTCCAAAGAGAGCTTGCTCTTCCCAAAAGAGCATGTGCGATGAACTGTCTGAGCTTGTGCATGCTTGCACAGCTGAAACATTGGAAGCATGCATCAGGGTCAAAGAACACCAAACCAGGCAGGAGCAGATGCACCTTGAGTTCCAGCACAAGGAGAACCTGAGGCAGGAATGTGAATGCAGGGATGAGCACCAGTCCTGGTTCTGTTTCCTTGAGCAGATCTCAGGTGTCAGCTCAAGCAGTCACCAGCCAGCCATTGACTTTGATGTGCTGGCTAACAGCATCGCTACCATGGGCAGTACACAGAATGAGGATGGTCAGCACAAACATGAGGTTTGATGCTGACACCAAGCAAGTGTTCCAAGTCTCATCATCTTGCTCCATTTCCCCTGATACCCTTCCAATCAATGTCACCTCTGCTCCATACTCATAGTGTACTTCAATTGAACCATGCTTTGCAATCTTGCTTGGACCAAACGTTTGTGCTATATACTGGTTGAAGTTGGTGCACATGTCTTTACTGAGTTCTGAGGCAGCAGCTGTTCAAGCATGTTGCTGATCTACTTTCCTTTTTTTTCCTCCATCCACCACACTATGTGCTCTCTCTTGTTGTTCTCTTCCACCACAGCTCTCCGTTTCTTGCTATCTTCACTGCTTCACCATGGTTCATACCTCATATAAGCAGGCTCTACTTGATGAGATCAAAACCGCAATCAAATATGCTATCATTCTCAAAATGATGATAGAGCATCACTTTGCATGTGACAACAATTCATGCCATCCAGATGATGACTTGGATGATGACTATAATGATGATGAATTCAACTACACCATCTCGAGAGCACTCATAAAGGCCCACAGCATCATCAGCAGGTCACAATATGCTCTGCTGTGCTCCCAGCTTCCATCATGACCTGAGATGCTCATCGACATCCTTGACTGATATGCTACAACAAATTGGAAGTTGTTTCATGGGCTGGTTTGCATGCCCTGGATTCTTTGATGCCCTCTCTCATCATCTAGCCCAAACAACAGCCTTCGCCTCAATGCCAAACCTCAGACAGGTCCAACAGCAGGTTGCAGTGGGACTCTATCACTTGGGACAGTCAGGTAATGGAGGAGGAGTATGTGACATTGCATTCGCTTGTGGATGTAGCTGGGGTTTGGTACATGCTTGGACTGGGAAGACAATCCAGGGTCTTTACAAGCTGAACCATGAGGTAGTGACCTTTGTGACTGAAGACAAACACCAGAAAGCTTCGGCTTGGGTTGTTGGCAAGACTGGAGTCGAAGACTGGGGCCATGGTTGGCTGGTTGCTGATGGCACACACATCAACCTTGCTTGGAAGCCTGCCCTCAATGCTTGTGAACATTACTCTCACAAGGGCAGCTACTTGTTTAACATTGTGCTTGTATTCCTCCCACACTCACTCTGCATAGTGGAATCGGTTGTTGGGCATCCTGGGTCATATGATTCTCAATCAGTATTGCTGACAGGACACGGACTGACACACACCTGCAAGGGAAGAATGTGAATATCATATTGGATTGCCTAACTCTGAGAGAGTCACTTGCAAGCTCCCAGCTGTGGCCACTAGATGGTGAGCAGCGAACCGGTAGGTGTATCAGTTGCAAGCAAAGGCTGGAGGGCCTTGGAAGATGACTCCCAACAGAGACAAGGCAGAATCGAATCAGATGTCATGCCAAGCTGGGATGGTGAGGTCAAGCTGTCGGTTGGAGTGGACATACAAGGTGGCCTTGGTGGTGGCTGCATGGTCAGCTGCTGATTTGTCAATGTAATGCTGGAAACAGTCGCTATGCCAACATCCAAGCGCCTGGATGGTGCTGTCAGCGACACCATTGGAGGCAGCCCAAGTGGCAGCACCACACTGGAAGGAGTGGCTGGAGTAAGCAGATGGTGAGACTCCGCAATGCTGCAGGCACTGGTGAAGGGTGGAGATGAAAGCTGACCAGCTGAAGGGCTGGCAACCCTCAAGCAGAAAAAGAGGCTCTTCTGGTGAGCAGGACTTGCATATAGCAGCAAGCGCTGCAACAGCACAAGTGCTGCTTGACACTGCTGGTGCTGTGAGCATGATGCCCTGTTGGAAGGGGTCCATCTTGCTAGCTGGGATGGTGACAGAGGCATATGAGCCATCGCTGGAGACCAAGTCAATGGTGAGCATGTGGCTGGCTCCTTCCGCTTCCCAAGTGAGCTCACCAGCACACAAGAAGCAGGTGAAGGCGAGGCAGAAGGCAGCATGGAACATGCGACGATCATGCTGGGAAGCGCAGACATCAGGGAGGGCATGAACAAGGAGGTGGAGGAGTGGGAGCATAATTGGAAGCTTGGTGGTTGGGAGGGGGTCACCAAGAACATGCTTGAGTCCATGGATGACTCTGGCCAAGTGCTCAGCATCGAAAATGGCTGTGGCAAGGCCAAGATCGATGTGCCAGGACTTAAGCATGGCATGATCATGCTTGATGGTACCATATGACTTGCCTGAGGAGTGCTGGGTGGTGACCCATTTGATGAGGAGGACCTTGGAGGCAGGGAAGGGCTGGCAACCATGGGCTGTGGTGAAGGTGGCAAAGTCGGAGCAGACAGCACTGGAGCATGCACATGTGCTGCTGGCAAGGCCATTCCAGAGGAGGAAGCTGGCCAAGGTGGAGAGGCCAGTGGCATTGCTGAACGACATCAGGGGCTGGGAGCTGTGTTGGTGGTGAACAGCAGCAGGAAGTAGGCCTGTGGGAAATGTTGCTGGCTAAAGGAGAAATGATGTTGAGAAAGAGCATCAGCAAGGATGTTGTCTTCTGAGCTCACATGGACTGGGATGAGGTCGATGTGGAGCTGCAGACAGAGGGCAAAGATGGCACAGAATAACACTTGGGTCACCAGGTTGTGAATGGAGCCCTTCCAGAGGCCATACTTGATATTCTCATTGTCTGCATGCACAACAACATGGTGAGGGCCAGACCAAGTAGGCAAGAAGCAATGCAGAGCCTTGAGCACAGCGAGGGCTTCGAGGAAACAGATGTTCTTCTGGTGGTGTCAGCAAGACAGCTTGTGAGAGAGGACCGCTGTCGGATTGTCCATCATGCCAAGATGGGCTCTGATGTTGCACTTTGAGGCATCGGTCCATATGTGCTCGATGATGAGCAGCAATGGCTGGAGTAAGGAGATGCCATCCCAAGTGCTGAGGGTTGACATCCACCAACAGAGCTCATCCTGAGTGGCACAGCTGAGGCATCGTCCAAAGGGGGCTTTATAGTGAGCCTTGACCACATCATAGATGTGGTGCAAGAAAGCTCAACCATGAGGAGCAACATGTGTGAGGAACTGGAGGTGGCCTGCGACTTGCTGTAACTCAAGCAAGGAGGCACATCCTCGTTCCAGCAGATGTTGGCAGAGCTGAAGGGTGCAATGTCAGCGCTTGTTGGTGATGGAGGCTGTCTGCACCACTGAATCAAGCTCGATGCCAAGGATCTCAAGGTGGGTGGTGTTCCAGATTGTCTTCTTGCAACTAATCCTGAAACCCAGAGCCACTGCTGACACACTTAGTGCCTGCACCAGTGTGTTGGGGTTGGTGGTGCTGTCAGAGGCACCAAAAAAGTCATCAAGATAGTGTGAGATGGCCGAATGTGCTGCCAAGGGTGAGAGCAACTGCAAGGTGTAGGCTGATAGCCAGTGCAGAAACTCAGTGAAGAGATTGAAGAGAAATCACATCGTAAAAAGTTCGATTCTGTATGTGTCAGGCAGGGTGTCAGGCTGGTTGTGTGCCTCAAACCTCAGGCATGCCCTGAGCCCAAGACATTTACAGGTCATCTGCCTGTGTGAGGCAGCCAGCTCCCAAAAAAAAAAAAAATAAATCCAAAAAAGGAAATGAGAATTCTTACACATCTTTTTCCTTTCCTTTTTTGGCCTCCACCAGGGTTCGAACTCACACCCTTGCAGGCCCACTGCCCACACCCATACCCATACACACACACACACACACACACACATGAGCCTGTACACATAACCACTTGGGCACATGCTCTATTTTTATGTAACCTGGTTGTCATCCAAATATATACACTACCAAGTACTGCTGTCACTAGAATATGTAAAGTTAGTTAAAATCCGAACCAAAACTGGAAATCCCTGCCAAAAAAGAGCAAGAAAAACCGAATTTGCTCCTTCTGACTCAGGCAGCATCCAGACAGGTCACCTGCCTCACATTTTCTCAGGCAGCATCTAGACAGGCCACCTGCTTCATATTTCTCAGGCAGGTGCCCAGGCATATGGTCTGTATGTGCCTGCCTGGAAGTGGTAAGGCAGCCCCCCTGCCTGAAGGTTCTGCCTGAAAAACTGAGGCACACGAGCAGCCTGGGCCCTGCCTGATGCAAACAGAATCGAACTTTTTATGATGTGAATGGTGAGGAGTGGCCACCAAAGGTGAGTGTGCACTCCTGGTAGTAACGGTCATCGAAGTGGATGCCTAATCAACATCCTGCAAGTCACATGCCAAGCACACCAGAGACAAAGACAGGAGTATCATAAATAAATCAAATGGTTGCCTAACTCAAGGGAGTTGCTTACAGGCTCCCAGCCATGGCTGTAAGGGGCATGGCCAGTTGAGCGCTGCATGAAAGCAGGGCAAAATGTGTGTGAGACCATAAGACATGAAAAGGTGTGGAAAGGAGGAACTGAGGAGAGAGACAGGGAAAAAGGGGAAGGGAGGGCAAGAAAGAAATGACTGCCTATGGAGGCCAGTGAGTGATAAGATGATGGTTTGAGTGAATGAGTGAAGTAAGCTGTTTGTGAACAAAGACTGAGCTTTGTGTTGGAGTAGCTGGAAAGTACAGTTTACAGTTTATCACATGCTTGGTCACATGCCCTATACAGTCTGTTGAAAGCAACACCAGTGCCTGGTGTTAAACCATCAACATCCTGCAAGTCACATGCCAAGCACACCAGAGATGAAGGCAGGAGTATCATAACTAAATCAATTGGTTGCCTAACTCGAGGGAGTTGCTTATGGGCTCCCAGCCATGGCCACATGGTGTGTGAGCAGCATACCACATGGTGTGACAGTTGTGAGCTGAGGCTGGAGAGCTGCAGAAGATGATGCCAATCAAGACAGGCAACCACCAGGATCAGAAGTCATGCCAGGTGACTGTGTCAGGACAGAAAGAGCTGGAAGGGTGGGAGTACAAGGCTGCCTTGGTGGTGGCAGCCTGTTCAGCAGCTGAGCAGTTGACATATCAACAAAAGCAGTTGCTGTGCCACCTCCCAAGGCCCCTGATGGTGTCAGCATCCACACCATTGGAGGCAGCCCAGGTGGCAGCCCAGGTGGCAGCCCCATGGCAGAGGGAGTGGCCAGAGTAGGCTGAGGTGAAACCTGGCACATCTCAAGGCAATGGCAGAGCATGGTGACAAAGGAGGCATGGTCAAAGGGACAGGCACCCTCAAGCACAAAGAGGGGCTCATGGGGGGCACGGTGCTGGCAGATGACATGGAGGGCTGCCACCACACAGGTGCTGAGCGTGACAGCAGGGGCTGTGTGCATGGCACCCTGCTGAAACAGGTCAGTCTTGCTTGCAGGAAGGGTGAGGGTCACATAGGAGTAGTCAGTGGCAAAGGAGATGGAGGAGACTGAGAGGGTGTTGGGGGCACCTTGCACTTCCCAAGTGAGCTCACCAGAGTGCAAGAAGCAAGTGAAGGTGAGGCAGAATGCTACCTGGAACATACATCGGTCATGTTGCGAGGGACAGACAGCTGGTAGGGCATGCACAACCTGACAGAGGAGGTGGAGCATGATGGGCAGCTTGGCGACAGGAAGGGGGTCACCAACAACACGCTTGAAGCCTTGCACAACTCGCTCAAGGTGATCAGAGTTGAAGGCTGAAGTCTGCAGCCCAAGGTCGATGTGCCAAGACTTGAGCAATGAGAGGTCATGCTTGAGGGTGTTGTACGTTTTTCCTGCTGCATGGTGATGAGCAACCCACTTGAAGAGCATGGTGGGTGTGGCAGGGAGTGGGCTGGCAAGGTGGAGAGTGTTGGTGACAAAGGAGGTGAACCCAGAGCACACAGTGACAGAGCATGCCCATGTGCTACTGGCAAGGCTGTTCCAGAGGAGGAAGGCAGCCCAGGACGAGAGGCCAGAGGTTTGTGAGAAGCTGGCTGGTGGTTGGGAGCCATGGTGCTGTTGAACTGCAGCAGGGAAAAGGCCAGTGGGAAGTGCTGCTGAACAAAAGTGAAACAGCAGTGAGAAAGTGCATCAGCAAGTACATTCGCCTTGGAGCTAACATGAAGAGGAACAAGGTCGATATGCAAGTGCAGGCAGAGGGAGAAGATCTTGCAAAAGATCACCTGGGTCAATGGGTCATGGATGGAGCCCCAGCAAAGGCCATGCTCAATGTTTTTGTTGTCGACATGAACTACAACCTGATGAGGGCCAGACCAAAGGGGTGAGAAATGACGAAGAGCCTCTAAGACTGCAAGAGCTTCAAGGAAACAGATGTCCTTATGCTGATGGTGGTGGGCAAGCTCATGAGAGAAGACAGCTATTGGAGCTTCCATTGTGCCAAGGTGAGCTCCAATGCTGTGCTTGGATGCATCTGTCCATACATGTTCAATGAAGAGCAGGGAGGGTTGGAGCAAGGAGACACCATCCCAGGACCGGAGGGTGGAGACCCACCATAACAGCTCAGCCCAGGTCACCTTGCTGATATGGCAACCAAGGGGAGCTTTGGAATGGGCATGAACAAGCATCATAAAGCCAGCAGAGGAAAGCTCAGCCATGGGGGGCAATGCACATGACAAACTGAAGATGTCCAGCCACCTGTTGCATCTCAAGGAGGGAGGCACAGCCTCTATCAATGATGTGCTGATGCTGTTGATGCATAATAGAGGTGGTCTGGGCAACAGAGTCCAGCTCAAAGCCCAGGATCTTGAGCTGAGTCATATCCCAATTCGTCTTCTTATGACTGATGCAGAAGCTGAGTGCTGCAGCTGCCAGACTGAGCACTTGAATTGGCACAGCAGAATTGACAGAGGTGTCTGAGGCACTGAAGAAATCATCAAGGTAGTGGGAGACTGCAGAGTGGGCTGAAGTTGTTGGAGAGACTGACTGCAACACAAAGGTAGTGAGCCAGTGTAGAAACTCAGTGAAGATGTTGAACAGGAAAGGCGATGAGCACCCACCGAATGCCAGAGCACATTCCTGATAGTACTGCCCATTGAAGTAGATGCCCATGAGCCAGGCATTGGAGTTGGCAATGATGATGTGTTGGAAAGCATCCTCCAGGTCTGCCTTCCATAGAGAGGTGCCAGGATGCTCATGAACAAAGTCCATGATGGCATTGAGACTCTCATAACAGATACTGATGAAGGAGGAGTCAATGCCTGCATTGACAGAAGGCAATCAAGTGCCCAGCTTATGAGGATGGGAAAGGTGGTAAATGGTGCACCTCTTGTCGCTGTGAGGCTTGGGCACCACACCCACTGGGGAACAGATGAGATGAATGGTGAGGGGATCATGGACATGATGAAGATGGCCCTCTTGTAAGCGAGCCTCAATCTCACAATGTACATGACTGATATCATTGGAGGCCATGGGCAAGTTCACCACATCAAGATGTGTGGCATCCCATAGAGGACCAGAGTAGCCCAGCTTAATGCTGTGGCAGAGGGCACCATGCAGCTGGTAGGCAAAGGCATGGTCAGAATAGAGGTCAAGAAAGTGAGACCAATGCCTGAGGTTGAGCATGTCAACTGTGGCTGGGACATCAGAGGCATCGAAGATGGGAAGTTCACATGAGGTATTGGGCCTTGGCAAAGGGAGGGCCAGCTAGCAGAGAAAAGAGAAGGTCAGAGGCAAGGTCAGGTGCCATGTCGACGATGCCATTGGTGAGTGAGGGAAGAGGTGAATGCAGTGCTATTGGGAGCAGCATGGGCTTGGAGGATGCTATTCAGAGCAGCATGGGCTCAGGGGATGTGATTGGGAGCAGCATGGGCTCTCAAGATGCTATTCACAGTGGTGTGGGCTGGAGAGATGCTATTAGAGGTGGTGTGGGCTGTGGAGATGCTATTTGGAGCAGAGCAGGCTCATTGAATGCTGTTGTGGGTGGTGTGGGCCTAGGAGAAGCCATGAGGAGCGGTGTAGGTGTGCAGCGAGGCATTGCACCTGAGTGAGGTATACTCACCATGTTAAGATGCCTTCTTGAAGCTGGAGGAGGTGATGGTGGAGGCCTTGCTGTGAGAAGCGAAGCCCTGACAGGTGTGGAGCCCATGAGATCCTTGGCAATGGATACAGATATGTGGTCAAGAGCAGCCAGTGCAGCCTTGGCC
Source organism: Ustilago lituana (assembly GCA_928869825.1). Taxonomy (NCBI): domain Eukaryota; kingdom Fungi; phylum Basidiomycota; class Ustilaginomycetes; order Ustilaginales; family Ustilaginaceae; genus Ustilago; species Ustilago lituana. The sequence continues at coordinate 1,372,428 of CAKMYA010000002.1, forward strand.
TGAGTTGAACCATTGGCACAGCTCATTGGCACTATTGTTCCCAGCTGCACAAGTCGAGCTGGCAAGGTGCAAGGGGAAAGTCTGCATCAGGTGGGAGGAGGAACCACTGGGGTGATGGAAGCCTGAGGGGTGGAGGCTCAACTTGAGGAAGGGAAATAGGACATGACCACTTATTTGGGGGTCATAAGAGGGCCACTCGTGAACAGCTGAGGTGCTGAAACGCTGATGGCAGACTGCCAAGTGGTAATCAGTGACAGCACACCATGAGTAAAGATGGTCGAACTTGATAAGGTGCTCCAGATGTGAGAGGAGCGCCTTGTTGAGGTCCAGGCTGCTGGTAGCATGAACTCTGATGGTGATGTAAACCAACCAGACCTGGGCCAGAGTGGCGATGTTGGGTATAGCCTTAACAAAGGCAGAAGTGCATGACTTGGTCATGTCCTCCACCAAAGTGAGCTGTCCAGCTTCAAGCACAAAACCAGATGGATGGAGGGCTCTCTGGAGACATGAGACTCTGGATTGCGAAGCTTGATGAGCTGTTCCAGTCAAAGCTGGTCATGTTCCATGAGGCTGACTACATTGGCAGGGGCTCAGGCGAAGCACCTAGAGATGGAAAGGGCTGACAACTCACCTGCAGGTGTAGAAGAAGGCCCAGCAGAAGTGAGCATCAACATCGCTGCTGGTGGTGCAGAGTGGGGAGGTGGCAGGGGTATGACCTGCATGGATGAGGGCAGAGGTGGTTGGGTGGGTGAAACTGGTGCAGGAGTGGGAGGAGCCTGTGCAGCTTGAATGGTGTTGAGCAGCTTGCAAAATTGACTGTCCAGATGTTGTTCGAGATGATCAAAGCAATGCTCAAGGCTCATAACTGATGATGCAGAGGCAAAGACACCAGGGTTGCAGGTGACACAGCCAGAGAGAGGAGAAGAGGTGGCAGGGGAGGGCGAGCATGAGCATGAGCAGTGGACAGGAGGAGTTCGCATGCTAGGGAAGTGCGAGGCTTGGAGGGAGGGAGAGTGACCACAGGAGCTCCATGACAGCCAGCACAGGTCTTAGTGGGCCAGCCCCACATGCTGATGAAGTGAGCAGGCACCAGGGAGTGCTTACAGCACATGCAAGGGTTGTGCAGGGGAACCATAAGCCTCTCTGGAAGGCAAACTACAGTAGCAGCAAAGATGTATGTGGTGCTGAGAACAGCAATCCCAGAGAAGAGAGTCGACCAGCAACTGAAGAAATGGTGATATAGGATGTGCATTGCCCATCAAGACCAAGTCTTGACACTGCTGGGCAACAGTGATGGTGTTCACTGCAGAGTCAGCGGTGCTGTCACTGCTGGGACCAAGGCAGCAGGTCATGGGTTGTTGCACAAAGCAGACTGCATGCTGGCAGGTCTGTCACCGCACAAGGGTGTTCCTGGTGCATGAAGCCAGGGGCAAGATACCCCAGAAGAGGCCTGTTGGGCATGGTTTCATTACCATGCCAATCATGCTGAGCTGCCAGAAGGAAATGAAGGCAAGGTTGTGGGTGATCAACCCCATGATGGCTGCTATGGAGACTGGGGCACCACTCCCAGGATCATGGGTTGACAGTATTTGAGGTAGTGCACTAAGCCACCAGACTGTGTTGTCCTCGTGAGTCAGAGGACCTGCTGAGCACTCTGCCCTGGACCAAGGGGGGCATCGAACTGAGCACTATGCGAACAAGAGAGAGGGAAGGTGGCAGGACCAAATGACCAGGCAAAGGGTGGAGAAACCAGACTGAGCCTTTTATGGTCACAGCTGGTTGAACTTGCCACCCTCGTTGGATGGTGACTGCAGAAAGGAGAGAGAAGGACTAAGAAAGGCTTGAGAGCTGAGAAAGCGAAGGACCGTGGGATGTCAAGAACAGGATAGACCTGGTGAGGTGCAGAGAGCCTGAAAGCTGGGAGGCATGAGCAAGCACAAAGTCTTGAGGCTGAGTGGTGCGAGCTGGTAACCAAGATGGATGTGGAAGAGAAAAAGGGGGAATGCCCAGATCTGCAGCCAGAGGGATCAAAGTCTTGAGGCCAGTGAGGCAGACTGCCAAAACAGTGGATAAAGGAAGGCCAAGTCTTGAGGAAGAGAGAGATGCATGAGCCATGAGAAGAAGAACTGCAGAGGCTGGGAACAAGGAGTCGATGAAGGTAGGGAGGGTGGAGAAGGAGGGGAAGGTGAGCAGCTAAAGCTGCTGAATGATGGGAAGAGAGAGGGAATGGTTGACCATGAACAGTCAAACAACTGAAGTGGTTGGACTGGAAAGAAGAGTGGAACTGGTGACAATGGTGATGATGGTAATGAGGCTGGGTGCAAGGCCAGCATGATCACAGATAATGAGCAGAAGTCAGCTCAAGAAAGAAATCGCTGCCTACAGAGGCCAGTGAGTGATAAGATGATGGTTTGAGTGAATGAGTGAAGTAAGCCATTTGTGAACAAAGACTGAGCTTTGTGTTGGAGTAGCTGAATGTACAGTTTATAGTTTATCACATGCTTGGTCACATGCCCTATACAGTCTGTTGAAAGCAA